>OX465274.1:224327574-225590074 GCA_949987645.1 Tachina grossa | reverse complement strand
ATTTCTAAATGTCGATTGTTGAATTATAAAAAGGAGGAAAATTGGTTTCAAAAGACTATTAAATATTTAAATGGCAAAAGACTAAACACGGGCGGCCTTTATTAAATAGGCCTAAGTGAAGTCGTGGAAAAATCTTCTCTCTTGTTAACAAAAAAAAAAAAAAAAAAAAAAAAAAAAATATAAGCATTTTTTGTTTTCAATTATTATGGGGGTCGATTCTGGTTCTGTGATAATGTGAAATGAACAAAACTTTTCATTTTCATTTGCACAACCATTTTTCATAATACTTTTCACAATTACATAAAATGCGATTCTCGTTGCTATTATGAAAATATTAAGGGTTTTCATGAGAATGTTCAAAAGTCTCGCAAACTGTGCAATTGTGCATTTTTACACTCTCGTAAATAAAACGTCAAAAATTTTATAGAAATTTATTTACACACACCTGCTAAATTTGCCCAAAAATTTTGACTCGTAAACTTACACCTAATTCACACTAAGACTTTTATGAAGTCTATTTTTCGACGTCACTTTTTGTTTGTTAGCGAACGGAGTAGAGAAGAAAGAGGGGTAGAAAAAATGACTCGTTTTCTGTTTTCCATGGTTTTTTTCATATTTCTCTTTACATTGCTCTTGCTGTTATTGTTGTTACGTTTCAATGTTACTCTTCTATCTTATTGTTATTTTTTATTGTTACTCTTCTAGCTTATTGGCTATATGAGTGAAGAGAAGTAAAATTAGACGTCCTAAAAAAAACATCGTATGAATGCAAGGCATTTTTGGTAGCAACTTCAAAACAGAATTAAGAAAAATAGACGTCATAAATTTCACCGTGTGAACTAGCACTTAATCCGTGCAATTGTGCATTTTGTAGTCAACAATTTCTTGCTTTTTTTGGATTTCTTTAGGCATTTTTAGACACAGACACACACTTTTTTATTTTTATAGAAATAAATAAAAATTGCGTGAAAATTTCTTATTTTATTTTAATTAAATGAAATTTCTGACGTTTGTTTAAAATTTACATACACTGTTTGCGCAAAAGTTCAAAAGGGGCTTCATGAAACAAGTCTCGCAAGTTTGCCCAATTCTCATGAAAACCCTTATTGGTTTATTCCGTTGGGCCTATGAAACTTTTGTTTTTATGCTATTGAAATATGTCATGTAAATAAATAATATTATTTATTATTTATGTACATATTGCAAGGAATTCGGTATTTTATTATATTACGCTTCCAATTGCAAGGTCCGTTGTTTGTTCCGAATCATCGTCATAAGCAGAATTTAGGACAAACTTTACTTCAACCCTTAGGAGTTATTATTCGTTTCTTCTGTGGGAATAGGGAAATATGTTATGCCGTGCACGTCTCCTGTCGAGCTTAAATATCGAACAGTGGCTGTGCTGAGTAAAGGTTTTCGTTTTATCTTGCCTGTATCCTTTAAGGAAGAAAACCTTTGTCAGCCATTAAGTTCTGCAGAAGGCTGGGTACGCAAAAATATTTGCTCAGCAAAGTCGTTATTATTATTATTATTCTTATACTTAGGAGAGAAACCCCTTTAGTCCGGCCGACAGCTTTGAAGGCTAAAAACTTATGAAGCTACTGTTTGATATGCTCGTAAAATGTTATGTTTTTGCAAAAGGCCAATGATGCCCATCGTGACATCATGGACGTTATTATTTCCTTTTTGAAATGCTAACGCGCATATCCTAAACCACCGCATTTAATTCTCCACATTCTATCATCTTAAATTTTAGTATGACCCAAAGGCATGACCTATATGTACCTCTCTGCACTTTTCTTCTCTGATCTTGGTACTCACTGTCTGCAGTCGCAGATTACTGTATTTTTTTTATTAACTGAATTTCGGAAGGTATTATTTTTGATTATGTACTTAAATTTCGGACTTGTTGTTAACAATTTCGACATCCTCTAAATAATTTAAAATAAAAAAAATTCATTTTCGCTGTTGCGCGAGTTTTTTATAGCTACTTTACTGTTTTTCACCTAAATATTTTTTGTGTAAAATAATTTATCATATGAAAAGTTTTTTAAGTTTTTTTTTCACAGTTACACTAAACGAGAATCGACAGAGTTATGTAATTGTGAAAAGTTTTGTTCCATTCACCATTTTTTTTTTTCGTAATGAAAATGTATTTAAATTCTTTTCATTTTTCACTGAACGGGAAGCAGAAATGCTATGAAATCGTGAAAAAACTTACATTTCATAGTTTCACAGAACGAGAATCTACCCCATGGTCTTTGTTTGATATAGCACTCGTATCTAAATTCAATTAAATCATTGATTGATTTAAATATTTTCTTGTTTGAAAAAAAAATAACCGCTCAAAGATGCAGGCGTTTATTATGAGTTGCATTCGATTATTTATCTTCACTGGATTTTAAACATAAAAATAAAAATAAAATTTGTATTGTAAGCCGGCAACTCCATCGAAATTCTTGTTGCAGTGTTGTATAGTGAAAAAATTATTAAAAATATATGTAAGTGCTTACTTCCATTAAGCTTTCATCTAGATCTGAAGAATCATCGAAATGTAAGTCCGTCCTAGTCATATATTGTTTTTATATTAAGCGATTTTTTTAATTTTACCGATTTTTTTACCGGTTTTTGGCAGTTTTATTTAGGTTTAGTGATATTTTAAGTTAAATTATTTTTTTTAGTTTTTGGGGCTTTTTTGGTTTTGGCGATATTTTTGTTGTTATATGGTGACCTTTTTCCCTATCGTGATTGTTTTTGCATTTATTTTATTTTAAGTGATATTTTTCATTTAAGCGCTTTTTTCGTTTTGGCAATTTTTTTTTGTTTGTTTTCTGGCGATCTTTTTACTTGTGGTGATTTTTTTTTTGCATTTTATTGATTTATTTTATTTTAGCTGATATTTTTTTCATAAAAGATTTTTTTTCATTTTGGCGATTTTTCGTTTCGGCATTTTTTTTTAATTTTGGAATCTTTTGGATTTTATTACATAATACTTTCGCTATATGCCATGTGCCAAAAAAAATTAGCTTCATTCATTTATAATTTGTATTATGTATAAATCTATTATCTACGAAGAAATCTGGATAACTTTCGAAATGTTTGGCGACAAATTTAAATAGAGTACTATATCTGAAGTTGTTAGAATTTCTGAAGAATTTTTGTCATAAAAATTTAAAAAGATCCTCTATATTCAAAACTACCAAAAATAAATAATATATATAACATAAGTGTTGTGGTCTTCAGAAAGGCCCTGTATTGGGCCTCTTTGTGCCTGTAGCGAATGCTGTTGCCTTAACGTTGAAAAGAGTCATAGAAAAGTTACCGAGACGGTATGAAGAAATCATAAGTCAACTGAAACTTACTTGGTGAACAATATGTAAAGTATGAAAAAGTATCAGCAGTATAAGATGTAATACTGACATTTACTCAATTGCACAGTGGGACACATGTAACAATTTTAGTAAAAAAACGCTTAGAAATTTATTATAAACATTTATTAATAGGGAATTTAGTTTCATAAGGTTGAACGTTAGAATCCTATGTGAGAAAACCGGTTTAAATAATGCCTTAACTTTAAAATTTTTTTTAAATACCGGCGGTACAGCCTGTTTATGTAAGACGTTGACGATGGAAATCTTAAAATTTCTGTAGACAGGAAAATTGATTTGAGTTGTAATATTTTCTAGATTTAGCCCCCCCCCCCCCTATTGTTTGCACAATCCGAGCAGTCGACACTACCCGTCTAGAATATTTGTATGACATTTCTTCAAAAAAAATGAGTGCTTGTCATATACATTTTTTTATTCAAAGTGATCGCATGGGTTGTGGAAATCAAGGGTTATTATTTTAATAAAGAAAAAGCGTCAATACTAAAAAGAATCGCCAAAAATGTAATTTTGACAAGAGACAAACTATTGACATTTTCAAAAACGCTAAAACTAAAAATTTCAAAAATTAAGAAAAGTACCGAAACGAAAATGAAAAAACCGCTTAAATGAAAAATATTATCAAAAATAAAAAATAAATCGCTCAAATGTGAAAAGCTCCCCCCCCCCCCCTAAAAAAACTAACAAAATTCGCCAAAAACTCAAAAAATCGCTAAAAACATGTCTTTTATTAAAATTTAATATATTATTTAAAGTAGCTCTACTTTACCGACTTTTACAAGATTTAAAACGCACCGTGAGCTCTAAAAACACACAATTTGGCATTTAAAAAATTGGCGGAGGTACGCCCATTAAAATTTAATCTTATATTTCACGTACTTCTTTCTTCTTTTTCTATTAGATCTTTTCATTGAAGTCGGTTTTTTTGGCAGAATTATTTGACAGAATTACTATCAAAAATAATTATATAATTTTTTTCTGATTGGAATTACCAGATATAAACATTGATTCATTTTACAACTTTTACAACGTTTGCCACGCAAAACGGATATCAGGCCGTTTTCTGGAAAAGTAAGCCATAGTGCGTCGACATATGTATTTATAAAGTTATTGTAGTGGGAGTAATAAACAAATGTTGATTATTGTTACAGTGGAGCAAAAAAATAAAATTAGTGTTTTTTTTTTGCTTATAACGCAAAATCAGCTGATTTATGGGATGCGGGAAAGCGAGAGAGAGAGAGATAGAGAGAGAGGGAGACTACAGTTGCTTTAATTGCATATGAGACCAACATCTGCCAATTTTGTATTTTTTTATACTTCTACTTCCACTCAGTGGAATCCACTGTAACCACTGGATGAGATTAAAGAATAATCACTAAGACGACAAAGTAAGAAAATTGAATTTCTCAAGAGTCTCCTCACATTTGTATTTATTGAGCAGCATATCTGTCTGTCTGTATGTCTTTCTGTATGTCTGTCCGTCCGTCTGTCTGTCTCTCTTTTACTTGTATTTGTGTGTTAGTATATGCATGTACGCGCATTAACTCAAATAAATATCAAATAGGAAATAAAACCCACACAAGTTGACTTTAAGAAGAAATTGAACAAGTGCACAAAATAAGAAATAATAAAATAATCCTTAAAGAAGGAACAAATAACGAATACAAACGCAACCAATCGTCTACAAGCAATGAGTCTCATAAAAATATAAAAGCATGAACAAACTTTATTGGCAGTATGTTTAACTGTTTGTATGCTAAAAACGGTGAAATGTAATGTGTGTATGTGTGTGTATGTGAATGTTTGTGTGTGTGTGTGTGTGTGTGTTAGTATTTGAATTTGTTGTAGATATTCAAGGGAAAACAAAATTGAAATAACGCAATAAAAATGGAAATTGTAATACATACAACACCCTCCATCCAAATGTAATATAAAATATAAAAATAAAAACGTAAAAAATTACTTGTTCCTTTCTTCAGTTCTCTGCTTTATTTTTTATAAATTTTTTTTTTGCATATTTTACTGAATATATGTCCCTATTTACACTATGCAAGTCTTATTGCTAAGCTGAGTAGTTTATTAGGTGAGAGAGAGAGAGACGGGGGGAAAAGAAACGTTGCTGTTCCCCTCGTCTCTCTCTCTCTCCATGAAACTAATCAGCTTAGCAATAAGACTTGCACAGTGTGTTTTGGGACTATGTACATGCAGGCAAAAATAACATTAAGAGGCAACCAAACCAGCCCAACCAACTATATTAGCAGTAGCAATCTTAGAGGAAAAAATTTAAATGGTTTAGTGGAGGTTTGAAATCAATGCTACTGCCAATACTCGTACAACGGTCTTGCTGCAACCGGCTTGATCCTTCCGTGAAAAATCAAAGATATTTGTATTGGAAAATTTTAAAAGTATGAATGTGCATTAGCTAGAAAAACACCACCAACAAACACGTGTGTGTGTTTTTTTAAATTAGTTTTTTTGAATGTTTTGTGCATCAGATATCGAAACTTGCTACGTGGGCAAATAAACCACGACAAGTTATTGAACCCTAAATAATTGGAATTTTATGGCAAATAAAAATAAAAATATAAAATGTAATAAAATTTAAATCCTCTACGGTACAGCAGAGCAAAAGATAATTAATTATGTTTTAAGCATAAATCCTAGCATTGACAATTTTAACACCTACCAATACTCCTTTTATGAGCTCAGCTACTACACACGGAAAAAAATAGCAATCATCATGCAAAAAGTTTGATTCAAATTCATTGAAATCATATTAAATTTACAAAAAATAACATATTGTCTTGCAGTTCGAATTCTGAAGTCAAGTCAAAGTATTTTGTATTTTATTTTAACTAAAACTTTTCAAATAAATTTTATGTTAAATGATCAATGAAATAATGTTGAATTAAAATGTTATCCATGATGGTAAATATGTAGTGTGTATGTAAAGAATATTTAATGTTGACTACTACCCGATGAGTTCCGCAAATCTTGGCCGGGGAAGCAAATCTATATACAAACAAACAAATTTCTGATGACTATGTCAACCAAACGTAACTTAAATAATTAATAAAGTACAATTACTACATTTAATAAAATTCATGTTGTTTCAACATGAAATAACTTTGATTCAACATGATTCTTCATTTTGCTTTTAACAGTATGTAACTGTTAAATCAACGTGAAATACAGTTATTTCACAAGGCTTTGATAATTACTTTGAATCATGTTAGATTAACATGAAACACATATAAAGCAAAATCATTGCCTAAAAAGATTGTTTAGGTAGATTTTAAGTTGAAATTTATCTGCGTGTTATACTCGCCAAGCGAAAGCGTATTACATAATAACTTGTATTTTCTTTTCATTCCCTGTCATTTCCTACTTTTTTTTTATAACTTACTACAATTTTAAATGTTTTTTTTTTCATTTTTTTAATCAACAACTTCTTTTTTTGGTGCAACAGCAGCTTCATTCAATACAAGGAAAATAAAAAATAAAAAAAAAATAAAATTAATATAAAGATTTATCCAGCGACAGCTGTCAAAAGCAAGTTACAATTTTCCAACATGTTAGGAAACTTTTTACTTGTATACATATTTTTTTTGTTGTTGTAAATTTTCGCTTAATAGAAAGGAGAGAGGGAGTGCGAAAAACTAGCATATTAAAATTATTAGTTTAACTAACAATATCTTGTCATCACTTATTTTTTTTCAAATCAACTTCCACACAAACCATTTCGCTAAATGGTCATCATAACATTTTAATAGCGAAAAAGTTGTATCATTAAAATTTTTCCAAAATCAAATGATTTTATTTGTCAACAAAATAAAAAAAGTTTAAGTAAATAAACATATATTTTTGTTTTGCCAAATTTGCACAAAAAAGTTTATCTTTGCCAGAGTATAACAAGTATGTGATAGAAAAATAAATAAAACTGCTGACCCAATGATGAACAGCAATTTCTTTTGCAAATAAAAAAATTCATGTTAAAAGTTTAAATAAAATTTTGTTTAAAGAGTTAAAGACTAAAGGGTGTCCCAACAAGAACGCAAGATTTAAATTTGGCGCCATTCGAAGTGTCATTGTTTGAAATTTGAACAATTGTTATTGTTTGCTAGTAGAAGGTACGAGGTTAGTAAAAATGGAGCGGTACACGAATGAACAACTCATTCTCATTGTGAAATTGTTTTAACAAAATGGTGAAAGTTTTGCGGCTACAGTTCGCAAATTTGCGATCAATTTGGGGTCACAATAATACTCCAAAAGAGTCAAATGTAAAGACATTAATGGATAAATTTGCCGAAACTGGGTCTGTTAGTGATGTAAAGACAACAACGCGCCTTCGACCAGGTCGATCGACCGAAAATGTCGCAGCTGTACGTGATGATGTCGCTCAAACGCAGGTCAAGCGCCTAGAATTGAAGAAATGAATGTGGAGGGCATGTGGTTTTAACAAGACGGCGCCACATGTCATACAGCCAGAGAAACAATTCAATTGCTACATCAGTCATTTCCCGGTCGTGTTGTTTCGCGTTTTGGAGACCAGAATTGGCCGCCTAGATCGTGCGATTTAACACCATTAGACTTTTTTCTTTAGGGTTTTTTGAAGTCGATGGTATACGCGAATAAGCCGACGACGACTCAAGCCTTAAAAGAAGAAATTGGACGCTGCATTAATAAAATACCGCAGCATTTATGCAAAACGGTCATTGAAAATTTCATTAAAAGATCGCATGTGTGCCAGCAAAGCTGCGGCGGCCGTCTGACCGATATGTTGTTCCACACATAACCTCATTCCGTCTACTTTACGATATAATAAAGTTTCACGATTTTTTATAAATATCTGTGTTTTATTTAAAATTTAAATCTTGCGTTCTTGTTGGGACACCCTTTAGAATGTTTAAATAAAATTTTGATTAAAGAGTTAAAGACTAATGGTAAATAAAGAAAAAAGTAAATCTTTTGCTCTTAATAATATAAGTTAAATAGTAGTTTTAACTTACCGCCTCTAAGCTGAAAGGGCAACACTGTTTCTGCTTCCAGGCAACTGTCAGCTGACTGCTGTTTTTGACAGCTAGCAGACAATGGCGTTATTTGCAACAAAATAGAAAAAAAGTTAGTTTCGTATTATTGTTTCCGAAACCATTACTCAAGCCAAAGCTAAATGCATAATGACGGCCTCCCACGATGTCACCAGAAATCGTTCGACAACAATAATAGTGTTTTTACACTGACATGGTTTTAATAAAAGTTGATTTTAACGTTCAAATCAACTGTTAAAACCTGGTTTACTATACAAATTATTTTTGTTAAAACCCAATTAAAACCATTTTTGAATTGGTTTTAAGTTGGTTTTGTGAAATGCAACCTTGTTTTCGCTGTGATAAATTCAGTGCTGCCAAGTTGAAATGAACGACAGCAGCTTATAATGTTTATGCCAGTGAATAACAATAGATGACGCTTGAAAAATTTTCAAATTAAAAATGTATGCAGCAGCATTAATAATAATAAAAAAATTATGGGAAAAAAGAGTTTTATTTTGGAAGGGAAACAAAGAAAATATTTTCATTGAAGTTTGGAAAGTGAAAATAGACAATACGACTGCCATTCATCTGTCTATAAATAACAAAAATTAAAAATTTTAGAAACCCCCGACTTTTTTCAGAAAAGATGTTATATCTTTTAAGCGGCTGGACCGATTTTCTTCACCCATAGCTAGAAACCCTCTCGATCAAGTCATCTTTCAAACAGAAAAAACTAAATGAAAATCATACAGCCGTTTAGCCAGTACGTGGACACAGACAGACACACAGATGCACAGATACACAGACACACACTACAAACTTATAACACCCCTTTTTTAGTCGAGGGTTAAAAAGGTTTATCTTATAATGTATTTGTGCATTTTTATATATAATAACTTTATTTCCAAGCACTTCTTCAATCTGTATAAGAAGTTCCATAATTTAAAAAAAAATTTATTTACAAAATATAAAATAATTTCTATATTAGAGCGCATTGTGAAATATCTCAGTTTTTCATATTAACAAAAACTGTTGTTGTACAGTTTGTCCAACAAGTGTTATTAAAATGCAGAAAAAAAATGCAACAACAAATACACGCATTTCTGCAGGAGATTTATTTTATTTTGCGCAAAGTTATTAGAGAGCCTGTGAGTTAAAACCTGAATTTAACAAACTTGCAGTGTGAATGCAAAATCAGCTGTTTATTGTTTTAATGTTAAAACCAGATGTTAACTTTCAGTGTGGAAACACTAAAACATTAGAAAATTTGTTTTTGTTTTCAATGTAAGTATTCGATCGAACGATTTCTGGTGAGATCGTGGGATAAGCCGTTAGAGTTTACTTTCTGTTCTGTTACGAATCAGTTGACTCTTTTTTGTTTATATATATCTAATACAAGTCGTTACTTTCTCTGTTTTGTTCTGTCCTGTGAAATTCAAAAAGTTGTTAAATTATTGAAAGCGACAGCATAATTAAAAGAAAACATTTTAAAATAAATTGTGTTTGTGTTTTTAGAATTTAAAAAATTTAATTTTTAAAAGAATAATTCTTTCTGCCAAAAAAAAAAAACCGACTTGAATGCATAGATCTGATAGAAGAAGATAAGAAGTACGTGAAATATAAAATTAAATTTTAATGGGCGTGCCCATTTTTTAAGTGCAAGATTGTGTTTTGCAGAGCTCAGGGTACATGTTAAGTCTTGCAAAAATCGTTAAAGTAGAACCAGTTAAAATAAAATGTTAAATTTTAGTGGGGGTGATTCCGCCCATTTTTTTAAATCGAGCATTGTGTCTATTTTAGAGCTCAAGGTGTGTGGCAAGTTTTGTAAAAATCGATTAAGTAGAACTGCGTAAAATACTATAATAAATTTTAATGGTCGTAGTCCCGCCCATTTTTTCAACTTTCAAATTGTGTAATTACAAGAACTAAAGGTGTTTTATAGGTTCCGCAGCAATCAAATAAGTAGAATATCATAAAATTATAAAAAAACTGTGGGACCGATGGTAATCTATACCCTCTCAGACCACGAAAAATTTTTACAATCAGTCCAAAATGTACTGTGTTATGAAGAAAAAAAAATAGAGACGAATTGTTAACCTCCTCCTTTTTTTGAAGTCGGTTAAAAACAGAAATAGCTGACAAGGTACTACAGAAAAAGCAAGCACTCAAATTTTTAAGCAAAACGGCACAGCACAGAAAGTAAAGTCTAATGAAGCCTTAAGGTACGGTCACACTTGGCAAGCATTTGCCCAAAAAAGCGTAACCACTCAATGTTTGTGAAAAACCATTTGACTCAGACGATTGTTTCTTAATTTAAACAGTTTCATAAATAACTAATAGACAACGCCATTGATTCCAACATTATTGGAAACTATTTAACTTAACAAACACGTATCTGAATTGAAAGCTTTTTCATTAATATTTTGTGGTTACATTTTTTTTAGCAAATATTTGCCCAAGTGTGACTATCCCCTTATGCTTGCATATTATAGCCCTGCACAAACATATTTGAAATGTAATAAGTTTTGCTTTTCAAATTTATTGCACATGCCAGATGTATTATACTTCATCAAAAGTAAATACTGTCGTATAATAAGCGAATCAAGATGGATGTGTATGAGTGCTTACAAGTAATGTCGCCAACACTTCTTGTTCATTACAATCTTTTGAGAATTTCATAAAATTACAAACACTCCAAATACCGCAAGAAGGAATAGTGTCTTCATCTTTTGCCCTTTTTTAGTTTCCGTATTGTACGGCTGAGTATGTGTGCCAGATCTAGATGGTATGCTATTATATATTTGTGCTTAAAGTAAGCACATACAACTAATGTAAATGTATATATGTACATATGTACATGTATTCCATTTGTATACACACTCATGCGTAGGAAGAAGCAAACACCACAAATTCTTTTTTCACAAAACATTTGCTTCTTTACTTAGATACCTACAACAACTTAAACAAATGTCTTGTAAATGTCAGTAAAGTATTTGAATAATCCCTTATGTCTTGAAAGTTCTTTCCAATGGCCTTATGCAGGGATCTAATGCGCATTCTGCGTGTTGCGTGTCTGTTATATTTAGAGTCAGGAGATGCTTATACTCAGAGTTTGAATATTTATCAGGAAAAGATATACACAGGGTGCACCATAAATCAACATCAATCTGTGAGCGGGTAAATGGACAAGTACTGACTGCTTCTAAAAAATTAGAAAAAATCTATGTTACTCATTTTGAAAGGCATTGCTGTTAAAAAAAAACCCTATTATGATCTTTATATTGCTGTGACTACAAAACTTCACTTTTCTTATACTTATATTTTTTCTCTAATATTATTTCGAGTAAATCAAACGGTAGAAAAGTACTATGGTAAAACAATATTTGCCTCTGGGGAAAAATTTTAATTTTTCTGCTGTACCAAATGATATCTTTTTTGACAATGTAAAATTTTGACAAATTCGCTTGAGCATAGAAAGAAGCTGATGAAACTATTGCTGCGGCAGTGGTTTTGATACGCCTGACTACAAGCCGCCGGCTACCAACAAATTTTTAAGAGGACATTTTTATACAAAACAATATTCTTGTAGCAATAAATTATATAATATTATATATATGATGCAACATTTTTCGCAAACTAAAATAAACAATGATTTTTTCTTTTAAACTTAAAAGACGTAGACAACTTTGTATTGGGCGACGGCTCGAAACGACGGCGATGGATTTAAATTTTATGATACCATGCTTTTTATTGAAGCTTGTCAAAAATTTACCTGCTGTGTCAAAATTTCTACTAGCCCCCAGGGCTAGTGAAATTTTATTCACCTCAGAAGTGTCTAAAATTTACTTACACTAGTACTTTGCTACCGTTTGGCACAGGCCCTTAAATTTAAAATAATTTTTTCCTGCCTTTTGCACAGAGAAAACAGTGCCTAATAAATACCTCATAAAATAGAACAAAATTAATAAGAAATCTCTATGGTTTTTTTTCAATAAGGAAATCTTATTAATTTCATAGAGAAAACCTTTTTAAAAAAATCAAGATTTTTGATTTTTTCAATAAGGTTTTCTTCTTGATTTTATTAGGCTATCTTATTGATTTTTTCAATAAGGTTTTCTTCTTGATTTTATTAGGCTATCTTATTGATTTTTTCAATAAGGGTTTCTTCTTGATTTTGTTAGGCTATCTTATTTATTTTTTCAAAAATAAAACACAATAATTATTGATGTTATTTGAAAATTTTATTTATTTTCATTTACATATGTATTTACTTAGGAATACACACAATATAGTAATAATAAGTAAGTTTTGTTAGCAGTATCTTTTTGAATTTTTTAATTACATATTTCCTTATAAATATTGGGTAGTGTGAATAAAAAAAGCATTTGCTTTTTACTTAGAAATTTGTTTGAAACAAACAAAAAGTACATATACATTTAAGACTTTATAACAAAAGTAAAAACAAATGCCTTTTTTGTATTCACATTACCCATTTATACGTACTTAGGGCCATTATTACAACTTGTCGTTAGTTAAAGGCATGATTTTATCAGATACATATATAAATGGCTTTGCATTATAAAACCTTCATTTAATATTTTTTTGTCCATTAAGTATTATTATTATTAATAATGACATCAATAAAAAAATTAAAATTGTAGCAATGCAAATCTATTTATCGGGCAGACAAAATCAGGCAAGTAGTAATAACGGTCCTTAATATATTATAATTTTCATATATTTAAAAATTTCATATAATTAAAATTAATTAAAAATTAATCAACACACTGGTCACCCAACCTGTATTGAAAATCTCCACTCCAAGGCTCTTGTATTTCCAGAGATTATTCCTTACCAAAAAACATACTACGATTATATATGTACATAAATATAATAATAATATAGATATAGGTACGCACTATTTATAATTAGTCTTATTTTAATTTACTTTATATTTTATGTTAGTGGAAAAATATTCAATTGTTCTTTCGACTTGTTCACTTCGCACTGGTTCACTTTCAACTAAAAGTTAAATTTTAATACATATGTACATATGTATGCATGTAAAGTAAAGAAACCAGTTGGCCACGTCTTTAAGACATCTTTGACGACGGGTACAAGACAATGGTAAGTCGTAGAAGACATATGAAAGACAACTCCATACAAATCGTTGACGAAATTTTCATACAAATGGCGGCGAGGTCACACAAGACCAGATGAGCGACATTGTCGCTCAGATTGTCCTCAACAAGGCTTTATTGAAGACAAAACGTGTGACACTGTCGCTCAGATTGTCATCAACAAGGCTTTATTGAAGACAAAACGTGTGACACTGTCGCTCAGATTGTCATCAACAAGGCTTTATTGAAGACATAACGAGGGTCATTGTCGCTCATATTATCGTCAACAATGCTTTATTGAAGACACAACGAGGGACATTGTCGCTCAGATTGTGCTCGACAAGGCTTTATTGAAGACAAAACGTATGACACTGTCGCTCAGATGGTTCACAACAAAGTTTTATTGAAGAGAAAACGTGTGACATTGTCGTTCAGATAGTCATGAACGCCGATTTCTTTTAAATTGTCGATTAGAAAACTTAATCTACAGACGACATGTCGTACATGAATCGTCGAAGACAATGTCGTCTAGGACGATTTGGACAACTGGGAAGTAAAGTTATGAGCAGCAACATATATACAAAAATACATAAATACCTAGTTAGCCACGTCCTTAAAACATCTTCGACGACGGGTACAAGACAATGGTAAGTCGTACAAGACATATTGAAGACAGCGCCATACAAATCGTCGACGAATTTTTCATACAAATGGAGGCGAGGTTACACAAGACGAGATGAGCGACAATGTCGCTCAGATTGTCGTCAATACGGCTTTATTGAAGACAAACCGGGGGACATTGTCGTTCAGATTGTTCTCAAAGAAGTTTAATTGATGACAAAACATGTGACATTGTCGACGATTTCCTTTAAATTGTGACATGTCGTACATTAATCGTAGAAGACAATGGGTAATATGAATAAAAAAAGTATTTGCCTTCTACTTAAAAATTTGTTTGAAAACCCCAAATATGTGTATGTTTTTTGTATTTTTAAACAAATTTTTAAGTAAAAAGCAAATACATTTTTTTTATTCATACTACCCAATGTCGTCTGCGATGATTTGGCTAACTGGGTATGAATATTGAAGTCTCTGCAGCAGAGATATTAGGGAACAAAAACGAAAAAGATCATTAAAAAATTGTCTCTATGTTTATTTATATACATGCATACATACATAAATGTACGTACATACATACATAAATGAAATAACAAGAAACCTAATAAAATCAAGAAGATTTCCTTATTAAAAAAATCAATAAGATGGTTTACACATAATCATATAGGAACCTAATAAATTCAAGAAGAAAACCTTATTAAAAAAATTAATAAGATAGCCTAATAAATTCAAGAAGAAAACCTTATTAAAAAAATCAATAAGGCAACCTAATAAAATCAATAAGAAATCCCTATAGTTTACAATTTATAAGAAAACCTAATAAAATCAAGAAGTTTTTCTCTATGGAATGTTTTTTTGGTGCTAAAAATAACGGAAATTGAGTAAAAAAAGCTGTGAATAATAAGATTTCTTCTTGATTTTATGTGGTTTTCTTCTTGATAAAATTAATAAGATTTACCACATAAAAACAATAAGGAATCTCTATGAAAAATCTTCGCTTCTTTCTGCTGGGATGCCCCTTAGCCTAAAAACGTTTCATAGAGAAAATCTTATTGATTCTATGAGGCAGTTTTTTCTCTGTGTGTAACTGAGATCATGTCATCTCGTTTAAGTCGGAGATGGTAATACTCAGAGTTTGAATGTTTATTCGGGGAAAAATATACCCACCATAAATCAACATCAAGCTGAAAGCGGCTAGTGGGACAAGTAATGGTGCTCCTAAGAATTAGAAAAAAATCTCTGTTACTCATTTTGAAAGGTATTGCCATTTAAAAAACTTTAGGTTGACTTTTTTCATGATATATATATTGCTGTGACTACAAAACTTCACTTTTAGAGCTATGCTCTTTATGAACGTGATTTTCGTAATACAAAGATAATCTACACTATTACAGTTATAAATTAATTTTTGCTTTGATTTCCTTGTACTTAAAACCGGCGAACGAAAGTAAACGAAACAAAATGTTTGATTTTGTTTTGTTTCATTCTTTGAAATGAGTGAAACAAGAAAAAAAAATTGAAAACGATTGCTCAATTTGTTTCTGTATTGTTTTTGCACATGAGCACAAGCAATACATAAATTTATAGTACGCAGCAGTGATGGGAAAGTTGGTACGATCGTACTTTTTTTTGATACTATTTGACATGAGAAAGTACCGTAGTACTCCCGCAACATATTTGATACTCTCACGTTATGCATATATTTTGCCAAGAATTAAAATTCTTTTTTGACAAATTGCACGAAACTTTATTACATAGTTAAGATATTTTAGAAAAGTGTAATCCTTCCCTATTAAATATAAACGAAAACCTAGTTGGCTCAATGATATTTTTTGTAGGACAGAAGTTGACCTATACATATGTAATCACGAACCATGTTAAAACAACTATTTTATATCAGTTTAAAGGCAATTGTAAAAATGTTGTAGTAAATTCTGTCAAGACCTGAGGGCAAAAGTGGATTTTTACAATGAAATTTTAAATTGGTTTAGTAAGTTTCCCCCTGAAAATGTTTTATCTGGTAAGACCAACAGCATTATACCACTTTTAATTACAATGTTTTCCAGCAAAAAGCAAAATTTTGAAAATATTAACAATCAATATAAAGCATTGGCTTAACAACAGAAAATATATGCAGCTTCTGGTCTACAGTGGCTAAAACTAAAAACGCGTCAGATGAATACATGTTTCCTGATAAATTGAGAGTAGCTTACGGAATTTGGTCCATACCTCACTCCTCTGTAAACGTGGAAACGATTTTCTCTTACCAAAATCTCATGAAAACAAACAAAAGAACATGCTTTATTTTTCAGCAGTATCAAGTCTTATCCAGGCCAAAGATTTATTAAAGTCTAAAAACTTGTAACTTCAAAATTTTTACCTATGTACACACATACATATTTATATTTGCGGGTTGATTCGTTATAACCTAAAAAAGTTCGTGATTGGCCAACATACCATCAGGAAACATACGATTCCAGAATGCGTGCTGAGCATCGTTGATCAACAATCAATCGGAATTTAAATTTGCAAGATCACATACGAGACAAAAAATACCATAGACTCGTACTAATAAGTACGACATCTTAAACTTTTGCCATAGTGTGTGATAGATTTAGCATTTCCGATAGAGATGCTTCTTGTTAGGTTACTGCCTTATTTATGGACATTGGCTTTAAATAGTAAAATAGGGAACTAATCATTGTGGATAAACATAAGCTAGCTCATGAAAAAATTAAAAGCAGGGAGTACTTCCGTGGAAGAAATAATAATGATTCGAAAATGGATTGGAAGAGTTTTAATTAAAACAATTTTTTTGAAGAGGAAATAAATTTTCATGTCGAGAGATGGGATATAGGGTTTGATCTTAGACCCATGGTTTCATCGAAAAATTTTCTCAAAATTTCGAGCAGATTACGTTCTTGCTATGAAACTTTTGAAAAAAATTTACCCCCTGTTAATGTATACGCTTTGTGTTCTTTTTTTATTTCTTTGTAAATAAATTTTATATAATATTTTGTTAATAAGACTTAAATCGCTCACAAAGCGATACGAACTTTAGCCTGTTCAAATCATAAAATCTAGAAGCAAATGGAGTTCGAAGAATAATAATTAAATTAACTAAAAAATTAAATAAAATAAGTATACTTGATAGTAACAAACCAAAAAAGTTTGTCTTAAGTAGAACAAAAAATAAACAAATTAACTAACATGTGCATAATTAGTAAAGAACAAACGACAATGGTAAAACTGTTGTAAATTTGGAGATGGTAAAATTGAGAAAATTGTAATTTGGCTTAAAAAGCGATGCGAACTTTAGCCTGTTCAAATCATAAAATAAAAAAAAAAAATAATAATTTTTGGTACTCTCGGGACCAAAAAAATACTCGAAAAAATTTTTTTTGATACCGAAATGCAAATCTCATTTCCCATCACTGGTACGCAGCTAGAAAAGAAAATGAAATGAGAAATAAATTGAAACGTTTTGAAATATTTGCGGCGAATTTGGCATCATCATATAGTATAATTAAGTTATTATTTAAATTATTGTACTGTTATTTACCAAATGAAATTTGTTTTATGTAGTCAAGCAGCACAGCTTTAACCGGGTGTCCTACACAGAAAAAATTATTCCCAAAAAATTTTCAAACAAACATGTGTTTTTGAAATATAGTTTAGTTTCAGTAAATATTTTTTACTGTTCCAGTAAATTATTTGTTCCAATTTTATTTTATGTAAAAAAAACTGTATAGAATTAAAATTATCTATATAAAGTAAAATTTGTAAAAAAAATTTCTAGATTTATTTTTTTTATTTAAATTTGTTATTTTCAGTTAAATTTATTTTTATATACTGTAAAAAAATTTGTCTGATTTTTTTTAATTTTTTCAGTTAAATTTATTTTTATATACTGTAAAAAAATTTGTCTGATTTTTTTTAATTTTAAAAAAACATTTTATTTTTTTTAAGATTTTTGTTTGCGGTTTTCAAACTTATTATGTTTGTATATTGGGATTCTCAATATAGTATTAAGAGTCTTACTATAAACATACGGAGTTTGTTAGCTAAATTAAAAAATTTTTTGGGTTGAAGTCTACTGACGAGTTCCAAAAGCGGTAACGAAATGCTTAACCATAAAAACAAGCCAATTTTTTAAAGTAAAAAAAAATAGTTGAACCTTTCATTTGATTCAGTTATATTTTTTTTCAGATAAAACTTTAACTAATTTAAAAAAAAAAAAATTAAGAATTGTTATTGATTCAATTAATTTATTTTCTGATAATACGAAAAATTTTAGTGAATGTGTTTGTAAATTATAAAAAAAAATTTGCTGAATAATACAAAAAAAAAAATCTGCAAAAATGTTTTTCTGTTCCTATTAATAAATTTGACTGAAAATATTTTGAGTTTCATTTAACTTTTTTCTCTAATGCCATAATAATTTAACTAAAAATAAAATTTTTTTTTCAGTTAAATTTTTACAAAATTGTTATCAGAATCTACAAATATCTTTGTAGGTCCTCATTCACACAAAAAATTTGCTGATTCAATGAATTTGGTTACTGAAAACGAAATTAGTTTTTTCTGTGTGAGACACCTCTCTTCTTTTTCGTATATAAATGACAGTTAAAAATTCATGCTGCGCAGCGGCCTGATTTTCAAAGAAAATCTGACGCTTTGCTAAACGATGTGTTTAAAATTATTATTGCAAACAACTTTAGCGGTCGTATTGAAAAGAAAAATTCGTAGCGCGCCTAGCCCGTATTCCAAAATGAACTAACACTTGGTCGATTAATTTTTCAAATTGCGAAAAAAATTATTGTTATATTTTTAAGTTGAATTTTTTTTTTTAGTAATTTCGTCTTATTTAAATTTAAAATAATTTTTTCGAGCCTTTTGTAACTGGCATCATGTCACCTCAATATAGCCCTAGATGCTTATACTCAGAGCATGGATATTTAGTCAGACAAAATAAGTATACGCATAATTCTCAGAGTAATTATTTATCATACGCCCCCATATGCAGTTGTGTGTATGCAGGGTAAAAAATAGTTCTTTAGCTGTTTGAAAATATTGAACACTTAATTAAGAGGCAAAATGTAGAATAATCTGGTGCAAATTATTCTTATTTTTTTTTTTAATTTGCAAACAAATTTTTTTTATAAACTGATATTTTGTAATATATATATATATATATATGTATATATGTATATATATATATATATATATATTTCTAGTACTTCTAGTAAATATTTAGTTAGAAGCGTTTTAATGACAGTCAGTCAGTCAATCAGTTCAACATTGTTGCCAGTTTAGCACTTTAGCAATTATTTTTTCTGGCAGTATTGATGCTTGAAGTGTGTACAAATAAAATATTCCTGTACTTACTCCTGTATAGCCGAATAACTGCTTAGAGTATTTTTATACTTTTGTATATGATTATAGCTGATACATTTAAGGTATTCTAAGTGTCTTAGTGTCATAATGTTTTAAATTATTTTAATATAATTGCTTTTGCTCCTCTTTTTTTTCAAACAAGAATTTGAAAACATTATGACTCTATGACTCTAAGACTCTAGTCTCTAAGACTACCCAAAAATGTAAACTATGTACATTGCACACATTTTAAAAATGACACCACAGAATTAAAACAAGACAACTAACAAATATGTGCGAGTACTTAGTACCTCTTGACTAAAACTGTCAATAACAGGCTGTTAACTTTATCTTATCATTTATTTAAAGATCACTGCGCTCCCACTGTGCTCTGAAATTTAAATTTAAAAAACAAAGAAAGCAACAATTACGGAGAACTAAAAGAAAGAGTTATAACTCACTGCCTAAATTGGCGGCCTCATTCGTGTGTATAATTTTTGTTTAGATTTAACGTCCAATTAAAAGTATTTATATAAAAAAAAGATAAAAAAACATCTTCAGTTGTTTTCTTTATCGATTTAATAGCTTTCGCATCAGTCTTTGTTTACAAGAAACAGTTGTGCGGCTCCCCTTCCCCAGCCCCCCTCCCGACACTCATTCTCTCCTTCGTGCTTTTAGCAGCTTATGATGAAGTGCAGAATACAATGAAGTACAACGAACGAGTACGTTTAAAAAAAGCGACTGAATACAAAATAATTTATTGTTTAAGATGAAGTCATAAATCTTGGGGTTTATTTGTTCATCAATTTAAAAGTCTCTATTTGTTTCTTTATCATTGATCATTTATGTAGATTTATAGATTTTATTATGGAATCTCTAGTAGTAGATACATATGTACGAGTACAAAGCAGCGCCTGAGTTAAAGATAGTGAAGCAATAAAATTATTATTGAAAAAGAAAAAAACTGTTAATAAGATGATAGCAGAAGTAGAAGGCCCGCATGTTTTTTTTTGTTTTGTTTTGTTTGCAACAAATAAAAAAAAACGATTTATAAGACAACAATAATTAAATGATTCTTTTAAATTTTATGCTCCTAACTTCATGAGAAAAATAATTGATCTTTGAATTTGTCTGAATGCTTTTTGGCAGCAAAATCATTAGATATGTACATGTCGCACTTGTTTTCTCAGGCTTATAAATTAAGATTGATGTGAGTGAGAAGCGTTAAATGTTTTGTTAAGCTTTGATACTCTATTGAGCATAAAATTAAAACGAAATTGAAATAGAACAAAAAAAAAGTCAATATGACAATACTCTATTGAGCATAAAATTAAAATAAAATTTAAATAGAACAAAAAAAAAAAAAAAAACTCAATATGGCAATAATTTTTCAATTTAAAATTTGGTTTGAAGAATGGCTCAATTTGTGTATGAATTTATTTAAGGGTGCCTGCCATGGCAGTGAGCATTTTATTTGATTTATATTGACTGTTTTATTGATTGTGCTATTTTTCAAATTCACAATTTATTAAATTAATTTTTTTCAATTGCGCAGAATGTCGAAACAATTTAGAAAATTAATATAATTTTTCCCAGTTGCCCAGATTGTGTGATTTATTGCAAATTGTTTAATTTAAAAATTAAGCTGGAAAATGAAAAAAAATGATAAATAAACTTTTGCCTGAAGTTATTGAAGTTTCAAAAGAAATTTTAATGAAATTGAATTTTTTTTCGTGCGAGGTAAATTTTAGGTATTTTGGAGGTTTGTATACACATCCATACAATATGTATGTATATATGTGTATATACATGTACATAAATATCAATGGCCACCAAGGCCAATTTAATTCACAAGTTATAAATGCGATCTAAATAAACAATAAATTTTAGTAAAGTGCGCACGAAGGGTTCCGTACGAACACTAGATATGTAATTTAATACAAACTTCATCCTATATAATATATAGTTTTGGCATTTTTTTTTCGTTTTTGGGGTCTTTTCGGTTTTTTTGTTTTTGCGTTTTTTTCGGTTTTGACGATTTTTTTAAGTTTTGGCTATTTTTTTTAGTTATGACACTTTATTTTCTCGTTTTGGCGATTTTGTTCGGTTTTTGGCGTTTTTTCATTTTGGCGATTTTTTTTATTTTTGGCTATTTTTTTCATTTTTGCGATTTTTTTTATAATTTTTTTTTAAGTTTTGGCGACATTTTCGTAATTTGGCGACTTTTTTCGATTTTTGGCGTTTTTTTTTCACTTTGGCGATTTTTTTCATTTTGGCGATTTTTTCGAATTTGGCGATTTATTATAGTGTTAGAAATTTTTTTTAATTTTGGCGATTTTTTTCGTTTTGGCGATTTTTTTTAATTTTTGGCGATTTTTTTTTTGGTTTGGCGATTTTATAATTTTCGGTTTTCTTAGTTTTACCGTTTTTGAAAATTTCAAGTGTTTGCTTCTTACGGTTTCCAAGATATAGCAAATTGTCAAAATTGCTTAGTCAAAATTGCATTAACTGATGGACCACCCTTTAATTTAATTTTTTTTAAATATTAGTGTTAATTGTTGTAGTCTGTATAAAAATACACTAATTTTACAAATTTCAAGTTTCAATATATATATGTTCGTACAATTGTATTACATGGGATTTTAACATTTTTCGTTGCTCGTTTTAAAACAACCTTTTATTTTTAATTCTCATGTATTTGTTGTTGTATCGGCCAAGGTTCTACATACTTTGTCCAAATTTTAGGTCCGTAGCTCTTACGGTTCCTGAGAAAATACCGTGTGACGGACAGACGGATAGACGGACAGCGTAGCGAAAACAATAGGGTTCCTTTTCACCTTTGGTATACGGAGCCCTAAAAAATCAAGGCAACCAGCTAAGGAAACTTCAATGAATGTAGAGCGGTCCCAGTTTAGACGATGACATTTTTCTTATAGAAACTTCTACTTTATTGGCGAGAGGGAAAAGAATAATAGCAAGAGTTACATACATGTATTTGAAATTCTTTCTTATTCTGTCTTTTGTTATTTCAAAACACATACGCCCTTACATACATACTTAGAAAAAATTGTAATCCTAGTAAGACGTTTAATTGGAATAATAAAAAATTAAAAATTTAATTTTATCCGGAAAACTATTTAATCAATTAAATTAAAAAAATTACTTGACTTAGATTAATTTTTAGAGCTATGCTCTTTATGCCACAACCACAGGAGCTGGGAAAAAAATATAATAGACACCATTACAGTTATAAACATATTTTTGTTTTGATTTCTTTATAGTTACTTAAAAGCAGAGTACGAAAATATACGAAACAAAATGTTTGATTTCGTTTTGTTTTGTTCTTGAGCGAAAAAAAAAGCATAAACGAGTTTAACAAAAACAAACAAACCAAACAATGAGAACGATTGCTCCATCATTTTTTGTATTGTTTTTGACCATGAGCACACACAATACATTAATTTAATCGTACGCAGCTAGTAAAAAAAAATAAAATAAATGGAAACGTTTTGAAATATTTGCGGCGAATTTGACATAATCATATAATATAATTTTATTGGATTGTTCTTTAACACATGATATTTGTTTTATATAGCAAAGCAGCTTAGCTCTAACTGGGTGTCCTAAGACACCTCTCACTTTTGATTAGTTTAGTATTTGATTTTATTTTCAATTAAATATGTTAGAAGGAGACATTTTTTTCTGTGTCTTAAGCAAATTTTTGGTGACTGCCATCCTACACACAACTCTGTACATATAGAAAAATTGCTTCAAAAAGAATTTTTCCGTCTAAGCACAAATCCAAGTTTAAAGCATAAAATGAAAAATTACTGCAAAGAAGCTGTAATCATCTAAACTGGCACAAAGTAGAGGTTCTTATACTATAGTTGGCAACACCATTTTGATTAAAAACTCTTTGACAGCTGACTGTTGCTTTGTGCTTGATATAGTTGGCCAGTTCATTGCATTTTTTTTTTTTAATAACCAGACTCTTATCACTGATTTTGGCAAAGTAGACAAAAAACAAACATAAATATCGTCACCTGAAATGCAAAGCCACATAATAATTTTTAATTAATTATTGAGTGATACCTTCCAAAAAATTTTAAACTTTTTGTTATAATAAAAGTCAGCCGAGTTGAAAATATAAATGAAGAAATTTTACTTTCGTGTTTAGTTTTTTTCTCTCCTATAAAATTTAAAAAAGTGTAGTTACGTAAATTTATATAAAGGGTGTTTCTCATAGATGTATACAACCTTAAGTTGGCAACACATTTTTAACTGGCTGCCATTTTCTCGGCTGTCAAGTGATTTATGTTTAGTTTGGTCTGACCTAAACAACAACAACAACCAAATTGTGCAAATATATATATTTGAAAATCATGGTTCTGTTCGAAATACATATCGCGCACTGCGTACATTTTGCGCTCAATATAATCGTCCATCAGAGCAATTAATTCGATTAACTATGAAACGTTTTCGCACCACGTTTAATCTGAATGATAATACATATTCATAGAGACGTCGTACAGTGCGTTAAGAAGAAGTCATTGTAAAGCGCAGCTTAGAGGAAGACCCGAAATAGTCTATAGAGTTTATAGTCAAACAATAGAGCCATGATTACTTCCTTGTTCGTTTGTCAATTGAATAGCTATGATTTGCAGAAGCTGTGGTTTCAACAAGACGGCGCAATGTGTCACACAGCTTGTGCCACAATTGATTTATTGAAGGAAACGTTTGCTAACCGCATACTTTCACGTTTCGGACCCATGAATTGGATCGTACGATTAAATATTGCTATACTATTTTCTATGAGGATATGTGAAGTCGCTAGTCTATTGCCGATAAGCCCGATAGGATTGACCACTTAAATGAAAAAAAATTTGCTGCGTTATTGCCACAAATGTTGGAAAAAGTAATTAAAAATTGGATCTCCAGATTAGACTACGTTCGAGCCAGCCGTGTGGCGTTCATATGTCAGAAGTCATATTTAAATTATTATGCCAGAAGATTATCTTTCGAATAAAGTAAATTTCATGTAAATTTAAAAACCTCATCTTTATTTTATTCCATTTCAAAGCTCTATACCTCTATGAAAACACCTTATACATACTTATGCACGTAAAAGAAATATTTCTTCAACTAACGTTTTTAATTGAAAAAAAAAACCAAAAATCAATCAAAACTTTAATTGCGCCAATTAAACTCAAATACATTTTTAGTTAATTCATTATTTTTTTTTCAGTGAAAGGTGTTGGTGTGTAAAGCCTTGCCTTGCACTCCAATTGCCATCATATCAGCTGCTCAATTATCAAAACTCCCCGAAATGGGAAAAATATGTTCCGGGATTTCTTTTACAAAAGCGGTCACCTTGATTTTGTGAGCCTTAAAATCTTATCTTATCTTATCTTATCTTATCTTATCTTATCTTATCTTATCTTATCTTATCTTATCTTATCTTATCTTATCTTATCTTATCTTATCTTATCTTATCTTATCTTATCTTATCTTATCTTATCTTATCTTATCTTATCTTATCTTATCTTATCTTATCTTATCTTATCTTATCTTATCTTATCTTATCTTATCTTATCTTATCTTATCTTATCTTATCTTATCTTATCTTATCTTATCTTATCTTATCTTATCTTATCTTATCTTATCTTATCTTATCTTATCTTATCTTATCTTATCTTATCTTATCTTATCTTATCTTATCTTATCTTATCTTATCTTATCTTATCTTATCTTATCTTATCTTATCTTATCTTATCTTATCTTATCTTATCTTATCTTATCTTATCTTATCTTATCTTATCTTATCTTATCTTATCTTATCTTATCTTATCTTATCTTATCTTATCTTATCTTATCTTATCTTATCTTATCTTATCTTATCTTATCTTATCTTATCTTATCTTATCTTATCTTATCTTATCTTATCTTATCTTATCTTATCTTATCTTATCTTATCTTATCTTATCTTATCTTATCTTATCTTATCTTATCTTATCTTATCTTATCTTATCTTATCTTATCTTATCTTATCTTATCTTATCTTATCTTATCTTATCTTATCTTATCTTATCTTATCTTATCTTATCTTATCTTATCTTAATATAAATATATAAAAATCAAAAACACGTTTATTTGTTAGGGGTGAACTCTTCAATGCCCCAACAGATTTTCGCCTTCCACCCCACAAAATATTTGTAAAAGACCGGCGCGTGTTTTTATATATATTCTACCCCGGTAAATGCTACGCCCCTCTCAGAAATAGTGATTTTAATGACATCTTTAACCGACTTCAAAAAAGAAGGAGGTTATCAATTCGTGTGTATTTTTTTCTTTATTTTCTTATATTTTTACACGCATAACTCGGTCATTTTTAAACCGATTTTCGAAATTTTTTATTTGTTTGAAAGGGTTTGCCTGCAGTTGGGTCCCATAATTTTTGTTCGAAAATCGGAAGGGGAAATTTTCTCCCCTTATGCATCATAACTCCGTCATTTATGAACCAATTTTCAAAATTGATTTTTGGTTTAAAAGAGTTCGCCTGCAGTTTAGTTCCATATAGTTTTTTTAATCGGTGGGAGACTTTGCTGCCCCCCCCCCCAAAAAAAAATACCACGTCATATATGAATCAGTTTAAATTAAAATCGTTTTAATTTTTTTTTGCTTAAAAAGGGCTTGATTGCAGTAAATGTAAAAGAGGAAATAAGTAAAAATGTAGTGTATGAATTTAGATATTCCAAAGATAGCAGGAAATCTTCATGGTTTTGGGAGAGAAGAATTGTTTTACTCTAAATTTAACGCGTGCGGGCCACGGGCAGTAATGAATAGATAAAAACAACTGGATAGATTTTAATCATTTTTTCAGTGAATGGCATACGTTATATATTTTATACCCGTGCGAAGCCGGAGCGGGCCGCTAGTATTTTAATAAATTTCAAAATGTTTAAGCAGAACAATTACACTAAATAAAAAGTTACACTTGTGATGAGAGTTTTTGAAACATTCATAAATTTTTATTAAGAAATTGGCCAAGTGATGCTTATGAATTTTCATGAATTATTTATAAACCTTCTTTGGAAAGTCATAGAAACATTTAAATGTGAATGAAAAACTAATAAGATATTTTGGACAAAAAACCAAGAAATTTATCCATTTTTACATGAACCAAGGTTCAGATAAGTACACTCAGGAAAAAGCTGCAACTGCAATAATAATTTTCACTATAAAAGAAAATGTATATTGAAATACTTAAAAATAAATAAAATTAATACTGAAAATTAATATTTTTCCATATTGAAATAAAAAGTTTCAACATGACTAGACTTTCGTTATTTACTTTCTTATTAATTCTATATGTTTTTTTTATTGATTTTAAGCTGATTTTTCTCTGGCTGTCTTCATGATAAACATAAGACATATTTTAAAAAATTATCCAGAATTTAAAGAAAAAAATTTAAATTTTTATTTCTCTCTCTCTCTCTTTCTATTACTTTCTCTTTCTGCTACTTACCATTTTAATGTTGCCATTGCTAAATTGTTATGGCGGTGCTATAATTGTGAAAAGCACTGTATTATCATATAAATTTTTCAAGATGCTTATAACTTTTTCTCTAAGCTGTTAGCATTTAATGCAAAACCTTAAGCTCTTTATGTCCTTTCTCTCATTTCTTTCAATATTTACAAAAATTAAATAACACAAAAAGTCATTAATTTTTATCACAGCTTAACACTACTCATATCTTTAGCCCTGCATTCATATTTTTATCTTATATATATAAAAAAAACTTAATTTTCTTTAGCATTTAATATTTTTCAAAAGTTCTGCACCACCTTGGAAATTCTTGCACTTCCTGCGACGCATAAAAAAGTCATTAACATTTTAATGCAAAATTATTATTGTTATACAAATATACGAAAAGTTAAATCCCACCAACAATTTTCTGCGCTACATCGACTTCTCTTCTTACAAGTTGGTTTTGCTACTTCTTTTTTTTTTGTTTTTTTTTTTGTTTTGTTTTGCAATTTCTGAGCGAGAGTATCGCAATCATTAAAGCCTACAAATTGTTAAGAAAACACTTTGTTAAGCTCAAGCAGAAGTCATGAGGAAGACAAAAAAAAAAAAAAAAGAAAAAAAAATAATAAAAAAAGCAACAAGGAATTGGTAAAATTATCATTGCAGTGTTAAATAATGTTGAAGAAAATAAAATAAATTTTTCAAGTACCACAAAGTCGTATTACTTTGTCGACACTTTTGTTGGAGTAAAGAGAGAAGAAGTTAAACAAGGACAAAAAAAAAACTTTGTCCTCTGCAATGCAGTGCATTCTTGAGCAAATGGCCGTGTTACTTTAATTTCCATTTGCCATGAACAGTCAATGTGAATGAAGGGAATCGCACAGCAATCTCTGGGCGTACAAAAAGAAGAAGTTTATTTTTGTAAGAAGTTATGATTTGTAAGTAATTTGTTTGGCTTTTTAGAGTTTTTATTATTTCTTCTTTTTATATTTATATACATATATTTTAATACGGCCAGATTGCTCTTAATGAAATCTTATCTGCTGGATAAGAGTTGTTTGGTATCACTACAAATGGTGTTGAGGGAACGTAAAAAACGGAAAAAACGAAAGAATGAATGACTGAATAACTTTGTATTGATTGATTTAATTTAAACTTGAAAATGCTTCCAACAAAATGTCTGTTGTAAATTATAATAAAAAAAGAAAGAAAAATAAATAGAGTTTTTTTTTTCAATAAGTGTGAGTTGACCTAAAACATTTAAAATATTCTTTGGAGTATGGAATATAGGCACCATCAAACTTCCAATGCAAGAATAATGACTGCCACATGAACTCGAGATAATTTTCGCAATAAGCTGAAAAAATATAAGAGAGGTTTCTTAGATTTTAAAATTTCTTGGCATATACGCAAGTAATATGTTTTGATGAATTTGCTGCGCTCTAACGGGGAACTTGGCAAAATTAAATCCCAGGAGGGCGCTTGTATACAATGGACTTAAGATTTTGTAGTAAAATCTTACGATGATAATGACCAGTTCACTCGAAGTTTGTGTGAGAAAATCATATGGAGAAATTTTTCATTCATTCATTTTATTCATTTAGTTCATTCATTAATTTGATTTTTCGGTCATTTTATATAAATCATTCATTTCATTCATAAATATCATTCATTAATTTAATTTATTTCATTCATTTTACTCATTAATTTCATTCATTCACTTCATCCATTAATTTGATTCATTTCAATGATTTCATTAATTTAATTAATTTCATTCGTTTCATCCATTCATTCATTTCAGTCATTCATTGTATTCACAAATTTATTTCATTAATTTAAATCATTAATTTCTTCATTCATTCATTTCATTAATTTCTTTCATTAATTCTTTTTATTCAGTCATTTTATTCCTTCATTTTATTCGTCCATTTCATTTGTTCATTATTTTAATTCATTCATTTTATTCATTAATTTTATTCATTCATTCATTCATTGATTTCATTTCATTCATTCATTTCGTTCATTCATTTCATGCATTCATTTAATTTCTTTAATTTCTTTCATTTCATTCATTTCATTAATTTCATCCATTAATTCATTTGGTTCACTTCATTAATTTCATTCATTTCATTAATTTCATTCATTTAATTCATTTCATTATTCATTCATTTTGTTCGTCCATTTGTTCATTAATTTCATTAATTTTATTCATTTCATTCATTAATTTTTTATTTATTTATATTATTCATTACATTCCTTCAGTCATTTCATTCATTAATTTCATTCACTCATTTTATTCATTCGTTAATTTCATTCGTTCACTTGCTTCATTCACTTATTTGACTAATTTCATTCATTCGTTTGATTAATTTCAGTCAATTCATTTGATTTATGTCACTCGTTCACTTCGTTCATGCTTTTCATTCAGTACCTTGATTCGGTAACTTTTACTACGTTAATCGTATTGCTGTAATAAATATAACGAAAATTTATCGCTTTTGCTCTCCAATAACATATCATAACGATATTCGCTGTCGGTTGAATTAAAAAAACTTAAATCAGAAGCTAAAATTCGTTTAGTTTTCTTATTCTTCTTTGTGCTTTTTGCTTATTTTAACATTTTGTATGCAAAGGTGTCACATAATATACAACTAAATTTACGAATAAAATACAGATATATACCGTGACAAAGTAATTAGGGAATCATATTATAGTTACCGGAATCGAATAAATATATAGATAAATATTAAGATTTTTGGTCCAAAAAAATTACAGAATCCAGCTACAGGTCTGCTATATCTACCGATTCAGATCAGAACTAAACAGCATGATTTCTAAAGGGTGGGCGAATTTGAGGACAGGAAGTAAATTGATGAAATGTCAAGAATTGAGCTACGGCATTTATTTAGTAAAAAGTTGAGAAACTTTAACCATGGAAAGCTACACTCTTCAAAAAAGAATTTTAATTGTGAAATTTGTGAGCAGACCCTAAATAATGGACGCCCTGAAAGATGAAATTAGGCGTTGCGTTGACAAGATAAGCCAAACCTTGTTGCAAAATGTGGTTCAAAATTTTGTGAAAAGAGCGGGTGTCTGCCGACGTTCCAGAGGTGGACATTTGCCCGACATCATATTTTATTATTAACTGCCATATTTCTACTTTGCATTGGTATCAATAAAACTAAATTTGTAAAAAAATTTACTTCCTAACCTTGAATTTGCCCGCCCTTTATTTTCTTTTTTAAATTTTCCAGTTCGCAGTATCATCCATTCAAAACTTGGTTCGAAGGACCATAAGTAAATCGATATATGTGGGTAATTACAATGGTTTAGATTTTATGGTATATAATTAAAGAATATGAGAATGGAATGTGTATGTGTTCCCCGTGCTGCTGCTCAGCTTAATAAAAATAAGCAGTCCTTTTCATTTGGGATTCATTTTGGGTATTTGGCTGAGGAAAGGAAAAATGTATTGTAACATTATTTTGCAAATATTTTTTGACTTTGGCACGAAGTTAGCTTTTAGTTAATATGACCTTTTTGTAAGTGAATGTCAGTTTAGTCTGACAGACTAAAGCAAATATTAGCTCATTATTAATTCCTTAATATCCCTCTCATCTCACATAAAAAGGGTTTTGTTATTTCCATAACATTCATTTGCAGTCCACTAAAGTATGTAACATTCATTTTGGCATCAAACTATCGTAAATACTAAAACTGAAGCCCAACACAAAATTATCCGCAATAGTCGTATTCTGATCCATCACTTGTATGTCCATATTTTTATTGTTATTTTTAGTTGAAGTCTGCGTATATAGAAATTGTCTTGAACATGTTCACATACGTGTACGAACCCTCCTCCTTGTTCATTAATATTCCTTAAGTGTTTTCCATAAAAACGGCGGAAGTTCGTTACATTTTTTGGCCGGATATTAAGCTTTATGTCACATTATTAACGCTTGTTTAAATGTTCACTGAACTTTTTGTAGTAAATGGCTCAATTTTTTAAAACTAAATTAAAAGGCGTTGCTTTTTATTAATAATCCACCCTCTGGGGGTTGAAATTTCAACCATAGAGAGAACAGTGTGTCAAACACTCGCCCATGAACAAAATTTATTTTCTGGTTGTAAAAAAAAAATAAAACGCTCTCAACAGCTGGCAAATGTCAAATGAGCAAGTATTTTGAAAACAAGTAACAGTTTAGACTTCAAGATTTGTAAATTAATTAAATTGCAAGGAAAATGTATTTTGTGTCAATTAAAATTTAGTTTGTTTAAATGGAAAATATATGTTGTCATCTTTAAGCTTTTCTACAGTTAAAAATAATTTTTCAATATTAAATTTTCAACAACCCGCCCTCCACATGGGGGCCTAGTGTATAATTCAAAACGAAAAAAACCTCTTTCGAACTTGCATGTTATTAACATACAAATTCGAAAGTATTTCCTTTAATTTCGAATAACAGAGCAAACCATGAGCTGTTACTCTAATTTTCGAAAATTTAGTTTTCATCATATTTCTATATTTTGAGGTTCTGGGATTCGATTCTGACTATTTGCGCGGCGATGATTACCGTATGGATGTATTTGTGTACATGCGTACACAAATACATTCGTACTCACATACACGTGAGTGTATATGGGTATGTTTGTGTGCTTAAGAATGCTTCAATGGCTTGGAAGCAAATTTGCCACATTTGAAAATTGCTGAGCTCCTTTAGATCTCTAAACACAGTGAATCGTTTGGGTTCCGTAGACTTCGAAAATGTTCGAAAATAAAATTTTCACAAAACTGTGTTTTTCAAACATATTTTAAATTAACGGGTGGTTTTTTAGAGGTATAGAACTTCAAATTGAAATAAAACACAAGAAAATCGTTTTAATGTCCATCAATTTGGCTTTATTGGAAGGATAATTTTATGCCATTAATGTATAAATATGATTTCGGGCATGTGGCCGCCGCGGCTGGCTCGAATAAAGCCAATTCTACAGGTCCAATTTTCAACCACTTTTTCGAGCATATGGGGCCGTATGTTGGCAATAACGCCACGAATGTTGGCTTCCAAGTCCCCTAACGTTTCTGGTTTGTTGGCGTATACGAGCGACTTCACATATCCCCAAAGAAAATAATCCAATGGTGTCAAATCACACGATCTTGGTGGCCAATTGATAGGTCCATTCCGCGAAATTATGCGCTCATCGAATGTTTCCTTCAATAAATCGATTGTGACGTGCGCTGTGTGGCATGTAGCGCCGTCTTGTTGGAACCACAACTCATCCACATTCATGCCATCCAATTCGGGAACAAAATAGTCGGTTATCATGGCTCTATACCGGTCTCCATTAACGGTAACTGACTCTCCAGCATTATTTCGGAAGAAGTATGGCCCAATGACTCCACCAGCCCATAGAGCACACCAAACAGTCAGTTTTTGTGGATGTAATGGCGTCTCAAGGGTCTCATGTGGATTCTCTTCACTCCAAATGCGGCAATTTTGCTTGTTGACGTAGCCATTCAACCAAAAATGAGCCTCATCACTGAACAAAATTTTGCGATGAAAATCAGCATCGAGATCAATCTCATTTTCGGCCCATACACCAAAATCACGACGCATTGCATGGTCTCGCGGCTTTAATTCTTGCACAAGCTGGATCTTGTAAGGTCGCAAGCCAAGATCTTTGCGCAAAATCTTCCATAAAGTTGATGGACAAAGCTCCAATTGCTGTGCACGGTGGCGAATCGATTCATTCGGGTCCTCTTCAACACTTTGCTCTACAGCGGCAATTGTTTCTTCGGTGCGCACTGTCCGACGTCTCTGCGGATGCGTATTATCACATAGAGTAAACGTAGTGTGAAAACGATCCATGATTAACCGAATTAATTGATCTGATGGACGATTATGTCGACCATAAAATGGACGGAGCTTGCGGTAAACTTCGCGAACTGAACCATTATTTTCGAAATAAATTTGCACGATTTGCAAGCGTTGTTCTTTTGTCAACCTGTTTATGATGAAATGGCAAACCAAACTAAATATTAATCACTTGACAGCTGACAAAATGGCCGCCAGTTAAAAAAGTGATGCTAACTTAAAGTTCTATACCTCAATAAAAAACACCCTTTACTAAGCCGATCAGAATCTAAATCTTTAGCAGCTTCTTACCTTAAAAAGACATGTGCCGATTGCTGCCAATTTAACTAAAATCAAGTGATTCGTTCGAGAGGAAAATTTAAACAAATATCGTTTGTGTTTCTAATAACTTCAAACATCTTAGTTAAACCGATTTGAGATATTCGCTGACTTTTATAGACCTAAAAAGTATATTAGATGCAGCAAATTTTATCAAAATCTGTAGCTTAGCGGAAAGTTTCAAAAATATCTTGCAAGTTCAACCGATTCCCATATTCTTTTTTTTTTTAATTTTTAAAACATTTTTTTTCTAATAACAAGAAAGAGTAAGCGCTGGATTTAATTTATTTATTCATTAATATTTTTATAAGTTTTATGTAATAGAATTTTTTCAGTGCTGTGCTCCTAAAATATGTACATTTTTTCAACAAAATTCAAAATTTTTTTTATATTATATTTTTTTTTAATTTTTAGAATATTTTAATTTTTGATAATTAAAGCGAGCGCTTGATTTAACCGTAGATCGAGCTTTAAAAAAAAATTCATAATTCTTCCTATGTATTATTTTTGATACATACTAGAGAACATAATAGTAATTGACCAAATTCAATACCTTTAAAGCTTTTTTTTATTATTTATTACTTATGTTTAATTAAATTTATAAAATATGATTAACTCTAGAAATCATTAATGCAATCAAAGCAAAAATTTTTGGCGTGTTTATCACCACAGCAAGGCTTCTTAAATAAAAAGCAGTAACTCGACGACCATTTGTTTTTATTTTCACCCGAAGTGTAACATTTTTGACTAGATGTCACGTGTCTTTTTTTTCAGACTTATCGATTCTTTGTTTTTTGATGGACCAGCTTCACTGTCATTAGATTCATCTGTACTTTGGGCTGAAAGTTTTTTGAAAATTGCCAGAGAAAGTTCATTTTTAGGACTCTTTTGACGTTTTTCCATATAAGGCTTTGACAGTGTTATTGCTAACAAATGTAGAAAAGTCTTACGTTTTGTACTGGTTTGAGTTTGTTTCCAGTTGGATATAATGTAAGCATTCAAAACTGAAATGTCTATAATGTTAGAAAAAACAGCCATCGGCCAGCGATTATTTTTACGTTTGCAGCTATAGCTATTCAACATTTTATCAACCGTATCAACTGCTCCTTTCGTGGAGTTATAAAACGATATTATTTCGGGCAACTTTTTGGGGCAGTCCGAAATTTTAGGTTCATGATGCATTGTACTCATGACAATTGTACACTTGTCTTTGTGGCTTATATAGCTAACCATAGTTGTATCAGGTGTAAAAGCAAATGTTGACTCATACCGTGGAATTTTTTTGCATGCCAAAAGCTTTGGAAGTATTGATCGCTTGTTTTTTCGCATAGTTCAAACCATTATTATATTGCGTTTTAAAAGTTTTTGACCAAGGCTATGCGAAGACCATTTAGACCATCCACGAAGTCAAGAACCACTCGTTCTCCTTGGTTTCGCTCAGGACTTCCTGATATATCCTTTCCCAAATATGGTTGAATTTTCCACACATAATAAGCGGCTATGAAAACCTAGCAATTGCTCATCCACAGTAACACAATCATTAGGATTGTAAAACGTTGAGAGGCTCTCAGACCATTTTTCCCAAAAGTTTCTGATTGGTGCGAATTTGTCTTCACTCGTCTGGGAACGTCTGGTTAACACATAATAACAAAACATACAGAAGTGTCACGAGACGGAAGATACGGGTATTTTTCAGTTTGTCTCGTTTTCCCTCAAATTTTGTCGTCGGTTTTGTTTTGATACGTCTTTCTAGTGCAATACATTTTTATTAGCTGTGTTGATTGGTAAGTAGTAATACACTACAGTATCAAATACACTATGCTTTTCTCTTTCTTCCATGAATTTTAACAAAAACCTGATTGGAACTTTTTTTACCTGTCACTTTCTTCACTTCTGTGTATTCTGTGACATCATCAAACCGTATTATTTTATGTGTATAGAAAAATGTTTTCTCAGACATTATTGATCGAAATATAGGACGTCCATAGTACTCATCAAAAAGATCGTGTAAAGTTCTTGTTATACCTAAAAAACAGGTCTCAATTCAGTCACCCTTTTTTCTAATCACGACTTACCTGGGCGCATGCTAAGAATATTTTCCTTTCCTAGTTTACCAATGGGATAAGGTTCGCTATGCCAAGTAGTACCATCTTTGGCTAAATATAAAGGATCAATATTTGTATTACTGCTAATGCCTTGATCAGAATCCGAAGACGAGCCACTTTCGTCTTCTTCTTCGTCTGAAATATCAGTGTTACGAACAGCAATATCTGTGACATCTGCTTCAAAAATATCGTCATCTTCACTTTCACTTAGCACTTCATTTACCAGTTCTTCGAGAGTCAAAAACCGCGGATAAGACAATTTTATCAATATCCACTTTGAACTGAATTTTTTTTTTCAAAAGAAAACGCGGAAAAATCGAAAACAATTGTTCTAATTATATGTAAAACAGTATACATAGAAACACACAAACTGCAGTATGTATCAAATGTGATACAAAGGTAAGATTATAAACTTATTGAATTTCTTAATGCCTGCGAAGATAAAGGGTGTTTTTTATTGAGGTATAGAACTTTAAGTTAGCATCACTTTTTTAACTGGCGGCCATTTTGTCAGCTGTCAAGTGATTAATATTTAGTTTGGTTTGCCATTTCATCATGAATAGGTTGACAAAAGAACAACGCTTGCAAATCGTGCAAATTTATTTCGAAAATAATGGTTCAGTTCACGAAGTTTACCGCAAGCTCCGTCCATTTTATGGTCGACATAATCGTCCATCAGAGCAATTAATTCGGTTAACCATGGATCGTTTTCGCACTATGTTTACTCCATGTGATAATACGCATCCGCAGAGACGTCGAACAGTGCGCACCGAAGAAACAATTGCCGCTGTAGAGCAAAGTGTTGACGAGGACCCGAATGAATCGATTCGCCACCGTGCACAGCAATTGGAGCCGACTAACCGACTATTTTGTTCCCGAATTGGATGGCATGAATGTGGATGAGTTGTGGTTCCAACAAGACGGCGCTACATGCCACACAGCGCACGTGACAATCGATTTATTGAAGGAAACATTCGATGAGCGCATAATTTCGCGGAATGGACCTGTCAATTGGCCACCAAGATCGTGTGATTTGACACCATTGGATTATTTTCTTTGGGGATATGTGAAGTCGCTCGTCTACGCCAACAAACCAGAAACGTTAGGGGACTTGGAAGCCAACATTCGTGGCGTTATTGCCAACATACGGCCCCATATGCTCGAAAAAGTGGTTGAAAATTGGACCTGTAGAATTGGCTTTATTGGAGCCAGCCACGGCGGCCACATGCCCGAAATCATATTTATACATTAATGGCATAAAATTATCCTTCCAATAAAGCCAAACTGATGGACATTAAAACGATTTTCTTGTGTTTTATTTCAATTCGAAGCTCTATATTATTTTTTTTTTTAATAACGGGAATAACAATGTTTACTAATTGTGAAAACATGTGGTACTTTAAATTTTGAAACCCAGAGTTATGTGAACATAAAAAACTAAATGTATCATTTATGATACAAGGCTCGATTAACGGTTAAATAACTAATTGCCTAAAATTCTTTATAGGTTTTATGTATATATTATAATTTTTTCAGTGCATACATACATAAATATTTTCTTAAGCAAAATTAAAAGAAAAAAATTTATAAATAAAAAAAATATATTCAAATGCGATTATGATTTGAAACACAATTTCATTTCATTTAAATTGTATAGAAATTTTTTCATAAATTAATTATTAGACAAAGTCTGATGTTTGTGCACCTGCTACATAATAAAGCCATCACACACATACACACACACACACACACCCACACCCACACACACCCACACATACACATACACATATACACACAAGCTTAAGCAGATACCTTCGTGTATTAGATATAAACAACAATTTCATTTGAATATGCCTACACATACATTTGCTTAACGCGATGTTGAACATGAATATAATCTTAGGATTATGACTCCTAAAGGACTTGAAAAAGAAAATAAGAAAAACCAAAATAATTTTTATACTCACAGCGAAAAGCAGCAAGGAACAAGCAAGCGAAGCTTGTTAAACATTAAAAGATGAACACTGTGTGTTGGTGAAAAGGGATATAAAGTACTGTAAACAAATGTGCTTGTTTCTGTTAAAGGGTGGGGAGGGGGGGTGTAGTGTTTTACGGCTTTTACATATTAATATTTTCTGTAACCTTTTGCTTATTGTTGCATTACAGGGCAATATAACATGCCACAAAGGTCATAAAACCATATAAACACATTAACAACGAAAGCTAACGAAGAAAAAAAAAATTTTAAATAAACAACAAAGTATACAGAAACACTCAGAGAAAATTAAATTTTATTAATTTTGTTTTCCAATCCCTTGCTTAACATTATTTTCTAAGTGTATTAGCAAACATGAGCTAAATCGTGTGTATCTTTTAACTGCTGAGCTTTTCGTTTAAGTAATTGTTTAATGTCAAATGTTAATTGATCGAAATAAAGCTGGACTAATTAAATGGTTTTGTAATAGTTCGAAGGACCAAACACAAAACCAAAGGAAGTACACAAAATTTGGGAAAAACTTCATTTGCTTCCCAAACTTAATTTCCTTTTTGCTCGACACACTTTTTCCAGGTGATATTCGACAGCTTCGGTTGTAACTGCTTTATAACCGCTTCGAAGGACCAGAAACATACTAACCGACCCAACAGGGAAAATAAAAAAAAAATTGTGAAAAATATTCTTTGTATTTCATTATAATCTCGTTATAAGTCGACACTTTTCTCAGCGATATTCAAAAGCCTCGTGATTAACTAGTTTCTAACCGTTGCGAAGGACCAGAAACAACTTTCGAGATATTATTGAGAAAAAACAAACCAAAAACAACTTTTGCGATATCGTTGGTGGTTGCCAGATCTGGCCAACCTAAAAAAGAAAACACAGCAAGTTTGGAAAAAAACTTTTTAATTTCTCAATAAAGTCTCCTAGCTTGACACACTTTTCCCAGGTAAGCCTACTATGCTTATTTTGCTTTTGTGATTTGTGAACTCTCCAATAGTTTTTGAAAGTCTTTGCACAAGATGATGATGGAGGTGTAGTGGCCTTCGAAAACATCTGGTTGTTCCGTTCTACTACGTGTTTGTCAGAATATTTAAAATTATCTTTGGTGTTATTTGTTCATTGATAATTATCACATGTAATTTGGCTTAAAAAGCGATACGAACTTTAGCGTAATTAAATAGAAAAAAGGTAAAGCAAGGTGAGTTCCCGGGAATCGGAAACAAACTTTTTTAATGGTTCCTCGTGCAACGCCATTGCCATTTTGTAACACAAAGCCAAAGAAAATCACAACAAAATTTATGGAGGATAGTTAAATGGAAGCCATGGTTGGTTGGTTGACCAGATTAAAAAAAAAAAAATAATTTAAATTTGAATAGATGCATAGAAAATAGCCCTTTACCCGATGAACAAAACGAAAGTGAAGAAGAGCTGTATGGAACTGAAATTCAAGAGCCAAAAATAAAACATGAAGATGTTATCAAGCATTTCGAAATTTGTATTCAATGAGCTCAACAAAACAAAATTAGTATCTCAAATTTAATGCTTTGGCGAGAACTTCAAGAAGATTTCATTAAGAGAAAGATATCATTTTCAAAAATAAAAAACCGACTGTGCTTAACCAGTTTTTTAAATAAATTATTTTTGTATTATACCTAGTGCTTTATGAAATTTTCTTTTACTGATACATATTTTAACTAAATATGTATGTCAGTATGTAATTATTTTCTTTTAATAAAATATTAACTGCCTTATTCATAAAAAATATTTCAGGTTTATTAAGCGCTTATTTGACATATTTCTATGGGAAATTTGTCAAATAAACCTGTATGTAATAAACCTAAAATATTTCTTTTGAATTAGACCGTAAAAATACAACGAGAACATATGCCTTGAGTTTTTAATAAAATAGAGGACACTTTTTCTTTTAAAGTTTGTACTTAATACAACGAACAGGCCTGACAACAATTAGGTTCGTTAAATCGGAAAACTACTGCATATTGAAAACACAGCAAGTTTGGTAAACACTTTTTTATTTCTCAATATAGTCTCCTGCAAGCTCGAAACACTTTTCCAAGGCGAAATTTAAAAGACTCGTAGGTAACCGGTTTATAAGCGGTTCGAAGGACCAGAAAGAATTTTAAAAATATCATATGTTGCAAGCATAAGTGTGGATCTAACAAAGAACATTCGGTATGAGGTAATATACACTATAAATTACGCCGGTCCCACTGGAATAAAACGCCTTTTGCAGCCTACCGCTACGAGTACAGACGCTGCATCATAAGTTGACTATGAGACTAAGTATGTTAGAATTGCATAATTTTTGCTCACTCTCTCATAAGTCCCGACCTAAACCTCTACGAGTGTTGGTTAATTCATCTTTATCTAAGTTATTCGGGTTTTCAGAATGCTCCGCTGGGAGGTGAGAGTAGCAATTGAAATATACTGGCCGTCAGTAGCAGTATATTCGTTTGCTGAAGTGACAATATTTGTCTATTTATATTTTCAAAAAACGTTCAAAAGTTTCTCAAAAAGAATTGCTGGTTGTGAACCCACTCTAAACACCATTGCCACTCATGTTTTATAAGGTTGCCACTTTTCACAAAATTAATTTTTTTCAAATTACTGCTGTCATCTGTTTATATCTTTAGGTTGGTTAGTTTTGGGATTTAGCTTCCCGAAATTTCTAGTGGTTTCAATCGCACATCTCGATCTTAAAATGTACATCAAGTTGTTGAGTTCTGTGAACCGAAAAATTACTTTAGCTAAAAAAAAAAGAAATTTATGCAAAGATACTCGTAGCTAAAAGTGTCATCATTTTATTGTTACTTTTGAAGTAGTAACTCAGGAAATAATATTATAAAAATCACACATACCAACAGCACAAAAGCGTAAAAACACAAGCATATATATACATCATAAAATAACAAACTAAAGTGTGTGTATGTGTGTGTGTTTAGATTTAAGTATATACATTTCTAAAAACAGAAATAGCACAGCAACACCATGCAAAAATCTCAAAAATAAAATAACCCAGTAGATGGGACCACGGTTGCCAGAAATGCAGATTTATCTGGATTTTGCAGATTTTTACCCTCCAAAAAGACGAAATGCAGATTTGAAGATTTTTGGCCTAAAAACGCAGATTTTTCAACTCCAAATTGTTCACGTATTTCATAATACTGCTACTACTTCTTGTTTTTTTTATGTGTGAACGACTCATAGTTTAGAGAGTTATAATTTTTGAACTTAGAAGACATCACTAGAGAAAAAGAAGAAGTAACTTTGGCACGTTTCTGAAAACAAGTATCTGATATAAAACGAGCTTATTCTGATAACGATTTTGCAGCCCTAAGCTTATTCAAAATGTAATGCCTTTAGCACATTTATTTGCAAATGTCGAAAGAATTTTTAGTCAAGTGAACTTGAATAAAACAAAACTTCGATGTCCTTTGGATATTAATGCAACAAATTAAATGACTTTTTGTATAATATTTCATATATCCCATTTCTTTTCTCATTCATTTTATATTATTTGCACATAACTATAAAGAATTTTTATGTTTTTGTTGGTCATATGTATTTCGTTTCTCTTAAAGAAAGACGGGGTTTCCACATGCAAAGTTTACTTTGCAAAGTCTTGAGTTTGTAGGATAGAAAAGAAAAGATATCTTATTCAATATTCTTTTTTCTTCAACAAACTAAAGATTTTGCAAAGTAAACTTCGCGTATGGAAAAGCCGCCAAACTCATTAGGAGACTTCAACCAAAGTGGCAGCTAATTGTAAAAAGCTAATGAAAATAACAATGGGTGCAAAATTAAATATTTTTGCTTGAAGCCTTTAAGCTTATCCTGCCGCATTCATAAAAAATAGTTTTGGTTTACAAAAGGTTTACAAAACAAACTTTATATGGAAGTTTGTGTGAAACGTTTTGTACTCCAAAATTATTTCTATGAACAACGGCCCTTATTACGAGTATCGTATTACAACTTCGACTAGTTCATTTTAACTTAGATCGAAGAAAAAATATTGCAATGCTCTTTACTCTATTAACAAATCGTCGTAGTCAAAGTCGTAATACAGCACTCGTAATAAGGCCCATTATCTATTATGTTTGTGTACCTGATTCTTAATAACATATTGATAGTCGTTCAATAGACATATGAAACTTTTTACCTTATTTCAAACATTTTTTGGTTGAAGTCTGCTGATTAGTTTCTTAAGCAAAAACGAAACACCGATTCTTCATACATTAAAGGCCTATGAACATAAAAAAATAAAATGTGCTTGTAAGTTATTTTACGAAAATAACTAAATTTTCTACAAAATTTACATAAAATAGATTTTAAGCCGAGTTTAAATTTTATGAATATGGATTAATAAAAAAGTATTTATATTACACATGTTTATGTAAATTTTTTGAATAAAATATAAAACAAGTTGTTTTATAAATTGCTTTCAAGATTTTTTGAAGATTTTAAAAATAAAATGCAGATTTTGAAGATTTTTTCGCGAAAAATTGTTAAATTTTGCAGATTTTATCCTTATAAATTCTGGCAACATTGGATGGGCCTATAACAAAACGGGCTTAGGCACAGTCGAACCATCTCCACCTCACACACGCACACACACACTTGCATCCTCACTTTAAGACAAGAATGGCCATAACGTGTTATCACGTACATTTAGCACATTTTATAGGTAAATTTTTTGATGTGCAAATGTTGGATTGTGCGGGATTTTTTTTTGTTGCTTTTTAAGATCCATTTGGTTTTACTTTTTTATGTTTGTATGTCACAATGTGTGTATGAATTTGTCCAACAAAATTGGAACGTTGTTTATGTTTGAAAATTAAATATAGAGAGCAAATGTTGTATTGAGTGTGCTTAAAGGGGAAGATGGATTTTTTTTTTGGTTATCTGCTGTGAAAGCTGTTGTTTTGGCCTGTGTCATAAAAGGACATATTTTATGAGTGGCAGTCAGCTACACCAACTACACTATGTACATTAAAAAAAAAAAAAAGAAAATGAAAGGAAAGTAAGATATACTCTCAATATGAAATAAAACAAAAATACAACTAAACCATCAACCTGTAAAGCGGCATTAGATACGAGTACAACAGCAGCAGCAACAACACGCTTAACATCAACAGCAAAGTAACAAACGATTTTATGTTCGTTGCATATTTGAGCTTGTTTTAAAAATGTAAGCGTGCAACTTATACATATGTATAACACACATGCCCAGCAAACACAAGTTGAAGGTTTTTAACGCTTGATATCAAGTATTGATCTTACTGGTTTTTGAAAGTCAAATAAGAGTTTGAAAGGTTTTAGCTTAGAAACACCAAAATTAAAAAATTCCGAAACGAAAAATCGTTCAATTAAAAAAGCGCTTAGATTAAAAACCATCGCCAAAAATAAAATAAATCAAACAAATACAAAAAAAAGTGCGAATTAAAAAAATCGCTAAAACTATCCAACAACTGAAAAAATCGACAAAATTGAAAAAAACCGCCAAAGTAAAAAAAAAAAAAATCCAAAACGAAAATAAGCGCCAAAAACAAACAAAAAGTGCCAAAACGAAAAAAGCGCCAAAACTAAGAAGACCCCGCCAAAAAAAAGGCCAAAATAATTATTTTTTTAATTACTTGTAAACTTTTTGATTATATACATACAGAACTCTTCATGTGCGAGTCAAAAGCCCCTTTACTGAATTTGTTTTTAAATAAAACCAGCAAATCTCAGGCCCAATAATTGACTTCCCAATTAAGTGTCATTTATCATTAAATACCATTTAAGTACCCCAGTCATTTTTTTCAGTACAAAGTTTAGAGACATTTAAATTCTACTTAAGTTTTACGAGCATACCATATAATGTTGGGCTTGTGTGTGTTTTTTGAAAATATGTACATGAACATCATGTGGTCGTATTAGAAATAATTTCGTTTATTTTTCAATAATATATAACATATAAATATATGTGATCTTCTCCGAGAAAATCTATAAAAATAAGAAAAACATGAAAACTTTAAACTTCAAATGCGCTTTTCTCAAAACTTCATTTTCAAACACTAGGTCCCTCGGATAAGGTCACATATACAATATATATAGTTTTATGTCATAGAAAAATAAATAGAAAAATGCCTTCTGATTCTCTTTTTGATTTTTTAAAATGTGTTTTTATGCATTTTTAGTTTTCCGTATTTTGATCACTTTACTTTTTTATTTATGATAAACAGCTTTATTATGGAAGGCTTTTCAAACAACAGGATTAAGTCTATTTTCTTGAAAACCGGCGGACATAATTTGTGCACGGTTATCTCATTTTGTTCTCCAAAGTGCCTACTTTAAGAATGTATAACGTTTTGGCGTGGGAGTCCAACAGTGCTCCTGGGAAAATTCATGTACGGTTCTTGTTTTGTTTTTCCCTTTGAATTCCCAAAATCGTTGCTAGCTTGTTGAAATGATTTTAAAAATACCCAGAAAATTTCCCCCATTTTTTCCCGGTTTTTAAATTCCCAAAATCGGCGCTATTTCGTCGACGCTATCTTGGCACACATTCCATAATACTGGGAAATTTTGTAGCGCTGCCGTACTTTCAATGTAATTTTTAAGAACCTTAATTAACTATTGAAGTAATGAAACCACATTTAAGTGCAACTTAAATTTAAGTGGTAATGAGCTAAGTGACATATAATTGAGAAGTCAATTATTGGGCCTTAGGCAATGAATGAATGCCTATTATTATTACCCGGTATTTGCTTCTTTAGGAAAAAGGTAGTGATATATAAAACAGGTGGTGATTTCGATTTTTGGTGTTTTAAGAGACTTATTATAATAATTTATGATGAACATACACAGAAAAAAATATTCCTGCAATAAAAAATTTTAATTGAAATCAAAACCAAAAATCAATTAAAAACGTATTTGAGTCAAATAAACGTTTGCTTAAAAATTAATTATTTTTGATATAAACTGTATTTAAAAATAAAACCAAAAATCAATAAAAAATGTATTTAAGTCAATTAAACATTTGTTTTTAAAAATTTTATTAATTACAAAGTTCAATTGACTCAAATACATTTTTAATTGATTTTTGGCTTTATTTTCAATTAAAGTTGTTTATAGCAAAAATATTAATTTTTAAGCAAATGTTTATATGACCTAAATACGTTTTTAATTGATTTTTGGTGTTAATTTCAATTAAAATTGTTTATTACAGGAATATTTTTTTCTGTATATAAAACCAAATCTGTGTGCTTGCTGGGCACTTAATTTCATTGTAGGAGAAAAAAGAACACAAACATCGGTGTGTTGGCGTATATTTTTATCTAAACCTGCTACTACAAAAAAAAAAAAAAAAAAAAAAATAACCAAAATTAAAAAAGGAAATAAGAATGTTTATTTAATGTTTTTTTTTTTTTTGCTTTTTATCTTCGTTAAAATGTGTACGAGTACATTTCTACTGTCGCTGTTACTGTTGCTAAAACTACAGCGAGATGAAGTAATAAAATATAAATGTACATTTAACATTAAATACAACAAATAATAACAACAACTGAAAAGTATAGCCAGCTAAATATTGTTGATGGTGTTGTAAACGTGTGCAGTACAGTGTTCACTCGCACCACGAATACACTGTTTCCACATAAATTTTTTAAAGTTCTTATTTAGGGATTTTGATCAAATATGATAATAATAATTAAAGATAGCCATAGTCTATGCAATATTATTGAGTACTACTCTACTGCTATTATTATTGTCGTTTTGTTTCACATTATTCTATAAATTGCACAATATTATATGGCATTTATTTGCTGACAATATGTTGAATAATAAATTCCTTAAATATTATATGGCGTAATTTTCCTTAACATATAAATACGTATGTACGTGGTCATTTCCACAGAAATGTCAACTTTTTGTAGCATGCGACACCAAACAAATATGCTTCTTTTTTCAAAGAAAACGAAACGTTTTTTTTTACTTCTTTAGCTATTCGTGTCATCCGTCAGCAGCCTTACATACTGCCAGTTTATACAAGCCATGTAAAAATTCTCGTCTGTCTATTGATATTGAAAACAAAAGCAAATTTGAGTGCTTTGTTTTTGTTTTCAATATAAATAGGCAGACGAGAATTTTTACATGGCTTCTATAAACTGGCAGATAAGGTTAAATTTTAAGAAAAATTGAGTCACATTGTTCTGAAATACAAGTTTAAGTAATTGCTGTCGCACGCGACAAAAAAGTGGATTTTCTCGTGAAAATGCCCATAAGTACGAATTAAAAAAAGCTTTACACGCATTTTTTCATGATGCATAGAAAATCCTAAATAAATTAAATAATTTATAATTAAGAAGTATAAAAAATAGAAAAATAATGTTTACTGATTTAACTGGAAATAATTATTGTACAATGTTGTCAATACATTACAAAATTTTTAATGCTGCTTAATATAAATAAAAAACTTTTAATTTTATTCAATATATTGTGCCGTATGCCAGCATAATACAAACAAAAACAATTTTATTGTAAAATATCAATTATTGCACAATAATATTGCAAATGTGTGGGCACCTTAAGATATTTAAAAAATTTAAAATTGACAATTTTTTTTTTAAATAATAACGGCTGCAATTTTGAACTCCTTGTATTATGGTTTAGTGATTTTATCACTCTAATTCCGCAATACTATCAAGTTTTCTACAAAACTCTTCAATTTACTACCTTTATTTGTGAAACTGTGTAACCTGACAGTTCGCCAATATTTAAAGTGTAATTTTTGCCTGTTTTATGATTCCCTGTAGTGCCAAACGTGCACATAAAAATAAAAAAAAAACCCAAAACAGCATTTATATGTACATTTTCAAAAAACTATCGTCCGCAAAAAAAAAGAACAAATAGCTGAGGAAAAATATAAACTTCGCTAGTAATTCTAAAGCACACGGTATAACACACAACTCTGTAGCAATATTTACTCTTAAACATTCTGTTTATTGCTAAAGGATTTTTCAACAAGGATGGGGTGAAGTGGAAATGGAATAAAGTTGGTATGAAAAGTATGCTTGTGTGTTTTTTTCTTTTGAAAGCTTAATACATACAAAATAAAATACCAATGTAAAATCACCATGCAAAAAGTTTGATTTCAAATCATATTAAATTTACAATAAATAATATGTTGTTTAAGTGTGTTGATGTTTATTTGCTTTGTTCATAGCTGCCATACACTTTTGTGCTTATTTGTGTTAGTTGTTTTTGTATTGTTGTTGTTGTTTTTGATGTTTATAAAAAGCCGACAAATTGCTGCTGACTGGTAGGCAGTGTACTAGTCTTGTAGTCGGAGAATCGCAGGTTCGAATCCTGGAGACATGTAAAAGTATTTTGTATATTTTTATAACCAAAACTTTTCAAATAAATTTCATGTTAAATGGTCAATAATATAATGTTGAATTAAAGTTTTATTCATGATGGTATATAATAAGTGTGTATTTAAAAAACGTTTAAAGTTGTTGTGGCGGCAGAGGTAAGAGGCCCTGACTACCACGCGATGAGATCCGAGTTCAAATATTGGCCTGAGAAGACAATTATATTATTTTTATTTATTAAAATTTTCTGATACCTTTGCCAATATACAAATTAAATTCATGTTATTTCAACTTGTAACAACTTTTGCTCGACATGATTCTTCATTTTGATTTAACAGTACGTGAATGGTAAATAAACATGAAATAAAGTTGTATTAGAAGGAAAAAATTTCTTTGAATTTCTAAATCATGTTAGATTAACATGAAACACATATGAAACGAAATCATTGCCGAAAAATATTAAATTAACCTTGTTTACGTAGATTTTAAGTTGAAAATTTTCTGTGTGTATTAGAAGAATGGATTGTTGCTGGTTTCGTTAGAATGGATTACAATAAAAGCGCAATAATCATAATCTGTGAAAGTGTTCTCAAAATATGGAAAAAAATGTAATGGAAGCATGGAGTATTCCTAGATTTTGAGAAAAGATTACAACAATAGCCTAAACTAGCTTCAATTTCATACCTTATCTTAGTATAACCTTGAGCTGCAAAATTCTTCAAGGAACCAGTGCTGGTGTCATTGGCGTAGCTAGACATTTTTTCTGGGGGGGGGGGGGGGGGGGGCAAACACAATTTTTTTTAATTAGTGTTTTTTATGGGAATTGTTAAAATTTAAGCTTAAATTTTTTTAAACGCACTAATAATCCCAAATTAATATTTTACTTATTAAGTTAAATATATATTTTTTATTAAAAATACATTGAAATTGGAAATTAAAAAAATATATTCTACTTAATAAGTAAAATATTAATAAGTAAAATATTGGTTTGGGATTATTAGTGCGTTTAAAAAATTTTATACAGAGTTTTTTTATTTAACATTTTTTTATTTAAGTTAAAACATAAATTAACAGTTCAGTTTCAATAACAAAAATTAAGTTATAATTAAAACTAGAAAAACAAAACATTCAAAACAAAAACAATATATAGACAAAAAGTAAAGTATGTATTAAAAAAAAACTAAATAATAATAATAATAATCTAATAATAATAAACTAAATAATAATAAAATTAATATTCGTTTCCAACAAGTTTATATGTTCATATGGAAAAATTATTTATGTATATAATTACTATATTTGAATACAATATTTTGAAAAGATACAAGCAAGAAATGATTTCATTCATCATTCATGATTTCATTTCTTAATAATTTATTATTTAATTTAAAAAAAATGTATCTGTTGGTGCATAAATAAAAATAGAAAATTGCCATTTATTATTTAGTTACCCTTCCAATATTGAAGTTCTGCAACAATACTATATTGTTGCGATGAATGAACATACATCCATAAATAAGTACAAACATATGTATGCAAGTATGTATGTATACGTGTTCAATTGAAAAAAATTTTATGTGCATATATGTATATACATGCACACATATCGATAGTTGAGTTTTTCTGTGATTTCAATAAATTTCACACTAATACACCTCATCACAAAAATTTATTGCAATAGCGCTTTTACAAGCAGTTGTACAAAAAAGTTACATTTTGAATATTACACTTTCTATTATGTTTTACCTTCTCCTGTAAAGTTACAATTATTTGCGTTAGGGCCTTTCCATTTGAGACCAACGATATATTGACCTGTGTAAGTTGATATCCTATCAAAAATTTCGGTCATCAAAAGTACTGAGACCAAAATTTGGACCTAGGAATATTTTTCACAAGTTTTCCACTAGTCTAACAAAGTTGTATATGAACATGAATTGTTTTCTTTTGTTTTCTAATAAAAATAAAACATATGTATACATGTTTAAAGAGGAAATTTTGACGATTATTTTATATTTTATCGGGATTTCGGTGATTTTTCCATCATTTTATCTGGCAGCCCTCGATTGAACCATAAATATGCATACATACATACATACATGTGTGTGTACGAGTATATATAGTATATGAATATATACAAGGTATTTGCAGATCATAATTTTGCGCTATTTTTTTAATTTTACTCTAAATAAAAATTGGTGGCTATTGTTACAAACAATTTGACAGTAGAAAATCTTAAGAACACCTTAAAACAACTTGTCTTGCTACTAACTACGTACACTAATCAATTTTATTAAGAATTTGTTGAAAGCTACATACATATCTACACACATGCATTATAAATTCACATGGAGTTTACTATTTGTGATGTTTTGAAGTGCTGTAAACTTATAGTTTTTTGGGTATTTGTTATCTAATAAATGTATGCATATTTAGCGATTATTCGAAAAGTTTGTATAAAAATTACTAGTGATTTTCATGAGTAATTTTAAAATAAATAAAAAATAGAATTTTTTAATATTACAGGCAAAAGAATATGTTTTAAAAAGAATTTGTAATAAATCCTGGGGGGGCAAAATCAAGTCTGGGGGGGCATTGCCCCCCCCCCCCCCCAGAAAGGCCTAGCTACGCCTATGGCTGGTGTTCCAGAAGCAGAAACAAAATATCATTAGTGTTTTATTGGGAATTGTTACAATTTAAATTGAACATTTTTTAACGCACTAATAACATCAAATTATTATTTTACTTATTCAGCAAAATATGTTTTTATTAAAAATACATTGAAATTAAAAGGAAATTTTTGGGTAAAGGTTACCTGATGATCTGCATTAGCAACAGTGAAATGCGCATAGAATCCTGCTAAACCTCTCAATTATCAATACATTGAAATTGAGTATTTATTTTAATAAAAACAATATTTTATTGAATAAGTAAAATAATAATTTGGGATTAGTAGTGCGTTAATAAATGTTAAACTTAAAAAAAACTATAATTTAGTGGTCTGGTAATGCTATCAGCTGTTTAATATACATATTGCGCCATAACCACCAAAATAGCTTAAGCGAAATTATTTTCGAACTTCAATTTTTGACCAAAATCGATTATTTGCAATCGTAAATAATCGATTTTCGTAAAAAAAACCAAAGTCCAAAAAATATGTCGCTTAAGCTATTTTAGCGGTTATGGCTCGATATGTCAGTTTTAGTCTCATTTGTTTAGTGCAAGGCTTACCATTTACCATAGTGGCTCACTAAACAAGTAAAAAACGCGCAAAAATAGTTAAAACTTTCTAGACAAAGTACTGGTAAAAATGTCGCCACTTTTCGAGCATTACCGGGCAAATATGGTAGACAGAATCGAGCTATTGTGCAAGAAATTGGCAAGATCTAGCAACTGTTTCAAAAACCTTTATATTTTCAAATTCATTGTCCAAATGTAAAATGTCTATATTAACGTTCGATACGCAAGTCGTTCAGTTTACGCTTGAAAAAACTTACCATTGACTTATTGTGCTGCTATGTGGCGATTGCGCTCTTGGTTAAAAATCTGCTGTAGTGGCAAGCTTTTGTGAATTAGTTGTCAGCTGAGGAATCTCAGGTAAAGAGACAATATTTTTTATATGGCAATATAATTTATTTAAACAACCTTGCCACATGGCAACGCTCGTAACATTTACAACTTCTAATTGACTTATTTAAATAATTAAATTTTATCGCTTGGAGGTGCTGCAATAAGCAGCATAATTGGCACCGAACATAGACGCTTTTTAGCACTTGGACTTGCTGTATGGCGGGATACCTTTGGTAGTGGACAAGTTCGCCTTATTATGCCAAACACGACCGATTAATATGGGAAAACCCTTTTCCAACTAAATGGAATATTAAATGAATCCAAGAGCAAAAAAAAAGGGATACAGGTGTCTAAGCAAGCAGCCAAATAGGCAAAAAACTAAATACACAACAACTGCTAGGAAATGGACCCACTATTGCCATCGCATTCAAATATGATTGCAACTGAGACCAGGCAAAGGCACTAAGAAGACTTTTGAGGCCACATCGTACAAACAACTTCAGCCAGAATACACAAGTAAACACTTCTACTTTTAGGTGTCTACGTGACGCACCGTTTAATGTAATTTAAAATAGAAACGATGAAAAGATGTGAAAATAAACCACAAAAAACCAAAAAAAAAAAGAGGAAAAATCTCGTTTGGATGTAAAAACGTGAATGCATACTTGTTTGGTGTGAGCGCCGTACTCGTACTGCTGTACTTGCTGGCTGCAACAGCCAACAAATGTTTCACAAAAAAAAAAAAAAAAAAAAACGAGCGAAAAAGGCAGTGGGAATGATGAAAATTAAAATTGTAATCTTAACATGACAATTATTTTGTGAACTTTATGAATGTGTGTGGCCTGCTGCTGCCACCAGCACTTTATTTTAGTTCTTTCCACGCTGGTGCTGCGTGCGCCGTATTCTTGTGGTAGATTTTTAATGCACTTCAAACCATGTTAAATGGATAATTATGTCGTATTGTGGAGTAAAAATTGTAATAAATGGAATTTTTGTCCCCCTTTTTTTCTCTCGCAACTTAAACATTATTTTGGTACGTTTCTTGTTGGTTTCACAACGCAGATATTATAATAGACTTAATTACAACTCCTTCGCTTTTGATTGTTTTGTGATTTCATTTTTATGCACACATTTCCTCCTTAAGTTGCGTTTTTCGTCTTGTTTTTCATTTTATTTTTTTTTTTTGGGAATTTTAATAGTCCTGCTAGGCTCATCAAATGGTGGGAAGCAGCAAAAAAAAAAAAAAATAATAAAATAAAACTAATTGTTGTTAAGCGTAGCACTGTGAGAGCAGGAACAGAAAAATGCTGTTTAATTTGGCAAATTACACTTGGGGTCGTCGGTCAGTGTCTCATTATTTCCAGAGAAAGATAGATAAGAAATGTGTGTTAATAGTTAATGTTTGCCATGTATACGAGGGTTGGTGTGAAAATAAAATATTTAGTGGACAATTAAAGTCAGTTTAGGCTTCATTCAAAAAATACACAATGTAAAGTGTGGAATGAACTTTATAGTTGTCAGGGTTGTGAATACTATTCCCCTCAAATATTGAACCGATATATTGCGGCTGTCATGTGTGAAAAGTAGAAGCGTAAATTGTTTTTATACATAGAAAGACAGCCTCACTTCGCATGACTATTTAAATAATTATATTGATATGTTATTATTACTGATTAGTTTTCAAAACTTTTAGGCAACTGAAGATTTCCTTAAATAACAATCAAGCCAAGACTCTGCAGTTAAAGGGGCCTACCTAATTATTAAGAATGATTAATCGCTTATAAAAGCCACATGACGTGTTTCTCAAAGAAAAATAATTAGACAATATATTTAACTCCAAAAGCAAATGTCTTAATCTATTATTATGTCTATTGCTCTAATGTTAAAAAGAATTCAAGTATTGCTACAAATAAAAAACTCATTAGTAGGAAATATGTAGTTGTAGTAAAACAGTAAATGTTGGCTGGTCTAAAAAATTCCTTTTTATTGTGCTTTTAAACGTTTTTAAGCCTATTCAGTGTTGTTTAAGCAACAGGCTTAAGTTTGTCCATTAGTTTAAGTGAACTTTTTTAATTTGCTTGAAGAAATTGCGCATTTGTGTTTGATAAAATTTTAATGTAGGCTCGAAGGACCATAGTAAACAAAAATGCGGCTAATAAACGTTTTTAAACAAATTTAGTGTGGTTTAAGCAACAGGCTTAAGTTCGTCCGTTTAGTTTAAATGATTTATTTTTAACCTAAAGATTAACCCCCTTATGCAAAAACGTCTGTTAAAGTTAAAGCATGTGTTAAAACCGGTTTTGCCATACAAAATTCGTTTGTTAAACCAACTTTAAGTTTAACAATAGTTTTTGAATGAGGAGTAAATCTTTAGAGGAATTAGGTATTTGTGCATAAAATAATTTTTATGCTCGAAAGACCATAATAATCAAAAAGTTGACTGTTTAGGCTTAATTCGTCCGTTTAGTTTAAATGATTTATTTTTAACCTTAACAATATTCATTAATAGGAATTTTAAATTTTTTAATAAAATTTTTATACAGGCTCGAAGGACCATAATAATAAAAAAGACGGATTTTCGGGCCTTCAATGAACTATTTTCAACCTTAAGAATATTTGCTTAACACAATTGCGCATTTGTGGTTAATATTATTTATATATAGGGTCGAAGGTTTAAATGATTTATTTTTACCCTAAGAATATTCGTTTATGGGAGTTGTGTAGTAGTGGTTGATTTATTTGATATGCATGTTCGAAGGACCATAATTTACAAAAATGGGCTGTTTGGGCTTAATTCGTCCATTAGTTTAAATGAACTATTTTTAGCCTTAAGGATATTCAGTCAAAGAAATTGTGCATTTTTTTATTAATAAAACCTGTATATAGGCTCGAAGGACCATAATAATAAAAAAAACGTGTTTTTTCGCGCTTAAGTTTGTCCATTAATTTCAATGAACTATTTTCAACCTTTGAAATATATGCCTCAATGAATTATTCATTTGTGATTGATATAATTTGTATGTATGCTCGAAGGACTATAATTTTAAAGGCTGTTCCAGCTTAAGTTCATCCATGAGTTTTAATGACTTCATTTTAACCCAAAGACTATTCTTTTATAGGAATCGCGCATTTTTGTTTGATATATTAGATATGTAGGCTCGAAGGACCATAATTATCAAAAAGGTGGATGTTAAGGTTTAAGTTCATCGGTTATTTTTAATGAAATATTTTTATTCCTAAGATTATTTGTTTATAGGAATTGTGCATTTTTGGTTAAAATATTTGATATGAAGGTTCGAAGGACCATATATATTAAAAAGGTGGTTGTTTCGGTTTAAGTTCATCCTTTATTTTAAATGAACTATTTTTATCCCTAAGACTATTTGTTTATAGGAGTTGTGCATTTTTTGTTAATATATTGGATATGCAGGCTCGAAGGACCGTAATTGTTAAAGAGGTGGTTGGTCAAGCCTTAGTTCATTTAATAGTTAAAAAAATTTACTTCCGTCGTTAAGAAGAATATTCGTTGAGGGAAATTATGTTTTTTTGCTTGATATATTTCCTATGCAGGCTCGCAGGACCGTAAAAGTAAAAAAGGCGTCTGTAGGCGCCTGCTGCTGTTACGGTAATTCAAGCTGTCATTTTTTTACATTTATGTTTTTCTGGTAGCCTTGCTAGAAACGAAAAGAATGTTTTCGGAAATAATATCTCAAAATTTTTTAAAAAACTTTTGATTTCTTAAAAAAAATAATAAATATCTTTTTAGCTTTATGCAAGCTTCTAATTTGCACTTGACAACACTGGCCAAAATTTTTTTAATGACAGATTCTCGTAGAAAGCAGCAAAATAAAGATGCCGATACATCTTCAGACTTTACGCCAGTATCTGGATTCTGTAACTTTTTGCTAACAGAAAATCGTTATATTTATCGACATATTTATTCGCTTGCCGTAACGATAATGTGATCAGCGTTGCCGCTTTGGTTACTTTTAACCAAAATTGGTTACTTTTTTTCCAATGTGTACTTGTGTACTTTTTTTTCCATTTTAGTTACTTTTCTTCAACACAAAAATAAAAATTTTTATATGGTATATACATTTGAATATAACTAACTATTGAGATAAACTATCACGTGATTGAAAGATTTTTCGTGGCTAAAAAAATATGGATGTGATTTCCAAACAGACGGTAGATATTGTATCTGAATAGAAATTGCTCGGATGTTCTAAATTGGAAATAAGAAGTTGAATTTTGGGACAAAGTTTCAAAACATACAAATGAATTCAACGAACAATTTTTTGGTGACTTTATTAAATTTTGTTTTTAGTTTAATGCCATTTTCACACACTTCGGGGTCTTCTGAAAGAATATTTTCCCAGCTAGGTTTAGTCAGAACTAAATGCAGGAATAAGATTAATTTCAATACAAACTCTATAATGCATATTTATGTATATTTTAATAGTTTATCTATTCAGTCATGTGTTTGGATAACGAATATAATACTGTGTTTTTTTTAAGTCATGGAAATATAATCATATACGAACACCACTGCATGATAAAAGACAAAAAAAAAAAAAAAAACACCAGTGTCTTGCCCCAGGTCATGCACATTTTTGTTTGCTTCAAAGATTTGGGGCCTCGGTGTCATTTTTGCATTTTCTCCGGTTCATATCGTTCGGAATTTTGATTTACTCTTTGAGGCAAAGTTGTAGCTCTTGTCATACAACAAAAATTGTGACATATAAAAATAAAAAAAACATTATCTTCAAGATCAAAATCGAAAAGAATTTCAAACAAATTCGAGTTTTATACCTTTTTCCCCTGTTTAGGTACATAGGTAGCAAGCGGTTCAAAATTCAAGGAAACTATCAACGATAAAAATGTACCTAAGATCTCAATAAACAACTTTCTACAACTATGAACTTCCTAGGAATGATTCTTAACACCGTTTGGGTAGCGCTTAGGCAGCCACAAAAGTAAAAAATTTTAAAGCAAATGAAATTAAAAAAACCGTGTTAAGAATCGTTCCTAGGAAGTTCATATGTTCTAGAAAGTTGTTCATTGAGATCTTAGGCAGCGTGACTGTTTGACCGACTAAAGTGGCAAAATGCCACTTTTTCGACTGCCTTTCCACTTTTTCGACTGCCTTGCCACTTTTTGTCCCCCTTTTTTTAGTGTGAGTTATTTGAAAATACATTAAAAATAAAGAGTTTAGTGAAGTTTTCTCGATTGTTTTTAACTTTGCCCCTTTATTTTGATAAATCCCCTATTTGGTGCCACTTTTTGAAAAATGTCATCGGTCACCCTGATCTTAGGTACATTTTGGTGGTTGATTGTTTCCTTGAATATTCAACGGTTTGCTACCTATGGACCTGAACAGGAGAAAAAAGGTGAAAAAATATAATTTTTTTTAAATTTGCCACAGATACATATATTTCTTAATGGAAGTACAAATAAAACAGTACATATGTATATATATTAAATATATAGAGATTTTGGTTACTTTTTGTTGCCTTTGGTTACTTTTTTTTTACATATTTTGGTTACAAAAATATTTTGGTTGTGGCAACGCTGAATCTGATTACGTAATTTCATTTTTACGGTAGTCTCCACCTTTATCTCACTCGCCATTTCATTTAATATTATGTGGTATCTCTATAAAAAAGCACAAAAGATAATAAAGAAAAACTCAATGAATTTTATTTTGTGATTCACTTATTTTTCTCCCCAACCGATAGCGAGTATCTTTAAAATATATTACTGGATACCAAAGTCGTTACATTTTCGTTCTATTTATATATATGTATATATATGTATATATGTATATATATATATATATATATATATATATATATATATATATATATATATATAGCGATACGATTATCGTAATAAGAGATACTGAATCAAGGTACAGGGTTTACAAAAAACCGAAGAAGTTTTAAACACTTCAGTGTAAAATCTTACGGAAAATATTTTCATAGAACATTGTAACTCTCTAACTCTTCTCCGTATCGGCCTTTTTTTCATATTATTCAAAAAAGTACCCCTAAACGCAGATATTAAGGTTGCCAATAATCTACAGAAATATTCGTGGGCCTGTCCCACGATGTCAACAAAAAACGTTTGATCGCACAACTTTTATTGAAAACAATAACAAAATAAGAAATTTTTTTTACAACTAAAAGGCGAAATGCCGTTTCTCATTTCTTGCTCCATCGGATCTCTTCAGTTTCAGTTACATTAAATGCTTTTTAACAATATATATTTCTTGGTGCTTGACACTAATTTCAAGTGTGTACAAAATATGTTAAAGAGGCAGACAGACCAGCCCAGTCCACCCCTTCCTTATTTGTTTTAAATGTCAATTTGTAGTTAAGAACATAATCGTTTAAATTCTCCCCCAGAAATGCAACTCTAACACATTTACATAAAATGTATTTATAACAATAATTTCTTTTTATTACAAGCACACTTTGCTTAAATAAATTCTTAAAAACTAGTTGCTGTTCTCAGAAAATGTAAAAATATATTTATGCTTAGTAATTACAGCTCTTCAAGTTCATTCTTTTTTTTTCTTTGCATTATTTAGATAAATTATTTCTTTATTTTACAAACATTTTTACTACAAAGTTTTTCCCCTAATTTTTTAAAATTAATATTCAACATTTCTTATGACATTTTAATATATTCATTTTGATGGGTTTGCTTGTCATCTTGTTGGGTTGGTTGTGGTGCTGGGGCGTCGTGGCATCTTCAACTTAACAACCCTCCTCTCAAATGTTAAATAACATCAATCATAATTTACATTGTTCATTTGTAGTCCATAATTAATATGTTAACATTTGCTAAATCGCTGATTTAACTAAAAATTATTTATTTAGCAAGCGTACAAGTTAATATGAAGACATTTGCATTTATTTATTTATAAGTAAGCAGTGGCAGTAACTTGTCAAAATCATATTCAAATAACGAGTGCTATTTGACATAATAGAGAGATGTGAACACATACACACATACATGGCTACATGTGTCATTTTAAATCAAAAAAGACAGCAGAAGAGAGAAAAACAAATACATATACATAAATTCTAGACAGTTCTTGATAGTCTTTTGACTTTGGAACATATTGTCACTGTTTTATGTAACTGACCTGAGTAACATTTTTAAAAGGATTGATTTTATGATTGATTGTTTGATACATACGATGCTTAAGGATTAAACACATTCAGCACAGCAAGAGCTACCGACTTCAAATGTCTTGACATTGACATAGAATACACATATGAGAATAATTATTTTGACGACAGTAAGAGAGCACGGCAGCAGGTTGCTTGCTATCCATGCTAACTTTGTTGTCGTAGTCCAATTTAACTAATTTCTATTTTTGTTGGCGAAAGTGAGTATAATACCAAATATTGTATGAATGTTATAGAAACACTGAAATATGTATTTATAATTGAATATCAATTGCTTGTAATGCTGCTGCCGCACATAAGTGTATTTTTCCCATTTACCCGTACATTACTTTTTTTTTTTTGAAAGTTTATATTATAATGAAACTTCGTAGAAATATGTCTTATAGTCATAGGACCATTATTACGAGTATAACTTATCGTTAGTTAAATGTAAGATGTTATTGGATGGATAAAAACTTTTTCATTATTACAACTTCGCTTTAATCAAAAGTGAGCGATTAGTTAAAGGCAAGTTCACCCTACCTGCAACTTTTATCGGTAGGTTAACCCCCTGTTTGTGTAAGACGTTTGAGTTAGAAATCTTGGCGTTTCTGTAATAGATTAAAGAAAAGTTGTACAAGTGTTCTTTAATCTATTACAGAAACGTCAAGATTTCTAACTCAAACGTCTTACACAAACAGGGGGTAAGTCATTTGATGTTGCCACGTTTTCATACGTTGCCACACTTTCTTCTTTATACATTACAGCCACGGTGTATCCAGGTGGCAGCGCTACTTCCGCACAATTTTTTAACTAAAAATTTTAATTTCTCCTCGCCGGGCTTAGCAGTACATTCTTTACAAACTATTTGTAAGGAAAATTCAAAGGACAATTTAACTCTGGTTTTAGACTCGGCAGTTCTTCTGGCTCAACTTTTGATTTTATACTGAGGAAGAAAAAGATACAAGGATATATACAAAAGTATATATTACTTTCTCAACTCTCTCATACAAAAAAAAAGTTGAACAACTAAAACTGCCGAATCTAAAATCAGAGTGACTCTTCTCTCTTAGCTCATGTCTGATTTGACAGATAATTAGTTTTATCCTTCCGCTGAACGAGCCAACTGATCATCCAATGCGTTTTCGCTTCGCTAAATGGGCCTGCGATCGACTTACAGAAGATGCCGATTTTGCCAAAAAAATCATCTAACACAAAGCAAAATTGTCACATTTGGGGCACGGAAAACCCGCACGCATACATTGAAAAGCCGACGCACCCAAAACGAGTCACTGTTTGGTGCGGATTTTGGTCCAGAGGCATAATTGGGCCATTGAGCAAGGAGTGGCCTTTACGGTCAATGGCGATCGTTATCGGGCCATGTTGAACGAATTTTTGTTCACAAAAATTGAAGAGGAGGATATTGGTAACATTTGCTTTCAACAGGACAGCGCTACGTGCCACACAGCCGAAGCTTCAGTAGTTTTTTTATAGCATTTTCAAAAAAAAAAAAAGTTATCTGACGGACCCTTTAGTTCCACATGGTACGAGTACAAAAATTAAAACCAAATAAATTAAGACGATAAAAGGAATTATTGTATTTTGATGGTAAATTGAAAAAAAAGTATATAACTACGAGGGGTACTATTTATATTTCGCGAATAGCAAATAATACCAAACATTTTAAAATAAATATAGCTATATTGGTTTTCGAAATATTCCCGTTTGTGATCAATACACTTTTCGTTCAAACCATTTGTCATAGCAATTTTTTCCATTCCTCTTGAGATACTTCAAAAACATGGTCTTTGAACGCTTCAACTGCTTCTTCGGCGGTCGTAAATCGTTAACCACACAGTTTACCTTTGACATTCGGGAACAAAAAGAAGTCATGCCTGTACAGAGAATGAGTCATTAATTCGATGTTTTGACTGCTCAAAAATTCACTTGTTTCATGAGATGTGTGAGAGCTCGTATTGTCATGATGAATAATGATTCGTCTTCGGGTGTTAGTTTTACGAAATTCTTCGAGGATTTCCGGCAAACAAATGTTCATATGGCACTCAAAACTGGCAGTTCTACTTTGCTCAAGCGGAACAGTAGCCACATGACCCATTCGACCGAATGAACAGGCAAACATTTGCTTCGTTGTGTTTCTGGATTTAGCTCGTCTTGGAATACCCACACGCTCAATTGCTGTTTTGTTTCCGGCTCATGAGCATATATATGTACATGATTCGTCTCCTGTCATGATTTTATATACGTCCTTGAAAGCAACACGGTTGAACTTTTTAATCATTTTCTTACACCACTTGACGCGAGCCTTTTTTGAGCTTTTTTGATAAATTCTGGCGTATCCAACGAAAACAAATTTTTTTACAACTAAGTGTTCATGCAAAATCGAATGTATTGAAAGAAAACTAATGCGCAAGGATTCTCTATCTCACAAAATGTCACATGACGATCTTGCATTATCAGTTCACGCACCGCATCGAGGTTTTGTGGCAAAACAACTGATTTTGGATGACCTTCATGGAATTCGCCAGTGTCGGAACTACGACCACGATTGAATTCAATAAGTAAGGGCCATTATTACAACTTAAAGATAGTTAAAAGTAGGATTTTATCGGACGTATAAAAACTTTATCATTGGCAAAATTTTACTTTAACCTAAAGTGAGCGATAAATTACAGGGAAGTTTATCCTACCTGGTAAGTTAAATCCAATTTGCAATAATGGAAAGCTTTTTATACGTCCGATAAAATTCTACTTTTAACTATCTTTAAGTTGTAATAATGACCCTAAATCAGCAATATACTGTGGTTTTTTCAAAGGGCTTTATCGCCATACAAAGAACTGAGTTTAAGGCACATTCTTGTTGAGATAATCTACGTCGAAAGTTTTGGAAAACTTTCTGTTGAATTTTCAATTTTTTTTTGTGAAACTGATTTTCTGAACACACTGTAAACAAAATAAATAACACTTGTGCATCAAAACGTTGTGAGTACGTTTATGCTAAAAAATGTCAAATTATATTATAGTGTTGCCAAATTTTAGCTATTGACATTAGTGTTGCCAGTTTCCAAAATATAAATATTAATTCTACATTTCCCAAACTAACGATTAGTTACTTTATGGCAACACTGCCACTGAATGAACGAATACAAATCATTGATCAAATAAATATAAAAATGTCCCCTGACCGACGTCGATTTAAGAAAGGACAATAAAAGGGAACGTTAGCGTTGTCGCAGCTATGCCACGTTTCATCTAAACGGGCTGCATGTGGCTGGCTACAAGGCGACAAATGCAGCTAGCAACATTTGAAGTCGTATGTAGTTGTGTAGGCAGCTGTGGTGAATGTATTTAGTAGAGATGTACACGTGAGCGTTTTCTGACTCACGACACGCACGCTCACGCTGAAAAATATTTTACTCACGCACTTTCACGCACGAATGATTCTGAACATTTTCACGATCACGCACGCTCACGAACAAAATATTTTTAATCACGCACGCTCACGAAAAAGTAAATGCATAATATAATTTTCATGTTTTTTGAGTTCAAAAATAGTTTCTAACATATACATATATACATATCTATGTATATATGTATGCTCGTGTTTTTGTAAAATTTACAATGTAAATTAAAATAAAGCAAAGTTAATTTAATATCGTTTTAAATATTCGTGTTCGCGGATATCATTTTAAATATTCGAATTCGAATTCTCGGATATCAAAAATTGACATTCCGCACATGTATGTATGTATACATACATAATATAAATGTGAAGGTAAGACGTATGATCAATTAAATAAATGATAATCAAATAAATGAGAAAAGCATATTAAATGAGAAAACATACAAATTACTAAAATTTTTCTGTTACGTAACATTTTCAAAGACTCCCCCTACCCCCACCATAACAAATCATAACAAAACTCGAACCCCACCCCTCCCCCCCTGCAGCGTTACGTACAGTAGTATCAAGAATGATAAAATAAAGATTAAGCCTTGCACATGATTTACCGTTTGATGACGTAGTAGTTCCCTCTCAAAGCTTACCAAGTCTGTATCACATGTGAAATTTATAATTTTTTGCAAAAAATGTATGTATTTTGTTGTAGTTGGCAGCCCTGTGATTGATTTACTCAGAGAGATCTCCAAGAAAAAAATTACATGTTGTTATTTAAAGGCTGCAAAACTAAGAAAAATAAAAAACAATATAAAAATAAAGAGATAAGAAAAAGAGCAAATATGAAATGTGCGCTTGTGTGCGTGTAATAGTTCTACAGTTAAATTTTACTAGCCAATGAGAACAAAGGCTGAGTGACGTCAGAATTCCATCATGCGCAGAAATGTTCTTTTATTCATGCGTGCTGGCGCAATCTTTATTTTATCATTCTTGAGTAGTATTGTTAACAAAGGCACTGTTGAATCAGTAGTGTTTCTCAATTGATACTTCCTACAGGGTATCTAAGAAACATACAACATACATACATACTTAAAAAGCTGTATGTATACAAAAACAAAATGCTCCGAATTCGTAAAGAATTAGTAACGATTGGTCTAAAAAATCTTCCGATTTCGGCACCGAAATATTACCGAAATCGTAACAATTTTTGTATGAAATGGTTGACACGACTTCGTAACGATATGTCGGTACGAATTCGTTACGATAAGTCGGTACGAATTCCTAACGACATGTAGGTACGATTTCTTTTTGCTTTTATAGCAGAGTATCGCTTCACCGTTATGTTGCTGCTATTTAGACTTGGGTCGAACTCGTTCACTAGTTCATTTTTGCCACAAACCAATGATCAAACCCATTTAAATTACATGGGCTTGAGCATTGGTTTGTGGCAGAAATGAACTAGTGAACGAGTTCGACCCAAGTCTACTGCTATTGTCGAAATAATTTGCACATACTCAAGTTTTTTAATATTTGTTACAATCCTTTTTTTGTTTATCAACATATACATATTTATTTAAAAAAAATGTTCACAGACTTTTACTTATGTACTCAAAAATCAAAGTTTTACCCCCTGTTTGTGTAAAACGTTTGAGTTAAAAATCTTGGCGTTTTTGTAATAGACTAAAGGAAACTTGTACAACTTTTCTTTAATCTATTACAGAAACGCTAAGATTTCTAACTCAAACGTCTTACACAAACCAGGGGATTTAATGTTTAAAACAAATTGTTCAGAGAAACTACCGAAATGTCTTGACGAATTCGGTACGACAAGTCTGACTTCAGAAAAAGTCGAAACATTTTGTTTGAGGGGTATTCATTATGTTTGCAAGCTCATACTACCACACATTACCATACATACATGTATGCATTTATTATTATACAATAATTTATTTCAAATGATTGAATACATTTACATATGTACCTATGCAGGAATGTTATCTCGTGAGAGCGTGAGAATTCGTGCGTGATTATTAAAAAAAGCTCACGCACGATTAAATTTTTTTCAGTCACGCTCACGCACTCACGCGTGATTAGTTATAACATTTGATCACGAATCATGCGTGACTCACGCGTGACACGATAAAATCACGACATTTGCACATCTCTAGTATTTTGTGCAGAATTCCAGATATAAATATTTAATACTCTGAAGGGAATTTTTATGTAGCCTAAAATTCTCTCATTGATAAAATAATATTGCACTTGTATCTTTTAATCATAAAAACATATAAAAAACAAATTAAAAGCAACATCTTTGATTTTCATACAACTGTATCTCAAATCCTTCAATTACTTATTTTTAAGTGTTCACTTAAATAAGTAAAAAATACTGTCTACGTTTACATTTCAATTAATTTAACACATACGGGTATTGAAAATAAATATTTAATCGAAGAGCCATGCATATGTGTGTGGGTGTGTGTGTGTGTGTTTGTTTCTTTATTTGACCCACTGTATTTTTAGGTCATCTGAGCTTCAATAAGATTTTCATAATTGACTCATTAAACTTTTAGCACGTTTCAAATACTATTCAATATTTGCCATGTTCCTCCTGGTAATAATTATAATTAAATTTTTTGTTTTCTTTTTCTATATTTTCTATGAGTGTATGAGTATTTTAATCATTCATTCATTCCTCCATCAACATAGATTTTTATTATGCACTCGCACAAGTGAAATAAAACTCATGACTGGTTCTTACTCCAAATGCCTCCGCCGCCGCCGCCCCCTCTGTCGACCTTATCATTGCATGTCACAAAAATTGGCGTTTTATGACTACACGCCTTCTCTGGCAACTCAACAAATAAACTTCTTCACTCGTACGTTTATTCATTCATTTCATAATGAATTCTTGATTTAAATTCTAACTTTTTGGTTTGTTTCTGTGAATGAATTTGTGTGATTTTTGTTTGCTGTTGTTTTCTTTTTTGTAATTTTAGAAAATTTTCCCTCTACAGTTGATAACTAACGGTTTTTCAACATGCATTTTTCTAACTGACTACTAAGCGTGTGAGAACGGTAGATAGCGTGAGTGCGAACGAGAGAGAGAGAGAGAGAGAGATAAAGAGCTCATGGCAGTGATGGTATTTTGGTGCGTTTCGGGTGTTTTTTGGTGCTTTTTGCCTCGCCATAAACGCGAAATTTTGGCTAATACCCTTTTTTAAAAAGCGGGTATTTACAGTGCTTTTAACAATGTTTTACAGTGCTTTTGGTGCTTTTTGTTAAATAAAAATTTTTTTAACCCCCGACTAAAAAAAGGGGTGTTATAAGTTTGTAGTGAGTGTCTGTGTATCTGTATAACTGTGTATCTGTGTGTCTGTCCGTGTCCACGTACAGGCCAAATGGCTGGACCGATTTTCATTTAGTTTTTTCTGTTTGAAAGATGGCTTGATCGAGAAAGTTCTTAGCTATGTTTGAAGAAAATCGGTCCAGCTGTTTATAAGACATAACATCATTTCTGAAAAAAGTCGGGGGTTTTTAAAATTTTTAATTTTTGTTATTTTATTAATTTAAGAAACTAAAATACTTTTAAGCGCTAATAGCAGCATCTTTTAACTGAGGCTTCTTAAATTGTTTTTAATGACAATAACGCAAACTATGTTAAAAACAATTTAGAAAACTTTTCATAATTGGGATTAAAAAATCAAATTTTTTTTGCAAAATAAAAAACGGAATTAACTGGAAAGTGCCATATAATTCTCTGCATAATAATTGATTGAAAGTAGTATGCAATAAGCATTTGTTAAAGCTTACACACATATGTAATCATACTATATGGTTATTAAATTTTAAGGGCCTATTTAGGACTTTTCATAAGCAAAGCAAAGCAAAGCAAATCAAAATGCTTACGTTTACAAGAAAATGTAGGTAAATTTGTATTCAACGCACAAGAGTAGTTAAATTTCCGGGCCGATTTCCATTGAAAGCATGATGTTATCAATAGCAGTCATTTGTTTTAGACAACGGATAGCCAACCCCCAATTTTTTCATATCGTATTGACGTGCTGTGTCAATGTTGACAACTGGAATAAGGGTGAATATCGCAAAAACAAAAACTTTTAAGTTAAGAGTACTTAAGAAACGAGTGACGCTTTTAATGCATTCTTTATGTGTAAATGATTTTTTCAGTACATACATACTTATCTTAATCTAAGCCTAAGCTTCACATACTATTGTATGTATGTATGTATGTATGTATGTGTGTATATGTTACTATATTATTTGACTCCTGGTTTTTTATTACTTGTTTTTACATACATACTTATTTTTATTAAATTAATCAAAATTTTGTTTTAATTAATATGTTAATAAATTCTGTTATTACATCTCAAATACTTTGTTTATTTTGAAGCAAAATTTTGAAACTATATTTTGAGCTTTTACACTCTAAACTCGCCTTTTTAAATGGCTTAATGCATTAAAATTAAAAAAAAAATATTTTCGTGCTTTTTTACCCTATTTTTGGTATTTTGTTGCGCTTTTTACCCTTTTTGCAACAGCTTAATGTGCTTTTGCTTTTCCTAGAGATACCAACACTAGCTCATGGGGAATTGCAAGCACAACAGCAGATTTGTTTCGTGGCTTGATAGAGTTATCGGAGGCCAACTGAGGAAGAAATTGATTAAAAGTAGATTATTTTTTTTATTGTTTATTTACTACTTGTTCTTATTTTAGTTTTAGTTTTTGATTGTTTTCTGCCTCAATTTGAGGCATACGAATATATTACGTGTGTTTCTTAATACATTCCAAAAAGATATAAAATTCTTTTTCTGCTTTCTTTGCAATTTGTTGTAAATCGTGGAGAGGAGAAATATCTGTTTGTTACAAAAAGTTTACTGCTGTTTTGTTTTTAGCTTGTATTTGAACTTTTAATTTGAATAAAGAGTTGTTTCAGTTGCTAAAACGACATTAAATTCCTTTTTTTTTCTTTTGCTTGGAGAAGAATGATGACTTTATTTATACATACCACTGAAATTTATTAATTGTTAAATGAAGGTGGTATGAAAAGTTTTCAGAAGAGAAAGATTTTTGTATAAAAAAGAAAACTGCTTAGGTACTCTTATTAAAAAAAAATCAAACAAAAACAAGAAAAAACTTACAGTAGTATATTATCCCGATTAGTGCAAAGGCTGATTTTTTACAAGAAATGAAAAACAACCATACAGAGAATAGTCAGAGGACTTAATCTTTGCGTAAGACTATTACATAAAGTGCTGAAAACGTTCTATAACTCAAATGCAACCCTGAACAAATATGTAATTAGCCCTTAAGCGCATTTCTTGTTTGGACCAGTTTCTATAGTGTTCAAATTAAATTTTCGAGCTAAACACTGTCTAGAGATTTGTAGTAGAATTTTATATCAAAATATTTTCTTAAAGCATTTTAACCCATAAAACTGCTAGATTACCGAAAGTTGACTAAATTAAGAAAAAATGGAATTTCATGAAAATCGGCCACGTACTAAGCCAATGCCCACGGACCCATGAAACGTATAGATGAGATCTTTTTTTTTATATATTTGCTTAGCAGTCGACAATAAACTTTGTTTTTTTTTCATATATTATTTCTTTGACTACGTCGTGATATTCCAAATACTGTTTGGAGGACTCATGTGTTAACTTGTCTATAAAACAGTCCGATAGCTATGCTACTTATAGCGCATAAGAAGTGATTTTCGTAACAAAAATAATCGATACTATTACAGTTATAAATTTATTTTTGCTTTGAATTCTTTGTACTTAAAAGCAGAGTTCGAAACAAATTGTTTGATTTTTTGTTTGTTTCGTTCTTTGAAGTGAGTGAAACAAAAACAATGAGAACGATTGCTCAATTTGGTTTTGCACATGAGCGCAAACCAGAGAACACAGCTGATTGGCTCTAAGCCAAACAATACTCGCACATTAATTTAATCGTACGCAGCTAGAAAAGAAAATAATGGGAAATGAATGGAAAAGTTTTGACACATAATATAAATTTATTGCATTGTAATTTAGGTTTGTTTTATATATGTAGCTTAGCATCATAGCTATAACCAGTTGTCCTAAGACAACATCAAGAAAACAGAAAAATATTTTATACAAGAGAGTAGAGCTGCTTTGTATGAAACATGGGCGTGGTTAATAGAAACTCATTTTATTGAAATTTCTTTATAGTAAAAGTTTTTAATTGAAAATTATTTTAAAGCAAAACTTTTCTGCATATTTTTTTTATAGCAACAGTTTTTTATAAAAAAATTTTATAGCAAAAGTTTTCTATCGAATAATTTTTTATGGCAAAATTTTTCTGTATAAAAATTTGTTTATAGCAAAAGTTTTCTATAAAGAATTTATTAAATAGCAAGTTTTCTATGGAAATTTTTTTTACAAGCAAAATTTTTCTATAGAAAATTTTTTGATAGCAAAAGTTTTCCATTGAAAATTTTTTTGATAGCAAAACTTTTTTAAGAAAATTTTTTCAATAGATAACGTTTTCTATAGTAAATCTTTTGATTGCTAAAGTTTTCTATATAAAGTTTTTGGATAGCAAAAGTGTGCTATAGAAGATTTTTAGATAGCAAAAGTTTGCTCTAGAAAATTTCTGGATAGCAAAAGTTTTCTAAAGAAGATTTTTTTATAGCAACATATTTCTATCGAATAATTTTTTATGGCCAAATTTTTCTATAGAAAATTTTTTATAGCAAAAGTTTTCTATAAAAAAATTTATTAAATAGCAAGTTTTCTATGGAAATTTTTTTTATGAAAAAAATTTTTCTATAGAAATTTTTTTGATAGCAAAATTTTCTATAGAATATATTTCAATAGCATTGTATTGCAGTATTGTATTAAAAGTTTTTTTAATAGCAAAAGTTTTCCATAGAAAATTTTTCAATAGCACAAGTTTTCTATAGAAAATTTTTCGATACCAAAAATTTTCCATAGAAAATTTTTTCGATACCAAAAGTTTTCTAAAGAAAAGTTTTCAATAGAAAGTTTTGCAGTAGCTAAAGTTTTCTATAGACAATTTTTTATAGCAATAGTTTTTTATAGAAAATTTCTTGATAGCAAAAGTTTGTATAGAAAATTTTTTGATAGAAAATTATTTTAATAGCAAAGGTGTTCTATAGAAAATTTCTGTAATCGCAAAATTTTTGTGCAGAAAATCTTTTTATAGCAAAAGTTTTCCATAGACAATTTTTTATAGCAAAAGTTTTCTTAAGAAAATTTTTTTATAGCAAAAGTTTAAAGAAAATTTTTAGATAAACATTTTTTAAAGCAAAAGTTTTTTATAGAAATTTTTTTATAGCAAACGTTTTCTTACGAAAATTTTTTTTATAGCAAAAATTTCCTATGGAAAATTTTCTTCAAAGTTTTTTGTATAAAATTACTTAAAAGCAATAGTTTTCTACAGAAAATTTTTTGATAGTTACGCTTGATGCGCGCTGATTTAGGTTGGTCTGTTACTCTCTAGTCGCAAAGTTTCTTCTCGAAATAACCTCTCATACATAAAATTTAGCTGTCAGCTATTTTTCTCATTTCATTTCCATTCATAATTACAATTCCTAAAGAAATTTTATGCTTGGAGTGGCACAATTTACAATAATAAAAAATTATTACTATTCTTTCCTTTTCATAATTAATTTCATTTTAATTTGGTTGGAAGTTGTGTCTTCCACATTGTTTTGCCAAAAAGTTTTAGTGTCTGTCCATTTGTGTGCTGCTAGGAATTTTGTATAGTAAATTCTTATTACGGGTATGATTATTATTATTGTTTCCTTTGCTTTATTGTAATTTATGTTTTTGTAAATGCTTTGCATGAAAAATTGCTTTTTAATATGCTAAATTGTCATAATCGTATAATGGCGATGATGAGCAGGCAACCTGCCCGCCCTATTCTGCAGCGCCGGCCAAACACCCCAAGTTTTAGTTTTTGTAAATTAGTAACAGTAACATCAGTAAAAAACATCAGTAAAAATTTAAATAAATGTAATTAGAATTTGGTTGTTGGCATTTTTGCTTTGTTGTTTTCTTTATTTCTGTTTTCTTTGCCAAACTCATGCCCCACTGTGAAAAATTTCCAGCAATGATATAAAAAAAACAAAAACTGTAGCCAAAAATGTTTTTAAAAAAATTAAGTTGCCAGTCATAAGAGGGTGAATAAGTGAATTCGATAAGGTTTCCAAATTAAAAAAAATTACAGTGCAGGTCCACTAAAGCAAATTTTATAATGAGATAAATATTTATTGTACGAGTACGAGTTTTATATATGAAGAGGAATTTTTATTTTTCCTTTTTTTGCGGTGGCTTTTACTGCTCAATTTTTTTTTATTATTATTTAAATTTTAAGTAAGTTTGAAAGTGTTGTTTTAGTCAAGAATTAAAAAGAATGAAGAAAAAAAAAACAGCCGGTTGCGGTGCTACTTTGTGTTTTTAGTTGCCGGCTGCAGTCAAAAAATACACTAGGAAGAAAAAACTGCACATTGGTCTATTATGAGAGAAAATATGGAAGATAATTGCCATGTTTTTTTTAGAAAGCGAAGTAACACTCAGGCAACCAATGCCTACTACTATTACTACGTGTTACCTTCTTTAGGAAAGGGATAGTGATAGAAGACAGGTGGTGAGATAGAAGAAAGCTTCATTATTTTACACGTTATTTTATTTTTGCACGTTTTTTTTATAATGCAGAGTTACAGTGCCTCTGGTGACAAATGAGGCGCACTAAATTTTTGAAGCTGTGCTTAGTAGCCATTTTTATTGGCTATTTTAATTCGCCTATGATTGTGCTACACAATACCGATGAAGGAGGGCGCTCTGATATAACATTAAGATTAGTATCCCAGCAAAAAATTTCAAAAAAGGTAATGGAGTTCGCAATTAAGCATTTTTGGTGGAAACTGTTCCTTACTGTATTACCAACTTAATGATTTTAACAAGGCGTGAGACTAAACTAATCGATTCTTGAGAAGTACTTACTTTTTTTATTTGGAAACTTGTTCACGTAATCTATTTAATCTAAAAAAATCATTCTCTTCATTAACAACTTGTACATAATTTTTTTCAGGGACATAACAGTTATAAGAGAAATGACAAAATAATTATATTTAACCATTAAAATTGATGAATTCAAATAATGGTTATAATCAACTATTATCGTAAGATATATTTTGTTTTGGTTATTGTAACCAATTAAAGTGAGAAATATATTTTTTTGGTTGCAAATAACTATTATAGCAACCAAAAAATTTTTTGGTTACCAATAACTATTATCTAAAGGATTTTAATTTTTTGGTTATTGCTATCTAAAATATGGCATTTTAGAAAATTATTCAACGACATCTATCTGTATCCGATATGTAAAACAAAATTTTTTCCAGCCCTTTTAAAATTTTAGGGCTTTAGGACTTATTTGCAAATTTCAGTTAGTTTTTCGAATCAGGTAATTTTAAATAAAACGTATTGCTCTCGTGCATAACTTTAATTTTTAATTTTAATTTGATTGCAAATTTTGCCGATTTTTTGGCATTCCTCATAATTTCACCTAAACAATTTCGGGCTTGTTTGCAATTTTGTGCCAAATTTTCGCAATAAGAGTGATTTTAGGCCAAATGATTTGGCGTAGCTAGACATTTTTTCGGGAGGGGGGGGGGCAAACACAATTTTTTTTAATTAGTGTTTTTTATGGGAATTGGGCAAACACAATTTTTTTTAATTAGTGTTTTTTATGGGAATTGTTAAAATTTAAGCTTAAAATTTTTTAAACGCACTAATAATCCCAAACCAATATTTTACTTATTAATATTTTACTTATTAGGTAAAATATATTTTTTTAATTTCCAATTTCAATGTATTTTTAATAAAAAATATATATTTAACTTAATAAGTAAAATATTAATTTGGGATTATTAGTGCGTTTAAAAAATTTTATACAGATTTTTTTTATTTAACATTTTTTTTATTTAAGTTAAAACATAAATTAACAGTTCAGTTTCAATAACAAAAATTAAGTTATAATTAAAACTAGAAAAACAAAACATTCAAAACAAAAACAATATATAGACAAAAAGTAAAGTATGTATTAGAAAAAAACTAAATAATAATAATAATAATCTAATAATAATAAACTAAATAATAATAAAATTAATATTCGTTTCCAACAAGTTTATATGTTCATATGGAAAAATTATTTATGTATATACTATATTTGAATACAATATTTTGAAAAGATACAAGCAAGAAATGATTTCATTCATCATTCATGATTTCATTTCTTAATAATTTATTATTTAATTTAAAAAAATAAATAAAATATAAATAAAAATAGAAAATTGCCATTTATTATTTAGTTACCCTTCCAATATTGAAGTTCTGCATCAATACTATATTGTTGCGATGAATGAACATACATCCATAAATAAGTACAAACATATGTATGCAAGTATGTATGTATACGTGTTCAATTGAAAAAAATTTTATGCGCATATATATGTGTACATGCATACATACCCTGCAGAAAGTGCGAATAGTGAAATTGTGGTGATTTACTAGTGACGTTGTCAGTAGTACTACTAACCAGGCGTACCCCAGCCAATGCAATCGCCTACTGACATTTAACATTAGCTTGTCATTGAAAATCCACCACTAGACTGTAGCACTACTGACTAAGTAGTTCTGTTGGGACCACATGGAGACATTGGCACCAAAGATTCACTAGTAAATTTTATGGGCTCTAGTCTACAATATCGATATTTCCTCGCTCGTTGTCAATAGTAAAATTATATTGATTTTCCAGTGACATTTTCAATAGTGCTACTGACTATGTCTACCCCAGCCAATGTAATCGCCTATTGACATATAACATAAGGTTGTCATTGAAAATCCACCAGTAGACTTTAGCGCTATTGAGAAGGTAGTTCCATTGTGACGATATTGAGATATTTGAACCAGAGATTCACTAGTAGGTTTTAGTGATGCTCGTCTACATATATTTATTTTATATTATTGCAAAGCATAATAAAAAAGAAAAACAAACTATTGACGCGTTCATTGACAATATCAATAGAAATGCACTACAACGGTTGTCTGTAACGTATCTCTACTCTTGCATAAAAGGAAAGTTGTCGACATTTTAACTAGTGCAATTGTCGCTGGAGAAAGAGTATTGACATAGAGACATATGTTTCTAGGCTGACTAGAGGGTATCGATAGTTGAGTTTTTCAGTGATTTCAATAAATTTCACACTAATACACCTCATCACAAAAATTTATTGCAATACACTTTCTATTATGTTTTACCTTCTCCTGTAAAGTTACAATTATTTGCGTTAGGGTCTTTCCATTTGAGACCAACGATATATTGACCTGTGTAAGTTGATATCCTATCAAGAATTTCGGTCATCAAAAGTACTGATACCAAAATTTGGACCTAGGAATATTTTTCACAAGTTTTCCAATAGTCTAACAAAGTTGTATATGAACATGAATTGTTTTCTTTTGTTTTCTAATAAAAATAGAACATATGTATGTATACATGTTTAAAGAGGAAATTTTGACGATTATTTTATATTTTATCGGGATTTCGGTGATTTTTCCATCATTTTATCTGGCAGCCCTCGATTGAACCATAAATATGCATACATACATACATACATGTGTGTGTACGAGTATATATAGTATATGAATATATACAAGGTATTTGGAGATCATAATTTTTTGCTATTTTTTTAATTTTACTCTAAATAAAAATTGGTGGCTATTGTTACAAACAATTTGACAGTAGAAAATCTTAAGAACACCTTAAAACAACTTGTCTTGCAACTAACTACGTACACTAATCAATTTTATTAAGAATTTGTTGAAAGCTACATACATATCTACACACATGCATTATAAATTCACATGGAGTTTACTATTTGTGATGTTTTGAAGTGCTGTAAACTTATAGTTTTTTGGGTATTTGTTATCTAACAAAAGTATGCATATTTAGCGATTATTCGAAAAGTTTGTATAAAAATTACTGGTGATTTTCATGAGTAATTTTAAAATAAATAAAAAATAGAATTTTTTAATATTACATGCAAAAGAATATGTTTTAAAAAGAATTTGTAATAAATCCTGGGGGGGCAAAATCAAGTCTGGGGGGGCATTGCCCCCCCCAGAAAGGCCTAGCTACGCCTATGGCCAAATCCTGCCATTTTACCATTTTACCGATCTTAAATCCATCTATCTGTTTGATGTTAGAAATTTGGTGCGAATTTTCATAATTTTGGCAATTTTTGCAGTAAAAGTGATTGTTCACAATTGTTTGTTTTGTTGCAGTTTTACTATTTTTAATAAGTATCAGACTTGAACATATTTTTGATGTTACCAAGTTTTTGTGAGTTTTCGTAATTTTTGCGAATTTTTAAAGTTTTTTTGCATTCCTTGCATGCTTTTAATATTAGCGTTTAAAAAAATAAATTAAAATTTTTTTTAATAAAAAAATTATTTGCGAATTTTCGCAGTTTTTTGCACATGAGATTATTTTTGATTCTTAAAATCTACGGATATTTTTTACAGATATTCACATTTTGGCCAGCTTTCTCGATTTACATATAATACTATGTTGTAAACGTATTCTCGAGTTATTGCCTTTTTGCGGTCTATATAATAATTTTTTGGATATATTTTCCATTATTTTAATCCCTTGCAAATTATTATATTTTTTGCAGTAAATAATGTTTTGAGTAGAAATTTGCTAGAGAAAAACGCCACGTATTTGAACATAATTGGACATTTTGTCGAAAAGAAAAGTAAAAAGCAAAATAACTAGTTTAAATACCTCAACTACTATATTTATGAAATTGATAAATATTTATTATCAAACTGCCCATTCTTGTCCTACATAACCCTTTACAAATGCTTCTTTTACATCTAAAATACCGTATTTTAGGCAGCAATAACCAAAAAACTTAAATTCTTTAGATAACAGTTATTGGTAACCAAAAAATTTTTTTGGTTGCTATAATTGTTATTCGTAACCAAAAAAAAAAAAAAATATTTCTCATTTAAATTGGTTACAAAACCAGAATAAAATATCTCTTACGATAATGGTTAAAAATGACCCAAACCAAATAAAACACATTTTTCAGTAACCTTTTCATTTCAAATAAAAAAATAACAATTATTTTTAGTCCCTGATTATTTTACATTTTGGGTAATGAGATTTGTAAGCGAGTAATGAAATTTGGCAATCAGAAAAGTAAGTCATTATAAGGCAAGTAGTTCTGATGGTAATGTGTAATTTTTTGCTGGGATGTGCAGAAGTCGGTATAGTGTTCAGTGACCAGTGTGTATATGCCTTCATCACTTGAACTTTCCTACAAAAGGCCACTAATGCACATCAGAAACATGCGTGGTGTTGTTATTTTAATAACTGCCGGATACAGAAATTGAACCGAGGATTTTCGATTTTGTAGTCAACGTGCTAACTACTTCAGACAACGCCACCCTCAAATGTTTTCTATAAAACGGGCATTACGGCTTAACCCTATAACCATAACGGTGTTTTATAATACGTTAACAACAACAATGCGTAAATTTTACATGTATAATGTCGTACGTTTGAAAAATGTCTATAAATTACACATCTGTGTAACTTATGGTAACTTTCAAATAGGTTCATGCTAATCATATAAATATATGTTGTAACTACCTTAAAACTTGTAAGCATAGCAACACATCTGATGAGAGCATAGGTAGAAGGAATTACCTTTACAATGCCAAAAAATTGCTTGATATCAATTTAAAAAATTCAGTAAAGTGCGACTCTGACTCGCGCACGAAGGGTTCCGTACGAACACTAGATATCTAATTTAATACAAACTTCAGGTATATAATATATAGTTTTGGCATTTTTTTTTAGTTTTTGGCGTTTTTTCAATTTGGCGACTTTTTTCACTTTGGAGATTTTTTTCATTTTGCCATTTTTTTCATTTGGGCAATTTTTTAGTTTTGGCGATTTTTTTCGGTTTTTGGCGTTTTTTAAATTTGGCGATTTTTTTCATTTTGGCGATTTTTTTTTTCATATAAACAATTATTTTGGTTTTGGCGCCTTTTTCGCGTTTTGGCGATTTTTTTCGATTTTTGGCGTTTTTTTTTTATTTTGCCGATTTTTTTCATTTGGGCGATTTTTTCGAATTTGGCTATTTATTTTAGTATTAGAAATTTTTTTTATTTTGGCGATTTTTTTCGTTTTGGCGATTTTTTTTTTGGTTTGGCGATTTTATAATATTCGGATTTTTTAGTTTTACCGTTTTTGAAAATTTCAAGTGTTTGCCTCTTACGGTTTCCAAGATATAGCAAGTTGTCAAAATTGCATTAACTGATGGAACACCCTTTAATTTAAATAATTTTGAATTTTAGTGTTATTTGTTTTGGTCTGTATAAAAATACACTAATTTTACAAAATTCAAGTTTCAATATACATATGTTCATACAATTGTATGTATATTACATGGGATTTTAACATTTTTCGCTGATCGTTTTGGAACACCCTTTACTTTTTAATTCTCATGTATTTGTTGTTGTAGCGGCCAAGGTTCTACATACTCTGTCCAAATTTCAGGTCCGTAGCTCTTACGGTTCCTGAGGAAATACCGTTTGACGGACAGACGGACAGCGTAGCGAAAACAATAGGGTTCCTTTTCACCTTTAGTGTACGTAAAGTTTACGTATATTATGGTTCTAGGGTTAAAAATAATTTCCATAATGACATCTTTGTAGCTGCTCTCTATTGTACGCAGCCTATTCCTAGTATTAGAGCAGCACCCAAACTCGTTCAGTTTGTCGCAGATCAATCGAGCAGTGTTCTGACTTAAAAAATAACTAAGCCTGGCGTAAAAGCAGTTGTTTTCATATAATGCCGAAGGGATGCGTTGTTTTAAAACTTAAAAATCACGAATCACGAATAAATCCGCGAGGTTCCTGAATCATGGGCACACAAAAACACCAGCTTTACGATTTTTGTTTAGAGATCTGAACTTTACAACTGACGCTTTTGGCTAGTGTTGTTGTTGTTTCATTAGAATTTATTACCGAAAAAAAACTATTTTTTTAATATTTATTATTTTTCTGCTTTTGCACCACTGTGCAACAGCCGGACGACTGGTTAGTTGGCAGGCGAGGCGTATGCGCTTTTTTCCTAAGCCAATTTTTTTCTTCTTTTAATACATTTTGTTTTTGTATGACATAAAGTATGTAAATGTAATAACAAGTGGAAGGTGTCCTTTGGGAACTGAAAGCAGACGCGTACACACACAAACACACATACACACATAAAAAGGCTCTTCCATTTTTTTATGCCTTTACTTTGTGTCATGCTACTTTTACATTTGCTGAATTCGTTTGTCCTATAAGTATATGTATGTATGTGTAGGTGTGTATGTGTGTGTGTTTATGTATGTTTTTTTTAATTAACATTACACATCATGTTGCCTGTTTCTTGTTTCATGATGATTTTTCCCTTAAATTCCTGAATTTCTTGTTTCCTGCTTCTTATTGTGCAAATTAAAATTATGTAAATATCAAGTCATTGGAATTTAAAATTTCGTTGTTTTTTTTTTGTTGTCTCTAAACTTTTTGTTGCAGTACGCTTAAAGCCTAGCAAGCAGGGCTGCCAGATAAAATTATCGAAAAATCGTCGAAATCCCGATAAACTATAAGATAATCGTCATTTTATACTCGAAAAATCGCCAAAAAAATCGGACAAATCAAAATGAATTTCTTAACGTGTCTACTAGGCCGGGTCGATTAGTATGGATAGAAAAAATTAAAAAATCGTATAGTAAAAACAAACTCTACATATCGCTACCTTAATATAGAAATGCCCTAACTCATTATTTTTTTGAAATCGTGATTTTTACATTTTTCGATACATTAGATTTTTTCTTTCGAAAAATACAAAAAACTCGATTTATAAAAAATAATTCTAAGATAATTTTGCAAAGAAACCATGGGTGTAAAATCAAACCCTATACATATATATATATATATATATATATTTATTTCCTCTTCATGAGCTTCTTGTTTGGCTACTGCCTGCCTTATTTGAAGACATTGACTTTAAAGATGAAAATGGGGAACAAAATATTATGTATAAGTCTAAGGTAGCTCGCGAAAAAAATTAAAAGCAGGAAGTACGTGGAGAATGATTCGAATTTAGTAGCATTTATTTCAGTACATACATTTTTTTTTGAAAAAATTTAAATTAAAAAAAAATGTTTTAAGGAAGAGGAAATACATTTTCATGTCTAGAGGCGATATATAGGAATTGATTTTAGACACATGGTTTTTTCGGAAAATTTTCTCAAAATTTCGTGTAGATTACGTTTTTGCTATACGATGTTTGCAAAATAAAATCGACATGCCCTAGTGTATACAAATGTTTTATTTTACATGTTTATTGTCCTTTTTTAACCCCTTTTAACTTTTTTCCTCTCAGTGGTAAAATTATGAAAAATATTGCCAAGTTATGTCCAATTCTTGGTGTCAGTAGTCTTGATGCCCGAAATTTTTTTATAGGAACTTGGCCATTTTTCAATATTTTTTTTTTAGAATATCAATTTATAGAGATATTAATATAAAATAAAGATTGGATAAAATTACACTAAAATCTTTTAGAAGATAAGTAATACATGAATTGAAGTAGTCGCTTTTTTATAAAAAAAAATCTTAAATATTGCGGGAAAAATCGTCACATCTGGCAGCCGTGCTAGCAAGGGCAATAAAACAAGCAAGAAAGAAAGAGAAAGAGAGAGAGAGAGAGAGAGAGCGAGCGCTTAGCATAACGAAGTGAATTTTATAGTAATAATAACCCTTTGAAGTTGTTGGCAGAACGAACACATGTCATGAAATTTAAATTTAAATTCAAGATCAAGTTTAAAATAACTTTTCTTTTTCCAACATATTAATGGAGTGTTGACGTCGTCAGTTGTTGTTCGTGAGTGTTGTGGCGGGGTGGTTAATTTGTTTAATATTAAAGTATTGCAAAATATTCAAATTTTATTTAAGCTGATTTATTTTGGGATTCTTTATGCTGAATTGTTTTTTTTTAGCAAATGCTGCCAAAATTGAGATAAAAATAACAGAATTTTAATCCTTTATTTACATATTGAAGCCTTATATTTATTTTTAATTTGGTTAAGAAAAATAGTACAAAATTAAAATGTTAAAAGGGAGAACATTTTTTTTAAAACGGCCTGTCCCACGATGCCGACAGCAAACGTTCGATCGACAGATTGTGGTGAAAGCAATAATAAAAACGAAAATTGTTTTTGTTTTCAATATAAGTAAACGCAAAGAAAAAATATGGTTGAGGTAACCATAATCAAACAGCAACATACTATGATTGAATTATATGGTTGCAGTCAAATCATATTATTGTTAATAGAAAAGCAAACTTTTAGTAATATTATTATTTGAGTTAATAATAATATTATCTACAAAAACAATGAACTTTGTTAAACCTAATCTAAACGACCACACATTTGTTTCAGAGAACATATTATTGTTTTCTCAACCATTCTACAACCATATCTTTTGTTTGCGTGTAATAGATCGAACATTTTCTATCGACTCCGTTTAACAGTCGTTAAATTTTCTTAGAAATTAAAATTTTTGATGATTGTTAGAACTTGATGCTGTTTTGTCATTTGTTTTCTTATTTTAAATAAGTGCACAGTGAATTTACATTCGATATATTTATTATTATTTCCATTCACATGCCAACAATATATATTAATTCATATCGGTGTTGTCAACGTATAACGATCGATTTTAAATACGGTACCGATACCTAATAACGCAAAAAATATTCACCGATTAATATTTTCAATTATGGCTTCAATTCAATCAATTAAATTTTTAACTGTTGTAATTAATTCAAGTTGAAATAATTAATTTATGTTATAAAGTTACTGGTGAAAAGTTAACAAATTCTTTAATTGATATTAAAAAATTTTTCATATTAGTTTTTTCAAAACAAATGAGCAATAATATTTCATAAACTAGATTTTTATGTAAAAACTGTTTAGTAAGGATCTTTCTCAAATGTAAAATAAATAAATTCGTTCTTGTTATTTAGTTTTAAATTTAAATTTCCAGCCCTGAAACCTACTATCTTTCTTAAACAAAAAATATGTTTAGCTAATAAAGAAAAAATTAGTTAATTTCAGTTACATTTGTACACCAAAAATTTTGAAATTTTCCAGCCCTGGCAGCGCTTCCTTAATTCTTCTGATTTTTAAAAACAAACTATTTCTTTTAAAAATATAAATTAGGTTTTATTAAAAGAAAAAAAAAATAGTGAGTTAATTTCTTTCTAAAATTTAATATATATTATATAAATAAAGAAAAATTAATTCCAGTTAGTTAGTTTGATTTTGCAGCCCTGGAACCTTGTTTGTTTCTAAAATACTTATTAGTAAAGGGTTTAGCTATAAATGGAAAAATATTAATTTTACTTACTTTCATGTACCAGAGAAGTTGAAATTTACCAGCCGTGGGCTCGTATATTTGATTTTCCGGATTACAAATATCAAACTATTTCTTTTAAAAGTCTAGAATGGCTTTTAATAATAAAAAATCAATCAATTTAAATTTTCCAGCCCTGGAAAAATTTCTTTTGTTTTGCTTATTTTCAATACCAAATTCTTCCTTTTTAAAATGTAATAAAATTCATATGTTTAACTAGTAAGGAGAAATAAATTTGTTTGAGCTAGTTAAGATCTTTCTAAATTATAAAATATGTTTAACTATTAAAATTATTTCTAGTTTGTTTATATTAAAAAACTTCGATTTTCCAGCCCTGGAACTCTATTTCTTTCTCAAATACGAGATATGTTTAACTAATAAAGAAAATAACATAATTTCAAAACTTTTATGTAACGAAAAATTTTAAATTTTCCAGCCCTGGTGCCGTCTTCTTAATTTTTCGGATTTTCAATACCAAACTGTTTCTGAACTGTTTTAAATTTTCCAGCCCTGGCGCCGTCTTCTTAATTTTTTGGATTTTCAATACCAAACTGTTTCTTCTAAATACTTAAAATATTTTTTTAACAAAGAAAAAAAACTTGCGTTAAGTTTTCCAGCCCTGTAACCATATTTTTGATTTTACTGATTTTTCTGATTTTCAATATTAAACTTTATTTTAAGAAAATTGAATATGCTTAACTAATATAGAAAAAAAGTAGTTTTGTATTATTTTATACACCAAAAAAGTTAAAATTTTCCAGCCCTGGGACGGCCTTTTTAATTGTTCGCACTTGCAATACCCAACAATTTCTTTTTACCATCTTAAATAGGTTGTATTAAGAAAAAAAAATGGTTTACATTTTCCAGCTCTGGAATTTTCATTTTAATTGTGCTGATTTTTCATAGCAAACTTTTCAATATATAAAATTTTTTCTAAAATATAAAATATGTTTAACTAATAAAAGAATTAATTAAGTTACTTTTATATATATTAAAAAATTTTCAACTTTCCAGCCTTGGTATCGACTTTTTAATTTTTCGCACTTTCATTGCCAAACTATTTCTTTTTACAACCTAAATTAGGTTTTATTAAGAAAAACAAAATAGTTTAAAACTTCCAGCTCTGGAATAATGTTTTTGGTGGTGCTAGTTTTCAGTAGCAAGCTATTATTTTTAAACTATAAAAGGTTTTCTAAGAAAAAAAAAATATTTCACTTAATTTTATATACCACAAAAAGTTCAAATATTCCAGCCCTGCGACTGCTTTTTTAATTTCAAATACCAAACTATTTCTTTTCACAATCTTAAAAAGGTTTTATTAGGAAAGGAAAAAAATTGTTTAAACTTTGCAGCCCTGTTAACGTTTTTTTTTGGAGTGATTTTCAGTACCAAACTATTTTTTTAATATTAAAATTGTTTAACTAATAAAAAAAATAAATTGGTTTATTAGTTGCTTTACACATACATACATATACACCAAAAATAAGTTAAAGCTTTCCAGCCCAGGAAACATTTTCTATCATGCTCTTTTTGCACTCTATTATGATGAATTCTGGCACATTAGCCCAAGGCCGTAGTCACTACCTTATATAGGTGGCTTCGATTTCACGTGCAAACAGACTGACAGACGTACAGACGGACGTCGTTCATTCGTCTTCCATATTCACAAGGATCCATAATACGATTATCTATACCTTATGCAGTCCCATATGAATATTATGGAAATTATACATGGAATGACGATAAGTTTACATTTTTGCTGAAGTATATAATGACAACCATAATTTTGATTAAAAATAAAATACCAATCCAATTGTTAATTAAAATTTCAGCCATAATATATATTAAACTCAAACTTAACAAATGATAATGGTTAAATTAATATGCCGGCTTCTTTGCGGGGTCAACAACTATTATGAGTTCACTTATAGATAGTGTACTGAGCCTGGCTCTAAGCCTGAGACCGATTTCACTGTCTCTTGAGTATCTGAGAATATTATTATTATTCATTAAAAGTTTTTTTTAGATATTTTTTTAATAACTTTCCTGATTTAATTTATCAAACCCTTTTACTTACTTGCCATGATAAAACCTCATGCAATCTTGACTCACAACTTCAAACAAAGAAGGAATGAAATATGACACTTTTAAGACTGATAAAAATCTTTTTCGTTTTATTTGAACATGTAAATAATATCAATTGTTTCAACTTAAACACGTATTTCATTATCGTATAATTCCTTTTGCCTGGCAAATATTATAGGAATTCTTGTGAAATTATATTTTTTTTTATCAATCAAAAACAGTTGGCAAAATATAAAATAGTCCCCCTTGCACTTGGCGCAAAATATTGCTAAATACAGTCAAATCCCGATAGTTCGTACACCGATAAATCGTAATTCCCGATAATTCGTAATAAACTGTGGGTCCCTTGAAAAAATCTCGTTAATTCGTAAAATTTCCATACATTTTGGTCCTTTCGCTAATTCGTAATATATTTTTCACATAAAATCTTCTTTACCTCTTATAAATCGTAATTGTTTGCTAACTACTACTTATAATTCCTAATAAAAACAACAGAAACATGGAAAGAATGATTTTTTGTTTACCGCTATTTTTTTTTTGCGTGGAGTTTTGCTTCTGCTTGGGTGTGTAGGCACGCATAAAACAGTGTCGGTGTTACAAAAGCAACAAATTTTTATTTTGTATTTTATTTTTAAAAATTTTTTATGCTTTTTTATCGTTTAAGTAAATAAATTGAAAAACCCCGTTAATTCGTATTTATTTTATTTTAACCCCGTTAAATCGAAACCGCGTTAAATCGAAAACCCCTATAATTCGTAAGAAATGGCCGGTCCCTTGCGATTACGAATTATCGGGATTTGACTGTACCAACTAAAGTAAAGTTGTTGAAAAAACAAATATAATGGGTGTTTTTTATTGAGGTATAGAACTTTAAGTTGGAATCACTTTTTTAACTGGCGGCCATTTTGTCAGCTGTCAAGTGATTAATATTTAGTTTGGTTTGCCATTTCATCATGAACAGGTTGGCAAAAGAACAACGCTTGCAAATCGTGCAAATTTATTTCGAAAATAATGGTTCAGTTCGCGAAGTTTACCGCAAGCTCCGTCCATTTTATGGTCGACATAATCGTCCATCAGAGCAATTAATTCGGTTAACCATGGATCGTTTTCGCACTACGTTTACTCTATGTGATGATACGCATCCGCAGAGACGTCGAACAGTGCGCACCGAAGAAACAATTGCCGCTGTAGAGCAAAGTGTTGAAGAGGACCCGAATGAATCGATTCGCCACCGTGCACAGCAATTGGAGCTTTGTCCATCAACTTTATGGAAGATTTTGCGCAAAGATCTTGGCTTGCGACCTTACAAGATCCAGCTTGTGCAAGAACTAAAGCCGCGAGACCATGCAATGCGTCGTGATTTTGGTATATGGGCCGAAAATGAGATTGATCTCGATGCTGATTTTCATCGCAAAATTTTGTTCAGTGATGAGGCTCATTTTTGGTTGAATGGCTACGTCAACAAGCAAAATTGCCGCATTTGGAGTGAAGAGAATCCACATGAGACCCTTGAGACGCCATTACATCCACAAAAACTGACTGTTTGGTGTGCTCTATGGGCTGGTGGAGTCATTGGGCCATACTTCTTCCGAAATAATGCTGGAGAGCCAGTTACCGTTAATGGAGACCGGTATAGAGCCATGATAACCGACTATTTTGTTCCCGAATTGGATGGCATGAATGTGGATGAGTTGTGGTTCCAACAAGACGGCGCTACATGCCACACAGCGCACGTCACAATCGATTTATTGAAGGAAACATTCGATGAGCGCATAATTTCGCGGAATGGACCTGTCAATCGGCCACCAAGATCGTGTGATTTGACACCATTGGATTATTTTCTTTGGGGATATGTAAAGTCGCTCGTCTACGCCAACAAACCAGAAACGTTAGGGGACTTGGAAGCCAACATTCGTGGCGTTATTGCCAACATACGGCCCCATATGCTCGAAAAAGTGGTTGAAAATTGGACCTGTAGAATTGGCTTTATTTGAGCCAGCCGCGGCATAAAATTATCCTTCCAATAAGGCCAAATTGATGGACATTAAAACGATTTTCTTGTGTTTTATTTCAATTCGAAGTTCTATACCTCTAAAAAAACACCCGTTATAATAAATTAAAAAGTATATTTTCCATTTAAGCCTAAACGAAAGCATAAAGAGCTGCAAAATGAAAAAGGATAAGAGTCCTGGCTTGACTAATGCATTTAGGCGTGTCACACGCTAAAATTGTCAACTTTTTAGTTGGTAATTTGGTTTTCATGAGTTCTATTTTATTCTCTCAATTCACATTCATAATCACATGCACATTCATTCGTTCTTATTTTATTTGTTTTTTTTTCTTTCATTGCTTTTCTAGGAAAGCCACTGATTTTTATTTCATTTACAAAGCTTGAAAAAAAAGAAAAAGTTTTCTGTTTCCATTTCATATTTTTTTTTTTACATTTTATTATGCCATATATTTTTATGTTGCAAACATTTATATTTTTAAATAAGTGGCAATGTTTGCAAAATCAAAAAGGAAAATTTCAAAGCGGAAAAAATATCTAAAATAACAAAAATATCCATAAAAAACAAAGCGCATAAAAAATTGTAGTCATTTAAAAGTTTTGCCATGAAATTAAAAAAAGCTTTTAACTGTGTCTTCCTGGCCCATTTTGAAATGGTGTGAGGAGATGGGAGGGGGGGGGGGGCATGACTGTAAACATGTTTGTGCTGGTTTGTGCAACAAACAATTTTCTGTTTTTAAATAACAAGAATATAAAATTGTTGGCAAATGCACTTAACAATAACAAAATAGATTTTGGCAACAATTTTAGATTTATTGTAAAACTTAAGCACATAAGGGCTGGCGCAAGTTTTTTTCCTCTTTTTTAATAAATGTTTAATTTCATAAATAGTTTTTCTCTGCAAGTGGTTTTAACTATAAATGTGTTTTTAGTGCTTTTAGATTTTTGTTAAGAAATTTTAATATTATTTTTATTATTATTCTTAAAAAGTAGCAAGCCTTATTTAATAAATTTTATATAATTATATTTTTAGTAAATTTGTTTTATTAAAATTTGTCTTAAAAATCCTTAATAAAGCTTTAGTAATTTTTATAAATGGAGTCCTGCATAAGACGATTTAAAAGAATTTTCAAGACATGAGGGATTTTTCAAATACTTTACTGCAGTGAAGTCTTCAAGAACAAACACTGAACAACACTGTTAGTTATTGTAGATGTAGAGAAATAAAATAAATCAAATACTTCGTGACGAAAGAATTTGTGATGTTTGCTTTTTCCTACGCATGGGCGCATATACAAACGTCATGCATGTACGTACACACATGCTATCACTGCCACGCACCACTTATCCTAGTCATGAAATTTTTTGGAAAGACATAAGCAATATTGTAGGTTCTCAAAAACTTAGCTAAAAATGCCCAAAAATTCCTGGAGACCACCGGCACTTCCCCGGGAAATTACAGCAAGACTGAAAATCTAAAAATTTGCTGTTGCAGCACCATCATATTGTGTAGTTATTTCCAGTATTTGTAACCATGTGAATACACTACTTCTTCTTGTGGGATTTGTTGTGTTTGTTACTAACAAGAAGTGTGCGCGACCTCACTTGTAAACACTCATATACATACATGAACATCACTGCATTCATGGTACTTTGCTTATTATACGACAGCATTTATTGTAAATTTAGTATAATACATGCCACGGCAATACTAAGCAAGACATATTTACATTTCTATAATGTTTACGCAGGACTCTAATATATATTACAAGCTGCATATTTAGCTTACGAAATAAATAACTGGCTTTTAATTACAAAAAATTTGTCTTAAAGCATAATATAAATGCATTAAAAGTGGCTTTAGTAAAATATTAAAATGTTTTGTGATGATAAATATAAAATTAACTAGCAGAGACAAAAACCCATTTTTCAGTTAACAGCGTTCTGTTAGCCATTTACCAGTCCTATTAAAATTAATAAATATTATTTTGAAGGCAAAATGTGGGAATGGGGATCAGGACTATACTCACCTATTAGTGGAAAATGTGGTCCGAGGTATGGTGAATGTAATCAAACATATGGAATCCACTGAAGAGTTTGTTAAATAGTTAACGGAACGCTGGTAACAGCAAAATGGGCTCTAGTAAATATTAGAGTTTTGTCTCTGCTAGTTAATTTTATATTTAACATCACAACACATTTTAATATATTACTCATTTAACTACCCTTTTTACAATATACAATTAAAAGCTGACAAGAAACTTTTGTTTTAAGATTTTGCAGTTAAAGTTCACGTTAACCATTAATCATATATTGTGAAAAAGGACGTAGGACTGTTAAATGATGAACAGAGCTCTGTTCACTGTACAATTGCAACTGCTAAAATTTTTGGTTTTTGTCTCTGCTAGTTAATTTTATATTTATCTTCGCCCATATACAATTAAAGTCATATTTAGGGCCAATTTCACCAACTCTATTTAAATATCAATTCATATTTAAATGTCGATTTTGATTAATTTTTGTATGGAAAAATTATTTTTAAATATGAATTGATATTTAAATAAGTTGGTGAAATTGGCCCTTAATACCATAACTTGTGTTTTGTACTAGATCTGTCGTCTACCCGTATATTGCCAGCTTATTAATTTCGGCGATGTTCGACTTACTTACATTTACATTTTAAAATTTTTTTCCTTTTGAATGAAAGTTTGCCTCAAGTCCAACGCTGTCGACATCGGTAACACGATCCTAAGTAAAATGATCGCTTTCAGAAAATTTTGAAATACTAATTTTTCATTTATAAACAAAACTTGTTAGGCAAGTATTTCAGATGTGAGCCTACCTACCTATGATTGGATGTCAGATTAAAAAAAAAAACTATGCACTATTAAATTTAAGTTGCAAGCGAACCATACATATTATATCAAGTTGTTGGCTTCATTCTTTTACAACTCTGCCTTTTGAACGTTTTTGTAATAATGCAGTGTCGGAGCACCTCTGGTGTCAAATGAGGCGTATTAAATTATCAAGATGTGCTTAGCAGTCATTTTATTGATTTTGCTATACAAGTAGGGTGCTCTAATGTTACATTTGGATTAGTATCCGCTAAAGCCAGTGTCGTTCACTGACTAGTGCCTATGCCTTCATCACTTGAACTTTCCTACAACAACTGGTACAAAGGAACACTAATGCAGATCAGAAAAATGCGTAACGTTGTTATATAATAACTATTGGAGATCGGGCTCGAACCTAGTACCTTGGGTTTTATAGTCAACGTGCTAACTACCTCAGCCAACGCCATCTTCATTTTTTAAATTTACTGAACTATATAGCGTGCTCTAGTCTATTGCAATCCAACAAATTATTTGGTTTTTTACGTTTAAAAATTTTAGAAAAAGTTTAAATTTATAAAAAAATTGTAAAGGTCCCTTTTCGAGTCAATTGTTTTTTTTAGAAATTCTGTTGTAGTTTCTATAAAAGCAGGATTTTATGGCTTCCGACTATTGGACGTTAATATTAAGATATGCAGCAGTCGCTTACAAATTTTTTTTTCAGCTCATGTCCCACAATAAAAAAAATATACTAAAGTACTTTTTACACCTCAAAACCTTTCTGATAATTGGACATTAATCTAGAGACGTCCAAAAGTCACTTTCAATATTATTTGTTTGCCTACAAATACTGAAAAAACTTCTAAAATTCATATTATGACATTTACGTAAAGGAGGCTAGAGAAGGATCTTGTCTAATATTTTCTACTCCATATCGTTTAAAAAATCGTGAGAAAAAAACAATTTGATAATATATAACAAAGATATGTTTTTTTCTATATTTGTGATTTGAACGGGCTAAAGTTCGTATAGCTTTTTAAGCCAAATTACATGTGATAATTATTAATGAACAAATAACACCAAAGTCTGTTGTAAATATTCTGACTAACAACACATAGTTGAACGGAACAGCCAGCCGTTTTCGAAGGCCACAACAGTTGTCAACAGTGCTCTGTTCATTACGTCGGTTTGTGTCTACGGTAAATATATTTAAAATTTATCGTTACGCACATTTCAAAGAAAATGTTTGTTTTTTGGGGAACTTTATCATCAAAATTTTAACACCATTATTGATACTAAGTGACACCGGCAGATGACAGCAAAGTTAACATCGTGGTATTCCAGCAGTGAATTATTTAACATTGCGTGTTTAAAAGCTCGTAATATTAGTAGTGAGTATATATAGTGTTCTGATTTGATAGGAATTGTACATTAGTGACTTTTTTAAATAAAAAAATAGTACCTGCATAAATAACGATTTTAAAAGTTAAAGACGTAACATTTTTAATAATTCCAGGAAAAATCTCCTATTAGAGACTAAAACCTCTAACAAGGCAATTAGTGATAACGACATATTTACTCTTCTTAAAATCTATTACTTTTACTTTTACTTTGAATATAAAAAAATTATAAAATTCAATAGGCAGTACTTTTCGTATTCTATTTCCATTGTTTTTAGTCGATTCAACAGAGGACTAAATCAGCTCAAATAAATATGAAATGTATGCCGACGGTGCATGTGGTTGAAAAAAATATGCTCATATCGCTTTTTTATTGCAACATAGGCATATTTAAAGAAAGCTCGTTTTGCAGAAAAATCGTTTTAAATTTTCAATTTAATTACATACTCCTATAACTCAATAAAGGTATACAAATATTTTCTTTTCTCAAGAGGAGTGCCTTTTAGATGAAATTTTTACACAAAATTAAATATGATATAATAATTTTCTTCTATTTAGATCAAACTTTTTTTTAAATACCTCTATGTTGCAATAAAGGAGCGATATGTAAGCCCAGCAAAGACCATCAAAGAAATAAAATAAATAAAAAAATTAATCTCAACTGACAAATCATCAAAATTTATATGCAAATGCCCTAAAAGCTCAAATAAATAATTTGTGCATACATATGTATTTCCATTTACATAATTGTTATAAACGACAAAATTCTTTGTATCATTAATACAATTTGACTTAATAAAACTTTAGAAAAAGACAATCAGTCAAACATTTTAATGCCTGCATGATTTATTATGATAATTATAAATTACAAATTTCAAATTCCTAAGATTAATGGCAAAAGAACTGTAAAGTTTGAATAGTATTTTTAAATTTTCCTCACGGCTCGTTTGCTGGCAGGCATTAACGAACAATTCAAGTGAAGTTTATATTCCCACTCTAGAAAATAGAGCTGACAATGGCATTAAATAATAAAATACTTAAGGCAAGCCACAATATACATATAAATATAATAGAGAACTTCAAGTGAAAAGCAAACATAATTGACTTATTTTTTTCACGTTTAAACTAATGCACATTGACAAAAAAATAAAAAATTATATATTATCTCTACAACATCATTATCAGCGTCATCAGCAACAGCAACAGCAACAGCAACAGCATGTTTATAACAACCAACCGCATTTACCGCAATCATAAACATTTGAAAGATTTTTTTGTTTGTTAAAATACATTTTATTGGTTGTATGTTGTTCTGCTACAAAAGTTTTTCAGTTTTTTTTCCATACATACATAATTTATTTCTTTTAGCTCATCATCATCGTCATCAACAACCAACAACAACCGCATTTTTCTAACAATAACTAATTTATCGTTTTAACAAAAATTCCTGACATGGCATGCAACAGGAAGTTAACGGAAATAGTGGGGCGTATGTGTTTTTTTTTCTTTCTTCTTTCGGCTTGTTGGTTTAGCGTTGTTGTTGTTGTTTGTGTGTGTGTGTGGTCTGCTCTGCACATTAAAAACAAATTCTAATAATGTCCTGTGTGTGTTGTTGTTGTTGTCGTTTACTAAAGTGACAAAGAGGCGGAGAAAAAAGCATGAAAACAAAACAACAAAACTCACTAACATTAAACAAAAAAAAAAAAAAAAAACAAAAAAAAACAAAGTGCAATAGTAATAACAAAAAAAAAAGAAAAAAATCAGCTGAAAGCAAACAAGCAATAATGGCTAAAATGAATTTATGGAAATTTTGTTTAAAACACGGAATGTTTTGGGCGACAAACATACCACACCGTGCTGCAGCAAATATTTGACTGTCATTACAACAGTACAGTACAAGTAACAGAGTGACCGACCGATTAACACGAGCGTCACACTAACAAGAAGATAGACAAACGTATAAACATACTCGTACCATAAATAGCGTATAGAAATTGCATAAAAATACTTACTTACACTTACTTACTTACTCCTAAATATGATATGGCCAAATAGACGAAGATAAGGAATGGACAGCTAATGTTGGGAAGTACAAGTGTAAATGCATACAATAGTTAAACACACACAATGATTATGGCAATCATTGAAGGACTGAATTTAAGCAAAATTAAAAATTAATTTATCAAAAATTTGAAAATTCCAGAAGTTTGGTGGTCTACTAAAAAATGTATGGCCATTTTGGTCAACACTTCCAAGGGGCCATTCACGTTTACGAAACGCTATTTTTGGAGATTTTATACTCCCCTCCCGCCTTTAGTAACACATTTTACAAAATAGTACAGTACAAATTTTGTAGATCGCAACAAATGTGTAATACGTAATATTTGAAACGCAAGACTCCCTCCATTATATAATTTTGTAGTCCATCAAAAAGTGATGCTGTTATTAAAGGTGCATTCACCCATGCTGTCCGAACAAAATTTTTCCCCAAGAAAATTTTTTCACTGAAAATTTTCATGCACCACGATTCACTCATTACAAAAAATTTGTTCGGAAAATCAAAGCTGCCACATGTTAACTAAAGCGGTTTGTTTAAAAAGGTGGTAATACTGGAGGGATTGTTTATGTTTTGCTTTATTTTCTTGGCGTTTTTACAAATTTTAATATAAATATTAATATTCGTATTATTTCTTAATTTTATTAACTATTTTTCAAAATAAATGTCACTCACAATTTAATTTCATAAACCAAAAATTATCATAAAATTTTTTTTTACGATTTGGCAACTCAATATAACTTTGTGTGAAAAAATTTACCCTGTTTGCAGCTCAGTTTTAGTTTGTCTGGTCAAAATATAAAATAAAGCCAATTCAAGCTGAGATTTGTTTCTTAAAAAATATTTTCTCTCCCTCTCTCTCTCTCTCTCTCTCTCTCTAAAAGAGAGACATCAGAGAAAGACGCAAGGACAAAACTTTGTTTGGACAATATGGGTGAGTCCAGCTTAAGCAACTTTTTAAAGAGGTTCCTTCGGAGTCTGTGATGCCTCCAATAAGATCAAGAATCTAAATACTGACTGTTAACATTAAATATTTCTTCTACTTTTTATACTGTATCACATCTGCCATATCTTTTTGTTGCTTTTCAAGTTTAGTTTTCTAGTTTTTGTTGAAGTGTGTGATTTAAAAAATATTAGAGAAAAAAACATACTTCATTTACTTCAACCACCATGAACCTTTTTTTTGTGTATCTGGACCTCGTTAAATCTATTATTTAAAAAAACTACATTAATTTGTAAAAAGTACTAGGTTCCCTCGTTTACGAATTATCGACATTCTACTGTAAATCACAAAAGCAATCGAGTTTTTTTATGTGTCGAAATAAATCATACTTTTAAAATAAAAATCCTGATATTAAACTCTTAAAGTATACTTTGAATATGAATATGCGCCAAAAAGTCTGTAAAAACTAAGATTTTCAGGGTCACACCCGTCACAGCCTTTTTATTGCTATTCATGTTCTTTCAATATCTACCTATTCTTAAATGTTTTTCGCTCCCTTGTTTAGGGTTCCGTACACCAAAGATGAAAAGGAACCCTATTGTTTTCGCTACGCTGTCCGTCTGTCCGTCCGTCCGTCACACGGTATTTTCTCAGGAACCGTAAGAGCTACGGACCTCAAATTGGACAGAGCATGTAGAACCTTGGCCGCTACAATAACAAATACATGAGAATTAAAAATTAAAGGGTGTTCCAAAACGAGCAACGAAAAATGTTAAAATCCCATGCAATATACATATCGCTCATTTACTTCAATAGTGGCACAACTCAAAAAAACCAGTTTTGCAGAAAACGCGTTTTAAGTTTTTATTTTGCATACAACTCAATGGAGAAATGAAAAAAAAAATTCTTCTCTCAGGAGGTGATGGTACAAGCTATTTATATGAAATTTTTACACAAGATAAAATACAAAATGCCGCATCTTTCTGCATTATTAACTCAAAAAACTCATTTTTTGAGTTATGCCACTATTGAAGCAAATGAGCGATATGTATATTGTATGTACATATGTATATTGAAGCTTGAATTTTGTAAAATTAGTGTATTTTTATACAGACTAAAACAAATAGCACTAAAATTTAAAATTATTTAAATTAAAGGGTGGTCCATCAGTTAATGCAATTTTGACTATGTAATTTTGACAATTTGCTATATCTTGGAAACCGTAAGAGGCAAACACTTGAAATTTTCAAAAACGGTAAAACTAATAAAACTGAAAATTATACAGCACAAAAAAAATCGCCAAAAATTAAAAAAAATCGCCAAAACGAAAAAAAATCGGCAAAATTAAAAAAAAATTTTAACACTAAAATAAATTGCCAAATTCGAAAAAATCGCCCAAATGAATAAAATCACCAAAATGAAAAAACGCCAAAAACCGAAAAAAATCGCCAAAACGAGAAAATAAAGTGTCAAAACTAAAAAAATTTTTATATAAAAAAAAAAATCACAAAAATGAAAAAAATCGCCAAAAATAAAAAAAAAAATTGCCAAAACGAAAAAACGCCAAAAACCGAAAAAATCGCCAAAACGAGAAAATAAAGTGTCAAAACTAAAAAAGAGCCAAAACTTAAAAAAATCGTCAAAACCGAAAAAAACGCAAAAACCGCCAAAACAAAGAAATCGAAAAAACCCCAAAAACGGAAAAAATGTCAAAACTATATATTACATAGGATGAAGTTTGTATTAAATTACATATCTAGGGTTCGTACGGAACCCTTCGTACGCGATTCAGAGTCGCACTTTACTGAATTTATTTAAACGATTAATTTAATATTTTTTGAATTATAACAAAAATTTGATTAGAGTGGTCACAGCCGTCACAATGGAATTACCCAATTGCAACTTTTAAAGCTAGTATGACTTATGTATACTGTTATTGTAAACTTATTTTAAGTCAATGATTCTTTTTATGGAATTTTTTTTTTTCAAAAATAATGTGATAATTGTGTTCGAGTCTATGAACGAAAAAAGTCACGCCAAAAATCGAAAAAAAAAATCGCCAAAACGCAAAAATGTGACCAAAACTTAAAAAAAATTTTATATAAGAAAAATCACAAAAATGAAAAAATCTTGAAAAATAAAAAAAAATCGCCAAAACGAAAAAACGCCAAAAACCGAAAAAATCGCCAAAACGAGAAAATAAAGTGTCAAAACTAAAAAAAGAGCCAAAACTTAAAAAAATCGTCAAAACCGAAAAAAACACAAAAAACGCCAAAACAAAAAACCCCAAAAACGAAAAAAAACAATTATTATTTATTGTCAATGCTAGAAGGTTCGTGTATTTGCTTTATGATTTTGTTCCAAACATTATTTCCAACACATATTTTTCAAACTATTGTACAAACTTTAATTAAATTTTTATGTTTTAAAAACATGTCTATAATATTTTTATTTTTCATTATCGAAGACAACAACCATTTTTGATGGAAATGATTTGGAGATTTCAAGCACAAGAACTCAAAAGTATTTTCAAACAAAAACGTTCTAAATCTTCTTACTGAATTGGGGCATAAGTGTTTGTTATTAAATTTTGCTTGCTTCTATAATTACAAATAAAATTCTTCCGTATTTTTAGATTTAACTGCTCTCTTCCCTTTTGAGCTTTGGCCATTTAAAAGTTGTTATTGCAATATGAGAGTTCACATTTTATGCTTTCGAAGCCAAATGGTGGTCATGCACTTGACAATATTGTGTTCTCTTCTTTTTTTCTACTTTTATTTTTAAACTTAAAGCAGCAATTTATACACTTGCTTGCATGCATGCATGTGTCCCTTAACTCTGTGCATTTCACAGAGAAGGTGTAAACGAAACGTTTTACAAAACATTAACGTAAAATACTAGTGTATTAGTAACAACAGCAAAGCACACACACACACATACTCGTAAAATGCTTAACATGCCAATACCATGATAAAAATATTTTCCAAGTATTCCCTGCAATAAAATATTTTAAATTTTATTTTTTTTTGTACCTCTTCATAAATATCTAAAAGTCCATTATAGAGCCACCAACCATTGTTGTTATTTATATAAATATGTTTCGCTCTTCGTATTCTAAACTATTAATGCTTAAATATTGTTAAATGTTGCTTACATGTGTATATAATTTATTTTTAATAATTGCAGTTTTTTGTTCATTTATTTTAATGTTGGTGGCAAAACATTTATTTATTATATTTTTCTTAGGAATTCTAAACAAAGTAAATGCGTTTATTTGTGCAAAATTTTTTGTTGAAATATTTTTTTTTAAATTAAAATTTATCAAATGTAAACAAATTAGAACGTAAGAACTGTTTAGCAGACAATCTTTTGTTGTTGTAAACAATTCATTGACACAAGTATCGAATTCACTTAAAAACTCCTTTTTTGCACTAATGCACTGCATTCGTATTTGTGTTTAAATATGTTTGGCTTTCAAGTTGCTTTTGCTGTTGTTGTTTTGTTTTTTTTTTCATTGTTACAGAGCATTAAAGTTACATTAAAGTTTTTTTTAATAATATAAAGTCAATAAAAATAGCAGTTTCCTAATTTTTACTTTAACCTATAAATTAGTATCAATTTTTTTCAGGATGTCTACTCTGTAATTCGATTCGAAGGAAAATGCTTTCGAATTTACATTTTATAATAATACAAATTCGAAAGTTTTTGCTTTCGTTTCGAATTACACAGTAGACCCCAGGGTTTCAAAAACCACTTCATGGTTCTAAAATTATTTAGTACACACTCAAAAAGTTTTCTCGCTAAAATTTTGATCTCTCTTATTTCTCTCATGAGAAAACATAAATCGGACAAGCAAGCCTTTTGTTCAGTGTTTTCAGATTTATTTTCAGCCTCCTCGCCAAATGACTTGTCGAATATCACCAAATATCGCCAATATAATAAAACATTAAATTATAGCTACAAAAATATATTATATTTTGTAATTACAGTACAAATATTGTTAAATTTTAAATTCAGTAGGTAACGTCTATTGTAAAAATTATAGTCTTTAAGAAAAATTAGGAAAAGTGTTTACATTCACATGTAAATACTTAAAAATAAGTTATTTCAAAAGTTCAAACTAAATAGGATAAATTGAACTTGAGCACCAAGATAAAAATTATTATTTAATTCTTGTGATATCAACTGAATTAACATTTACTTAAATGTTTATTTAAGTACACATATCATATCATTGATATGAGAAGTACCAGCCCTACCCTCTAGGCAAGAACTCGTATATGATTTTTGGTGCTTCATTATCAAAATGTTGGTTCTAATATATAAAAAAAGTTTTGCTCACTATGTTTCATAAACGCCAAATGAAATTTTGTGTTCCATATTCTTTGTTTAAACTTCTTGAAACTTCTTCAGAAAATTTTGTTTGATATAAAGAGTCACAACATTTAGAATTTTTTTGCACGAAATATTTAATGTTGTAGAAAAAATTCTTTAAAAAATATTTCATATTATTAACATTATTCTATTTTATTGAAATCGTAAAAATATAGCCAAAAATATCGCCAAGAAAATCAAATATCGCCAAATAAATCGCAAATCGCCATTTCAAAATTTTCATCGCCAAAAATAAATTTTCGTCGCCACGTTTGGCGAGATATCGCCATATCTGCTTTTGTTTGTGTTTTTAATTTTAAGTGTCATTTAGATTATAAAATAAACTCATCAATCACATAGTTATACACATGCAATTCTGTTTTTCTGTCGGCGGCGGCTCATAAGCCGGCTCGAGCCGGATGACATTGACATGCGTTTTTTATGAGTTTTTTAAACGCATTTCTATATATAAAAAAATTAAAACGCCTAAAGTCTTCCATGTAATTTGTAAGATGTAGAGCCACAAAAACCAATTAGCCGGCTGCAATTTTGAGCCGACACTAGCAGCATGCATCGGCGGCGGCTTGAAGTTACATTGAAAGTCGGGTGGCGACTTTTCAACCGATCGGCTTGTTTCTCTGTGATGTGTTTATTTCTACCTCTCTTCTTAAGCGACAAGCATAAAACACTCACACCTGTGCCACCGATTGATGATTTTGTTTGATCGTCTCCAGGGCCCTTTGATGATCCCATATGCTTGTTATGCTATTTTTTTAAACACTCCTGTATGTCTGAGTTTCTTGTCATTACGCGGATACTTAGAAAACTCTTTCAAAAAGCAAAAAAAAAAAAAAAAAATTAAAAATAAAAAATAAAAAATTCCACGTAGACAGACGTACTCATACATGTACGTTTTCACACGAACACAGTGTAAGCTCTCCAGATTAATGTTGTTGTTTAATATTCAGACGCGTCTTCATACATGTGTGTGCAATCTATAAGGTTCCCAAACTTTTTTGTAGAAAAAAAATATAGACCTTTATGAATATTTTGTAAATAAACAAATTTAAATTTAAAACTAAATTTAGACCCATTATTATAACTTGTCGTTAGTTAAAGACAGGATTTTATTCGATGGATAAATATGTTTTCATTATTACAACTTCACTTTAACCAAAACTGAGCGATAAGTTAAAGGCAAACCTGTAACTTTTATCGTGAGGTTTAGTCATTTGATGTTGCCACGTTTTAATAGGTTGCCATACTCTCTACTATGTGTATTAAGTAAAATTTTATTTGAACAAAATATGACACAAAATAAAAACAATATAATACAGACATATAATAATAGAAAAAAAAATTAAAGAAGTGACAAAAATGGTTTCATTTAGTTTGTAATTTGGCAAATAAACAAAAACAAGTTGCCACTATGTGTTTTTAACAATCAATATCCACAAGATCCACAGAAATGTTGCCACCAAACAAAAAATTTATTATTTATTTTATCGGACAGTTGTAATAATGGAAAAATTTAAAGGTCACTTTATAGTTCACTTTTGCTAAATTTATGATTAACTGTTCCGAAGTTTATCGTGAAGTCATAATAATGGCCCTTAATAAATTTATTGATTGAAATTCCCCATATAATTTAATCATTAAGACTAGAGTTTCTAATTTCCCGGACTTTTCCAATTCCCGGGAATCGAGAAAAAAAATGTTCTATACCCGGGAATTCAAAAACATATGAATTTAATTAAATGGTCTTAATAATAAATAAAATTTTGTGAAAAAACATAAAATATTTAAATTAAAAACAAAACAACTTCATTCGTTCATTTTAAGAACAACAATATTTCAAAAATAAAACAAAAGCAAATAAATGCATATGCTTTGAGTTATAGCATGGATGGAAATTCCATCTGCATCTGACTATATTCTTTAAAGAGGTTTTAGGTTGAAAATATTTCGGAACACTTGAAATTATTGGAGTCACCTCGTAAACCTCTATTACATCTGCTTCCATGCATATATTATGCATCGTTATAAAATTGTATTTTTAAGTAATATCGAACAGCAATGTAAAAAAAGCGGATTCCAAAAACGTAAATATTCAATTCCCGAAAATTCCCGCGTAGAAACTCTAATTAAGACCCTACATTCACTTACAAGGAAACGTTTTGGAACCACGTGCATTTAGTGATGACAGATAGACAGACAGACAAATATATTAACCAATAGCAACAAAAAAAAAAATTCCTTCAATTCAAATTCACTTACCAACAACACAACAGTCATTCATGCAAAACAATCATCTACATACAACTACAACAATTAATCCGGTAACAACACCAAAAAAAAAAAAAAAAAAAAAAACAACAACAACAACATCAGCATCAACATCATCACCAGACGCATCATAAACTTCTTCATGAAGATGAAAAAAGGAAATGTTGGATTTTGTTTCACTAATGAAGTCTCGATAGTACGATTAAAATACCCCACCACGCATAGCTAAAGTTAAGTCAGCCAGCTGCTGCTGCTACTGCTGTTGCTGCAACAAAGCAGATTGATGCAACCATCACCAGCCGTATCAGTAACAAGGCGTTCTATGTGAATACGTCATGTCTGAAGCCAACACCAGCAATAAGTCTTGCTTTATGCTTTCGAGTCACTGCAATACAAAATGAAGTGAAACGTAACAAAATAAGGAGGTAAAAAGACAAGACAAGAAAAATAAAGCAAAGGATAAAGGGAAACAAACAGCATTTGCTAAAAGTTTTCAAATAGCGAATCTGGATGCAAAAAGTGCATTATACAGGGTGGCAGCGATTTGAAGGTGTTTAAATGATCGTTAAGAATATATATATTTGTGCATCAAAAGGGACGAATGAAATTAATTTTCTTATCAAATATAAATTATTTTTCACAGTCTTGATAAAACTTAATGAATAAAAATGTACTTTTCGGTAAAAGAACATTTGAAAAAGATACATTTTTGGAAAAAGTACCATTACTTATAAAACTTTTTCACAAAAATACGTTTTTAAAAAAATGAAATTTTTTTATAAATAATTTTACGGTAGAAAAGTACAATTTGTAAGAAAGTACTTCCTTAAAAAAGTACCTATTGGCAAAAATTGACTTAAAAAAATACCTTGTTAAAAAAATTATCTTACCGAAAAAAGTACAATTGGTAAAAAGTAATTTTTGTTTTAAAAGTACCTTTTTGAAAAAAAAACTTTTTGAAAAAAAAACTATTTCCGAAAAAGCCTATTTTGAAAATATACCTCTTTCGAAAATATAGTTTTAGGCACCTTTTACAAAAAGTACCATTTTGGAAAAAGTACATTTAGCATAAGTACCTCCTTGAAAAATATATATATATTTCCAAAAATGTACCTTTTGTAAAAACGTACCTCGTTTTGGAACAAAGTTTTTTAAACTAGATCCTTTAATCCTTTTATTTTTATATAATTATATAATTGGATTTTTTTTTTTGAAAAACACCTTTTTGAAGAAGTTTCGTTTATGGAAAATATAATTTTTTTTTTGGAAAATTATCATTTTAGGAAAGAGTAATTTTTGGCAAACAATAGTATTTTTTTCGGTAATGTAGATTTATAAAAAAAAAGTTTCGTTTTTTTTTTTTTTTGAAAAAGTATGTCTTGAAAAAGGTACCTTTTTGAAAAAAGTACCTTTTTCTAAAAACTACCTTTATGAAAAATTATGTTTTTGAAATAGTACCTTTTTGAAAAAGTACCTTTTGGAAAAATGGTACCTTGTTGAAAAAGTACCATTTTGATAAAACTACCTTACTGAAAAAATTACCCTTTGAAAAGAATCTTTTTGAAAAAAGTATCTTTTTGAAAAAAGTACCTTTTTGAAAAAAGTACCTTTTTGATAAAAGTAACTTTTTGAAAAAAGTCCTTTTTGATAAAAGCAACTTTTTGAAAAAAAGTCTTTTTTGATAAAAGCAACTTTTTGAAAAAAGTTCCTTTTTGAAAAACTATTTTTTTTGGAAAAGTACATCTTTTGAAAATAATCTTATATATTTACTTTATGGAAAAATCATATTTTTTATAAAAATTTATGCTTCTTTCTATTGGCATTCTCAACTCAACTTGGTTTGTAAGTCAGGGAGTCCAACCATTTTTTATAAATATTATTTTTTATTTTTGTGAATCGCAAAATTTTTGTATGAAATATTTGTGGCTCAAGACAACTTATAATCGAAATCCTTATTTAAATTGTGGAGCGCAAAACCCATTTGAAAGTAGGGGTGACTCTCCGACAATGAAACATAGTTGAGTGGAGAATGGCAATATTAACATACCTTTTTAAAAAATATAGTACTTTTAATGGAAAAAGAAATTACCACTCCTGTTTCTAGTAAAATATTTAAAAAAAAATTATTTGATTTCCTGGACGTCTGATTGAATCATTGTTGTTACTATACGCAAAGATTTTAAGCACCCAGTTTTCTCTTTCATGCTGTATGGCATTTCGTCCCACTGTGGCAAGGCCTTGAAATATCCACACACAGTGTGTTACTAAAAAAGTATCCCTTTCGTAATCTCATGTCTCCTTAAACGTAGTCATCATTATGAATACCAATTTTTGAAGCTCCACATGTTTCTTTCTTCTTTCAAATTTTTCTTTTTTACTTGTATTTGATTTTCTCCTTCATTTTTGTTTTTGTTTTAATTTTCATCTATGCATTATTTACGTTCAATGTTTCACACCAAGATGCTTTATTATCACTTCATCCGTACGATTTACGATTAAGGCAACGGATGGAGAATACTAAATTTTCAGCTTTTCTAGACATTTTTCGAATCGCAAAAATGTTAATTTTTTTTTTTGCTTCTGTTGCCACGGGTACACATGCCACACTGAAACGCACTGAAAACAACTCCAGTTGTTGTTTAGCACAAGTCTAAAATAGGAATTGTAAAAATTAAGCACCAACAACACAACACATGCTATCAGCCAGAATACAAAGATAAGGAGGCAGGCAATGTGGTGTGAATGATGGGCATGATACTGCTGATGATTTAGACACAATTAAAGCGCTTATAGAATAAAAAAAGGAACGTCTTAAAATAAGTATTCCAGCAGCAATAATTGCTTGCTGTAAACAGAAAAATTTTAAATATTTCAAGTCACAAAGATAAATGAATGCTGAATTTATTTAAAGTGCTTTTACGAAATTATATATTTTTTTTTCAGCTTAAGGCTTTTATGTTAAATTACCTGCTTAATTCTAGGCAGATTTAAGTTAAGTATTTATAGCAGTAAAAGAAAAGTTTGCTATTGTTGACTAAAATTTAATTGACTCTCTCGGTATTGGCTTCAAATGACGCTTGAAGTTAACATTATGTTTTATTGCTTTAAAGGTTTTGTGTTCTGTAAAATTGTCTAGGAGTCAGCAGTCAGCTTTGAGTTGTAGTACTTTATTATGTTATTCTTTCGTTTCTTTTTTAAATTAAAACTAGTTTTTATTGCCCAATAAAACCTGTTCCCCTCCTTACTATCATTAAATGTGCATGAGTTAAAGAATAAAATTAAATGGCGTGGAACGATACACATACCTTAAGCAATTATATACATATTGGTGAGATTTAATTTTGGCGTAGTAATCAAAAGTGTGATTTTCTACAAGGTTTTTTTTTTTTTTTTTTAATATTTTGTCTAAAGGTGTTACTGAAGTCATTTAATTATGTTCATAAAATATTTTATAGTAGATTATGTTTATCAAATAGTGTTTCTTGTCCTTAGCCTGCATAAATTAGTAATAATAAAGCAATATCGAAAGAACCCACGCGCATTACCAAGCTTCTTGGAACCAGCGAAAATTGTTTTAATCATAAAGAATGCGTAAGAAAAGCAAAGTTTCTGGGTTACATATACAATTGTTGTAATACTTAAATCTTAAATTGAAAAAAAAAACATAAAAAAATCAATAAAAAAATTCAATTTAGTGAACTAAAGTTTTGTTTAAAAATCTTATTAATTAAAATATAAAAATATTACAGTTATATTTATGTGACTTTATTAAGTATGTATTATATTGACATGCAGAATTTTTTAATTTGAAATTTATTTGCTGGTGATTCAGAGTTGTCTATATGCATTTAATTGTTGTTTTAACAAGTCATCAGTAGAGTTTAACCATACATTTTGAACAGTCACAAAACTCTTGTCTTATACAAAGACTTTCAAAAACTATTTGAGAATTTACAATGAAATGCATATAGACAAGGCTGAACCACCAGCAAATAAATTCAAAATTAAAATAAACTTCTGAAAATATATGCTAGATAATAAATTTCTGAAATGAAGAATGTTTGCTTATTGTTGGTTAAGTAAAGTATGCATTAGTCTCCTGCATAAGACATCTTATAAGAACTTTTGAAACATAAGGGATTTTTTAAATGTTTTACTACAGCGAAATCTTATAAAACAAACGTTAACAACACTGTTTGCAAGACATTTTTTTGAGATTTGTATGTATAAGAGTAAAGCAGAAAACACTACGTGACGGAAGAATTTGTGATACTTGCTTCTTTCTACGCATGAGCGCGTGTACAAACGTCATGCATGTATGCGTGTATTATCTTTTATTTTCCTGCGCACATGCAAAGGCACACACATGCATTAACATTAGTTGTATGCGGTTAACCACATAATAGCTTACCATCTACATATTACACACACACACACACTCAAAATATAATATGAAAAATAACAAGCATACACTAATCAACAGCTGTCTTGCGACATCGCTTGTTACAGCTGATATACACATACACCAATACATCCATCGTGCTTCGCTTATAGTACGACAGCATTTATTATTCGTTTAGTATAATACATGCGACGTGAATAGATTTAAAAATCATGACGTTTTTACATTTCAAGGCTGTTTATGCAGCTCTCTAGTATGCATTTCATTTCTTTTTAAGAAACCCAACACTCAACCAAAAAATTCAAAAAATTTATAAAAATATATATGTATGTATGTAATTATATATAAAAAAATTCTCAAAATGTTATTGAAAATTACTAACCCCCGTTCTCGACTAGCAATAAATATGTTGGCAATATAGCAATAAGGCCGCTAGAATAACGGAACAATATTGCTGATTGCTTTACTTATGTTATGGCTACGGGAAACCGTAGCTTAAAATATGAAAAAAGTCAACAGGAAAGGTGTATAGAGAAAACATAAATCGCTTGTAAATATCTGCTTAATCGAACAAATTTTTAGTTTTGTAAGCTTATTACTGTTCAAATTATTTAACTGCACACGTTGTTAAGAAACTATTTTAATTTTTATTCCAACTTATTTTCCCAGTTTCACTAATATGTAAATGTCAAATGCAATACAGAAAATAAATTAAAACCTAGTATGACGTTTCATGTTTGCATTAATTCCTAACGAAAATGCGTTGACAATTATTGCAACATATGTTGCAAGTACCTGCAATCAGCTGTCTGCATTAGCAATAACATAATTTCGACAACTGCTATAATATATGTAAACATATTTATTGCTAGTCGAGGCGTAGGGTAAGGAAAACATAATGAGTTAAAAGACCTCAAACACTTTTGAATTTACAAAAAAAAAAAATTATTTCATTTTTATTTTTCCTACAACCTTTTTCAAATAGTAGCCCATTGGGTGAAAATAAGACGTTGCTTAACCAGCAATACGAACAACAAACAAAAACTCTTCACATTGATAAGAATTGTAATTAAAAATTTAAGTTGCTCAATTATACTTTTGTTTAAACATTTTATTAATTAAACGGTTTATTTGGATACAAGGAAATTTTTACTGGAGTTTTGGTATATTTTTTTAAAAGAAATATTTATTTCTGCAAACACTTACGATTGGTGTAATGTAATTATATATTTTATGGATTTTTTTTAAACATATCTAAACAAAAAATGTACTTACTATTCCTACGAAGTACTTTTCCCACAAGGTAGTTTTTCTAAAAGGTATTTTTTGCAAAAGTACTTTTTTCTCATAAGTACGAATTTTCCCTAAAAGTAAAATTTTCTAAATTATACTTTTTTTAAAGCATTTTTTTTCTAAAAGGTACTTTCTCTAAAAGATAATTTTTCTCAAAGGTACATTTCCGAAAATTACTTCTTTTTTTAATTTTTTTTCTGAGAGGTACTTTATCCAAAAGGTATTTTTTCTTAACGATACTTTTTTAAAAAGTACTTTTTCTGAAAGGTATTTTTTCTCAAAGGTACTTTTATTAAAAGGAACTTTTTCAAAAAAGTACTTTTCTTAAAAGGTGCTTTTTCTTAACGATGTATTTTTAAAAGGTAATTTTTCTTAAAGGTACATTTTCTAAAAGGTACTTTTCCTAGAAAGGAACTTTTTTTAAAAAGTACTTACTAAAGGTACTTTTACTGAAAGTTAATTTTTCTAAAAAATCCTTTTGCTCAGAAGTAGTTTTTCTTGAAAATACTTTTTGTAAAAGGTACTTTTTTAAAAGACACTTTTTCTAAAAGTTATTCTTTTTAATAAGTACTTTTTTTATAATATACTTTTTCTAAAAGGTACTTTTTTTTAATAAGTACATATAAAAAAATTTTTTTATTTAAAAAGATTTTTTTTAATAAGTACTTTTAACTAAAATAAATTTTTTTAAAAGGTATTTTTTTCAATAACTACTTTTTATTAAAAGATACTTATTTTTAAAAGGTACTTTTTGTAATAAGTACTGTTTTTAAATTATATTTTTCATAAAAGGTATTTTCTCTAAAACATAGTTTCTTTAAAAGGTACTTTTTTTGTAAAATAATACTTTTCTTTACTTTATTCTTTTTCTAAAATCTACCTTCTCTTTAAGGTATTTTTTTTTTCTTGAAGAAAATGTATTTATATGCCTTACTTATAGTGAGATTTAAAGTCGGTGCAAATCTGCATTTACATTATATATAATATTATACATTATGTGGGTTGTAAGGGATACACCCATTTTTCACTTTTAAGTTATGTCATTAAGCAAAAGTACATAAAAAATAGAGGAAAAACGTTAATGGGGTGTCTTCTCCCAGTTTGTTTTTTTTTTTTTTTTTTTTTTTTTTGGCAATGGTACCAAATGAAAATGTATCCTTTCAGACAAAAAAAAAATTTTTTCCATCGATATACGTGTAATAATGACGGAGTTATGAAGTAACACAATGAAAAAAAAAAATACATACGAATTGATAACCTCCTTTTTTCTGGAAGTCGGTAACAAAAGGGAAACATTTCTAGAGAAAAATTATTCACAACTATGGCCCTTATTATGAGCAACTTTCGATATTCGACAGTAGTCGATCGAAAGTATTGAGCGAACGAATTTTCATTTGTTATTATGACAAGCATTCCTAAAAGAATGTGCTTATTGTGAATTTCACTCACAGTGATTTTTAAAATTTGCAAAAAAAATTCCTAACGCTGCGTCCACACGTTCAATAAATTGCTTTCAATTTTATCACACATACTTTGTGTCAAAATTCCTTGAAATTGATAGCTGTGACACAAATTGATGGTCAACTTCATTTTATAAATGACACCGATGAAGAAACAACTCAAATTTGTAGCTTCAATCAATGTTTGCTGTGACTAGCTATTCCAATTGAAAGTTAAACTGCCATATAAATGGATAAACGAATTTGAAAGTAATCTAGTTTTCAATTCAAAAAGTTTGGTTGTGTTAGTAAAAAAAAGTGTGAGTGTATTGGAAATTGAATGGAATTGAAAGGTAAAAATTGATCGTTTGGCCCCTTATTAAATAAAATTTACTGATAATAATAATAAATAAAAGAATAAAATAATTTTTCGTATTAAAATACTTCATCAAAAATTAAATTCTGCTCGATCGAAAATTTTTTGCTTAAAGAAATTTTGCGCTGCTCAGAATATGAATTTAACATTCGATTTTTGGCGTTCAATAGCCAGCAAAGATCGAAAATCGAATGCATCATATAATAATGAAATTATTGCGAAGAGAAATATATTCACGGCAGGGATGGTTATTTTTTCTGTACCAACTTTTGCCAAGTATGAGTTCTAAAAAGAATATTTTGAAAGAAGCATGTAATTTGAAAAAAATAAATAAATTTATAAAAATATGTTTTGCCTTTTCATCGTTTGTTGTAGTCCAGTATCTGCAACAGTAATATGAATTTATGTTTACTTTATTGTATTATAGATGTAAATCCTCACTGCACTTTATGCCCCATACCTTTATTTTCTTCTATTACATAAAAATAATGACTTTCAAGGCTATTGTGTTTGTTTGTGTCTGATAATTTGAGAGGTTTTGTTACATATTTACTGCCTGTAGTTGTTACTACATACATACGTAAGTACTAGGGTGATCGATTATTCGACTTTTTCCAGAAACCGTATTTCGAATAGTTCGAATATTTGAAAATATGAAAAACCCGGTTTCGGTTTTTACAATTCAGGAAAATCCGGTCAACCGGTTTTTTCAGTAAGAAAATTATTATGCAAAAGTCTTGATTTTAAATTGCTTTATAAAAAAATATAGTTAACAGTTCATGTAAATACTATAAAACAATATAAAAATTAAAGGTAAAACATAATAAATATATAAATAATAAAATAACTTCATATACTTATGTATAGTAGATATGTATATATAATACATATGGGTTTTTCCCCGGAATGGTCTACCAGGGTGGAAAAATAAAATTTTGATAATCATCGTGTTTTATTATTTATAATTATATAAAAGTCCATGTTTTTATAATAGAATGGTTTCATAGCATATCTCAGCTGTTTTACTTGAGGAAATTGGGCTGAAATCTCGAAAATTTTATATTTTTTTTAAGCTCCTTCTAAAGTCATTTTTATCTATATAATTAATAGGCAAAGATGTTTTCTGTAATCCCTTTTAAGCTGGTACCACTGCACTGATTTTAAAAAGATTTATATGGTTTTAAAGGATTTTTTATACAGATGTGCAGAATCTATATTTTATTGAAATCGGTTTAGTATTTTGGGAGCTATAAGCGTTTAAAGTTGCTACTACTACATACATGCAAACATATTACAAACGCATTTATTAGCTTACAAGTAAAGAAGAAACAAAACATGAGTGTGAGTGTGTGGGTCAGTGTGCACACTTCTACCGATATTCGGTAGATTCTACCGAATATGTTTGCGAATTTAACAATCTACCAATTATACCGAACAAGGCCTGAAATCTAACGAATATTGTTATTTAGTAATTTAAGTCGATATATGTGTAAATTGCCTATTTTGCCACATAGCAGTGCGACCGCAGAGCTGTCATTTTCTGTCATGAGAATCATTAAAACAGAACAAAGAAATCGGTCAAAAACTGAAACTGTAAGTAACCTAATATTTGCCAAAGAATTGTGCCTTGGGAATGAAATATTTATTCCTACCAATGATTTAATAATTTTTGCACAAAAGTTTAAATTCATAAATGGATCTTACATATAATCTTTGTAGTTACAAATGTTTGTCAAATAAAAGTTATTTTAGTAGCTTTATGAAACATATGTACAAAAACTGAATTCCTGTTATTTATGTTGTATATTATTTTATATATGCATAGCATATCTATTTAAAGGGTAAGGGCAAATAACTGGGGATGACACTTTTTTTTATTGGAAATGCTTCATTGTTTATGGCAGTTTAATTTCCAATCACATGTGAAGTTTTAAATGGGCTTTTGAACCTGTTTAGTTTGATACTCCTTGTACTTACCCTTTATATATATGTAAGTACATATATTTTGTTATTTCTTATGTTTCTTTGAATTGTTATTTTTTATGTTTCTCTAAATAAAAAAATTTTCTACCGAATTTCATTCAAATCTACCGATTTTTTTTGTCGATTCTACTGAACTTAAAAAAAATTAAGTGTGCACACTGGTGTGGGTTTGTAGTATTTCTCTTGATCTAACAATTTTTTTCTCTTATTTGTTGTTGTATGAAAGCCATAATACTTAAAGGAAGAGAGTTGAATAAATTGAATTAACTTGGTTAAAGGGATTTTGTTTAGGTTTTTTTAATTTCATGTATTATTTAATTATGCTTGCATATGTTTGTAAGTTTGTGTGTGGCTGTGTTTTAATGAATTTTTTATGAAGTTTGGAATCTAAACTTTAGATACATTTTTTTTTTACATACGGACGAGTGTGTCGTCCGTTTGGTATATCTAGTATATAATTATTTTACATGCAAAAAATTTGCAATCTTTCTTCAAAATCTCTCTATTACAATCAAATAAGAAGAGGAAAGTGTAAGGAGAACAAAAAAAAGTCCGAAAATGGGAAAAGGCATGGTGATAATAATAAAAAAAAACATATGGAAAAATCGTACGTTCGCGACTCGTACCTTCGTAACCGGTAATTAAGCTAATTGAACAAAATCAATAGAGATATTTTATTGTGTAAATACTGGATAGAGACCTACATTAACTAATATACTTTTAAGATAAATTAATCACTTTTCATTATTCTGTTCCATTTTGCAGATTTTTACATTTCACTACTGTCAGCCAAAGTTGGTTTCTATTTTGCGTACGTTCGTAGCCACGTGTTTATAGCTATTAATATGAAAAGTTAAACTCGACGAAATCCATCTTTTGTACTAAACATAGAGCTTCCAAAATGCTATCAAATCGCAAAAAAAATGGTTGCAAAAGTTTTGTTTTCTATATTTTTTGTACATCAAAAGCGTACGAACGTACGTTTGTGACCCCAGGAAATGCCCATACGTATATATACTAGGGTGATGGATTATTCGACTTTTTCCAGAAACCGGTTTTCGAATAGTTCGAATATTTGAAATTATGAAAAACCCGGTTTCGGTTTTTACAATTCAGGAAAAACCGGCTAACCGGTTTTTTTAAGTAAGAAAATTATTATACAAAATTTTTCATTTTAAATTGCTTCATTATATAACAAAAATTAAAAATTTTAAAAACCCCCGAATTTTTTCAGGAAATATCTTCTAAACGGCTGGACCGATTTTTTTCAAACATAGCTAAGAACCCTCTCGATCAAGTCATCTTTCAAACAGAAAAAACTAAATGAAAATCGGTCCAGCCGTTTGGCCTGTACGTGGACACAGACAGACACACAGATACACAGACACACACTACAAACTTATAACACCCCTTTTTTAGTCGGGGGTTAAAAATATAGTTAACATAAATTAAAGGTAAAACATAAAACTTAACTTCATATACTTATGTATAGTACATAAATATTTATATATAATATACCATCAAGGAATAAACTCTACATACAACCACCATTTTTAGGGTTTGTGGAAACTTGGGAAGAAATTAAAAAAATTAAATATTTCAATATTTAGGGTGCTAATAAATATGTTTTTACAAAAAATACAACAGCAAAAATATTCAAAATACCTAGGAAAAAAGGTCTACATACAGGCATAAAATACATGAAAAAATACGTGCAAAATGTTTGATGTCGTCAACTTGTTTGGAAATACTGTGATTTCTGGTACCAAGCCGTCAACAAATGGCATCCACATATGGTCTGTTATGTTGTTTTTATAATTATTTTTAAATTTTTTATTTGTTGTATAAACATGTTTATTAGCACCCTAAATATTGGCATACTTTTTTGAATTTCTTCCCAAGTTTCCTAAAACTCCAAAAATGATGGGTGTATGTAGAGTTTATATCTTAATGGTATATGTATATGTACATGTGAATGTATGGACAAGGTGGATATCTATATAAAATATGAAGCAAAATGTCAACAAAACTAAAAAACACTTTTTGCAACTGTATTTTGATATCCATTGCACACCATAAGGCCAATTAAATTCGCCTCTGCTATTACTTCATAAAATAATTTCTCTTAAATTTCATGTTTCAGTAAATGTTGCCATGCTCCAAAAAAAGCTTAGAGCCTTTACACTAACAAAATACTTACGAAAATCAACAAAACACGCAAAATGTACAAATCGAAAAGTATTCGACTCAGCCGGTTTTTAAATTAAAAAAACCGGATTATTCGACATTCGAAAAATCAACATTTCGAAAAAACCGACAACCGTATTGTGAAAAAACCGGGTTGAAAAACCGACTCGATCACCCTTATATATGCATATGAATGTATGGGCAAGGTGGGTATCTATCTCTATACAAAATATGAAGCAGAATGTCAAAAAAACTAAAAAACACTTTTTGCAAATAGATTTTGACATTCATTGCACACCATAACGCCAATTTAACTCGCCTCTGCTACCACCTCATAAAATAATTTCGCTTCAATTTCATCTTTCAGTAAGTGTTGCATTGCTTAAAAACGCTTATAACTTTTACACTGAAAAAAAAAACACTTAGGAAAATCTACAGAACATGTTGGTCTAAGTTTTAACATACACAGAAAAAAAATAGACAAGAATTATTTTCAATAAAACCATGTTATTGAATAAAATTTTAGTTCCAATAATATTTGTCATTAACTTGAATATTATATTTATCAATTCCGCACATTTTAAAATATCATTTAATGTCATTTATTTATGTTGGTGTTTTCCTTGCTTGTTGATTGACTAAACCTGGTCATGTGCTGATGTTGTTGTTTATTTTGATTGTTGGTGTTGTATTCGTGTGCATTCGGACAAGAAGCCGAAAAACGTCGTGGCTTGTTTTTTTTTACTCAACAAAGTTATTTTTAGATTAGAAGAAACAAAAGAAATCATGTTTTGCGTGTATTCATTATTTGCGTATCCAAAAACGATTTGCTCTTTAGCTGAGTGGTCAAGAGATTGCCGGTTCGACTCATACCAAACACATTTAAATAGTTTTAGTAGCAGCCAAGCAAAAGCAAATAAAAAGGGGTTGAAAAATGTGACATTCATCCATACACACACACCACACAATAACAATTATCACTGAAAATAAAATTTCAGTCAACAACTTTTTTCTTTGATTCATTAAATTTCTTTATTGGCTGTAAAAAAATATATTCAATAAACGTGCATACAATTTTATTTATCAATAATGCAAAAATCGTCATCACAGAAAATTCGAAAGATTTTTTTATTGAATCAACGATTTTCGTATTCAAATATCAAAATCATTTTTTTTCTGTGTAGTAAAAACTAATTTTATTGCAAATGTTCAAATCGAAAAGTATTCGACTAAGACGGTTTTTAAATTGTAAAAAAACCGGACTATTCGACATTCGAAAAAACCGACAACGGTATTGTGAAAAAACCGGCTTTTAAAACCGGTTGAAAACCCGACTCGATCACCCTAGTAAGTACGAACGTGTTTTATTTTTACCAAGCAAATATTGAGTGTATGTAAACAGGCGAAATTGGGGCTGGGCTGGTGTGGGTTGTTGGAGTTGACATTGAAAAATTTATTGCTCGCTTGTCTGGACTGTGTGTACTACACTTTACCTTTTCGTGTTAAGGCAGAGTTTTTTTATGCACAGCAGCATCAGCATCTACCGTATTAACAATATTTATAGATAATTTTCACCACCCTTGGTTGGTTGCTTGCTTTGCGTTTTTTTTTATTCTTTTAAATGTTGTCTTTATTTAAGATTTTGACTTGAAGAAATGTTTTATAGCATTTTTGTTTGTCTGTTTGTCGTTGTTTCCATTTTCTTAACTCATTTTAGCTTTACAAAGTGACTTGTGTTCCAGCTCGTGCGTTTGCTTGAAGACAAAAAAAAAAAAGAAGCTGTAAAATATCTACTGACAGCATTAAGCGTTTTTCTTTTACTTAATTTTATATATTTCTTTTTGTATCTTTTAACTTTCTTTTTGTGTAATATTTTATTCTTGCCATATTTTCTTTTTCTTCGAGCGTTTGTATCCGTTTTGTCTATTTTGTGTTGAAATTCCTTTAATCCGAAAACCCTCATTATAAATTCCTGTTTTCTTTTTCTGATTATTCCTCTGGTTGTTGGTTGAAGCTGCTTAAAATTTCTGCTGCTGTTGTGTATGTGTGTGTGTGTGTGTGTGTGTGTCTGTGTGTGTGTGAAATGACAGCTCTGCTGCACAAATACTCTTAAGATAGAGAAATGTTGCCATAGCACCATTTGTCGGTCGGTGTTAAGAAATGTTGTGTGGAGTCTTGAGAAATTTTCATTTAAATCATTTGTTTGTTTGTTTTATATGTATTTTATATATTTTTGCTAGTCTTAACGGTATTTAATACAATTAGATTTTCAGAAATAAGCCAAGATGAAAGCATGGAAAACAAAAGGTTGCGAATGGGGGGAGAGGGGCATCAAGTAAAGCTGCAAAACGATTCATCTTCTCATCACCAGAGAGTAGCAGTCATATCATTAAATAATAAAAAAAGTAGGAAGTAGGAAAGGCAACTTACATGCTTACAACTCCTTTGGAACACCTACTTTAACACCTCATCGGTTAATTGTTGTTGGTTGGGCTGCTTGACTGTTTGGTTTGTCTGGCGTTTATTTTTTTTTGCTTTGCCTGTCGTTGATAAAAAGGACCGGGAATATGTACAAGTAATTCGACTTCAAACATTTGTGCTGTTTCTTTGTATGAGTGTGTGTGTGTGTGTGTGTGTGTGTGTGTGTGTGTATCAACTTCTTTGATATAGTTTAAAAGAGTGTTTTCTTTGAATATTACGCATTCCCAATAACTAAATCAGCTAAGTTTTGAAAAGTTTATTAAGAAGAAACGAAATCTGGCACCCTAGAACGTCTATTCCTAACAGCAACCCCAGACTGATCCAGCATCCAGATTTGTATATCGAAAGCAACATGGAATCAAATATCTTAAAGAAAATTAATAAATCCTGATTGATTGTCCTGACAAAATGTTATAAATAAAATTCCAAAAACAATTGACTTGCATAATTTCTAAGCTTGACAACTGAAATTGGAATTGAATATGTTTTTTTTTTTAACATAGACATACTGAGACTCATTTCTGAACAGTTTGTTAGTCATAGTTTATACTAGTGGTGCACGAATATTCGGCCAGTTTTAGATATTCGTTTTCGCATACGAATACGACTATTTTTCCTAAAAAATTAAATAAATAAATGCCTAAATCCTAAACGAAATTTAAATAAATGGCTAAATACATAAGTTTGCAATAAATAATTAAAAAAAATATTCTAATTCAATTCTTGTACTTAAAAACAAATAAAACAAATTTTTTCTTTCTTCAATTAACATAAAGAATTTAAAGCACTTTTCTAGATAATATTAAAATATTATAAAGTATTCTTTAAATATATTTAATGGGCCAACGGTCTAGTTTCTTATTAATAAATAAAAAATTAAAATAATATTATTTTCATTAATACATTTGTCAAAACTTATACGATGTAGTTTCAAGTGGGCCAACAACAATTTTAAAATTGATAATTTGATATTTTCATATTCATGTAAGAATATATTCTTTGAAATGAAACTTTTTTGTACATGATAATTGTAAGACATATTTTCATTTCCTTCTAAATATATGTTACCTTTATTGGTAATAAATGTTGTAGTTTCATATAGAAATAAGTTATTGATGTGTATTTAACAAATTTAAAAATGTAGGGGGAAAAGAGATGAAGAAATAAAAACCATTTTAACAGATTGTCTACAATTTGTCTCTAGATTGCTTGGCATAAAATACATTTTCTGCAAAAAAAAATTAAAAATTAAAATTTGTCGTAAGAATTCATTAGATTATTTTTTTTTATAGAAATTTGTGCTTTGTATTATTTGCAAATGTTACTCAATGGCGATCATTCAAATTTTGGGTAGTTTTTTTAACTTTAAAATACGCCAACAGGAGTATGAAGTTCTTTTTCATAACAGAACCCCAATTTTATGTTTATAAATTTCACATATAATATTCTTATTCGTATTCGCGAATATCGTTTCAAATATTCGTATTCGTATTCGCGAATATCAAAATTTGATATTCGTTACATCACTAGTTTATACTATGCAAGTCTTATTGCTAACATGATTATTTTGATGGAGAGAGAGACTAGGGGAACAGAAACAATTTGACGTGAACAAACAATTTTTCCCTCTTATTCCCGATAAAGTCAATTAATTTAACTTTTCTTATTAGACCAAAAAGCTTTTGAGAGTAAAAAGTGAACAAAACAATGAATCTTGAAATATACCTTTCAAAAGTCACCAGCAATCTGCTTTATTTTGCTGTAAAACTCCTTTCAGCGTCTGTTAGTTTTTCCTCACTGACGTTATATACTTTTTTTTTTTGCCACCAATGCACAGTAGTTCAGTAGTAGGACATAGTGGTCAAATGACGATGTTCGATTTTTTCACCGTTAGTTCGCATTAATACTCACTATTAGTGGTACTACTAAAACATGCAAAAAGATTTGCAATCAGTTGTTTTTTACATTTACTTTTGTGCATGGGAAGTGAACAAATCAAAACAACTTTCCTTATATTTTTCAGCAGTGCCAATAAAGTTAATTTCTAGTGCGTGTTTTTCAAAGAAAAAACATTTTTGACTTATTGTTTTACAATGGATATTTAACTTGAAGGTGTTTACCGTTATTATTATGTATTTAATAATTTTTTAAGCAAAACGTATTTTGCGGAAAGCGGTTTCACGATAAATAAATTTTTACGTATATTTTTTACGATTATCAAGCAGTTATTGATCAGTGTCATTATCTTTTGCAATGTCTTTTGTCGGGATACAAAATTAATAGTGTAGAATTTAGAGATTACCCGTTAGGAACCGCGCGAATGCTTATTAGTACGTATCCATGGTATAATTTGACTGCTTCAGTTAATAAAGTGTTAATTCATGGATCAGAAGTAGTTGATCACTGTCTACTTTCCATAGGCGAGCTCTCTGAAGAAGCTGCTGAATCTTGTAATAAATTATTTAAATTATTTAAGCAATTCAGACGAGACAACACGCGAAAAATGTCTCGTGTTGTCACTAACACTGATCTTTTACATAGACTTCTTCTAAATTCCGACCCGTTGATTTCTTCTTTATGCAAATTACCACAAAAAAAGAAGTCTATGCTATCACCAGAGGCTTTACGTATGTTAAGTTTTTGAAAATAATGTGCAAATGTTGTATTAAAATTGTAACATGGTTTTATCGTTGGCTTGGATAGCTTAGCCGTATCCAGGATTTACTTACGGATCCACAAATCTTAAGTAATAACAATATTTATTCACCCTTTCTGGTTGTTAAAATATACTTCTCTTTATTTACAATTTTAAAAGTTAAATATAATATAACAATAGCTAAAATGAAGATGAGTTTCAATCGGTGATAATTGTGAAAAATAGTTGCCTTTTATAGTTATCCTCGTCAGGGCAGTGGCAGCAATCGGTTATAATTACGGTTACGGTAGCTCGGGGTTACTGCTGGCACCTACGATGATGTCGGCAATCGGTCGGGAACACTCGGGATGAGTCGGATGATCGGCGTTATTCTACTTTCATAACTAATGGTTAAAATACGTACAATCTTCCTTAACTTATTATGCTTAAATCTATATAATCTTATGCTAAGTAAACAGTCAGCCGTAGGCGCTGTGAAAAACAGTCAACCGAAGCTGCTGTGATGAAACGGTCAACCGAAGTCGCTGTGACGAAACAGTCAGCCGAAGCCGCTGTGGAAAACAGTCAACCGAAGTTGCTGTGACGAAACAGTCAGCCGAAGCCGCTGTGGAAAACAGTCAGCCGAAGCCGCTGTGGAAAACAGTCTACCGAAGTCGCTGTGACGAAACAGTCAACCGAAGTTGCTGTGACGAAAAAGTCAGCCGAAGCCGCTGTGCAAGGTGGTAAAAAATATACCCACGACACACTTTATACACCCTCAATCACACTCTCACAACACACAAAAGGCAAATTCTCGTCTTGTTTGAATCGCCCCGATTGTATCTAAACTTGGTATACTTATGGAAATAATATTTTATACTAAATGAGAGTTCTATGCTTGTCTTGCGTATGTTTTGTATGGTTTGCTCGTTACTCGTTTTGCAATCTGCAGTATTACATGTGTTTGCGTGTTGTTGTGTGTTTGTGTAAATATGGTTACTGAGTATACTTGATGTGTGTTGTTGTTATTGTTTATTTTTATTCTTATCCATTATATTCGTATGTACGTAATATAAGCTACAACTGAGTCGTATTAATTTATCAAAGAAAATATGTATGAGTGATATACTCGTTACAAATTGCTGTTATAAAATTTATTATTTTTTCTTTAATTAATAACTAACATTTTTGGTAAATAAATTATTATAATCATGAATAAAATTCCTCGTGAAAGTTTTCACTGGGAACAATTCCAACTAATAGCAAGTAATAGGGAAAACAAAAAATTCTAATTGGAAAAGGGAGAAATTTCACGCGGAATTTTATTCATGATAGCCCTGAATATTATATATAAAGACTTTTTTATCTTATTTTACTCTAATTGGCCCATAAATACTGTAAACATAAATATTCATATTAATTTTGATGACTATAGCTGAGTAAACTACGTGTGACCGCCTTCCTTAGAAATTTGAACCACTGTGCAATGCTATAAATATAAAATGATGCTATGAACGTGTTGCGAAGGTGCGTGTGAATGTAATTATTTTATTACGACAACTGTTTTAGCATTTATTATATTGCCACTGACTGTTTTGTAACCCGCTGTTTGTTACTGCCACTGTTCGTGCTACTGCTGCTGCTGTTATTAATTTGTGTTAAAAAATTTTAATTTTCTTTATGTATTTCTTTGTGATTTTTCCCTGTTACTATTGTTGTTATTGTTGTTTCACGCCTACAAACACTCAGACTTTAATAAGTCGGGAGTCTATAATATTCATATCCAAATACAAGCAAATTTAATAGCAATTATGTTGCATACATGCAGGAGCAAGTGTATGCTTGAATGTGCCTGTGTGTGTGAATGGGTTGAAGCCTTAATATCCCTGGAAGCATCCCAGCAAAAAAATAATCGAGGTTTCGAAGCAATTGATTCTAAATTGCTTATTATTAAGTCTCTTTTGCATTTTTATAGCTTCGTTTTCTATTTTTTTCTATTTTGCTTTCTTATATCCCTTCCATAAAAACATTTTGAAAGGTGTAGTTTAATATAACACAAAGATAAGCGCTTCGGAAGCGCGGTAAAGCACACAGTGCATCCCCTCTGCCTTACGAGGATGCAATAACGTAAGCGAATGACGAAATTTAACACAAACACTACGAAGTCAGTCGGCTGTTTATATTCAACCTCTCAAAGTTTTTTATAGATCATCCTCTCTCGCTTACCTGTATACCAAATTGAATTGTGCACAAAAATAAATATGTGCTTCGGTGGTTCAGTGAGTAGTTTTCTAGCTTAACATACGGAAATCCTGAGATCGACTCCTGATTCAACGTGCGAACAAAAATTAAAAAAAGTAAAAAAATAAAGAGCAAATTTTTTAAGTAGACGAATATTTTTGCTGAATTCAGGTCGCTCCGGCAGGCATAAAAGAATCACATTTTTGATCGACGTGGCAGAGCTTCTACGCGAGGAATCCCATATAAAAATCATGCAAAATTTCATGCATTGGGTAAGCGCTTGCATACCAAAAGAGCACTTATAAGGTGCTTCCAGCGAAGCACCATTTTTTGCTGGGATATACTATTATACAGACATTTATGTTTACGCACCTAAACTCATTGTTTTGTCGCCACACACACACACACACACACACACACACACACACACACACACACACACACACACACACACACACACACACACACACACACACACACACACACACACACACACACACACACACACACACACACACGCACACACAAACACACTCTTGTGTTGATCAGAGTTGTACAACTGCTTCTTTTATTGTATTTTTACCCACAATTTATTGTTTACGAGCTTGTTGCTGAGTCGTTTCTACTGTTGTAGCATAAGTTGATGAAAGAGCAGAAGCAGGAGGAGGAGGAAGCAGGCTTCCAGCTTTATAAAGTCTCTTTAATTTTTGTTTTGTTGTTGTTTAAGCATTAAACACTGTATCTTTTATTGTTACTAGCACTTGATAATAATGCTATTGCCATTATTGCTCACGTTCACGTTCACGTTCGCGCTCATTTTCATCCTTCCGCCTTCAATTAATAACAGTTGAGTAATTGTAGCAAATTTTTAAAATTCTATAAATAATTGTAGCTTGAAAACTAATAAATAGGGCAAGAGCTACACATGAATCTACTTTATTTATTTAGTTAATGAAATTATCTTGTGCCAGTCTTTGTATGTGTGTGAATGAGTGTTTGCATGTATGTGTATTTTGTAATTGTACTTTTATGTGTCTTCTCTCTCAAGGACAAATATTTCTTGTTGTTTTTATTATTTAAAATTTAGTACCCCAGTACCGTTTTATGCAATTTATAGCATGAATAAATAGCATTCAGCAATAAAATTTAAAGAAGAGAATATTTTATTTTCAATGTTGTACAAATTTCGGTGTGAAATCCTGTATGAAAATAAGGTTAATTAAAACTAAAAAAGAAGCAGATTTCAAAATATGTATAAAATGTGAAGTTTATTAGCATTTTAGCTTGTATTAATTTACTTTGCTAATTTATTGCTAAGTATGCTTACAATTTTCAAATTTAAATTGAAAATAAAACACAAATTTTTGCATACTTTCGCTGAATCTTAAGTTATAAAAAATTGTTTGCCATGATGCTTTTTATCACTAAAAGAAAGAGGAAGCTTATATATTTTTAAATTAATATTTTAAGATAATCTTTTAAGAGAAGTTGTTAATACTCAAGCAATTAATAAGTCTGCCAACATATGCACATGTATGTGTGTTTTACCTTCTTTAGGAAAGGGATAGATTTCAAGTTTTGCACAACGAGACTTAAAACTTCAACAAAATAACGTGAATATAAATGATAGAGAGAGCGAGGGGTAGACATAGATAGAGGGAGAGAGAGGGAGACATAGATAGAGGGAAAGAGAGGGAGACAGAGAGGTATAAATAAAGATAAATATATAGGTAGAGATAGAGATAGAGATAGAGATAGAGATAGAGATAGAGATAGAGATAGAGATAGAGATAGAGATAGAGATAGAGATAGAGATAGAGATAGAGATAGAGATAGAGATAGAGATAGAGATAGAGATAGAGATAGAGATAGAGATAGAGATAGAGATAGAGATAGAGATAGAGATAGAGATAGAGATAGAGATAGAGATAGAGATAGAGATAGAGATAGAGATAGAGATAGAGATAGAGATAGAGATAGAGATAGAGATAGAGATAGAGATAGAGATAGAGATAGAGATAGAGATAGAGATAGAGATAGAGATAGAGATAGAGATAGATATAGAGATAGAGATAGAGATAGAGATAGAGATAGAGATAGAGATAGAGATAGAGATATAGCTAGAGATATAGATATAGATAGAGATAGAGATAGAAATAGAGATGGAGATGGAGATGGAGATTGAGATGGAGATAGAGGTAGAGATAGAGATAGAGATAGAGATAGAGATAGAGATATAGATAGAGATAGAGATAGAGATAGAGATAGAGATAGAAATAGAGATAGAGATGGATATGGAGATTGAGATGGAGATAGAGGTAGAGATAGATATAGAGATAGAGATAGAGACAGAGATAGAGATAGAGATAGAGATAGAGATAGAGATAGAGATAGAGAAATAAAAAGAGAAAGAGAAAGAGATAAATATAGAGATATAGAAAGAGATAGAGATAGAGATAGAGATAGAGATAGAGATAGACATAGAGATAGATATAGAGATAGAGATAGAGATAAAGATAGAGATAGAGATAGAGATAGAGATAGAGATAGAGATAGAGATAGAGATAGGGATGGAGATAGAGATAGAGATAGAGATAGAGATAGAGATAGAGATGGAGATAGGGATGGAGATAGAGATAGAGATAGAGATAGAGATAGAGATAGAGATAGAGATAGAGATAGAGATAGAGATATAGATAGGTATAGAGATAAATATAGATATCAAGGTAGAGATAGAGAACAAGGGGAAGAATAAGAGGACTAGAATGTTCCTTTAAAGATATTAGATAAAACTTTTCTGGCAACATGCTGTACCTGAAATGCGAGAAACCTTTCCTATGCCTGCTGACTATAAAAATTATATAAAAGCAGGAATAACAGACCAAAGTTTCTTAAAAGTCGTTAGACGTAAATATATTTATGGGTAATGAACAATTCTTTCTTATGTATTTCTCAGTTAAAAGCTTAATTTCCCAATAATTTCTATTATAAAAAACCCTTTCCAATTGTTTGCTACACAACTACTCCTTTAACATTAAAAATGTTATCCAACAAAAGTATGATATAATTATTATTATCCTGTCTAATCAAATTTCAACTACGTTTAACAAATAACACCCATTAGAAAGAATGAATAAGTAAGTGAATGAACGACAAAAAGACACTTAAAACTGACTATACAAAGGAATTTCCTTTCAACAAAAGAGTGAGTTGAGAGCATTAACGAGACAACAGACATAATCCTTTACAAAAAAAAAAGCTTCCTAAAGCCTGTTTTTGTATGTTGGCTTTTTGTTAGTGTTAGTGTTTTGTATTTGCTTTAATTTTTATTTTGGTATTGTCAATTCATGCAGTTGTCTATTTTTGGTTGTTGTTATTGTTGAAAATTTGCTGATAATTGTAAAAAAAAGTTATTTCTTTTTTATAAGCAAGTGAGTAGTGGGTGCTGCACGTGAGACAAATGGACTGAAGTTTTTTACATTTTCTATTTTGTTGTTTGTTAATTCACAACTACCAGCAATTTATATTTCATTAAAAAACGAAAGGACAATTAGATAGACAGCAGAAGAGTAAAAGAGGAAACTCAACTAACAAGGCATTTGGTTAAGTGACAAAGACAAAGGAAAAAGAAAATGTGGGATTTAAAACACCAACCAGCGTAGAAAGTGAAACATGTTAAGAATTTTTAACAGATCCTTACTTGTGTTTAAAAAATCCCTTTAAAATAGAAAGTGTTTGCTTTAAGTGTATTTGGTTTATTGGCTGAATATTTGGTAAGAAGGAGTAGATTTTAAAGCAGTTGATAAAAATATTTACCACATTATTTCAGAATTTCTTCGATTTATTTTGTAGATTAATTTTTTACTTTATATTTACTGTTTCCTTTAAAATGGTAAAAAGTATTAAATAATGTAAGCATAAAGCATGAAAAATGAAAGTTAATGGTATGCGACACATTATGTCGCGTTCATATTTTTAATAATTCATATATTTTCATTTATAAATAATTTTCAATATAATAGAAAATGTATATTGAGATACTTAAAGAAATGAAATTTATAAATTAATACTGTAAATTAATATTTTTTCATATTGAAATACAAAATTTCTTATTAATTCAATATGGTTTTTTTTAATTAATTTTAAGCTTTTTTTTCTCTAGGTGTAACAGTTGAAATCGAAGTGTTGAAAATATTAAGCATTTTTTTCTGGAAAATACTCACACTCAGAGCAGAAAATTTTACTCTAAAGCGGGTCGGTCTCCATGCAAAAAAAAAAATAGCAGTCACTTCTTACAAGTTTCTGAAACAGGAAACAAATTATTTGCCACGCCCCAAAATACAGCAGTTTTCTCTATTTTATGTATAGCGCCGCCATATAAAGTCTGATCGCAACATATCGTATATCAGGCGGTATGAAATAAGGCCCTAGGAAATAAAGCCCAAATAAAAAATGAAATAAGCCCCAATAAAATAAATCCCAAAAAAATTATATAAGTCACAAGAGAAAATTTATGAAATTTATGAAAAAACTTCAAAATAAATGAAATAAAAGCCCAAGATGATATAAAGTTAAAAAAAAAAAAATATATATATATAAAGTCCAGCCGAACTCAACATGAAATAAAGCCAAAAATAAGTGAAATAAAGCCCACTTAAAAATTCTTTAATTTTATTAGGTCTTGCTGGTTTCATTATCTTATTTGGGTGTTATTTTCTTGTGCCTTATTTCTTAGCGCCGTTTGTCATTGTTAATGGCTGGAATATGGCCTCATGTTTGCCTTTGATGAGTTTTTAATCTAGAGTTAGATGACATTTATTATATCTCCATTTCTTCTCCTTCATTTTTCAAATTTTTCATAAATAGAAAATAATCCCTTCTTAAACTTTCTAAATCAAGCTTTTTCTTTTAAACTCTGATGTGTGTGAAGATAAATGTGGAATTTAACTAGCAGAGACAGAAACCAAAATTGTTAACATATCATGTTTAGCACATAACAGACCACTGTTAGTTACTTAACAGTAGTTGCTAAATGGATTATAATTTCAAAGCCTTGAAAGTTGAACAAGATAGAAAACAAATTATTTTGGAAATGGAAATTTATTTAATGAAATTATAAACGTAAATAATACGGAAATTTGTCTTAGTGCGAATAATTCGAAAAATCTGCTTTACCACTAGGGTGCTGCGCAGCTGGTTAAAGAAAGCGTCAAATTCGAGCTTTCAACATTTCTCTATAAAGTAAGTTAAAGAAGTCAAAGTTGCTTTAAAACATAATAAAAATCGAACAAATGAAACTACTGACAGTTTGCATTCTTTGAAAGAAAACTCACTTATGATTCTCCTGTGATCGTTACCTTAAAAGCAAAACGTTCTCGCTAACAAAAAATTTTAATTCCACTTTTTAATATATACCGTGATATTTCATCACAATAATCGCAACAAAAATAAAACCAAATTTGCTTGAATAAAATTTTCTTAATTATTTTATTACAGCGGTTAATTTATCATTGAGCAGCTCAATATTTTAAATTCCTAGCGAGTTTTTTCCTCCTCCTGTAATATTATGAAAATTGTAAAAATATAGTTTTAAAAATATGTACTGCTTATAACAATGCTTTTTCAGTCTTATAAAATACCTTAAAATTGTTTCTTATTTTGCTCAAGGTCCATAAAAAGTGCCATTTTGTAGGTTCCCTGTTGCTGCAATACAGTTTCCTTTTATAAGTGTTTTTGCACCTCTTGTCTGCGATTATTTGTCTAGCAAAATAGAGTCATATAGAATTTCAAAAAAGCAAAAAAAAAAAAAACAACCACAACAACAATAAAGTAAACTTTGTTACAACAGAGTAACATGTGTTTTTTTTTATTGATTTTTGGGGTTGTGTCTCTCTTTTGACGTTTCGTTAAAGGTATTTTTTTTTGTTTGATTTTGCTTTTGTATTATAGAAATTTAATGTTATAAAAGTTTTTAACATTTTGCTTTATTTGAAAAAAAAATTCCTAATTCTTTGAATTAAATTTTTGATTGAGAGGAAATATTTTTAAAATTAAATTTAACAAACATAAATGGAGTTGTGCCCAACAGTTCTCTTTGAATTAGTTCGTACGCGTTCGAATCAAAAGTTGTTTCAAACCCACTTAACTAATATTGACGTTTTTGTCTGGATTTGTGTCCAACAGTTTATTTGAGTTAAATAGTAGACTTGGGTCATTTTTGCCACAAACCAATGATCAAACCCATTTGCCACGTTTGTGGCAAAAATGAACTAGTGAACGAGTTCGACCCAAGTCTAGTTCACTAGTTCATTTTTGTCACAAACTCATGATCAAACCCATTTAAATTACATGTTTAGTTGTGTCTATCTGCTCTTTTTAAAATAATTTGTTCTTTTAGACACAAGTCCGGTCAAAAAATTCTATGTAAATTAAATGGGTTTAAAACAACTTTTGAATCGAACGCTCTCAAACTAGTTCAAAAAGCGCTGTTGGACACAACTCTAATTACATTGGTTTGGTCAGAGTAGACTTGTGTCCAACAGTTCTTTTTCAACTAGTTTGAGAGCGTTTAAATCAAAAGTTGTTTCAAACCCATTCAATTTACATTGATTTTTTTGACCGAACTTGTGTCCAACTGAACGAACTAGTTCAAAAAGAACTGTTGGACACAAGTCTAGATCAGAGGTCGATGGCAAAAATGAACTAGTAAACAAGTTCGACCCAAGTCTGTTCAAAAGAGCTGTTGGAAGTACATAACTTTAGCCAGAAGGTTTATATCAAATCTGAATTAGTGAACGGGTTCGATTCAAGCGAACGACTGAATTAGTTCCATACGAGTGTATTATTTTTAATAGACTTGGATGTAATTCATTCAGTAGCTTATATCTGATACAAAACAATGATCAAATACATTTAATTTCCATGGGTTTGACTGACTGAATGAGTTCGATTCGAGTAGACTTGAGTCGAACTCATTCAGTCAGTCCTTTTTGACTCAAACCTTTGATCAAACCCATTTAAATTACACGTGTTTGATCAAAGGTTTGTGTGCATAAACGATTGACTGAATGAGTTCGACCCAAATCTGGATCCAAGTATATTATTTTTCAATATATATGCTTGGATTAAATATAATAGACTTGGATCGTACTGATTCAGAAGCTCGATTTTGACTCAAACCTAAGATCAAACCCATTCAAATTACACATGTTTGATTATAGGCTTGTGGCAAAAATGACTGACTGAATGAGTTCGACCCAAGTCTTTGTTCAAGCACATATATTATTTTTAAATAAATGGTTGTGTTAAATATAGCAGACTTGGATCGAACTCTTTCAGTAGCTTGTTTGTGACACAAACCTGTGATCAAACACGTGTAATTTAAATGGCTTTGATCATAGGTTTGAGTGAGAAACGGCTGACTGAATGGGTTTGACCATTGGCTTGTGTCAAACACGAGCTAGTGGAAGAGTTCGACACAAGTCTAGTGTTTGATGACAAGTTTGTGGCAAAAATGAATGAGTTCGATCCAAGTCTAATAAAGGGTGTTTTTTATTGAGGTATAGAACTTTAAGTTGGCATCACTTTTTTAACTGTCGGCCATTTTGTCAGCTGTCAAGTGATTAATATTTAGTTTGGTTTGCCATTTCATCATAAACAGGTTGACAAAAGAACGACGCTTGCAAATCGTGCAAATTTATTTCGAAAATAATGGTTCAGTTCGCGAAGTTTACCGCAAGCTCCGTCCATTTTATGGTCGACATAATCGTCCATCAGAGCAATTAATTCGGTTAACCATGGATCGTTTTCGCACTACGTTTACTCTATGTGATAATACGCATCCGCAGAGACGTCGAACAGTGCGCACCGAAGAAACAATTGCCGCTGTAGAGCAAAGTGTTGAAGAGGACCCGAATGAATCGATTCGCCGATAACCGACTATTTTGTTCCCGAATTGGATGGCATGAATGTGGATGAGTTGTGGTTCCAACAAGACGGCGCTACATGCCACACAGCGCACGTCACAATCGATTTATTGAAGGAAACATTCGATGAGCGCATAATTTCGCGGAATGGACCTGTCAATTGGCCATCAAGATCGTGTGATTTGACACCATTGGATTATTTTCTTTGGGGATATGTGAAGTCCCTCGTCTACGCCAACAAACCAGAAACGTTAGGGGACTTAGAAGCCAACATTCGTGGCGTTATTGCCAACATACGGCCCCATATGCTCGAAAAAGTGGTTGAAAATTGGACCTGTAGAATTGGCTTTATTCGAGCCAGCCGCGGCGGCCACATGCCCGAAATCATATTTAAACATTAATGGCATAAAATTATCCTTCCAATAAAGCCAAATTGATGGACATTAAAACGATTTTCTTGTGTTTTATTTCAATTCGAAGTTCTATACCCCTCAAAAAAACACCCTATATAAAAATATTTTTAAGGACGCTTTTTTTAACGCCCGACTAAAAAAGGGGTGTTATAGGTTTGTAGTGTGTGTCTGTGTATCTGTGTGTCTGTATGAGTCCACGTACAGACCAAACGGCCCGACCGAGTTTCATTTAGTTTTTCCTCTTTTAAAGCTTACTTGATCGAGAGAGTTCTTAGCTGAGTTTGAAAAAAAATCAGTCCAGCCGCTTTGAAGATATCGCATCTGTTCTAGGTATGTTCGGGGGTTTTTAAAATTTTTAATTTTTGTTATGTTATATTCGTGATTAAATAAAAGAAAAATTAATTGATACACACAATTTATTCATTGAAATTCATTAAATTGTATTCATATATATCTAAAAGAGTCAGTCCGAGGTTGGTGTTCATTGCTAACGTTCACACATTGTTTCACCACAAAAGCAACTGTCAATTCGCATAAAAATGAATGAGTGATTAAATGAATGAATGTATCGACGGCATGTATTGACGGGAGTGACAAAGTAAATGGCTAGCAACCCCCAAAAATATACTACAAAATACAACATGTTGTTTGAAACTCTATTGTATTGCTCTCTTGTGTATATTGTGCTTTTGTAGACGAGTTTGGGTGTGTGAGTATGTGCGTGTGTGCAGCTTTGAGTGAGCTTGTGTGCAAGAGTGTAGCGAAGTATAACAGTTTGCGGCATTTGTCGATTTCATACTACGACTTTAGCACAGAGTTTGAAACATTGAAGCAATTGGCACGAGTAGCTAACTATGAGAAGAGCAAAAGTTTCCAGTAAACTTGACATATGGTTCGGTAAATCATGCTGTTGCTTGTATTTTTATTTATATATGTATATATTTTTTTTATATTTTGTGTTGCAAAATTTCACCCTTAATACGGCCATAAACATTTTCCGCCAATTTCAACTTGTTCGTTTATTTAGTTTGAAAGTCTCATCTCTGAAAGAAAAATAAACAAATAAATTAAAGCCCCAAAAAAAAAAGAAAGCCAGCCACTCATGTACATAAAATATAAAAGTTATAGCAGGAAATAAGCAATTTAATGTAAACTGTTTTTTTATGCTTACTTTTTACCGCCCAATTTTCGTTTTCTATACGTGCATATATTTTTAACATTTTATTTTCAATAAACGAGACTGGCAATATAATGTTTTAAATTATAGAGTTTGTGCGTCATCATCAATGACATGACATGTAGCAATTGTAATTTATAATTCCATACACTTAACTTTAGAATTTAGACAAGTTTTTCTATATATTTATTTTATTAAAGCTTAAAATTAAGTATTCCCTAAAAGCTTTTAGGAAATTGTTGTGATAATAAAGGTTAAAACAGAACTCTTTTCTCAAAACTATAAACGTTATTGAAATTTTCTGAACGGCTATACAGTGCTCATAAATTTTGGAGATATTTTTCTTATTAAACTTTTGCCCGGCTCAATACGAAATGAAGCCACAAAAAGCTTTATTTGTATAATTTAGTTATAACAAAAAAATTATTTAAGACTATGAAGAGTTTTTGATTAGCGTTGGTTAAGCAACAACTACATATTTTTCATTTCTACCTTAGAAATTCATCAATATGGACTTCACCCTATAAAATTAAAAAAAAGCTTCGAATGTTAATTTAAAAGCTCAAAATGATATTGAAAATTACCTACGTAATCACAATAAACCAAAAAGCTTTAAACAAAAATTCTATATCAACGACAAACACTTTTATTTATTTATTATTTTTGTTTGAAGCTTTTTACTTTATTATGTCCATATGCGCAATTCTCATTGACATTGTGAGAGTTCTTCTACAAAACTTTAAAAGTTTTTTAAAAGCTCCTTTTAAGATTTTTTGCTTTAAGTCTGCTGGTAAAAAAAGAAAGAGTTTTTGATTATCGTTGGTTAAGCAACATCTACATGCTTTTCATATCTGCCTTAGAAATTCATCATCTGAAAACTTTTTTAGAAAAAGCTTCGAATGTTAATAAAAAAGCTCAAAATATTATTGAAAACTGCGTACGTAAATATAAGAAACTTAAAATCTTTAAACAAAAATTGTATATCCACGACGAACACTTTTTTATTTTTTTTATTTATTTATAATTTTTGTTTGATGCTTTTTACTTTATTATGTTCATATCCGTAATTCTCAATAATATTGTGAAAGTTCTTCTATGAACATATGAAGTTTTTTAAAAGATCTTCTTAAGATTTTTTTTTTTTCTAAGAAGAAAGGAAATGCATCCAGATGTGCTTACGCAATAGCCAAAAAAATTATGAAGTATTATTACCTTTTTAGAAAGAACCTTTTTAAATAGAACCTTTAAAAGAGCATCTCCTTTTTTTAAGCTCTTCTCAATAATTTTTTTTTTCACATCCTTGAAGTCTACCGATAAGTTTCCTAAGGAGAAATCTAAATGCATTTAGATGTGCTTACACAGAAACAAATGAAAATTCATCACATAAGTACATTTTTAAAAAGTACTTTTCCGAATAGAAACTTAAAAAAAGCACTCTGCCTTTAAAGCTGCTTTCAAGATTTTTTATTATTTTTTGCTTGAATTGTACTAATAAGTTTCCTAAGCAAAAATTAAATGCATCCAGATGTGCTTAAGCAGCAGCAAATTAAAACTAGTTATATAGGGTGTTTTTTTAAGAGGTATAAAACTTTGAATTGAAATAAAACACAAGAAAATCGTTTTAATGTCCATCAATTTGGCTTTATTGGAAGGATAATTTTATGCCATTAATGTTTAAATATGATTTCGGGCATGTGGCCGCCGCGGCTGGCTCGAATAAAGCCAATTCTACAGGTCCAATTTTCAACCACTTTTTCGAGCATATGGGGCCGTATGTTGGCAATAACGCCACGAATGTTGGCTTCTAAGTCCCCTAACGTTTCTGGTTTGTTGGCGTAGACGAGGGACTTCACATATCCCCAAAGAAAATAATCCAATGGTGTCAAATCACACGATCTTGATGGCCAATTGACAGGTCCATTCCGCGAAATTATGCGCTCATCGAATGTTTCCTTCAATAAATCGATTGTGACGTGCGCTGTGTGGCATGTAGCGCCGTCTTGTTGGAACCACAACTCATCCACATTCATGCCATCCAATTCGGGAACAAAATAGTCGGTTAGTCGGCTCCAATTGCTGTGCACGGTGGCGAATCGATTCATTCGGGTCCTCTTCAACACTTTGCTCTACAGCGGCAATTGTTTCTTCGGTGCGCACTGTTCGACGTCTCTGCGGATGCGTATTATCACATAGAGTAAACGTAGTGCGAAAACGATCCATGGTTAACCGAATTAATTGCTCTGATGGGCGATTATGTCGACCATAAAATGGACGGAGCTTGCGGTAAACTTCGCGAACTGAACCATTATTTTCGAAATAAATTTGCACGATTTGCAAGCGTTGTTCTTTTGTCAACCTGTTCATGATGAAATGGCAAACCAAACTAAATATTAATCACTTGACAGCTGACAAAATGGCCGCCAGTTAAAAAAGTGATGCCAACTTAAAGTTCTATACCTCAATAAAAAACACCCTTTATTAGTAACTTTTAAAAAACTACCTTTCTAAATAGAACCTTTAGAAAAGTACCTTTTAAAAGAGCCTTTTTCAAATATATCTTTTAATGAAGTACCTTTAAATAACTTTTAAAAAATTACTTGTTAAAAAAGTACCTTTTAAAAAAGTACTTTTTAGGAAAGTGCATATTAAAAAAGCATCTTTTAAAAAAGTACTTTTTAAAAAAGTATCTTTTCAAAAACTACCTTTTAAAAAGTACCCTTTAAAAAAATTACATTTAAAAAATATTTTAAAAAAGTACCTTTTTAAAAAAGTACCTTTTAGGAAAGTACCTTTTAAAAAAGTACCAATTTAAAAGTACTTTTCAAAAAGCACCTTTAAGAGAATAAACTAAAAATGACAAATAAATATAGCTAAAAGTATTTTTAAAAAACCTCTTTGGAAAGTACCTTTTAAAAAATCCCTTTTAAAAATTATCTTTATAAAAAAAGTACCTTTTAAAAAAGTACCTTTTAAAAAATCACCTTTTAAAAAAGCACATTTTAAATAAGTACTTTTAAGAAAGTATCTTTCAAAAAAACATTTTCGAAAACTACATTTTAGAAAAGTACCCTTTAATAAAGTACCTTTTAAAAAACTACCGTTTGAGAAGTAAATTTTAAAAAAGTACCTATTAAAAAAATACCTTTTAAAAAAGAACCTTTTAAAAAAGTACCTTTTAAAAAAGTACCTCTTAAAAAAGTACCTAATAAAAAAGTACCTTTTAAAAAAGTACCTTTTAAAAAATACCTCTTGAAAATTATCTTTAAAAAAGTACCTTTAAAAAAAGTACCTTTTAAAAAATTACCTTTTAAAAAAGGACCTTTTAAGTAAGTACCTTTTAAGAAAGTACGTTTCAAAAAATTACTTTTTGAAAAGCCATTTTAAAAAAGTACTTTTTAATAAAGTACGTTTTAAAAAATTACCGTTAAAAAAGTGCCTATTAAAAATGTACCTTTTAAAAAGTTACCTTTTAAGTAAGTACTTTTTGAGAAAGTACGTTTCAAAAAATTACCTTTTAAAAACTTATCTTTAAAAAAACCTTTTTGAAAAGTACATTTTAAAAAAGTACTTTTTAATAAAGTACGTTTTAAAAAACTACCGTTAAAAAAGTGCCTATTAAAAAAGTACCTTTTAAAAAAGTACCTTTTAAAAAATTACCTTTTAAAAATGTACCTTTTAAAAAAATACTTTTTTAAAAAAGTACCTATTACAAAATTACCTTTACAAAAAGTACATTTTAAAAAATAAACTTTAAAAAAATCAACTTTTAAAAAATTACCTTTTAAAAAAGTATCTTTTAAAACAGAGCACTTCTCAAGAAACTACTTTTAAGAGAGGAACTAAAAAAAATATTTTTTAATAGCAAAAAACCTCGTTCGAGATAGTTTCTTTTAAAAAGTAGACTTTTAAACAAATATCCTCATAAAACACCCTATTAAAAAAGTACCTGTTCCGGTTATTAAATTTTCATTCACTGTATTGCATGACAAGCAACTGTAAAAGGAAAAATAAAAAACAAATTCATTGCACTTGAAGCCGTAAATGAACGAACGTACTTAAAAAGTATTTAATACCCAGATTAAATGTATTTTTTATTTAAAATCATAATTGGCATACAAAAAAAAAAGAAACTGTTCACTCCATTACACTTCTCGTCTAATAGTTTTATTACGTACAAATATAATTTCATAGCATAAACATATAAACATACAGACTTGCTTTAACACATTTTGGTAATCACATGTACATACATATTTATTTAAATACAAATTAATTCTAACATTTCCTGTCAACTAATGTCTTTCTTCTAACACTAAATATTATTTTCTTTCTTCTTTTCTTTTAGGTAAGTGTCGAAACGAGTTTGATGTTGACTTAACATCATCATCATGTTTGGCAGCCAAATGATGATGTTGATAATGATGATGTTGATGGTGATTAGTGTGTTTGATTGTGTTGATTATGTGTAACATGCATTATTAACGACTCTTCTAAGTGTATTTGTCATTTTCACATATTGAGTGTGTTGGATTTAATTTTGTAAGTTATAAATTGTAATTTGAGTATGTACAAGTATTTATTTATTCCTTCGTTCGTTCGTAAACTTTTCTAATATAATTTTTTTTTGTTTTTGCCCTTCATGTCTTATGTTTATTTTTCGTGTAATTTTTTATGTTTCTTTTGCTAATTTCATTTCTTCGTGTAAATGTTTTCTTAAGCAATTGATAAAGATGTTAGGGAATACAGTAGTTAAAGTTGTGTTTGTATATATAAGATCCCTGCAGAAATTGCTAATAGTGAAATTGTGGTGATTTACTAGTGACGTTGTCAGTAGTACTACAGACCAGGTGTACCCCAGCCAATGTAAGCGTTTACTGACATTTAACATTAGCTTGTCATTGAAAATCCACCACTAGACTGTAGCACTACTGACTAAGTAGTTCTTTTGGCACCACATGAAGACATTGGCACCAAAGATTCACTAGTAAATTTTAGGGGCTCTAGTCTACAATATCGATATATCCTCGCTCGTTGTCAATAGTAAAATTATATTGATTTTCCCCCCAGGGGAGTCTATTATGGACTACGGGTGTGGCAACCCCGGGGCCCCAGCTGGGGTGATGTGGCTTTTTCCATTGACGTACCTTTGGTACATTACCTATAGAACTTATGTGTTACTACCCAATCTCTGAATATAAACAGAGCAAAGGATGTGCACATATTTATAACAAAAGGAAGACAGGTCCTGTTGGTGTCAATTAGGTGCAGCGTCACCTAGAACTGCCCCTGAGTTCCAAAGACGATAGAGGTGAAGCCCTTGTGGTGGAACTTCGAGGTCTAACCAGAGGCTACTTCTGGTGCCACGGGTGCCGGTTGCCCGACAGCCGAGCTGCTTTGAAGTTTTGAGTGCATGTAGCGGTCGTCAGTTTCCTTTGCTAAAATGCCGAGTTCGTCCTACCCCAATGGGGTATACCCCACGGGGTTAAAGGGATGATTTTAGTATGTGTGGAGTAGGCACTGGTTATTTGGCGACACAGGCATGGGTTCATCTCGGATGAGTGGTTGAGCTGTGCCGGCAATGGTTGAGGAATTCTCTTGGGGACCTCGCTATGGGTGTATACACAACACCTTAGCGTGGAAGCCGGAGAATTATCGTGGTGGCTGTAGTTGCTACCAAAATCGCTGGGAGAATAGTCTTGGCTTCCCAGTGTGAAATCAATGCTAGTGATTGGTCTGACGCGGTCAGCCAGACACTATTCTAGGTGCTGTTGCCATTCAACAGAAGCTGCTATGGGGACGGACATAGCAGCAGAGTTTAGATAGCTCAAATTACCTCAGCAAGGTAATTGAATATAGTACAGGGATAACTATATTCAAAGATTGCAACCTATGTGCCTTATGGAGTGGGCCATAGGTTCATTCTAATAGGGTGCATGGGGGCGTTGGTCTGGCGTCTAACCCACACCCGGTGCTTTGGCACCCGTGAGATAAGGCCGTAACGGCAGGTGCTCACGGGAAGCTATCGCACATCTGACTATGTCTACCCCAGCCAATGTAATCGCCTATTGACATATAACATAAGGTTGTCATTGAAAATCTACCAGTAGACTTTAGCACTATTGAGAAGGTAGTTCCTTTGTGACGATATTGAGATATTTGAACCAAAGATTCACTAGTAGGTTTTAGTGATGCTCGTCTACATATATTTATTTAATATTATTGCAAATACATATAGAAATACACTACAACTGTTGTCTCTAACGTATCTCTATTCCTGCATAAAAGGAAAGTTGTCGACATTTTAACTAGTGCAATTGTCGCTGGAGAAAGAGTATTGACATAGAGACATATGGTTCTAGTCTGACCAGATTGATAATAATAAATTTATATATATATATGTATGTATGTATACTTATGTTAAGTGCATGTACATAATTTTATGTCACTGAAAAAAGGTGTTTTAAATTTTTTATAAAACTTAATCTTAATGATTTTCTTACAATATTTTCTTACTAATTCCACTAAAATATAAAGGAAAAGAACTCGTTGATTCTTAAAAAAGAAAAAAATTTTTCTTATAGTTTTTTATTTAAATGTATTAAATACAGTAACTGCCTGTTTACAGAAAACGAAGCCAAATTCTCATTGAAAATACAACTTCAATATAATGAATATATGTAGCCTGATGCATCTGAAATAAAAGGCTACAGACTTCTGAGAGTATAACAAGACTAGGGAATGCTTGTGAAATGTTCCGTAAAGGATTATCTAACAGATTACACCATGCAACAAACTTTTATCTTTTTGCCATAACCTCAAAAATTAATTTTTTTTTTTTTGCTAATTTAGGTTCGCTGAACACGAATATGAAATTTATTTATTTCTAAGTTTTTTTTTTATAAATTTTAATTTTATTTTAAACCTATATGCCAAATATAATTTTGTAGCCATTTTATTAAGCGTAAAATTATTACCATCGGGCAACAAATTAAATAGTTACGACATATTTACTGAATATATCCGAATTTGAAATTTCTTTAATTTTTTTCTAAATCTAAAGGTCCGTAACTCATTGAATTTTTATCCGATCAACACACTAAGAATATTGGGTGATAAAAGAAAAACATATCCTTTTAGCAGTGTAAAGTTTAAACAATTTAAATAAAAAGTTCCCAGAATTTTTCGAAATATCTTTGTAAACTTGTTTTTCCCGAATATCTCGAAAACGCTTCTCAAGAAAAATAAATAAGGGCCATATTATTTTTCAGCAGGTCCAATTCAGTTAACCTTCATAGGGTCTTTAAACTCGTTGTCGTTAACGATCTTCGGGTCAAATTTGACCCAAATTGAAAATTATGTATTGGTTTCATTTATTTGTGATTCATTTATTGCCAATGAAAGAGAACATTATTTCATATATTTAATTCGATTAATATATGATAGATAAAACCGTAATATTAAATCGATATTATTATTAATTGTACATAAAGTAATGGTTTCAGAGTGCAGTTTTCATATCAAATTTTTGCAAGTTATAATAGTATCTAATGGTGTTTTATTTTCTGCGTTGAGGCCTAACTGGCAACGACTTCTTTTGGATCTGTTTTTACCCTCTTCAAGCATTTTTTCTTTGGATTTAGTTGAAGTTTACGGTTACTCATTTACCTCACGTAGTTTTAGTGCAACTTTCTGTGAAAATACTGATATTGATAACGTCTTTTGGTGCTTTATATAAGGCATAGTAAGCTGCAATCCTAAATTTTCTAAGAAGTGTCGACGTTTTGCAAAACAGTTTATTTCCAGCCGCTATTAGCTGATGTAGATATCACAAAAGCATTGTAAGTTTATATATCTACCATGTTACTAACCACCATTTGACAACATTGATTAGTCTTTCTTTTGCAAGTAAAACATGATCTAACTTTGTCCAGCAAATAAACCCTTACATTTTATTTATTGTAATCTAATCATATTTGCAGTTTCTTGTCTTGGTGATTACTAACTTTGGAGATATGATGCAAAGCACCAAGAAGGTTAGGTTAGTTTAGGAAGGGTGGTGCCTTACCGCACCTCCACTTGGAGACCCAATTGGGTCCATTGTGATTCCCTTCTGTTGCCCAAAAAAAGTGATATTTACCCTCCCATTTGCAGCCAGAAGTGACCATATTATACTAAGAAGATTCACAGACTTTTTTTTATCGGAATATATATAAGAAGGGTACGAGTACTATCTTTGGTAAAACAAAAATAATGATAAACACGCATGATAATAGCACATGTACTATCTCTGGTAGAAGTGATTTGTGATCTCAGTATTTATTGTTCAACCGATAAGATGTAAAAAAATTATCTGCAGTCGTGTTATATTTTCAAAATCGTCTGATAATGTATGCAGGCCATTTTCTAATTCATTATCTTTCATTATTTTACAAAAAATACCAGACACAACACTTCCAAACTTTAAAACGGGTCAAATTTGATCCGAAGATCTCTAGTGTAAAATATTGCATACAATTTTCTTTGGCAAGTTTGCGGATATATAAACCTACTATATCTGTTAAGATATAAAATTAAATAAAAGTCAGAAAATATGACATAGATCAATCACTAATTTTCAGAAAAAATCAAAGTTTTTTCCTGAAATGGGTCAAAATTGACCCAAAGACCCTATGAACGTTAAAAACAAACAAGTTAATTTTTTTTGTGGCATCCATCAGAAGTCACCCATCATCAATATTTTCACTAAATATGTCGGAATTTTTTTTATTTTTTTGTCCGATGACAACAATTTACAAGATTTTATTTAAGATACATGTTTAAGATAAATTTTAGATTTTTTTTTGCTTAAGGTTGCAACTTAAAATACTGAATTTAGAAACAAACTTAAAAATTAAAATTTATTTGAAATCTAAAGGGTTGTAACTCAATGAATTTTTATCCGACCGACACATTACAAAAATGGGCTGATAGAAGAAAAACATATCTTTGCAATCGTATTAAATTTACTAAATTCTAGTAAACAGTTCTCAAGATTTTGGAAAATATCTTTTTAAACTGGCAAAAAAAGCAATGTGAGTCCGATCACAGAGCAGATGTGTAAACATCTAGTAATGAAAATTTTTTTTTAAGTTGAAGGTACTTATGCTTTTAGTATCTTTTTTTAAATTAATTAATTAAAAATATCAAAACTTTCAATATTGTAAATACACAGGAATTTGTTGGTTTTTGTTTGTTTTATTAAACTTATTTGGTTAGTAAATGGGCACACTGCAGTATATGTATATGTACTGCATTAAAAAATAGCAGTAAACAGTAAATTTACTGATTACTAAAAAAATTCAGTAAATTTTTACTGCTAATGAAATTTAATTTGCATTACCAGTAAAATCGTAGGGCCGTAATCATAATAAAATTGTAGCAAGTGGCAAAGTTTTTTCATTCAAATTTTGAAACTATTGTATGAAAAACATTTAGCCACTTGGTAGAATTTCATTATGAATACGGGCATTACTGATTACTGAAAATTCAATGCACCTCATCATATAATAAATCATTCAGGCAATTTATAAAAATTGTAAAAAAAATTCTAGTAATCAGTAAAAATTTACTTGTTAAAAATTTTTTATTGTTTTTACTGAAACTTTAGTGGTACTGCAGTCCTCATCTGTTCTTTGCTGTTCTTGTTGTTGTGTACGCATTACAATTAAAATAAATTCAGTAAAGTGCGACTTTGACTCGCGCACATTCGGTTTTGATCATTTTTTTTTTTTGATTTAGCTTTCTTCCTTTTTTAAGTTTTTTCAGTTTAAACAATTTTTTTTTTCAGTTTTATCGCTTTTTTCTCGTTTTGGCGTTTTTTCTCTTTTTGTGTTTTTTTAATTTTCGCAATTTTTTTTCATTTTGGCGATTTTTTTCATTTTGGCGATTTTTTCTGTTTTTTTGGGGTTTTTTTCATTTTGGCGATTTTTTTCTGTTTTTGGGGTTTTTTATTTAGGCGATTTTTTCATTTTGGCAATTTTTTCATTTTGGCGATTTTTCCGGTTTTTCGCGATTTATTTTAGTCCTAGAGATTTTTTTTTTAATTTGGTGCTTTTTTTCGTTTTGGCGATTTTTTTTTGTTTTTGGCGATTTTCTTATATTTGGCGATTTTATATATTTTTGATTTTTTAGTTTTACCGTTTTTGAAAATTTCAAGAGTTTTGCTCTTACGGTTTCCAAGATACAGCAAGTTGTCAAAATTACAAAGTCAAAATTGCATTAACTGATGGAACACCCATTGATTTAAATTTTTTAAATTTAGTGTTAATTGTTGTAGTCTGTATAAAACTACACTAACTTTTACAATTTCATGTATATATGTACATACAATTGTATGTATATTACATGGGATTTTAACATTTTTCGTTGCTCGTTTTGGAACACCCTTTAGTTTTTAACTCTCATGTATTTGTTGTTGTAGTGACCAAATGTCTACACATTGTGTCCAAATTTCAAGTCCGTAGCTCTTACGGTTCATTTTCACCTTTGGTGAAAATGACGGCGGCGCACCGTCGGCTTCGAGCCGGTCGACTTGTTTCTCTGCTTGGTATTGCTTCTTTCAAACACTAATACACTCATACAAAGCTCACACCGATTTGACAATGCTGTGAAAGAAAAGCAAAGAAATCTCAGCAAAGAAATCTCAGCAAAGAACTCAAAGTCAAAAGATTTTTACTCCCTAGCGTATAGATGTTTACACATAAAAAAAAAGTTTTTCGCGAATATCTCCAAAACGCTTCTTAGGAAAAATATATGAGTGTCATATTCGTGTTCAGCGAACCTAAATAAGCTAAGAAAACTTCTCATTTTAGAGGTTCATTGTTTTTGTTGCATAGTGTTATCGTTGATATATTTCCAGTTTTGCTGGTTGATGTACTTCCACTTTTACTACGACATTTTGTAATAGCGATCAAACACCGTTGAATGTGCCGACATTCTACATGGAAACTTTTCGTTAGATATAAAAAAGTGATGTATTAGAAAGTTAACATCGTGGTATTTTAGCAGGAAAAACATTAGCATTGCGTTTTACTCGTATAAATAAAGAGTTAAAGTGCTTAGATCAAAATAGAATTTATACTTGTGAGTTTCATTTAATTACAATATCGATGATGCAAGAAATATAAAGTTTTTGAAAGGTAAAAACGCAACAATAAAAAAACGATTAACCCTATTCTCGTTTCATTTTCGTTTTAACACTATCGCCCTGGCCCACGATGTCGACAATAAATTACCTGCCGCTTAGTTATATTGAAAACAAAAATAAAATAAGAAAATTTGTTTTTGTTTTCCATATAAGTAAGCGATAGATAGTCTCTTGTCGACATCGTGGGCCACGCCGTATAATTCTATATTGAAATGATAATACGGTATGAAGGCAATTCGGTACACTTTTAATGTAAAACTTCTCTTTTCTTATCTGTGGTTTGAAAACGATACGTAAACGAGATTTATAGCTTCAATATAAAATATTGAACGTAAATTTTTTTATTATTTCATATAAATAAGGGATTCTTATTAACGAATGCTCTTTTTTTGCTGGGTTTCAGTATATCCCTATCATAGAATGACAATGAGTACTTAAAAAAAAAATATATAATTAAAAGTCTTAAGTAAAGTAGCTGCGTGTTATTATAATTGTAGCGCAAAATCACTATACCAGATTTCAACAAACAAGAGCATCTCTTCTTCGTGTATGCGAAAAACTAAGATACGATTCAACTTATAATTAAGAAGCACATGTGTATCAAACGCATTGACTCGTTCTCATACTTTTAGCTTGAGTATGCTTATACTCAGACTATGAATATTTAATCGGACAAAAACATTCTCCACCGTTTACATAAATTTGTGTTAATAAAATATAATTGAAATTGTGTGGTCTGTGAGTGGCTGTTGGAAAATATGCTTTATATATGTATGTCCCTGTGGCTAAATGGTAGCAATGCTATCCTCTCAGTCCAGCGGTCATGGGTTCGATTCCCGCAAAAGACTCTGGGTGTTTTCTGCAGACCAGCTTCGCCGCTTGTATTTGTTTAAAAAAAGTACATCATCTGAATGAAGAAAGAATAAAATAGCTCTGTATATACGCATGTATAGCCGATTAAGAGTCCGATTATTTTTATACGCAATGCGTATTATCGTAACTCGTACAGTCTATACATTTTAGTCATAGTTGTTTGTACTGCGTTATTCCAAAAATTTGTATAAACACAATTCTCACATGCTTATAGTATCCGGTTCAAAATGAATGCATGTGTTTTAATAGAAGAGTATCTTTTATTTTTAGCTGTATGCATTCATAGTTGCTTAACGGCCAATACTCGAAAGAGTACTTAAAACAATACTTTTGTTATTCTCTGAGCCTCATGTCTTCATCTTTTTCTTTTTCATTTTTTACATCAAGAACTGATGATAATAAACACATTTATATGAACATGTAGTCCGAGGAAGAAAAAAACTTTCTTGAAATGAAAAGTTTCCTTGCAAATTCTCAGGAGTTTTGTTAAATTTTTATCTTGAATTTCATATACCAAAGCTTCGCAATTGAAAATGCCATTTTACTGTTTTTATTATCCATCAAATTCAAATACCAACCAACCCTCATCATTACACACTCCCATAAGAAAACAATTAGTTATTTATTATTAGATTATTGTTAGTAACGGGTGTTTTTTTAGAGGTATAGAACTTCGAATTGAAATAAAACACAAGAAAATCGTTTTAATGTCCATCAATTTGGCTTTATTGGAAGGATAATTTTATGCCATTAATGTTTAAATATGATTTCGGGCATGTGGCCGCCGCGGCTGGCTCGAATAAAGCCAATTCTACAGGTCCAATTTTCAACCACTTTTTCGAGCATATGGGGCCGTATGTTGGCAATAACGCCACGAATGTTGGCTTCCAAGTCCCCTAACGTTTCTGGTTTGTTGGCGTAGACGAGCGACTTCACATATCCCCAAAGAAAATAATCCAATGGTGTCAAATCACACGATCTTGGTGGCCAATTGACAGGTCCATTCCGCGAAATTATGCGCTCATCGAATGTTTCCTTCAATAAATCGATTGTGACGTGCGCTGTGTGGCATGTAGCGCCGTCTTGTTGGAACCACAACTCATCCACATTCATGCCATCCAATTCGGGAACAAAATAGTCGGTTATCATGGCTCTATACCGGTCTCCATTAACGGTAACTGACTCTCCAGCATTATTTCGGAAGAAGTATGGCCCAATGACTCCACCAGCCCATAGAGCACACCAAACAGTCAGTTTTTGTGGATGTAATGGCGTCTCAAGGGTCTCATATGGATTCTCTTCACTCCAATTGCGGCAATTTTGCTTGTTGACGTAGCCATTCAACCAAAAATGAGCCTCATCACTGAACAAAATTTTGCGATGAAAATCAGCATCGAGATCAATCTCATTTTCGGCCCATACACCAAAATCACGACGCATTGCATGGTCTCGCGGCTTTAATTCTTGCACAAGCTGGATCTTGTAAGGTCGCAAGCCAAGATCTTTGCGCAAAATCTTCCATAAAGTTGATGGGCAAAGCTCCAATTGCTGTGCACGGTGGCGAATCGATTCATTCGGGTCCTCTTCAACACTTTGCTCTACAGCGGCAATTGTTTCTTCGGTGCGCACTGTTCGACGTCTCTGCGGATGCGTATTATCACATAGAGTAAACGTAGTGTGAAAACGATCCATGGTTAACCGAATTAATTGCTCTGATGGACGATTATGTCGACCATAAAATGGACGGAGCTTGCGGTAAACTTCGCGAACTGAACCATTATTTTCGAAATAAATTTGCACGATTTGCAAGCGTTGTTCTTTTGTCAACCTGTTCGTGATAAAATGGCAAACCAAACTAAATATTAATCACTTGACAGCTGACAAAATGGCCGCCAGTTAAAAAAGTGATGCCAACTTAAAGTTCTATACCTCAATAAAAAACACCCATTATTAGCAATGTGTCTTGACTTGAGTTTCTTAAGTATTGTAAATGAAGTTTGTCATGTGGTCGTCATTCAGTCATTTACAGCTATCCCTAAACAAGGACGGCAAGCGGAACGTTTTTTTCCGCCGAGCTTTAACGCTGAAATGCCATACCTAAACAAAAGCGGCAACGTTATGTCAAAACGATAAAAACAGGGTTATGAAACAAATAAATAAAACAACCCTGATTATTTTAACAGCCGGACGGACGACATTGTTGCTTTTGATTTTGTTATTAATATTTGGTTCCATAAACTTTTTCATTTAAATTAAAATAAAATAATCAATAATTTTGAAAAAATTTGTTATTTAGAAGATTTGGAAAACTTCCTTGTGTTAAGGATGATGGTCAGCGTTGCCATATTTTTTTCTCAAAAACCTTCAAGTCGAACAAAAAATCTCTTTCTCATTAAAAATCTTTTTTAGTGATTTTACTCAAAATTGTTTTGAGTTTTTTTTATATTAATATGCATTGATTTTACTGAATTCAAATTCAGGAAAAATTTATTTTGTTTCAAATGAACTAACCCTACAAGAATAGTATCAGTCAATTGACCGGTCGTTTGATCTAAAGTCATGCAGGATATATTCATCATTGCGTAAAACAAAGTTTCTATAACATTATTAAGGGCCAAATGAAAAATGTGATAGAGTTAAAAAATAAATTATTGAGGGTACGACAACGTTTGCCGGGTTCAGCTAGTATATATGTATATATAAATCTAATTTTTGTTTTTTTTTATTTTAAAAAGTGCATTCCAAATACACAAGTAAATAAAATATTTAAAATTAAAGATATAAATAAGCAAAAACAAATTAACCTAGGAGGTATCTAGCCCTCTTCACACATTTTCACGGCCAACGCATCTTGCTTTTTACAAATATCTACAACTTTGAAAATAAATATGAATATATTAAATTAAATTTTGTGAATTTCTTTTATTCACTATTGTTTTTACTTATCTTTTTCAACACTTATAAATTTAAATTTTCACAGACAGAATGACGACCCTTTTCACAATGTACAATTTAAAGCTAACAGGGACTTTAACGGCAAGTTTTATATGAAGAACTGTCAGTTAAAGTTCACGTTAACACTAAATAATATACACTAAATAATATACTAAGAGTTCCAAATATCATATCCATAAAAATCTAATTTTTAACAAAGAAATCTTTTAGTCTTTTTAACATCCCGAAAAACTTCGAAAATAAGTTAAATCTTCACATATGGTAACGCTGACGATGGCAAACAAAAGGCAATTGTTTTCTTTTGCAACTAACGTCATTGTGAAACGCGATGTCAAAATCGGATTTTCCAATAGCAAAGCGTTGCCGTCGCGTTGCCGCCGCGTTATTTCGGTATGCTCCATACAAAATGTATGGACATGAGAACTTTTGACAGCTAAACAACGCTTGCCGCTTTTGTTTAGGGATGACTGTTATTCATTTATTTGTTTGTTTGTTCATTATTAGCATCCATTCCATATGAATTAAATGTAAGTTTACGATGTTATTTCTCTGTTTGAGAATATATTCATATACATTTTTTTTTCATTTTTCTCATGTAAACTTAAACTCACAAAATATCTCACATTTCAAATCAAGCATTTTATTTTATTCTGTTTTCTTTTTTTTCTTCTTTTATTTTATTTTTTCTAAGTTATATATCCAAAATGCTTATAGAGTGTGCGTTAAAATCATTTTGATTTTAAGTTGATTTTATTGTAGTTAATTTTTTGTGTGTTAACAATAATGGTCTTTGATTTTAATGTCACTTTAGCTTAATTTTATTTTTCTTATTCTCATTAATAAATGTGTATGTATGTATGTATGTCATTTTCAATAGAACTTGTAATATACATAATTTAATTTTATGTTTTCTTTATTGAAAAACATGTATACTGTAACAATCAAATGTATTTTATTAACTTCAGTTTACAATCTCACAAAAACTCTCAAAATCAATTTAATGTTATGGAACTTGTCAACATGAATTGAAATTTATAAGCGATATCAACAAGTTTCCTTTTAGTGTGTTATTTTATGTGTAGCCTAAAAAATTGTTCGAAATAAAATTTATATGTTTGCTCATTTAATATCGATTATGTGAATATAAATGATTGATTATTCAGATAATATTATATTTATATAATCCAATAAACCATGAAGTAGCGTTTGATAAAATGTTTTTAGAAATGTCAATAAAAGAAAGTCAAATGACCCAAGAAGTGAAAAGTTAAAATTATTTTACTAAAAACTACGCCAAAAAAGCTTAACCGATATATTTTTTTTTTGGAGGTCGATTATTTACTATAGCAAATAATCGATTTTGGTAAAAAAAATCAAATTCGAATATTATGTCGGTTAAGCTTTTTTTTTTTGCAGGTATGACACGATATTTGCGATGATTTTTTTTTCCTTTTTAACCGACTTTAAAAAATAATTAGGAGGTTATCAATTCATTTGTATTTTTTTTACATTTTTACTATCTAACTCGGTACATTTTAGACCAATTATAAAAATAATTTATTTTTGTCTGCGAGGGTATAGCTTCCAATTAGTCCCATTATAAAATAAATTTAGTGAAGTGCGACTTTGACCCGCGCACGAAGGGTTCCGTATTGACACTAGATATGTAATTCAACGCGAACTTTAGCCTATCTATATATATAAAATCGTAGTGTGTGTTTGTTCCCAACGCATGATCTCTGGAACTAAAGGGTGTCCCAAGAAGAAGGCAAGATTTAAATTTGGCGCCATTCGAAGTGTCATTGTTTGACATTTGAACAATTGTTATTGTTTGATAATAGAAGGTACGAGGATAGTAAAAATGGAGCGCTACACGAATGAACAACGCATTCTCATTGTGAAATTGTTTTACCAAAATGGTGAAAGTTTTGCGGCTACAGTTCGCAAATTTGCGATCAATTTGGGGTCACAATAATACTCCAAGAGAGTCAACTGTAAATAGATTAATGGATAAATTTGCCGAAACTGGGCTTGTTAGTGATGTAAAGACAACAACGCGCCTTCGACCAGGTCGATCGACCTAAAATGTTCGGTGTTCGGTATCTTGAAATGATAACCAGTTTTTTGTGCCTAGAATTGAAGAAATGTATGTGGAGGGCATGTGGTTTCAACAAGACGGCGCCACATGTCGTACAGCCAGAGAAATAATTCAATTGCTACATGAGTCATTTCCCGGTCATGTTATTTCGCATTTTGGAGACCAGAATTGGCCGCCTAGATCGTGCGATTTAACACAATTGTACTTTTTTCTTTGGGATTTTTTGAAGTCGATGGCTTACGCGAATAAGCCGACGACGACTCAAGCCTTAAAAGAGGAAATTGGACGCTGCATTAATAAAATACCGCAGCATTTAAGCAAAACGGCCATTGAAAATTTCATTAAAAGATCGCGTGTGTGCCAGCAAAGCCGCGGCGGCCATCTGCCCGATTTGTTGTTCCACACATAACCTCATTTTGTCTACTTTACGATATAATAAACTTTCACGATTTTTTTTTAAATATCTGTGTTTTATTTAAAATTTAAATCTTGCGTTCTTGTTTGGACACCCTTTATAAGAGCTGTGGGGTCGAAATTTTTAACACAGGTTCGGGTCAATACCCGGAAGGTTTTTGTTTTGTTTCTGACCAAACAAGTGACCACCGTGTGAAGTAATTTGTATTTAAAAAAAAATTAACATAATTGAGGGTAATACAACGTTTGCCGGGCTCAGCTAGTATAAAATATAGTTTTGGAATTTCTTATCGGTTTTGGGTTTTTTTTTCGGTTTTGAGCGTTTATTTTAGTTTTGGCGTTTATTGTGCTTTTTCGGTTTTGGAGATTTTTTTTAAGCCTTGGCGTCTTTTTTAGTTTTGGCACTTTTTTCTAGCTTTGTCAATTTTTTTCGGTTTTCGGCGTTTTTTCATTTTGGCGATTTTTTTCATTTTGGCGATTTTTTGCATATAGGTGATTTTTTTTAGTTTTGGTACCTTTTTTGCGTTTGGGCGATTTTTTTCGGTTTTTGGCGTTTATTTCATTTTGGCGATTTTTTTTTATTTCCTTTTCACCTTTGGTGTACGGAACCCTAAAAATCCGCCCAAATTTTTTTTATTTCATTGTATGCTATATTATTTATTTGGTTGGGTTCTTGCAATTACGCAATTTTAAAGTTGAAAAAATGGGCGGGGCTACGCCCATTAATATTTATTATTATATTTCAGGTGGTTCTACTTAACCGATTCTTACGATGCTTTTTTTTACCACACTTGAGCTGTAAAGTAGATACAATTTTTCATAAAAAAATGGGCTGAATCACGACCGCTAAAATTTAATAATATTATTTTAAGTGATTCTGCTTAACCGATTTTTACAAGACTTAACACGCACCCTGAGCTCTGAAAAATACAGAATCTTGCATTTAAAAAATGGGTGGAGGCACGCCCATTAAAATTAAGTTTTACATTTCATGTACTTCTTCTTAAGCAACAGATTTAAAATTTTTTTTTGTTTGAAAGAGTTTACTTCCAGTTTGTTATTATACATTTTTCTTGCGAAAATGTTCTATCAAGGGGCAAATTGTACCATCGATGTCGTTCGATATTTCTATAGAAACACAATTAAATTTGTATGAACATTTTTTTGATATCGAATGCCGTAATTTGTCCCGAGATCATTGTATTGAAGTCGGTTTTTTCGGCTGAATTCTTTGAAACATTTTTTCCAGATTTCAGTTGGAACCCAATTTAAAATTTTGCCAAAATAACAAATGTTATGCAAAATCAAATATGAAAACGGCTTTAATAGAAATAATATTAAAAATAGCCTAAAAATAAAGCCAAAAATGGCTTCAAAGTTGCGCCTCTACAGTGATACAATTTACACAAAAAAAATTTTGTATTAAAATCTACTAAAACGAGGCTAATAGAGTCAGAATATTTACAACAGACTTTGGTGTTATTTGTTCATTAATAATTATCACATGTAATTTGGCTTAAAAAGCGATACGAACTTTAGCCCGTTCAAATCACAAATATAGAAACAAATGGAGTTCGAATAATAATTAAAATTAACTAAAAAGAGGCTAATTTAATTTTTTTTCGATAATGAAGTGTGTTTCATGTTAATTCAACATGATTTACAGTAATCTTCAAAGAAAATTGTCCCTTTTTAAATAACTTTGTTACATATTGACTAAACATTTCAGTTCTGTTAAATGAAAATTAAGAAGAATCATGTTGAATCAAAGTTATCTCATGTTGAAAAAAACACGAATTTGATACTGAAATAATATGAAAAACCATGTTGAATCAAAAATGAAAAATGAATTAGGCAGAAAAAAAATCAATCGTTTCCAATTAAAATGAATTTATCAAAGTGAATTGCAATTCATTTCCAATTCATTTGAATTTGATGGATCTTGAATTAATTCAAATGAATTAAAAAATAATAATTTGCAATTTATTACCAACTTATTTTAATTGATTCATTGTTGGAATTCATTTGAATGAATGTAAAATCAATTAATTAAAAAAAATTGGAAATGATTTGCAATTCACTTTGACAAATTCATTTGAATTGGAAACGAATTACAATTCATTTTATAGATTCATTTGAATTGCAAAGGAATTGAAACTCATTTCTGCCTAATTCATTTGACTTGATGAAAATTTCATTCAATTATTTTTTTTGTGAAATGAATTATTTCAAAATTCAGCTAATTCGTAATGTACTAAAATTAAAAAGAGAATGATTCATTTAAAGCTCTGCTTTAAAAAACAAAAAATAGTACTTGTACATCAAACCGTTGTTAGTACGTTTATGCTAAAAAAAAGAATGTCAAACTTTATTATTATGGTGTTGCCAGATTTTAGCTATTGACATAAGTGTTGCAAGTTCCGGAAATATAAATAGTAGCCCACGCAACGGCTGTTGAACAGTTTTAAAAGGTTTGAAGTATTTATTTTGCCTAGTTCTTAAAATATGTAGATATCTTTTAGGGACCTGTGTAAGCAGTCTTGTTTTTTAAATATATTTTTGAAGCATGTATTATACTAAACCAATAATAAATTATGTCGTTTAATAAGCGAAGCACTATGGATCGATTGGTGTACATGTATATGAGTGTTAACAAGCGATGTCGCAAAGACTTCTTGTCTGTAACGAAGACTCAAAACAAGCAGTGTTGATGCGTGTATGCTTGTTATTTTGCATATTGTACGTTTGAGTGTGTGTGTAAGCTATTATGTGTTTAAGGGAGGTTTTTTTAAAGTAAGCGCACACAACTAATTTCAATGCATCTGTGCCTTTATATGTACGCAGAAAAATCAAAGAGCATACACACAAGTTATGTGTGTATGTATGTATGTATGTACATGCATGACGTTTGTATACGCGCCCATGGTATGAAAAAGCAAGCATCAAAAATTCTTCTGTTACGAAGTATTTTCTTCTTTACTCCTATACCCACAATACTGAAACAATTTTCTTGCAAACGGTGTTGTTTACGTTTGTTTAAAAAGATTTCGCTAAAAAATCCGTCATGTCTTAAAAGTTCTTGTAAGGGGTCTTGTGCAGGACTTTAATATCTATTAAGAATCTTCTAAATTATTTAAAATATAATATTTTCTATTTCTTCGTGCCTTAATTTTTATTTATATTCGTTTGTATATTTTTATCTGAACATTTATGGAATACATTGTTAGATTTTTTTAATTTATTAGTTATTTGATTAATGTTGTGTTTTCTTATCCAAACGTTAGCTATTGGGCTCCAAATGGGCTGGTTCCGATGCAGGTGGCAACCTTCTAAAACCTTGCGTTGCCCAAACGCAATAATGAAATAAAAATAGCAAATCAACGATAATTTGCCTTTGCACTAACGCAAAATTATATCTTTTTTAATCTCTTTTTATAATTATTGAAAAATTATTGTGCAATAATTTTAATGAAATTTTAATAATTGCCTAAACCAATCTTTAAATTTTAATTGAGTTAAGCAAAATATTATTAAATTTTTAAATGACAAATTTTTCAAATTAAAACTGAAATTGATTGTTTTCTTTATAAGTCTATTATCGCACACAAATATAAATAATGAAAACAAAAAATCGAATTTCAATTAAAATTTCAACAGTATTGTTTTTAGTTAAATTCATGCTTGAGCACAGGCAACCAATAAGCAACCAGCAAGCAGCAGCAGCAGCAGCAACAGCAACAGCAACAACAAACATATCAATTAGTGGCAAATAAATAATTCAATTTATGTGTTTAGGATATTTTGAATTTAATAGTTTGTTTGAGTGCAGATATGTGGGCTTGTGTATGGCAGAGTGTTAAGCAATGCAGTCTAACTACTGAAATTTTAGATTTCCAACTATTTTGCACAGCAAATAATTGAAAATTTATTTCCAAAGAGCGCTGGCAAACTTTCTGACAAATGTTTGTTTGCTTTCATACAATTTATTTGTATTTAAAAAAGAAATTTTGCCAAAAGGAAAAAGAACTTTGTAAGAAATTTGGTTGGAGGGAATGAGTGCCAGGCATCCAGGCAGCCAGCCAGCAGCATCAATAGCTGTAAACACTTGTGTCTTTACATGTTTTACTTTTTTTAATTTCAATAAATCAAACTGTGTAGACAGACAGAGTACACTACTAAATAAAAATAAAAATAATAATAATAATAATATGTAATACTCGTAATAATGTAATGTAAACATTATTAAACAATATCCTTTCTAGACATGCTTTTTTCAATTCATTTCTTTTTTGCCTTTTTTTTCTCATATTTATTTGCAAAAATTTCACTCGAGCAATTATAATAAATTACAAAGTCAATTACCTCAGAAAAAAAGCAGCAAAAAAAAAAAATAACGAGAAAACAGAATGAAAATTGTTTGCTCTGCAAATAAAGGAAAAATATACTACAATATTTGCTATTTGTGCAAAAAGTTGTGACTCTGCCTCCTCCTCCTCCTCCTCCTCCCTCCCGTTTATGCCACATATATCAACGATACTTTTCATATATTTACTGCATTACACATATGTATACATATGTTTGTATGTTTGCATGTACAGACAGACATATGTATGTAAGTATGTGTATTATACATAAGTGTTTGTGTAAAAATGAAAATTTTTGTAAAATTGTGCTGCATAAAAACATTAGAGATATTCTTTACAAAGTCTTCTTGTGTGTTGCCAAAGTTGTGTGTGCTATTTTTTTTGTGTGCATCTTCTTCCATTTAACCTTCCGGGGCGGACATGTTTCAATATTAAAAAGAGATAAAACCATAAAGACGTTGAGAAAATATAACAACGAACTGGAAAATTTAACTGATGTATACGAAAAAAAATATATATTTGAAAATGAAAATGAAATGTAGCAAAACGTTGTAGAATGAATGTCCTTATATTGGCAATCTGCTAAGTGCTCCTTCCCCGCTTTTTATCACTCTATAAATTTTAACATAAAAATGTTATACGTATATATTTATTTATTTTTTAAAATAAATTTTCAGCTTATAATTTTCTGTTTACAGGGTGGCATAATATTAAGAACACAAAAATAAATTAAAAAAAAAAATTAGAGATATAATTATCAACTAGTCTCCTGCACAAGATATCTTATAAGAACTTTTAAGACATGAGGGATTTTTCAAATGCTTTGCTACAGCGAAATCTTATAAAACAAACGTTAACAACACTGTTTGCAAGAAATTTATTTGAGTATTGTAGGTATAAAGGCTCAGTTAGCCGACTGTAATGTAATCTAACTGTAACGTAGAAAACAGATGATCGATATTTTTATATGAAAAGTAGGTTACGGTACTTTACTTCTCTATAACCATTTTCATTACTTTTCACATAAAAATATCGATCAGCTATTTCCTACAGTTGCAGTTACTTTACATTACAGTCGGCTAACTGAACCTTAAGAGTAAAGAAGAAAACACTTCGTGACGGAAGAATTTATGATACTAGCTTCTTTCTACGCATAAGCGCGTGTACAAACGTCATGCATGTATGTGTGCATGATCTTTTATTTTTCTGCGCACATGCAAAGGCACACACATGGATTAACATTAGTTGTATGCGGTTAATCACATAATAGCTTACCATCTACATATTACACACACACTCAAACGTACAATATGAAAAATAACAAGCATACACTAATCAACAGTACTTCTTTTGAGTGTTTGTTACAAACAAGCTGTCTTGCGACAACGCTTTTTACAGCTGATATACACATACACCAATACATCCATCGTGCTTCGCTTATAGTACGACAGCATTTATTATTGGTTTAGTATAATACATGCGACGTGAATACATTTAAAAATCATGACGTATTTACATTTAAAGACTGTTTGCGCAGGCCTCTAATATCAGCACTGGCGAAAACTAAGTTAACTTTAAACTAACTTTAAGCTAATTATTTCGCAACTACTGAGACTTGCATTACTTTCCAATGGAAATAAACTAACTATTTTAACATTGCGATATCCTACCTACCGCCTAGGCAATTGTCTCACTCTGCACTACCTTTCAACTAACTTAAAGTTGATTTGATTTAAGTCATCTGGTAGTCAGTAGATTTACAAAAAACTATTGCCTGAGTTCGTGCTATGTATCACGCGCTAGTACCCATCTAAGCTATCATCTAAAATAATAACAGCAAAATTTTAATATAAAATTTAAATGAGTTTCAACGTAGAGTAAATGTGTTGGCTGTCACCAAATCCGATTACGTACTCAACTTAAGAATTAATTTTGGGTCAGTTCAGAATGAGGTTGAACTTTTTTTTAGTTAGTCTAATAAAAGTTAACTATAAATTTATTATTTTTATACTTAACCACACATTTTCCGACAAGGAATTTGAAATCTATAAAATTCAGTACAGTGCGACTTTAGCTCACACATGAAGGGTTTCGTATGCCACTTGTTTCTTTTTGACGGTTTTTTCAGTTTTGGCGTTTTTTTTTGCATTGACGATTTATTTTCATTTGGCGATTTTTTATGTTTTTTTTAGTAAATTATATATTCAGTTTTAGCGATTTTTCTAGGTACGGCAATCTTTCGTTTTGGCGCTTTTTTCAGTTGTTTCCATTTTCATATTTTTTTGGATTTTTCTTACTTGTGGTAATTTTCATTTGCATTTTAGTGATTTATTTTATTTTTGGTCATATTTTTCATTTGAGCGCTTTTTTAATTTTGGCAATTTTTTGTTTCGGCATGTTGTTTCTGTTTGTTACAGATTGTTTTCTCGAGAACCGTAAGAGCTATGTACGTCAATTTTTCACAGAATATGTAAAGCTTTGATCGCTACAAATATGAGAGTTAAAAATTAAAGGGGTGTTCTAAAGCGAGCAGATAAAAATGTTGAACTCCTAATGTAAAATATAGAGACATTAAATTTTCAGTTTTTGCATTTTTACTACATCGATAAACACTGCAATTAAAAAAAAAAACAAAATTAAATGATATTCCATCAGCTAGTGTAATTTTGACAACAATGTAATTTTTTGCCTCTCACGGTTCCTTGGAAATGTAAGAGGCAATCTCTTGAAATTTTCAAAAACGCTAAAATATCCCAAAATTTTAACGGAAACTAGCCAAATTAAGGAAATTGCTTAAATGAAAAGTTTCACCAAAATAAAATAAATCGTTAAAATGCAAAAAATTACCAAAAGTAAAAATCAAGCAAAAATACAGCCAAAAGCCAAAAATATCGGTCAAAGAAAAAATCGCCAACACTAAATAAATGCCAAGACAAAAAAAAAAAAAAAAAAAAAAAACGCCAGAACTAAAAAAATCACATAATAAAAAAATCACCAAAAACCGAAAAATATCGGTAAAACGAAAAAAGCGCTAACACAAAAAAAGCGTTAAAACTAAAAAAACCAAAAAATCGCAAAAACTGCGATTAAAAAAAATTGCAAAAAAAAAAAATAAATCAACAAAAAAAAAAGAAGCGCCAAAGGTGAAAAAATCGCTTGAATGAAAAAAATCACAAAAATAAAAAAAATTAGCAAACCGAAAACGCGCTTAAGCAAAAAAAAAAAAAAAAAAAAAAAAAACGCGAAAAATAAATGGTGAACTTAAAAAATTTTCAAAAATCTCGATCACACGTCGATGATATGTAATATGCGTATGGGACCCTTCATTTGTGAGTAATTTTCGCATTAAAATGAATTTATTATTTATATATTATTTTTTTTTGTCTCTTACACTTGCAATTTATGTTAACGTTATATCTGTGGCAAAAAGGAAAAAGTGCTTAAGTTGAAATAACCACATTTTGAGATAGTCGCGCCGCTGTAATTTCCATGTTCAAAGGGTGGCGTTGGCTGAAGTAGTTAGCACGTTGACTACAAAACTGAAGATCCTGGGTTCAATCCCTGTATCCGAAAGTCAATAAAATAAACAACACCACGCATTTTTCTGATGTGCATTAGTGTTTCTTTGTATCAGTGGTTATAGGAAAGTTGAAGTGATGAAGGCATTGTCACTGGTCACTGAACTATACCGACTTCAGCAGATGCTAATCCTAATGTAACATCAGAGCGCCCTCCTTCGTCGGTCTTGTGTAGCAAAATCATCGGCGAAGTAAAATCACCAATAAAATTGATACTAGACACAGCTTCAAAATTTAATACGCCTCATTTAACACCACCAGAAGGCACTGCAACACTGCATTATTAAAAAGCGTGCAAAAACAGAGTTGTGAAAGAATGAAGCTTTCTTCTATCTCTTCCTTCACCACCTGTCTTCTATCACTATCCCTTTCCTAAAGAAGGTAACACCTAGTAATAGTAGTAGGTATTAATTGCCTGAGTGTTACTTCTCTTTTTACAAAAAAAAAAAAAAAAAAAAAAAAAATGTACCTCTGAAAAAAATTTCAATTATTTTGTGCTATTTTTTTAGGAAGTTATAGCGCAATAAATCGATGCTTTATCTCTTTTCGACTTTTGAAAGCATATGAAATAATAGCATAATTTTTCAAATTTAATTTTTTAATAGTAATTTCCAAATTTATGTAAATTTTTCCATATCGACTTGAAAGTTTAAAGTTCTCTCCTGCAGAACAGTAGAAAAGCACAATATATCGAGCCATAATTGCCAAGAAAGCTTAAGCGAAATATTTTGCAAACTTCGATTTTTGACAAAAATCGAATATCTACCAGCGTCATAAAATGAAAGTCGAAAATTGAGTCGCTTAAGTCGTTTAGTAAGATTTTTTCAACTGTATGGAAAAAAAAATTATATTTGCTGCTCTGAACTCACAAGTGGTGTAAAAGTTTTGCCTTTTTCGGAGCATGTACAGAAAAAGATTTCCGGCAATAAACACGTTTGATTGAAAAAAAAACAAAAATCAATTAAAAATTTTATTGAGTCAATTAAACTTTTAAGGAAATTGCTTAAATGAAAAGTTTCACCAAAATAAAATAAATCGTTAAAATGCAAAAAATTACCAAAAGTAAAAATCAAGCAAAAATACAGCCAAAAGCCAAAAATATCGGTCAAAGAAAAAATCGCCAACACTAAATAAATGCCAAGACAAAAAAAAAAAAAAAAAAAAAAAACGCCAGAACTAAAAAAATCACATAATAAAAAAATCACCAAAAACCGAAAAATATCGGTAAAACGAAAAAAGCGCTAACACAAAAAAAGCGTTAAAACTAAAAAAACCAAAAAATCGCAAAAACTGCGATTAAAAAAAATTGCAAAAAAAAAAAATAAATCAACAAAAAAAAAAGAAGCGCCAAAGGTGAAAAAATCGCTTGAATGAAAAAAATCACAAAAATAAAAAAAATTAGCAAACCGAAAACGCGCTTAAGCAAAAAAAAAAAAAAAAAAAAAAAAAACGCGAAAAATAAATGGTGAACTTAAAAAATTTTCAAAAATCTCGATCACACGTCGATGATATGTAATATGCGTATGGGACCCTTCATTTGTGAGTAATTTTCGCATTAAAATGAATTTATTATTTATATATTATTTTTTTTTGTCTCTTACACTTGCAATTTATGTTAACGTTATATCTGTGGCAAAAAGGAAAAAGTGCTTAAGTTGAAATAACCACATTTTGAGATAGTAGCACCGCTGTAATTTCCATGTTCAAAGGGTGGCGTTGGCTGAAGTAGTTAGCACGTTGACTACAAAACTGAAGATCCTGGGTTTGATCCCTGTATCCGACAGTCAATAAAATAAACAACACCACGCATTTTTCTGATGTGTATTAGAGTCCCTTCGCATCAGTTGTTGTAGGAAAGTTCAAGTGATAAAGGCATTGTCACTGGTCACTGAACTATACCGACTTCAGCAGATGCCAATCCTAATGTAACATCAGAGCGCCCTCCTTCGTCGGTATTGTGAAGCAAAATCATCGGCGAAGTAAAATCACCAATAAAATTGATACTAAACACAGCTTCAAAATTTAATACGCCTCATTTAACACCAGAAGGCACTGCAACACTGCATTATTAAAAAGCAAAGAATGAAGCTTTCTTCTATCTCTTCCTTCACCACCTGTCTTCTATCACTATCCCTTTCCTAAAGAAGGTAACACCTAGTAATAGTAGTAGGCATTAATTGCCTGAGTGTTACTTCTCTTTTTACAAAAAAAAAAAAAAAAAAAAAAAAAAAAAAAAAAAAAAAAAAATGTACCTCTGAAAAAAATTTCAATTATTTTGTGCTATTTTTTTAGGAAGTTATAGCGCAATAAATTGATGCTTTATCTCTTTTCGACTTTTGAAAGCATATGAAATAATTTTTCAAATTTAATTTTTTAATAGTAATTTCCAAATTTATGTAAATTTTTCCATATCGACTTGAAAGTTTAAAGTTCTCTCCTGCAGAACAGTAGAAAAGCACAATATATCGAGCCATAATCGCCAAGAAAGCTTAAGCGAAATATTTTGCAAACTTCGATTTTTGACAAAAATCGAATATCTACCAGCGTCATAAAATGAAAGTCGAAAATTGAGTCGCTTAAGTCGTTTAGTAAGATTTTTTCAACTGTATGAAAAAAAAAAATTATATTTGCTGCTCTGAACTCACAAGTGGTTTAAAAGTTTTGCCTTTTTCGGAGCATGTACAGAAAAAGATTTCCGGCAATAAACACGTTTGATTGAAAAAAAAAACAAAAATCAATTAAAAATTTTATTGAGTCAATTAAACTTTTAAATAGATTAAATTTTAAACAAAAGTTTAATTGATTTAATTACATTTTTAATTGATTTTTGGCTTATTTGCAATTAAAGGTTTTTATTGCAGAACATTTTTTTTGTGTTTGCGATTATTTATTTGTTTGTTTTTTTTTACAAAAAAAAAATTTATTTCGATTACTTTTATCTATAGACCAATTAAAGTAACTTATCGAAACTTATTTTTCGATTTTGCAATGATAAATTTCTTTAGAAAAACATTTTCTATTGTTTTAAAGATTTGTCTATATTTATTGTTGCCTTCAAGACACTTCCCACTGTCTTAACATATGCCAGTTTGTTATTGTTGTTGTTATCTAAAACTTAGTAGATGTCTTTTTTTCTCTCTGCTGCGATGTAGCCAAAAGCCCCAGTATTAGTATATGCGTGTGTGTGTGTGTGTGTGTATTTATTGTTGTGAGCCAACATAAACGAGTGAGTACTCGCACTCGAAATCATACTCAAACCTGCAGGAGAACGTCATAAACAACCTTTAATACCGGAAGGAAACGTCTGATGACTATTCACATTTGCCTTTATTTGATTCTTTATATTCTTTATTTCATTTTTATTTCGTTTCATTTCATTTAAGCTGTTCAGAGGCATTTGTGTATATGAACAGCATCTTGAAAATATCAAAAGTCTTTTAAATATAACTGATTGTATCAGTTTGTACGCGTATCTTTATGTCTATAAAACGGCCTGAGTGACTGACTGGCTGGCAGTTTGCTTGGCTTTTCTTTGACTTTTCTTTTGCTCTAATTCAACAGTGATGCTAAGAAGAAACAATAAAAATAAAAAATAAAATTGTAGCCAAGAAAAACCATATTTTATTAAGCTTAATTCTTAATGTGAAATATTAATATGAGGCTAAGATTTCTGTTATAACTTCATCCTTCTGCTGTTTTAGCAAATCTATTTGTTTTTGCAGCGAAAGGACAAATCTTGGGTTATGGTTTGTCTTTATTTTCTTTTCTTTTTTCATCTTCAGAATAAACAATACTTATGTTTATTTGTGCTTGAATAGTTTTAGCTGAACACGCAAAATATACATAATAATACATGACTCTTCTTAATTTTTCTACTCTCGCCATTCATTATTTTTATGCCGGCATTAATACGAGTAGTTTTTCTTTTACTTAATTTTATCCAGCTGTAGTTGTGATAAATATAAGAGGTTTAATCAAATGTTGATAATGAACATAAATATTGCCTGCCTTTTTGGCAGCTGCCGTTGCTCGGGTGAATTTTTCCCACTGCTCACCTCAAATGCCATTCAGCAAGAATTGTCTAAACACATTATGAATACCTGATTTGATTTGACTTGATTAATTTAATAAACATTTTCCATGTTATTTTTATATATGTATGTCAAAGCCAATGCTGCCAACTCCACCACCCCTCACCCCTCACGCCGGCCTACTTCCCGCCCCTAATGCCTTCATTATTTATGTTGCTTTAAGTGATGGCATGTAACAGAGAGGCAGTTTGCTTTGAGCCTTGTGTTTCATTGCCAACTCACATGTCTAAAGGTACGGTCACACTTGTCAAACGTTTGCCCAAAAAAACGTAACCAACAAACATTAATGAAAAAAGTTTTGATCCAGACACTTGTTTATCAAATTAAACAGTTTCAAACAAAACTAATGGACAATGTCATAGAATACAACAATATTCGCTACTCTTTGACTTGACAAACTTTTGTCTGAATTTAAAGATTTTTCATTAGCATTTAGTGGTTACGCTTTTTTGGGCAAATGTTTGACAAGTGTGACCGTAGCTTAAGTGTTTAAGAGTGTATGCGAAAGTAGATTTATTAAACACCATCAAATTAAAGTGGTTAAGGGGGGTATAAAAATAACTTCTTTAATTTATGGAAATTTCAGAGGAAATAATTTATATATTTAATTACTGTTCAAGCAATTTGTCTTGCGAGGCAACAATAATTACAATACTTAAAACATTTTTAAGTGAAGTTCTTTTTTGATCTAATCAATGGTTTCAAACTATACACTCTTTTTTATTCCCAAAAAAATTTCTTGTTAAAGTCAGAGTTTGACAATAGACTTCTTTTTCATGCAATTACGTTTTGAACCCCCTAGTGTTCTTTTCTCATTGCTAATTTATATTCAAAATATTGCTTTTACTTGGGGCGGGGGGCGTCTACCTTTTTCATTGATTAACTCTTTCCTCAAGGATATAAATGCATCTAAAAGTAAGTTGAATATCTGGGGAAATTAGTTGTTATTAATACGATTGTCTCTTAAATAAAATGCTGGAGGGTGGAAATTTCTTTCCCATTTTAATGTTTCTTGATGAGCTGTCATAAACTTTCAAAGCACATCCCTTATATGAAATGGAAAATTCATAACTTTATTTTATTAACTAAAAACAAAAATATATGTATATACATACTTATATACATATATTGGAATGGCTGGAAATATTTGCTAAATAAATACTACAAGGACAGTTGCTGCGAACAGGCAAACAAACCATCTTAACTATGGCCTTGACTTCAAAAATTAATTCTCTTCTTCTGATGGCTTTAGAGTGGAAACATAAACAAATTCGAATTGATATTATAATCAGGAAGCTGCTCAATTGCACTTGACAATTTGAAAACTTCGAATATTGTATTTCAAGCTCGTTTTGTAAGATCGTACGTAAATACCATTTAAGTTTTCAAAAATAATGCACACAAATCCAAACATATCTATTGAGTCTTCGTACACACAAAAATAATATTTCTTTGAAAAAAAAAATCAATTAAAAATTTACTTGTGTTAATTAAACTATTAAATTAATTCAAATAAACAAAATTAAAATGACTCAATTAGATATTTAATTAAACGTTCAGTGAATAAATTATAAGTGGCTTAATTAAATTTTTAATTTAATCAATTAAATTTTTAATTTAATCAATTAAGTTTTTAATTGATTGTTTGTGTATTTAATTTAAAATATCAACTGGAAAAAATTTTTCTCTGTGTATACAACTACATTCTGATTTTTAGAAATTTAAATACTAAAAGAATGAAAAAGGGTAAAACGGGTAAAATCGGCTGCATGAAAAATCGCACAAAACCAAATCGCCCAAAAAAAAAAATGAAAAACGCCCAAAATGTTCAAAATGAAAAATCGTCAAAAAAAAAAACTTAAAAATCGCCCAAAAAATTATATATCGCCCAAAATTTAAAACAACGAAAAAATATCCAAAATTATAGTAATTGAATTTTCGGCTCACTGCAATAAATTCATAATTAATAAACCAAATTGGCCTTATTTCTCAATTAATTCCGGAATAAGTTTATATGGCCTTAAAACCGAAATGCAGTGTGGTGCAATTATGTCCTTATATTTCCATTAGTTGAAAAATAAGGCCAATTAAGCTTAGTACTTATGACTTTATTTCTGTGAGCCGAAGTACATATAAAATTTAATAACTTTTCGAAGTCTTCAAGCCACGTGAATTCTGTATGTGTTTTAAGTTAAATAAGATATTATACAAAGACTACGAAGTATTCCAAAGATAAACTAAAAACATGAAAACACTTCTAATAACAATGACATAAAATGTAAAAGTTTAATGAATTGGAAACGCTTCATTACAAACAAACCCTCCAAAAAAAAATCTATCCCACGAAAATCATGAAAATCACAACAAATTATTCTAAGAAAAGAAAAATCGGTGCTTCTCAAAAAGCATCTAATCTAAATAAAGAAATACAATCAAGTAGAAAAAATTAAGAAGTAAAGAAAGTGAAAAATTGCAAAAAAAAAACCCCACAGCATTCTATTACAAATAATAAATCGAGTGAATGCGTGTATGCTAATAGACTTAAAAGCATGCAGACATTTATTAAACAAATAACTGCAACAACAACAACAACAACAACAACAACAAAAGTATAATAATAACATTCGTTATGTAAAGAATGTTTGTTTGTTTGTTTGTAAGTAAATATGTTACGAGTATTTCATACATTTCACAGCATTAAAAAACTTGTACAACAAAGAAAACAACGACCTTTTTGCCTTCAAATAATAAATCTGATGAATGCACACATGACAGGACGACGACCAAAATGACAGCGCAAGGAGCGGCAACTGAACACAACAAGAGTTACGTGTTCACATGTTCATTTTTAATTCTATGCGAATATTTCTTTGTGTATGTGAGTTTGTATGCGTGTCTTTGAGCTAAATATCTGGAATGGGAAGGGGGGGGGGGGGATAAATTATGACGCACGGTTGCAATATATTATTTATTTTAGGTATTAAATGTACCGACCCAATAACGAACACATTTTGGTGAAATTGTTTCATTGGGTTGTTGCAAATATGGTTTTCTTTTCATATCTTTTCGTTTGCAATGAGTTCTTAAATATATTTTTGATATGTAAACATCTATACGCTAGGGGGTAAACATCTTTTGACTTTGATTTCTTTGCTGAGATTTCTTTGCTGAGATTTCTTTGCTTTTTGCTTTTGCTTTGCATTGTCAAATCGGTGTGAGCTATGTATGAGTGTAATAGTGTTTGAAAGAAGCAATACCAAGCAGAGAAATGAGTCGACCGGCTCGAAGCCGACGGTGCGCCGCCGCCGGTTATTTTTCTGTATATTTCCGTACACCAAAGGTGAACATGAACCGTAAGAGCTACGGACTTGAAATTTGGACACAATATGTAGACATTTGGCCACTACAACAACAAATACATGAGAGTTAAAAACTAAAGGGTGTTCCAAAACGAGCAACGAAAAATGTTAAAATCCCATGTAATATACATACAATTGTATGTACATACATATATACACTTGAAATTTTAAAAGTTAGTGTATTTTTATACAGACAACAACAATTAACACTAAATTTAAAAAATTTAAATCAATGGGTGTTCCATCAGTTAATGCAATTTTGACTTTGTAATTTTGACAACTTGCTGTATCTTGGAAACCGTAAGAGCAAAACTCTTGAAATTTTCAAAAACGGTAAAACTAAAAAATCAAAAAAATATAAAATCGCCAAATATAAAAAAATCGCCAAAACGGAAAAAAGCACCAAATTAAAAAAAATCTCTAGGACTAAAATAAATCGCGAAAAACCCCAAAAATCGCCAAAATTAAAAAAATCCTTAAACAAAAAAATCGCCAATATGAAAAAATCGCCAAAATGAAAAAAATCGCCAAAATGAAAAAATCGCCTAAATAAAAAACCTCAAAAACAGAAAAAAATCTCCAAAATGAAAAAAAATTGCGAAAATTAAAAAAACCCAAAAAATCGTTTAAACTGAAAAAACTTAAAAAATTAAGAAAGCTAAATCAAAAAAAAATTATCAAAACCGAATTTGCGCGAGTCAAAGTCGCACTTTACTGAATTAATTTTAATTGCAATGCGTACACAACAACAAGAACAGCAACAACTAAACGATGAACAACAGGAATTAAAAATTAAAAAGTAAAAGTAAAGGCATTTACCATAGACGAGCACTGCAGTACCAGCAAAGTTTCAGTAAAAACAAAAAAAAAAAAAAAAAATTACTGATTACTAAAATTTTTTTCTACAATTTTTCTAAATTGCCTAAATGATTTGTTATATGATGAGGTGCATTGAATTTTCAGTAATCAGCAATGCCCGTATTCATAATGAAATTCTACCAAGTGGCTAAATGTTTTTCATACAAAAGTTTCAAAATTTGAATGAAAAAAACTTTGCCACTTGCTACGATTTTACTAGTAATGCAAATTAAATTTTATTGGCAGTAAAAATTTACTGAATTTTTTTTTAGTAATCAGTAAATTTACTGCTTACTGCAATTTTAAATGCAGTACATATACATATACTGCAGTGTGCCCATTTACTAACCAAATAAGTTTAATAAAACAAACAAAAACCAACAAATTCCTATGTATTTACAATATTTAAAGTTTTGATACTTTTAATTAATTAATTTAAAAAAAGATACTAAAAGCATAAGTACTTCCAACTTAAAAAAAAAATTTCATTACTAGATGTTTACATATCTCCTCTGTGATCGGACTCACGTTGCTTTCTTTTTTTTCTTATTTTAGGATTTATATAAATAGATGTTAGGATTCACAAATTATGGGTTATTTCCGTATTTAATATCTCGTGCAACTCAATGGTTGTGTTCTACACGGCCATTGACAACATTCGTCTACAATTTAACCTCATAGAAATAATGTAACAATTCGTTCTTAGTGCAAACTGAACACAGAAAAAATTATTCCCAAAAAATTTTCAAACAAACGTGTGTTTTGAAACATACGCCCAGGTTCTACATTCCACTACAAAATGAAATTGAAAACGTTTTTAATTCCGCAAAGATGATATCACTGTATTCTAGAAAAGTAATGAAACTTTTTTTCCATGACGATTTTATTCCCAGTTTATTTCAAATAAATATTTCAAGCAACATGAAAAAAAAATATTTTATGCTATAAACACAATTGGGACGAACGGCGAACTGGGCATAGTTCGATGAAATTGCCTTTTGAAAGAATTAAATTTGACTACCTATCTGTATTGCTATGGATATTTTTGTAGCCAATGGATGCCAAAATATCCAAATATTCACTGCGGAAAGAATCAATTGCATATATGTAAGCATATTCAGCCAAAAAATAATTATTATGTACTTGTAATAAAAATAAATGCAAAAATCTATATCAAATCTTGATAAAAAAAATATAATAAATCACGTATCGCGAAAATTTAGAAAATTTTCAATATTGGAAACAAGCTCTAAACTAAAATTAATTAAACTCGCTAAAACTGTAAGGTAAGTCATTAACTCGGGAGAAAGTGCAAAACATTATGAAAATTCGCCAAAGCTTGCAAAAAAATTTAAATTTTAAGTCTCTAAATAAAAATAAATAAATAAGGCCAAAAACGTTGCAAAAATGACATCTTTCCCAAAAAAAAAAAAAAATAGAAATTTTGCAAAAAATTGCAAAATTTTAAAGAAGCCACAATTTTTTATTAAAAATCGCCAAACTCTAAGAATTCAAAAAATTAGGTAAAAAATCGCAAAAATGGCGAAAATTCGCAAAAACTTAATAGCAAAGTCTAATATTATTATTATAAATTCGCAAAAAATGCTAAGGAGATTTTTTGCAAAAACTCTATTTCATTGCGAACAATGCCAAAATTCGCGAGAAGTTCCGCAATATCGGAAGCAATCCTTAAAATTCTTTAAAAATTGCCAAAACTGTTATAAATAAAATAAATTCGGGAAAAACGCGAAACGTAAGTTAGCGAAAACATCGCAAGTTCGCTAAAAATTTCTGAACGCCTTGAATTAATCATTTAGAGAACCCTTTAGCTAATCCCGGATTTGTTTCCCATATATTTTAGCAACACCTCCTCTTATTCCATGTTTTTGTACTTATCCCTTTAAAACACAAATAAAATCGTTTGAAAAAATAATTTATGTACAAATGTTATTTATGTGCCTACATTTTTGCATTTTTGCAATAAAAAGTTACAAAAACTTTATTTTTACTAAAACGTATTTTCTTTCACAATGTTGTTTGCTGCTGAATTCAAATTACTTTTTTTTGTAGTGAAATTGGATTCCAGAACACTTCAATTTCGTTTGAAATAAACTGAAAATGAAATTTGACTTTTTAAATCGCTTTTACGAAATTAAGAACACAAACCAAGAGAAAATTTCACTTTCATTTCATTTTACGAATGTAAAACCTAGGCGATAATTTAGTTTCAGTAAATATCTTTTACTGTTCCAGTAAATTATTTGTTCCAATTTTATTTTATGTAAAACAAAAAACTGTATAGAATGAAAATTATCTATATAAAGTAAAATTTGCAAAAAAAATTTAGATTTATTTTTTTAACCCCCGACTAAAAAAGGGGTGTTATAAGTTTGTAGTGTGTGTCTGTGTGTCTGTGCGTCTGTGTGGCTGTGTATCTGTGTATCTGTGTGTCTGTCTGTGTCGACGTACAGGCCAAACGGCTGGACCGATTTTCATTTAGTTTTTTCTGTTTGAAAGATGACTTGATCGAGAGGGTTCTTAGCTATGTTTGAAGAAAATCGGTCCAGCCGTTTAGAACATATAACATCTTTTCTGAAAAAAGTCGGGGGTTTTTAAAATTTTTAATTTTTGTTATTTATATTTAAATTTGTTATTTTCAGTTAAATTTATTTTTATATACAGTAAAAAAATTTGTCTGATTTTTTTTAATTTTTTCAGTTAAATTTATTTTTATATAGTGTAAAAAAATTTGTCTGATTTTTTATAATTTTTTCTACAAATTATTTTATAGATATGAAAATCATTTTATTTTTTTTTACAGATTTTTGTTTGCGGTTTTCAAACTTATTATGTTTGTATATTGTGATTGTCAATATAGTATTAAGAGTTTTACTATAAACATACGGAGTTTGTTAGCTAAATTCAAAAATTTTTTGTGTTGAAGTCTACTGACGAGTTCCAAAAGCGGGAACGAAATGCTTAACGATAAAAACAAGCCAATTTTTGAAAGTAAAAAAAAATGGTTGAACCGTTCATTTGATTCAGTTATTTTTTTCAAATAAAACTTTTACTAATTAAAAAAAAAAAAATTTAACAGCCTTATTTGTAAAACTTAAAAAGGCTTTATAAAGGCTTTTTAAGAAAAATTTTGTATGAAAATTTGTATTAAAAAACCTTTATAAAGACTTTTTAAGTTTTATAAATAAGGCTTTAAGAATTGTTATTGATTCAGTTAATTTATTTTCTGATAATACGAAAAATTTTAGTGAATGTGTTTGTAAATTGTAAAAAAAATTGCTGAATAATACAAAAAAAAAAATCTGCAAAAATGTTTTTCTGTTCCTATTAATAAAATTGATTGAAAATATTTTTAGTTTCTGTTAACTTTTTTCTCTAATGCCAGGATAAGTTAACAAAAAATAAAGATTTTATTTTTATTTTATTTTGTTATCAGAATCTACAAATTTCTTTGTAGGTCCGCATTCACACAAAAATTTTACTGATTCAATGAATTTGGTTACTGAAGACGAAATTTAGTTTTTTCTGTGAAATGGATTGGTGATTTTTTATGGGAATTGTTAAAATTTAAGTTTAAAATTTTTTTAAACGCACTAATAATCCCAAATTAATATTTTACTTATTAAGGAAAATATTTTTTTTATTTAATTAAAAATACATTGAAATTGATTATTGAGGGGTTTAGCAGGATCCTATGCGTATTTCACTGTTGTTAATGCAGATCATCAGGAACCTTTACCCAAAGTAGAGTTATTATGTTATGGAAAAATTAAATGGATTGTGTTGAAATAAGAAAATGCGTCCTTTGTAAAGACCACATGTATTGCCGGTATTTGACCACTAGTGTCCTATCGAAATCACTTTTTTTGATTCTGACCTCAGAGGTCAATTAATTTATTGAGATGAAAATTTATTCGTTTATAATTTTTTTTTATTAATAAAAAACAAGAAATTATCATTTACATGCACTTATTTGTACAAGGAACAAATTTTGTTCAAATTTTTGTACACAGAAAACAATATTTCACCAATGAGCAGCTTTAATTGAAAAAAGAAACAAAAAATCAATGAAAATTTTAAATGTGTCACTAATACTTTTTAATTAATTAAATGCTTAAACCAAAGTTTAATTGATTCAATTAAATTTTTAATTAAACTGTTAATCAATAAATTTTTTAAACAAAACTTTAATTAATTCTATATAGTTTTTAATTGCCTGTTTTCATATGTTTAAAAGCGCACAAATACAATCGATCCAATTTTCGTTTGAATATTATTTTAAAACGACAAATAAGATCCATTGGATTAACACTGTAATTCAAAACGAAAGAAAACGCTTTTGAATTTGTATCTTAATAACATGTCAATTCGAAAGCATTCTACTTCGTTTTGAATTACGCAGTAGACCCATGTAGAATTTTTGATTTGACAATTTGTCATTTTTTTTTTTTTTTGAAAATGCGATTTTAATAATTTTTTATATTAATTATATTCATTGTTTTGAATTTCTATGAGAAAAATTTACAAAAAATAATTTTTGAGAATTCAATGTATACTTTTGGCGATTATTGGCTAAATTTTTTTACTATTATCTTATAAAAATTTCCCAGTAAAAAAAAATGGAAGTCATTCTGAAGGAACCACATTTTTATTGCTTCCAAAAAATCGATATTTTTAATTTGCCGATAGTTAGCAGAAATTCAAGTAAAAGTTTATTTTAATCACACAAAACCTTGTAGTTTTTCCATAGTTTTAGTATATACCCACCAAAACGTTCAAAAAATCGATTTTTTGAAAGAAATTTATGAACTAATTTTGTCCTAAAATTTAGAAGTTATTTGCTTAAATTTACATGAAAACACTGTTTCGCGTTTAAATTCGCATAAAATGAAACGAATTGTTAAAATATGTAACTTTTTAAAGTTTTTCCTAGATGAAAATATTACCATAGAACACGAAAAAAGAAATTTTTCTTAAAATCGCTTCTAATTCGGTGACTAGGCATCGAAAAAGAGAACTTCTTGCAATGACAACCCTATGTAAAAATCATTAGATCGGATCGAAATTTGAACTACTTCCAGACTGCAAACTCTACATTTTCATGACTTCTTTGGAGTGTCTTTTTTTACTGGGTTTATATTGAAAGTGATTAAGAAAACTACATAAAATTGATTTTGGCGACATTTGGCGATTTTTTAATAAATTTAGCGAAATGGGTGATCTTACAATCAGCGTTACCATATGTGAAGATTTATCTTATTTTCCAAGTTTTTCGGGATGTTGTATAAAATAAGATTTTTAAGATGATATTTGGTATCTTTAGTATATTACTTAAGATCCGTTTAACTAAAGTACTGATATATTTTTGGCTTTCCTTCATCAAAAGTATTAATTATGTGTATACATATATATATATATCCTATACATGTTCTTTTCAGTAAATATTTTGTGTTATTTACCTTTACGTTTGTTAGTTCATTTGAAACAAAATAAATTTTTCCTGAATTTGAATTCAGTAAAACCAATGCATATTAATATATTTTGAGTAAAATCAATAAAAAAAGATTTTTAGTGAAAGAAAAGATTTTTTTTTGTTCAACTTGAAGGTTTTTGAGAAAAAAATATGGCAACGCTGCTTACAATGAAAATGTCCCGTTGTATCCTACTACCGTACTACCCAATTTGAGTATAAAATACAGGTTTAATGTGGCGTTGTACATTGAAATGGTAGTACGGTGCTAGGGTAAAACAGTAAAGTTTCTATATAAAATAATAGTTTTCATACGCAGCGTAGGAAATTCGTAGCAATTATGAGCCTTAAGTGTTTTAAAAGTTTCGTATAAATCGCTTGGACGGAATTATATAAAGTTCAAAATTAAATTTTAAAGGGCGTGGTATCATCCACTTTTTCAAATACAGTATGGTGTCATCTTAAGAGTGTAAAACATTTGTAAGGTTTCGTAGGAATCGGTTGGACGAAAGTATATAGAATTGAATATTAAATTTTTGTGGGCGTGGTACCGCCCACTTGTTCAATTGCAATATTGCGCTACTACAAATGCTTAAATTAATGTATCCAGTTTCGTGAGAGTCGAGTGGTAAGAAGTACATTCAATAAATAAATAAAAAAATATAATGGGAGTGGCTCCGCCCATTTGTCTAAATTTAAGATTGTGCAATTTTAAGAGGCTTAAACATTTTTATAAATTTTCCTAAATAGAAATAATATCATTTCGTAAAAATGAATATTAATTTTCAATGGGCGTGTCTTCGCCCACTTTCCCAAACACAATATTAGGTCGTTTTAATACCCTTAGGTGTGTGCCAAGTTTGTTGGGATTCGGATGGATAGGAACACATTAAATTTAAGGAATTTTTCTTAGCAGGCATAGCTCCGAATTGAGAACCTCCACTTTTTTTAAACTTTGTTCATAAGGCAACAAGGATTAAGGGAAAATTTCTCATGAAATTTTTTTTTCGTAGATTTTGTTTAGTTTAATTCTTCCTCTTTTGCTTTTGCCAATAGAAAAAATCTACTTTTTCTCTCCACCAATGTTTGTCCTATACACGTGTTTAGAAAAATGCTTAAAGAGTGCCAGTGTGCGTGCGAGCGTTTATGTGTGTGTGTGTTTGTGCGTTTGTATACGCTTTTTGTTTTAATCCTGATGACTTCTAACATATGTATTTGTATTTTTGTTTTTATTTGTATTTGTATTTATATTTATTTTTTGTATTTGTATAATGAAAAATATATAAAGAGCTGTGGGTAGTAAGGGTCGGTCGCTAAGGTGGTGGTGATGATGGTGGTTGTTGTTGTTCTATATTATTGTTCATGCGTTTGAGCATACATACATACATTTATTCATTCATTCATAGAAGGCCACATACAAACGAACAAATACAACTGATTGACCATTGCTAACAAGATTAAATAAATATGCCTGCATAGCCAACACATACTACAGTCGTGTGTATATTAATCCTTATACAAACGACTGATTAACAAAAACGGGGCTGACGGTGGCTGTTAGCCGTAAACCTGGTCATTTCAGAGGGAAGCAAGAGAACTAGACAATTTAACAAATCTGCCATTTATATTTACAATTGAAATATAGTTTTTGTCTTAGATGAGTTTTTTTTCTACAGACAAAATGTTAATGAAAATATTTCAACAATAGCAAAACAATACTGCAATTACTCAAACATATTTAGCAGGAAGAAACTACAATAGGATTTGCTATTCAAAAGCCTGTGAAGAAGTCTATTTGTATGAATATTCTTTACACACAGGGTTTTGGTATTGTATTTGAATTTGGATTAACACTTTGTTGCCAGGATTTGTTTTCAATGCGTAGCAATATGGATTCATAAATTATGGAACTTATTTAACAAATCGCTAAGATTAACACTATGTGGTAAAGTGAGAAAAAAATACATAAAAATGTGGGCTGTAGTAATAAATTGAATATTGAAAATTATGAATATTATTATTTTTTTGTTCATTGAAAACACCACCAGCAATAGAAAGGGGCAGCGGCATGAATATAATTTGTTTATTTTTTTTCCTATTGAATTGAATTGTTGCTTATGAAAATAAATAAATAATATTTATATTGGGCTTAGCGGGGGAAGTGTGAATGAATTTGTAATCCAACATATTGCAGGAATTTTTATTAAGGTTGATTTCATTTGATTTGATTTGAGCTGAAGGTTGCCTTTTAAGGAGCATAGCAAGCTGTTGATTTTTCTTCTCTCTTTTATTTGCAAAATATTAATGAATGCCAATCAGGCAGAATGTGTTGAAAGACAAATAAAAAGAAATAAGTTAATATGTCCTTGCAGGTCAAGAAAGTTTAGCTGTAAAGCGTATAATTAAATTAAATTCAAAATTACTCTGCTCAAAATATCGCTTTATATCCGGCTCGACTTAAGAATTTTTATGTATAATTTAATATTTAAGCACAAACTCTTAAATATTAAATTAAATACAAAAATAAATTAAAAAAAGGCCAAAAGACATAGAATAAGACTTAAGGACTATTTACGAACGCAAATAATCGATTTTGGTTAAAAAACAAAGAAGTTTGAAAATTATATCGTCTAAGATTTTTTTTTACGATATGATAAATTGTTATACTAAGACTACTACGAACAAGCTTGTTTTCTGAAGATTCGAAGTGCGTTGAGGCCAATAGGGGTATCTGACATTTGCGTTTTTTCGAATTGGTTGTGATTTCTTTTTTTTCTTACTTGCCTTGCTAAATCACCATGCAGGGACATACCGCTCAATAAAACCTGCAAATGATAAAATTGTTTTAATAAAATGAGTGTTCTTAGCCCATTTTATGGTCTCCTTAAGCATTAAACAGACAGAACTATTCGCAGTGTATGGGATAACTTCGCATGTCCTGAGTGACAGGGTTCCAAGTTTGGCAGCGGTATAGAATAATGAATTTTATATTCGAATTTTAATTTGAAATTTTCGTTAATAGAGAAAGGTAGTGCTAATTAAAGATTTTGTTTAAGTAAACATAAACTTTAAAAATATTGATAAAATATTAAATTATTGGTCTCCTATGCCAGAATAAGAGGTTTAATCGTCGCTTTCGATAAAGAGCTGATTCGATCACGTTTTTCAGTTTGAGATTATGGCATTCGCTATTGAACAATGGAATAATATGGTTCGATACCGAATGTCATAATCTCAAACTGAAATAAATTGAATAAAGTGCGACCGACTTTGACTCAAGCAAGAAGGGTTCCGTTCGAGCAATAGATGTAAAGTCTCGCAATTTTTTTAGTTTTTGTGATTTTTTCGGTTTTGAAATTTTTTTTTTTTTAATATAGCGTTTTTCTAATATTGGCAATTTTTTTTTTAATTTTGGCGCTTTTTTTCTCGTTTTGTCGATTTCATTTTGGCAATTTTTTTCATTTTTGGAGACTTTTTTAATTTTGGCGATTTTTTTTCATTTTGGCGATTTTGTTCATTTTGACAATTTTTTCGGTTTTTGGCGATTTATTTTTATTTTAATTTTAAAATTTTTTTAATTTGGTCCTTTTCCCGTCCTGACGATTTTTTTTATTTTTTGGCGATTTTTTTCAGTTTGGCGATTTTATAATTTTGAGGATTTTTTAGTTTTACCGTTTCTGAAAATTTCAAGAAATTGCCTCTTACGGTTTCCAAGATGCAGCAACTTGTCAAAATTACATGGTTAAAATTACATTAACTGATAGAACACCCTTTATGTTTTTTTTAAATATAAAAATACACTAAAGGTTTTGGAACACCCTTTAATTTTTAACTCTCATATATTTAGTGTTATAACGGCCAAAGTTCTACATACTCTGTCCAAATTTCATATCCGCAGCTCTTATGGTTCTCGAGAAAATAGCCTGTGACGGGCAGACGGACAGCGTAGCGAAAACAATAGGGTTCTTTTCACCTTTGGTGTTCGGAACCCTACACAGAAAAAACTAAATTTCATTTTCAGTAACCAAATTCGTTGAATCAGTAAATATTTTTTTTTTGAATTCGGTCCTACAAATTATTTTCTAAATTCTGATTCTGATAAAAATTTTGTAAAAATTTAAATTAACCATAGTTCGGCTGATAGAAAATGTGTTGGTGTTTATCTTGCTTGTTGATACGAACAACGTGCTGTTGTGCGGTTGTTGTTGTTTATTTTGATTGATCGTGTTGTATACATGTAAATGCCGAAAAGTAGCTGACAAACATTGTGGCCTGTTTCTTCTCTACACAGTTTTTTGGTATAAATTAATTTAGTGGAACAGTACAGATATTTACTGAAACTAAGTTTGATTTCAAACAAATATTTGTTTAAAATTTTTTTGAATGAGACATTTTTAGATTTAGTTGAACTGTAGTGAATTTTAATCAGAAATAATTTATTATTCGGGCTTAAGTTCAGTAATTTCATTTATTGTTGAATGAAATATTTTTATTAATTAATGTGAGTTTCTAAAGAAGAGAAGAAAAATTAAATTAGACTTTTAAGCCGGGGGAAATACCGATATTTTTCTATGCAGCAACGCTCTTCATCAGCACCCTAGTCTATCTACTTGGGTAGAGATCTAGGCGCACGCCAGTGCGCCAGCCAAGTTCCGACCAATGCACGCAGTGCGTATATTTACAGGAAGCCATTCGAGCTGTTTTTACCCTCCTCATAACCCTGTTCCCCGCGACCGTAAAATTATGAAATTTAAACCATAATTAGAATAAATTCATGTAACCACACAAGCAAAGTTTCCAAGTTTTATAACGAAAGGTTTTGGAGATATGGAGGTGCAAAAAGTGCATATTTTAAGGCATACTCACTGACTCACTGATCACTCATCAAATCGATGAAGCACTTCCACTATAGGTAGAGAGCTAAGATTTGGTACACGAGTAGATATAGGTGAGCAATTAACCAGAAAAATCTGAAAACCCGAAAATTGCAACCAAGGGGGCGGGGCTACGCCCATAAAAATTTCAATCTAAGCTAGTGAGCTGAAATTTGCTACAGAGCTAGGTCTAGGTGAACAATAAACTAAAAAAGTTTTAAAATCCAAAAATTTTGGCCAGGAGGGCGGGGCTACGCCCATAAAGGCTAGAATTAAAAAAGCAAATCTAAGGCGCTAAGTGGAAGCTATTTTATTTAAATTCGGCATACATAATGCGATAATGCAAGCCTAAAAATTTTTCATTAAAAAAGTGGGCGTTGACACTCCCATACAATTTCAACCTCATTTTCGTGTACTACGGCTCAGCATATTTAGATATACTATTTCTGTATGTCTTATAATCAGTTTGCTCCAAAACTCGACACAAATAATAAACACTTGCCGAAAAAACTCTTGTGTTTGGAAAAGTGGGCAGGGTTACGCCCATAAATATCAAAAATTAAAAGTTGCGCTAAGGAGCTGAAATTTGATACACGAGTAGGTCTAGGTGAGAAACCAACTAGAAAAATCTGAAAACCCGGAAATTTAAGTCAGAGGGGCGGGGCTACGCCCATAAAAGTTAAAAATTAAAAGTTGCGCTTATGAGCTGAAATTTGAAACACAAATAGGTCTAGGTGAGAGACCAACTAGAAAAATCTGAAAAACCAAAAAATTTTACTAGAATGGGCGGGTGGCCACTCTACTATTGTTTGAACCTGAAAACTTACAGTCTTATTTATAAAACTTATTAAGGCTTTTTAAGAAAAAATTTTTATGAAAATTTGCCTTAAAACCCCTCTATAAAGCCTTAATAAGTTATATAAATAATGCTGTTAATATACAGTTTTTAACTTAAGCCATTTTAGTGAAACCTTGCATATACGTTACACGTATACAATACTTTGAACTATCACCTAAAAAAGTGGTCGTGATCACTCCCATAAAATTTTAGCCTTGTGTTTAATCTACTTCGGTCTAGCATATTTTAGAAGAAAATTAGCATGAACTATAAGCGCTGCTCTCAACAATATTGTGAGTTTAAAATAGTGGGACGGGTAATGCTCATAAAATTATAAGGTATAGTTCTAGACAGCAGAAATTTTATACACAAGTAAGTGTAGAGTAAGCCAATGGGAAAATCTTAAAACCAAGAAGTTTTTCATCCTCTAAAACTCCAATTTTCACTAGAGAGCTGAAGTTTGGTACACAAATTAATCCAGATCAGAGATCACTAAGAAAATCTAAGAAACCAGTAGTTTCAATCAGTTGTTGGGAACAAGCACTGTAAACTCAAAATTAAGTTAAATTTTATTGAAACTTTTCATACACATTGCACTTATCCAAAGTAAAAATTTCCTGTTTTGAAAAACGGCCGTGAGACTTCATCAATAAATCTTTGCTTTTTCTTTCATGTACTTCGGCTTAGCATTTTTTAGTCTACTACTCATGTATTTCCCATTAGCTTTTTCATGCTAGCAGATATAAAATTCGGCGGGGCCAGACCCATAAACATTTTACGTAATATTATACTATAGAGAGCTGACATTTTGTAGACAAATAGTCCTAATTGATTTACTCAATCGGAAAATCCAAAAATTAAAGCACCAGCTACCCTATTTAAACTTTGCATGCACATTGTTCATATCCTTGTGAGTTATTTACTTCGGCTAAACAGACTTTAATATGTAAATATATTGAGAAAATAGGCGGGGTCATGTCCAGTAAAATTTGCGCTGTATTTTACATATTTCTTTTCAGACTACTCTTACCAAATTGTGTACACTTCGGCGACCATTTGTAATGACACAATAGTACATTTTTAAGGTGTACAATCCAACACCCATCACACTCTTACCCATTATTTTATGTACCTCTGCCATTTTCAACTGGCACAGTGATTATGAATAGAAATAAAATACACTCGAAATTTTAAGTTTAAAAAGTGTTATTATAGAAATCTTTTCAAAAAGTAATCAGATCCTGACAAAAACATAAATGTGAAAAAGGCCAAGTTCCTATCAAAAATTTCGTCCATCAAAAGCAGTGAGATATAAATTTTGACCAAGTTCTTGTTTGGAACAACACCTTTCATTGACATATGCTATGCGTTATATACATTTGTAATCGTAAGGGTGTCATATAATTTTTAGATAATCTGCTAACTTGGCAATATTTTTACCTTTCTAAAAAAGGAGAAAATAATGTTTATTTGTTCATTTCTTTATATCGTATAACTTTAGGACCGTTTGTTTACCCCAAAATTTGTGCAATTTTGTGCAAATTTGTACTGGATTTTACTGAAATGCGTTCGTTTACACACGAAAATTGCAAAAGAGAGTGCCAATTGAGAGAGTAAATTGACAGTTGTTGACTGAGAGTCTGCAAATTTTTACTGGACAAATTTTTGCCAGTAAAATCCAGTAGACGAGAAAACCATATGATTCAATAAAATAAACAAAAGTAAGCAAATACAAAGTAAAATTTTTTTAATAAAAACATTTAAAAGAAGAAAAGTTGAAGTAAAAGTTTAACAAAACAAATCTAAAAATTAAATTAAATAATCGTTAAATATATCAGTTTTCAAATTTAATTTAATTGTGTTATTTACTTTAGTTTTTTAGAGATGTAAGGTTTATGTATAGGTGAATACTTATTTCTGCATACTATTCAGGGTACCGAGTATCAGAAATCAGATATTGGTGTATTTTCCTATGCCATTTACCCAGAAAAAATAAAACTAAGAACCAAATACAAACTAAAGCCTTCACACAACTTCTATTTTAGAAATATGTATGTATATATCGCTTCAAATTTATAATTATAAAAATGCATGCATCAATTACCAAAAATATGTATTTCATGGGTTTCAAAAACAACAAAAACATACAACAATATTATCAGCTGTTTTGATTAATCTGCAAATTTTTGCAATTTTTCCGTTCGCGTACTTTTTTGTGCAAGAGACATTCTTGAGAGTAAAATTTTCAAATTACCCAAAATTTACTCAACTACTGAATTTTACTGAAAAAGTAAACAAACGGACCTTTTTTTCCCCTATATTGTACGATATAATTGTTACTACATTTTATCTTCAATTTATCTACTTGCATCCCTTTTCACAATGTGTAGTTAAGAGTTAACATGAACTTTAACTGCAAGTTCTTCATACAAAACCTGCCGTTAAAGTCCCTGTTATCTTTTAACTGTATATTGTGAAAAGCGTCATTAATGGCTTTATTAAATTCCATTCACGAAGTTATTATTGTTAAAAAAGAAATTATAGTCAAATCTTTAATCCAATTTATCCAATCTATGGAAAACAATTAACATTTTTCTAAGCCTCTTCTCCAGACAACACAAAAAATATTTACTAATAAAATTAATAAAATTACTAATTGGCATTGATTTTTTTAAGACTAACGCCTTCGCTGTTATACCATTTGTATTTTTATTAGACAACATTAAAATTTATGAAAACAAACATATTTCGTTTAGTAATGAACATAAAATCTAAACAATTTTTTTTTATTATTATTAATAAAATTACATTAATATTGGCAGCAGCAGCTTTATGGATATTAAGGCTCTGCCCTCTTCCCTCCTTTTGTCACACACATCACTAAGCAAAAGCCAAGTGTCCATGTTAATGATTGTCGTTACAAACAAATTGTGCCAACTAACTCAGTGCTCCACACAATCATTGCGATACATCTTGGATAAGAGCCATAAGTAAAAGTAGCAGCAACAATCAATAGAATGGACATTATAAAGCAGAGATGGAAAAGTGAAATCGTAAAATCTATCAGTTATCTATTATAGACTAAAAGCTGTTAACATGAGTGCAGGAGAAACTGTGTTAACATTCACAATAAGCAAATGTATATTAACAAGTTTTTGAGTTCATGTGTACATCGTTACATCGTGTAGCGAACGTGGTAGTTTATGATTTATTCTGCAAGTTTTTGTATAAAAATTGTTTAGTGTAAATAAAATTTTTTCATGGATTTATAACGGGCTTATAAAGCAGTTCTACACGAAATTTTTTTTAAAAGCCCAAAATAAAACAAAATATTATTTTTTTTATAAATAAGACAGTAAGAATTTATTAACTTGTTTTTTTTTCTTGTGAATATTACAAAAATGTGAACCCTCAGCGATGATAATTTAATTTTAATTACAATAAAAAGAGGCCGTCAGTATAAAAATTAATTAAAACCAACAACATTAATTCTTGATGAGCGTAGTGTATAAAAAGAAGCAAAATATTTCTAGCAAAGAAAGAATTATTGAAGATTATTGGAATCGCTTTGTGCTGTACTGCCTCTCACTCATCTGACTGATATACCACTAAAATCATGTAATTGCAAAAAATTTAAGGTTGAAACATATTTTTTTCGTACGTAATTACATTATCGTTACTGCAAACGAGTAAGGAGTTCCCAATACAGGAGTAACTCTTTGTTTGCTGCTTTAGAAGGTTTGAAATAAGATTATTCACGCTGCCAGCTCTGAGTGCAAACTAAATTATTATTTTGCCTTTTAAAATAACTTACAGTGGTTTTAAACTTCAAACTTTACGAAAAGCAAACACTATTGCACGTAGTTTTCCATGCCTGATCGACATGTAATTGTGAGAAAGGCCCCAGCTTGCGGGAGATTATTTTTTTTCTATAGAAGAAGGATATTATTATAAATAATATTGCCGTTATAGTAGATTAATACTAAAAGATTAGAGAAGTGGGCTATTTAGTTTTATAGTCAGACAGTGTTACCGTTAAACATTTTGTGTTAGAAAAAATAAAACTAAAGAAAACTTGAGTAATAAACTGACATATTTTTTAGTTAATTTTCAAAATAAACGTAACCTTGGTTGTTGTGTTAATAACTTATGTTATAAACTTTGCATGAAGAAAATAACAAGTTTCTAGCGAATTTTGCCGCCAGGAAGACTTCGAAAAAATATGAGTGATTAAAAACTTTAAAATTTTTTCGAATAAACATAATCACCCCTATTATGAATAAAATGTGAAATTTTTGTTCCCATGGAATTCTCGTTCCCCACAAAGCGAAATAATGTGCAATCGTGAATTTCATGGGAACCACAGCCATAAAATTTACTGCATTTGAACCAAAGAGATTCATGTTCAATGAAAAAAAGGTGCTGCAAGGAACTAATTGTTATTAATCGGGGACATTATTTATTGATTTTGCCCTAAAAATAATTATTTGTAACTTTTAATTGTATATTTAAATTACGCAGTGTATTAATTCAGTTCGCCTGCAAAAATAAAGTGAACAAAACAAAAGGAAATGTAAAAAAAATCTATGAGAAGAATATTATTCACGACAAGAAAGGGAACACATTTCAGGGGAAAAATTATTCACGACTGCAATTTGAGGAAAAGGGAAAATATTTTGAGGGAAAACTGTTCACGATATGGGTGAATATGAAAAGAAGGTTGGATTTCCCCATTTTGCACATTATTTAGGTGAAGAGCCATAGAATACCTTAAAAACTTTGCACTTTAGTCGAATAATTTTTTTTTAGCGTTTTCGTATAAAATCCTGTAACCAACATTTTGGTAGAACATGTTAATTTCCTAACTAATCTGTATATGGGCATTTCTACGGGAAAATTAACTTCTTTGTGACGCACGATGGTAAGCAATTAATGTTGTATTTCAGAACAATGTGACTAGATTTTTCTTAAAATTTTATATAATATAGAACTGCTGACGGCCTACACAAATATGTAAAGAAGTAAAAGGAAAGTTTCGTTTTCTTTGAAAAACTAAACATATTTGATGTAGCACGCTACAAGAAGTTAATGTAAGAGATTAAAACAGTGGCCTTCTTAATATTAAGACCAGCCAGTGTTACCGTTGAAATTTTAAAAAAGTGTCACAAAATGAGTCACCAAAAATTTTTCTTTTTTTTTGGCAAAAAACAAGGGCCAACTATCTTAAATAATCTATCAAAATGTTTCTGCTTCAATTTTTTTTCAAATTTAAATCTAATACCGGAAAGGTTATTCTTAAAAAAAGTGCTTCTGTCAGAGGAGATTTTAAAAAATATGAATGTATTATGGCCGAGTCACATAGAATTCGACATAAAGCCGGCCGGCCATTCACGTACAGTTTTAACTGCTAGTCTCAACTGTTCAGTTATAACTGATAAAAATATAAAAATTTTAAATTTCTCAGTTAAACTGAAAAGTTGAGTTCAACTGTCAATTATTAACCACATACGTACAATTTCAACTGTTCAGTTAAAACTGTACGTATTTGAGTTTCAACTGTTCAGTTGATACTGACAGTTAAAAGTGTACGTGAGTGGCCGGCTTAAGTTAAACTTCGCATTTTTAAACTGACAATTGAAGTTGAAATACAACGTTTCTTATGAGCTCTGTTACATTCAGTAGGTCCGCGTCAAAGCAAAGTCAAAAGGTGGGCAATTTTTAACTTTTAGTGAACATTGACTAGTTTAACAGGTATTATAATACCCTACTGAATTCGATGAGCAAAGAGAACGGTTTCACCAAACCACAATGCCCTTGGAAAAGTGGTACAAAGGCAAAAAACTTGATATCAATATTATAAATATAATACGAATATTTTTTTTTATTATTTTTATTTCTTATTTATCCCAATAAGCACTCAAAAAATTAAAATTCAAGCACTTGAAATTGAACTGGAAACAAAGTAATTTTCAAGTTTGAAAATATTTTTAAATAAAAAATCAAACAACATACATATATGCTCAAACCTTGTCAAATACGTAATTTATTTATTATTAAAACTGAAATTGTGGTGAATATATCAAAAACAAATAAATAAAAGTGAATTTGGAAAACAAAGGTGAGTAAAACGTGAAAACAATAGCGAAGGCAGATGTTTAGAAAATAATTATTAGAAACCAAAGGAATTGCTTTCCATTCCATTCCATTCCATTCCATTTTAAAACCCTTATTTTTGCAGCTTGAAATATACTTGAATTCAATTGTAATACAAGGTTGAATTACAGTATAATTCAAGGCTTGAATTGTTCGCATTGAGTTCAAGTTCCCTTTTCATTGGAGAATGCTATTGAATTAAAGTGTGAATCAAGCATAATTCAACTCTTGACAATTGATTGTATGGCTTGAATACCACTTGTTTTACACTTGATTTCAAGCAAAATTGCTTATTGGGTAATGTTGATGTAAAGAAAAAACAAATGGAATTAAAAAATTTTCGGGACATTTTTCACTTTTTCGGCTACCTGAGCGCATTCCTAGGAAGTTCATATGTTCTAGAAAGTTGTTAATTGAGATCTTAGATATATTTTTGTAGTTGATTGTTTCCTTCAATTTTGAACGGTTTGCTACCTATGGAACTGAACAGGGGAAAAAATCTAAAAAAAATCATCTTGAAGATGAAGTTTTCTTTTGATTTTATATGTTGACAATTTTCGTTCTTAATGACAAGAGCTACAACTTTGCCTGAGAGAGTACCTAAATCAAAATTCCGAACGTTGTGCAAGATATAAGCCTTAGATAATTATCAGTTTTTTGCAAAAATGACACCGAGGCCCAAAATCTTTGGGGCCCCATAAAAAAAGTTCATGACTTGCGGCAAAAGTGGGGGACACGGATCTTTTTATTTTGACCTTTTATCAAGTAGTGTTTACCGTATATGATTATATTTCCATGATTTAAAAAATTATACACAGTGTTATTGGTTTTTTTTTGGTGTTTTGATTTAGGGTTTTGAGTTTTGTGGGAGCAATAATAACATTTAATTAAAGATATTAATAAAATAAATAAAAAAGCTTAAGTTTAACTAAAGAAATTGAGAACAAACCTATTAAAGCTGCTCAAATATTTCTGTAAACTAAGTATTCATTCCCCCTTATTGCGAATGGCGTCGTCGACGTCACATTAAGACGACGGTAAAAATTGTCACTGATCTACTCCTTATCAAAAACAATTGACTACTATTAATATGCTACATTAATTTACAAAGTCTTAGAGATTTGTAAGAGATTGTCAATAAGAGCCTAATGTTGCTGGTAAAGAGTAGACAAGTGTTACTGACGTCTTGATGCAACGTCGACGACGCCATTCACAATATGGGTGATTGTGTCCTTTACGTTGCAATAAGGTCAGTTAAAAAAGGCAACGTGCTATGTATGAAGGTTTCTATGTGGGAGAAAACAAAATCTCTTTTGCTTAAAGCAGCTTATGCATTCTGGCGAGTATGGCACAATTGCAACATCTATTGTTTTGGCCGTTTTGAAAAAATGTTTGGCGAGTACTTCATTGATTTTATGTGAACTATTTCTTCTCTTAACAGGGAAACACTCGTCTGACTCGTATTTTTGCAGTGCTAAGGTTATATAAATTTAATAATTTCTCCTCCCAGAGGTCACTGAAAATATTTTCGCTGATTTCTCTCTAAAAGTTTATTTCTCCCAGAATTTTTTTTTTAATTGTTTTGCAGCATACATTTTTAATTTTACAATCTTTCAAGAGATATCTAGTCTTATTCACAGGCATAAACATTATCAGCTGCTTTAGCTGCTTTTAACTTGGCAGCACTGAGCTTAATGCAGCGCATAGAGAAAAAACTGCCTCATAGACTCAATAAGATTTTCTCTATGAAACGTTTTTAGGCTAAGGGGTATCCCAGCAGAAAGAAGCGAATATTTTTTCATAGAGATTCCTTATTGTTTTTATGTGGTAAATCTTATTAATTTTATCAAGAAGAAAACCACATAAAATCATGAAGAAATCTTATTATTCCCAACTTTTTTTACTCAATTTCCGTTATTTTTGGCACCAAAAAAACATTCCATAGAGAAAAATTTATTGATTCTATTAGGTTTTCTTATAAATTGTAAACTATTTGGATTTCTTTATGATTTTATTAGGTTGCCTTATTGATTTTTTTTAAAAGGTTTTCTTATTGATTTTATTAGGTTGCTATATGATTATGTGTAAAGCATCTTGTTGATTTTTTTAACAAGGAAATCTTCTTGATTTTATGAGGTGTCTTGTTATTTCATATCTATAAATAGACACAGACAATTTTTTTTTCATCATCTTTTTCGTTTTTGTATAAGCATATTTGCAAAATTATTTCAATGATTATTCAGACTGCTTGTTAGCATATTGGTTAGAGTGTTTGTCTATCAGTCAGAAGTTTGCTGGTTCAATACTTGTCTCCTTTCAAGTAATAATATGTATATATGGTGAGTTAATTAATTAAGAATACAATATAATATATATGTATCTATGTAAGTATGTATAGTATAAATAAATAACATCTACATATACTACATACATACATAAGTATATGGTATAGAATTTAAATGAAAATACATAAGCAAAACACAAATAATAAAGACATATTTATTTTTATTTTATGAGGTCGACTCATAAAATCAAGAAGAAAACCTTATTAAAAAAAATCAATAAGATAACCTCATAAAAACTACAAGATTTCTTCTTGATTTTTTCAAAAAGGTTTTCTCTATGAAATTAATAAGATTTCCTTATTGAAAAAAAAACCATAGAGATTTCTTATTAATTTTGTTCTATTTTATGAGGTATTTATTAGGCACTCTTTTCTCTGTGCGAATACAAGATTGCATTTTATAAAACCAATTCAAAAAAAGTTTTAGTTGGTTTTTTAACTAAAACATGGTGTGTGGTAAAACCCGGAGGCCTACGCTGTAATTCGATTCGAAAAACAAATAATTTCGAATTTACATGTTATAAACATATAAATTCGAAAGTGTTTCTTTCGTTTCGAATTACACAGTAGACCCCCAGGTCTTAACAGCTGGTTTTAACTTTAAAACCAACATTTATTAAAACCATGCAATTGTGAAAATACTATTACGTAGAAATCACATGAAAAATTAAGAACTATTATTGAAAGGATAAAAAATTAGTCATTTAAGAAAAGGGTTGGAAAAAGTTCAATGCAGTTTAAAAAACACAAATCTGACACTTAAAAATAAACAGCGGCAACGCTTGCAGTTTGCATTTGTTTAAAACAAAAATGACGGAAAACATTGACTGTCTATTAAGCAGTCAAATGGACAGGGGCTGACTTACATGAAAACTGACTATTAGAAAAACATGGGGGCGGTCTTGTCTAAAATTGTTCCGCTTTTTTTAACTGCCTACGACGGCAAAGCCAACTTACTTATACATTATATGCAGTAATAACAGTTTTTTTTTTTTTTGTAAATTAACAATTGTTTTTTAATAGAAAACATTTATAATATTTCTTTTTATTTTAGCCGGTATATACATACATATGTATGTATGCATATGTATGTGCTTATGTTTTACTAAAAGTGTGCGTGTTTGGAAATAAAAATATGCGTATGAATGTGTATATTTTTCATTTTTAGTTACCCACAAGCGCCACATTACGTTAAACTCATTAACTTAACGAGCTCTATTGTGCAACATAAAAGGATTATTAACAAATCAGTGATTTTTTGTGCGCTCATGTTTGAATATATTTTGTCAACGACAAAAGGGCAAAAATTTATATAAAATTTTTTCAACTCAAAAAGTTTTGCATAGTCACATACAGACACTCACACACACACACTCACGTTGACAATACGTTCAAATAAATTTCATTTTCTTGCTGTTGCTATAAGGGATGCCAGATATTTTTTTCAATACTCTCACTAGAAAAAAAAATTGCTTTTTGGGAAGAAAGTTATGTGTTAAAAAAATAACTTTCATTGATAATATTCATTCACAGATTTCATAACTTTCTCTAGAACCGCAAGTGCTACGGACCTTAAATTTTGACAGAGTATGTAGAACTTTAACCGCTAGAACAATAAATATATGACAGGGTAAAAATTAAAGGGTGTATAAAAGCGAGCAACAAAAAATATTAAAATCCCATTACAATTACATATATATAGACACTTGAAATTTGGAAAGTTAGTCTATTTTTATACAGGCCATAACAATTAACATTAAAATTTAAAAAATCTAAATTCAAGTTTAATAAAGTTTAATAACTTTTTTGTTTATTAATTTTTTTTTATTTTTTCTTTCAGATTATATAGACAACACTTGGAGAATTTATAATGGAGAGGTTCACAACTGAACAGAGAACCAGAACAATAGAATTTTATTATTTGATTTGAAAATTGAAAATTTGATTATGAGTGATGAAGCTCATTTTCATTTGAATGGCTTTGTTAATAAGCAGAACTGTAGGTTCTGGGGTTCTCAAAATCCAAGAGCCATTCATCAACGCCAATTGCACCCCATCAGGTGTACAGTATGGTGTGGGATCACATCTGAAAATGTCATTGGGCCCTACTTCTTCGAGAATGAAGATGGAAGTGCTGTAACCGTAAATGGAGAGCGGTATCGGTTTATGATAGAAAATTTTTTACGTCCTGCTCTTGAAAACAGACCTGGTATGTGGTTTCAGCAGGACGGAGCCACTGCCCATACTGCCCGAGACACAATGGCACTTTTAAGTCAAATTTTCGGAGAGCGAATAATTTCTCGAAATTCGGAAATTATTTGGCCAGCGCGATCGCCAGATTTGACAGTACCCGACTATTTTCTTTGGGGTTTTTTGAAGGAGCGAGTGTATGTGAACAAGCCAGAGACAATCCTTGAACTCAAGGCAAACATTGTTGCAGAAATTCGAACGCTACAGCCACAAGTTTTGAAAGATGTTATGGAAAATGCTCTAAAAAGAGCCCATCAGTGCGAAGCTGAAAACGGTGGTCATTTAAGAGACATCATTTTTCATACTTAGTGTAAAAAAATTTCCATTTTGTATATTATATAATCTGAAAGAAAAAATAAAAAAAGTTAATAAACAAAAAAGTTATTAAACTTTTACACCCCTTGGTTTCTTTTGGCCCACCCTGTATCAGTTAATGTAATTTTGACTGCAATTTTGACACCGTAAGAGACAGACTCTTGAAATTTCCAAAAACGTTAAAACGAAAAAAATCCCAAAATTAACAATCGCCAAACTGAGTACAATCGCCTAAAACAAAAAAAAAACCGCCAAAACGAAAAAGCGCCTACCTAAAAAAAATCTCTTAAACTTAAATAAATCGCCAAAAAGCGAAAAATCGCAAAAAAAAATAAAAAAGCCAACAATACAAAAAAAAAAACAAAAAAAAAACAAAAAAACCAAAAGCAAAAAGGGCCAAAAATAAGAAAAACCGTAAAAACTGGAAAAATTGCCAAAAACCGAAAAATGTTTTACAGCGTACTTATTTTTGGGGTTCCGTACACCAAAGGTGAAAAGGAACCCCTATTGTTTTCGCTACGCTGTCCGTCTGTCCGTCACAGGCTATTTTCGCAGGAACCGTAAGAGCTACAGACCTGAAATTTGAACAGTATATGTAGAACCTTGGCCGCTACAACAACAAATACGTTACAGTAAAAAATTAAAGGGTGTTCCAAATCGAGCAACGAAAAATTTTAAAATCTTATGTAATATACGTACAATTGTATGTACATATTTATATTGACACTTGAAATTTGTAAAATTATTGTCTTTTTTGTACAGACTACAACAATTAACACTAAAATTAAAAAAAAAAATAAATCAAAGGGTGGTCCATCAGTTAATGCAATTTTTACTATGTAATTTTGACAACTTGCTATATATTGGAAACCGTAAGAGGCAAACTCTTGAAATTTTCAAAAGCGGTAATACTAAAAAAACGAAAATTATAAAATCGCAAAATCCAAAAAAAAAATCGCCAAAATAAAAAAAGCACTAAATCATAAACAAAATTCTAACACTTAAATAAATTGGCATAACCCAAAAAAAATCGACAAAATGAAAAAATCACCAAGATGAAAAAAAACGCCGAAAACCGAAAAAATCGCCAAAACGCGAAAAAGGCGCCAAAATTAAAAAAATTGCCTGAATGAAAAAAAATCGCCGAAATGAAAAAAATCGCCAAAATTAAAAAAAATCGCCAAAATTAAAAAACGCCAAAAAAAATCCCCAAAACGCGAAAAAGGCGCCAAAACTAAAAAAATCGCCTTTAAGAAAAAAAATTGCCAAAATGAAATAAATGCCAAAAACTGAAAAAATCGATAAAACGAGCAAAAAGTGCCTAAACTAAAAAAAAGCGCCAACTAAAAAAAATCGCCAAAAATCGAAAAAAACCCAAAAATCAAAAAAAGCCAAAACTATGTTTTCTGTGTATTAAAAAAAATTAAAAAGCAAAAATCGATTTTTGACTTATTTTTGAAAAAAAAAATTTTTAATCGCGTTTTTAAATATTGATAATAAAAAAATAATTGCTGAGTACAAAAAATACTTTTTTTCCTGAACTGTTGTAGAAGTCACTGTACATATAGGGAAAAAAATCCTTTCCCCGCATTTCCTGATGTTTAGCTAAAACTCTCAAATCTGGCAGCCCTGGCTTGATCACATATATACATCACATTATTTCACATTCGTTATAAAATTGCCAGCAAAAAAAAAACCATTGACTGGAACCACAAATGACTCTGACTAACTGGGTACGAAACTGATTCGCTAAAAATAAAAAGTAGCTTCTTTCTTCTTATTTTTGTTGAAGAGAAGGAGCAAAGTAACAGAATGCTTTTGATCTATAATTTAGTAAATTAGCTTTGAAGACAAAATCATAAAAATTTTATTTATCATAATTGTAGTTGTTTGTTCTTTTATTATTATCATTCTCTATGTACAATAATTTATTTAAGATTATATAAATTTCCATAAACATAATTTTTGCGCAACTGAATGAGTTAGAAAATAAAGAGGGGGTAAGAAAGAAAACCCACATTAACTTAATTGTGACAATTGAAATGTAAGTAAGAAAAAGGCAAAGTTACTTAATAATTATAAAAAAAAGCAGAAAACATTATTAAATTATCTTTTATTTTTTCAAATTAAACATTAACCAGCTGCCAAGTTTGTGCAAATGCAAGTGTTGCAGAGATATTTAGACATAATGAGGAAGTCAAGATTGACCTTCTGGTTAAGAAATTAAGCAAATATGAGAAAGAAATAATCATCACAAGTTAGTTTTTTTTAAATTAAAGTGGTTGTTTGATGTTATATGTAAATTTAATAAAGTTATAAACTAATTCAGTTGGATATTTTTTTGATTGTATTAGAAACTGTCAAAATTAGTTTTCCACAAAGTTTGTTGATTGAGGATTAAGCACGTCTATCTGCTTAACTCATCTTCAGTCAACCCGATTGATGATGTCTTTAATATACTTTTTTTTATAGAAGCCTTCAGACTTGTGACAATGGCTTTGTTACAAAAAATTTTATGAACAACCAGTCAAATTGATGCCTGAAGAATGCCTTAAACATCAGATTGGGAAGTTGTCAAATACAAGACAAATATATATTTAATTTTAGTTTACATTACGACAAGAAATGTCAATCAATGGAATCGAATAAAAAATTTAAAATTGTTGCTAGTTAAGCTTGTATAGATGCTGAGATTAATTGGTACTAATCCCAACATAACGTACTATAACTGCCAAAAACCTAACCGACATATTTTTTGGACCTCGTTTGTTTTTGGAGAGAATTTGATTATTAACGATCGCAAATAATCGATTATTTAAGAAAATTAAGCTCGAAAGTTATGTCGCTTTATGTTCTTTTTATTTCCAAATTAAAAAAAAAATCATTTCACGTTCTGCATCCATGCACCGTATTCCTCAATGCCAAAAAAAAAGTCTGGCAACCCTAGCCCCCTACTATACTCCTCTAGCATGTCGTTTTTCATACCCTAGAATTCGATGCCTAGTAAATTCATCATCGCAGCTCCTCAAAACGTAATCTATGGACAAACGCAAAGCTACATTCCACATCTACACACCCTAAGCTACAATAACAAAGAAGTCTGGCAGCCCTGACTCCCTGCTATGCTCCTATTTAGCGACTTATTCCCTACCCTGTATTTCGCTGTCAAATTAGTTTTTCATCACAACTCAAAACGCCATCTATCGGCGAAAGCAGAACTACATTACATATCTACACTTTCTAAGATATAATAATAAAAAGTTATGGCAACGCTGGCCAGCTGCTATACTCCTAAAGTATGTCCTTTTCTATACCCTTGAATTTGGTACCAAGTGGATTCTTCATCGCAGCTTTTCAAAACACCATCTATCGGTGAGGAGAGAAATACATTCCACATCTACACATCTTAAGCTAATGTAATACAAAAAAGTCTGGCAGCCCTGTTCCCCTGCTATAATCCTATAACACGTCCTCTTCCCTACCACGGAATTCGGTGCCAAGTCAATTATTCATTGCTGCTCCTCAAAACGCCATCTATCGGCGAAGGAAGAGCTACATTCCACATATACACGTTCTAAGCTACAATAATAAGAACATGTTTGGCAGCCCTGGATCGTTTTTTACTCCTATAGCATGTCCTCTTTCCTACCCTTCAATTTGGTGCCCAGTAGATTCTTCATCACAGCTTTTAAATACGCCATCTATTCGCAAGGGCAAAACTACATTCCACATCTACACAACCTATAGTAGCTTAAAAAAATCTGGCAACCCTGGCTCCTAGCCATATTCCAATAGCACTTCGTCTTCCATACCCTTGAATGCGGTTCCAAGTGAATTCTTCATCGCAGCTCCTCAAGACACCATCTAGCGGCGAAGAAGGAATTACATTCCACATCTACACATCCTGAACTACAATAGTAAAAGCTTCTGGCAACTCTGGCTCCCTGCTATACTCTTATAGTGCGTCGCCGTTCAAGTATGTATTCGTTTCGTCGGTTACAAAGCGTTTACATCTTAGAATATAGATACCTAAGTGCGCAAATAGGACAACAGTGTGGTGGCCAACGTACAAACGAAATTCTGGACAGATTGAGTATACCTTGGCTTGGAAATAAAACTGCGTTATAATGTTTATGTTTTTTTAATAAAGGATATTACCAGGATTGTACCAGAATTTTCCAAGATCGAATTTTCATCACATTTCGTCGTTTTGAGATTCAGAGTGTCGATTGTATGTGTGTGTGTATGTGTAATATCCCAGTTGACCATGTCTTTCAGACTTCTTGCAAGACAGATACTCGACAATGCTAAGGTGTGGAGGACTTGTTGGCGACAGCCCAAAACAGATCATTGAGGAAATTTTCGTACAAATGGTAGCTAAGTTCTAACATGACCAAAAGAGCGACACTTTTGCTCATATTTTCCTTGTCCCTTTAGAATTGACAATTTGTATAGTATTTTCATCACTGAAACTACTATACATAATTTTAAATTAAACGTAGCATGACTTGGTTGTGGACAATATCTACCAAGAAGTTTGGATCACGATCAGTTAAAAATTGAAGAAAAGCAGCTTAAAATCATAAAAACCATATTGAATTAATAAGAAACATTAACGAAAGTCTGGTCATGTTAAAAGTTCAATATGGCAAAATATTAATTTAAAGTATTAATTTAGTAATTTCATTTATTTTTAAGTATCTCAATATAAATTTTCTATTATATTGAAAATTATTGAATTAATGTTACGCGTTCTTATTTTTTAGTTTCTGTATTTCCCTGAGTGTAGTGTTTCTTTCACCAAGTCTTTTAGTACGGTTTTTGTGAGATTGTCTTCATGACAAATGTTGAAATTTCAATAAGTAGTCGTTGATGAAAATATCCTGGGTGACACTCACTTCGATAGATCCGAACAATTTTCCAAGATAACATTCCCACAAAACTCCTTTTTTTACATATTTTAAACTGCTCAGCTCTTAACCCCTGAAAGAAATTCCAATTTTTTCTAAACTCGGGTAATTCGTTTTGATTACTATTGACGAAAAAGGCCGAAAAATAAATTTTTTCACAACTTCAAAACTCTTAGTCAAATCTATTTTAGTTGTTCACTGATTTTTTATAGCAAGAGTATTTCGGAGGCAACAAATTCTATTACAATCTGTAACTTAACGGTAATTATCAGGGATGGCATGGTCAATCGATTCTCATATTTATTTTTTTTTAAATCCCTCTATCGCTGTTACGGTTTGAAGATTTCTTTGTAAGGGTTGAAAATTATTTTTCATTTCCACCTTCAATCAGTCAAGGGGTTAAGAAACACCTGCAAACATTTATTTATTTTTTTAATTTATTCTGTTATGATTGATGCAAGTGACATTAAGCAGTCCCAAACATTCTCTAATTTCATAATTCTTATTATTTTTAATTAAACAATAAAACATAAGTATTGCAGTAAATGTTTGCCAACATCCTTGATTAAGTTTATTTCCCCCGATAGCAAAAAAAAAAAGTAAAGAAAGGAAAGAAAAAACTAATTTCTACAAAAACCTAGTTTAGTTTTCTCCTTGAAAACATTTAATATTAAAAAAGGAAATATTCTACACCCAAACACACACACAAACACACACACATATATATACAAATGTTTACAGATATTATTAAAAAGAATTCTAAATGTTTGTACAACTCGAATGCATTAAATTTTTGTTTTCCATTTGCAGTACAATTTTTTTCGTTTTATGCAAACTGTTCCAAATTATTTTTTATATTTATTTTTGCTCCTCCAGTTTTTTTTTAGGCCAAGTATACATAAGCTGAATATTGTATACAAACATACATTTCATATGCAGATACTAGGACAACCAACAAATGCAATCAAACACACACACACACACACACACACACACACACACACACAAATACAAATGCAAGAGCCATGCACTCACATTCGCATTGGAACAGTTACAGTTACATTGGAAGTGGTATGAAATATTTTAGAAAATAAAAAAGAAGCAAACGAGTGCTGTTTACTCATTGAGTTTAATGATTCCTTATCTAGAGAGTGAGAGAGACAAAGCAGAAGAGTGAGGAGCGGTTCCTTCGAACTGAATAAGTAACACAAATCAACCGACCTGAAAACTGAAAATTTAGTTGTCATCAATTAATCATGTATTTACTTTGACTAGATGCATTTTAAGTGAAATGGTTTTATGAGTGTGTGTCTATGTGTGTGTGTGAGCTGCAATTAGTGCAGAGCTGGGAGTAGGTATATTCATAAAATAGTGCATAATGTGTAAAAGTTATAGTTAAATTTAACCAATTTCGGCATTGAAAATATCAATAATCACCGAAATTGCTTAAACTAAACAATGTCAAGTAGTTAAATAAATTTTAATAAACAAATTTTGTTATAGTGCAAATATGTATAGCTAGATTACCTGTAAAAAATAATTATAGACAAATTTAAGAAATTTTAAGGAGTGAAGAAATTTACTATTATTGTTATCCGATGGATTGTATGAAGTTGTAGAAAAATAAAGTAGATTCATATAGATTCAATAAATTATTTGCTGGGTTTTCTATAAGTTTCTAAGCCTACTACGCTTATTTAATTTTTGTGATTTTCAAAAATATTATTATTTGTGAATTCTCAAAACGTTTTTGAAAGAAAGTGCATAAGATAAGGGTTTTGTGACTGTTCAAAATGTATAGTTGAAGTCTTTTGGCGATTTGTTAAAGCAACAATGAAATGCATATAGATAATGCTTAACTACTAGCAAACATATTTCACTTATAAATTTTAAATAAAAATTTTTAACACAATTATGGCCGGGCAGCAATTTTTTTAGTACTAACCATTATTCATCTAAATTTGTTAAATTAAGATTTTGAAACAAGTTCTTATTAGTATCTTACCCGAAAAATATTTTGATATTTTAAATTTAAATTTCTATATTTATGAATTTCTTCAAACGCCTTTACTTGCAAAAGCATAAATTGTAAATGAAATCACGAATGATTTTAACTAATAAGACAGTACATGAACAGTTGGAGTTGGGTATTCAAATAGTAATACTTAAAATTATTCAGATTGGCCAACAAGAAAAATGGTTTCCCGTCAATATCTGAAAAAAACTGCTTTTATAGACACTAAAATTAACAACAAAAAATTGGTTAGATTAACCCTAGTTACTTCTTATAATTACTTTAAAAAATGTTAGTCAACAGAATCCCAGCAGTAACTTACTGCTGGCAGTAAACTAACAACTATAATTGGTTAAATTAGCCATAAAAAAAGTAAAATGATTTTTATTTTCTAAAATTAATTTTCACTGTTATTTTTGGTTCAGTTTTTTGAACTTTATCAGAGAACAGGGGGTCGATTCTGGTTCTGTGATAATGTGAAATGAAAAAAAACTTTTCATTTTCATTTACACAACCATTTTGCATAATACTTTTCACAATTACATAAAATGCGATTCTCGTTGCTATTATGAAAACATTGTTTTATTCCGTTGTGCCTATGAAACTTTTGTTTTTATGCTGCTGAAATATGTATGTCATGTAAATAAATAATATTAATTATTATTTATGTACATATTGCAAGGAACTCGGTATGAGCATAGGTAAAAGTGTTTAAAGGCTTATCGCTACATAATTAAACTTAATATTTGTCTCTTCTTTATTATAGATTGGGCAAATTTACGCTTCCAATTGCAAGGTCCGTTGTTTGTTCCGAATCATCGTCATAAGCAGAATTTAGGACAAACTTTACTTCAACCCTTAGGAGTTATTATTCATTTCTTCTGTGGGAATAGGGAAATATGTTATGCCGTGCACGTCTCCTGTCGAGCTTAAATGTCAAACAGTGGCTGTGCTGAATAAAGGTTTTCTTTTTATCTTGCCTGTAGCCTTTAATGAAGAAAACCTTTGTCAGCCATGAAGTTCTGCAGAAGGCTCTGTACGTAAAAATATTTACTCAGGAAAGTATTTATTATTATTATTCTTATACTTAGGAGAGAAACCCCTTTAGTCCGGCCGACAGCTTTGAAGGCTAAAAACTTATGAAGCTACTGTTTGATATGCTCGTAAAATCTTATGTTTTTGTAAAAGGCAAATGATGCCCATCGTGACATCATGGACGTTATTATTTCCTTTTTTAAATGCTACCGCGCACATCTTAAACCACCGCATTTAATTTTCCACATTCTATCATCATAAATTTTAGCATGACCCAAAGGCATGACCTATATGTACCTTTCTGCACTTTTCCTATCTGATCTTGGTACTCACTGTCTGCAGACGCATCTGTTACTGTATTTTTTTTTTTTTTTTTATTAACTGAATTTCGGAATTGTCGCTTGCAATTTCAACATCCACCTCTAAATATTTCACAAGGTATTATTTTTGATTATGTACTTAAATTTCGGACTTGTTGTTAACAATTTCGACATCCTCTAAATAATTTAAAATCCAAAAAAATTTGATTTTCGCCGTTGCGCGAGTTTTTTCTAGCTTCTTTACTGTTTTTCACGTAAATATTTTTTGTGTAAAATAATTTATCATATGAAAAGTTTTTTAAGTTTTTTTTTCACAGTTACACTAAACAAGAATCGACAGAGTTATGTAACTGTGAAAGGTTTTGTTCTATTCCCCATTTTTTTTTAATAATGAAAATGTATTTAAATTGTTTTCATTTTTCACTGAACGGGAATCAGAAATGCTATGAAATCGTGAAAAAACTTTTCATTTCATAATTTCACAGAACGAGAATTGACCCCCAGAAATAAGTATTGAAAAAGTGAGTAGAATTGAATAATGACTTATAATTTCTTATACTTATGCGCGCTCATACTTATTGGAATGTTGTCTATGAATCATATTCACTAGAAAGTTTGAAGTGCGCATCGAACTCGTACTTAACAATATTTATGACGTTGTTGATTTCGACTCTCCTTAACACAATGCCTATGGACGATGCAAAATAAGTATGATTCACAATGCGAAATTCGCATACGAACATTAAGGTTCTCATTGTAAGCTTGTATGTTTCTCTGTTGCTTTTTTTTTTTTTTTTGCAGGAATTTACTACTAGTGTATACTACTTGCAAACTGTTTAATGACTAAATTTTTTAAATAAACATACCTGCATGAGTTGAGTGAGCTGAATCAATGTGAGATGTATTAGTATTTTCTAGACTTGTGTCCAACAGTTCTTTTTGAACTAGTTTGAGAGCGTTTGAATCAAAAGTTGTTTCAAACCCATTTAATTTATATTGATGTTTTTGACTTTACTTGTGTCCAACTGAACGAACTAGTTCAAAAAGAACTGTTGGACACAAGTCAAAATCAAAATGAGGTCATTTATAAGTGTGAGTGTGGTATGAATATGATGTCAACGTCGGATTCATATATATTTCCACCTATAATATATATAAATATCATCGTGAGTGTGCGTAAATCAGAGTAGTTGAGTTTAAATGATGTCTACTCACTTATACTTAAAATTGCATGAGTCAGTATGAATAGCGTAAAAGCGATTCATTGCTGATCTCTGAACTGTATAAAACGGTTAAATTTACAAAGGAGATAGTAATTTAATTTTTAGGAGAAATCATTGGATCATGGCTTAATTGTATTGATAGCATTTACAATGATGTTAACACTCTTTTCTCTAGTGAAAATTGCACTAGTTAAGAATAGTTAAGAGAGTAGAATAATTTAAAAATAATTGTTGCCTTAACCCTCATAAAATTGTAGACGAGGGTCGCTTAAATGTACTAGTGAAACTTTGGTTCAAATGTCTCTCGTAAAACAACTAGTTAGTTACAGTCTACTGGTGAATTTTCGTTGACAAGGTTATGTTAAATGTGAATAGACGATTACCATGGCTGGGGTACACCTTGTCATTAGAACTACTGAAAATGTCATTAGTAAATCACTTCAATTTCACTATTCGCATTTCCTGCAGGGTCTGCCAACTCACTAATATTAATAATCATCAATTAAATTACAGTGTCCAAATCTACTCTAACATCAAAGAGCATCATCAAGCAGAAGAAATTTTTGACTCTTAAGGCTCATTTAGCCGACTGTAATGTAATGTAACTGCAACAGTAGGAAACAGCTGATCGATATTGTTATGTGAAAAGTAATGAAAATTCTTATGTAGATGGAATGTGCTTTTTATACAAAAAAAAAATCGATCAGCTGTTTCCTACGTTGCAGTTATATTACATTACAGTCGGCTAACTGAGCCTTTACTCTCTTACTTAAAATCCGCATTCACAATAATGCGAATATCTTCCAATTTTATTTGCACCACATTCACAAAAAAGCTGTGCTGTGCTATTTAAAAAAAAATTTTCTCAGTGTTTTTGCAATAGTCATGAAATTAACTGCTGAATAGGCAAAACCCAAATCGAAATAAATAAATAATAATGACAGCATTTCAAATGTGACGAATGGAAAAAAAGTATGTATGGAAATCTTTTGCCTTCTGCACTGAGTATACCTGCAGCTATCTATGGCTTCATTTTGCAAACCGCAAGGCATATAAACATCATTATCTACAATTGAGAAAAAGTTAAAAAAAAATAAATAAAAAAACTATCATGACATTTTACACATACTTATGTAATCAACTTTTGTGTGCGCACTGCTTAAGTACACAGATACTTCAATACATTTAAATGTGTGAATTAAGATGGATTCAAATACAATTTGCAAACTGCAAACTGAACTGATTTCTCTGGTAAATGAAAATAATGTAAAATAAAGTAGTAGCTAGTAGTTTTGCAAATTCAGATTATCAAGTAAATTTATATGGAGGTGTAGGGAGAGAAAGTGTGTGTGTGAACTAATTTACATGTACATACCTGTCACTCACACGTGCACACATACATATAACTATATGCTTGTGTATTTTATGCTCTTTTGGTCTATAAACTTTTGTTTGTTTACACTTATTCTTTATACATTTGCCATTGACCAGGTCATAGATCTCCACCTCAATCAAACATCAACATGAGCTAGTTTTCCTATTTTTTCTTGCATCTTCTACTAATTTTCTTACTTTATTTTGTTTATTGTATCTCTTTTTTCATACTCGTAGCTGTTGTTGCCGTTGTCACTCCCGGTTAATATTCCTTTTGTATCGTTTTTTTTGGGTCCTTGTTGTTTTTGTTACATTTTATAGGCTGTGTACATAGATAGATTCCCGGGTTGTATCCGCTTCGTTAGCTGGCTAGTTAGCTAATCATACGGATTCATTCTGCTTTGTATGGTTTTTTATTTGAGTGATGCTTTTCCTGTTCTGTGTGCCTAAACACAGGTCATCTCAGTTGTTGTTCTTGTTGTTGTTTCAACTTTGTTCAGTTTTATGGTTTTTACTTTATTCTCATCAGCGTTGCCGTTGTGACACTAAAGTATCACTTTTGACCCTTTTTCGTGCTAATGACACTTTTTATGACCCTTTTTTTAATTTATCCCTTTGTATCATTTTAACAAAATGTATGCCGTAGGCAATCATATGCTCAAAAATTGGACGAAGCACAGTCTAGCATATCAGTAATTGGAAAAAGTGCTGTTCGTCCATCATTTTACTGTTTTAGTCGATACAAAAGCCAATAAATGGTGAAAATATTGCAAAATATATGAAACTCAAATCCCTGATTCCAAATGTAAATTATTTCTGTGAGTATCACAATTAAAAAATATGTATTTTCACTTACTTTCATCTTTTTTTAATAAAATTTAAATGTGATTTTTCATTACTTGCAAATCGGCAATAACGTCTAGAGGCGGTTTTCACTATTCTTTACCTGGTGTTCGTTCCTAATGTTTTTTCACCTGGAAGTTAAAACTTACGGTCCTTTTGGCTATATCCACTTTAAAAAAAAAATATTAGCTTCATTCGATCACTTTTACGATCTGGCCAGTTAGAGGTCTAACATTGATTTATAATTAAAGTATGTATGTATGTTAATTAATTTTATTTTAGTCTAATGTATTTAATTAATTGTTAAAATACGTGTTTCTTTGTTTTAATTGAAATAAATGTTATTTTTTTCTTCCGGAAAAAACTTGACCCTGTTTTACTATAAAATACCCTTTTATTGACCCTTTGTTTTCTTAAATACCCTTTTTATGCCACTTTTTCAAAATTTTCAACGGCAACCCTGATTTTCATGCTGATTTTTTTTGCAAGACCACGTTTTGCAAAGTTTATTTTTTTCTAGTTATTGTCTAATGCTGGACTGGGGATGTGCGAAAAGTCATTTTTCCTCATCAAATAACCACAAGATATATTAAGTATTTTATCTTTATTTCTTTCGTGTAGACAACAGTGGGTGTGAAAAGGAAAAAAAGTGAATATATTACTACAATTGTACATGTTTGAAGGAATTAATAAAATAAAATCATGAGTGCTTTGTTTCAAGCAAGAAAGAAATTTTGCAGCAGACAATTCTAGTAGAGTGGTTCGCGAACATTTTCTTTTACTTCTGCTCAAATCAAAGATTGCTTTCTTTTGTAAATTTTCCAAAACCATTTTAATTAACACCGGTTTTTATAAATGTTTATAAAATTATTACCAAGTAAAAATTATGTACACTCTAAAACATTAGCCCAAATTTAGGATCATATTTTGTCTAAATTGTTGTTGAAATATTCTTATTGTCTAAATTTATATCGATTGTGTAGTTATTTGTATCAAAAAAACAATATTTGTCTCATTTTACACAAAAATATAAATCTGCTTTTAAATGTGTTTATTTTTAAACAAAGTGTGCTTAAAAAACAGCTATTTACATATGCCTAAATAACGTCAAAATGTTGAAAACTAAACATATGTGCGTAAAGCAGCAGAAATATGTTTAACAAGAAGAAAGAAGAAAGAAGAAGCTCAAAAGTACACATGTTCTAACAGAAGCACGCCATATTAATATCAAATTAATTAAAATTAAAATAAAGCTATTTTTAAATAATAATCGTATGTGTTTTATATTAATAGTGATAAGTTAATATTGTAAATAATGCACAAATTGAGAAAAAAAAATTATTAAATTAAAGCTTTGAGTTAAGACAGTATTGTTAAACAAGTGCGATATGTATACAAAATTACTCAAATTTTAGAAATTTATTTTTCATTTTTATTCAAATTCTAAAAATTACATGTAAAATTTAAAGCAAAACGTGAATTTTTTATGTTAATTCAGTAAACCTTTTTATCAATAAATTTAATTAAACACATGTATTAAATGCATTTTTATTAAAAAAAAAACATATTTTAAAATTAAACAAGAGGGGGAAACAAAACACAAATTGCGTAAAATTGTTAAACATATTTTGTTCAAAATTAAACATATAGTGCTCAAAAATCAACAAAACGTTGAAAAAATATAGTTGTGTAATTTTAGGTCGAAAGTAGTCTGTAAAGTGTTGCCTACTATTATCGACGTAATTTTCAACAAAAGTGTTTTAGAGTGTAAATACACTGATATAAACCTTTGAAGATTTTTAATACAAATTCTTCAGCGAAGAAACATAGAGAAATTAAATATTTACCTTGCGTGTCATAATTTTTGAAACTTGTATGAAAAACATGAAAAATAATTAAAATTTTTATCTCGAATATACATTTTGTTTTGATGAAATATATTATACAATTAAGACATGCGTGATCTGTCATGCATACATGTCTTGTCCAATTTATTGGAATTGAAAAAATTCACTAAAAAGCAAAAAATTGTAAAAACTGATTTTTTTTAAACCAAAAACTGCAGGACTGCTCAAGGTCCCAGAAAACTACGAAATACAGATAAATTTGCACACTTGTCAAAGCTGCTAAAATAATTATAATGCAGTTTACACTTTTAAAACAGATTAAAATCATGACACAATCACAATCGAAATACGCCAAGCGCGATGAGGCCTGGCCCGGTATCGCTTCACCTGACTTTTTGTTGTCACATAGATCAATAACTAATCCAATGACTCCCCTGATGAAGGTCGATATAGAGGATGGTGAAGTCCTTATAATGTCCTTGAACATATAATCTCGTAATGCTCTCTTTCTTTAATGTTAAACAAAATTAATACTTCTTATGTTAATTTGACTTTTTACCAAATTAAAAAACACGGCAGTATTTTTGGGGTTCCGTACACCAAAGGTGAAAAGGAACCCTATTGTTTTCGCTACGCTGTCCGTCTGCCCGTCTGTCAGTCACACGGTATTTTCTCAGGAACCGTAAGAGCTACGGACTTGAAATTTAGACACAGTATGTAGAACCTTGTCCGCTACAACAACAAATTCATGAGAATTGAAAATTAAAGGGTGTTCCAAAACGAGCAACGAAAAATGTTAAAATCTCATGTAATATACATACATTTGTATATTGAAACTTGAAATTTGTGAAATTACTGTATTTTTATACAGACTACAACAATTAATACTAAAATTTAAAAAAATTTAAACTAAAGGGTGGTCCATCAGTTAATGCAATTTTGACTATGCAATTTTGACAATTTGCTATATCTTGGAAACCGTAAGAAGCAAACACTTGAAATTTTCATAAACGGTAAAACTAAAAAAACAGAAAATTATAAAATCGCCAAACCAAAAAAAAAAAAAAAAAAAAAAATCGCCAAAAATTAAAAAAAATCGCCGAAACGAAAAAAATCGCCAAAATTAAAAAAAAATTTCTAACACTAAAATAAATCGCCAAATTCGAAAGAAATTGCCAAAATGGAAAAAACGCCAAAATGAAAAAAAAAACGCCAAAAATCTAAAAAAAATCGCCAAAACGCGAAAATGTCGCCAAAACTAAAAAAAATTTATATAAAAAAAATCGCCAAAAATAAAAAAAAATCGCCAAAACAAGAAAATAAGGTGTCAAATCTAAAAAAGGAGCCAAAACTTAAAAAAATCGCCAAAAACTTGAAATTTTCAAAAACGGTAAAACTAAAAAAACCGAAAATTATAAAATCGCCAAACCAAAAAAAATCACCAAAACGAAAATAATCGCCAAAATTAAAAAAAATTTCTAACACTGAAATAAATCGCCATATTCGAAAAAATCGCCAAAATGAAAAATAACGCCAAAAATCGAAAAAATCGCCAAAACGCGAAAATGTCGCCAAAATTAAAAAAAAAATTAAGTAAAAAAATCGCAAAAATGAAAAAATCGCCAAAAATAAAAAAATCGCCAAAATGAAAAAAAAACGCCAAAAACCGAAAAAAATCTCCAAAACAAGAAAATAAAGTGTTAAAACTAAAAAAAGAGCCAAAACTTAAAAAAATCGCCAAAACTGAAAACCGCAAAAACCGCCAAAACAAAAAACCGAAAAGATCACAAAAACGAAAAAAATGCCAAAACTATATATTATATAGGATGAAGTTTGTATTAAATTCTAAATATCTAGTGTTCGTACGGAACCCTTCGTGCGCGAGTCAGAGTCGCACTTTACTGAATTTATTTTATTTTTATCTGGAGCAAAATAGTCAAAGTCAGAGTCGGAATATAACATCCAAATATAGCACTGCAATATGTTCAGTCATCTCATCCTTCTACATGTAAAGACGACAAAAAAGTGATTGAATCTTGATTGTATATATAAAGGTTAGTTACCCTGCAGAAAATTTGGTGACATTTAATCCAAACGTACTCGTCCTATGACTTAAGAAAATGCGTGTGTTATAAAAAGTACGGAGAAGTGTATGGTGAAAAAAGACATATCGTGTAAATTGTTACATATTCACCATTTTTGTGATGTATCGTCTTGATCTTGAGCCAACTCTTTGCAATATTGTAGTAAACGGCACTGAACATGTTCGATGTGGTTGAATATATGGACCTATCAAGTAGTGTAAATATAATGTTAATTGCTCCCTACAATGTGACTCTGGAACCAGTCCCGTAACTATACTGAGATATTAACCTAAGCTTAACTGGTATTTTTACTTTTGAAACATGAATGTCCCTGTGGTTGAGTGAGTAGTGTTCAAGCCTGTCATGCGCGAGGTTGTCGCTTCGAATCTCAAAAAATTTTCTGCTTAAAAACAAATTGTAATTGCATTTGCAACAATAAAACAAAATTATAAGTTTTCATTGTTACAGTTAAATGTCGGAATGACATTTACATATAATTTATATTATTCTACACCGAATATGTCCCTATGGGATAGTTCAGTGACAAGTTACAAGGTGAATAATAAGTATCAATTAACCCCATCCCAGGCCATTCCCATGTAAAAGTTACTGATCCGCTTCATAGGAAGTGTTAGAACTCGGAATAGTCCCTATCACTTGGGGACCGGTCACGTGACTAGTATTGTGTCAGTTCAATTTTCTGCAGGGTAGTTAAGCAGTTTGAAAGCTGGTAATCAGATGTAGGCTTATCATGCCTCAACCCCAGAGCAAATATTCCTTGTTATTAAGACCTCACTCCCATTAAGTAGTGAGTTGGCCATCGAACAATTGACTCTCTTAATTAAGCTTTGAACAAATCGGTCAAGTGGAAAAACGTGATATCTATATATATTGACATCGCCGCCACGTGAGATAACACGGCCATTGAATTTGTCGCACAAAATTGCCATTATTTCGTTAGCTGTGTGGTATATATCTATCATATCTTTCAATTTGGGCCATAACAAGTTCGTTATCATCTCACGATAGCGAACACCATTCACAGTAACTGCCTGACCGGCCTCGTATTGAGAAAAAAGAAATACAGCCCGATGATGCCGCCAGCCAATTAACAGCAAACAGTCACTCTTTGTGGGTGCATTTTTTTTTCGACAATCACTTTTGGATTATCATTCGCCCAAATGCGACAATTGTGCTTATTGACGAATCCACTGAGGTGAAAACTTGCCTCATTACTGAAGATGATTTTCTTCGAAAATTTATCATCCACTGTTGCCATTTCTTGCCACCATTCTGACCATTGACGACATTTGGAATGGTCAAGAGGCTTTAGTTCGCGAGTCACTTCCACCTTGTAAGCGTGTAAATGCAAGTTTTTATGAATAATGTTCATCAACGACGAGCGTGAGAGGTGGACGGCTCTTCAGCCACACTATCGCGAACAGCAGCAATATTTTCTGCAGTGCGAGCTGTACGAGCATGCACTGGGATTTCCACATCTCCTACAGACCCGGTTTGCTCAAATTTTTGCACGATTTTTTCGATTGTACGCACATTTGGTTGATTGTGCTGACCGAAAAAATCACGAAGTGCACGATATGCATTTTGATTTGAACGCCCATTTTCATAATAAGCCTGAATAACTTTAAGGCGTTGCTCGATTGTGTATATTTCCATGGTTCAAGTTGAGTTAGTCTGAAATTGAGAAATGTCAAATGAAATGCAGAAAAAAACTTGACGTTTAGGTGTGGTTCACAACATTGGCGCTTAAAATTTAACAACTCTTTATAAGAGCTGTGGAGCTGAAATTTTCACCACAAGTTTCGGTCAATACCTGGTAGATTTTTGCTTTGTATGTAGTAATTTGTAATAAAAAAAAAAATTGACGGTAAGACAACGCTTGCCGGTCTCAGCTAGTATAAAAATAAATTCTAATGATCATGTGCCCGCCCAATTTTTTAAGCAGAAAATGAAGTCATTCCAAGAGCCTAAACTGTTATAAATATTTGGTTGTGATTATATAAATAGAAGTGCATATAAAGTAATACTTAACTTGAATGGGCGTGGCCTCTCCCATTAAAAATAAAAATGAAAGTTAGTGTCACTTTTAAGCCAATTATTACAACTTAAAGTTAGTTAGAAGTAGAATTTTGTCGGACGTATAAAAAGTTGTTTATTATTTATTACAAATTTAGTTTAACTTATTAAGTAAGGTAAACTTGAATTTAACTAATCTCTTACATTAAATCGAAGTTAAATGGTACTAGTTGACAACTTTTTTATGCGACCGATAAAATCCTACTTTTAACTAACTTTAAGTTGCAATAATGGCCCTTACTTAGAGGTCAGTGTGTATTTTAAATATCGTAAGGATCGATTACATAGAATAGAATAAGGGACGATCTGGTCTGAAGACCGGCAATGCGACATCTAATGAATCTTTTGTGCCATAGATCTGTAAATTAAATTTAATCAATCTCTGTGCGACTCTCCTTATGAAATTGAGCACAGATATTGGAGCAGACCATATAATATCATATGAACAGAGAAACTCAGAATGAAAAACACACAAGACGATACACTCGCAAAGAATGTAAGTCGTTGTCTCGCCATCGTCTAAGCATAAACGGCGCAAGGGTCAACGAACTTGGTTACTTTTCCACAGATGATAGTTCAGTCCAAAATGATCAGAAAGAAATCCAGTAACAAGTTGTAAATTATTCCTGTTGAAGTTCTCGGATGCTTTTATATGAAAATGGCTGCATCAAAGCTTTGACCCAGCAGAAGTCAGCCATATTTCCTGAGCGGTTATATGGAACCACGTGAAATATAATATTAACGTTTAATAGCCATGGCTATGTCCACTTTTTTAAGTTTGAAATTGTATCATTGTGGTAAAAAACCCTAATATGTTTATCCATTAAATATTATTATTATTATAGATAATAATAACCAGAAAAAATGGAAATTGTAAAAGCGAAAAGCTGTTCATTGGGCAAACAAAATCCTACCTATAACCCTAATCAGGGCTGCCAGATAAAATTATCGAAAAATTGTCGAAATCCAGATAAACTATAAAATAATTGTCATTTTATACTTGAAAAATCGTAAAAAAAATCGGACAAATCAAAATGAATTTCATAACGTGTAAACTAGGCCGGGTTGATTAGTATGGATAGAAAAAAGTTAGAAAATTGTATAGTAAAAACAAAATCTACATATCGCTCGCTACCTTAATATAGAAATGCCCTAACTCATTATTTTTTTGAAATCGTGATTTTTACATTTTTCGGTACATTAGATTTCTTCTATCGAAAAATACAAAAAACTCGATTTCTAAGAAATAATTCTAAGAAAATTTTGCAAAGAAACCATGGGTGTAAAACCAAACCCTATACATATATATATATATATATTTATTTCCTCTTCATGTTTGGCTACTGCCTGCCTTATTTGAAGACATTGACCTTAAAGATGAAAATGGGGAACCAAATATTATATATAAGTCTCAGGTAGCTCGCGAAAAAATTAAAAGCCGGAAGTACGTGGAGAATGATTCGAATTTAGTAGCATTTATTTCAGTACATACATTTTTTTATTTGAAAAAATTTAAATTAAAAAAAAAATGTTTTAAAGAAGAGGAAATATATTTTCATGTCTAGAGGCGCAATATTGCGCTCTAGATACGTGGTTTTTCTCAAAATTTCCTGTAGATTAAGTTTTTGCTATACGATTTTCGTAAAATAAAATGGACATGCCCTAGTGTATACATTTGTTTTATTTTACATGTTTATTGGGAAATTGAAACCATTGTCCTTTTTTAACCCCTTATAACTTTTTTCCTCTCAGTGGTAAAATTATGAAAAATATTGCCAAGTTACATATGTCTAAGTGTTGGTGTCAGTCGTCTTGATGCCCGAAATTTTGTATAGGAACTTGGCCTTTTTTCACATTTATTTATTTTTTTTTTGAATATCAATTTATAGAGATATCAATACATATAAAATAAAGAGTGGGCAAAATTTAATACATGAATTGAAACAGTCGCTTTTTTATATAAGAACTGTAATATATGGTCTTCTAAAAAATCGTAAATTTTAAGGGTAAAATCGTCAAATCGTCATTTTGCTATTTTCGGCACCAAAAATCGTCAAAATGACGATAAGTCGTCAAATCTGGCAGCCGTGACCCTAATATTAATAATCAAGGCGAATTGATGTGAATTCGCTTTGTTAATAATAGTGTTGGGAATTTCAATTGCAGATGATTTGTTGTTGCAGTATTGCAAAATGTAGTCTGTAGCATAGACTTGCACCAGTAGCTTGCAACGAGTGGTGATTTCCGCGTCTTTAAATTATAAGTATCCGAGAACATAACAAATATGAATAGTAATGGTTTTGTTCCTTGAAAGAATTGTTAATTTCTATGATTAAATTTAACTGGTTAATTAATTAATTTTAATTTTGCTTATGTAATTGTAAATTTATTTATTTAATAAAATAGATTTAAAGTGGTTTAATTTTAAACCTACTAATTCAAAGTTATAAATTTATATATTTTATGTTAAATAACCTTGATTGCTAGCCACTGTAAATTTATGCATAACTTCACATACCTTTAAAATTAAACAACATATATCACATCACATCGCATCGCATCGCATCGCATCACAACTCATCGCATAAAATATCACATTACAGCCATTTCATTGCATAAATTCAAGTCAACCAACCAAACCAACCAACCATTCCAACCATCCATCCATCCTTCTTATGATGTTTATAAGACCACATCATTCAGCCAGTCAGTCACTCAACACACTGCTGCAGACAGACAGAGAAAAAAATGCTGTTTGTGTGTTTGGCTTGTTATTTTACTTTTTTTTTTTTAAAGTAGATTGTGTATTATTTAGTTAGTAGCTAAAACATGTTTACCATCCGCCAAACCACTCCAAACATCCATCCACCACCATCTTTGTATCTACTCATCATTCATTCCAATTTATGTTGACGCTCTCAGTAAATGAAAATGACAAAAGGAGTTCGTTTCAATAAACATTTCTTGTTTAATTTTTTTCTAACAAACTATTTAACAACATTTTTTTTTATCTCATTTAATTTTTTTTTTACTTTAACTCGTCTATTTAAATTTTTTTCTTTATCTTGTTCTTTTTTTCTCTCTTTCATTTCTTAATTCGTTTTGTTGTGTTTTCCGTTTGTTGTTGTTGATTTGATTTTTTATGGCTTTTTTTTAGGATGGACAACGTGGTCATTTAGAAGGTCTAGCATCCGTTTATTGTGAATTGTTAATGGCTCCCTTTGGAGATATTTTAAGTGCTTTAGAAAATGCTAGACAAGCAGCCTGGGCTGAGCGTAGCCCTATGAATCCCGCCGGTGGCAGTGGCAGCAGCGGCAGTGGTAGTGGTGTCAGCGGCATTGCTATCCAACGACTACATGGTCATCGTGGCAGTTCTATGCATGGCGCTGGCTTGCCCAGTAGCCATAGTCAACCCATTTATGTGCCAGGAAAATATTCGGTATGTATTTGCAAATAGCGAACTACTTTTAAGTGCTTACAACTTACTTCACACTCATACAGGCACACATATGGGGTTAGAACACTAACACTAACACTAACATTAACATCTATCAAGACACATGTTTTTTTTTTTGGTTTAAGGTTTAAGAGTAGAGGCAGAGAGTAGTGTAAATGGAATGGAATGGTTTAACTGCTGCTTGGTTGTTCATGTTTTAGTTTGTTTTCTTTATTTTCATATTTTATTTTATGCTTATGCTGTTGGGGACACAACAGCAGCTTCAGCTTCAGCTTCAGCTTCCAAACCGACACAAATATAAAGCGCAAATTCAATAAACACTATTTGCCTAACAACACAACCATCGCACATAAAACACACCTACAAAGTAGCGAGAGGAAATCAACCAACATTTGTTTATGAGATAAAGGCGAAAATGCCAACAACTATTTGGCAATAAAAAAGGCGTTATTGTTATGACTTTGTTGTTTTGCCGTTAGTGTTGTTGTTGGTGTTTGTTGTAGGTGTGCATGTTGGTGTTTTCTGCAGCCATTTTTTGGTTTATGATGCCAAAGGTGGTGACGCTTTTGATTAAGTGTTAGAATAAACATACAACATAGAAAAGTAAACAACAGCAACAACTATAAAAAATAATAATAAAAAAAAGAAACAAAATTTTATGAACCATTCAATTGGCATGTGAGTGTTACTACACATACACATGTTCACACCCTGTCGGAGAATGTGTGGTTGACTACAAAAATAGTTAACTTATAGTTAACTTTTCTTAGACTGACTAAAAGCTAGCTGCAATGTCATCCAGAACAAACTCAAAATTAATTTTAAAGTTGAGTACGTAATCGAATTTGGTGAGAGCCAACAAATTTATTCTCAGCTACTTTAAAACTCATTTCAGTTTTATAATAACATTTTGCTGTTGTTATTTTAGATGGCAGCTTAGCCGAGTGGTAGTGCGTTGAGTACACAACGTGTGATGTTACATGTTCGATCCACAGAATTTTTTTTTTTGTTTAATTTACTGACTACTAGGTGATTTAAAAAATCAACTTTAAGTTAGCTTAAAGTAGTGCCTAGTGAGACAATTGACTACCGCCTAGGACATCGCAATGTTAAAATAGTCAGTTGATTATATTGCAAAATAATCCAAGTGTAGTCAGTACTAGTTGCGAAATAGTTAGCTTAAAGTTAGTTTAAAGTTAGCCAAATCTCCGATAGGGTATTTATAGCTGTTGGATTGAATGTGTGCGTGCGTGTGTGTGTGTATGTCATTGTGTGTGCATTGATAGGGAAATGTTTGCCTACGTGTGGTTGCACACCGGCAAATATTGTTTAATCAAACAAATCCCCTACAAATGCTTAAACACACACACACACACACAAAAACCTCCTACTACAAATAAGAGCATAGCGGGAAAACTCAGAAGACCTTCTTACTGCAGGCCTTACTAAAGGCCTGTTTAGTATTTTTATTTTGATTCAATTAGTGTTCACATTTATTTGTTTATTTATTAAATGTTACAAATACAATTACAAATTAAAGCATAACTTCAAAAATTGGCTTGTTTTTACACAGAGAAAACAGTGCCTAATAAATACCTCATAAAATAGAACAAAATTAATAAGAAATCTCTATGGTTTTTTTCAATAAGGAAATCTTATTAATTTCATAGAGAAAACCTTTTTAAAAAAATCAAGAAGAAATCTTGTAGTTTTTATGAGGTTATCTTATTGATTTTTCCAATAAGGTTTTCTTCTTGATTTTATTAGGCTATCTTATTGATTTTTTCAATCAGGTTTTCTTCTTGATTTTATTAGGCTATCTTATTGATTTTTTCAATAAGGGTTTCTTCTTGATTTTATTAGGCTATCTTATTGATTTTTTCAAAAATAAAACACAATACTTATTGATTTTATTTGAAAATTTTTTTTATTTTCATTTACATATGTATTTACTTAGGAATACACACAATATAGTAATAATAAGTAAGTTTTGTTAGCAGTATCTTTTTGAATTTTTTAATTACATATTTGCTTGTAAATATTGGGTAGTGTGAATAAAAAAAGCATTTGCTTTTTACTTAGAAATTTGTTTGAAACAAACAAAAAGTACATATACATTTAAGACTTTACAACAAATTTTAAAGTAAAAACAAATGCCTTTTTTGTATTCACATTACCCATTTATACGTACTTAGGGCCATTATTACAACTTGTCGTTAGTTAAAGGCATGATTTTATCAGATATATAAATGGCTTTGCATTATAAAACCTTCATTTAATATTTTTTTGTCCATTAAGTATTATTATTATTAATAATGACATCAATAAAAAAATTAAAATTGTAGCAATGCAAATCTATTTATCGGGCAGACAAAATCAGGCAAGTAGTAATAACGGTCCTTAATATATTATAATTTTCATATATTTAAAAATTTCATATAATTAAAATTAATTAAAAATTAATCAACACACTGGTCACCCAACCTGTATTGAAAATCTCCACTCCAAGGCTCTTGTATTTCCAGAGATTATTCCTTACCAAAAAACACACTACGATTATATATGTACATAAATATAATAATAATATAGATATAGGTACGCACTATTTATAATTAGTTTTATTTTAATTTAGTTTATATTTTATGTTAGTGGAAAAATATTCAATTGTTCTTTCGACTTGTTCACTTCGCACTGGTTCACTTTCAACTAAAAGTTTAATTTTAATACATATGTACATATGTATACATGTAAAGTAAAGAAGTAAAGTTATGAGCAGCAACACATATACAAAAATACATAAATACCCAGTTAGCCACGTCTTTAAAACATCTTCGACGACGGGTACAAGACAATGGTAAGTCGTACAAGACAGCGCCATACAAATCGTCGACGAATATTTCATACAAATGTAGGCGAGGTTACACAAGACGATATGAGCGACAATGTCGCTCAGATTGTCGTCAACACGGCTTTATTGAAGACAAAACGGGGGACATTGTCGTTCAGATTGTCCTCAAAAAAGTTTAATTGATGACAAAACATGTGACATTGTCGACAATTTCTTTTAAATTGTGACATGTCGTACATTAATTGTAGGAGACAATGGGTAATATGAAAAAAAAAAGTATTTGCCTTCTACTTAAAAATTTGTTTGAAAACCCCAAATATGTGTATGTTTTTTGTATTTTTAAAGAAATTTTTAAGTAAAAAGCAAATACTTTTTTTTATTCATACTACCCAATGTCGTCTGCGACGATTTGGCTAACTGGGTATGAATATTGAAGTCTCTGCAGCAGAGATATTACGGAACAAAAACGAAAAAGATCATTAAAAAATTGTCTCTATGTTTATTTATATACATGCATACATACATAAATGTACGTACATACATACATAAATGAAATAACAAGAAACCTAATAAAATCAAGAAGATTTCATTATTAAAAAAATCAATAAGATGCTTTACAATTAATCATATAGGAACCTAATAAATTCAAGAAGAAAACCTTTTTAAAAAAATGGTTTGCAATTTGTAAGAAAACCTAATAGAATCAAGAAGTTTTTCTCTATGGAATGTTTTTTGGTGCCAAAAATAACGGAAATTGAGTAAAAGAAGTTGTGAATAATAAGATTTCTTCTTGATTTTATGTGGTTTTCTTCTTGATAAAATTAATAAGATTTACGAAATAAAAACAATAGGGAATCTCTATGAAAAAATCTTCGCTTCTTTCTGCTGGGATACCCTTTAGCCTAAAAACGTTTCATAGAGAAAATCTTATTGATTCTATGAGGCAGTTTTTTCTCTATGTATGGTTAAGCAATTGTCTATATGCATTTTGTTCCCGCTTGTGGAACTCGTCAGTAAGACTCTTAATACTATGTATTGAATATCACAATATACAAACATACTAAGTTTGAAAATCGTAAACAAAAATCTTTACAAAACAAGCATCTTTATTCCACAAGTGGGAACGAAATGCATATAGACAATTGCTTAACCATAAAAACAAGCCAATTTTTTTAATTAAATAAAGATATTATGTCAAATAAATGTACTTCAGTATTTCATATATTATAGCATAACTTAATTTAAATGAAAATAGTGACAAAGATCTTCACTCGTTGTAGTGAAATAGACCAGAATCTATGGTGGGAATCGAATCCATAACCTATACACTACTTACTATACTACCGAGGCACTCAGTACTCACATTTAACTGCTGAGCAATGCCTTAAAGAAGGTTTTAACTCTTTCGCTTAAAGAATAAGATACACATTCCACATTCGGTTGTATGAGAAGGGAAAAGAGAAGAAATAACATTTTCTTTTAACCAAAGCAAAATCCATTAATTTGAAGGCCCTTCAGAGTATATTGTGAAATAAGTGAAAGAGAAAGGCATAACCCTGCAATGACAATGAGTGTAAAAAGGATGTGAGTATGGAATGGCGGCAGTAGACTTTGTACATCCAAAAGAAGGAGTACAAAGGTCTTCTAGCAGGCATTTTTTCTACTTCTGTTTCCTGTTGGAAAGCTTCATATACACCAACACATTTACAATTGCTTATTCTTCTACATATTTTCTAACTTTTTGAGGCATATTTATTACCGGCATTTTATATCACTTTCAATTTTGCATGAATGTTGTTATTTTACTATTATTTTTCTTTTTATTAAGAAAAATTTATTATATTTTCATATTGATTGTTAAAGGGTCTTTCATTAAGTGCTTCCTTAAATTTAACTATAACAAAGTATGTATATAAAGATAATTATTATTCTTAAAGATTATTTATTCTTTTGACAAGTCCATTGTTGGCATTATATATGGCTTGTGAATTATTCGCATAGATCTGCGACTTCATAAAAATAATCAAAGAAAGATTGTTCAATAGGTCGAAACTCAAAGGAAGGATTGAAGACTTTAACAAAAATATTGAAGAATGGAACAATTATAAAGTGTTGTACAATTGGTACAAGGGTGATCCTAAAAGGGTGAAAAGAGCCTCATGCAGGAAAAGGCAATGACGGAGGTTAATTTTAACTATATAAGAAATATCTTTAAACCGTATAGATCACCGGGCCCAAATTGCGTTTATCCGTTCAGGTTGTAGAGTGTCCCAGAATACGTACTACTGTTTCTGATGAATATCTTTAAAATATGCTTGATTAAGAGGTTTTTATCGAAAGGCTGGAGAGTTCTTAGGGTCATGTTTATACCTAAGCCACTCTTTGGAAAACATTAGAACGACTGATTGATATCCATCTAAGGAACACAATTGATACTCGCTCAGAATGTGCCTATCGAAAAGGCAGGTCTGTTGAGAGTGCGCTTCATGGCGTGGTTGGTGTTATAAAGAGAGGACTGCTGTACAAGGATTTCACACTCACTGCATTCTTAGACATTGAGAAATCCTTTTACAATATTAGCATAAGGGCTATTAGGGAGTCACTGGAGACTCTCAGTTTTTTTCAGGTTTATAACTTTTTAGTGGAGTGGGTAGTTATCACGATTAGCAGCGGAATCATGAACTCGAGTAATGGAAGGGGAAAACTGAGGAGATTAGTGAAAAGAGGTGCACCACAGGGAGGAGTCTCAACACATGTATTGTGGAGTTCTCAGGCGTTTTGACAAGACCGGACAGAAGAAAGTTGCTTTCGCTAATAACGTGGGATCAATGCCTACTACTACGCATGCAGGAACTACATAAGAAGGAACTGGATTCTGCAACCAAAGATAGTAAAATAGATTTACACAGACATAAGTCTGACAACCGATGTGGTGGGCGGCATTGAAGAAGGAACATCACAGCAGATTACTAGCTAAGGATCAGAGCTGTGTCTTGCTTAGCATCAGAGGTGCTCAGAGGAGCATCATCCAGGCTGCTTTGGAGGTCAAGCTTCACCTATTTCGTATACAGGACTTTGTGGTGAGAACGGTGACTAGAAGTCTCCTGCTCTACTCGTAAAATGAGGTTTGGTGAGGACAAGAATAATAGTTTTAGGTATCAGGGATTCGTAGCTGGTCTATAAGGTCGTGGAAGTTGATTTTTAGTAGAACAGCCTCACTGGTAATTCTGGATAGGGGCTGTTGGGTCAAATCTGATAAGCTATATGGGGGTAGTACGTCCCTACAGATGCTTTAAAAATTGGCAAAGGCACAGGGGCCGATGTCTATATCTTGGAAACGAACATTCTTAGTTCTTTCAGTCTGCCAAATGAATGCAGCTTTTTCCAAGCTGATATCTTGGCAATCCTCATGGCCACGGAACTGATGGTTAGGAATGTAGCCGAAGTGGGAAAGTAACCTTCTAGGTCGACACCCAGCTAGCTCTAAAACCTTTGAAAGGACACAATGTCAAATAGAAACTTGTTAGTGACTGTAGGATAGCCCTCAACTGGCTTAAGGACAAATATTGTGTCTGACTATGTTGGGTTCTTGGTCACAGTAGAGTTGATTGAAATGAAATTGTCGATGAGCTGGAAAGAATAGGATCGGCGTTAGATGAAGGAATATGTGAGAGATCGGTGAAATTAGCGATACGTCAGAACTCAATAATTGCGTGAAGGCCAGAATCAACAGTTCATGGTGAAATAGGGATCATTGTAACGTCTTGAAGGCTATGTGGCCAAAACTTGGCTCAGAAAGTTCCAAACTACTACTGGATATGAATAGGAAGGCAATGTGAAGAATTAGCATTTTTGAAACTAGCACTCCAGGTTTTTTTAGGATGTGCGAGCATGAAGAGGAACCAGGAACCATTGAACATATTATCATCTACCACTGCCCGAACATGCAACGTCATAATCTTAGATGGCGTAGCAGACGTTTTCATGAGAGCATTACTGATATCGAGAAGTGAAAAATGGAGGATATCAAGGGCTTCATCATGGGATTTCAGGGGCAAATCACCGTAATTTAAAAATATTTCAATAGAATTTATATGGAAATATTTTTAAATTAAGAGTCGTATCGAATACCGTGATTTGCCCCCAGGTTCTTAATGACGGATGAGTTGTAAATATTACTTTTAACGGGTAGCAGAATGGAATCATAATAGAGCCAACTGGATTACCAACTAGAGGTGCGTTACAGAACCACCTAGTCAAAGAAAAGTCTAACGGCTTGATTTAACTAACCTTCGCATGAGATAACCAGACTCTCAAATTGCTAGTGAAAATGTCGAATGAGGCATTGAGGTGAGAAAGATGTAGATGTGATGTAGATTCTGTCGGTAAGACAATGAAACTCCTGAGCACATTCTGCATCTTTATGCTACAGAAAAAACAGCCCGTTAGGTAAGCACCTCTTGAAAGATTGAGAACTGTTTGTAATAGAACCAATAGAAATCTTGAGGTTGCTCAGGAGATAAGGCCTAGATGATATGCTCTAGCTCCAGCAAGAAATACAGTCGATGTTTTCGGTTCCAGTGTCCTGAATTTTTCGTAAAAATTTAAATTCATTCCTTCATAAATCTCTCAGTGCTTAACACTTTTGAGATTCGTTGAAATGAGCGTGTTCGTTTTATATCACAAGCATTTTTTTTTTTGCAGTAAAATATAAAGTAGCCAACAGCCTCCCACTAATGCCAATAGCTGCGGCTGAAATCATTGAAGTCATAACTACACAGAAAAAAATATCATCGAAATGCAACCAACAAAACAAATTGTTATAATTTAATTTAAAAATTAACAATCATCATTGTTGATATAACAAATTAAAATTTTTGTAATCAATTAAATTACTCAACAAATTTATTTGTTAAATTATATCATAACGAAATGCGCACATATAGAAAAAACAAGACATCATGTTTTGTATGTATTCATTATTTGCTTATCTAATAAAGTGTTGCTCTTTAGCTGAGAGGTAAGTGAGTTAGTTTATTAGTCCTGAGGTTGCCGGTTCAACTCCGCCCAAAGACACTTAGTGTTTTTCGCAGACAAGCAAAAATCGTTTCGAGGATTGTGATTGTGTATGAAAAGCTTGTTAATATAACAAATATGATATGAAAATTCAACAATTCAGATTGTTAATATAACAATAACTTTAATTGAAATAACTTTGAAATCTAACAAAAATAAATGTTGAAAAAATAAACAAAATTCAACAAATTATTTGTTGATATATTTAATTGAAAATATTTTTAAGATTTTCCTTTAACTTACAATTTCGTTGATTGTATTTACAAAAATCGTTGTAGGTTCAAAATCAATTAATTATTTAACTGATATAACAAAAAAATTAATTGTATTTACAAATCATTTTTTTCTGTGTGAATTATGCTGTTGTTAGCAATTCAAGTTTAATTTTAGCCTTTGCTATGCTGGTATAAATTTTAAGTTTCACATTAAATTGTCTTACCATAAGTGTAGCGCTGGAAACCTAAAATTCTTTTCATTGCCTGAGTTATTTATATTCCACAAAATTTGATTTAATGCCGGCTAACAGCAACATTTAGTCCAAGCTGCAATTGCTTATGTTTTCCTTTTAAAGCACCCACACTATTTATATGTATATCCTTCTTTGTGTTATAATAAATTTATGTTTTGCCAAAATAGAAAATATGCTTTACATGCTTTTGTAGCTGTAGTGTTGGTTTTATTGGTTATTTTATTTAGGAGAAACCGGCTCACAATTTTTTTTTTTTTTGGTTTCATTTAACAATATTTCTGTTGTTTCTGCTCTTCAATTCCCAAATGATCCTTGAAAATCAAGAAGAAAAAAAAACAAGACAGTAAAAGCAGCAGCATCATCAGCTTTTGCAGGCACAACTCTATAAGAACAAGAAAACTCTAGCAAAAATAATAATAACTTATACGCAAAGTATTTCTTTTTTCATTCGATTTATTTTTTGCTTTATTTAGCCGTTGAACAAATGTGTAGTGTTGACATGCCCTTTGGGGATTTATCTTTACTTTTGCATGTTAATATCTTTGTGTGTTTATGTTGTGTGTTTCATTGTTTGTGTGCTGGTATATGGAAAGCAAGTAGATTTTCTAGCGTCTATAAATACCAACACGGTATGGAAGATTAAGTGTATTGTAGTAGGATACTCGTATCGGAGTATAAAGTTTGCCTGGAATGTGTTAACTTAGGGAGGGCGGCCAGATAAGTTCCCGGTATTCGTTCAGCAGTTGTTTATGCATCAATTATTTTGATACAATATTTTAAAATTTCTTATTTAAACGCTCAATAGTAATGACTTATAAATTGATTTTGAGAAACTTAATTCCGTGGTGATGTTCGCTGGTAAGGTATAAAATAGCGGGGGGAGTAGTTGCATCCTGAAGATTCAAAAGTGTGGAGAATTTGTCTAATTATCGCCACGAAACATACAGAACTGTCACGAGACGGAAGATACGCGCATTTTTCTGTTTGTCTCGCTTTCCCTCAAATTTTGTCGTCGTTTTTGTTTTGCTACGTCTTTCTAGTGCAATAAATTTTTATTAACTGTGTTAATTGGTTAGTAGTAATACACTACAGTATCAAATACACTATGCTTTTCTCTTTTTTCCACGAATTTTAACAAAAAACCTGATTGGAGCTTTTTCTTCTGTGTATTCTGTGGTATCGCTTCATTAAAATCCTTTCTGCTATCTAATAATTGAAGTGTCCATGGCTAATGCGTTAAGGCTGCACCAGAATAATTAATTTTTTTTTTCCAAATAGCAACGAAGTGCTCGAGTATTGCTATAATGGCAAATAATTTCATTTCTATTGTTTTAAGCTTTAGCAAATGAGGCACGCTCGATAATTTGATACTTCATATGTATTGGAAAGGTTCAAATTGCTACTTGAGAACTAAACTAGGACATCATCGATTATTTTATAATACTAAATTATTTCGGATTTTAATTATTGCATCAATGTTTGCCAATTGTTTACTCAACTCGGGAAATAAATGAAGCATAATAATTGCTTGATATGTATGAGAGTCTTGCTTATGTCAATTTTGCATAAAATTATTTCTTCAGAACTAAGGGGTTTTTGGTTTAGGTGGCTTCTTGCTACCTACAATCTATCAAGTAGAATCGTAAAAGTACGTTTTTATAGATGTCACTCTGCTCACTCGAGTACTAACCTATGCTAAAGGTTTGGTTTTGGAATGCTAGGTCCACTGATCAGTCGTGCTAGAGCCATTCCGTTGCATTAAAGTAGCGTAAGAGGTCCCCAATATCAGAGTTACCGATTGTCTAAAATGACTTGCCAAAATAACTCTGGAAAACGAAAACTTTAGGACATATAGGAGTGTAAGCTGCATCAAAACTAGCAACTATTGGCCAAGGGGCAATTGTGCGTTAGCAAATTGCAAATTGTCCTCAGACCCAAACCCTCCGCAATCGCATTTCAGAGCTCATGCTCAGAGAAGAGCAGGTATAGTCCTTTGTGAGTTTGTCAAAATAAGCTTGAAGTAGTTAGCACATTCACTATAAAACCAAAGGCCCTGTATTCGATGCCGGTAATCGACAAAGTCAGTAAATAATACAGCACATTTTTCTGATGTATCGGTTGTTTTAGGAATGTTCAAGTGATGAAGTTACAGACACTGCTCACTGAACTTCGCCGGCTTCAGCGGATACTAATTCTAATATAACATCAGAGCGCCCTCTTTCGTCAGTAGTGTGTATCATAACCATCGACAAAGTAAAATAACCAATAAAAATACCACTAAATGCAGCTTCAAAAGTGTAATACGGCTCATTGACACCAGAGGCGCTATAATATGGCATAAAAGCAGAGTTGTAAAAGAATGAAGCTTTCCTCTCTCTCTCTTTCTCTCTCTCTTCCATCACTATCTGTCTTCTCTATCACTATACCTTTCCAAAAAAAAGTAACACCTAGTAATAGTAGTAGGTATTCACTGCCTAAGGGTTAAAAAATAAAAATAAAACTTGTCTTTATCATGAAGATATAAATAGAATCTACACCGCAATGCAGTGATTCTCATTCTATTTTTCTGTGGCCGTTCACTTTTAACGATTTCAAAATTGGGCGGCACACAAAGAAGGAGACAAATTTAGAAATTATTTACTTACCTTTCACATAATGCGTAAAGTACTTTATGATAATAATTTTAAATGTGCGAGCTAAAATAATTGGGGTATTCAAAGCAATGGCCTAAGTGTCATAATGTCTTATTGTTTTAGCATACTTAAAAAAATTTTTGTGTCTCAAAGAAAAAAGTCATAACATAATAAGACTTCCTCTGCTATATTTATTGTTTTGTCATAACTATACGTTGAAATGTGTGAGAGTTTACCAAAGAAATTTAGAGAGAGAGAGAGAGAGAGAGATAGTGTCTATCAGTGATCGGCAATGAATCGTTTTTTCGCTATTGATACTGAGTCATGAAATTTTGAATATAAGTGAGTAGACATCTTTATACTCAACTACTTTGATTTACGCACACTAACGATAACATTGATTTAAAAGCATAGCTTGAAATAAATGATTTTTGCAACTTTTCTTTGTCCTTTTATTTTTTATTTAACAACTATTTTATTAAGCTAGAGGTCTTTTTTATAAAGAAATTAATAATATTTTTTTATATTCGATATTTCGGATTGCCTTTGTGTGTTTTCTTTAGGAAAGTTTTTTGAAATAAATTTGAATGTGACGTCGACCTCATAGTCATACCACACTCACACTCATAAATCACCTCAGTTTGATTTCTAATTTCAGGAAAATATTTATACTACTCACATTTATTTAGCTCAACTCAACTCATGCATATTTGTTTATTTAAAAGTTTAGCCTTTAAACAATTTGAAAGTAGTATACAATAGTAGTAAATAGGGTTGTTTTTCATTTTCTGCAAAAAAAAAAAAAACAGCAACAGAGAAACACATAACCTCATGATGAGAACTTTAATGTTCGTATGCGGAGTGAATCATAATTATTTTGCATCATCCATAGGCATTGAGTTAAGGAGAGTCGAAATCAACAATGTCATAAATGTTGTTAAGTATGAGTTCGATGCGCACTTCAAACTTTGAAGTGAATATGATTCATAGACAACATTACAATTAGTATGAGTAGTAGTGATGATCGATAACGTGATTTTTTATTAATGTTGCTCCTTGTAAATGTGATTTCTAAATCGCTGTTCTTTTAAACTGTGACTGTGATCACAGTTTAGCAACATTTTGTTTGCAGCAGTTCTGTTATTTTGAGAAAATCTAATAATAAATACAGAAAAGTGGGACTCTGACTCGCGCACGAAGGGTTCCGTACGAACACTAGATATGTAATTTAATACAAACTTCATTTTTTGGCATCATTTGGCATTTTTTTCGTTTTTGGGGTCTTTTCGGTTTTTTTTGTTTTGGCGTTTTTTTTCGGTTTTAACGATTTTTTTAAGTTTTAGCTATTTTTTTAGTTTTGACACTTTATTTTCTCGTTTTGGCGATTTTTTTCGGTTTTTGGCATTTTTTCATTTTGGCGATTTTTTTTATTTTTAGCGATTTTTTTTATTTTTGTGATTTTTGTTTATATAAATTTTTTTTTTAGTTTTGGCGACATTTTCAAGTTTTAACGCTTTTTTTTCGATTTTTGGCGTTTTTTTCATTTTGGCGATTTATTTCATTTTGGCGATTTTTTCGAATTTGGCGATTTATTTTAGTGTTAGAAATTTTTTTTAATTCTGGCGATTTTTTTCGTTTTGGCGATTTTTTTTTAATTTTTGGCGATTTTGTTTGGTTTGGCGATTTTATAATTTTCGGTTTTTTTAGTTTTACCGTTTTTGAAAATTTCAAGTGTTTGCCTCTTACGGTTTCCAAAATATAGCAAATTGTCAAAATTATATAGTCAAAATTGTATTAACTGATGGACCACCCTTTAATTTAAATTTTTTTAAATTTTAGTGTTATTTGTTTTAGTCTGTATAAAAATACACTAATTTTACAAAATTCAAGTTTCAATATACACATGTTCATACAATTGTATGTATATTACATGGAATTTTAAAATTTTTCGTTGCTAGTTTTGGAACACCCTTTAATTTTTAATTCTCATGTATTTATTGTTGTAGCGGACAAGGTTTTACATACTCTGTCCAAGATTCAAGTTCATAGCTCTTACGGTTCCTGAGAAAATACAGTGTGACGGACAGACGGACAGACGGACAGCGTAGCGAAAACAATAGGGTTCCTTTTCACCTTTGGTGTACGGGACCCTAAAAGGAGCAGCAGTAAAATTAAACAGTGACTGTGATCACGGTTTAACACATTTCAGCTCTTTTGCTTTAAAAGTATTTACTAGTGTTGGTGTCTTGAAAAATACTAACAGAAGAGCGACAAGAATAAGCAATTAGCAATCCACGCCATCCATACATTGAGAATTGTCGTATAACAGGGAAAGATAAAAATTTGAGCTGTAGATAGTTGCCAGAAAAACGAACGTATAAAAAAAAATTAATGTGGTAGCTTTATTTACTTTAAAGTAAGCATACAAGAACATTCACGGTTTGTATGAAAGAACTATATTTCCAAAACCTGCTACTTGATAAATGCAATCACAGTTGTGATATGTGATTTTTCAATCGCTGTGAAAAAGTAACAGGTTTGGAAATATCGCTCAACTCTAATGAGTAGACTTGTGTCCTACAGCTCTTTTTGAACTAGTTTGAGAGCGTTTGAATCAAAAGTTGTTTCAAACCCATTTAATTTACATTGATATTTTTGACCGAACTTCTATCCAACTGAACGAACTAGTTCAAAAAGAACTGTTGGACACAAGTCTAAAGGCCCAACTATAATATGAATAAGCTGGCTTAAGCCAATGTCAGAATTGAACGATAAGTCTGTCATATGCTTAAACAATTCAGATGTGACTTTTAGGTGGCCACAATGAACTTACATCCACTTAAGTATTCTTTAGCCACAGCTGCACATCTAGGTATTGTCAATAATTTTGTAGTAATTTTGTTTCTTCTCATAACTCATAAATGAATGCAATTCATTCAAACTAACTTGAAAGAATGTCCTAATCTATTAAAAATTGATATATAAATATATCCATCACCTTATTACTTGTTTTATTAGTTTTGCCTACTAAAAAGTACAACAGTGAATATATGTACATAAGTAAATACATGTGTATGTGTGTATATGTGTATTGTAAAACAAACAATGAAAATAAAAGTTTTGCTTTATTTTCCGAGTTTAAAATAAGAAACAATAAAAAATATTTAAAATCAATGAATATTTTCTGCTGCTGCTTCTTTGAGTTTAAAAAATGCACAAACAGTTGTTTCCTTACGGAATGTACGTTTAGTTTGGCACTTTAGTTAAGCAAATGACATTTGACTAAACTTGACGAAAAGTTTGCTAAGTACATTATAGTTTGCCACATACGTTTTATATGTAACCGCACAGTTGCTTAAGCTAGCTTATTCATATAATAGTTGGGCCTTAAGTATGAATACGCATAAGTACAAGACATGATTCAACTCTACTCACTTTTTCACTACTCATTGCTGTTCTCTGGTGGCTATCCCTTATAAGAAATTGATAACAAACGGAATCAAATTTCTTTATATTTATATATAATTTTTGGAAAAAATTAATAATTCTCTCCTTTAATTTTGTCAAATGGTTAATAAAGATTACTTTAATAGTTTTTGCATAGTCTTTTGAAACTGAATCAAACTTTTCTTAGTTTTAGGCTTCCATAAAGTTATTTGTTTTTAGAATCCCACTGGCTAGCCGGGCTTATGGGTTGAGTGTAAGAATAATTTGATTTATGTTATTAAAAATAACAAAAATTTCTGATTATTAAGCCAGTTTAGTGTACCATATTTTATCTTCTAACAAATGAACAAAATTATAATATTTATGTGATTCAAAAAAAATTTTCATTTCGTCTTTTACTTCCAGCTTATGATGTAAAACTTTTTCCGTGCTTGTGTATTGTGTTGTTTAACTGAGACTATCAGCGCAGCAGTGGTGTAACCCACACTTGTTTTTTGGTTACTGTTCTGCTGATAAATACATTATTTACATTACCAACTATAAAAAAAAGTTGAGTAGAGTTTTTGTACACATCAAAATATTGCAAAACTATAAAGTAATTAAAAAAATTAAAAAGATAAATTTTTTAAATAACTAAATGTGGGTTACACCACTTCTGCGCTCATAGTCTCATTAATAACATCTGTAATACTGTTATTGATGTTTTTATAGAAAACCTTATATAAGGACTGTTGGTGAACACTTTCTTAACAATACGAATATATTTATATTATTTAAATTTAGCTGCTTACTGCTAGAATTTCGTGCGGTACAGTGTTTGGGAATCATTATAGTCATTAGCAGGTACCAACCACAACAAGACTTTAAGCTTGTCATGAACCTAACTAACCTTCTTCTTGTTGTTTTTGATACTCCCATAGCTTTAGAAGCTTTGGCACGGAACTTTAAACAGCACCCTCGTAATTTTATATTGATATGTGCATATAAATATATACATATGTACATATATGTATGTTGTTCGTTCGTAAAAAGTTATTGCAATTGTTGGTTTTTATTATAAGTTTGTTGCAACCTTAATGTTTTGCTTGTTTGGTTGGTTGAATGGTTTTTTCTAAGTCTGTCTATCTGTCTTACCATGTTTTTCGGCTTTATTTTAACTTCAGTTTGGTTTTTATATATTTTAATATAAAACAAGCAAATTGTTTTCCATACTCGTACTTGCACACAACTTGACTCGTAAGAACGTACAAAGCACACAAAAATAGTTAAAAAAAAAATCAAAAACATTAAATTGCAGAAAAACTACAAATGCACATGTAAAGATGTATCAACCACAAATTTGCTAAAAAAAACAAAACAAGAAAAATAAAATAACTCAGTCAGACACATTTCTTCAAAAAAAAAAAAAAAAAAAAAAGAAGTATTGGCATTCATGCTTTTATTTTACTGCTGAAACGTATTGTAGTCTGAATTTTTATTTTTGAAAACCTTCCGTTACTCTGTTGTTGCATTTTTTGTATCTCGTTTAGAATATGGTTGTAATTTAATATGATCATAAGAGTTTTAGAAGTTTGTGGCACATTAAATTGTTAAAAAAACGAACAAGAAGAAAAATAATATATATAAAGAAGAACAGCAATAAAAAATAGAGCTTATAAATGATAAAAAAAACACTAGACTTGGCAATAATCATTTCTTTATTCACTTTGTTTTTATAGCAGGAAAATAACTATACAAAAAGAAGGAGAAAAAATTGAATCAAACGAACCTTAAATAAAACAAACATGTCTTAAACTTCCCGCCAGCTTAGAAATGTCACATGTTATTGGGAACAAAGAAAATATACTTTCAAGGAATTAAAGGAAAATAAAATAAATAAAATAAATATTTAAAGAAAATAATTTTTAAAAATATATAGAGAAATAAAATATCTACGTTAGGTTAGGCTAGGTTCGAGAGAGGGGCTATAAATATTGCTCTAATCCTTGGTGAAAAACACTTATGCTTTGCATGCTCTTAACTAATATTGCGGCATGATTGAACAAGCAATGTTGGCAATGGGATGTTTGAATTGACACCTTCAACAATTTTTGTAATAATTAGTTGTGTTAAACAACAGTATATATGAAATAAGTGAGCCTATTATCATAAAAATATCAAATAGTAACACGGCTTTGAACATCATATCGCTCATTTACCCCAACAATGTCATGAAGCACAAAAAAACTAGTTGTTGTGTAGCAGAATGGCTAATAAACACAGCTTTGAAAATTTAATGCGCCTCATTGACACCAGGGGCGCTGCAACACTGCGTTATAAAAAAGCGTGCAAGGTAGCACCTAAAAATAGTAGGAGGCCTTCATTGCCTGAGCGTAACTTCTCGCACAGTGTACACTCAAAAAAAAAAAAAAAAATAATTAGCTAAAATTTTCTAAATTTGAGTAAAAAAAAGTTGTCGTATGGCGCCAAAGCTGTTTTTTACTTGAAACCAGTAAAATATTTACTAAAGTTTTAGTACATTAATGAACTAGTGTATAGTAATTATATTTTTATATTTAAGTAAAATTTTTCTAAAATTAAATAAAATTTTGCCATAAAATTCGGAGCTTTGCAAAAAATGTTTTTCATCTTTGATCTCAAATTCAGCAAATTTTTTAAAGTTTTTTTTATGTTTTTAATTCTGGTACTTATTTTTATTTTTAATTAAATTCTATACCACATGACATGTTATTTATTATATCTTCATATTATATTCTTAATTAATTAACCATACATACATATGTACATATTAATTCATTGACTTCTGACTACTAATAGGCAAGCACTCTAACTAATTGCCTAACAGTACAGCCTGAATAAGCATTGAAGTTTTTGAGTTTTAAGATTTTATTTTATTTTCAAAAAAATATATACCAAGTTCAAATATTCCTCAGAAATATGAAAAATTTACTTGCATTTTTTTTTTGCTTAATGCAAATAAAAAATATATTCTATAGTTTAAATAAAAAATATTTAAAACTGATTAATATTATTCTAAAATTTAGAAAACCTTTTTATATCTTTCAAGTAAGTCAAATTTGATGAACTAATCAGGAGTAAGTCATTTTCTAAAATTTATTTTTTGATTTAAAACGAGATTGACTAGTTCTAAAGATACAATTTCCCTAAACTTTTTAACCATTTTCCAATTTTTGGAAAATATTTGCTTTAAGCCAGTAAACTTGTCCTTGAATGTGAGAATTTTTGTGTGTATTTTTATGAACTATTTTTAAGGATATGAATTTTTTTATCTTTTACTCATATTAAGTAATTTTTACTAGATTTTTGTAAAAATTTACTCAAACTTAGAAATAATTACTTAAACTTAGAAATTTATTTTACTTAAATTTAGAAACTTTTTTCCTTAATAATAGTATGTGTCTTTCTTTTTTTGAGTGTAGTGATTTCATTTAACAAGCGTCCAAAAATAGGAATAGTTATCATAAATTCATACTAGTAAAATTTGGTACTCACATATAAATTGATAAAACAAAATCACACCAAAAATTTGCCCACTTAAATTCCAAGAATTCATGTGCTCCCCACATATCCTTGAATTAAAAATTACCATAACAGAGAGAGAAAAAATGAGAACTTAGTAAAATTTTGTACAGACACTATTCTTAATATGCTTTACTATCCCTTTTAATATCGTGCAATTCCAAGCAAGAACGTGCTCACCTCGAAAATGTCCTTAAAAAATAAATAATAAATAATAATAAAAAAAAAAAATTAATAATAAATTTAAAATAAAAAAAGTAATAAATGTCCTCATTAAATTTTGCACAAAAAATAGTTATAATAGCAAAATAGTTATAATGGGCAAAACGATATAATGTATTGATACTCACCACTAAGAATTGTTAAGTGGTGAGTATCAATATACTATACCATTTTCCACATGCTACAATGCAAGACCATTTGCACAAGATTGTGATTAAGGCTAATGACTAAATTCTGTATCTTTACACATTTAACTTCTTGGCCAATCCTTACAATCCCTCCCACCTCTCATATGTCCTTAAAAACTTTTAAAATCCAAAAATTGCACCATAAATAAAATAAATGCAGTAAAGTGCGACTTTGACTCGTATACTTAAGCTGTTTAATATACTGTTTAATACTGTTTAATATGAAAAAAAAAACAAGTGTCTGGATCAAAACTTTTTTCATTAGTGTAGGCAAATATTTCACAAGTGTGACCGTACCTTTACGATTCCATACGCACACTACATATGTTAAGCTATACAAACTTTAGCCTATATAATAGAATATCTTAACTTACGTAGACAATTTTTTTTTAAATCTTAAAGAACCGATACACTTTTTTTGGTTTTGGAAATTTTTCTTAGTTTTAGCGCTTTTTCTCAGTTTTGGCGATTTTTTCGTGTTTGGGAGTTTTTTTTCGGTTTTTGGCGTTTTTTTTTTATCCTATCGATTTTTTCGGTTTGTGGCGATTTATTTGAATTGTAGCGATTTTTAGTTTTATCGCTTTTTTCTGTTTTGTGTTTTTTTCATTTCTGGGATTTTTTTTTGTTTTGGGAAAATTTCAAGAGTTTGCATTTTACGGTTTCCAAGATGCAGCAAGTAGTGAAAATTACATTAACTGATAGAACACCCTTTAATTTTAATCTGAAATTTCAGAGTTAATTGGTGTAGTCTGCACTAGCTTTGAAAATTTCAAGTGTCTTTATATAATTGTCCGTAATGTAATAGGATTTCAACATGCTTCCTTGCTCGCTTTAGAACACCATTTACCTTTTAGCTGCTATATATGTTTTTTTATTGTAGCGTTAAAAGTTTTACATATTCTGTGAAAATTTTAGGTCCCTAGCTTTTACGCTTCTCGAGAAAACAATAGCGTTCCTTTTCACTTGTGGGGTGCGGAACCATAAATAACGGTTTTTGATATTTTTTAAATTACTTAAATTTTGAATATTTCAGGTTTATTTGTAAAGCTTATTAGGGCTTTATAAAGGGTTTTTAAAACAAATGTTCATACAAAATATTTCTTAAAAAGGCTTTATAAAGCCTTAATAAGTTTTATAAATAAGGCTGTATTTGTTTATATATTATTTATTTATATTCAAAACAACACCAAAAAGCTTCTGACTAATAAATACTTGAAAACCATATTTGCCATAGTTTTTAGACATCATACTGTAGTCTTAAACAAATTAAAACGCTTTACCGGAAAGTTTTGTTTAATTAACCATTTAATAATATATTCGCAATATTTTGCATATATCCCGATATCCTGCATACTCATCCAAAACTTTCAATTTTAATAAGCTATACAAATCTTTTAAAAATCTACCTATTACAAAAATTCCTTAGAATTATTGTAGAATGGAGTATGTAAAACAGGGCTGCATCCATAGAACTGTCAAGTTATAAATTATATATAGATTTTTCATATATGGCCGTGATCACCAACACCACCGTCGCACTGGTGAAGGGTATATAACATTCGGCATAGTCTAGTGTAGCAGTCTTCTTTTAAAACAAAAATAATAAACTACAATGAATATTTGAGTTTATGTCTTTAGACTCTTTAAGTATAAATCGTTTGTCTGCAACCACATTAACTTAAATCATATTATGTTACTGCTTTTAAAATTTTCTTATTATTATTTTTTCCATTATAAATCCCCAGTTAACAAGTCACTTACTTCAAGTCAAATCATTTAACTTTCTTAATAAACTGTCTAAATTTTTAATTCATTTTGTTGAAATCCTCGTGGAATTTATAGAACTTTAAAAAAACTGTAAATGTGTAACTGACTGTTAAACTTTTTCCATTATTTTGGCTTGCTAAAATGAAATTATTTATTCAGTGTTTACACTTTAATTGGCAATTTTATTGTGATTTCATAATTTTGCAGTAAAAAAAAATAAAAAATAAAAAAAAAAATAAAGAGAAAGTACCGAGCATTTCAAAATTTATCAAACCTCGTTAAAAGAAAAAATACTCTTTAGTAGTAATTTCTCTGAGGAGAACTTTATTTCATGTCGTTTTTTTTTTTTTGCTCAAACAAAACAAATTAAATGACTTTTTCATAATGCCTGTAAATCACGCCCTCCTTTTTGATGTCACTTTTTATCTGCTGTCCGAAATATTTTTTATATACGTACATATTACTTTCTGGCTTAAATGACTTTCTTTATGTCTTGGAAAATTGAAGATTTGTTTGTTTTGCTACAGTGGATTTTTTTTTGTGCAGAGGGGGTCTATCTTTTTATAAATTTAAATCCAGTTAAAAAGAAATTAAATATACCAGTAAAAAGCTTTTTTTTCTTGTTTCTTTGTATGTTTTATTATTACATTTGTTATTCAAGCACTGTCGGTATACAAAGACATCAAGATGATGATCTGCTGGACGTCTGACTAACTTTTGAAGTAAACTTTGTTTGTTTGGGAATTAAATGTAAAGGGTGTTTGTTTTGAGGAGGCCAACAAAATTAAAATTGAAGCAATTGAACTTTTAATTGATTGTTTTATGCAATTATCTTTTGGATTGAATTATCTTATTAAATGTTTGAAATTAAAGCAATTAAATGTTTAAGTCCTTTAAAAAAAGCTTTTCATTTCTTTGAAAAAATTACCCTTTACAAAACAAGACCAAGCATGAACTTAAATTACAAATTTTTTTTATGCTTGTTTCATTTTTATTGTTTTATTTTCATTTATTTTCTTATTATAAATATTTTGCTTTTCTTACTTTTTTCGCTTGTTTTTTTTATTTATTTTTTATTCTTTTAATTTTAACTTTGTCTAGAAGTTGCAGCAGTCAGTCAGGCCTTTAGTCTAATTTTATTATAAAGCTTTTTTTATATTTATTTTAATTTTGTTTTAAAACAACAACATCTTCATATTTTTTAGTGTTTTCAATTTCATTTTGGCGTAAAAGTAGAAAGAACAGGAAAGGCCACTAACTGAAACGGAATTTGTTTTAGGCCAGTGTGCTGTTGGCCAACTGTGCGATTGTGCTTTAGTTTAATTTTTATTTTGCTTTATGGTTTTAGAGTCTCTCAAGGAAACCATTACGTTTTTGAGGTCACTTTTTTGTTGTTGTACTTGTACTTGTTTCTCAAGCACTTCCTTTTTAAAAACAGGACAAGAAATTATAAATATTTTGTATAATACGGTATTTAGTGTATACTTTTATTTATATATATTTTTTTTTAAGTGAAAGTGAAAAGCGAAGCGACTGAAAATTAGTTTTAGAGTAACAAAAGCTTAAAAGCATTATTACATTATTTATAAAAAATTATTAAGGCTGTATAAAGGTTTAATAAGAAAAATTTTGTATATAAATTTGTTTTAAAAACCCCTTATAAAGCCTAGATTATTTTTATAAATAAGGCTGTTATTTTTTAAATACCTTATTTTTTAATATTGATAGGCTTTTAACTTTTTAGAGCGTATTCTTTTGATTAGAATTAATTAAATAAGAAATCTTCTGTGTACTTTTTTTTATTAAACCAAAGAGCTTTAGTTACTTAAAACTGCTAATAAGAACTTATAAAAAAGATAATGTTAAATTATCCACGATGTTAACTTTACTGTTCTATTATACTTAACGTACAGTTTGCAGAACAATGTTAGCAAGGTTAACCTAACCTAACCATGCTAGCAACCTCCAAAAAGTCAGAGAACTTTCCGTAGCTTATGATCATTCACGTCTTTGGTGAGTATTCTTACCGGCAGAAAGCAGGAATGCGCAGCGATGCCAACTATTTATAATCCAAACGCGCTACTACCTTTCTTTAAACGCGCAAGAACGCGCTAAGTTACAGCATTGTCAAATATTTATAGCAAACACGCGCTATTTTCTACGCGCTAAATTAAATTTCAATAAAAGTAGATGTATGTATTTATTAGTACTCGTATCACAATTAATTTTTCAGATTTTGCAATATTGCTTCCTCGACATTATGTTTTAATAAACTAAAATCATTTAATACAGAATCAGAATCGCCTTCCAAATAATCAAAATCCTTCGTGTTTACTTTTAATTTATTTGTAAAATTTAACAATATATAAATTGTGGAATAGTTTTGCGATTCAAATACTTTTTGTACTTCAGCTATAGTAGATGCTTTGTAATTTATGTTAATTTCTTGGGTCATTGTATGTAGTACATAATTTTAGTTGTAAAATTTCAAAATATTTGCCATTACAGTATTAAAATGCGTTTTTAATTCTAACCAAGGTCAAGCGAATTTTGTTTGCGACAGCTGAATCATTAACTAATTAAAAAAATTTTATCAGAGTTTTTGATATTAGAAAATTGTTAAATTTATACAAAAAAAGTTAAAAAATATGGAACTGAAATGGTATTATTGACTTTATTCAAGACGCGCTAATTTAGCGCTTTTTTTTATTAAACGCGCTAAGACGGAAAAAAGCGCGCTTGGCATAGTTAAAACGCGCTAAATCTAGCGCGAAACGCGCTAAATTGGCATCGCTGGGAATGCGGATGCCTTGTACTCTTTGTTTTGGCTGCACATGGTCTGCTTGATCTCTTTCATACTCATATCTTTTTTTCACACACGTTGTCATAGCGGGCAGGCCTTCTGTTCTCTTTATTTCTTTCTTTCTGCAATTAATGCTGTTGGATTTTTAGACACTTAAAATTTTCAAAGTTAGTATGTTTTGGAAACCGCAGGAGGCAAACTCTGGAAATGTTCAAAAACACTAAAGTTAAAAAACAATCCTACAATGAAATAAAATGACAAAACGAAATATTGCGAAAATGAAAAAAGCGTTTAAATGAAAAATATCTGCAAAAAACCAAAAAAAAAAAAAAATTGCTAAAATGCAAAAAAAATTACAAAAAGAAAATATGCCGGAAATAACAAAAAAAAAAAAAAAAAAAAAATCACCTAAAGCCGAAAAAAATCACCAAAACGATAAAAAAGCCAAAACACAAAAATGGCTAAAACTAAAAAAAAACAGAAAACCAAAATTCAAAAAATCGCCAAAACAAACGAAATCGCTTAAACTAAAAAACCACCCAAAAAGCGCTAAAAATATCGTCAAAACGAAAAAAAACGGCAAAAGAAAAAAAAGTAACGCCAAAACTGATAAATCGCCAAAAATCAAAAAAATCAAACAAAAAAATCGCTGAAACGAAAAAGCACCAAAAATCGCCAAAACAAAAAAAAATCAAATTAAAAAAACCGTTTAAATAAAAAAAAAACGCTTAAACTAAAAAACGATCAAAAAACCTAAAAACCAAAAAAAAAAATCGTACAAACAAAAAAAAAATCGTCCAAAAAAGCTCCAAACAAAAAAGTCGTTAAAACAGAAAATCAAAAACTAAAAAACCGCCCAAGAAAACAAAATCGCTTAAACCAGTAAACCACTAAAAGTCGTTAAAATCCAAAAAATCGTTCAAACGAAAAAAGCCCCAAAAAAAAGTCGTCAAAGCTAAAAAAAACAAAAAAAAAATCGCCAAAGCGAAGAAAAGCGACAAAACAAAAAAATCACTAAAACAAAAATAAAAAAATAAAAAATAAAAAATAAAAAACAGAAAAATCGTCAAAAGCTGAAAAAATCGTCTAAATTCAAAAAACCTCCAAACAAAAAAACAAAAAAACCATCGAAAATTCGCCGAAACCAAAGAAAAAAATCACCAAAACCACTGAAAACGCCAAAAAAAAGCTAAAACAAAAAATTCTCAAAACTAAAAAACCACCGAAAAATCTCCAAAAAATTTGACAAAACTAAAAAAAAACGCCAAAAAAAATCGCCAGAACCAAATAAAATTGGCTAAATGAAAACAAAAATTCTAAATATAAAAAAAACGCTAAAACAAAAAATTCTTTAATGTCTACATCAGTAGACAGTAGACATCAGTGTTCGCTTTTAACCTTTTGTGTTCGAGTCAAGGTTGCACTTTGCCGAATTTATTTAATAAGCAGAAGGTGCAACATTATTGTAATTGTTGTTATACCTTCAATGTTCACTTTATTATCGGCTTGTACGCTTGAATGCTTATGTACTTTGCTCTGTAGCTAATAATATCTGGATCTTTTTATGGAAATTATTTGCATTAGGTCTTTCACGTGTATTTTCGTAACAATATTTAATTTTGTATCAGGGGGTCTACTGTGTATTTCGAAAGGAAAGAAAATACTTTCGAATTTGTATACTTATAACGTGTAAATTCGAAAGCATTTTCTTTCGTTTCGAATTACAGATTTGACCGCCAGTTCTGTAAAAGATTTCTTTTTGCCAAAATAATTCTTCACACATTTTACTACGCATCATTTTGGCTTCGCTTTGTGACCTTGAGTGTCATTTCAATAAAAAATTTCGCCACTCAAACTTTATACAACATAAAGCGCTTATTTATACTACAGAAGGATAAAATGGCAGAAGGATAAGATGACTGATGAAAATGTGAAAGTTTTATATCCTTATTTTTCCTGCCGTCATCAATCAAGGTTTTTATCTCATTGTTCTATGAAATTAGTGTAATGCCGTTTAAAATTTTCGTGTTAATACGCTTGTTGTTACGCAATTACTTTTGGGACTGCCTTCGAAGTTTAACAACTTCCAAATGCTTTTTTTGCAGTTGTCACAGTTTTTGAATTGAAGAACAGTGGCCCTCAAGTAGTCTCTTGAAATTATGCTGCTACTTAACAAAACTTTGACAACATTGTTAGCTTGGCCATTTATTTGTTTTGTTCGGCTGTATACGTTTATTTGTATCTTTGTAAAAGTCTTTATATAAATCTAAAATTTTCCATAAGCAAGTTGTATTATATCCTTATTATTCTCCAAGGTGTTGAGCCAAGGAAGTCAGCAGCAGCCACTTGAAGCTTTGAAGTAGGAGTTTTAAAACCTTAAACTATAAAAAACGGAAACTTAACAAAAATAAATAAGCAAAAAATAGAAATATTTAAATATAGGGAAATCCTTACTTTTAATTCATATTTTTCTTATGCTTAAATGTTTGGTTTATTTTATTTCTCCATACTCTGTGTAATTCCTTTTTGTTTGTATTAAGTGCTTAAATATTATGAACAACAACAAGGGCAATAAATTTCTCACTTTAGTTTTAGGAAAAATAAATACAAGATTAGCATCTCCTCCATTGCTTAATGTTAATGCCATGGTTTTTCTTTGTTCCACAAAAATTGTTTCCAACAACTTTTTCTTTTTTGTTTAACATTCATAAACTTGACCATGAATTATGGTTTATAAAAGAAAACTGATTTTTGATTTTTTTGTCTCGTTTTTCTTCTATATAATGCTTAACAACTAAAGCCCTCCAGTTGCCTGTCGGACAAGGAAGAAGATGAAATTTATGGTTTCGGTTATGGTGTGTTTGCGCCACGCGTTGCTCGTGGTGCTCTAACTCAGCAGCAGCATTTCATTCAGCAACAAACGCTGCATCAAGCACAATTGGTTCAACAGCAGCAGCAACAGCAGCAGCAGCAACAACAGCAATTATCTTTGTTACAGGGGGCCGCCTCGCATCATCAGCTGCAACAACAGCAGCCACACCCCCAAGGTTTGCAATCCATCCCGCCCAATTCTGCTCATCATTTAAACTTTCTGCAACAAAAGTAAGTTTTTGTTTTAGCTTTTCCTTTCATCTAAAAAGTTTCTTCAACAACCGAAATATTTATTTTGTCACCTAAAAACTTAATTTATATTTTTTCTTGCTTAATTTGTAGTTGTTTAAGTCCACGTTCCGCCTATTTTTATGAATTTCCTCCCACAGCGGGTAAGTTTAGAATAAAAGTATTTTCATTTTAAGTTTATTTTTAATAATTTTTAGCTTTTGCAATTTACAAAAGTGGCATTTTTTGTCTTGTTGTGGTTCTGTTACAGTTGAACTTCTCTGTAACGTTGAACGTTGGTTAGCAACGATATTCTACGTTATAGAGAAAATTTTTTAAGAAGAAGTTTTTATATTTAAAAGAGTAAATATGTTACATAAGTTTTGTATTCAGTAGATGTATGATTTTTATTTCGACTAGGAGCTGTTTGCTTCCAAAAAAATTTATAGCACCTGGTGCGTATGATTGTTTTTAATAATATTTTAAAAATTAAGTATACGCCATGGGTTCTAAAGGATCGGATTTGCATTCAGCAGATCAGCCCACAATAATGGGTCTCAAGTAGAGATGAGCGCGTATCGAATTTTTCCAACACAACATGACAACGAATAACAAGATGCTCAACACGTACGAAACACGCACGCGAAATATTTCATCTATAAGATACTGCACAACACGCACTAAATATTATTGGTATTGTATTGAAGATTGATTTTTTTCAAGAGTCGCTTTTGAAAATATGGCACCGTGTTGGCACTGCCAGATGCTACTATCTGCCACCACAGCTGATACTATCGGTTGAAGGATATAACTTTAAGCTTCAGAGGCCCATACAATATCAATAAATATGCTGGTGTTGTGTGTTTGACGATACAAAATATGAAATTTTTTCTCTACTGGAAATTCATTCATACATAATATTAAATTTAAAATCGTTTCGTGTGCTTAGTGTGCACTTTGCTCAACACGAAACGACCCTAACACGCACGAAATCAGATTTTTGTCACGAACACTTCGTGTTGAGTCGTGGACACGACACATGTCCATCTCTAGTCTCAAGTGTATTGTTAATACGTACGCTGCTATTAACACAAAGCTCAACTCTATAATGCCGCTATAAATAAGGCCAAATGAATTAACGCCCGAATAAGAAAATGAAATAAGACCCAATAAAATTAAGAAATTTTAATTGGACTTTATTTCATTTATTTTGGGCTTTATTTCATCTTGAGCTTGGTTGGACTTTATTTAATTTTTTTTTTGGGTTTTATTTCATTTTGGCCTTTGTTGCATTAGGATTTTTTAATTGGGCTTTATTTCATTTATATTGGGTGTTTTTTTTTCAAAAATTTACGCTTGGGCCTTATTTAATTTTTTTTGGGTTTTATTTTTTATTTCATTTCTTATTTGGGCGTTATTTCCTTGAGCCTTATTTCATAGTGCCTATAATAATTTAGGTTTGGCTGTAAATATAATAAGGGTTTTCATGAGAATGTTCAAAAGTCTCGCAAACTGTGCAATTGTGCATTTTTACACTCTCGTAAATAAAATGTCAAAAATTGTATGGAAATTTATTTACACAAACCTGATTACTTTGCCCAACAATTTTCACTCGTAAACTGAAGCTGTGCAATTGTGCATTTATTAAACTGCAACTTTTTGATTTTTTGGCTTCCATGAGGCATTTTAGATATACACACACACTTTTTATTTTTATAGAAATATATAAATATGTATTTAATTTAAAAACTGCTTGAAATTTGATTTTTTATTTTTATTATATTAATTTTTTTGACATTTCATTCATTTCTTTGCGCAAAAGTTGAAAAGGGGCTTCATGAAACAAGTCTCGCAAATTTGCCCAATTGCACAAATGGGAATTTTAGGAGTTCTCATGAAAACCCTTAATATGTTTTTCCGAGAAAAATATTTGAATATATTGTACATTATTATTGCGCTCCTTCTTACTTTAATTAATTAATTAATTAAATGAATTTTTAGCTGGTGCGTATGATTGTTTCTAATAATATTTAAATCATTAAGTATACACCATATGTCCTAATGGAACATGATTCAAAATCCACAGTAGTGCACCAGGGCAAGTTTCGGTCCCAAGTGTATTGTAAATACGTGCACTGACGATAAAGCAAAACTCTACTACAGAGATCTACAGATGTTTCCTTTCAGCTTTAGCTGCATTCTACTGGATTTTCCTAATTATCTAGAGATTTATTAAGAATGGAATGTTTTAAAAAAGACTTGATAAAGAGCGAGTTCAAAGAAATATATTGTACATTATTATTGCGGCATTCCTTACTTTATTAATATCTTCAATTATATAATTTTTTTCTTTTTAATTTACTAAAAACAATTTAAAAATATACGTGCAAGTAACAGTTTAATTAATTGATGCCAAAAACTGTGTTTTTTTTAAGGTAATTTGTTACAACACTTTTTAATGGCTCCTCAGAGAGAAGTTTACCAAAAAAGTCTAAAAGAAATAAATACCAGTCATGTGTCATGTAATATTTAGAATTTTGTAAAAGTTTTTATTTTAAAACAATTGTTGAGAGACCTTTGCCTGCCCTGTTTAGCCATAAATAATACGGAAAGGGGTTGAAATAAATGTTCTGAAACCTTTTTCCAAATGCAAGCAGCAAAAAATGTCACTTTAGCCAATAAAATTAATACTTTTCTAACTTTTTCGTTTTATCTTCTGTTTGTGTTTTTGTTTTGTTTTTGTTTATGAATTACTTATTTATTTTCTCTCACTCTCGCTTTATTATATATTTTTTTTAGAGGGTCGCGAAACTAAAAAGCGCACCACTTTAGCTCGTTTATTAAAAGGTTTGAAGACGGTGAATCGCAGAGATCGCAGCCAGCAGCAACAAACAACAGCTCAAGCCCAAGTGAGAGTAAGTATTTTTGTAATGCAATACCATTATTAAAATTTGCATACTTATCACATGCATACAGCTAGACAGACATATGTATTTACATGCCATTAATATTTTATTTGTAACAAGACAACAAAAGGAAGTGCTGTTGAAGGACTTTTGTCCATAAATATCAATACAATTTATTTTAAGTAGGAAAAAATAACAAAAGAACTTGTAAAGGACTTAAGCAGAGAAAAAAAAGAGGACAGTAACACTTTATCATTAAAACGATTATAGTAAAATATATTTTAAATTTAAGTACACATATTTGCATATTTCTATTTATACTTGTAGACAGGCTTATGCACACACTTTTGTGCAACACTTTCACGCACCAATACCCAGCATGCATAAAAACCATAATTTAGAGAAAAAATAAAAATAAAATGGGTTTTTAATATATGATCGATAACCATTATAGCTTATCAGAATATAAGATCTTAAACTTAATTGAAAGTAATGTTAAGGACAGGCTTCAAGCTTAAAGCAATCAATGTATTGCGGCACTTTGTGTTGCTTATCCCATACAACGAAAGCCTTTCTGCTCCTGCTTTGGCTTCAAAGTACACGAGCTTTTTTTTTTTTGCTGTGAAATAGATAAATTATCAAAATCTATTCAAGACTTCAAGCATTTATTGCGGCTCCATGATTTAAATAAATTCAGTAAAGTGCGACTCTGACTCGCGCACGAATGGTTCCTTCCGTACGAACACTAGTTATGTAATTTAATACAAACTTCATCTATATAAAATATAGTTTTGGCATTTTTTCGGTTTTTGGCGTTTTTTCAATTTGGCGATTTTTTTCATTTTAGCGATTTTTTTTTTCATTTTGACGATTTTTTTTTTCATATAAACAATTATTTTGGTTTTGGCGCCTTTTTCGCGTTTTGGCGATTTTTTTCGATTTTTTGCGTTATTTTTCATTTTGGCGATTTTTTTCATTTGGGCGATTTTTTCGAATTTGGCGATTTATTTTAGTGTTAGAAATTTTGTTTTGGCGATTTTTTTCGTTTTGGTGATTTTTTTTTTAATTTTGGCGATTTTTTTGGTTTGGCGATTTTATAATTTTCGGATTTTTTAGTTTTACCGTTTTTGAAAATTTCAAGTGCTTGCCTCTTACGGTTTCCAAGATATAGCAAGTTATCAAAATTACATAGTCAAAATTGCATTTATTGATGGACCACCCTTTAATTTAAATTTTTTTTAAATTTTAGTGTCATTTGTTTTAGGCTGTATAAAAATACACTAATTTGACAAATTTCAAGTTTCAATATACATATGTTCATACAATTGTATGTATATTACATGGGCTTTTAAAATTGTTCGTTGCTCGTTTTGGAAAACCTTTTAATTTTTAATTCTCATGTATTTGTTGTTGTAGCGGCCAAGGTTTTACATACTCTGTCCAAATTTCAAGTCCATAGCTCTTACGGTTCCTGAGAAAATACCGTGTGACGGAAAGACGGACATCGTAGCGAAAACAATAGGGTTCCTTTTCACCTTTGGTGTACGGAACCCTAAAAAAGTTAGCAAGAGTTGCAGCAATATGAATTGTCTTTCTTAGGTGGGGGAATGCAGGCCCCTTTTTATTCGACTTCAACAAAAGAAGGAGGTTATCTCAGTTCATCTGTATTTTTTCTTTCGACATTTTGACTTCGTAACTCGGTACATTTTAGATCGATTTAAATATGTTGTCCCATTGAAAAAAGTGGGCGGGAACACGCCCAAAATTCTTTTTATTTGATTGCATGATGTTCTACTTATATGATTGCTGCGAAACCTAGCAAAAATCTTTGGTTCTCGTAATAAGACAATTTTAGGGTTAAAAAAATGGGTGGGGTTACGCCCATTAAAATATTTTTTCTAAATTTCACGTAGTTCTACTTCACCGATTTTTACGAAACTTGCCACACAACTTTGAACTTTAATATATACAAAATCTTTCATTAAAAAAAGTGGGTGGAGTCACTCCCATTAAATTTAATATTTTATTTTAAGTTGTTCCACTTTATTTTTAAAGTTAAAAAATGGGCGGGGCTACGCCTATTATAATTTATTACTATATTTCACGTGATTCTACTTCATCGATTTTTGACGAAACTTAACACACACCCTGAGCTCTGGCAAACACTCAATATTGCATTTAAAAAAATGGGCGGAGGTTGGCTCATTAAAATTTTCAAAGATTTGTTTTTTGTTTGAAAAACTTTAATTCCAGTTTGTTGCCATTGTCCGTTTTTGTTTTTTTTTTGGCAGAAAAATGGTAAAATGTTGTTATCAATTTAAAAATAAAGACATTTCTCAATTGAAGAAAATAATATTTTCTTTCTACACAGAATTCAGATTCTGTTAATTTGCATTAAATATATTTACAAAAAGGGAATAAATAGCCCAAAGCAGTCATTGGCCAGATATGTACCAATTATTTTTAACCGACTTCAAGAAAGGAGGAAGTTAACAATTTTTCTGTACTTCCTTGCATTGTGTTGCTTCATAACTCGCTACCATTTACATCGATTTAAAAAATTATTTTTTTGTCTGAGAAGATATAGCTTCCATTTAGTTCCACCGTATATAATGGGCGGGGATACGCCCACATCTTTTTTATTTGATTTTATAATATTATATTTATTCGATTGCTACTAAGTCTAAACAACACATTGTACTCACGAAACGACAATTTCGAAGTAAAAAAAAAATGGGCGGAGTCACGCCCAATAAAACTTAGTATTATATTTCTCTTGCTACTTTTTGATCGCCTTTTTAAGAAAATTGACACGCACATTGAGCTCTGAAAAGAATCAAACTTGCATTTGAAAAAGTGGGTGGGCCACGCCTATTTAATTTTGATATTATATTTCACTTGCTTGTACTTAACTAGTTTTTCTTACAAACTTCTCACACATTTGCAGCTCTTAAAAAGACACATGCTGGCATTCTAAATTAAGGGTTGGGGGGGGCGGGGACACGCCTTTTAAAAATTTAATATTACATTTCAAGTGCTTCTACTTAATTGATTTTTACTAAGCTTTGCACACACCCTGAGCTCTAAAAACAATCAAACTCAAACTTAAAAAAGTGGGCGCATCCACGCCTATGAAAAGCTAGTATTTAATTATTTTTATTTCTACTTATACGATTGCCATGAAGCTTGGCAAACAATTTCGCCTCTTAAAATGATTCAGTTAAATTAAATATTTTAATATGTGCTATCTATCATGATGTTCAAAGTCCGTGACAATAAAAATAATAATTAAACGCATATATCGTTCATTTACTCAAAGAACGTCATGACTCAAAAAATTAAATGTTTGAATTAGTGATACAGAATAAGTCTTCATATCGTTCTTCATATTGTGTGAAAATGTTATACCAATATCTTGTTTAAGGTACCAACAGACGACATGTTTTTTACATGTGTTTTTTAAGTTTTCGACTCATATGTTTTTCTTTATGCTTGTCAATATTGGTTAATTTACATAAGGTTTATAATTTTTGGTCACAAACGTACATGTAGTATCACTTCTTCTTTTTCAGTACATAAATATCCACGTTGTTTGTTTTATAAATGGCTTGCAGCCGTCGAAATATTTTTGGTTCCATCGCTGTAGTACTGGCGAAGTAAATGTGCTTTTTTAATTTTTTCTTTTTTAAACAAGACGTTGAGGTTGTATCTAAAAATCTATACATTTTTGGACTTATTTTAATAAAACGACAACGTTAAATTAAAAAAAAATATATATAATTTATTTGTCTTGCAAAATACTTCATTCAGACGGCTAATGATAGTGCACATAATCAACCGCCGACGAATTTGTTCGCATGACATAGACATTTGGAGCTGTATGTTTAACATAAGAAAATATAGCACGCTCTATTTCAAATAATGTCTTATGTTTTTTGTCATGTTTTTTAAGCAAGCAATGTTTTAAAGGTAACACACAACATGTTTTCGTTTACATATGTAAATTTTGGCACATACAATGTGAAAAACATGTCGTCTCTTGGTACCTTTACTCAACCCTTAAGAGACAAACTAAATTTTCTTTTTCCCTTCAATTGTGAAATATTCAAAGCTCGTTTTATGGCAAACTGTTTGTTTTGAGTTATGACATTGTTTGAATGAATAAATTAAAGAATTTGATAACATTATTATAGCAATCAGTCCCATTTGTTTGCTGGGTGTTCACATATGTATGTGTGTATATGAGTACCTACATATGCGCGTTTGCTTGTTGGTTTTTTATATAATTTAAAATTGTAAATGTAAAATATTATTAAAAGCAAAAAATCCTTCTTATAAAAATATTTTAGCAGCAGCAAAAACAGCGACATCAGCGTTAACATCAAAAACAATATACAACATATTGCTGTTGTTGTTGTTTTTCTTTTTATTTAAATATTTTTTATTATATAAGTATTTTTGATTTATGTACAAAAGTTTCCGTTTCTTTAACATTCTTTTAAGGCGACATCAAATATTGTTTGTTTGATGGTGAAGGGGGGGGGGGGGGGGTGGCGTAAATAATGTCATACACACATTTGTAAATAAATTTGTTGACTTTTTATTAAGCTGTTGTTGGTGTAAATTTTTCTTTGATTAAATTTGGGTTTCTTTTACATACGTATATACATATGTAAATATATTTTTTTTTTGTTTCAATGAAGCCTAAAAACTAAGACAATATTTGCAAATTGTGTAAAGCTTTTTTGGAAATATTTTTTTTTTTTATTAAAAATTACACTAACTCTGGCAAATACATATGTATGAGGTCATATGACAAGGTGATATCCTACAACAGTTAACTTAATATCTTGAAATCAGAGTTATTTTTAAAAGTCTAGTACAAAAAATTAAAAAAAAGGTCAATGAATGTTTAAAATAAAATTAGGTTTCAGTAAATATTTTTAACTGTTTCAATAAAGTGTTTGTTGAGACGATGGAGACGTCGACTACTTGCCGCTGCAGCCACAACAACCTGAAATATTCCTTAATACACACTAAATAAACACCATCACAAATAACTATTTAAGTCAGCATTAATTAATTGATCATCTGACATAAAATTTAATTGAAAATTTATAGTTTAAAAAAATACAAAATGCCCTGTCCTGTCATCAGGATTCAAAACTGCAACTCTTCGACTGCAGGACTAGAACACTTTCTACTAGCCAGCAGCAGGAAGTTTCCGCTTCTTAATGCGAAGGTTGTCGGCTATTTACAAACATCAATATAAATGACAACAACACGAAAATAAATCATACAACTAAGCACAACAGTGTATTGCAGCTATGAATAAAGCGGATAAACACCAGTTCACTTAAACAAAATATTATTTCTAATAATAATAATTTTATATGATTTAAAATCAACATTTTTGCATGGTGATTTTACAGTGGTATTTTTTCTGTGAAAAGATGACAAGCGTATTACTTTAGTGAAAGGAAATACTATTTTGTATGGCAAGTTTATCTCTCGATTATCTTTTATTTTTAAGAGCAGGTGATTCCTTTCACAGTAAAACGAGTTAAGGTACGGTCACACTTGTCAAACATTTGCCCAAAAAAGCGTAACCAACAAACACTAATAAAAAAAGATTTGATCCAGACAATTGCTTATAAAATTTAACAGTTTCGAACACAACTAATAGATAATATCATGGAATTCAACATTATTGGATACACTTTAACTTGACAAACTTTTGTCTGAATTGAAAGATTTTTCATTATCATTTAGTGGTTACGTTTTTTTTGAGCAAATATTTGACAAATATGACCGTACCTTTACAAAATATTTGCTACAGAGAAGAACGAATCAGAATGACAAACAAAAGTAAAAGATCTTTAGGATTGTACTTGCTACCGAACATCTTCGTTAGCCGAACGCTATTCGAAGCATTATATCGTTCGTAATGCATATAAATAAATAGTTTACTTATTGATAATGGTAAAACGGTGCTAGGGTAATACGGTGCATATTTAATGTTTTTATGTGTCTTTTGCTTTAAAACGATACTAAAACTTGAAAAGGATTTTCTAAAAAAAAAATACCCGGGAACGCTGCTGAATTTCTTTTTAAAGCTCTTTTGTTAAAAGTAGGACATTACTTAATATTAAAAACGGCTTACAAATTTTAGCTTTTTTTATTATGCTGTTAGAGGTCTGGTTTTTTGTCTGCAGCGAAAAAAATAAACCAGACAAGAGAAAATTTTCAAGTTTCTATTTAAAATTTTTGAAATCAGCAACAGCCAGGTTTTATTACATTTCTTATAACATACGAAATGTGAATATACCGTACTTATACTCGTAATACATATTTATACAAAATAATAAAATAAAAATATGAGAAAAAAAAGAAGACAAAAATGCTTTTAATATGCTCGTAATACATTAAAAGAAGGAACATGCTTACACTCGCATACATACATGTATGTACATAGTCTTGTTTAAGTGTATTTGGAGCGAGTACAAATAACGTGATGTAATGTTTATGTGTGTTTATTTAAATGGAGTCGACAGTAGTAACAGGCCAAGAGGCGCCCCAAAAACAGGAGCTACGCATTTCCTTTCCTTTTGGGTTAACAAAAGAGAGGGGTTGCATTTATTTACTTTTATATTTTTTTATATTCCATTTGTATTTATTATAATAAGCAACTTTTAGTGGCTTGTTTCGTTTTCTTAATGCTGTTGAATAAGATTCAATGTTTAATGTAAGAGCCTTAAAATTACCAATAATTGCGTATATGTAACATAAAAATAATAAAATGGAAAAAATAACAACATAATGCTTAATGGCTGGTATGTAAGAATCTTTACTTACACAAGCATGTGTGGGAAAGTAAAACTAATATAACAAATTTTCTTTTACTATAGTTTAAACGCTAATACCATTTATTGTGCAGCACAAATACATACACACTGCGCTCCATTACTTACCCTGACCATAACCTCAATGATGGTTTTCCCCTCTTCCTCGACAACAGGCCTTAAAAAAAACATATAAAAACTGTTTTATAACATTATGATGCTTGATTATTCATTCCTAAAAGCAGTAAAATTTTTTCGCATGTGTTTGTGTGTGTGTGTGTGAGTGTGGGTTAAAGCTCAAGTATGAATGTTAATTTAATCACAAGGAAAAACTTTGGTTTATAACCCCTCTTTAAAAAGCCATATTTTTTGGAGCACAATAACAAAAATGAAAATAAAAATGAATATAAAAAATGTTATGAAACAAAAAAAAAAAAAAAAATAAAAAAATTAAATCACCACAATAAATATTATTTCTCTACATTCCCACTGTACAATACTCGTACTCTTATATTGTTTTTTTTTTACTGCACTCTGATATCCGTTGGTAATTAATTTTTTTGCTCATTTAAAATGTACGAAAAAAAGAGCAAAAATTTAAGTGACTTAAACCGACTGTAAAAATTATAGAAATTATTATTTTTTTGGTCTTAATAATTCTTGTGATTTTTCGCTTTGAGGAAATTATTATTTTTTTTTATAAATAAATAGTCACTGCAAAATATTAGTGCTCACTTAAGTTTTCAGAATAAAAATACACATTCCTTCAAAAGGTTGTACAACAAATTAAAAATAAATAACAAAAATTAAAAATTTTAAAAACCCCCGACTTTTTTCAGAAAATATGTTATATCTTCTAAACGGCTGGACCGATTTTCTTCAAACAAAACTAAGAACCGTCTCGATCAAATCATCTTTCAAACAGAAAAAACTATATGAAAATCGGTCCAGCCGTTTGGCCTGTACGTGGACACGGACAGAGACACAGATACACAGACGCACAGACGCAAAGACACACAGACACACACTACAAACTTATAACACCCCTTTTTTTAGTCGGGGGTTAATAATAATGAAGTCTTATATTTGGTCACTTCAAGGTTTACAAGGATTGTTGATAATGTGTCTTTAGCTGATTTTGGCCTTTATTGACGTAAAACAAGTAAGACCCAACGTTTATTTAACCTACTAGAATTATTTCTCTCTTTCTGGTATTTGACTATGTTGCAATAAAGGAGCGTTATATTTTTAAAAATAAAAAAATTATATTAGTTACGGATGCTAAGGAAAATTCAGCAAATTTTTGCATCCATGCAGTTGTTCTGTCAATTATTACACAGAAAAATTTCATATCAAAATCTACCCAAAAATATTAATTTAAGCTTTTTTTGGCAATGATTTTGCCTTATATGTCTTTCATGTTAATTCAACATGATTTACAATAACTTTCAAATAAAATCTTTCTTTTTTGAGTTTAAAATTTTTAAACGCACTAATAATCGCAAATTATTTTTTTACATATTCAGTAAAATATTTTTTATTAAAAATATATTGAAGAATCATGTTGAATTAAAGTAATTTCAAGCTAAAACAACGTGAATTTGATATTGACATAGTGCAACAGAGGATACCAGAGTTGAAAAAAGCTCTTTACGAAAAAAGTTAGAGTCCGCTGTGACATAGGAAATGCGTAAAAATTGACAAATCTAGTATCCTTGTTATTAAACTTTTAGTAAAAAGAACGAAAGAAAATGTAAACTTTGTAAAATGAACATTTGTACAAAATCAAATGAAACATTTTGTTTTGTTGTATTAAAAAAGAAATTGTAAAAAACATGACTGGTATTAAAAAGTGTTAAAATTTGTTATAAAGTGCATTTACAATGTCTTGAAATCTAGTACTTACGAGATTTCGCGTTAAATCCTGCTAGTTTTTACCAGATTTACCATAAAAAAACAAAAACTATTTTGTCAGTAGATTTGTAGGAAATCTAATCGCAATCAAATAATCTAATTTGTTATTTATTATCCTGTATAATATATTTAAAACATAGAAAAGTGAATTGGCTACGGTCCGCTTTAAAAGGTGTTTGAATTGGCTACATTACAGTTGTTTGGTTGTACTCTTGGAAATTTCTCAGTTAATGGGTCTTGTTTTGGATAAACAAATCTTGATAAATGTCAAATAAAAATTAGTGTAAACGGTATAGATATCCACAAAGGTTTTAATTAAAATCTGCTACATTTGGTGCAGGTGCAAAGGCCCTATTAAAATTACTACAAATTTCATTTGAAGCATTTTTATTCAAATATCTTAATTTTTACCTTTTACATAAAAAAAAACGCACAGCGAATGAGGCCACAAATTATAAAATAAAAAAGCATTAAATAAGTGCAATAGTGAAAGAAGCAGCAATACGGAAGGTAGATTGACTAAATCAGTAAAATCATGCGAAAACAAAATTACCTTCCGTCTCATAACACTGCTAAAATTCTCTGTGATAACATTAAGAATCATGTTGAATCAAAGTTATTTCATGTTGAAAAAACATGATGCGCAAGCATCAAGAAAATGCGTACTGTAGTTGGCTGTCTCAGCCAAGATTTGAATTCGAAGTTATGACGTGGTAGTCTGCCCGCGTGCCGCTGCAGCCACATCAAACTTAAATATTTTTTAGTTATACACTAGAGGCCTTATTTATAAAAAAATATTAAAGGTTTATATAAGCTTAATAAGAAAAATTTTATATAAAAATTTATTTTATAAATCCTTTATAAAGCATCAGTAATGTTTATGAATAAAGGTATTTGTTAAGGTTAAATTAAAAACTTTAAGTTTAAGATTAATGCGAAACAATCGTACTCTTCGTCGGCTGATAACAAAGCACGAACATCAAAGCAAACAACAACGAAACAAGCACAAGTCACACAACTGAGCACAACAATACATTATAACTATTGCCAAGTACACATTCCCCCAGGGGAGTGTATGGATTAATTCTGTAGACTACGGGTGTGGCAATCCTGGGGCCCCAGCTAGGGTAATGTAGCTTTTTCCGCTGGCGGACCTTTGGCTCATGACTCGTAAAACTTATGTGTTACTACCCAATCTCTGAATATAAACAGAGTAACGGATGTGCACATATTTATAAAAGGAAAACAAATATTGTACGCCCGTTGTTGTCAGCTAGGTGCAGCGTCACCTAGAACTGCCCCTGAGTTCAAAAGACGATAGAGGTGAAGCCCTTGTGGTGGAACTTCGAAGTCTAACCAGAGGCTACTTCTGGTACCACGGGTGCCGGTTGCCCGACAGCTGGGCTGCTTAGAGATAAATGCATTGCGGTTGCCGGAATTCTGGTCCAAAATGGCTTTTGTCCTGGATACGACCCCAGGACTCTTTCACTCTTTAGTGTCTTGCCGTAGTAGGCACAGAAACTTAGGTGGCGTGCTTGCATTCTTCTCGCGTAAGTGGTCCTCGCTGCTCTGAAGTTCTGAGTGCATGTAGCGGTCGTCAGTTTCCTTTGCTAAAATGCCGAGTTCGTCCTACCCCAAAGGGGTAGACCCCTAAGGGGTTAAAGGGATGATTTTGGTAAGTGTGGAGTAGGCACTGGTTATTTGGCGACACAGGCATGCGTTCTTTATGGATGAGTGGTTAGCTGTGCCGGCAATGGTTGAGGAATTTTCTTGGGGACCTCGCTTAGGTGTATACACAACACCTAAGCGGGGAAGCCGGAGAATTATCGTGGTGGTTGTGGTTTGCTACCAAAAATCGCTGGGAGAATAGTCTTGGCTTCCCAGTGTTAAATCAATGCTAGTGGTTGGTGTGACGCGGTCAGCCAGACACTATTCTAGGTGCTGTTGCCATTCAACAGAGCTGCTATGGGCACGGACATGGCAGCAGAGTTTAGATAGCTCAAATTACCTCAGCAAGGTAATTGAATATAATACAGGGATAACTATATTCAAAGATTGCAACCTATGTGCCTTATGGAGTGGGCCATAGGTTCATTCTAAAAGGGTGCATGGGGGCGTTGGTCTGGCGTCTAACCCACACCCGGTGCCTTGGCACACGTGAGATTAGGCCGTAATGGCAGGTACTCACGTAAAGCGATTGCACATCTGTCAAGTACACATTATGGCATTTTGTGACATCGCATAATGAGAACGACGTTTCACACACTACGAAAATGACACTACAAAATAACAACAGAAGAAATTTTCAGATATATACCCATTCTATGAACAAAGTAAATAAACACCAACACACTTAAATAACATATTATTTCTATTAAATTTAATATGATTTAAAATCAATATTATTGCATGTTGATTTTACATTGGTATTCTTTTCTGTGTATACAGATGTTGCACGTGCTTTGCAACTTCTTAACTTCTATGCACAGTTGAAATTTTTGTTAGAACATGCATGCAAACTATTTTCCAGCTGGCAGGTAATTATATTTTAGAAAGTCTTGATAATAAACCTGACAACTGTTTTATTATTTTACAATAATTTTTAATAAAATTTTTTTATTTTTGCCACAAAGTCTTTGGTATGTTTTTGTACAAAGTATGATTTATCCATGTACAGCTTATTGCATTAGAAAATAATGCCCTGCTCCATGTAACGAGACTGGGCCCAGAAAACGAGTTTGAAATTTTCAATTAACTAAACATCTTAATGGAAAAAGAAAATTTTACTTTTCTCCCAAGCGGTTAAGTAAACAAGATATTTGTATGAAACTTTTACACAATATGAAGAAGGATATAAGGATTAATTCTGCATTATTAACAAATCAAAAGTTTATTCTTAGAGTTATGATATTCTTTGTGTAAATGAGCGATATGTTCACTACTTTCGTTAAAAGATTTTTGACCTGAAGCAGTGCTGCCAAGTTTTGCCAAGTTGTGCAATTTTGAATGCTAAAAGTTCCTATTGTTGCAGACATGCCCTTTTAATGCTTTTACGAACGTACCCTATATTTATCAAGCTTTTTCAATATTTTTTTTACCATGTAACACTAAAAATTTGCACCTGGTCTTCCAATAACTTTGTAAGCAGCGAGCCAGGCTAAAATAATTACTTTTATTTTTGGTTTTTATATCTTAAAACCAGCCCACCTTAAGAAAACTGATTACAGCAACTTTGTATCCGAAGTACGGCGTTGTATGTTTTCACTTACACTTACACTTGCAAACACACAACTTTGCTTAAGTTTTTATTTTAAAACATCTTGAACATCTTCTCAAACTTGACATTATTAATTAAAGGTTAACATTTTATCTTGATACACAACACAGCCTCAACACGAAAACTGTATTAAACAGGTATGAAAAGGTAAATAACAAATAAAATTTAAAAAGGGGGTAAAATAAAATAAGAAAAAAGAAACACTTAAACGAAGGAGCTCAAGTGGCTGATTTGGATTGTGTCTTTTAAGCAGGTGATAAAGCACGAAAAGAGTTTGTCGTTTTTGCTTCAGAAAAAATATTTTCAAAAGAGTTGGGCATAAAAAGTTTATAACTTACCTTTTTCTTATTTAACTTATTTGATTAATTTCTTCTTAATAAATAAGAGATTGCGAGGTAAATATTTAAGGAAGCCAACCAACATACACACAATTAAACTTGTACATACTTTTAAAAATCATTTAAAATTAATTAAATGTGTGTAAAGAGCACAGTGGATAAAAAATAAGTATGAAAATATAGAAAATCTAAATTACTGCTTGCTTGTTTTTACCCGACTGCGCTACGCAAAGAAGGATATATATGCATATGTGTTTCTTTGCGACAGTATATACATTGACTTGTCTTAATCCTGGAAGTGTCGCTAAAGATATGACAGCCAGTATGGCGGCCAAAGAACGCCATTTTGTAAAACGAAAACACAAAGAAAGTCGGTGAACTCTATCAAAGTGGGTTTCATTCGACAAGTATTTTTTAATATCATCTTTAGGTTTCTCTTATGATTTTTCATTTCATTATGACTCATTAATTACGATTTAGGATATTTAACGGTTCAAAGCTGGTCGTAGTCGTGGTTGTTTGATTTTTTAATTACCACGTGTTGTTTCGTTAAGTCGAACGTTGTCGACATCGTGTGACCGGCCGTTAATTTTTATTTCTTAATAAAAAAAAAAACGAATATTTAATTTAAAATTTTATTTCTGTTTAATTTTTACACAGAGAGAAAAAATTTTTCTCCAATAACCAATTTAAATTGAAAATAAAAATAAAAGTAAACAATTAAAAATTAAAAAAAAACGGAAAAACTGAAAATGAATAGTGATAGTTATAAATGTATTTACCAATGGTAAATCAATAATTGTATACACAATAAGCATTTCTCATAATAATGATGTTAATAACAAAACTCTACCCCAGTAGATAGACGTGGGTTCTGATGAAGTGCGTGGCCGCACAGAAAAATATCGGTATTTCCCCCAGCTATAAAGTCTAATGGCGTTTTCTTTTCTAAAAGAAAAGTGTAACATATATGTTACATGTGATTTGGCAACATTTTTAAATGCTCACCTGATTTTTAAGAAGTGTTGCATATTTTACGTTTACAAAAGAACAATTTCCCAACAACTTTCTGCATAAAACAATGACGAACTGGAAAATGATTTGTTTTTTCATAGACAATAACAAAAACAGCTGTTGAAATAAAGCTGCACTCATGCCCCTTTAATGAAAATGAGTGTTGAATATGTAGCATTTTTCTTCTCTTTAAGGGTAACATCATGAGAACAGAACGCCTTCCATTTTTAAAATAATACATACTTTTCAGAAAAGAACACAAATAAATGTAAAAGGCAGTATAAATACAGCATATTGCTCAGAAAAGAAAACGCCATAAGTTAAGTTTTTCTTCTCTTCTTTAGAAACACACATTAATTAATAAAAATATTTCATTCAATAAAGAATTGAAAGTACTGAACTTGAGCCTGGCTAAAAATTATTTCTGATTAAAAATTAAAAATTTTTTTGAGTCAATAAGACTTTTGTTGAAGAATTAAATTGATCAACAGTTTAATTGAGCCGATTAAATTTTTGTTTAAAAAAGTAATTAATTAAATATATTAATTTTATCAATTAAAATTTTAATTGTTTTTTTTTTTTTTTTTGTAAATTCAGGGTGTTGTTTTGAGAAATATTTTTTGCTGCCCTCTTAGTCAAAGCAACTGCCAGTTTGGTAAGGGCTGATATCGACCAGAATATGACAATGAGTACTGAAAAAAAAATTTACATTAGTAAATAGTATTAATTTTAGTAACTATGTTTAATCATAATTGTAGAGTAAACAATTTGTACGTTCACATATTTTCTTTCAAGCAACTATAAGTATAGCCGATTCTAACTTGCAAGAGCATCTATATTTCGTTCATCCGAAAAACTGAAATACGCTAAAACTAAAAATAAAAAGGCACATGCGTAGCAAACTCATTGGCTCTCTATCTCTCTCTTTCATACTCATATCCTGAGTATGCTTATATTTAGGATAAAGATATTTAATCGGATAAAAAAATATATGCATGATACTCGGGAAATTTATTCATCATTCGCCACCGTATACATACATTTGTGTATATGAAATGTTACATAAAATGTGTGTGTGTGTGTGGCTGTTTGGACATAAGCCTTATGTGCGTGTATAAATAAAATAGCCATGTCTATACGAATGTTGATTGATAGTCAGAGTAATATTATACTCATGCGTATAATTGTAGTCGATAAATTTTAGTTGTTGTCGCTTGTGTTGCGTAATTTAAAAAATGTATATAAACATAGTTGTTGCATGTTTATATTTATAGGTTATTATTCCTTTTTTTCTGAGTGGTTACCTGTACCTGGATTCAGTAACTTTTTGCGAACCGAAAATCGTAATATTTATCGACATATTTATTCGCCTGCGCTAACGATAATGTTATTCTGTAATTTCTTTTCTACGATAGTCTCCCGCTTTATCTTATTCACCATTTAATTCAATATTATGTGGTATCTCTGTATAGAAAATGTGAAAATAAGCGAAAAGCATGAAGAATAATTAAGAAAAACTCAACAGATTAGATCTTGTGACTTAATTTTTTTTCTCCAACCGACACCGAATATCGTTAAAATATGTTACTGAATAGCAAAGTCGATAAATTTTCGTTATATTTATTATAACGATACGATTATCGTAATAAAAGTTACTGAATCCAGGTACAGATAATAAAGTAAAGATTTTACGGTTTATTTGTGAAAACTCGTAAATGATAGAGAAGCGTAGGTTTTTTTTCAACACAAAAGAGGGAAAATTAGGGGACCAATCTTATAAAACTGCTCGATCTTATGAACATCTAGTGAGATTTTTTTTTTAAAACAAAAACATAAATAAAAACTTTCAAAATATTTTTTCATTTTGTTTTACCAAGAAAACAGATTTAAGTTCAAATAACGTCACTGGATATCGAACGAAATTTCAAAATGTTTCAATGAAGTTCATATGGAAATATTTTAAAATTTCGACCGGTATCGAATGCCGTAATTTGTTTAAAGTTTAGTTTTTTTTTTGCTTTTCTGAATTTTTGAAAGTTGTATGGAAAACACTAAAAAAATTTTATTATTTCGAAATTTTGTTTTAATTTATTTTATAGAAATTTTATTTACGATTAGGGCCTAATTATTTGCTGATTTAATTTTTTGTTCTAAAACGTCTTTGAGGAAGCTGGCGCCGTAATTTATGTGAAGTTATTTTTTATTTTTAATTCATGATTTTTGTGATTTCTACGGCCAAAGCGAAATGTTTTAAATTGAAAAGTGTAAATTTTTTAGTTAGTTTAATTATAATTGTTGGAACTTTTTTTCTATATATATGATTTGATTAGCCTAAAGTTTGCGTGCCTATGTTAGCCAAATAACATTTAATAATTATTAATAAACAAATAACACCAAAGTTAATTGTAAATATTCTCACAAATACTAGCAGAACGGAACAACTAGCTGTTTTCGAAGGTCACAACACCTTCATCATCAGGGTTCTCTATGTTTGGTCCTCTGTGTGTGGTATCAATTCATGTAGATTTCTGCTTTATATACTAGACCCCTGCAAACAACCAATTACAAGAACTTTTATGACATGAAGGGTTTTCACATGCTTTATTCCAGCGAGGTCTTCTCAAACAAACGCTAAGCAACACTTTTGGCAAGACATTTGTTTCAGTTATTGCAGGTATAGGAGTAAAGAAGAAAATACTTCGTGACTGAAAAATATGTAATGTTTGCTTCTTCATACGCATGGGAGCGTATACAAATGATGTGCATGTACATACGCTCATACGTTATGTGTATGATCTTTTATTTTTCAAACGCACACATGCATTGACATTAGATGCATGCGCTTGCTTTAAAAAAATCACCCTTAAACACATAATAACTTACCATCTGCATCTTTCACACACACACACACACACACACACTCAAACGTACAATATACAAAATAACAACCGTACACGCATCAACACTACTTTTGAGTGTTTGTTACGAAGAAGAATTCTTCGCGACTTCGCTTTTAAACACTTATATACACGAACATCAATACACCCATCGTGCTTCGCTTATTAAACGACAGCATTTATTATTGGTTTAGTATTATATATGCCAAGAGAATGCATTTAAAAACAATACCTTTTTTCATTTCAAAACAGTTTATGCAGCCCTATTTTATATGCTCAGCTTTTCAGTGCAAATGGAATATGTGAATTGTGTTGATTCATCGTATTACAATTTGCTGAAAGTTTGTTTTTTTTTGTAATAGAAGCTAAATTTTACCATATCTTAATTTACAGCAGTCTTGTCATTGTCATTTATTCTTTTGCTTTTGTGTTATCGATCAGTATCATTGCAATAAAAATTTCAAGTTTTGTTCTCCATTCCAATGTTTAACAAATTCTAGACTTATTACTTTTTGCCTTGCCATAGCTTTCCATTGAGCAGATTTTTATAATAAATTAATTTTAGATGATTTTTTGTTTGATATTTTTTTAAACAAAACTTAAATAAATCTGTGGAATGTCTAGTATATTTTAATAAAGGTATTCACATCAGCTTTTTTCTTGTTGGAAAAATTGAAAAATGTAAATTTTTTACAACAATCACAGGAAAAAAATTCCACCAAAAGTTGAGTTTTTAAATTCAACTTTTGGTGAATTTTTTCTTGTGTTTGTTGTAAAAAATTACATTTTTCCATTTTTCCAACAAGGAAAAAAAAATTAATGTGAATACCTTTAATAAAAATAAAAATAAAAAAATCCTTGGTAAAAAAGTTTCCTTTATTTTAACTCAAAATAAGATTTTCCTATACCAAATTTCATTTATTTATTTATTTCATATTATTTATTTGTTCATACTTTTTTCTTTTAGGCGGCCAACGAACGCTTGCGACATTTTCAAACATTAAATGGTGGTCATCAACACAGTTTCGAAGAGACAATTCACCGGGTAAGTAAGACTCTTGAAAAAAAAATATACTTAATGTCCTTGAAGTATCATTAACATCGACACTTGCCTGAATTCAATATAAAAAATTTAAAAAAAGTTTGAAAAAAAAACTATTAAATAGCTTGTTTTTTAATGGTGTTGGGTTTGAGAAAGTTTTATATTTTGTTTTTCTTGCTTTAGTGAGACACTTAGTTTCGTTTATTTTTTTTCTTTCACGAATTTATCTATGTAAGTTAAATGATTTCCTATTTTATTTATTTAAACTTTTAAAAAGTTTAATTTCTGTTTCAAGTTATGACTTGTAAAAAAGTTTAATTTTCTTGTAATAAGTATGTGTATGTGTTCCTTATTCTTTCCTTTGTGTCATTATAAAAAGTTGTCGTTTAATTTATTTTTTCTTTAAGCAAAAACCTTAGTATTTAAAGTCAACATTTAAAGTTTAATTAAACCAGCGCATAGACGCATACTTTGGCTTTGCCCCTGGCTAAGTACAGGCTTTTTTTCTAAGTTAAAGGAAGATAATTGCAGTAGTTAGAAGAAGAAAGATAAAGAGCTTTAGACCTTTTATGAACCCGACAGCTTTTCATATTCTTTTAATCTTCATGTCATTTCTTTCGCAAGCCTTGGGAAAAAGTTCACTATGCAAGCAAGTTTGAATGTGTAAAGCAAATAGAAATTAGATTCTTATGCGTAACGCATTTTATTTACATGAATTTGCATTTAGACTGGATATGTGCGAAATTGGCAGGGAATTTAAAGGACTTTCGCTCTTTCCTTTGATATTGACATTAAAAAATATAAAAACTTTGTATAATTGCACACAAGCCTGCTTGAAGGAGTATGCAAATTGTTTTGTTTTTTAAAGTAAATTTATATGACTTTAGAGCTGTACCTTGAAAAACTTCCAGGAAAAGCAAGCTAAGAAAATGATTTCTTTTAAAATATTGCTGTCATAACTGCAACATGTTGCAATTGTAGTTTCTGCTCTTTTACTTTGATTAAGCATAGTACTCTGTTCAAATTTGTGAAAATTATTTATCAACATTGATTAATTCGTACGAAAAATTTGACATGTAAACAATATTAACTGGCGCCTGAAACTATGCTACAATTTCTTATGTTTGTAGATATACTCCCTGTGTTTGCTGTAAATTCTATATGAAACAAGTGGCGCTCTACTTATTTCGCATGAAAACTTAAAATGTTGAAGATACATTTCAAATGATTTTCCAAAGATAAATAGAGTACTATTTCTGCAACATTTTCTCATGAAGAATTCGTGCCAATTTTTTCTATATGTACTTTGGCAACATTTCGCGTGATATGTTGAACAGAAGTACCAGGCCTTACTGTGGAGTGATTGACTTTTATTCAAAGCAACTGTGTTTATGAAAATCTTTTGCTGGTTACTTTTTTGCTAGAATGTAGAACACATCATCTATTTGAATCTATAAATATTATATTATTTTTTTCCATATTTCGAACGTAAAATTATCTCTGAGAGCACTTCGTAGTTTAAATATTCTTCGAAGAAGTTTTCAAAATGTTCATTTCGCATTTTGAATGGGCTATAGTCCCAGCGTATCTGTTTGCGTACTGGCAACACTAACAGTGTTTAAAAAACTTAAGTTGAAGTAGCGAAAGTCGTAAAATTTTTACTTTTCGCTGCTTTGGCTGTTTCTAACCGTTTAAAATGAACCAATGCTTTTGCTTGTGCTTGTGAAAATAACCAACAGTCGCAGTCGAAGCAGAAGCAGAAAACGAATTATGAACAATTGCTCAGTCGACGATTTTAAAAGTTTAAATTTTATTTGTTGTTGCTTTTGGCTAGTTTCGCTAGTAAAAGCATAAGCACTTTGTGTGCTTTTGTAAATACCAAACAGTCACAGTGTAAGAAGCAAAAGCTTTTGCTTTTAGAAGCTTTCTGTAGGTTCAATCAAATATTTTGTGGTGTTTGTCATGTTTTTGTTGTTGTTTTTGCACATCAGACAAAAAGCAAGCACAAACACCACTTTACTGCGATTGCTTCAAAAATCTAAAAGCAAGATTTTTTGCTTCTTCGACTGTAACTGTTTGTGACTTGTAAAAGCATTTAGACTGCTTCTGCTTTTACTTGAGATGTTAACCAAAAGCAAACGCAAATCAAATTCAAACTTTTCAAATCGTCCGCTGCTGAAAGTACTGTGCAGTGGGTCGTAAATCGTTTTGTAATTTTAATTTGACTGAATTTGTTTTATTTTTCAAAAGCGAAAGCAGAAGCAAAATGAAATGAAAATCACTTCAGTTTTTTAAACACTGCTATTAGATACAATGCCAAGAGACTCACTGGAGACGCATCAAGTTGAAGTAGATTCTTATGTTATCATACTATGTATGTCAATATAAAAAATATTCAAGGAAATATAAATATTCCTGCTTTTTTAAGCAGTTTGTGTGATCTACTATATAAAAAGAAGTGCACGACTTTCTGATTTTGATATGCTAAGACCTCTAATAATTTTTTTAAATTAAAAAAAATGCATGAGCCAAAAATATTATAGTGGTGGTAAGGGGGGAAAAGAGGAAAACAAATTCACAAAAATATTAACAACTGACCCTGAGTTGCTCCGAAAGGGGTAAAACTTAAGACCAACCCCCACTAATATTTTCTACTCTACAATTTTAATGAACATACAAACTCCTTATCTGCGCTCGCCAATATTTTTGTTGCTCCAACATTTGTTCAGAACACACCTAGCCATCATATTCAATCATTAGTTTTATACCCATACAAAAATGTTTAATTTCTAAAAAATCTTTTATTAGAAATACATATATAAACAACTATCCTGACTTGCTCCTAGACGGGTAAAAGCTAAAACCATCCCCTTTAATTTTGTATTGACATACCAATTTGTTGGATTGTTTTACAAATACTAGCCTTAAAGTCTGTTCAGTGATATCAAAATAATATCTAACCGCACGAAGTCCTTTAAATCGAAATCGAAAAAAAAATTGGTTCAGTTACGTCGACAATGTTCGTTCACATATACGAGTATCTTAGGTCTTTCATCTTAACCACATTAAATTCCATATTTCAATTTTGTACTTAATATTAATGAAATGCCGAATTTTTCGTTTTTAATAAACTGCTATATCAATTTTCATTCTAAAAATATTCAATAATATTTGCACATTTCATAGATCAGTTTAATGTCATTTGCTGTTAAATTTCCTTACATTTATTTATTCAGAAATTTTTTTTCATGCAGTCTGTCAGTTAGAATGCACCCGCAATAAAAAAATGCTGTAAATATTATTTTTTGTCATATTCATATGAAATTTACAATTGTATGCATATGAATATTACCGAAAAAAAAGTATGTACACAACTAAAATTTTCTGGCATATCATAAAATTATAAATTCTCCCTCAACAATTGTACTGCAAAACAAAAGAATATTAAGCAAAATCAGCAAGAAGAACAAAAAATATGTACAAAACCAGTTAAAAGTTCATTGCCGTCACTATTACATTCATTATTAATGACAACATAACGCCTCACTGAGTTGAATTAAAAACTAAAAAACAAACATCAATATACACTCAGGAACAAAAACAAGAACATGAACGACCCTAAAAAAAAATACTAAATAGAAGATGCAGCAACTTTGTGACACCTTAAATGTGAGCAAATGTGTTTGCCTGCAAGATGGTAGTGCAGCAGCAGTAGCAGCAGCAGCAGCAACAGCAGCAGCAACAACAACAACAACAACAGCAGCAGCAGCATCATTATGTTTACTGCAAGCAAACCTTTTTTGTTTTTTTTGTTTTTTTATTGTTGTTGATAATAATGTGAATAACACAACCTACACCTTGTACTTAGAAGAAAAACAAAAAGCAAAACAACAACAAAATTTAAATGACAGAGAGCACTTGCATTTGTATGTGTGTGTGTGGTAGTGGCAGTAGTTAAGACTCGTTTAGTATTCCCTTCTCTATCATTATCTCTCTCGTTTTTTGTTTGTTTGTTTGCTTGTCTTTTAAAACAGGGAAATCATTAAACTTACACCGTTATGTTAGAAATACTACAACACCAACAATAACAGCAGCAGCATTAAACAAATGTATGCACTGATATATGCAGCAGTAGTCAATTGTTTTCTCTTATTTTTCTTGCATTGTTTTAAAGTGCACGAATTTCGTTAGGGCTCCTAAAAGTAGACTCTAAAATATGTGAAAAAAAAAATATATATTCATGCATTTTTAAGCATTTGCAGCATGATGGCAGGTAGTGCCAGGGAGATTTTAGTTTATAAAAATTACTAAAGAACATACCTATATGTCTTATAAACTTTTCAAATTTGAAATTTATAAATAAATAAAAAGAGAGAAAAAATATCTAAAAAAATCTTCATATGATTAAATTTTTTTATATATTATTTTTATTTAACGCGTATCAAAATGAATGCGAATTTAAAAAAACTTATTTTTATATAGGCTTAATTTATTTAATTTTATAACTTTTGACATATGGGCATTTCCACGAGAAAGTTCACTTTTTTGTCGCGTGCGACAGTAAGCAATTAAGCTTGTACTTCACAACAATGTGACTCGATTTTTCTTAAAATTTTACCTAACGTAGAGCTACTGACGGCCTACACAAATATATAAACAGTAAAAGAAAGTTTAGTTTTTCTTTGAAAAAAAAAAACATATATGTTTGGTGTCGCATGCTACAAAAAGTTGACATTCCTGTGGAGATGACAATAATTTGTTTTATTATGCACATATGATTTTTTCAGCCTAGTAGAAGTTATGAAAGAGCAAACGAACTGTCATACAGGACTAATTTTTTGGCATAAATGTATGATCAGCAGGGCTGCGACTTTCATGTCACTAAAAATTAAAAAAATATGCATTTATCTACGAAAGAAGCATCAACAATAAAATAGTATCGAAATATAAAAAAAAACTTTTTATTATTTAAAACAAAAACAACATAAGACAAATGCAATCAGGTATGAAAACGATCGTTTTCAAAACGTTTTCAAAACGTTTTCAAACGGATAGTTTTGAAAAGCTGTCATGAATTCGGATATATTTTATATATCATTTTGAAGCCAATCTTAAGCAATCTTAACAGTTTAGTAGGACTGTGAAAAAAAAATTATCAAAAATTATTGCAAAAACTATAAAAAACAACATTTAAAATTATTAACAAATCGACTAAACCGAACACTTCACACCTTTTATCGTTTTAGTTATGTTAAAATTATTGAAAAATGTTTATCAACATTGATTAATTCGTACGAAAAATTTGACATGTAAACAATATTAATTGGCGCCTGAAACTATGCTACAATTTCTTATGCTTATAAATAGAAACATTCCATGTGTTTGTTATAAATTCCGTACGGAACAAGTGGCACTCTACTTATTTCGTATGAAAACTTAAAATGTTGAAGATACATTTCAAATGTTTTTCTCAAGATAAACGGAGTAATATTTCTGCAACATTTTCTCTTCAACAATTCGTGCCAATTTTTTTATATGTACTTTGGCGTTTTCTATCATATACCTGAATAACTCATATAATATAACTTAAAAATTATTTAAAAAAAAAAAAATGCAAACTTATACCTGATTTACATTAAGCATTTTTTAATAAAATTAGTTGCATGACAAATTTTTCGTTTGTGTCAAAAATGCTTCAGAGATTCATGCTAAATAATTCCTTATATATCACTCTCTTCTATAGCGCTACTGTTAACAAATAAAAAAAAAATTCGTGCAAAATTTCATGAAAAAATGCTTAATGTATGTCAGGTATTATAGTAAATTTCTTTTTTAAATTTTCAAAAGTGAAACTAAAGGGTGTGGAAAAAATATTTTTTGAAACGAATTTACGTTATTTTTCATAAAAATTTTAAATGTTAAGAAACGAATATTTTTACAAAATATGCTTATAAAAATGATAGGACTAAGGAAAGTAAGGAAGAAAATTCTATCGACCTAAAGGTGCAATCAGACGTGACATAACCATAGTCATAGAAAACAGCCGTTCGAACCAAACTAATGCGCAACACTGTATTCGATTATAGGTGACTCGCCATACCTCCATAGCCATTACCATAGAAACCAATTAAATTTTGGTTTGGTTATGGCTATGGAATTATGACCATGTCATGTTTAATTGCACCTTAAGGAGTTGGGGCTTCTGTTCGTCCAATACATGAAAATTCTTTTTTGGAAAATGTTGGCATACACTGGTTTAAAATCCAGCTGGTGTATTCATCACATGCATCGTTTTTACGCCAATCGGTCTCCAGAAACAGGTCCGATGTCTTATCGCAAAGTTTTATTCAGTGATTGCGCTTATTTTGGCTTAACGAGTATATATGTATCACATGCATGGTGCGATTTATATGCTGATTGTGCCGTTGCTACTCTCAATCGAGATCGTTACCGCGCATGATCAATGATATTTGCTTTGAAAATAAGAGGTTAAAGTCGTTGGGTTGAAGTCACTGGCTTATGCTGATACACCAGCAACAATTGACGACTTAGAGGCCAATATTCGTATATCATTCGTATGTCACGAATGCTTGAAAAATTGGACCATAACAACAGCTGTGGTGGCCTGAAAACACTTTTAAACGTTAACGCCATATTGAGTCATAAACCCCCAAAAAAATCTTAACTGACACATTTTTGGACCTCATTTTTTTGACGAAAAGGAATTATTTACGATCGCAAATAATTGATTTTGGTAAAAAAAAATTAAGTACGAAAATTATGTCGCTTTTTGCAGTTATGGCACAATAAGCCCTTCGAATAAAAAAATTTTAAGATTTAAATTTACACCCTGTCCCAGAACATTTATTTTATATACATATTTTTATTTATTGTATCTTCAAAACTGAACTAACAATAAGTATTCAAATCTTAAATCTAAATATAATAATGAGGCTCGACCAGTGTCGAACATAAACTTAGTGACAGTAATTAAAAACACATAAATGTTGTATTAAGCACAAAAATTATTTTCAAGAAGTATCATTTGGATTGCTGAGTATTAGAGCCCTTGTGTCCTTCTAATCGGATGTGTCCGGTAAATTTCAAGATACTACGAGCAAGTGAATTAGGATGTGACTCGAGTTTTGTTAAATATTCGTTGATTTTCTCAACATTTGAAGCTAAAGCAGTGCCCCATAGCTGGTTCCCGTAGCATCATATTGGCTTCAAAAGCGACTTGTATATCAAAAGTTTGCAGTCTAGGCTGAGTGTTGAATTTCTGCCAATTAACCAATAGATGAGTTAATTTAAGTTTGATATGAGTTAGCTTAGAGTCAATATGATGTTTCCACGCAAGCCTTCGATCAAAGTGTATACCAAGGTATTTTACTTGAGAATCTTGAGGAATATTTTGATTGTTGATTCGAATGGGGTAACAAGTATGTTTTCTTAGGGTAAACGTTATATGGACACACTTTTATTCATTTACTTTAATTCTCCATTAGTTCAACCACTTTTTCAACTGGGTAATATATTCCTGGAAATTGTGGGATGCCTCATCAGGGGCCTAATTCCTGCACTCGTGATCGGAATTGCATTCGAATAGAAATTAATTTCGATGGCTAGAAATTTTCGGATAATGTCCCTCGTTACCAAGCGAATCGAGTTTTTGTTTCAGTGTTGGAAAAAGGCAAATATATTTATATATAAATTCATTTCACAACACTGAATAAATTGTAAGCAAAAGCATATGTTTGTATATATGTATGTATGTGTGCAAAAACATATGTACGTACGTACATACACACGTATATGCAGAAAAAAGAAACGAATATACATAAATGTTATTTTCATTTTGATTAATTAATAACTTAATAATGAAACTATTTTTTAAGCTTTAGGTCAGTAAATTTTATATATTTTTAGTTTTATATTGATATTTCGTTAACCTTTGGTTAACTTCTTCAGGATTATATTTATTTTATTTTTTGGTAATTAGTTTTTGTCTTTTTTCCTTTTAATCAGAAAAAAATATTTGTTGATAGTTATAAATAACAATGTGTGTTATAAAGTTAGAGAATAGAGCACTAGCTACATTTTCAATTATCTTATTTGTTGACTAGAAGCAGTTAATTTGTTATTTAGATGCTCGCAGAGTTGGTTGATTTTTTTATATTTTATTTTATTATTTGCCAAGTCAGTGTGTTTTGTTATATTTGAAGTCAACTAGAAATTTTTTAATTTGTATTTTTATACGTACATTTGTGCATTCATTCATTTATATATAAATAAGTCAAATATTGAAAATTCCTTTTCTTCGCTTTTTCTATGTTAAACATGATTTCGAATGCCTTTTCGCTTGCGAGTAAAAACACGAACGGTTGCATTCGAATGTATGCACGTTATCGAATGCTGTCATTAGAAATTTCGATATGTGTTATTCGAAACCGAATGCGAAAATCCCAAAAGTTAAAAAACTCGAACATTCGAGTAATAACTCTCTCGCAATCGAATGAGAGAATTAGGCCCCAGGGTTTTCGTGCATACACATACAGGCTGTATCATCGGCAAATGTAGAAGTGTGGATATTATTGCTCACAGGCATATCACAAGTATACTGTATTAAATACAAGACTGGCCCCAGATTATTACACTCGTGAACTCTACTTCCACAACAGTGAACTTCCTATCAATGATATAAGTTTCCAAAATCTTTTGTATGTTTATTGGCAGATATGTCTTCAATCTTAAAACTAGGCCTTCGTGCCATACTTTATCAAACGCCTGAGAAACATCAATAAAGAGAGCAGAACAATATTTCTTTTGTTCAGATGTTCTTCTTACAATCTATGCGTTTGTTTAATGGTGCTATGCTGACTTCTAAAACCAAATTGATGGTCTGGGATGCATCCATTATCAGCTAAAATTTTGAACAATTTAGTCATGAGCAGCTTTTCGAAAAGCTTTTATATTTTTGACGTTGATAAAAAGATAAGCAGTCGCTAACTTTCATTCGAATAAGCGTCTTAATAGCTTTCGACTTCGAATAAAAAAATAGTTTTTATTAAAATTGAATTTTTTGTGTTAATTTTTTAAATAATATGTTCTATTGCGTTTATAAAAGTACACTCAGGGTAAGGCTGCAACTTAAAAATAAGAACGCGCTACGTTAATTCAATAATTTTCAATATAATAGAAAATGTATATTGAGATGCTTTAAATTAATAAAAAATAAATTAATATTTTAAATTATTATTTTTTTGTATTTAAATAAGAAATTTCAACATTATAGCCGTTTTTAATCTAGGTGTATAATATGTATTTGATTATCATTAAAGTTTGTAATTTATAAAGTTTTTTTTTGGGCTTTGAAATATGTTCGGAAAAAAATTTATCAAAGTCCCATAATGCTTTGTTTTTTAGTTTTAAAATTAGTAGTAGCAAATGCCTGGCTGCTCCCTAAATGATCTTGTAAAAACAGTGGTAGCTGTTATTTAACTTTTTTAAGTTGTTTTACAAAACAATCTAGAATTTGCTTATGTTTTTAAGCTACGGGCACTTTGTCGCCACTTGTGCATGATGCCTCGACAACACACCTCTCGCTCGAAGAAATTCCTCCCAAATTGCACAAAGTCCCCTAAAGACATCGTGTTATTAGGAAGATTACAACAAAAACATAAATATTTTTCTCGTCCTTGCAGGCATTTGCAAGCAACATCATCATGTTTAAGCATCATCTTCTTTTCTTACCTTTTTGTTGTTGTTGCTTTAGCTGTTGTTTGGCAAATTTAATGTAAATATTTTCTTGTAAGTGTAGAAAGGTTTTTGGTTTTGTTTTTTGTTCACTCGTTTCTTTTTTTTTCTGCTTTTGGTTTGCTTTATATTACTTGTGTAAGTATTTGTGTTTGTTGGTTTTTTTGTTTGCTTGTTGTCTTTGACATGTGTGTATTTATCTCCAAAGACTAGGAACCATGTTGGCCATATCGTTAAGAGATCTTTGACGACGGGTACAAGACAATGGTAAGTCCTAGAAGACATATTGAATGAAGATAGCTCCATACAAATCGTCGACGAAATTTTCATACAAATGCCGGTAAGGTCACACAAGACGAGATGAGCGATACTATCGCACAGATTGTCCTCACCACGGCTTTCTTGAGGACAAAACGAGGGACATTGTCACTCAAATTGTACTCAAAAAAGTTTTATTGAAGACAAAACTTATGACACTGTCACTCAGATTGCCCTCAATAACGTTGTATTGAAGACAAAACGTATGACATTGTAACTCAGATAGTCATGAACGACGATTTTCTTTAAATTGTCGATTAGAAAACCTAATCGAGAGGCGACATGTCGAACATTAATCGTGGAAGACAATGTCGTCTTCGACGATTTTGTCAACTGGGTAGTGTATGTTTGTGTATGTGTATGTTTGTGTAAGTGTGTGTGTGTGTGTGTGTGCGTCTTCTGTCTGCCTATGTGTGTTTTAGATTGTTGCAATGTCACTTGTGAAGGAATATTTATATATAAAAAAGTTTTCCAACTCAGTCTTAAACTTCAAAAAGTATTTTTTTTCTGGCTGTCGTCAACCCATAGTAAAATGATTATACTGATGCTGTTATTAAAAAAACGAGAAGAAGAGCTTAAAGTTTCTACATACAAGAGGGACACAAAGGCATATATGATTGTTTACGTGTGTGTGTATCTTGCTTAAATTGTTTTCCTTTTGTGCTAAAATTTTTATTTTCTATATTAAAGATGCTTTAGTTTTTATTTTTTATTCTTGTAAAGAAAACAAAAGCATTTCCTTAAGTCAAAGGGAGGGTGTATGAAACCTACACCAGATTTGAACTTTCCGCCATTTGCGGTAAATTTTTTTTTAGCAACTTGAAAGAATTAAGGATACATAATTTACCAGTTTAGGGTTAGTAAAAATAGAGTATTCATATGACTTCATTCAAAGGAAATTTGTCATAATTTAAGTTTAACATTTGTTAACGCACTAATAATCCCAAATTATTATTTTACTTACCACCTGTTTCCACAACACGGACGGTCGACTTGTGTAGATATTTTATATGAAGAGCACTAATTTTTTTGAGTGATTTGCGTACAAGTTTTCTAGACGAGTCGCCTGCCTGATTTGTGGAAACTGGTTATCAATTAGTAAATTATTTTTTTTTTCATTAAAAATACATTGAAATTTGTTATTGAGGAGTTTATCTGTTGGCCGCCATATTAAATTTTGAGAACTGGGGGCAAATTACGGCACTCGTTATCGAACGAAATTACGAAATATTTCAATAGAGTTTATATGGTAACATTTTTAAATTTCGAACTTTATCGAATGCCGTAATTTGCTCCCTGATATATCTTTAGTGACACTCCCGGGATTAAGACAAATCAATTGACGTAAAAATCATCAAAATCGGTCCACGCATTCGGTTTGTATAGTGCAGCAAGGGACTGTGTGTGCGTGACACACATCCATACATACATAAATACATGCATACTTAAATACATACACACATACATACATACATACATACATACATACATACATACATACATAGACTGATAAACACAATACCCTTGTTTTCGTTGCGCATTCGGGTAAAATGGCCTACATTGGAGCAAAACAAATAGAAAATAGTGCTTATTTTGGGGAAAGGATGAAGCTGCACTGAAAGAAAAACACTTCGTAACGAGAATGAAACCGTTACTTTGAACTCCTTTCATTAATAAAATGAAACATTACGTTATATTAATGCAAATTTCATTAATGGAATGAAACCTTTCTAGTTCTTAATATTTTACATTTTGTAGTATAATTAATGTTACGAAATAATGTTCATTCGGGTAATGAAAAACTCAAATACATTATTTTATGTAGAATTCATACAAAAAAATATTTTAAATTAAATAGGGGACATAACATAACATCAAAATTTAAAGTTCATAGATCAAAAATCAAACTACAATTGTATTTAATCTATAGTTATGGAAATTATAGTTTTGTTGCAACTTTAATGAAATATTTTCGTAACTACAATGAAGAAAACTTCCTGCTGCCCGCTAGTAGGCAGTGTGCTATCCTTGTAGTCCCAGGTTCGAATCCTAGAGACAAGACAAAGATTTTTTTTAATATATATATATATATATATATATTTATATCTATTTATTTTTAAGTTATAACTTTTACAAATAAATTAAATAATGTTGAATTAAAATTTCATTAATAATGGTATATGTGTATGTATTTAGTGTGTATCTAAATGATATTTGAGGTTGTTGTGGCTGCAGCGATAAGCGCGTTGACTACCACGCGATGAGTCAAAGTTCAAATCTTGGCCGAGGAAGCCAATTATTCATGTCCATACAAGCATTTTTCTGATACCTTTCCCCAATATATATACGTAAGTTGAATAACTAATAAAATACAATGATAATTAAATACATTAAATTAATGAATCAGAGTCATTATAACAATGACTTATGTTGTTAACACAATGATAGAGATTACCAAAAAACTAAACGTTACGTCTGAATAATGAAATACTCTGATGATATACATGAAGAATGTTGTTAATTCAATGAAATAGTTCGTTAAAAAATTTAAGACTAACTCACTTCATTGCAATAATTACATTTTTCATTTAAAAAATGTACGTTGCTTAGTAAAAAAAAATGTCGTTACATGAATGAAAATATTTCGTTGTATACATGACATTTTTTCAGCTAATAAAACAATTTTCGTAATGTGAATGAAGCGTTGCATTGGTTGGAAAATAATGACAAAATCATAAATATAATGTCCAAAATCATTGCATTCACGAAGGTTTTTCCCTCAGTGTGCTGAAGTCTAAAGAATTTGGCTTATTGTTTACAAAGCTAATATCGAATGTAGTCGCAAGTACCAGCCTAGTTCCAGCCGAAACATCTCATATAAGTTTCCTTATGGTTATTATAATTTATATCCTGTAATTCCTAGAAGGAACATAGGGCCGCAACAAAGTTTTTCCAATCCTTCCTATCATTTGCAATGAGTTTTATTTCGCTCCAGCTACGTCCTAGAGTTCTTGTTTCAGTATCCAGATGTCTCCTCCAAGTATGAACTGGTCTTCCAATATGTCGTTGACCTTGGGAATTCCAGGCGATGGCCATTCTGCTAATGTCGTTGGATTGCTTTCTAAGCGCCATTTACGTTTACGTATCTCCAAATGGATAGGCATTTGGTCGGTAGTATGTCAGAGGTTTATATTGCTTATTCTTTTAGGCTAGAATATACGAAGTATTCGACGAAGGCATCTGTTTACCAAAACTTGGATGATATTGATGTTTTTGGTTGTGGCATTCCAAGATTCACTGCCATAAAGCAATTTAGACTTCACGTTGGAATAGCTAAGTGGATTGCCATACAGGATTTAGCATAGCAAAATAGCAAAAGCTCGCCTTGCCTTGTAGATCTGGACTTCACATCCTGGGATGAACCGCCGATAGTTGTGATAGTCCAGCCCAAATAGCAAAAAGAAGTTAAGAATATTAGCTGATGGCTATTACCCCTAGTATTTAACTTAAAAATTAAGTACGTAATTAGCTAATTTTTATTTAAAATTAAGTTGTAATTAAATACGATTTCATTTTTTCAGTGATTACTTAAAGTTATTATTAAATTACGTTGAAAGTACGACAACACTCAAAAACTTCCAAATATTATGGAAAGCTTTCCAAAGAACAGCTGTTTAACATAAACAAAAAAGTTAGGTTATCAAAATGCAGAAAATTAAAATTGCATAAAAACACGTTTTATGAAACCAAAGGAGCATCAGAATGCATTTTTCTATTTATTTATACCATGATATGAAACTATGAATTGTTTATGTTATCTATTTATGCAAATTAAACGAAATTCGTCCTAACACGACCACATGATGTTTTCAACCCAACCACATGATGTTCATGTGTATGTTTGCAATAAACACACACACGCATAAAAACATATGGTTCGCTCATAAAACTTAAATACTACTTAATTACACAAGGTTGGGCATTTAATTATTATTTAATTATGCACTCAAAAACACAATTTCGTATTTAATTAGAACTTAAAAATAATTACAGTTTGATTATTAAGTCAAGAAATGGGCATTAGTGTGCTATTGTTGTTAGATTATTTAAGTGATGCAGCCGTGGAACTGATGAATGAGGAACATTAGTACGAATTAATACTGACGATCGAGGCTAAGGTATGACAGCACAGAGTGGGTGATTTTCAAAAAAAAATTAAATAAATCTGCAGTTTCTAAATCGGTTAAAAACTTCATACAACATTTGAGATTATGTTACAGAGTTAAAGTTTGTGTTTTATATATGTATGTGGCCGTAGCCGAAAAAACCCAATGTAGACCGTACAAATTTAATTTTGATTGCTTAAGAATTGTAATGCTAATTTTTTCTCAAAGCTTCCCCAAATATTCCTTAAAGTTTCTAATCACAGTGTGTCTCTTCTTTCATTATTTCTGCTTTGATAACTTTTTTAATATAATATTCTTGCAGTTTTGATGCCAATTTGTACGATTGTTGTTGATGACATGTTGTTGTTGTTTTAAATTTCTTTTTTACTTTTCTTTAGGTGATATTGTTGTTTATAAAGTTTTTAGAGTTTTTAGTTTGTTATATATGTATTTACTTGGGCTTAATGGAGAAGATGCTGCCTGCTGGCGCACCATGGGACGCTATGTGTTTTAAATTATGCAAATTTAATTTAAAAACTTTAAAATATGCTAATTAAACAGGCAAAATATGCAGCAATCGCATAATTTTTTTAAGCTAGGAAAATTGCAAACTGAAAATCAAAACAATTTTTTTTGCCTTTTACAAGAGTAGGCAATAGAAATTTGAGAAGGGATACTGTATGTGTTCCAAAATATAATTTTGGTTTCTTAACTTAAAAAATGATAGCACACTTTTTTCAAAAAAAGAAAACAGCATGAGTGAGAAGGCTAGATAAAAATCTGTGGCTGGCTTGACTTAATCCAGTGTTTCTTTAACGCTTTAAGTAAAATAGTTGTTCACTCATTTTTATGTCCTTTCTCTTGGTTTAATAAGTGCAACTGTCATGTCTGTCTATTCCTCTCCAACTGTCTTTTCCATTGCTTTATAGCCCTTTTACTATCTTTTGTCAGAATTCTTGCTACAAAGCCACTTTTTTTCTTCTAACGCTGGTTATTTCGTGTTTGTTTTAAACTCGAACGAAAGAAAAAATACAGGAAACTATTTTCTTTTAACCTTTTGAGCGCTGTGCATAGGCCAAAAAATACATTTAAGATGTTGTACGAGTATATGTTACAATTTGTTATGTTTTTGTCACATCTGCCGCTATTAGCTGATGGCTGCTTGATGTTGCATGTTTGTGTTTGTAGTGGCTCGTGATGCTGCACGTCTTGTATGTAAATGTTTGCTCAAAGTTTTTGACACTTTTCTTCTTGTTGTTCTCAATTTCCAAAGTGTTTTTCTACTTTTAGTTTTTTTCATTTTATCTTTTTATTTTTTGTTGTATGTGTGTGTGTGTGTGTGTCATATTTGTTGTATGTTGGCTTGTTCCTTTTTATGTGTGAAGTTATTTTGAGTGTAGCTGAGTGTGCGTGTGAGCTACTGCTGCTGTGCCTGTCGGTAGCCTGATGTTGCGGTGCTTAAATTGCCCTGTTTCTTCTTTTTTTTTGTCATCTCTTTTTGATTTTAAAAGTGTGTAAAAATATTCTTGTTTATATTTGGAATAGTTTCCTGTCTGTCGCCGTTTAAGGAGACTGCACTCGAAAGACAAAAGTGTAATTTTTGTGTGTGGGTATAATTTTAAGATCTTCAGTCTTTATTTGTCCTGTTTTCTTTTTGAGTATTTAAGTTTTTTATTTTTCTTCTATGATGTAACAACTAGGCAAATAAGCGCATACTTAAACAGTTTCTGTGTGTTTTTGTATATTTCGAAGTTATAAACGGCACTTTTGTAAATTGTTTTACACACTAGTATCGTCGTCGTTGTTGCATGAGTTTCAGCTGTTTGAAAATGCCTTATCATTTAAATGCAATAACCAAACTATAAGTACACTTATACTACTTTGCCACTACTTTTCTGGCGTATCATCATCGTCATCAAAGCCCTTCCATTAGTTTTGTTGTTGTTGTTGTTGCAGAAACATTTTTTCCTACACAAGCTAGCAACAGTATTTGTTTTACAAGTTAACCTAAAAATAAAGAACTCCAGCAACATTTACTTTAACAAATAAAAATTAAAAACTCGTAAGCGTTTTTGCCCAACAAACATCAGCCAACGAAAGAAACAACCCACAAACAGCATTTCTTTCAGTATTTAAATATTTCTTTATTATATTCTTGTTTAAAAGAAAAAGTTTATTTTAATTAAGTATAAATTTCAGTTTTGTGTGTGTGCGGGTTGCTTGCTGTCTAATGGCACTCAAGTGATTTTAAAATTTTGTATACTTTTCATTTCTTCTCTTCTACTCTTTTTATTATTTTATTTTTTGTTTTGTGGAACTTTCCTGTTTTGCAAACATTAATTTTAATAGAAATTTATAACTAAACATTTGCATAGCAAAATAATGGCGTATATTCACGCGTGTATATGCCCAGAGTTTTAAAGGAGTGCAAAGGTAGCAAACAGATGGCAATAGCTTGTTAATTAAAAATTAATGTTTAGGTCATTTGATGAATAGAAAAGGAAATATTTTATGGTGAACTTATTAAATCGAAAGAATGATTAAAGTTAAGCAACTCTGGAAAGCCAAGTCAAATTTTTGAAAGTAAGCCTCTCAAACAAAATTTTAAAATATAAAAATTAAAAAAAAATTAATCGATTTAAAAAATAAGCGACAAGAAAACTTGGATCGACAACTTTTATTGAAAAAAAAAAACAATAATATAAAATTTGTTTTTGCTTTCAATTCTGCCAGAACATAAATTTTACATTGAGAATGCACCGTGTTACCCTAGTACTGTACTACCATTTCAAAATAAAACTGTAGCCAAATTCACAAATACAAAATGGAATGATATTGGTACTTACCACTTCACAAATGTTAGTGGTGAGTATCAATATACTAACCACTTGCATATGCTACGATGCAAGACCATTTGCACAAGTTTGTGAATTGGGCTTAAGTATCTTTTTTTGTATCGATACTCAAACGATAACATAGCCGATTGTCGCTGGCTTCGATTTTTGGCTAAAGCTACGGTCACACTTCTCAAACATTTGCCCAAAGCGCAACTACTAAATGCTAATGAAAAATCTTTCAATTCAGACAAAAGTTTGTCAAGTTAAAGAGTAGCCAATATTATTGGATTCTATAACATTGTGCATTAGTTGTGTTCGAAACTGTTTAATATGATAAACAAGTGTCTAGATCAAATCTTTTTTCATTAGTGTTTGTTGGTTACGCTTTTTTGAGCAAATATTTGACAAGCGTGACCATACCATAACACATATAAAAATGTTTTATTTAACTGAATTTAAATTACATTTACTAAATTCAAAAAATCAAATATAATTTTTACTGAAAATCCTAAAAGTTCAATGGAATGGAAAACAAATTTTTCTTTATTAAAATAATTCACTTTAAATTATTCATTTTTAAAATCTTTAAATTTCTCTTATTTTATTAAGGTCTCTTGTTTTTATATTTAATGTTGTTAGATTATATACAGATATTTCGCCACTTGCATAGGAACATATTTTTGTCTTGTCTGTTTGTTATAAAAATTGTGATAAAACAATATTATGAAAAAATTATTACTAAAAAAAATAAATAAAATTTAAAATCAATTTCGAAAACCTGTTTCTTAAAACAAATATTTATCACAATTTTTCCTGTAAGCTTGAACCTTCTTAGTGCTCATTTTTGAAATCGCTGGGAATTGTTTTAAAAAAAATTTATTTCTTACTTTTTAAAAACAATGTTGTATTTTGAGAAACCACGAACACTTTTGCAAAAATCAGTGGCCCCGCCCACTTTTCGATATAAAAAATGGTGTAATTTTCAGCCTTTAAGGTGTATGCCAAGTTTCGAAACAATCTGTCAAATGTGGCATTAAGTTTTAGGGGATATGGGGGATGGGGCATTTCCTTTTTTTAATCTCAAGATTATATCATTTCAAGAGCCGAAACTATTTGACAATTGTCGCGATAATTGGATTATGTACTTGTACATATCATTACATTTTTCCTTTTTGTTTTTGTTGGTGTGAAGATTAAGAAATAAATAATAAATTCATTAAAGTGCGGCTTTGACTCACGCACGAAGGCTTCCGTACGAATATAACATATGTATATAATACTATACGAACTTAAGTCTATATAATCGAATGTATCACCTGATACAAATAGTTTTTAAACAATTTTAAGTAGTCGTAAATTCTTTTTCGGTTTTTGCAAATTTTTTATTTTGAGCGTTTTCATTATTTAAAGCAATTTTATCGGTTGTTTGGTGAATTTTTAGTTCTAAAAATTTTTTAATTTAGCTGCTACCAAATAAATTAAGACATGCTAAACCATCAACAAATATTTCTTTTTATATTCATGTTGCCTTTTGACATGCGTTAAATAAAAATAAAATATTTAAAGAAATATATTTTATAATAAACAATTCCTTATTTTAAAACTCTGTATTTTATACGCAAAAGTATAGCAAGTGTCATAAGTATTTATAATTGAATTTCAGTTATTTTTTCCTAAAAAATATTATCATTACTTATTATTATACTTTTTATGCTCTCGCTGATACTCACATTCATACTAATACACTTTCTTTGTTTATTTTCTTTCTCTTCTTTATGCTCAAAATTATGTTTACAGTTAAAAGTACAAGAAGCGATGCGTAAGAAGGAAAAATTTCAACGGGAACATGAAGAGGTAAGAGCAAAAAAATAAAAAAATAAAAATAAAAACAAACCCAGAGACTAGAAAACTAAGTCGTGTGTTGGTAGGAAAATAATATGAAAAATGTGTGTGCTCACTGTACACTCACTAAAACACAAAAGAAGTTTGAGTGCCTCCTAAAAGTATGCTGTATTTTTGCATTTTAATTTACATATATTTATAATGACTAAATTCATGTATATGAGACAATAATGCGTGAGGAGAGAGAGAGAGAGAGAGAGAGAGAGAGATTAGGTTTGCATGTGTGATTTATAATAGAGATATTAATGCATAATTTGGCTTCTTAGAAGTATGTACGTATTGTTTTTTAGCCCAAGTTGTTTTTGTTCTTGTTCTTGTTATGGCATTTTATGCATTAAGATGAAACTTTATTTGCAGCATGGGACTACAAGTCGCAAAATATATATGTACATACATATGTATATAAACATATTCATAACATTCAAATAAGTATGTTTATAAGTATGTTTGCTTTAATAAAATTTTACATCATACTGTCGTTTCCTTTAACAAGAATAAGTTATATTAAATTTAAATTACGCATACGTAAAGAGTTTCTTTTCTACTTGTTATACATAGGTGAAAGTGTATGTGTATGTGTGTGCGTGTTGCTTGCACTTAACTTTTCCCTTAAAGAAAAAAAAGTTGATATTACATTTATTTGGAAACTGGGAATGCACAAAGTTTTCGTTAAATTTGAATAATTATTTTAAAATTATATTCCAAGGAAATGAATGCGAACAATAACATCATTTGGTATTAGAAGTATGTACACAACTACACTTATAATTACATACAATTTTATTCTGTAAGTGTGCAAGTGTGCAAGCGTGTATGTGTACGCTATCTTGTCATTCATACAACTTTCAATATTCTTATAATTACTTCGTAATGGCAGCAATTATACGATTTTAAGTCGTTACTTTGAGGCTTAAATATTCCCAAAGAGATTTCATAGTGGGAAATTGAACAAAACGTGTGTGACTCATACAGTCAAAAAGAAGATATTTATAAAAAAAGAACACTAGTATTTTTCATGGTAGCAAACTTATAAAGTAGTTAATTGATATCCTTTGAAAATATTGCCTTCAGTCAGAAAATTTGAATTAAATTTTCTTCTTTTTAACCCCCGACTAAAAAAGGGTTGTTATAAGTTTGTAGTGTGCATATGTGTATCTGTGTATTTGTGTGTCTGTCCGTGTCCACGTACAGGCCAAACGTCTGGACCGATTTTCATTTTTTCTGTTTGAAAGATGACTTGATCGAGAGGGTTCTTAGCTATGTTTGAAGAAAATCGGTCCAGCCGTTTAGAAGATATAACATCTTTTCTGAAAAAAGTCGGGGGTTTTTAAACTTTTTAATTTTTATTAATATATAAAAAGTTACACTTCAAAATAACAGTCTTAAATAAAATGTTATATGCCTCAATATTAAAAAATAATAATATTTTTCAATCATCATTTAAAATTATCTTTTTGAAAAGAAAGTTTATATAAAAAAAAAACAAACAAAGTTTTCCCAACAATTTTGGTTTGTAAATTTAGGCTGTGCAATTGTGCATTTTATAAACAACAACTTTTTAGAATAATCTGAGCAATTTATTTCATTTTGGCTTTAAGTTTGCATTTTAAAACACAAGTTACACTTTTTCCCCAACTATTAATAAAATCTAAAACGAGTCTGAAAAATACGGCCATGTTCTGAAAACCTGAAAACCATTTCGTTTTGAAACCACAAAGTTTCAAAAACGGAAAACGGTCACCCTTATTCCAGCTGTCGACATCGACGTCACTTTAACACAATACCAAAAAATTGATGCTTGTGTACCTGCTGCCGAAAACAACTGACTCCTGTTGACAGTTTTATAATATTTTCTAGACCACAGGGAACGGAAATATATTATCAGTATCATAAAATTTTTCTCGAGAGCGAGTAAACAAGCACCAATTTTTTGGTATTGTGTTAAAGTGACGTCGATGTAGACAACTGGACTAAGGGTGAGTGTTCTCTTTATCAGATAATTAAGTGCATTCGAAATTAAGTTTGGATAAAATATCTAAAGCATATGAAATCTTAACACTAAATGAAAAGCTGCAGTAGGTAAGATTTCTTATTGATTTTTTTCCTAAAATCTGTCGGTTTCAAAACGAAATGGTTTTTAGAACTTGGCCGATACTTTATATAAAATTTTACATACAAAATTTTCTTACATATTGTTACGAAAATGGCCGTCGACAAGGTTAAGCAGCATTACACAAAAATATTCCAACAGTGTTAATGTAAGTGTTACGCGAAAATATTCCTACAGGGTCCATGTAAAGAATAATCCAGAATAGTAGAAAACAACTAAGTAAGCATGCGCAGCATATATGTATGTACAAGCTTGATTAAACGTAAACAAGCGAAAGCAACAACAAAAAGCGTCTGCTTATTAAGAAGATTCGCATGTTTACACACACACATACATGGTAATTCAAACGAAAAGCAAAAGATAAACAACCACCGTGTATTGCTTAGTTAATGATGTACACACGCATGCATATACACATGTATGTACATAGTTACCACATGAACTTAATTAGGCACTTTGTAAACAGCATATAAGATGATAGTGATCGTCTAGACATTGCTTGAAACTTCTAGTGGTATTTGTGTGGAATATAAAAAGAGGTGACGCAGCCAATGGGTCAGTTAGTTGCAGTTGAGAGTTAGTTGCGAACAAGTCAGTTGTGAACAAGTCAGTCAGTTGCGTGTGAACAAGTCAGTTGATAATTAAATTGTGAATTAATAATAGTCTGCGATACAGTGGTGAGTTGATAGTTAAGAGCAGTCTGTGCTTTACGCGTGAGTTGGGAATAGGAGAAACTATAGGACAGTCTATAGTGACAGCAAAGTCTGTCGTGGAATTGAGATTATTGTTGAGTCTATCGTGTCGACTGGAGTAAAGGAAACAGCGTAGCGAATAGACGTGTGTAAGGGTGTAAGTAAAGCCAGTGAGTCATTATTGGTGTATCAACTGTCAGTGTCGGCAGAGTGAGTGCCGTGTGTGACGAGCAGCAGACAAAGAGGTATTGGTGTATCAACTGTGAGTGTCGGCAGAGTGAGTCTCGTGAGTGACGAGCCACAGACAAAGAGGTGTCACGTACATACTTGCGCAGTCAGCTAAGAAACGTGCGTAAACTACAGCGAGGAAGGCGTAGTGGTAACCAGTTGTGCATATTTGTGTGTAATTGAATAGTTTAAGTTGTATTAGTTTATAACGGGTGTTTTGTTTAGAGGTATAGAACTTTGAATTGAAATAAAACACAAGAAAATCGTTTTAATGTCCAGTAATTTGGCTTTATTGGAAGGATAATTTTATGCCATTAATGTTTAAATATGATTTCGGGCATGTGGCCGCCGCGGCTGGCTCGAATAAAGCCAATTCTACAGGTCCAATTTTCAACCACTTTTTCGAGCATATGGGGCCGTATGTTGGCAATAACGCCACGAATATTGGCTTCCAAGTCCCCTAACGTTTCTGGTTTGTTGGCGTGGACGAGCGACTTCACATATCCCCAAAGAAAATAATCCAATGGTGTCAAATCACACGATCTTGGTGGCCAATTGACAGGTCCATTCCGCGAAATTATGCGCTCATCGAATGTTTCCTTCAATAAATCGATTGTGACGTGCGCTGTGTGGCATGTAGCGCCGTCTTGTTGGAACCACAAGTCATCCACATTCATACCATCCAATTCGGGAACAAAATAGTCGGTTATCATGGCTCTATACCGGTCTCCATTAACGGTAACTGACTCTCCAGCATTATTTCGGAAGAAGTATGGCCCAATGACTCCACCAGCCCATAGAGCACACCAAACAGTCAGTTTTTGTGGATGTAATGGCGTCTTAAGGGTCTCATGTGGATTCTCTTCACTCCAAATGCGGCAATTTTGCTTGTTGACGTAGCCATTCAACCAAAAATGAGCCTCATCACTGAACAAAATTTTGCGATGAAAATCAGCATCGAGATCAATCTCATTTTCGGCCCATGCACGAAAATCACGACGCATTGCATGGTCTCGCGGCCTTAATTCTTGCACAAGCTGGATCTTGTAAGGTCGCAAGCCAAGATCTTTGCGCAAAATCTTCCATAAAGTTGATGGACAAAGCTCCAATTGCTGTGCACGGTGGCGAATCGATTCATTCGGGTCCTCTTCAACACTTTGCTCTACAGCGGCAATTGTTTCTTCGGTGCGCACTGTTCGACGTCTCTGCGGATTCGTATTATCACATAGAGTAAACATAGTGCAAAAACGATCTATGGTTAACCGAATTAATTGCTCTGATGGACGATTATGTCGACCATAAAATGGACGGAGCTTGCGGTAAACTTCGCGAACTGAACCATTATTTTCGAAATAAATTTGCACGATTTGCAAGCGTTGTTCTTTTGTCAACCTGTTCATGATGAAATGGCAAACCAAACTAAATATTAATCACTTGACAGCTGACAAAATGGCCGCCAGTTAAAAAAGTGATGCCAACTTAAAGTTCTATACCTCAATAAAAAACACCCATTATAAGCTCTTGATTAATTTACTTTAACTGCCAGTTCATAGAAGCCATGTAAAAATTCTTGTCTGCCTATTTATATTGAAAACAAAAACAAAGCACTCAAAATTTGTTTTTGTTTTCATTATAAATAGACAGCCGAGAATTTTTAAATGGCTTATATAAACTGGCAGTAAGTGTATTTGTAAATAAAACTTGTATCATTCTTAACCCTAATTACTACACTCCGGTCTTGTATTCATTTGCAAATCTTCGGGTCCACGGAAAAGCGTTTTTATAGAGAGAAAAACGTAACAATATTATTTTATGAATATAAATTTATTTGTAGAGTTTTTTTTTTCTAATTTGCATTAACTGCTTAAAAGGAGCTTAATCAAATAAGTCTCGCAAATTTGCTGAATCGAACAAATGCCAGTTTTAAGAGTTCTCATGATAAATAATACGCTGAAAAAAATAGACAAGACTTAGATTTGATAACTATGTATATATAGTTGACTTCGTACTTGATTGCCTACAACTTTATTGTTTAATTCAATAATACTTTTTGATGTGTAAACATCTATACGCTAGGGGGTAAAAATCTTTTTCACAATACAATCACAAATTTTGAGTGAGATGCACACAGCGTTGTCAAAACGGTGTGAGCTATATATGAGTGTATTAGTGTTTGAAAGAAGCAATACAAACTTATTTAAAATATTGTAAATACATATGAATTTGCTGGTTTTTGTTTATTTTATTTAACTTGATAATTGCTTTATTAGGCTTTCGTACACCAAAGGTGAAAATGAACCCTATTGTTTTCGCTACGCTGTCCGTCCGTCTGTCACAGGCTATTATCTCAGGAACCTTAAGAGCTGCGGACCTGAAATTTTGGACAGAGTACAGAGCACGCTACAACAACAAATACATCACAGTTAAAAATTAAAGGGTGTTGCAAAACGACTAACAATAATGTTAAAATCCCATGTAATATATGTACATACAATCGTATGTACATATATACACTTGAAATTTGTCAAGCTAGTGTATTTTTATATAGACTACAACAATTAACACTAAATTTAAAAAATTTAAATTAAAGGGTGTTGCGTCAGTTAATGCAATTTTGACTTTGTAATTTTGAAACTTGCTGTATCTTGGAAACCGTAAGAGGAAAACTCTTGAAATTTTCAAAAACGGTAAAACTAGAAAATCAAAAAATTATAAAATCGCCAAAAACTAAAAAAAAATAGCCAAACGAATAAAAGCACCAAAATCAAAAAAATTCTAGGACAAAATGAGTCGCGAAAAGCTGGAAAAATCGCAAAAATGAAAAACCACTTAAACAAAAAAATCGCCAAAATGAAAAAATCGCCAAAATAAAAAAACCCGGAAACAGAAAAAATCCCCAAAATGAAAAAAATCGCCAAAATGAAAAAATCGCCAAAATAAAAAAAACCCCAAAAACAGATAAAATCCCCAAAATGAAAAAAATCGCCAAACTGAAAAAATCGCCATAATAAAAAACCCCAAAAACAAAAAAAATCCTCAAAATGAAAAAAATCGCCGAAATGAAAAAAACCCAAAAACAGAAAAAAATCCCAAAATGAAAAAAAAATCGCCAAAATAAAAAAAATACGAAAATGAAAAAAAACCGAAAAAGAGAAAAAAAACGCCAAAACGAGAAAAAAGCGACAAAACTGAAAAAACTTAAAAAAAGGAAAAAGCCACATCAAAAAAAATGCTCAAAACCGAATGTACGGAACGCTTCGTGCGCGACTCAAAGTCTCACTTTACTGAATTTATTTTAATTGCAATGCGTACACAACAACAAGAACAAGAAATTTAAAATTAAAAAGTAAAAGTAAAGGCATTTACCATAGATGAGCAGTACCACTAAAATTTCAGTAAACATAATAATAAATTTTTAACCAGTAAATTTTTACTGATTACTAAAATTTTTTTCTACAATTTTTATAAAGTGCTTAAATGATTTGTTATATGATGAGATGCATTGAATTTTCAGTAATCAGTAATGCCAGCATTCATAATGAAATTCTACCAAGTGGCTAAATGTTTTTCATACAAAAATTTCAAAATTTTAATGAAAAAATCTTTTCCACTTTCTACAATTTTATTATGAATACGGCCCTACGATTTTACTAGTAATGCAAATTAAATTTCATTAGCAGTAAAAATTTACTGATCTTTTTCAGTAATCAGTAAATTTACTGCTTATTGCAATTTTTAATGCAGTACATATACATATACTGCAGTGTGCCCATTTACTAACCAAATAAGTTTAATAAAACAAACAAAAACCAGCAAAATCCTATGTATTTACAATATTGAAAGTTTTGATACTTTTAATTGATTAATTTAAAAAAATATAATAAAAGTATAAGTACATCCAACTTAAAAAATTTTTTCATTACTAGATGTTTACACATCTCCTCTGTGATCGGACTCACATTGCTTTTTTTTTGTATTAATTCAGAGGGTTTTTATATAATAACTCAAAAAGTAATACTTATTTATCATTTTGGAACATATTTTTTTCACAGAAAATTGAAAACAAAGCATGTTTTATGACATTTTACTTTTAAGTTTTTGAAATGTATTTTAAAGAAACATAAAATGTATAACATAAAACATAAAACAATAAAATACAGCCTTTCCGTAATTTTTAATTTCACAGTTGGTATAGTTTGTATAAAAATACACTAAACTTGAACATTTCAAGTGCTTATTTATAATTGTGAGTATATTAAATTTGGGTTTCAAAATTTTTCGTTGCTCGTTTGAGAAAACCCTTTAATTTTTAGCTGTCATTTATTTGTTGTTATAGCGGCAAAAGTTTTACATATTCTGTTCAAATTTTAGATCCTTAGCTCTAACGGCAGGCAGACAGACAGACATCGTAGGGTAAAAAATATGGCTCCTTTTCAGCTTTGGTATACGGAACTCTAAAGAGTAAGTAGCGGATATGGGAGTAGTTAAATGTGCGAAAAAAATCTGCTCCAGCTGTTTCTTAAAAACAATAACAGTGTCGACTGCATTCTTCAGAGTAAAAATTACTTTTCTAATTCAGACACAAAATTATATGAACAAATTTAATCAATCAACTCTGAAACCTCTATTTTTGATTAACAAACTTATTCACTCAAAAATTTTATTTTTAAGAACTTAAAACAAATCAAATGAATAAATTATCTCCGTAGTATGCAATTCCCATATTTGAACACAAATTTTCTCTAAAAACTTTTGTTACAAATGTTACTTTATATACACACAAAAAAGTAATATGAATGATTTTGCAGTATCAATTAAAATATTTGTAATATCAATTAAAAAATTAATTAAATTTTCACCTATAAATAATTTGATAATATCAATTAAGTCTTTCCATTCAAATTAATTAATATAATTAAAAATCAATTGAATCAATTAAATTCTTAATTGCAAACATTAATTGGCGAATACCTTCTTCTGTGTAGTTATATTTATAAATTTTTTTTGCATAAAATAAAATATTTACTAAAATTAATAGCCTCCCTGGCCCGCGATATATAGAGAAAATTCAAATATAAATAATCGATCGAACGTTGTATTCAGACACCGTGGGATAGGCTGTAAATTATATTTCAAGCAAACGTTATTGAAATAATTTATTCTGTGTTTGTCACAAATTTTTTGCTACATACTTACTGGATAATATAGTCAACGTTACGAAAACAAAGTTCCCCAAGAACGTGTATGAATGAAAATGAATTTATAGTTAATTATGTTCCCACTTGTATTTCCATTGTCAGCACACATTCTTTAAGGCTTCCAAATAGTGATTCGCACTTCAAAATATGCGCTTGAAGTCTACTGATAATTTGGCTAAGTACCAATGAAATATATATAGACAATGCTTAACAGCAAATATATTTAAACTGGTATAATAACTTGTCATTAAGTGTTCATTAAGTAAAAATGAACTTTAAAAAGCTCAAAAATTAAAAAAAAGCCCTACAACTGTGCTGTCTAACAACAAAAATATAAAAATTATTTTAAATTAAAAACTGAATAATAAATTACAAGACATTGGACATGCACACACATTTGCACAAACACCGAGAGTATGATAAATATTATTTTAATTATTGCCCAGCAATTCTAAATTAAGTATACGTACATGATAATCTACATTTCGCCCACTTATTGCAACAATATCATAACTCGAAAATTTCTATTTAAATACATAATATTTCTATAGTAATATTTAATGCAGATGAGGATTAACATTTCTTTAATTATATCGATGGCTTAATATAAAAAGGGCCTAACTCAATTTTTTTTCAAAATCGCGTTTTTAATGTTTTCTGGGCGACAACGTATAATTGCATCTTAGTACGTTACAGTTCAAAAAAAAAAAAAACTTAAAAAACTATTTCTGCATGTAAATGCTTTATCTTTCTTCAGTTTTTTGCTTCTCCTGTAAAATATCGAAAATTCTAGTTAGCCTTTTTTAAATTAAGCCATCGATATGTATTGCATAAAAATTTCATACAAATATTTTAAAGACTCAAGTCTTGCGAAACAAATAATTTTTTCCATTAAGTTGTGAGTAAATTGAAAACTTAAGACTTGTTTTCTGGCGAAGTAAATTTTTAGAATTATGATGTTTTCAAATAAATAAGCCATTTGTTTTTCTTACAATTTTGCTTTAATTTATTAAGGAAATATTTATGTATGTATGTATATGAGATTTTTTGCTTTTTTTCATTGAAGAATTTTTTCTTGGCATTAAAATCTGTCATAAATTTTAAACTTAATAAATAAAATGAAAAAAAAACGAGAATATTAAAACTAATTTATCTTAAAGAAACATAAAGAGACTAGGAAAATCCTTAAATGTTTATTATTTATGGACGCAAGATTGTCAAGAGGATAAGCAACATTGTTTGTTATTGATGTTCGTGTGACGGACGGTTCGGTTGGCCGCAGTCCATTATGAAGTGTTGAGATTAAAAGTCGATTTTTTTTTGCAGTAAGAAACAAAATTTATTAAATATTTATTTTGCTAAGGACAAAATAAAATAAATTAATTTCAATTCTAAAGGGTATACATACAGAGAGTAGTAAAATATTTATTATATTTGTTATTTTTACTGCTTATGATGAATGAGTAGTTCATATATGTATATGTTTGTTGCGAGTGCAAACATATTTATTTGTGTGCATTGCAGAGTATGTGTTTTTATTATTTATCTTTATTGCTTTTGTAAGTGTGTTAATTTGACAATATTTGTGAAAAACTTTATCTCTGTCATACTACATCATGTTTAATTTCTCTAATTTATTGCTTACGATATTGTCATTCCAACTTACACATATACACTCACATGTATAGAACAATCTCAACATTAACATTAAACTTAAACACATGCACAAATATAGAGAGTAATTGTTCTTGCTCTTCTTCTCTTTTTACTAAATCTATTTATGTTTGTATGTATGTATGTATGTATATATGTAACGCTTTTACAATAACCATGTGTTTTATAATTTATTTGTTGTTTTATTGTTGCATTATATTTTCAGTTGTCTGTTGATATCATGAATTTCATGCATGAATGGGTGTTTTTTTAAATTAAGTTTTTTTTTTATTTGAATTAAATTTATTTCTTAAATTATTTATGTTATTTATTGAGTTATAAATTTCGATCAAGTGAAATTAAAAAAATTTCGGAAAATTTTTCACTTTTGCGGCTACGTAAGCGCTACCTAAACGGTATTTAGAATCATTTTTAGGAAGTGTATATGTTCTAAAAAGTTGTTCACTCAGATCTTAGGTACATTTTTGTAGTTAATTGTTTCTTTGAATTTTGAGGGGTTTAGACCTGAATAGGGCAAAAATTAAAAAATCTAATATTTTTAAATTTTTTCCGATTTTGATTTTTTTATTTTTTATAATCACAATTTCTGTTTTTTATGATAACGGCTACAACTTTCCTTTAGAGAGTAAATCTAAATTCCGAAGGGTTTGCAAATCTTTATGGCCAATAAAAAAGTGCATGATTTGGGGCAAAACTGGGAGACACGGGTCTTCTTTTTATCTTTTATCACCTAGTGGGGTCCGTACATGGTTATATTTTTTCGTGTTGTACGAAATTTTTTATTACAATTAATTATTATAAATTTTGATATTATTCTTTATATAATTTTTTCAGCACTATTGTAAATTGTTGTCCACGTCCATGTAAAATATTAAGTGCTTTTGCGTCAGTAAAATATTTAAATAGCATTTGTTATTATATTACAAAATGCAGCAATTTACTAACATCTCCATATTATTAGACCCGATCACCTGAATTAGAATCAATTCTATTCTAAAAATTAATTCACATCATGAAGCGCATCCTGAAACTTTTTTTTAGAGAGATAAAAATAATTATTAACAATTTCCAAAAGAGTTTGTCCAAAGTAAGTAAAACGTTTTTGAGAACATCTGTTCAAAGAAAGCTCAGAGCTTTTATCAATGTTTATAATAATAGACAGTTCTCTGAGAAATTCTCCTTTTTTTGTCGCGTGCGACAGCAAGCAGTTTCCCTTATATTTCTAAACAGCGCGACTTGATGTTTCTTAAAATTTTACCTAATGTAGAGCTGCTGACAACCTACACAAATATATAAAGAATTAAAAAAAAGTTTCGTTTTCTTTGAAAAAAAAACAAGCATATTTGCTTGGTGTCGCATGCTACAAATAAGTGATATTTCTGTGGAAATGCCTATACATATGTAATTTTTTCCGAGCCACTATTTTTTACCGCTGCTATTAACACACACAAATATTTTTCCCTACATAGATTACAAAAAGTTTATATAAAGTTAATTTAAATTGAAATTAATTTGCTGATAGTTAAGTATTGGTACATTACCAAATCATCAGTAGACTTCAACCACATATTTTGAACAATCAGTAAGCTCTTATCTTACGCGTAAACTCTCAAAATATATTTGAGAAATCGCAAATAATAATATTTTTGAAAATCACAAAAGAAAAATAAGCGTGATAGGCTGAGAAACTTCAGCAAAAACCAGCAAATAATTTATATTCGATATGATTCTATTTTATTTATAAAATGCTTAAGCACCAGCAAATAAAATGCAATTACAATAAACCTCTGACAATATATCAAATAATAAATTTCATAAATTTTTATATTAAATTTCACATGTAATTTGAAATCATGTTATTTATTACATGTATGTATATGTATGTATGTGCATATTTGTAACCCATGAAATAATAATATAATAATTTTTTAATATATTTCAAAAATAAAGTTTTTGCCATACCTTCAAAATAGACACCCTTTAGTTTTAATTTCACAAATTCTATATGGCTTTGTTTTCTTTTTCGATAGTACAATTAAGGAATGTCTTTGGCAACTTAACAATTTTTGTGTCTCATGCCATCAACATTTGCAATTACTTTGTTTCTATGTCTGCTGGAAGGCATTTGCATACAGTTTGTGAAGAAAATGTTTGCACAATATATCTAAAATTATAGATAAATTTAAAATTATTATTATAAACTATTCAATAAGTTTTAAATATAAAAAAAATATACTAAATCTCTTTTCTTTTGTGCCAACAGTCTACACAGCACAAATTTTTAAATTCTTTTTTCAGCCCGAAATTAAAGGCCAAAATGTGTTATGCCAGGAACACAACTGGAACCAACGACGAATTTTTCGGTGCGAACTTTCGTCATAAAAAATAAAACACATTTGTTCATATGAAAATGAACACAATACCGCCGTAGAACGAAATTCGTCGTGCGTGACGAATTCTGAGATAGATTTATTTCTATTTTATACGCCGACGAACAACGAAAAAACAATTTTCTCTCACTCTCTCTACATACACAGTAAACAGAGTGCCCAGATTTTAAAATAAAATTAAGCTAACTCACGTATGTCTTTAATATATTTTTAGAGAATACGCAATTTGGATTAAAAAAGCTAAATCGGTTTTTAAAAAAGCTAAAAAAGAAGCTAAGAGTTTAATAAAAACTTTAAAGCTAAATCCAGAAGAAATGGGCTAAATTTACCCCAAAATTAGCTAATATGGTCACACTGACAATAACCAACTTTATCAATTACGAGAGCTGAATTCGCTGAGTAAATTCGTCGTTATTGTGCTTCACACGACGAATTTACGCAACGAATTATTATCGACGAATTCGTCGACGTGGACGAAATTCGTCGTTCGTCCCAATTGTGTTCCTAGCATTAATCACGCCAAAAAAAAGCCATGACCAATCAAAACCTGAATTTGTTTTTTTTTTCTTTTTAGAATTTGTGTGAAAGAAAAACGACAGACTTAAAAATTTTTAAATTATAATAAAGTCTACTTTTATGAAGCTTAAAATCTTTTATATTAAAAATTGCTTCTTTTTTTACCGTGGTCCAAATTCATAATAAAGAAGTTTAATTTCATTTTGTTTGCTTATAAAAAATTTTGGTTTAAACAGAAATTTTGTCTAAAAAATGCATGGATGAATTCAGATGAAGGCACTGACATTCGTGCCCTAACCGCCAAAAACAGCTTATGCGACATAATTTTAAAACGTAGAGCTTTATTTTGTAAAACTCAACGCTGAACCTTGACATATTTCGTATTTGTTTTGTTTTTGTAATATAAAATTTTTACATATGAAATATGTCAATGGTGGGCGTTGCGGTTTTACAAAATAAGTCCCTTAATTTTTTACGAAAATTGATTATTAACGAACACAAATAATCAGACTTCGTCAAAAAACGAGGTCCAAAAAATGTGTGTTAAGCTTTTTTTTTTGGTGGCCGTTATGGATCGATATTTTGGTAGAAGAAATTTTTTATGAAATCCGAAGGATCAATATTAAAACTTTAAAAATTGGACAATCAAAATTTAAAATAAAATTTAAAACTAAGTTTGCATTGTTGTTTTTAAATTTACTCATAGTAAACTTTTATATCTGTGTGGGGGCCAGATTTGGATAAAGAATCCTTGAAGAAGTTTGAAAGTACCAACAAAACGTAGAACTAAAAATGCAGCAATAAATTTTCATTTGCATTAAAAGAAAAACAAAACTTCATTTAGAGCCTGAAAATTTTATTCAGTATAAATGAAAAACTATATATTTTTTTTAATTTGCCACAAATTGTATTATTGAACTATTTATTGATGAGTATATGTGACAGCACATAGAGAAAGGGACCTAAGGGTAAAAAAAAAATCAATTTTCACTTTTTTTTTTTTTTGATGTGGACAACATCTGAGCATCGAATGAGACCGATCCCATTCCCCAAAAGTGTTCCCTCCCAGATATATGCGCATTTTATTCACTGATGGTACACCAAAGATACACGTATTTAAATCTTTAAAATGGCTCTCCTGAACAAAACAGGTTTTTACCCTTAGGTCCCTTTCTCTATGCGCTGTCACATATGAACGTGATCTGTCAACGGGCAACAATTTCGATAAAATTTATGATGTTTTCTTTCAAGTTGTTTGTTTTGCAAAATTTTTATTAAGTGAACAAAACGTTAGAAAATAGAGTGTGAAGAAACCAAAAATAAAACTTTATATGTTCCCCAAATAAAAATTTCTCTTAATTTGCAAACAGTTGCCTTGACAAACTGTATCTGCAAACAAATTAACATACAAGTTGGTAAATGTACGCAAACACTTTTACACACATATACGCAAGTATGTAAAGGGTGTTTTTTATTGAGGTATAGAACTTTAAGTTGGCATCACTTTTTTAACTGGCGGCCATTTTGTCAGCTGTCAAGTGATTAATATTTAGTTTGGTTTGCCATTTCATCATGAACAGGTTGGCAAAAGAACAACGCTTGCAAATCGTGCAAATTTATTTCGAAAATAATGGTTCAGTTCGCGAAGTTTACCGCAAGCTCTGTCCATTTTATGGTCGACATAATCGTCCATCAGAGCAATTAATTCGGTTAACCATGGATCGTTTTTGCCCCACGTTTACTCTATGTGATGATACGCATCCGCAGAGACGTCGAACAGTGCGCACCGAAGAAACAATTGCCGCTGTAGAGCAAAGTGTTGAAGAGGACCCGAATGAATCGATTCGCCACCGTGCACAGCAATTGGAGCCGACTAACCGACTATTTTGTTCCCGAATTGGATGGCATGAATGTGGATGAGTTGTGGTTCCAACAAGACGGCGCTACATGCCACACAGCGCACGTCGCAATCGATTTATTGAAGGAAACATTCGATGAGCGCATAATTTCGCGGAATGGACCTGTCAATTGGCCACCAAGATCGTGTGATTTGACACCATTGGATTATTTTCTTTGGGGATATGTGAAGTCGCTCGTCTACGCCAACAAACCAGAAACGTTAGGGGACTTGGAAGCCAACATTCGTGGCGTTATTGCCAACATACGGCCCCATATGCTCGAAAAAGTGGTTGAAAATTGGACCTGTAGAATTGGCTTTATTCGAGCCAGCCGCGGCGGCCACATGCCCGAAATCATATTTAAACATTAATGGCATAAAATTATCCTTCCAATAAAGCCAAATTGGTGGACATTAAACCGATTTTCTTGTGTTTTATTTTAATTCGAAGTTCTATACCTCTTAAAAAAACACCCTATATCTTCATGTATGTGAATGTACGTATTTATGTATTTTATTTTATTGTTTACAATGTTACAGTTTTCTTTATTTTTTTCCCTGATTTTGTTGTTTGTTAATACTTCAAAAAGTATACATATATTCCTTTATATGAAATTTCTAGCGTATATGTTTTGCTGGTATTTTGTCTTTGGTTTGTTATATACTTTTATATTATTCTGCTGTTGTCTTTTTTCTTCTATTTTTAAACTTCAACTCTATTGTTAAAGGACACATTGTTGAAAAAATGGAGCAAAAATTGTAGAAAAAAACTAAAAAAAAACTCAAACAAAAATAGAAATAAAATGAAGAAATGGTAAAATAAATAAATATAATAGAGAGACACTTTTTGTTGTTTGCCAAAAGAACACCAGTTAAGTTGGTAAATTATGTACATATGTATATGCATACATACCAGTACAGAAGTTAAATGTATGCATATGTAGAATTATATGCTCACATACATTTACACATACTTTTAAGTACATGTTCTTTTACAAATCTTTATGAATTTAAAGAACAGTGCCTTGATAATTATAAAGTTCTTTTGAAATTAATTATTAAAAAATAGACATTTATACCAGTTCTATTAAGATGATGTTAATTAAACAAATTTCTCTTGTATGTTATTTCACAATCAACGAAATAAGTCCGAAATTTTCGAAAATTAAATTAGTTAAAAAAAAAATAAGGGAGAATGCAGTAGTTTCAAAATAACGAAATGTTTAAAAACAAGAAGCCGAAAGTCGTTACCACCTCCCGAAACGTAGTCTGGTACTACAGGGTGGGCCAAAAGAAACCAAGGGGTGTAAAAGTTTAATAACTTTTTTGCTTATTAATTTTTTTTTTATTTTTTCTTTCAAATTATATAGACAACACTTGGAGAATTTATAATGGAGAGGTTCACAACTGAACAGAGAACCAGAACAATAGAATTTTATTATTTAAACCAGAGATCAATTGTTTTAACGCAAAGATCATATCGTCGACATTTTAACGTCAGAATTTCGCCCTCTGAAGCAATGATTCGTTGCTTAGTTAATCGTCATCACCAACATGGCAGCGTAAGAGATTTGCTTCGAACCGGTAGACCACGTTTAAGTCGCACTGCGGAAAATATTGAACGAGTACAGCAAAGTGTTAACGAAGCACCAGAAACATCTGGCAGAAGGCGTTCTGCTCAGCTAGAAATGTCTCGTACGTCACTACGGCGCATTTTAAAAAAAGATTTACAGTTATACCCATATAAGGTGCAATTGGTCCAAGAATTAAAACCCGCAGATCATCGGCAACGTCTAAATTTTGCAGTTAAATTTCAAGAGTTGGCCAGAAATGAAATCAACTTTATTGAAAATTTGATTATGAGTGATGAAGCTCATTTTCATTTGAATGGCTTTGTTAATAAGCAGAACTGTAGGTTCTGGGGTTCTCAAAATCCAAGAGCCATTCATCAACGCCAATTGCACCCCATCAGGTGTACAGTATGGTGTGGGATCACATCTGAAAATGTCATTGGGCCCTACTTCTTCGAGAATGAAGATGGAAGTGCTGTAACCATAAATGGAGAGCGGTATCGGTTTATGATAGAAAATTTTTTACGTCCTGCTCTTGAAAACAGACCTGGTATGTGGTTTCAGCAGGACGGAGCCACTGCCCATACTGCCCGAGACACAATGTCACTTTTAAGTCAAATTTTTTGAGAGCGAATAATTTCTCGAAATTCGGAAATTATTTGGCCAGCGCGATCGCCAGATTTGACAGCACCCGACTATTTTCTTTGGGGTTTTTTGAAGCCAGAGACAATCCTTGAACTCAAGGCAAACATTGTTGCAGAAATTCGAACGCTACAGCTACAAGTTTTGAAAGATGTTATGGAAAATGCTCTAAAAGAGCCCATCAGTGCGAAGCTGAAAACGGTGGTCATTTAAGAGACATCATTTTTCATACTTAGTGAAAAAAATTTCCATTTTGTATATTATATAATCTGAAAAAAAAAATAAAAAAAAGTTAATAAACAAAAAAGTTATTAAACTTTTACACCCCTGGGTTTCTTTTGGCCCACCCTGTATATATAGAAATTTCTTTGAAAATCAAGTCGTTTTTGGCAAAGTGTTCTAAGTAAAATTTATATTTTGTGCATCAATTAAAAAAATAGCTCAGCCCTTTATCGACACAATGTTTCTAATTTCCTAGCTTTGCCCTTGCCGCTGACCGGTCGATTTCAATTTGAGACTAATTACATGTAAGAGTAAAAGTAAAAATGAAAAATACTATTCAATAAATTTGTCAACATGCAATTTTTTTTAAAGAAATAGAAGTAACACTCAGGCAATGAATGACTAGTACTAGGTGCTACCTTCTTAAGAAAATAAATAGTGATAGAGAACACAGGTGGTGGAAGAAGAAATAGAGGAAAGCTTCATTCTCTTACAACTTTGCTTTTTTAAACATTTGTTAATAGTGCAGTGTTGCAGCGCCTCTGGTGTTAATGAAGCGTATTAAATTTTCTTAACTGTGTTAAGTATTTTGTTGGTTAGTTACTTCCCCGATGATTCTGCCACACAATACTGACGAAGGATGATGATGTTACATTAGGATAACTATCCGCTGAAGCAGGAGTAGTTAAGTGACCAGTCTCTATGCCTTGATCACTTAAACTCTCCTACAACAACTGATACAAAGGAACACTAATGCACAATAGAAGAATGCGTGGTGTTGTTGTTTAATGACTTTCGGAGACCGGGATCGAACCCAGTACCTTCAGTTTTGTAGTCAACGTGCTAACTATTTCAGCCAACGCCACATAAGGTTCCCAACCACTGTTTAATTTTTTAAAGCCCAATTGTTCTTCCAAATCTTTTCGAAAACGCTTTAAAACATACAAAATTATAATTTATAGCAAAAATCGTCCAATTGGAAAAATTATCTAAATTGCTAAAAATCGTCAAAACTGGAAATCCTACAAATATTGGTGATATTTTAGTTAATGGTTTGGTTATTGAAAATGATAGCAATAAATTGAATATTTTGAGAAATCACTTTTCAGAGGTTTATAGTGGGAATTCTTTAAACAGAAATTCTACTGATATAGATAACTTCTTATCTGCTTCAGATTAGAATAACTTATTTAATTTTAGTGATTCTTTTTCTGCGTTAAATAATAAAATTGTATTCGATTTATAAATTTACATAATATACTTTCTCTAAGTGAAGAGATAAAAAAATAAGAAATCAGCAGGTATTGATAACATTTCCAATTTTGTAATTAAAAAATTTTCGATTAAAGCTTTTGAATTTTTAGTTATAGTTTTCCAAACAGTAGGAAAATTTCCAAAATTTTTCCAATCAAAAAGAAACCCAGTTCCATTGATATCAATAATTTGCGACCTATTTCTTTATTATCAAATTTGGGAAAATTATTTGAAAAAATCATTCGTAAAAAAATGGATATAAATTTAAGTGATAATTATATTCCAAATTTGCAATTTGGTTTCAAAAAAGTGCATTTTACTATTGATGCTTTATCAAAATTCCAAAATGATATCATTTGTAATTTGAGACAGCAATGTTGTACAGTTGCAGTTTCATTTGACATAGAAAAGGCTTTTGATGGAGCCATTCATAATGTTCACCATTGGTTTTGATCATCACGTTATTAAACTTTTTAGAAGTTTTTTCGATAATAGACGTTTTTGTATACAATTGAATAATTCCTTATCTGAGTTTGGCCAAGTTTCTTGTGGAGTTCCACAAGGTTCTATTCTAGCTCCTCATTTAAATAATATTCTGATGCAAGACTTCCCTCACAATTCATTAAATTAAAACTGGCATTCTTTATGCTGATGACTCTTTGATTTATGCTCATCATGAATCTCCTTCAGATCGTGTCAGGTCATTTATATCAAGTGAAAGATTTCTATAACCTCTGGAGAATTAAAATAAATGCCTCAAAAAGTGAAGCAATTTGTTTGAGAAATGCCTCTGGAAAATGTGCCTATTTTGTTGTGCCTCAAAGTAAGAGATTAAAACTTTTTTTGAATGAAATTGAAATTCCTTTCAAAGACAAATTTAAATACCTTGGTATTTATTTCAATAAACTTTTTAAATTTAATAATCATTGGTAAATGCATATTAAATAAAGTCTACAGAGTGAAACAATGTTTGGGAAGAATTCTGTCCCATAAGTCTTTACCTGTTAAAACAAAATTATTAGTTTGAATAACATGTTTGAGATCAGTGCTATTATACGGGTTTCCAATTTGGAAAAACAACAATGAAAAAATTTTAAATATTTGAGAGAAAGATATTACGTTCATGCATTGGAAAAAATTTTGTTTCAAGAACGAAACGATTTTCAAACTCTGTTATTTATGGGGAGTCATCAGTTACTGCTTTGAGCTGTTATGTCATAAAATTAGTTGAAAATTATATCACCAGGTTACATTTTCACGAAAATGATATTCTGAAAAATATAATTTTGACTCAAAGGGGTTTCAGTTGGACAAATACTAACTACCTTTCTCCGATTCTTTAATAAAACTTATCCGTGCTCATACAGAGGTTAATTTGGATTTTTATATGTTTATATTTTTGTATTATTTTTTGTAGTTTTTAAGTCTTAATATTAAAATTACGAATATTTTTTAGAAGTATACACTCACGAAACTGTTAGCATCGGGAGCAAATGCATTATATTTTTTAAAATCTATTTAAAATTATATTATTATACATTCTCAGTTTAGTTCGGTACTGTATTTATCTTGTCAGAATTTTTAAGACATTACATTATAATCTTAAATGTTTCAAATTTGTTATTTATCTCTTATACCCTATTATTTTACAAAAGTCTCAATAAATTAACTATTAACTATATTTGAGGTTTAATCAAAATCGGTTGGATAGTGTTTAGATGAGGCAGAAACTGCATCCTACCCATGTCCTAGTTTTAATTTAAGAGAGACAGAAATCCCCCCTGTTCTTTTCATGGTCCTAGTTGCAAAAATATAGAAATTGTGTGCTTTTTAGACACAGATTGAATATATACAAAAACGTACCATTTCTATATTTATGAATTTCACTAAAACGGGTTGAATAGCTTCGGAGAGAAGAAATTTCCTCCTGCCCCCTCTTTGTCCTAGTTTTTGAAATATATGCAGCCTTGTTAAATATAAATGTTTTTATATTTTGGACTTCATAAAAATTGGTTGCATAGTTTCGGAGGGCAGATATTAACTTCTGCTCCCCACGTGGTCCCAGTTTTAATTTTAAAAGTATATAATGCGTGCTGATTCTTTTACATGCAGTTCTATCTATGTTTTAAATTTCATCCAAATTGGTTGAATAGTTTCAAGAAGGCAGAAATCGCCCCTTGCCTCCTTTTTGATCCTAGTTATTAAAATATATAAATGCTGTATGTCCCTGTACACATGATGTACGCAGAAAAAATTATTCCCAAAAAATTTTCAAACAAACATGTGTTTTGAAATATACGCCTAGGTTCTACATTCGTAAAATGAAATGAAAGTGAAATTTTCTCTTGGTTAGTGTTCTCAATTTCGTAAAAGTGATTTAAAAAGTAAAATTTCATTTTCAGTTTATTTCAAGTGAAATTGAAGTGTTCTGTAATCCAATTTAACTGCAAAAAAAGTAATTTGAATTCGGCAGCAAACAACATTGTGAAAGAAAATACTTTTTAATAAAAATGAAATATTTGTAACTATTTATTGCAAAAAAAAAATAAATAACATTTTTATATAAATTCTTTTTTATAGTTTATTTTATTTGTGTTTTTAAGAGGTGCCGTTCTTAAAATATGTGAAAAAAAATCCGCAATTAGCTAAAGGCTTCTGTAAGTGATTTCTTCAATGCATTTAAATTTTTTTAGCGAACTTGCGATTTTTCCGCGAACTTGCGATTTTTCGCGTTTTTTCGAGTTTGTTTTCCTTTTAACAGTTTTGGCGACTTCTAATCAATTTCAAGGCTTGTTTCCGATTTTGCAACCTCTCGCGAATTTTTGCATTGTTCGCAATGAAATTTTTGCAAGTGTTCTGCTTCGTATGTGTTTTCGCGAATTTTAAACAATATTAGACTTTGCTATTATGCCACAGTTATTAAAGTTTTGCGAATTCGCGATTTTTTTTCACCGAATTTTCAGCATTCCTTAAAGTTTTAGCAAATTTTTAATAAAAATTATGGCTTGTTTAAAATTTTCAAGTTTTTCGCAAATTTCTGTTATATCTTTATCTATTTTTAATTTTTACATCGCTTTTGGCTCTCTTTACTTTATATTTAGGGACTTAAAAATTGAAATTTTTGGAAACTTTGGCGAATTATCATAATGTTTTGCGCTTTCTCCCGAGTTAACCTTACAGTTTCAGCGAGTTTAATCAATTTTAGTTTATTTTTTGTTTCCAATATTGCGAATTTTCAACATTTTCGCAATGTGTGATTTTCTCGAATTTTAAGTTCAAGACTTGATTTAGATTTTTGCATTTATTTTTATTGCAAGTTCATAATCATAATTTTTTTTGGCGTGAATATATATGTATATATTGGGTTCGCCGTTCGTTCCAATTGTGTTTATAGCATAAAATGTGTTTTTTCTATGTTGCTTGAAATATTTATTTGAAATAAACTGGGAATGAAATCGTCATGGAAAAAAGTTTCATTACTTTTCTAGAACACAGTGATATCGACTTTACGGAATTAAAAACGTTTTCAGTTTCATATTGTAGTGGAATGTAGAACCTGGCCGATAATTTAGTTTCAGTAAATATTTTTTACTGTTCCAGTAAATTATTTGTTCCAATTTTATTTTATGTAAAAAAAACTGTATAGAATGAAAATTATCTATATAAAGTAAAATTTGTAAAAAAATTTTTTAAATTTATTTTGTTTTATATTTAAATTTGTTATTTTCAGCTAAATTTATTTTTATATACTGTAAAAAAATTTGTCTGATTTTTTTAAATTTTTTTCAGTTAAATTTATTGTTATTAACTGCCGACTAAAAAAAGGGGTGTTATAAGCTTGTAGTGTGTGTCTGTGTGTCTGTGTATCTGTGTGTCTGTCTGTGTCCACGTACAGGCCAAACGGCTGGACCGATTTTCATTTAGTTTTTTCTGTTTGAAAGATGACTTGATCGAGAGGGTTCTTAGCTATGTTTAAAGGAGATAGGTCCAGCCGTTTAGAAGATATAACATCTTTTTTGAAAAAAGTCGGGGGTTTTTTTAAATTTTTAATTTTTGTTATATACAAATTATTTTATAGATATAAAAATCATTTTATTATTTTTTAAACACCCCATACACGATTCAATTCAATTTTCAATTGAGTCGGTTGTTGTGCGGCTCTGTGAATTGATTAGTTTGGCAGTTTTCGAGTTGGTTGAAGAAAAATCGAAAGATTTTGATTTTTTTTTGTTGACTAGTAAATCTTTCAATTCGATTGTGCTGTGTGTGTTCGAGTCTCTTGATTAGCTGTCAAAATTTATGTTTGTAGCTTTATTTTCTATAGAAAAATTATGTATTTTTAAAATTGTATTTAATTTCATTGAATTTTAAATAAAAATTAATGAATGAATGCAATAGAAGTTTTAAATTTTTAAATTTGTAATTGTGAAAAAATATAAATTTGACAGTTGAATGAAAATCTTTCAATTCAGTTTGTGAAGTGTATGGCCAAGAATCAATTCAATTGAAATACTCAATTCACAATTGAATTGAAACGTGTATGGGGTGCTTAAGATTTTTGTTTGCCGTTTTCAAACTTATTATGTTTGTATATTGTGATTCTCAATATAGTATTAAGAGTCTTACTATAAACATACGGAGTTTGTTAGCTAAATTAAAAATTTTTTTGGGTTTAAGTCTACTGACGAGTTCCAAAATCGGGAACCAAATGCTTAACCATAAAATCAAGCCAATTTTTGAAAGTAAAAAAAATAGTTAAACCTTTCATTTGATTCAGTTATTTTTTTCAAATAAAACTTTTACTAATTAAAAAAAAAAAAAACTAAGAATTGTTATGGATTCAGTTAATTTATTTTCTGATAATACGAAAAATTTTAGTGAATGTGTTTGTAAATTATAAAAAAAAATTGCTGAATAATACAAAAAAATCTGCAAGAATATTTTTCTGTTCCTATTAATAAATTTGACTGAAAATATTTTGAGTTTCAGTTAACTTTTTTCTCTAATGCCATAATAAGTTAACTAAAAATAAAGATTTTATTTTTATTTTATTTTGTTATCAGAATCTACAAATTTTTTTGTAGGTCCGCATTCACACAAAAAATTTACTGATTCAATGAATTTGGTTACTGAAAACGAAATTTAGTTTTTTCTGTGTATTTATATTATTTATATTCACAAAGATAGGTGGGATAGTTTCGGAGGGGCATAAATATATCGCTGCCTGCCTGTTGCTTCTACTTTAAAAAATATATATAGCCTAAATATTTTTGCAGACGCTTGTTTATATATGTTTTACATTTTATCAAAATCGGCTTAAACGTTTATAATGAAGTCTTATTTTCCAACTGAGGTAGGTGTTAAACTGTTCAGGATCTTGGCAAAGCTTCCTCATTCCACATCAAACTTGCTTGATTAACATAGCGGTTGTGGTTCCTGGTTCTATTGAATACTAGCCGAAAGCGGTATGTTAATCAAAAAATTTGACGTGAGATGAGAGAAAATCGTTCCCGTTCGAAAACGGCTGGCTGTTGCGTTCAACTATGTGTTGTCAGAATAGTTACAACTAACTTTGGTGTTATTTGTTCATTAATAATTATAACATGTAATTTGGCTTAAAAAGCGATACAAACTTTAGCCTGTTAAAATCATAAATATTAGAAACAAATGGAGTTCGAATAATAACTAAAATTAACTAGAAAAATACTTCATTTAGCAAATGCAGCAGCTTCTGATGCTTGCGTCTCGGATAATTTATACACCAGTGGCAACAATTCGGTGGAAATTACCTCTTTTATAAGACAGGTGCGGCCTTACCCCGACAAATGCTTCATTGATACTCAGATAAAATTATTACATGTTATTTGACTTACAGAGAGATATGAAGAACTTTAGCCTAATTGAATCATTAATATACACATATAAATAATATTGTTCTAAAAAATTGTGCAGTAAAATAATCAACTAAGAAAGAAATTCTTTAGCTTTGTGTCCTCAACTGTAAGTTTTGTTTATTGTCAATTCAATTGCAGAATAAAAATAAAAACTTCAAATCTGGTTGTTAATTGTTTTAAAAAAAATACGCTGCATTTAATCAAATATTGTCGTTACACTGTGCCCATACTAACAAGCATAACAATTACAATTGCGGAAAGAAAAATTGAATAGAAAATTTACAGAAGAAAGAATAAGTAACTGCCGTAAAGACAGTAACTCCAGTCCCAACTTCAATTCTGACTGATTTTTATTGTGTGAACTGCTTTTGCATACAAGAAGCATGTGTGTTGTATGAGTGAGAATGTGTGCAAAGATGTGTGAGTGTTCCGACATGTGTATGTATACGTTTGTGCATGTGAGCTGGTTTCATTGTTGTTGTGTCAATGACAGGGCGAGTGTATGCAGTTAAAATTTCTTCTTTCATAGTTTTGTGCCTTTTCTTGGTTCTTTTAAGGTTTTGTTCTTTTTTTTCATAATTTCTTTCTTTGCTTAAAAATTGTTGTGGTAATTATTAGAGATGTGCACGTGAGTGCTTTCTGACTCACGACACGCACGCTCACGCAGAAAAATATTTTACTCACGCACTTTCACGCACGAATGATTTTGATAATTTTCACGATCACGCACGCTCACGAATAAAAAATTTTTAATCACGCACGAGTGGTTTACAACTTATCACGATCACGCACGCTCACGAAAAAGTATATGTATAATATAATTTTCATGTTTTTTGGGTTGAAAAATAGGTTCTTACATATCGTCACCTAAAAGCCAAAAGGCCGTCGTAACAACCAAAAAAATTCAAAATAGACTTTTTGACTGATTATGATGTGATTAACCCAAATACATATTTTCCTAAAATGTTACTCACATATGTTTAAAAATACTGATTTTATTCATTATTCAATTTGGCATCTAACATACATGTAAATAGAATAAATTTATGATATTTTTTGCTTCTCCTGTAAAATAGTAAAAAGTGTACTTACGGCCTTTTGGATTTTAGGTGACGATATACATATCTATGTTTTTATGTATGCTCGTGTTTTTGTAAAATTTACAATGTAAATTAAAATAAAGCAAAGTTAATTTAATATCGTTTTAAATATTCGTGTTCGCGGATATCATTTTAAATATTCGAATTCGAATTCTCGGATATCAAAAATTGACATTCCGCACATGTACATATGTATGTATACATACATAATATAAATGTGAAGGTAAGACGTATGATCAATTAAATAAATGATAATCAAATAAACCAGAAAAGCATATTAAATGAGAAAACATACAAATTAATAAAATTTTTCTGTTACGTAACATTTTCAAAGACTCCCCCCACCCCCACCATAACAAATAATAACAAAACTCGAACCCCACCCCTCCCCCCTGCAGCGTTACGTAATATATGGACGGCCCCTAAATCAAAAAACATTTTCTGCGGTACAATTCGTCAGTAGTATTGTTGACAAAGGCACTGTTGAATCAGTAGTGTTTCTCAATTGATACTTCCTACAGGGTATCTAAGAAACATACATACATACTTAGAAAAGTGTATGTACCCATCAAACAAAATGCTCCGAATTTGTAAAGAATTCGGCACCGAAATATTACCGAAATCGTAACAATTTTTTTATGAAATGGTTGACACGACTTCGTAACGATATGTCGGTACGATTTCGTTACGATAAGTCGGTACGAACACGTAACGACTTGTAGGTACGATTTCTTTTTGCTTTTATAGCAGAGTACCGCTTCACCATTTGCGCATATTCACGTTTTCTTAATATTTGTTACAATCCTTTTTTTTATCAACATATACTTCATATTTATTTAAAAAAAATTTCACAGACTTTTACTTATGTATTAAAAAATCAAAGCTTTACCCTCATATTCATAAAAAAAATAAAATGAATTTGAAATTCATTTTAGGAAAATTTTGTATTGAAAATTTGAAATAATATACATTTCAAATTCGTTTCAAATTTTATGAATATGGGGGTTAATGTTAAAAAAATAATTGTTCAGAAAAGTCTTAACGAATTCGGTACGACAAGTCTGACTTCAGAAAAAGTCGAAACATTTTGTTTGGGGGTATTCATTGTGTTTGTAAGCTCATACTACCATACATATTACTACACTCGAAAAAAAAAGACATATACTGTTATTAAGGAAAAATTTTTTCTAAATTAAAGTAAAAAAAATTTCTAAGTTTAAGTAATTTTTCTAAGTTTAAGTAAATTTTTACAAAAATCTAGTAAAAATTACTTAATATGAGTAAAAAATAAAAAGTTCATATTCTCAAAAGTAGTTCATAAAAATACACACAAAAATTCTCACATTCAAGGTCAAGTTTACTGGTTTAAAGGAAATATTTACCAAAAATTGGAAAATGGTTTAAAAGTTTAGGGAAATTGTATCATAAAAACTACTCAATCTCGTTATAAATCAAAAAATAAATTTTAGGACATAACTTACTCCTAATTAGTTCATCAAGTTTGACTAACTTGAAAGATATAAAAAGTTATTCTAAATTTTAGAAATATATTTACCAGTTTTAAGTTTTTTTCTTTAAATTATAGAATATATTTTTTATTTGCATTAAGCAAAAAATTCAAGTACATTTTTCATATATCCGACTAATATTTGAACTTGAAATAAATTTTTTTGAAATTAAAATAAAATTTTAAAACACAAAAATTTCAATGCTTATTCAGGCTGCCTGTTAGGCAATTGGTTAGAGTGCTTGCCTATCAGTCAGAAGGTTGTTGGTTCAATACTTGCCCCCTCTCAAGGAATTAATACGTATGTATGGTGAATTAATTAAGAATATAATATGAAGATATAATAAAAAACATACCATGTGGTATAGAATTTAATTAAAAACAAAAAAGTACCAAAATTAAAGAAAAAAAAAGCTTTGAAAAATTTACTAAATTTGAAATGAAAGATGAAAAACCTTTTTTGCAATTCTCCGAATTTTATGGAGAAATTTGACTTAATTTTAGAAAAATTTTATTTAAATATAAAAATATAATTACTATAAACTAGTTCATTAATGAACTAAAAATTTAGTAAATATTTTACTGGTTTCGAGTAAAAAACAGCTTTGGCGCCATACGACAACTTTTTTTTACTCAAATTTAGAAAATTTTCCAAAGTTTTAGTTAGTTTTTTTTGAGTGTATACATACATACACAGAGAAAACAGATTCGTTGTGAGAACCGAATTTGTTGCCAATTGAATTTTGGCGGTTGCAGCAACTATCATAGAATTCTGCTATAGCGACTGAAATTTTCTTGTGGTACCACTATATTTTAATTATAACCCTCAACCCAATAGTTGCAGCAACAGAAAAAATTGGTTGACAGTATGGAATTTGAAATAAATGCTATTCTTGCTACCGCAAATTTGGTTAATATAATTAAAACAATATCATAATTGGTACCTGTAAAAGAAAAATTGGCCTTCCTTTCTAAAATAAAACTAAACAATAAACGCAAATAAAAATACACAATTTAAGAAATTTATTATTTGACATATTGTCATAAGTTTATTTTAATTAAAATTTATTTCCTAATGGTGAAGCATGTCTATATACATTTCTTCAACCACACATTTTGAAAAGCCACAAACCTGTTATCTTATGCACAGACTTTCAAAAACCATTTGAGAATTCAAAAATCATAATATCTTTTAAAGTCACAAAGGTTAATTTTTTAATTTGCTGCTGTAAACTATGATAGTAAACTCAACCTCTAGTTAGTTGCAGCAACTGATTGAAAGTTTTTCTTTTAATCTTAATATAGAACGACAATTTTGTAGTTGCTAATACCAAAAGTTGGTAGTAAAATTCAATTCGTAATATTTTATTCGGTTGGGTTAACCAATCAGTTAATTAGTCATGACAAAAGCATACGCTCGGTTGATGCAATCAATTTAAGTATTGTCACAATCATATATTTGTTACAATTATGCCCTTATGGCAATGAACATGGATTGTTTTTTGGATTAACAGGAAATTGATAGCGTGAACTGAAATATAGTTAATGCAAATGATATTTTATTGGACTAACCGTTTTCCAACCAATCTTTTTTCTGGGTGTATATGCGTTTATTATTATAAAATAATATATTTCAAATGATTGAGTACAGTTACATATGTACCTATGCAGGAATGTTGTCTCGTGAGAGCGTGAGAATTCGTGCGTGATTATTAAAAAAAAACTCACGCACGAGTAAATTTTTTTCAGTCACGCTCACGCACTCACGCGTGATTAGTTATAATATTTGATCACGAATCACGTGAATCACGCGTGACTCACGCGTGACACGATAAAATCACGACATTTGCACATATCTAGTAATTATGCAAAAACAGAGAAGAAGAGTTTTTAGTGTTGTATAGATAATGAATAAATATTTTGCGGAAAAAAGCATAACTATCTTAGTTAAGTTAAGGACAAGGTTCATATCTAAAAACTTCCAGCACTAAAAGTACTAAAGTCAAAAGACCAAGCATTGGACTGGTGCCATATCCATCTCTATAATTTACCATAAATTTTCCTTTGCGACTATCAGGGTTTCGTTTGGTTTCTATACACCCTGCTTAATTGGAAAAAGTTCTGTCCACAAGTCCTCTTTAACAAATTGGTTAATATTTGCGCTTAAGAAAGGATTAGGTTTGAGTATATGTATCTGAGTTCATGTTCTCTACCTTTAGTGCTATTCCATTATCTAATGCCTTTCTAGTTTCTGTAATTTTTTATATGCTTGGACTACATGTCTCAATATCACACGACTTCCGCAATCATAGTGTAGTCTCGTTGTGTATTAAGGTATTGGCAATATGCAGGCGTAGAAGTCAACCATATTGCTAATTTTCCGTTCAATGGAAATTGTTTTTCCACCAATAGGATCCTTAGTAATTGGGTAGTAGCTCTATTGTTATGCGTTTTACAATTCTGTATAAGTTTTTAGACTAGTTTATTTCAGCGGCTGCCTGAGCATCCTTGGCCAGTATCTGTTGCCTCTGCGTGTGACCTTCAGTGTCCTTGAGAGCACTTTTCTCTAGTAGCCAGTATATTAGTCCAGTAGTTGCAGGGTCGCAGGTTCGATTCCTAGCGGAGACTCGGGGTATTTATGCAGGTAAGCCACAGTCGGTTTCAAGTTTGTGTTTGTTAAAAAAAAAACTTAACCATTCGATCCTTAGTAATGAATTGGAGTAGCAGTTTTACATTTAAAGCATATCGATCGAAATATATATTTATATATATCAGCAAAATTTAGCCAAGTTTCTTATTAAAGCGTATCGCAAGTAGAAAACAAAATATATAACGAGAAAAAATATACTAGATATTTATTTGGTTTCGTTGCCAAAACCTGTCATCACTATAACGAAAGGTGATTGTCCTGAAACCAAGTCAAATGAAAAATAACCCAAAGCCTCATTCACTACTACCCACCCTTAACAGAGAGAGCCTGAGCGTGAGCAAGATAGAGCGAGAGAGGGAGCAAGAAAAAAGTGCAAGGACTCCAATTTATTTTTGTTTGTTTGTTGCATTTCGTTTTCTTTTATTATTTTCATAAAATTTTGCACACAAAACAAAATACAAATACAAAAAAAATAAAAAATAAAATAAAATAAAACCGTCAAAAAATCTTTAAATTAAGAACAACCGAAAAGTAAGAAAAAAAAACGGAAATGGAAATGAAAAAGTTAAATAAATAAAACCCTCGCTCGATGTGTTTTATGCAACCAAAGTGCATATGGAGCAAATACTACAAAAACAACAACAATGGTTGAAAAAAAATCTTACATAAACAACAACAACAACGACTGCAACAACATAAAGAATTAATGACTTCAAATACTACAACCGCAATGAGCACAACAACAACAACAACAACTAATATCAACTACTACTACCAGTGCCACTATTATAATGAATTTTATATTTACTGCAAAAAGTCAATTTAAAACATTAAACATTTAATTCACTACCTCAACTCAAACTATTAAACACTTGCAACGTATAAGGATGCTGGCGCTGATGATGACGCTGATGTTGGTGGCTTTTTTCCCTCGCCCACTTGCAATTTCCTCCAGGAATCTTTTAGTAGCTGCAATTGCTGCAGTAGTTTTTTTGTTCCACATCAGAAGAAGAAGAAGAAACAGAAGAAGAAAAAAAACGCAAATTAGTAGTTAAAGCTGAAGTGGCATTGCCTGCACTCGTAACAGAAGTCTTTGTCGTACATTTGAATGTAATGACTTGCATTTAAATTGCACTCGTTTGGCAGCAATTTCTCTGGGTGCTTTTTTTTCTTTTTTATATTTTGGTTTTTTTATCTTCTTTTTTATTTTATAGACGTTTAATACCCTGCTGCTGCATGCAGCACGTGAGAAAGCTTTTAGCTAATTTTTATCTAAAAAGATTGCCACTGTACGAGTAGTAGTTGTTATTCGTGGTGTAGTAGTTGTAAAATTTGCTTGTTGCAATTTTTGTAGTTGCATGCTGCTTTTTGCTTGACTCGTTACGTGGAGTTTTTTTTTTTTTTTTGGTTGATATGATGATGATGTTTCGACTGCTGGAAGATGGGCAATAAAGGCAAGGAAAAATAAAACGTAGAAATGGCAAATAAAAATCCTTCAATTCAAAAGCGTGCTGATTTCTCAAAGTAATCGTAGTTGCAGAATAAGGGAAGCAGTATTTATAAATGACACTATGGCTTGCTGGTGAAATGGTTTTTAGGATATTTTTTTTTTAACTCTTTTAACTAACTTAGGTTTGGACCATTTTGGTCAATTTTTGTTTTCTTTTTGCTTTGACTACGGTTGGTATGGTTCAATATGTAAACTTAAAATGTTAGCTAATGTAGTGTTTTTATATCTTATTAATTGTGCAAAATTTTTAGTAATGAATGATATAAAATAAGTTAGAAAAACAAAAAATTACGAGTCTTAGGCTTAGGACCATTTTGGTGCGTTATTGTTTATAGATTTATTGATATGAAAAAAATTACAGAATAGGTGGAAAAAATTAAATTTTCTCAAAACATGATAAAAAAAATTATCTTACGTTGCAACTTGCATATAAATTTATTGCATATTATGCATTTGCTATTGCACTTAGATTTGCAGCAGCTGCAGGTTCCTCGTTTTCTAGCAGCTGGTAAATCGCTCGTTGATGCTTTACAATAAGATGATGTTCTTATGCCGGTAAGAAGCTCAGCTAAAAATTTATTTGTAGGCAGCTTAGATCTTTGGCGGATATATAGTCTTGAGCTAAAGATAGACCTAACTGTCGTACAAATTCTGCTCTGTCTCTTACGATTTTTATCCATTTGCGCCCACGAAACATCAGTTTCTGAAAACAATATAAACGCGTTAAATGCGCATGTGTCAATTATATTGGAAAATACAATATTTGGCCAAAAATTTGTTTTTCATTTTGTACTATCGTAGCCAATCATTTGGTAATTTTAGAAAAAAAATATCAGGTGTCATGTTTTGATCTTTCAAAATTTCAGTGTGATCCAATACAACCCACTCCTCTTAGCCTTTTCTGGCTGTTAATTTTTTTATTTTATTTTTCATACCTATCCTGACTTTGAATCGACTGCTAGCAAAAATTTTAAAAATTGCCTAAGAGAATAACGACCACAAAAAGCTACCATCATCAATAGTTACATATTCGTGAAAGTTATAAAACATCGGAAGATTAGTCTCCCAGCGATTCCACAAACTGCGAGTAGGCACGAACTTATCACTTTGTCCCTGTCTTCGGGCTATAGTCTCGTCAAAGCGAAGATTACTAGAAATCATATGAAAATTATCCTCGCTCATTCTAGATCGGAAAATAAGGCGATCAAGGCATGCATCAAATAAATCATGCATATATTCATTTTTTTCCGCTGTAAAATACTGAATTAGTACAGAAATGTATACGCGCAAAATAGAACATTCTAGATCTTTCCATTTGTTTTCAAATTTTACCTTACTATACTTGTTTGTATTTTCAATTATTATTTTTTCTAGTGTGGGAGAACAAAATCGAATCCAATATATCATGGCATCTGGAAACGGCACATCGTGATGGCCCCGGTTGTGTGAATATGATATTTTCATATTCACTCCGTTGCATTCCATTTTTTTCCTACATACAATTCTTCTACGTCGCCGATAGCTGCAGCATTCTCGTCATTTTCTGAATCATAAGAACATCTTCCGGTAATTTCATATTCAATATCTCCGTCCACGCTACTGTAAATTAAAATATCTGAGAAGCTTTCATATAGAATGTGAGCAATATCATGACAGTTCAATTGTCGATTTTCCATTATTCCAGCAAAGAAAACAGCTAAACACTGAATATAAACTGAAGTAAGACTAGCGCTCGTAATATAGCTCAATAATTTTGGGGAATCACAGATACCATACCTGTTGTCAAAAGTTGACTATTATGTTAAATATTTTATATCTCTTTTTCAATAAATTGGTAGTTATTTGAAAACAAAATTGAAAACTGATTAGAGAAACATATTGTTACGAAAATAGCCGTCGACAATGTTAAGCAGCATTACACAAAAATATTCCAACAGCGTTAATGTAAGTGTTACGCGAAAATATTCCTACAGGGTCAAAGCAAAGAATAGTCTAGAATAGTAGCCAACAACTAAATAAGCATGCGCAGCATTAAACGTAAACAAGCAAAAGCAACAACAAAAAAGCATCTGCTTATTAAGAAGATACACATATTTACACACATACATACACGTTAATTCAAACGAAAAGCAAAAGATAAACAACCACCGTGTATTGCTTAGTTAATGATGTACACACGTATGCATATACACATGTATGTACATAGTTACCACATGAACTTAATTAGGCACTTTGTAAACAGCATATAAGATGATAATGATCGTCTAGACATTGTTTGAAACTTCTAGTGGTATTTGTGTGAAATATAAAAGAGGTGACGCAGCCAATGAGTGAGTTAGTTGCGAATAAGTTAGTCAGTTGCGTGTGAACGAGTCAGTTGATAATTAAATTGTGAATTAATAATAGTCTGCGATACAGTGGTGAGTTGATAGTAAAGAGCAGTCTGTGCTTTACACGTGAGTTGGAGTAAAGGAGAAACTATAGGACAGTCTATAGCGACAGCAAAGTCTGTCGTGGAATTGAGATTATTGTAGAGTGTATCGTGTCGACTGGAGTAAAGGGAACAGCGCAGCGAATAGACGTGTGCAAGGATGTAAGTAAAGCCAGTGAGTCTTTATTAGTCTATCAACTGTGAGTGTCGGCAGAGTGAGTGCCGTGTGTGACAAGCTGCAGACAAAGGTATTGGTATATCAAATGTGAGTGACGGCAGAGTCAGTTTCGCAAGTGACGAGCAGCAGACAAAGAGGCGTCACGTGAATACTTGCGCAGCCAGCTGAGAGACGTGCTTAAACTACAGCGAGGAAGGCGTAGTGGTAACCAGTTGTGAATATTTGTGTGTAATTCAATAGTTTAAGTTATATTAGTGTATTTAAGCTCTTGAGTAATTTAGTATAAGTGTATTTGTAAATAAAACTTGTATCATTCTTAACCCTAATTACTACACTCGGCTCTTGTATTCATTTACAAATCTTCGGATCTACGGAAAAGCGTTTTTATAGAGAGAAAAACGTAACAATATGAAAATTAACTCTATTTGTCCGCAGAGTAATAAAAAAAAGTAAAAAAATAAATAAATTTGTGCACTTATCAAAAAAAAAATCCAGTATGGACCAAAATGGTCCCATAGCTAAGATTCGTAAGTTTTCCTTAACCTAACAGCAGGGTTAAGTTAATTAGCAAATTCAGGGAAACCACACCCAGGCTAAAAGTCCAGTTGTCGTATGCCAACAAATATCGTTTTATGGTACTTTATATATTTAAATTTTAAACTTAAAAAAAAATGGCTTTCATCATTGAATTCAGCATAGTCGAATTAATTTCACCAGCTAGGTGCCGAAGTTGTTATAATCTGTCAGTAAAGGCTCAGTTAGCTGCAAATTTTAAGTATACGATATACAGGGTGTCGCAGAATGAGCTATATGGTTTAAATGGTTTATAACTTTTTTATTTATGTGATTATTATATACTTTTTTTTAAATACAGTATATTAATTATTGGGGAATTTTTTGCAATTAGCTTTGAAAAATGATATCCTGTAAGTGATGTTCATTTTCTACTTCTCACGTAAGTGCTCTTTTTAACATATTTTCCATAACTTTTGGCAAAATTTCGGGTTTAATGGCCATGATTTCTTTTCGCATGTTGATTTTTAGTTGGAGTATGGTTTTTGGTTTTTTAACGCACACTTTTTCTTTCAAATATACCCAAACAAAACTGTCAGAAGCTGTTAAATATGGTAAACGTGGAGGCAAGTTAAAACTGTTTGTGCGCTATGCACGATGTGTCAACACAATAGACTGTTGGTTTGAAAAATAAAATTCAATTATTTTTTTACGTTGTTCGATCGTGTAATGATTCATAATTAATGCCCCAAGTCTTCTTTACAAAATGCTGAAAAAAAAACAAAGAAAGAATAATAATTAAAAAAGTTATAAGGAATTCACACCATAGAGCTCATTCTGTGCCACTCAGAACATATAAAGCAGAAATCTACATGAATTGACGCCACACACAGTGCACCAAACACAAAGAACGCTGACCTTCAAAAACAGCTTATTGTTCCGTTCTGCTAGTGTTTATCAGAACATTTACAATTGACGTTGGGGCGTTATTTGCCCCTTAACAATTATAAGATGTAATTTGGCTTACAGAGCAATATGAACTTTAGAATAATCCAATAATGAATATAAAAATTTATCTTCTTATTCAAAATGAATTTTGCTGAGGTCTGTCTATTTTTAATCCGGAAAAGCATAACTTAATTCTTTTAGCTTATGTAAGTCGCCTTGTGCACTTATTACAATAGAGATAGAGGCGAAACAAAGAGATTATTTCACCATTACGCGCATTAAAAAACGATAAAAAAATTAATTTTGAGTAAAGGCTTTATTAGTCTTTACTTTCTGTTGCTGTTCTGTGCTGCGCCGTTCTGCTTCTAAATTTGAGTACTTACTTTTTCTGTAGTAACTAGTCAGTTGTTTCTGACCAGAACGGTCGCAGTTTTACACTAAAGCGATGAGTTCCATTGATCTTCCATTGTTAAGTTTCAATATAGTTTTTGTTTTGCTTTTAAAAATTTATTTTTTATTCAAAAAGCACAATCACAATTTATTTCAAAACATTTTTATTTAATTTATGCTGTCACTTACAATTACTTAACAATTTTTTGATTTTCACAGGTTGAACCGAAATAAAACTGAACGAAACAGAAAAAATAACGACTTGTATTAGATTTCTATAAACGAAACATAGTCAGCTGATTTGTAACAGAACGGAAAGTAAAAACTAATTCTGGCTTAAAACTTATAGAAAATTACTAAAAATAAAACAAAAATTGTAATAACTCCATAGCAAGCACAGAAAAAATATTTCTCTAATCAATACCATCCATTAAATTAAAAAAAAACAAAAAAAAAAAACAATTAAAAATTTAATTGTTTCAATTAAACCTTTTGTTTAAATTTAATAGATTCAATTAAAGTTTTAATCAATTACAAAATTTTATTGATTTAAATAAAATTTTAATTCATAATTTCTATGGGCTTCTTATAAAGGTATTGCTTAAACCAAATTTTTTTTTTTTTGTAAATTTAAACAGTATTTAATAAGATTTATAGTGCCTGTTTGCTTTAGCAATGGCCACATGAGCACTTAACCTGCTCTCACGTCATCGTTTAGTGCCTGCAACAAAATTATATAATTAAGTATTTTATCAGCTGTTACAACTTCCCCATAGTGTATTCAATTTGAACTCAGTTCCTGCAAATAGTTGTAAATATAGTCAAAGAAAAGCAAAAAAATACTGGAGGGAAAAAATTAAATACAAAAAGTAAAGAAATAGAAACTTTCTATGCAATGCACACACAGATGCAAAACTGAATACAAGCAATAAATTTAACATCAATTTTATTATTTTATTATGCTTGTATACCATTGATTTGCACTACACACGTACACAAGCACTCCACGCAAGAATTACTAACTAACACTTAAACAAATAAGTAAATTTTCACTCACACGTTCTCAGGCTCTCATTAAAACGTACAAGCACTTTGATGCATTAAATTTGTAATTTTATTTGCAAAATGCAGCAGCAATAACAACAGCAACAATAAACAGAAAATGGCAGTAATAATTGTATTTAATAGTTAAAAAATTGTTCTTGTAAAAATACTATTTGATTTGCAAAATTTACAACATCATTTGTATATAAAATTTAAGTGCAGCACAAGCACACATGCACACACACATACACAGAGCATTTGTTTCTTCATGGGGAGAATGAGTGAGTGAGTGAGTGAAAGAGAGTGAGAGAGGGAGGAAGGGGAAGATTTGCATTGTGTGCAGCATTTAAAAGTTAAAACCAACAGTCGTTTTTTCTTTGTATTTCGAAGAACATTATATTTGCGGTTTTTCCCATTTTGAACAGTTTTCTATACATTTATTTATTTATTCCCCTATTTCATGGTAAATTTTATAGCATTTTTATTTCTATTTTAATATTAATTTTATTTCGTTTTTATTTTATTGCAGATCCTCCGTGACATACGACAGGGCTTATTGCAAATGAGCAGAGAGGGCAAAATTGGTAAGTTTTGCAAATGGACATTCATTTATTTTAAAAATTTTCGCTCCCACTACATTTTACTTTTTTGTTTGAACATTTATTTTACTTAATTTTGCATATTTTTCTCTTTATTATTATTATTATTGTTTTATGAAATTTATTGCATTTGTCATATGTTTTAAATTGCATTTTTTATTTTATTTTTTTTTTTTTTGAGTGTGTGTTATAAACATTAAATACACATTTTTTCTCTATATATTTTATATTTGAATGCTAAATTCTAATATTTATTTGATATTCCAGATGACACTTATATGTATGACGATGCATTGCGTGGTCCGCATTATGCTGTTAGTGGCATCCATCCGCAAGGACACTGGTACGATGAGCCACCTTATGAAAGTGATCCCGATGATTTTCTCATGTCGGGCATTAATTGTGGTCCAGCTGCAACAATACAGGTAAATTTAGCAAAAATAGCAAAAGAGTAATTATTTATAATATTTTAACATATTTTTAAGGTAAGCAAAATTTTTGCTTATTTTTTTTTTTTTTGCTATTAATTGTTTTTTTTTATTGCTCATTGAAACTTGTTAGAATAAAGGGATTTATTTATGAAGACTGAGAAGTTTTTATAAATAAATAAATAAATAATAAATTGTAAACAATATGCTAAAAAAATATGATTGTGTCCGGTGATTGTGTGTAATTTTTTTATTTTAAAATGCGCGGAATTGATAAATACAATATTCAAGTTAATGACAAATATTATTGAAATTAAAAATTTTATTCAATAACATGGTTTTATTGAAAATAATTCTTTTCGATTTTTTTCTGTGTATATTTTGTCACGGATAAGCTTTTGAAGTGGCTGTAGGTTGGTTGGTTGGCTTATGGAGCCTTCTACCCACTAGCAATCTATTGGACCTGCTAGATTTTGTTTTGTTGAATAGCACACCACTTATCTCAGTCATATTCTGTGAAAAAGGTCGGGCCTCATACTAGCAACAGTGAGAAGTTGTACCACATCCATACCATTGAGTTGAGATAACGAATAAGGTCACCTATACATACACAGAAAAAAATGATTTTGATATTTGAATACGAAAATCATTGATTCAATAAAAAAATCTTTCGAATTTTCTGTGATGACGATTTTTGCATTAATGATAAATAAAATTGTATACACGTTTATTGAATATATTTTTTTTCAGTCAACAAATAAATTTAATGAATCAAAGAAAAAAGTTGTTGACCGAAATTTTATTTTCAGTGATAATGTTATGGTGTGTGTGTGAATGAATGTTAGTCCTGATTCACACGCATCAGGTTAAGCTGATCAGTTTTTGTTCAATTTTCTTTTGAACCTGCATTTACGTTCATACACACCGTCAAGTTTGTTTCATCAAGTCTCATCAATTTGTGCTGTAGTAGAGTATTACGAATGATAAAACAAAAGGAAAAAGCAAACTTGACTGGTACGGTCAAGTCTGTATGTACCCCTTTCTATTCTCTTTTCCTCTCTTTCCTAAAAACTCAAGAATTGACGACTCAGACCTGACGTGTGTGAATCAGGACTTACATTTTTCATTTCAACCTCTTTTGTTTGCTTTTGCTTGGCTGCTATTAAAACTAAATGTGTTTGGGATGAGTCGAACCGGCAATCTCTTGACTAATAAACTAACGTACTTACTACTCAGCTAAAGAGCAAATCATTTCTGAATGAGCAAATAATGAATAGAAGCAAAACATGATTTCTTGTGTGCGAATTGTCTCGATTAATCTAAAAATAACTTTGTTGAGTAAAAAAAAACATGCCACGACGTTTTTCGGCTTCTTGTCCGAACTCACACGTATACAACAGAAGCAATCAAAAAAAAAAAAAAAAAAAAAAAAAACAACATCAGCACATGACCAGGTTGAGTCAATCGACAAGCAACGAAAACATCAACACAAATAAATGACATTAAATGATATTTTAAAATACGCGGAATTGATAAATACAATATTCAAGTTAATGACAAATATTATTGAAATTAAAAATGTTATTCAATAACATGGTTTTATTGAAAATAATTCTTGTCTATTTTTTGCTGTGTATGTATTCGTAATACCTCTAATAGGTATCCTAGTGTATATTAGCCTAAAAGTTTGTGTCTGGTATCGCACGCGTTCACAGAGAATAGAATAGAAAATATGATGGAAAGAACCCACCCTACTAGCATGTCTAGCTGTCGTTCACTATCCCGTCAATATCGCGACCAGATGCAAAACGCTTCTCGGATTTTCGTTCATTATTTGTTCTGAGTAATTGTCATAGAAGCGTAGTCATATTTGCTTCGCTTCTCAAAGCAGTCTACCTTATTTCAGTAGTCAACATTGACGTCATGTCAATACAATATCAACAAATAGGGGTTTGTCTACTCGATCTTAAGATTTTTTTTTTTCTATTGACAGTCTATTTTTGTATTACAAGGTCAAAAAAATAGCATAAGTCTATCAATAACAGTTCGTTGTTTTCGGCAAAGGGTAGACAGCATGAGGGCAATTATGAATAAAATTCCGTGAGAAATTTTTCCCGGGAAATAATTCCAACTAATAGCAATTAATAGGCAAAACAAAATATTCTAATTGGAAAAGGGAGAAATTTCCCGCGGAATTTTATTCATAATTGCCCTGCATAATTTTTTGGTATTATATTAAAGTGACGTCGATATTGATAACTGAAATAAGCTGTAGTATTTGAAAATATACCTCTTGACAGTAACCGAATGGGGCTACGACTGATACTGCATTAGAGGCGTCCATAGCTAACTTAGTCTTGGCCGGGTCATCTACCCGCTCCTTTCCATTATCGCTTTGTAGTAGGATCCAGATAAGAGTAGTCTCAGACTGACGACTCAGTTGGGATACCTCTTAGTTCGGAATCGCTGAAATGGTTTTCGATGTCTACTGCCATAGCAATGCCAGTGATCGCTTTCATACAATTAGATAGATGCCATTTTGGGTCCTGTTGCTGTACAACAGATGCTGTTTTTGATCTTGGTGGATGGTTTTAGCAGTTAGAGATAGGATAGCTCGAGCACTTCATGTAGCAAGGTCATAGTCAGGGATAACTGTGAAAAAAGATTGCAACCTATTTGAAGTCACAGCGGATGCTCACGCAAATCTTAGACTCTTGTTACATTAAATGGATTGCGCTATCGAACGCTGACGAATGATTTTTTGTGACCGGAATTAGCAAATATTAACCGTAGACGACGTTTACTTGCAACACGATGGTATTACGTGCCACGCAAGTGTCGATATCATCGCTCTTTTGCGAGAAAATTGTTCTAACCGTATGATTTCTCGATATTTCACATTTTAGTTTACAATCGGTTCAAAACCTCAAAGATGGAGTACGTGAAGTTATCCAGGACATACAGCCGCGGATTGCTGATAAAAAATGTCATGAAAACAATATTATTCTGCAAGTACAGCTGCGGCGGGCATTTGGTTGATATTTACATATAAATAGTTATCCGATGATTTCGCTTCAAAATAGTAATTTTTTACATATTAAAATGATATATGTACATATCTGCCCTTAATTATGAAAGTGGTATAAGTCATATGCATTATTGCTTTCAAATTTTAAATAAATCTTAAAAAAACTTCAATAAATATTTCATAAATATTAATTAAATTTATGCTAATCAAGACTACTACCACTCTAAATTAAAATTTTGCATAATATAAAAAATTTATTTGGATTTGTTCAAATGTCATTTACTAAATACCTGGGCCAAAGAAAACTATGACTTATACCACTTTCATAATTCAGGCAGTTAAACACATTTGGATAACTTGGGTAGTATGAATAATAAAGTATTATTACTTGAAAATTTATATTAAAACTCAAAATAAGTCCTTGTTCAGAATTGCAATTTTTGTTGCTGCAATTTCTTTAAATGTTGCTTTGAAATCGCATAAGTGTCCACATTATGAAATTCTTGTTTTGCAATTGTACATTAAAAAATTCTGTTATACCACAAATTTCTATGAAAAATTAACAATTCTACTTACTTTTTAATATATTTTTTGTTTTTTCTGAAAACTGAAGAAATAAAATTATAAGAAACGTCAAATACAACTAACAACTTGAAATTAACTATTACGAATTACAAATCAAAAGAGAATTGCAGAGCACATGACACTGTGTACCCCTCAACAATAAACTTAAGAATTGCTGCAACAAAAATTGGAAGTCTGAACCGGGACTAAGCTTTTTATTTTATAATTTTGTGTTTTAAAACAAATTTTTAAGTAAAAATCAAATCCTTTTTGTATTCATACTACCTATTATATGAAAATCGTTACGCTTAAGGTTAGACATTCATATTAGTATTAAAACTTATTAGCCCAAAATTTTCAAATCTGCGGCAAAAAGAAACAAGAACTCAAGTCCAAATATCCTACTTTTGGGTCATCATATTCAAACGTACCTCAGGACAAAAGCTTATATATTTTTTCAGGAGGTTATAGAGAAATAAGTTGCTGCTTTTTACTTTTGTATATTTCCTAGTACTTGTATTATTTATAATAAGTAAAATGCTGTTATCCTGAATAAAAAATTAAATTAAATATCGATGTTACCAGTTTATCTGTAATAGAAATAAAATTCAGAAAATTAAATTGAAGGCTTAAATTTCAAACTCTCTCTCTCTCTCTCTCTCCTGCAAAGCAGTAAAATATTACTCAAGCAGTTGTTCCTTATTGCCAGAAGACGTCAAGGTACGCCTAATACAAAAACTTGTACCTCACGCAGTGTCCGATTTTGAGAAAAATCAAAAACTCCTCTTCAGTGTGCACACTTAATTTTTTTTAAATTCGGTAGTTTCGACAAAAAAAAATCGGTAGATTTGAATTAAATTCGGTAGAAAATTATTTTTATTCAGAAAAACATAAAAAATAAAAAAATATATATACTTATATATAAAGGGTAAGTGCAAGGAGTATTAAACTAAACAGGTTCCAAAAGCGCATTTAAAACTTCAGATGTGATTGGAAATTAAACTGCCATAAACAATGAGCATTTCCAATAAAAAAAAGTGTCATCCCCAGTTATTTGCCCTTACCCTTTATATAGATGTGCTATGCATACATAAAATAATATGCATAAATAACAGGAATTAAGTTTTTCTACATAGGTTTAATAAAGCTACTAAAATAACTTTTATTTGACAAACATTTGTAACTAAAAAGATTTTATGTATGTAAGATCCATTTATGAATTTAAACTTTTGTGCAAAAATTATTAAATCATTGGTAGGAATAAATATTTCATCCCTAAGGCACAATTCTTTGGCATATATTAGGTTACTTATAGTTTCAGTTTTTAACCGATTTATTTGTTCTGCTTTAATGATTTTCATGACAGAAAATGACCGCTCTGCGGCCGCACTGCTATGTGACAAAATAGGCAATTTACACATACATATATCGACTTAAATTACTAAATAACAATATTCGGTAGATTTCAGGCCTTGTTCGGTAGAATTGGTAGATTCTTAAATTCACAAACATATTCGGTAGAATCTACCGAATATCGGTAGAAGTGTGCACACTGCTCCTCTTACACTGTACCAAAAGCATTTGCTTAGCCTTTTAAATTTTTCAATAAATCTTAAAACTAGGACATATTTCATTTTTCTTAAATCTCTGGTCACTCTAGAAAATAATTTAACAAATAAGAGCAGTTCAATTGCATGCAGTTATTTCCTTTGAACCATTACATTTTCTTACTTGACAAGTAAAGTTCTTTGCTCTTGTGCCACACATGAACATTTAAGTTTACCCTGCAGTCAGACTAGGGCCAAGTGTCTCTATGTCAATACTCTTTCTCCAGCGGCAATTGCACTAGTTAAAATGTCGACAACTTTCCTTTTATGCGCCAGTAGAGATACGTTATAGACAACAGTTCTAGTGTGTTTCTGGTGATATTGTCAATGAATGCGTCAATAGTTTGTTTTTCTTTTCATTATGCTAAGCAATAATATTAAATAAATATATGTAGACGATGGTTACTAAAATCTACTAGTGAATCTTTGGTTCAAATATCTCCATATGGTAGTAAAAGAACTACCTTCTCAATAGTGCTAAAGTGTACTGGTAGATTTTCAATGACTACCCTATGTTATATGTCAATAGGTGATTACATTGTCTGGGGTACACCTAATCAGTAGCACTATTGACTATGTCACTAGAAAATCACTATAATTTTACTTTTGACAACGAGCGAGGAAATATCGATTTTGTATACTAGAGACCCTAAAATTTACTAGTGAATTTTTGGTGCCAATTTCTCCATGTGGTCCCAAAAAAAACTACTTAGTCAGTAGTGCTACAGTCTAGTGGTGGATTTTCAATGACAAGCTAATGTTAAATGTCAGTAGATAATACCATTGGCTGGGGTACACCTAGTCAGTAGTACTACTGACAACGTCACTAGTAAATCACCACAATTTCACTATTCGCACTTTCTGCAGGGTATCTATAAATACTTCAAGTATGTCTGTATGTGTGTGCCCGTATGTGTACATAAAGTCGTATATATTTTAAAAAGAAGAGAGAAAATCCGCTGCTAACTGAAAAAATAAAAATTTCAAAACGGAAAATACTAAAAAAAAGTTCTCTTAATAAATTTTGTCAGATCATCTAAGCATTACATGTGTAATAAAATAATAGTTGCATTTGCAATAGTGTGTTTGTATGTATGTGTGTATACATATTTATTGCACTCTACCCCACTTGTATTTATTTCTATGCAAGTATGTTGTGTTTATAGAGAGTTTTTTTTCGCATTGGGAAACAACAAAGTCTTATTTTGTTAAAAGTTGTTGCAAAGGAATTGATTTTGTTTTTTTTTATATTATTATAGTTTTTGTTACTTTGGCCAAATATTTATTCAATATAAATGTTTTGCTAAACTGTATTTTTAAATTTTTTTATAAAAAAAAAAATAAGTGAAAGAAAAAGGAAAATAGTGAAAGAGGGTAAAACCAAAAAAAAGCAAATAAAATTTATGGAATGCAAGTTTTTCTTTTCGTCTGATTCCATCATATTTCGCATGATAGGTTAGCATTGTCGTGATATGCAGCTATTCAGAAATTGTAAAGTCTTTAAATCTTAAAACATGAAATATGTTTAAATGATTACACAGATTTGTGAGAACAAATAAAGAATTCTGTTAATGTTGTAAACATATAAATAGAGAGAAAAAACTAAATTTCGTTTTCAGTAACCAAATTCATTGAATCAGTAAATATTTTGTATGAATGCGGACCTACAAAGAAATTTGTAGATTCTGACAACAATTTTGTAAAAATTTAACTGAAAAAAAACTTATTTTTATTTAACTTTTTATGGCATTAGAAAAAAAAAGTTAACTGAAACTCAAAATATTTTCAGTCAAATGTATTAATAGGAACAGAAAAACATTTTTGCAGATTTTTTTTGTATTATTCAGCTAATTTTTTTTTCATAATTTACAAACACATTCACTAAAATTTTTCGCATTATCAGAAAATAAACTAACTGAATCAATAACAATTCTTATAAATTTTTAAAAAATAAATTGGTTAAATTTTTTATTAAAAAAAAAAAATAACTGAATCAAATAAAAGGTTCAACTATTTCTTTTTTTACTTTAAAAAATTTATGTATTTTTATGGTTAAGCATTTCGTTCCCGCTTTTGGAACTCGTCAGTAGACTTCAACCCAAAAAATTTTTGAATTTAACTAACAAACTCCGTATGTTTATAGTAAAACTCTTAATACTGTATTGAGAATTACAATATACAAAAAAAGTTAAAAAAAAAAATATGAAAACCGCAAACAAAAACCTTAAAAAATATAAATGTTTTTTATAAAGGGTCCGCAAGATAACTTTTTTTTTTTGAATATGCTATAAAAAAACTACTGAATATTTTCTCAAATTTCTTTTTTTATTAGAAAGTACAATCCTTCCGGTTAATAACGAAAAATAATTTCATTTAAATGGCTGCCTCGACTGGCCATGCAGCAGTCTACACGATCGGTCCAATTTTTAAGCACATTATCGATTGTGTGCAGCTGTATTTCACCACTGGCTTCACGAATATTGTTCTTTAAAGCGTCAATTGTCTCTGGCTTGTCGGCGTAACACTTATCTTTGCCGGCACCCCACAAATAATAGTCCAACGGTGTCAAATCGCAGCTCCGAGGTGGCCAAACGACATCAGCTTTGCGGCTGATAATGCGATCTTCAAAAACAGGGCGCAAGACATCGAGTGTAGGTTCGGCTGTGTGGCAGGTAGCGCCGTCCTGTTGAAACCAAATGTTGCCAATATCCTCCTCTTCAATTTTTGTGAACAAAAATTCGTTCAACATGGCCCGATAACGATCGCCATTAACTGTAACGGCCACTCCTTGCTCATTTTCGAAAAAAAAATGGCCCAATTATGCCTCTGGACCAAAATCCGCACCAAACAGTGACTCGTTTTGGGTGCGTCGGCTTTTCAATGTATGCGTGCGGGTTTTCTGTGCCCCAAATGCGACAATTTTGCTTGTTTACATACCCGCCAAGATCAAAATGAGCTTCATCTGAAAAGATGATTTTTTTTGGCAAAATCGGCATCTTCTGTAAGTCGATCGCAGGCCCACTTAGCGAAGCGAAAACGTATTGGATGGTCAGTTGGCTCGTTCAGCGGAAGGATAAAACTAATTATCTGTCAAATCAGACATGAGCTAAGTATTACCATTAACGAAATAAGCACTAGTGGAAAAAAAACGTTAGATGGCGAACCCTTTATCTATAAAATAATTTGTAGAAAAAATTAAAAAAAAATCAGAATTTTTTTTTACAGTATATAATAACAAAAATTAAAAATTTTAAAAACCCCCGACTTTTTTCAGAAAAGATGTTATGTCTGGCTGGACCAATTTTCTTCAGACATAGCTAAGAACCTTCTCGATCAAGTCATCTTTCAAACAAAAAAAACTAAATGAAAATCGGTCCAGCCGTTTGGCCTGTACGTGGACACGGACAGACACACAGATACACAGATACACAGATACACAGATACACAGACACACACTACAAACTTATAACACCCCTTTTTTAGTCGGGGGTTAAAAATAAATTTAACTGAAAATAACAAATTTAAATATAAAAAAATAAATATAAAGAATTTTTATACAAATTTTACTTTATATAGATAATTTTCATTCTATACAGTTTTTTTTTACATAAAATAAAATTGGAAAAAATAATTTATTGGAACAGTAAACAATATTTACTGAAATTAAATTATATTTCAAAACACACATTTGTTTGAAATTTTTTTGGGAATAATTTATACTATAGTTAACTTGAGACAGGGTGAGACTGATTATTGATTCTCCATTTAAGAAGGGTATGGGAAATAAAAATAGTACTTATATATGACTAAAAAGAATTACAAATTATCAATTAAAAATTTGATGGAATTAATTAAACTTTTTAATTAACAATGTGTTTAAGCAAAACTTTTAGTTAAATAACTTTTTAAATAAAATGATTAAGCAAAATTTTTAATTAAAATTTGAGTGAAATGTTTTTTTTAAATAAAACTTGAATCATAAATTTTGAAAATAAAAGAATACAAATCATCAATTAAAAATTCAATTTAGTCAGCTTAACTTTTTTGTTAATAAACTTTTTAAACAAAACTTTTAATTGAAATTTTAGTCAATTAACTTTTTAAGTAAAAGTGTAATGAACTCAATTAAATTTTTGATTATTTGTATACTTTAAAAAAATATAAGTCAACAATTAAAAATGTAATTGAATCAATTAAATTTTTGTCAGTAAAATTTTTAATTTTAACTTTTAATTAATATATGAGACAAGCAAAAATTAAATGAAATCAATTAAATTTTTGATTGATTATTTGCATATTTTTCATTGGTATTTTTTAATAAATTAGTTCAGTAATTAAATATATTTAAAAAAAAATGATATTAAACCAAGTGATAGTGATTGATATGGATGATTTAAAATTCTACTCGCTCTCTCTTGTGAGCGGATCTAAATTCATGTTTTTAATAGTAGAAATTTAATGCAATAAATTTTAATAAAATTTATGTTTTTATTAAAGTCAAAAGAAACAATTCATTATACTCCCATCTTTCCTGGAACTATGTTAGAAATTCTTTGAATGTCTTTTATATCTAAATATATAAACATAAAATAATAAGCCTTTAAGCAATCTGAAAATATATTTTATTTCCTAAAGTCTTAATAATAAGCAAGTATGTGCATATATTATTATCCTTAACTCTCAATTCTGTTTAAAAAAATAACATGTGTATGTCTAAGTGACTCTCTGGAGATTAACAGACATATACTTTCTCATTCCTGCTTACATTAGCTAAGTAATTAAATTTTCATTTTCATTTATTATGGTTGTAAATACAACACTTCTTTAAACACTTAATCCTTTTAATATGCATATTGTACGTATGTGCTCCAGTTATTTAAAATAAAAGTTTAACTTGCGTCATCATTAAATAAAATATTTTGTGTTTTCTTTTACAATTTTCAGGGTGGACGTGTGCGTTTTACATCGAATCGTGAAAGTACTGGTGTCATATCTTTAAGATCCGCCGGTGATATATCACTGCCAATGAGAGGACCACCGAGAAGAGGTCTTATAGTACCTCAACAACCACCAAATCCACCGACAATAATTCCTTTAACCCATGCCAGGTGAGTTAAGTAAAAGGCAAATTAAACCAATTGCTATCATGTTTATTATTCTGTGAAATAAAAAGCATCAGATGCATTTTTCTATTTATTTATTTAAGCACAAATATAATTTAAATACACAATCTTGGGCATTTAAGTATTATTTAATTATGAACTCAAAAATTTCGTATTCAAATATATCTTAAAAACAATCAAAAGTTACTTACAAATCAAAATTTGGCAGCAAGAGTTTTAAAACACACAATGTTAACTGATTCAAAGTGAAAATTTGTCCACAATGGTTTCGAAAACACACAACGTTAAAATATTCTATGTTTAAATACCACGATGTTAATTTCGCTGTCCCTTACACAATGCACTGAATAACACAGTTTTGTATTTAAATAGAGCTTCAAAGTAATTAATATTTAATTGGCGATAAGAGTTTTAAAACACACAATATTCAATTATTCACTGCTCCTATATCACGATTTAAATATAAATTAAATGAAACTATAAATTCAATAAATTCAGTAAAGTGCGACTCTGACTCGCGCACGAAGGGTTCCGTACGAACACTAGATATGTAATTAAATACAAACTTCAGTATATATAATATATAGTTTCGGCATTTTTTTTTTTTTGGTTTTTGGCGTTTTTTCATTTTGGCGATTTTTTTTCATTTTGGAGATTTTTTTCATTTTGGCGTTTTTTATCTTTTGGGCGATTTTTTTAGTTTTGGCGCCTTTTTCGCGTTTTGACGATTTTTTTTCGGTTTGTAGCGTTTTTTCAATTTGGCGATTTTTTTTCATTTTGGCGATTTTATTCATTTTGGGGTTTTTTCATTTTGGCGATTTTTTTCATTTGGGCGATTTTTTCGAATTTGGCGATTTATTTTAGTGTTAGAAATTTTTTATTATTTTGGTCTTGGCGCCTTTTTCGCATTTTGGCGATTTTTTTAGATTTTAGGCGTTTATTTTGATATTGGCGATTTTTTTAATTTGAGCGATTTTTTCGAATTTGGCGATTTATTTTAGTGTTAGATTTTTTTTTTAATTTTGGCGATTTTTTTTTAATTTTTAGCGATTTTTTATTTTTTTTTTTGGTTTGGCGATTTTATAATTTTCGGATTATTTAGTTTTACCGTTTTTGAAAATTTCAAGTGTTTGCCTTTTAAGGTTTCCAAGATATAACAAGTTGTCAAAAGTACATAGTCAAAATTGCATTATGTTAAATTATTCACTGCTGACATACCACGATGTTAACTTTGATGTTCTTTGTAATATACAATAAAAAATATACTTTCGTATTTAAGTAGAATTTGAAAGTAATCAAAGTTTAATTATCAAGTCAAAAATTGGCCATAAGAATTTTTAAAACTCACAAAATTAAATTATTTAATGTTGGCATAGCACGATGTTAACTTCGCTATTCGTTATCCAAATTCACTCTGAAATACAAATTTCGTATTTATATAGAACTTCAAAATAATTAGAATCAAATTTCAAAGACAAAAATTGGCCACAAGAGGAGTTTCAAAAACACACAATGTTAAATTATTCACTGCTGGCATACCTCAATGTTAACTTTTCTGTTATTTTCGTAATATCGTATTTTAAGAGGTTTTAAAACTCACAATGTTAAGTTATTCACAGCTGATAGACCACAATGTTAACTTCGCTGTTCTTTACCCAAATGCACACAAAACTACAATTTCGCATTTAAATAGAACTTAAAAGTAATTTATATTAAACTAAAAAGTAAAATATTTGCCCTAAGAGTTTTCATAACACACAATGTTAAATTATTCAATGCTGGCATATCGTGGCTAACTTTGCTGTACTTTACACAATACTGCTCGTTTGAGCGATGCATCAGCTCTTTTCATATTTAAAATAAAGATTCCAGAAGAATTTTTGGGAACGTTCAGAAAATTGCAGAACATTCAACAGCTTTCGATCATTTCATTCGTGTTCTGTTGGAATATTCTTACGGAAAATATTTGTATTGGGTTCGTTCATGTATATTTGCGTAATAGCTGCATTAATTCTTTTGCTAAGTCCCTATTTGCAAGTCTTATTGCTAAGCTGATTAGTTTATTAGGAGAGAGAGAGACGGGGGGGGGGGAATGTTGCTGTCCCCCTCGTCTCTCTCTCCCTGAAACTAATCAGCTTAGCAATAAGACTTGCACAGTGTGATTTGGGACTAAGTTGTGCTTGGTGCTTACTTTCTAATCTCATCTCAATCGGTTTTCGGTCATTTCGAGGTCATTGGACCTTACTTTATTTTGAAAATGAGGCCGTAACAGCTGTTACGGTGAATAAAATCCAAAGAAGATTCATGGATATGTATGACCGGAACTAAAAGATACTAATGTGGAAGATGCCTTGTTCCACACAAGTAAAGATTCTAATCCATAATGTTTTTTTTTGGAAACAATAATGCAGTTGTTAATTTAGACAAAAAAAAAAAAAAAAAAAAAAAATAATCATATCGGTTCACTTGACTCAGCCAGCACTTGGGCGTAGATATTTATAAATAATATCCATCCATGTGATGCATTTGTATTATTCCATGTTTCAACTTCAGCAGAAATTCTTTTTGCATAATTCTTTACTTAATAAGATTTTTCTTAAGGTCACTTTCTGCTATCTGACCCTGACAAGTGTTCTTCAGTTCAATTCACTTTCCATTTGTTAGTTTTTTTAAATTTTCCTCTTTCACAAATCTAGTTGAGGAAATAAATGAAAGAAGAGAAACTAAACTTTAAATGTAATTTAAAACATTTTGTCAATGATCAAAGAAGATTTATAACAAAAGCACCACTTGATATTAAATTTGGGCACTTAATGTGGTTGGAAATCCCTTAATGTTAACCGAATTTCAACCTTTTTGTTATCAACCCTTAACTTTGTCTAATAAATTCTAACACTCTTGTGTTTTAAGAGCAATATTATTCTGCTGGCACATACTTGCCTAATAGACCCGCATTAAAACTTATAGCCATGCTAAAAATGTCAATGTATGTATGTGTGTGTGTGTGTGTTCACATATCCTTTCATTATTACTCACTACCCTGCAGGAAAATAGGCGATAATTGTCTAAAAGCAACTAGTATAATTACTAGAATAGCAAGACCTAGTGCAAAATGGGTTAAAGTTGTTGTGTAAAATTACTAGTGCTGATGAGTACTAGTATATGAAGTAGTTCCAAGCCACCACATTGCAAAATAAATTTTAACTGTCTAACAGAGCTCTTGCACAATATGAAAATTGGTATCATATAATTACTAAAATTTTAGCTTGATCTAAAAATAATTACAATTAAATAATTATAATTACCCTTTTGTATTTCTGAATTTTGATAAATAATTGCAAATTTTAACTAGCGTTGTAACAAAGGAATTTTTCTTTACAAAAGTACTGGTAATAAACTAGTCCTAAACTAGTACCAATGATACTAGAAGTTTTCTAAACACACTCAATGCTAATTTGAGCATTAAGATAGTATAGGAAGGGTTACAGTTGGGAACTAGTGGTGGTGATTTCTGTACTACTAAAATACTAGTTGGATACCAGTTCGTTCTCCTGCATGGTATACACTATACTATACATATGTCTGCCTGTATGTATGTATGTGCAAACATTTGTGGGTGTTTGATGTTGTTGTTATTAATGTGTATAGTTTGTAAACCTGGCAAAACCTGTAGCTGACCTTGTTAATGCCAGCAATCTGTGTAATCTTAACCAATTTCATTTGAATTACTATGAATCACTAACAACAAACACCAAAACTTGTCTAGAGAACAAAATTTATTACCTTTTATTTTTAAGGTAGTTTTGTGTTCTTTTTATTTAAAATTTGAACTTGCAAAAGTTTTTGTTATTTGTTTGCTTATGTGATTGTGTTTAATTTTGTGTAAATTAAAAAGATACAAGCTGCCATAACAGCAAGATGTTTAAATATGCAAATATTAATCTGCAAAGTAAGCACTAAATTAGATTGAAACTTTTATAGTTTTCAAACTCTTTTAGGAAAAAACCAAACAAAAAAAATCTTACGTGTTTCACACTTGCCAGCAAACTCTAAATAAATAGATTAAATTTTGTTATTTGTTTTAATTCCATTTGATATTTATTGTACGTTTTAAGATGTTTTTTTTTGCTGCCCAAATTAATTAATCTTTTGAACGAAATTGTTCTACGAGTGTGTGAATTTTAAAATGAAAAAAAGTTTATTTATTTTTTAAATTGTTGTAGTCTTTTGCTATTGTTTGTTGTAATACTCTTGTGCTGTTAATGTTGTTGTAGTTTCCCATCTTTTCTTTAAATGATATTGGGTTAGTTTTTGTTTTACCTTCCACTCCCTTTACAGCCTTTACCCCGACCGCCTAAATTAAAACTGAGGCTCTTGCTTTTTATTAAGAAAAACTTAGTTAAACTTTTATGAATATACGAGTACACACATGTATCGTCCTCGTCCTTATAAACATATAAAGTTATGTGTTTGTGTGTGTGTATATGTGTAATACTCATATCCTTTTTTGTTTGTTGTTTTTGCGCACTTAAAAGAAGAATAGCAAAAAAGGTGTTTGGTACTGTTTCTTTATCTTTGTATTCTGTTCATTCTTTCATTTAAATGTGTACGTGTATCTATCTGTAGTTTTTAGTTATAATATTAAGTTTCTGTTTATACGAGGGTCAGCTGAAAAAAATTTAAGACATAATTTTTCAATCATATAATATTGACATGTGATAAAAAATTTTTACCTGAAGTAGACACACAAAGGCGTGTCGAAATATTGTTAAATAAAAGCTGTTAATTTTTATTAAAAAGACCTCAAGCTCAATAAAATAGTTACTATCTTTTATTGATAAAAACTTTCTCAAAAGTGAAAAAAATAAAACAAGAAAATTCATCTGTGAAGATTATATTTTATGAGAGACATTTTTAGAATAAGTAAAAATAATTAATGTGATGATCGTAAAGGATAAGCAAGAATAGTTAAACATACGTGGGTAAAGTAATATAACTTCGTGCTAACCTAAAGATAAAAATGAAAATATGGAAAACAGGGGAAATAAATAGTGAGTGATACTTACATATATATTTAACAAAGGTAAATCAATAATTGTATACAACAATTATTTCTCACATTCCGTTTCATTCGAATTTACGTTAAATAGCTGATGTTAATAACAATCTCTACCCAAGTAGATAGACTGGGGTGCTGATGAAGTGCGTTGCTGCACAGAAAAATATCGGTATTTTCCCCAGCTTAAAATTCTAATTTAATTTTTGTTCTCTTCTTTAGAAACTCACATTAATTAATAAAAATATTTCATTCAATAAAAGAATTGAAATTACTGAACTTTAGCCTGACTAAAAATTATTTCTGATTAAAGATTATATTTTGTTTTTTAAAGCAAATTTTTTCTGATATAATGAAAACTCGTGAGCTTTTGTGTTATGTTTTTGATATCCTCAAATTCAATTCTATAAAGCTATTGGATTCCGCGGTTAATTTATGTTGAGAATTTATGTTCCACAAATTCCACAGGTCAGTTTTGAAAGATAAAAAATCCAAATAAATATTAATACTAGAGTATAAACATATTTTAAATAAGTTGTTACTAATGATCTTCATTGTATATAATAAAAAATGTTTCATCAATCAATATTATTGGATTATATGAAGCATAGATTAAACCCGAATAGTTTAAACAAAATTATTTATTTAAAACTTTTGAAAGTTTAAATCATAGTATACCTTTTTCTGAGATCAAAAAGATAAGAAACTAAGAATTATAATAACTAAAACACAAAAAAAAAAAAAAAAAGTCAAAACAATAATTAAGAGTGATAAAAAATGAACATGAGCAAGCGGCACAAAATTAAACTTTTTGATCTTTTGTGACAAATTTTCTCCGCATTTTTTTTTAATAATTCTAGATTTTTCAGCTGCTGGCAGCATACTTACGGAAATACTGTCCTAATCGATTTTTCTGCAAGCATATGAATATTCTACAACACATTTATCGTTTGCGTTGCCTTCAATCATTTAATGTCCTCATTTTTTTTGTAAGAGAAGTAACACCCTGACAATGAATGCCTAGGAAAGAGATATTGATAGCGAAGACAGGTGGTGAAGGAGGATGTAGAGGAAAGCTCCAATCTTTTACAATTCTGCTTTTATGCACTTTTTTTAATAATGCAGTGTTGCAATGAGGCGTGGTCAGTAGCCATTTTATTTATTATTTTACTTCGAAGATGATTCTGGTGTTGTTATATTTTTAATGACTGTCAGAGACCAGGCTCAAACCCAGAACCTTCGGTTTTGTAGTCATAAATACGCAATTCAAGCAACCGTGATAAAAAACGACTGCTCACAGTACAAACTACTCAGTTACTAATATTAAACAATACTTGAGCATGACCGATACCAGTGTTGCCATATTTTTATTTTCAAAAATCTTTAAGTCTACTAAAAAAATCTGTTTTGTCATTAATTTTTTTTAAAATAATTTTACTCAAAGAATATTACGACCTGTCCCATGATGTCGCCATTAATGGTTCGATCGACATATTGTTTTGTAAGCAACCATAAAATTAGAAAATTTGTTGTTGTTTTCATTATTAATATTCGATCGAACGATTTCTGGTGACATCGTGGCACAGGTCGTTAACATATACAGAACGAAGTATTCACCAATTTGTGGTTTCATGGAAAAATGTTATCGTGAATCTCACGTGAAATTTTTTTCCCCGCTATAAGTCCCAGTGAATGTTTAAAAGGGATGAAGAAAATAATTGAAAATCAAACAAATTTAAGTTTAATAACAAGAACTACACAAATTCTAGTTTCTAAATTTAATTTTTGAACTTTAAAGTTGTATTTTAAAATGTTGTAGGTGCAGTGGAAAAATTCTTTAGTTTACCACCGCCGTGCACTGCCATAAAATTGACTATCTGTAAACCAAAGAGATTTATACTGCATGAAAGAAGTTGTTGCAGGGAATTTTTTTTATCTAATGTGAACCTTGTTTTACTAATCTTGTCTTGCAAAGAAATATTTATAACTTCTTATTATTAATTCGAAGCAAAATATCGAAATAATGCAATATAATAAATCACTTCGCCAGCAACAATAAAGTGAGCAAATCCAAACGAAAAGTATAAAAAATCTCCCTGTCAAAATTATGTATGATGAGAAAAATAAAGGAATTGAAACCCTTGCTAGGGAAAACTTATTCATGATTCCAATTAAGAGAAAAGGGCAAATTTTTCGAGGGAAAAAGTGTTCACGATGATTCTGATTCTTACACCAATCTAGTAGTTCCTAAAAAAATATAAAAAGTTCGTTAAGTGAAAAAAGAAAAAAGGAAATTAAAAAAAAAGTTTTATTTATTTACTTTAATATCCAGAAAAAAAGTTTAAACTTTCCAGCTCTGGAGCTGTGGTTTTTATTTTTATAATTTTCTATACCAAACTTTTCTTTGGAAAACGTAAAATATATATAATTTATAAAGACAAAGATATAAATTAATTAGACTTAGTTACTTTTATATATCACAAAAAGTGTAAGTTTCCCAACCCTGTCATCATCCTTTTTGTTTTTTCTTACACCAATCTTCTTTAAGAATATAAGATATGTTTAATTTATAGTAAAAAAAAATTGTTTTAGTAAGTTACTTTTGCTTAACAAAAAAAGTTATGGTTTTCCAACCCTGGAAACGATTTTTTAATTTTTTTAATTTTTTCTTTAATTTTTTTTAGTTAAAAATATTAATTTTATTCATACTGAAGTATAAAATAAGTTTATTTAATAAAAAATTATTAAAAACTAGTTTTCGGTAGTTATTTTTTATTATATTTTGAAACCGTCTGCTCGATTTTGCTGATTTTCAATACCAATCTTATTTCGATCATTTTTGACCCACCAGTCCAAGAACGAAGTCTCTAGCTTTTCTAAGAGCTTCGATTTTGCTGATTTTCAATACCAATCTTATTTCGACCATTTTTGACCCACCAGTCCAAGAACGAAGTCTCTAGCTTTTCTAAGAGCTTCGGAAAACCGATTTCACGTACAGACAGACGGACAGACGGACAGACGGACATCGCTTATTCGTCTTCCCTATGCATAAGGATCCAGAATATATATACTTTATGTCTCGCTTATTAATATTCTGGAAATTACAAATGGAATGACAAACCTATATATACCCTTTTACCATTTTTTGGTAAAGGGTATAAAAAGAAAAAAAATTCCCAGAAATTTCGTTTCATAACAATAGGAATGATTAATCATGATTGCAATTGCACGAAAAACGGAAATTTTTCAAGAGAAAAGGTGTTCTTGTTTAACCCTGCACACGTAACCCTCGAACGTATCCCTCTAAACCTAACCATTCGTCGTTTCGACGAGCACGTTTTGGGGCGTATAATATCGGTTCTAAACATATATATTTTTGTACTTGCAACACATACATACCTTTAGCAAGTACTTTGTTAGTAAATACAACTATATATTTCTATTCTGTTACAAGGATATTTATTATAATCCATTTTTCCAAAAAGCACTTTTTTTTTGAGATCACATTGTTATAAAATTTATATAAACAAACAAAACAAAAAAGCCTTTTTGTCTTTGGCAAAACTTAACTATAACACTATTGTCATTTAAAAAAATATAAAAAATTAATTTTTTGAAGCGCATTGTGTGCAGAAATCAACTTTATGCTCGCCAACACTCGTCGAAGCGACGAACAAGTTTATCATATCTCAATAATTACGTGCTTACGCGCCGAGTTTGGTTGTCTCCTGCAAAAGCTCAGCGAAAACTAAGTTGGCAAGAAATTTAGCGGCGATCGGTGCACGTGTTAAAAAGAAATAGCTATTTTTTCGTCCGGTGTTCGTCGTTTCGACGAAGGTTATGTGTCTAGGGTTAAAAAAGTGTTTTGAAAAGAGAAAAGGAAAGAAATCCCTAGAAGTTTCATTTCATAATAATAGGATCGGGAAAAGGGAAAAATTTCCCGGGGGCATTGTTATTCAAAATTATACTCAATATAATCGTAGCAAACAAATTTATTTTCAATTTGCAAATTGTCTTTAATAATTTAACCTACTCTCATAATGAGCAAATCAAGCAGCAAACGTTTTCGAAACGTTTTTTTTTCGCAAAACAGTTTTATTTTGTTCTGCAAGAAATATCACAATATTTTTTATTGTTTTTTCTTTGTTTTTTTTTATAAAAGAGAAGTAACACTCAGGCAATTAATGCCTAGTACTATTACTAAGTGTTACCTTCTTTCGGAAAGGGATAGTGATAGAAGACAGGTGGTGAAATAAGAGATAGAAGAAAGCTTCATTCTTTTACAACTATGCTTTTTGCACGCTTTTTTATTTAGGAATAATGCACTGCTGCAGCGCCTTCTGGTATCAAATGAAGTGTATTATAAATTTTGAAGCTGTGTTTAGTAGACATTTTATTGGTTATTTTACTTTGCCGATGAGTCTGCTACACAATACTCACGAAGGAGGGCGCTCTGATTTTATATTAAGATTGGCATCTGCTGGAGTCGGTATAGTTCCCTGACCAGTGACTACGCCTTCATCACTTGAACTTTCCTACAACAACTGATACAAAGGGACACTAATGTACATTAGAAAAATGCGTGGTGTTGTTATTTAATGACTGTGGGATACATGGATTGAACCCAGGATCTTCGGTTTTGTAGTCAACGTGCTAACTACTTCAGCCAACGCCAACTCAAAACAAAAAATTAAATAAAACGAAAGCAAAAGTCTTGTTGTCATAATCTTGACAAAGACCTCTGTTATAGCAAAAAATGAAAGCAATACTGCCTGTGCAGCAATTGAGAGAAATTTTTAAATAACCCTCGCATGTACATATCCTTGTGTGGTGTGGAAACCTGTGCAAGTGTATGCGTACGTGCTAAAATATGAAAGGAAGAATACAGGCAAACAATTGAATATATACTCAAACCTAATCACACAAACACACGCATGAACACACTCATATTAAAATACAAAATGCCATTTATCTATATATGTATATGTATAGTGAGTATGAATATATATGTATGTGTGTATGTATACAAATTAAACACAAACAAAAGCACTCTTGCTCTGTACTTTTTCCTCAATATTCAGACACTTTAAAAATAGTCAGGGACTGACTGAATGAGTTTTTCTTCACACAACACACATGTGTTTGATTACGTTAAATATTGATACGTTTTGTATGGTTATAACTATGTATTGCTATGTATGTATGTTTGTATATATATATATATATGTGTATGTGAATCTAGGTATGAGTAGTTGTGTATTTTTCTTGTATATTTTATTAGTCCATGTTTACTTTTCTACAATTGCTATTGTTTGTATTAGATTTTATTAATGCTGTAACGACTGTAACTCACCAAAGGGTGACCACAAAAATTTATTATTTTTGTTTATTGTATGTTCATATGTATGTTGGCCAACTAAAGTTTTATTAAAACAAAAGCTAGCAACCACAAAATGTTTCATTTTCGATAGTGAAATAATATTAAAGCAACAGTTTGTTTAGGGGAAATAATAAAAGTAAATTAAGCCAAAAGTCGAAATTTAAAAGGGGAAAAAGATTAAGTGAGTATGATTTTTAGATTTAGGAAGCTTATCGCTAGAAAATTTTAAATGGGGTAGTATAAAGGAGAATTGTATAAAAAAATTATTTTTAATTTATTAAAGATCTAAAAAAGCAAGTTACACATTTTTTTAAAGCAAAACAAATATGCGACTGAAATATTTAGATATATAATTTCCCCAAATTTTAACATTAATAACTCAATGCAACCTCTATTATTAATATTATTATCTTTTATTATTATATTATTTCAAGTCTAGAACTCGGTTTAAAGTTTTGAAAAATTTTAAGTAACATTGATTATTTCGTGTGAAAAATTTGACATTTGACATTTGACAATATTAACTAGCCCTTGAAACTATGCTACAATTTCTTTCATTTGTAAAAACATCCCGTGTGCAGTCTTGCCAGAATTTGTAAGGATAAAATCTACAAAATTTATTAATTTTTCACGAAAAATTCTTGAAAATCTGCATTTTGTTTTTAAAATCTTTAAAGCAATTTTTAAAAAAACTTTGTTTTATATTTTATTCAAAAATTTCAAAAAAGGTAATCGCATTTTTGGTGGAATCTCTTCTCTACTGGATTGCCAAATTAATGATTTTAAATTTGCGTGAGACTAAAATAATCGATTCTTGAGAAGTACCTATTTTTTTATATGGCAACGTGCTCACGCAATCCATTTAATCTAAAAAAATCATCCTCCTCATTTATCAACTTGTACAGCATTTTTTTTATATTTTATGTAATGCGATTTGTAAGCTAGTAATGAAATGTGGTAATCAGAGAAGTAAGTCATTATATGGCAAGTAGTTTTGATGGTAATGTGTAATTTTTTGCTGGGTGGTTGTACATGTGTAATATAAATACTTCTCCATTAACCCATGTTCATAAAATTTAAAGTCGGCTTAAAATGTATTTTATTTAAATTTTTTAGAAAAAAATAAAATAACTTTGAAGCACATTTTTTTATGAATATAAGCCTTTAATGTATGAAGAATGTGCATTTCGTTTCTGCTTAAGAAACTCGTCATCATATTTGAAATAGGGTAAAAAATAAAAAAAAAGTACAAAGTTTGTTTTTTAAACCAAAACTATTTTGTATGAATACGACAGAATAAGCTTAAAAGCTTCGAGAAAAAATCTTTACAATCTAACATTTTCTATTTTGAATCCACTTTTATTTTCTCATTAGGTTTTTACAATTAGCTGCCACATTGGTTGAAGTGTACTAGTGAGTTTGGCGGCTTTTGCACACGCAAAGTTGACTTTGCAAAATCTTGAGTTTGTTGAATAAAAAAGAATGTACAAACTCAAGACCTTGCAAAGTAAACTTTGCGTGTGAATAAAAATAATATAAAATTAATAAGTAAAGAAATCGGATATATAAAAATTATACAAAAAGTTATTTAATTTCGACTTCGAAGTTTTGTTTTTTTTTTTATTCAAGTTCACGTAACTGAAAATTCTTTCGACATTTGCAAATAAATGTGGTAAAGACATTACATTTTGAATAAACTTAGGGCTGCAAAATCGCAATCAGAAGTACCCCGTTTAATATCAGATATTTGTTTCCAGAAGCTTGCCAGAGTTACTTCTTTTTCTTTAATTATGTCTTCTAAGTTAAAAAATTGTAACTTTACACTATGATAAACAAGAAGTAGTAGCAATATTAGGAAAAATTTAAAAATGCACTATAATTGGAGTTGAAAAATCTGCGGTTTTAAACCAAAAATCTTCAAATCTGCATTTCGTCTTTTGGGAGGCTAAATATCTGCAAAATCCAGATAAATCTGCATTTCTGGCAACCGTGTCTGTATGTTTGTTATTCTGAATATAAAGAAAATAAATTCTACACCCAGTGAAAAAATAGACTAAAATCAATAAAAACCATATTTAATTAATAAAAAAAAAACATTAACGAAAGTCTAGTCATGTCGAAATTTCTTATTTCCATATGGAAAAATATTAATTTTCAGTATTTATTTATTAATTTTATTTATTTTTAAGTATCTCAATATACGTTTTCTATTGTATTGAAAATAATTGAATTAATGTGATGCTTTTCCCCGAGTGTAGGAAATAGTTTTTGTATTCCCATAAACAATAATTTGCCTTCGTCGATTGATAGGTAGTAAAAAAAATATGTGGCAGGAAGAACATTCTATTGTGAATGGGTGTAATTTAAGTGTTTGCACGAATTCTGTATAGTTTTCTTAATAAATTGTCGTTATTTAAAAAAATTCATACAGCCTTATTTATAAAACTTATTAAGGCTTTGTAAAGGATTTTTAAAACAAATTTTCATACAAAATTTGTCTTAAAAAGTCTCTATAAAGCCCTAATAAGTTTTATAAATAAAGCTGATAATATTTCGTTTCGATCTATGTTATCAGATGAAGAAAAAAAAAACATATTGGGAAAAATAAACCACAAAATTTGAGAGATAAAATCCACTGTAATTATCGGCAGTAATTTAAATGAAAACATGAAGAAGTTTTGGCAGTATTTATATAAAATAATTTCTTGTAGGTTCCAACAATATATTAGAGTTAAGGCAGCAGCTTTTAAATGCCTTTTAGATATATTAAATGGTACAGAACTACTTACCAGATAGCAAGTTGCAGTATGTCCATCGACATTTCTCTGCATAAGGAAGTTATTAAAAAAGTGTTGTGCAACAAATGAAGCTTGTTCTAGCGCAATCTACTCGTAGTAAGATGTTGTCAGAAGTTTTATTAATTTTTGGAAACAAACTTTGTCCGAGGTAGTTTGTTGGTCAAATATAAAAGAAACAAAAAACTACTAACACTGTGTTTTCTTTTTTATTTTCAATCAAAACTTTTGTGAAAAGAGTCACATTATTTTTGGGGGAATAAAAAATCGGCGATGCCACATTTTTCTTTCCAACATGTGACTTTTTTCAAGTAGAAATAATTCACAATGAAAACTTTAGGGTGAAGAAAAACAGAAAATGCTGAAGATATATTTTATATGTTTTTCCCAGATGAACAAAGTAATAGGTTAGGTAGGCTAGGTTAGCAGGCTGCTGATAAGGAAGGGGTAAATTTAGAGTCCAATACAATGATACCTGTGTGTTGAAGAGAATTTAGTGAAAGAGGGTTATAGGGAAGGTATAGTAAAGTATGAAATGAAGGAAGAGATAGAGAAAAGCTTCATTCTTTTACAACTCTTCTTTTTTGCACGCTTTTTAATAATGCAGTGTTGAAGCATCTTCTGGTGCCAAATGAGGCATATTAAATTTTGAAGCTGTGCTTAGTAGCCATTTTATTGGTTATTTTACTTCGCCAATGATTCTGCTACACAACGAGGGAGAGCGCTCTGATGTTACATTAGGATTAGAATCTGCTGATGCCTGCATCACTTGAACTTTTCTCACAACAAAAAGGACACTAATGTACATCAGCAAAATGCATGGTGTTGTTATTTTTAATGGCTGTCGGAAAACGGGCTCGAAACCAGGACCTTCGGTTTTGTAGTCAACGTGCTAACTACTTCAGGCAACGCCACCCACAAAGTATTGCCACTGCAACATATTTTCTTGATAGTTTCATGATATTTTTTTCTTTCTATTTTGACAGTATTTCACATAAAATATTGAACATAGTAGCATTCTTTAGAGAAGAAGGACATTATCGTATGATTCGACCTGATATCATTATACATGAATATATCTACATACATATTTCTACATTAAAGTAAAAGGTAATATTTGAAAATACTTTAATTCTGCATAACGTATGTAACTATTTTACAAATGACGGGCAGTATTACTTACCATTATCATCAAACATGTAGTTCATCAATGGGAGGAAATGCATTATAACAAAGATCTCAAGCATTTCCAATAAAGCATAAAATTCATAAAAATTTTTATCATGTTCGTCAACTTATCGATCTGTAATTCGGTCAGTTGTTGTCTGATTCTAAGTTTTTTTTTAAAAGGATGTGAGAAGAATACTGATAACTATTTACGGCATGTACCAGAAATCGTTCGCTCGAATACTTATATTAAAAACAATAACAAATTTTCCAATGCTATTGTTGTTGGAAATACAAGTTGTCGATTAAATGATTTTTTGTGACATCGTGGGACAGGCCGTTAAAATGAATTACATTACATGCCTTTTTATACATTTGTAAGCTATAAGTGTTGATTGATTTTAGCAGCCTTTCATTGCTTATTTTGATATGATGAAAGCTTATATAAATTTAAATCAATGCGTACATATTTTAGTTATTAACAAAACATGTAAACATGCAACATTGTTAAGAATCACTATGCACCCAACTGGGTCCCCGAGTGGAGGTGCGTTATAGCACCACCCTTCCTAACCTAACAAAACATGGTTTTTTAAATCTGATCAAAGCTGTAAAAGTTATTCAACTTTTCATTAACACCGTTTTTTTAGTATTTTCTTCCCACATAACCAGTAATAATTTGGGGAAGAAGTGCAATAAAAATACATATTAAACACTATCTAATCTAAAGAATTTCCCATAAAGAATGGTACTCTGTTCAAAGTTGTGAAAAATTTTCAGCACCATTGGTTATTTCGCGTGAAAAAATTTAAATGTACTAAATGTAGCCTAACTCGCGGTTTTTTTAAATAAATTTCTCGCTTTTATTGCTTGAAAGTATGCAACATTGTTAAAATTCTGTGCGAAAAAAGCACTGCTCATGTTGTTTTGCAGCTAAACTAAAATGATGCCAGACTAATTTTGCATGGAAAGACATGATTTTACGTGTTTTTCACAACAAGAACATTTATTTCGCAAATATTTCGCTTGCCAGCATTTCGAACGAAATTGTGAACAGAGTACCAGGCTTAAAGCACAAATAAAGAAATTATTTCATTTGTTAAGTAAGTCTGGCCACTTTATGTACTTTAAACCGGTTTAAGTAATTCCATTCATATATTACTGCATACTTTTAGGTGTTTGCTTGCTTTACCATTTCTCATTAGTACGAACTTACATCTCCCTCTCTTTACACCTACACACAAACACACATATGCACACACACACACAGACATAACAAGACTTCTTTAAAAATCATTTGAATTGGTAGTTATTTCTTTTTTTGGCTTGATAAAGTGTAAGTAAGAATATGTGTTTTTTTGTCTGGGCGTACATGCTTGTGTTTGTGCGTTTTGATGTTTGCCAAAAATACAAATCGGTTGATGTTGCAAAAAATACAATAAGAAAATAAAACCACGTGTGGGTAACAGTGTAGCAGTAACTGCCGGACTTTGCTACGAGTACATTTCAACAAATGTAGGTATTAAAGTTTAAAGACATCGTTATGGTGTGATGTGAAAGAGCACACATATACAATATATATTATACATATGTATGTTTATATGTACATATGTATAAGCATAATTCTATAGATAGAAAGAAAGCTGTGTGCATGTTTTCAAATTCTCAATTGGAAATAGATGACTTTGAATGCTTTTGATTATTATTGCTTTTCTTCTATTTTTGTTGTTGCTCCCAGGTCTCTGCAAAATGTTAGCTGTTGATGACCAATGGCATAAAAGAATAAAAAAATATAAAATCTCTTGAATATGGCAGAAATATAAAACTTAAGTAAAGCAAAAAAGTAAAAACTTCTTTCAATAAGAAAATTTTCTGTTTATTAAAGATAAAAAATAATATCTACAACACTTACACACACACACACGAGTACTCAAACGCTCACAAAAACATGCAGACAATTGTTGAGATTTTCTTAAATGTTGTTTTTACATTTATAAACATTTTCGTATTGGTATGGCATATAACACGTGCTTATGTAAATGTTGTCTGTGTGTGTGTGTGTGTTGCTGTGAAAATATTTATTTGTTACCTTGTACAATTTATGTTTTTAGTGAGTTGAGGGATATTTGATTTTTTAGCTGACTGGTTGGTATTTTGTAGGTTTTATATATTCCATTTCTAAAGGTAATTTATTTACGGATTATTGAAACCTGCTTAATCCTTTGATACCTTTACCTTTTCTTTAACTCAATCTACCACTTTCTGTTGGTGTTTACAATTCATGCCAGGATATTTTAAAATTTGTTTTTCAATAAATGTTTTTCGTTTGTCAGTTCTTTTGTTATCAGTTTTATTGTTACTGCCCTGTCATTTGGTCAAAATTGTAAGACTGTTAGTAGAATACAAAATGATTGTATGATGAATTGGGCAAATCTATTGCTTTTGTAACATCTTACACCCAATTATGTGGCAAAAAGGAAAAAGCTGAATTTAAGTTAAGGGCAATCCTGTAATCTTCATATAGAAAACTGCCTCTGGGCATGACTCAATTATGAAAATTATAGCTGCTTATATTTTTAATTTTTTGACTTATAATCTTATATTGAATAATTTAATTAATCAAGCTTATAACTTAGTTTAATTCAAATTAAATGTATTAATTATAGTTTGCAGATAGAAGATTTCTTAAAATTATAAGTGATTACCGAATTTCCCTATTTAACTGTAAAAGAAGTAAATTTCCGAAATTTGACTGGAAAGCTTAAAAGTGCTCTCTCATAAAACAGTTAAATATGACTTAAGCTTTTTTCCTTATTGTCATACAATTGCTGCCAGTAACTGAACGTATTATGACTAGAAAAAAAATAATCCTTTTGTTTGTTGAATGTTTGTGTGTGTGAGTGTGTGAGTATGTGTGTGCTTGTGTAATATAATATGAGTCTGGTTTTGACACTTATTTTATTTGCTAAACTGACAGCAATTTAAAAGAAAGTCAAATGATTGTCATTGTTAAGATACTTAAGTGGTCAATTTTTCATATTCTTTTATTTAACTTTTTTCCTTTTTTGGAATATTTTAGAAATATGTTTTATTCTAAGCAGAACATTTTTATGAAAAGTATACTTGTAATAAAAAAAATATTTTTGTTAGAAACTAAGGGCCTGTTCATCTAAATGCGAACGATAGAATCGATCGAATATTTATATTCAAAACAAAAACAAATTTCAGTTTTTTGTCTTTGTTTCTAATATAAATTTTCGATCGAATCCATCGTTCGCATTTAGATGAACAGGCCTTAATTATTTATTTACAGCCTTATTTAAAAAACTTATTAAGGCTTTATAAAAATACAAAATTTTTCTTAAAAAACCTTTATAAAGCCTTAATAATTTTTATAAATAAGGCTGTTATTATATAAGAACTTCTTTTTATTTTATTTATTTATTTAATGTGTATTTTATATATTATGTTTTTTTTAATTATATTTGTAGATCCCATGATAGAGAAAGTGGAGATTATGCTGGCTCAATATCTGATTTACAAAGCGTTACATCCCGCCTTAGTACGGTATCGGTAAGTAACTGTATTTTTTCTTAAATAATTTTAAATAATTTAAGGTAAAATATTTTTGCTTGAGTATTAAACATACAGCAAACTTTGCAATGGCAAATGAATACTGTGCGAAAGTGAATTTCGTTCGACCCAAATCTAGTAAGAAGACATAAGCGTATCATCAGCATAATCCAGAACAATCGTACAAAAACAAATTAAGTGATACGTGCATCGTATAAGCTGAATGGCATGTCAGTACGTTCACGTATGTCAAAATTCGAAAATGGTGTTTTTACGTAACGAGTTGTACGTTCACGGTTGTGACGATTTAATCCCAGATCTTCTAGGCATCTTATCAAACTGCATGTTGTCCCCCTGTAGCAGTTGTTCCCAGCAGTATTATAACCTATATATATTCTTCACTCAAAAACAAACACACTACTGTCGGTCTTCTATGCTCACAGTAAATGAATTCACAAGAGAACGTTCGTTTAACATTTTGGATATCGAATTGTGGTAGAGGGCACTGGAGAATTCTATTGGACTACTTTTTAACACTGTACTGTAGAGTTGGCTCGAAATATTTCAGTCGATCACTTTTGACTAAATTTTGGTCGAAATTATTCACTAGTTCAGTTTTGACACAGAGAGATGATCAAAGCAATGTAATTTAAATAGCATTAATTATGGGTTTTGTGTCAATAATTAACTAGTGAACTGGTGAACCCATTTAAATAATATGGGACTTAAATTTGAATAGAATACGCTCACTAGTTCAGCCTTGACACAAACCGATGATCAAACCCATTTAAATAGCATGGGTGTGATCATTGGGTTGTGCCAAAAATTAACTACAATTAACTAGACTTGTAACGAGCTCTTTCAGTAGCTCGTTTTTGACACAAACGTATGATCAAACCCATTTAAATTATACGGGATCGATCATTGGTTTGTATCAAAAACGAGCTACCGAAAGAGTTCGATACAAATCTACAATTAACTACTGAGTCCTAGTTTACACTATGCAAGTCATATTGTTAAGCTGACTAGTTTGAAGGAGAGAGAGAGAGAGAGAGAGACGAGGGAAGCAGAAATGTTTCTTTTCCCTTCGTCTTTTTCTTCTAACAAACTAATCAGCTCAGCACAAACCTATGATAAAACTAATTTCAATTATATGGCTTTTATCATTGGCTTATATCAAAAACGAGCTACTGAAAGAGTTCGATACAAGTCTAAACTCTATGTAATTTAAATTGGTCTAATCATAGGTTTGTGTCTAAAATTATCAACGGAACAAGTCACATTGAGTTGGACCCAGCTCTAAGTTCTATTGATCATTAGAGCTGGATTCAATTCGTTGAGTCGTTCACTTTGGACACAAACCTGTGAGCAAATCCAGTCGTTAATTTGAAACACAAACCTATGATCAAACCCATGTTGTTTAAATGGGTTGGATCAAAGGTTTATGTCTAAAATGAACGAATGTACAAGTTGGACCCAGATCTATTGGTCACAGGTTTGCATCTGAAATGATCGGCTGAGCGACTTTGTCTCAAGTTTAATTCAGACAAAAAGGAATTGGATAGCTCTGAATGGAGTTCATAGTCTATAATATTATCAAACAATGGCACTAGTGTAATAGTTCTCCAATTTTTGCGTTCAGTTAGGTGCCTTTTCTTTCGTGGTTTGACTATCACTCCAGCAAGTCTTCCATAATAATTTGAATGATGTTTGCACTTAAGATGGGCTGGCTCGGCTTGAGTAGTTTTGGGCCTTAGTTCTTAACTCTTTGTCCTTTCTATTCTTCATTGGTTTTATTTCTTTCATAATATGTTGTGTGTTTGGACTAGATGTTTCAATATCGCGTCTTATAAAGTGACTTCCGCAATGTGGATTCTGATATTGACAATAGCCGGGCACTTGGGAGATGTTGTCTCCCCTATGAGATTGCCTAGTACATGGGCTGGTACATCCATTGTTCCCAGTTAAACGTACAGTGCAATCGTTCGTATTAATTTTCTTGAGTGTTGTTTGTTGCAGATATTTACTTCTGCTTGTTTTCATATTCTAAATAAAAAATAAGACGAAAAAATATTGCAAGTTTTTATTATAAAAAGGGCTTCAATTTCCCCTATGGCACCTTGTTAATGTAAATTATATTCGAAAGCCATGAAACCCCTGTAGAGGCTTAAAATGTTCTATAATAATGTTTGGGGGAATACATATATTTTAATGAAAATAAAACTATGTAAAAACTTTCAATTTTATTGCAGGTTTAAAATAATAATAATATATTGCAAATATTTTTCAAATTCTTTTAATATTTCAAGAAATAAAATACCAATAATTGTAATTTATAGTATTGAAAAGGATGTTGTGCCTCCTGTTCACCTGCTTCGCTTGTTTATTGCACTTCGAAAACAAAGTTTTTATTTTCTTCACCCCAAAAATTGTTTTTAAACACCTGCAAGAAAGAAATATTTTTATTTTAACAAAAAAAAAAAGTTATAATGTTGTTGTTATTTTAAATAATGTTCGTTATTTGGCAAAAAAAAAAAAAGAACGAGAAAAATAAAAGTGATGACAATTTATTTGTGAATTAGTTTCAAATTGAAGTGTTAATGTAGTTGCTGCTTTTGCTGCTGCGGCTGCAAAATCTTTCGCCTGTTCTTTTGCCATTAAAGGCACAAGTGCAAATAATCTGTAAAGTCCGTCTTTGTTGTTTGGGTTGCCTCTTAATGCCCAAACAAAACATTTTAATGCAGCTTAACAATTCACTTAAAGAAGAAACCGAAATATACAAATGTACGTGGAACAACCATCATTCGCTTCTCATCTCATGCTCGAGATGCGAAACGAACCTTTAACATACACCAGCACCAGCACAAATAAACTTTTGCACAAAATTGATAAAGTGCAGTTGAGCAAACAAAGTTTTGTTATTGCAGCAATATTTTCTTTTCTACTCAGCCACGACCAGCCGTGTGGCAAAGAATAAGTGTTGAGTGTATATAGACACGCAACACGCAGATATAAATGTACAATACTTGAGAAGGGGCAGAGAAGAACTTCGCCATTTTGCTTTGCTTTTGTTCTATTGTTTTGTTTCGATTTGCTTGAGAGTAAAATGTTGTGATTGTAAACATTTGTTGCAAGCAGATTTTTTTTAGAATTATTTTATTAGGAATGAAAAAAATTTTGCTTAAAAAGTTGGCGAATGGACGATTTGACAAATTCACATAAACTTTAAATAGAAAGAAAATCATTTGTTTAACAAAAATACCTTGATTGTGCTCAAATAGCGTTGAACAAAATGTGAAAGCATTTCCATTTTAATTCTAGAGCATGATTTTATAACTTAGTTCAATATATATACTAGAGTAGTTTAGTTCCACGTTTAGGATCTTAATTTGCTTAAATTTGTCTAAAAATTTTATGTTACTATTTTATCATTATTTATTTCAGATTGCTACCAACAATTGCACGGCTCGTTATCGTACTTTAAGTGGAGGTATTGGAGAATCACCCTCTCTATCCCCCAGTCCCTCTTCGGACTATGAAGATATTGGCGCTACCAGAGCCTTACCACCTAGTCTGGCGGCCAAGGTCAAGAAGAACGGAGCTGTAGCCACCAAATCAAATACAATGAGCCAAAAAGCCACAGTACATCATGTAAGTAGAAATAAATCTGTTTCAATTAGAAGAAAGTTCAATGTTCAGTTATTCGCATCTCAAGCAAACGAAGTTATTAAAAATAATGTCTAAAAGCTTTTAAATCAGTTAGGTCACTATATACTACAGGAAGGTCTCATGGACACAGCTGGTAAATTTTTGCGACCAATATAATTAAAATTTCTTAATATATTTTTTAATAATATTAACGGTCTTAATTTGTAAAACGCAACACGAAGCGTTCACAAATTTTAAGAGGAAAAAAATTAAATTCCAATTAAAATTAATACACTTAGGCCTCGATTAATCCGGATAATCGATTTTCCAGGTTAATGGAGTAAAAGCTTTTATTGGTTTTTTATATTTTTTTTATTCATATTTTTGTATTTATTCGACTTTGCCGGTTAATCGAATCACAGATAATCGAGGCTTTACTGTACAAAATTTGTCAAGGCTAATATTTTTTGTAAATAAAGCCCCAATTCACGAAAACTGTATAACAGAAATATGCCTGATAAATGGATGACAAACTAGTTTCCTGCAGGAAATTGAACTGACACAATACTAGTCACATGGCCGGTCCCCAAATGGTAGGGACTAGTCCGAGTTCTAACACTTCCTATGAAGCGGACCAGTTACTTTTACATGGGAATGCCCTAGCATGGGGTTAATTGATACTTTTTTATGCACCTTGTGACTTGTCAATGAACTATCCCATATGGACCTATTCCGTGTACAATAATATAAATTATATATGAATGTCATTCTGACAATTAACTGTAACAATGAAAACTTATAATTTTTTTATTGTTACAAATGAAATTATAATTTATATTTAAGCCGAAAATTTTTTGAGATTCAAACCGACAACCTTGCGCATGACAGGCTTGCACACTACCCACTCAACCACATGGCCACTCATGTTTCAAAAGTAAATAAACCAGTTAAGCTTAGCTTAATATCTCAGTATAGTTACGGGACTGGTTCCAGAGTCACATTGGAGGGAGCAATTAACATTATATTTACACTATTTGATAGGTTTATGTGTTCAACCACATCGAACATTTTCAGTGCCGTTTACTACAATATTGCACCGAGTGCAAATTAAATTGGCTCTAGATCAAGAATATACATCACGAAAATGGCGAATATGTAACCATTTATACGATAAGTCTTTTTTTCACCACACACTTCTCCGTACTTTTTATAACACTCTCATTTCTTAAGTCATAGGACGAGTACGTTTGGATTAAATGTCACCAAATTTTCTGCAGGGTATCTACTCAAGTAGACTTGAACTCATCATAGGTTTGTGTCAGCGAATTCATTCAGTAGCTCGTTTTTGATACAAACCTATGATTAAGAAGTTGTTAAAAATGTTTAACCCAGCTAAAAAAATATGTATAGACCATATATGATATCCCATATATGGTTCGGATCCGAAAAATGAGGATATATGGGCATATATGATTATATATATTCATACATTTTCATACATGTATGTGTTAATATTCCCTCTACAGTATGCTGCAAGGTTCATATTCATATTCTCTTGATTCACAAAGGCGCACTGCTGTGCAATAAATTAAATTACTAAAATTACCTTTTTTTTAGATTTTGAACAGGGAAGTTGTATTTAATGAAACATTTGTTTGGACAAATAGTGAAAAACGAACTAAAAGTCATTTCATTCATCATTTTTATTCAAAAGGTGAATCAATTATTTAAAAAAACACAAAAATCATATTTGTACATAAAATTTAATTGAAGAAATCAGATTAAAAACTAATGCAATTAATTATAAAAGAAAAAATTGTCCGTCTAACAATAGTTTTCAATATAATTTTTTGCAATAATATGAACTTTGTTTCTTATCTAGAGAATTCTGTTATTTTCTATAAAATTAATGACTGAATTATCCTTTTGATTATTTGATATATTAATTGGGCCACAATGCATAAAATCATACAAAAATAGTTTTTTTGTAACAAAAGGTTTTCTCTTTTAGCGTATGTATTTTCTAATGGATTTTCAATTCACCAGTGATAAAATACCAAGATTTTTTGATTGAAAAAAAAAACGATCTTATGTCAGATATCATGTATGCATACATTCTTATATGGCTCCATATATTTAATCTTAATTCTATATATGGATCCACATATGAAGAGCTTCATAATGAAATTTCCATATATGAGCTCATATATTACAATACATTTCATATATTAGTCCATATATTAGTTCATATATAATAGTTTTGCAATGTATAATCCCATACATTTCCATACATGAATTCATACATATTCCTATATAGTTATATACATTCATATATTAAAAATATATGGATCATATATAATTTTTTTTAGCTGGGAAGCCACATTATTGTTTGCATTCTACTGAACTTACCCCAATAAGCAATTTTGCTTGAAATCAAGTGTAAAACAATTGTTATTCAAGCCACATATTCAATTGTCAATTTCCAGTTAAATTTCAAGTGCTTGAATTTTATATTTTTGGGTGCTTATTGGGAAATTATGAAAATTTTTTTGAAATAAGTTGGTTCAAACATTTTTTATTTGTTATAGGGCATTTGCACCTGTACGAAATCTATCAGATTGCAATTAAAATTGTTGTGAAAACTTAAACCGTTTACGTGAAGTTCTTTTTTTACACTTATCACGATATCTTATCCAAGACAAAACCCATTAGCTGAGAATATTCCCAAACTATAACCAAAGAACTGCAATGTAGCCAATTCACACATCTTTTATGCCAAAAAAACGTGTGCTTGAAGTATATGTATATTAAAATAAAATTTTCATAGAAAATCCGGTTTTAACGTACACTTCAGCACATGATATTTTTCTTGCGTAAGGGGGTTATTATTCTTTAGTACAAATTTGAAAAAAAAACATTGTTCTAGATTTCCAGTAGATTTCGATAAAATCTATTGACGAAATAGATTTATTTAGCATGGGAAATCTACTCGATTTTGCCCTAAATCTCTTATGTAAAGGCTCTATTAGAAACAAGTCAAATGAAAAAAGCTTATCGAGAGCCTATATTCAAAATACGTCAACTCAAAAAAGCCAACTTTTCAGTAGAGCGAAAAAAAACTAGTTAATTCGCTAAGTATTGTAAAAATAAATGATTTGCCTTCCATAATATTATTTAAATATGCTTACTAATTTATAAGTGTGCAAAATATTTTATTTTGAACTGGTTTGCGTATTTTTATGAGATAGCATATTTTAGTCGATCAAAAAATGAATAGTTTTTTTTAGAGATAGCATATTTTGTCGGAAAAAATATATGTTTTTTTTTTGAATACCCAGCTAAAAAAATATGTATAGAGCATATATGATGTCCCATATATGGTTCGGATCCGAAAAATGAGGGTATATGGGCATATATGATAATATATATTCATACATTTTCATACATGTATCGGTAAATATTCCCTACATAGTATGCAAAGTTCATATTGATTCAAAAAAGCGCACTGCTGTGTAATTAATTAAATAACTAGAATTAAATCTTTGTAAGATTTTATACAGGGAGGTTGTATGTAATGAAATATTACTTCAAACAAAATAATTAAAAACGAAGTAAAAGACATTTCATAACACAAAACTCATATTCGTACAAAGTTTAATTTAAGAAATCAGATTAAGAACTAATCAATTAGAAAACAAAAAATAATCCGTTTTTATACTGTCACTAATTTTCAGTATAATTGTTTGCAGTAATATGAACTTTTTTTTATTTATTTAGAGTATTCCATTATTTTCCATCAAGTCAATGATAGATTTTTGATTATTTGATTTATTAAACAGGGCCACAACGTATAAAATCGACAAAAATTTTTTTTGTTACAAAAGTTTTTTTTTAATGTTGAGGCTGTACGCATATAAACTTTACATGCCGTATGTATTTTCTATAGATTTCCAATTCGCCAGTGATAAAAAGAGAAAATAAAATGCAAACTTTTTTTATTGCAAAAATGTTATGTGAGATATCATGTATGCATACATTCTTATATGGCTCCATAATATTAAATCTTATTTCTATATATGGATCCAGATATGAAGAGCTTCATAATGAAAGTTCCATATATGAGCTATATATTATTTTATATATTAGTCCATATATTAGTTCATATATAATAGTTTTGCCATGTATAATCCCATACATTTCCATACATGAATTCATACATATTCATATATAGTTATATACATTCATATATTAAAAATATATGGACCATATATAATTTTTTTAGCTGGGTATATTTATTTTTTAATCAATTTGTGAAATCTTTTACTCAATACTAGATATAAGAATTGAAAAGCTACAATAAAAATTTTAAAATACCATAAAAAATAACTTAAGCCTAACTGGAAGCAGCTTCCATCTCAAGGTGGCCAGGTTTAGCACTTTCTAACTCACTCTCTAGTGTAACAGGGTCATTCCAAATTAACAATTTCGGAAGCTTATGTCATCAACTATAATCGCATAATATCTCTATTTGATTTAAAGTTTTAAAGTTATACATACATTACCAATCTTTTTTTTATAGGAAACCCTCTATACTAATAATGGGTGTTTTTTTATTGAGGTATAGAACTTTAAGTTGGCATCACTTTTTTAACTGGCGGCCATTTTGTCAGCTGTCAAGTGATTAATATTTAGTTTGGTTTGCCATTTCATCATGAGCAGGTTGACAAAAGAACAACGCTTGCAAATCGTGCAAATTTATTTCGAAAATAATGGTTCAGTTCGCGAAGTTTACCGCAAGCCTCGTCCATTTTATGGTCGACATAATCGTCCATCAGAGCAATTATTTCGGTTAACCATGGATCGTTTTCGCACTACGTTTACTCTATGTGATAATACGCATCCGCAGAGACGTCGAACAGTGCGCACCGAAGAAACAATTGCCGCTGTAGAGCAAAGTGTTGAAGAGGACCCGAATGAATCGATTCGCCACCGTGCACAGCAATTGGAGCTTTGTCCATCAACTTTATGGAAGATTTTGCGCAAAGATCTTGGCTTGCGACCTTACAAGATCCAGCTTGTGCAAGAATTAAAGCCGCGAGACCATGCAATGCGTCGTGATTTTGGTGTATGGGCCGAAAATGAGATTGATCTCGATGCTGATTTTCATCGCAAAATTTTGTTCAGTGATGAGGCTCATTTTTGGTTGAATGGCTACGTCAACAAGCAAAATTGCCGCATTTGGAGTGAAGAGAATCCACATGAGACCCTTGAGACGCCATTACATCCACAAAAACTGGCTGTTTGGTGTGCTCTACGGGCTGGTGGAGTCATTGGGCCATACTTCTTCCGAAATAATGCTGGAGAGTCAGTTACCGTTAATGGAGACCGGTATAGAGCCATGATAACCGACTATTTTGTTCCCGAATTGGATGGCATGAATGTGGATGAGTTGTGGTTCCAACAAGACGGCGCTACATGCCACACAGCGCACGTCACAATCGATTTATTGAAGGAAACATTCGATGAGCGCATAATTTCGCGGAATGGACCTGTCAATTGGCCACCAAGATTGTGTGATTTGACACCATTGGATTATTTTCTTTGGGGATATGTGAAGTCGCTCGTCTACGCCAACAAACCAGAAACGTTAGGGGACTTGGAAGCCAACATTCGTGGCGTTATTGCCAACATACGGCCCCATATGCTCGAAAAAGTGGTTGAAAATTGCACCTGTAGAATTGGCTTTATTCGAGCCAGCCGCGGCGGCCAAATGCCCGAAATCATATTTAAACATTAATGGCATAAAATTATCCTTCCAATAAAGCCAAATTGATGGACATTGAAACGATTTTCTTGTATCTTATTTCAATTCGAAGTTCTATACCTCTAAAAAAAAACACCAGTTATATTAAAATTGACCATATCTCAAAAACTAGCCAGAGAATATCAAAATCCTTGCCAGACTTGTGTTCAGTATGCCAAATGCATAATGAGGTAGATTAATAATAAATTACAAATTTTTTTAAAATATTGGAAATTTACATGGGACAACACCAAAAAAAAAAAATATATATACTTTGAGATAGCAGAATAAGAAAAATTGATATAAAACGGGGAAAAATAATTTATTTCATTCGAAATTTATACTACAGATGAATATTGCGTAGGGGAGCTTTTTGCCATCGGAAACTCATTTTGACTAAATTTGACTTGACATAAATACATATTTTGAATATAGGCTCTAGTTATGCTACATCACTTTGTCTATGTCTCCGCTTCTTTAGCGCTGCTATTGCCTAATAGAAAAAGCTTTGTACAGTACTGCATTAATTTTCTTGAAATATTTTATAATGTAAATTTGCATTTTGTATTAAAGTAAAGACAAAAAATGATTAAATTAAACAATTTTCAATATCCCAAAAAAAAAAAACAATATATTTTGGCTGCTGTAAACTGTTTGTGGAATAGCTTATTTTATTGCCAAAGTTATTGACTTAATAAACCGCAACAGCCTATTTTGCAAACAAATTTAAACAAATTATAAACTGAAGCAAAGAAAAAAAGAGAATGTTTTATTAGCCTTAAAAAAATCCTTTAAACCTTTGAACTGTCAAATATGTAAAGCTTCTTTTTTAAAAGAATTTTTCTGTATTATTAGAACTTTATATATTAAACCAAAAAATAAAAAATAAAAAAGAAGCAGTAAACTTTTAAACCATTTATTATTAATTATTGCTTGCTTGTTTATTTGTGTGCTTGGATTAGTCAACGATGCGTATATTGGTTTTTGAACTTTCTAATGATGATATGAATTGAAACAAAAAAGAAGTGAACAAAAGCAAAAGTATAAAAACAATCAACCAAGACTAATATAAAAAAAATCCTTTTTTTTTCTCTTCCTTACTTTTATATTTTTTGCGAATAATCTTTATGTGCCCTTGGTCTCGCTCACATAAACTTTCATTTGTACAATAATTGACTGTGCACGTCAACTTTGTCTGGGTCGTCTTAAAAACATCAACGAACGAATGGCTTGGGATGTTTGAATGGAATATGTGGCTGCATGACTGATTCAATGCGTATTTCGGGCGGTCTGGGTTGAATGAAAACTTTTAATAAAACAACTTTAAAATCCACATCACAATTTTTGAAAAACTTTGACTTGTGCAATATACTTGATGATGCCATGATACTTTAACTTGTGTTTGTTTATTCCTGCTTGTTCCTGTGTTACTTTAATGGGCGCTGGCTGGATGCTGTTGTTGCTCATGTTGATGTTGATGATGCTATTGATGTTTGCTGCTGCTGCTGTAAACTTAGACTAACGAAATGCGAAACTCACCAAAGGAAATTGGCACATTTAATGAGAATGGCGTGCGAAACTTTGTTGCCACAAAGGATACTTCCAGAGATTTTAGCAACTCTCAAGATAATACAGATCGAGGAAGTATGAGTGATCAAGCATTTGCTTGTTCGGCAAGCTCAGTGGAAAGTTTGCCCAGTGCTTCCGGTTCAAGTAAGTAGAATAGAGGCTCTTGTGTAACATGTGTTTAGTTTTAAAATTGAATAAAATTCCGAACATATACTCTGCAGCACATTGGGAGTCTATTAACAATTGCAATAGATGAGCGAGTGTTTTAGGTTGGCTAAACATGCCAAGTAATTGTAATGTTGTTTCTGTTTGTAGTATTTATTTTGTTGTTTATGCACAATATCCTTGTTACTTATTCGTATTTTTTTTTGTTGAGTTGGTTTTAAGTGGTTTTTCGGTTAAAACTGTGGAAATTTTTGAAAACTTAATGAATTTTTAATATGCTACCGGAATGTTTTAAGCCTTTTTGCAGGCATACGAAATTCAAACACAGACACGCGCACACACACGTTATCGTGGACATTCACAAAGACGTTCAAAAGCGTCTAGAAAGCAACCCAGCGGGAAAACGGAGAATACCATTTTACTTCAGGCCTTATTAAAGTCCATCTTGTTTATTCAATTACTATTTTTGCCTGCTAAATAATGCTTTTTAGAAAGCATCTGCACAGCCTGTGCAGATTCTGTAATTATGAAGAAGAAACTCTATAGTAGGGTTTGCACCGCGATTATAATCGTAATCGTAATCGCGATTAATCGCACCTTTTAATCGTAATCGAACCCATTAATCGCTCGATTATGATTAAAAACATTTTCCCTTTTTTAAGCAAATAATTTATGCCAAACTTGCATAGAGGGAAAATTCAACTCATAAAAAATTTTAATTGAAGTTTTTTATACAAAAATATAAAAACTATTTTAGGTTTATTACAGGTATATTTGACAAATTTCCCATAGAAATATGTCAAATATATTTTTTATGAATAAGGCAGTTAGAATAAAAATGTCTTTATGTCTGCATTTCATTGGCACTTTAAAAAATCATCAGTAGACTTCAACCATACTTTCAAAAATCATTTGAGAACTTACTTAGCTTTTAGGAAGTTCCAATAGAATAAGCAAGTAGTATAAGAAACTTATAGAAAAGACAAGAAATGATTTATAATCGATATGCATCTAATTTATTTTCATACACCTTAATACAAAAAAAGTATTATAAGACAAAACGATAATTAAAATCCAAATTAAGCACTTATTAAATTTATTATTTTATTTAATTATATTCTCCAAATTTTACTTCAAAAACTTCGTAATATCTCAAAAATTTCATTACGATTGATACAAATATTTTTCATTCGGTTGGTAGACAGGTGCAGTTTGTTTGTTTGTTTGTAGAACCACTATCAATCTTGAGAAACACCAGTAGAGCAGGTCTAGTTGAGTTGCTCTAGAACGCCGCGAGGGATGCAATATATATTTTTCTGACGCCGTGTCCTGTTTCCCGTATAAATTTAAAATTCAATCAATCCAAATTTTTTCATATGAGAAGAGGGAAAAGAAGCAGAAAACTGTTTGCGTTTTGTTTTTGCCAAAGCAAAAGCCATAAATTTAAAGACTTTTCAGAATCTATAACGACGTGTGCGAAGAAGATATGAATATGGAATGGAGAAAAGAGTCCTTGTATATCGAAAAAGGAGTACACGAGCATTCTAGAAGGAATATAGATGTCTCCTACAAGGCCTCTTTACTCCTTTTTTTTTAGATATACAAGACCTGTTTGCTTCATTCGATACTTATATATTTTTAACACACGCTGACATTGCAGGTTAGGCCTTTCTCGCTTCTTTCGGCAGAGGTTCTGAAAAGCCTTCCAATCAAGGGCGTGCACTTTTGCTTTGGCAAACAAACCAAAACCAAAAATCTTTTTTCTTCTTTTCGATATGTTTTCCCATAAATTTACACATTTCGTTATACATACATCTCAAATAACAAGTTTTAAATTTAAACAATTCGTTAAGAACGTAAATGGAGCATGTTCAGCGCATTTTGAATAACTTTGGCAGCATTGTATTGTTATTAAATGGCGGCTCGTGAAAAAAATTACTCTGTATACTAGTAATTGCTTTAAAATATTTAAATATTTATAAAAACATTAAGAGCTAATTTTTAACATAAAGATAAACTCTACTTGTCAGTTAACTGTAGTCTAAACTTAAACTTTTTGTTTTTCAAATAAAGATTATCTAGTTAATAATCTAGGTTTAACCGAGCAACGTTGCTCAGTTAAACTGAAATAAATGATTACATTCATACATAAATAAAATGGATGTTTTTTATGAAGAGGAATATTTTAGTGATTATGAAACCAGAATAATTTGGAAAGGATAATTGTGATTTATATGTATAACGAATTGGAATTCTTGTAAAAATTTCATTTAACAATGATTTTAGAGTTAATTGGAAAGAAAGTCTATTTATTTGGATTTAAAATTTAATGACTTTTTTAATTTTTTTTGGAGCGTCACCATTTTTTAACTCCATATATTATTTACTTTTTAATTTTCCAAAATTTCAGCAAACAGTTTTTGAAGTTTTTCTTAAAATAAATTTAAAGATTTGTCACATCGCTTTTTAAGTGTTGCCCTATTTACGTAAAATATTTTCAAGAATGCCACATCTGTATTAAAAACAAAGTATGGCATTTCTAGCTAAATTGATAACTGTCAATTAGGGATGCCAAAAGAGACTAGGTTTTCTAAAAACCGGGATTCGGGATTTTCAATTTAAAAAAACGGGATCCCGGGACGGATCGGGATTTTTCGGGATTTTATAACGTAAAAAATATTAGATAATCTCATTTATTTGCTTTTAGAACTATAATTTATTATTGATGTAAGTATTAAAAAAAATTCTTAATTCATGAAGAAAGTTAAATTCATTACAGAATCAAATAAAACATTTTTAATGTATTATTGGTAGGAATAATTTAAAGTAATATGGAAGTAATATGGAAGTAATATTTGTAATATTTGTATTTGTCGTATCTCTTAAGAAACTTCTTAAAAAAATTAATGCATCTAGGGTGGCAGCCAACAATCGAGATCTTATTTTATTGGAAATATAAGCTGGTGACGAAAAAAACGTTCGCTTGGTGCTGTAATTGCGCTATAAAATAATTCCCAAGGAAATAATGCCCAAATAAGAAATGAAATAAGGCACAATACAATAAAACCCAAAAAAATTAATTGAGGCCCAAGAGCAAATTTATGAAATAACACCCAATATAAATGAAATAAAGCCCAATTGAAAAAGCCCAATGAAATCAAACTCAAAATGAAATAAAGCCCAATATAAATGAAATAGAGCCCAATTAAAAATTCCTTAATTTTATTGGACTTTATTTCATTTTCTTATTTGGCCGTTATTTCCGTGGGCTTTATTTGATAGCCAAGAAAGTTAGTAATTTTTAGTATTTTTGGTTGAGGTACAACCTTCTAGCTGAATACCATGGGTCTATAAAAATATTTAAAACATTTTCTTTCATATATTTATCTGACAAAGTATACTTACATTTATATGTGTCAAAAGATCTTTGGTAGAACCTCCCTAAAGTTTTTAATACCTTTTTGCAAAATTTGCTTTTTGCGTGCGCAGTTCCATTATCATCCACCAAGAAAAAACACCAAACCGAGCTTCCGACTTTGTTATGTGTGGTACAAAATTCATTACTAACCTTTTTTTCGCCTACAACTTCTTTTTATAGCCAGTAAAAAGCATTTGATTCATGGCTACTATGATTAAATTTCAACTCATGTTTATTTAAAAAACGTAAACATATTTGCATTTAATAAAAAAAATTGTTAGATTTTTACTGTTACCGAAATCCCGGGATTTCTACTTAAAAATCCCGGGATTCGGGATTCACTTTTTTAGAATAATCCCGGGACTTCGGTGTTCGGGATTTCAATATTGGCATCCCTACTGTCAATGCATCACTGAAAAACGGCATGGGCAGTTAAACCGCGTTTAAATTTGTTTCTAGTTTAACTCAAACGTATGTTAAAAGTAAGTTTAACTAATTAGTAGGAACCTAACCCTTATTGCTTGAATATAATAAAACAGAATTTTTCGGAATTTCAAACACAATAAGTTACTCACAAAACCTCAACCTTAAACATCTCAAATATAATGTGAACTGTTGTGTTTAGTTTTTAAAAAACTTGTCTTAATTATATTTAAAACTATGAGTGTGAACGTAGTATTAGAGAAGAATATTAATGGAAACAATAAAATGCCCAAGCAGGCCTTTTGAGCTTTCCCGCTGGGTATAAACATACAACTATATGTATCTAAAATTACAAGTGTGTGTATATGTGAGAGGGTGTGTATGCGTTTCCTAATGCACAACTATCTAGACTTTTCAACAGGATTCATTTTCTCCCTGACTTTTTTTCTTTACGTTTTTCTTTTATTTTTATTTTTTTTTTTTTTTTTTTTTTGGTAATTTTACGTTTTGCTAAAATATCAAAAGAGTCGTACGTGTGTGTCCGAGTAGAGCAGAGAAAGAGGGTGGGTGAAAAGTTAAGAATTTAATGTGCTTGCCTTTGTATGCTTAAAGCTGAAAATAGAAACTCTATTAATGAACAAAAGAAAAAAAAATTAGGAAAAACTTTATTCCTTCAAGTAGTTTCTTTGAATAATCCACTGAAACAACTAAAGCCGTACAAAAAGTAAGTGAATGAAAGAAAGACCGTAGAAGAGTATAATATGCTTCAAATTTTGCGACAAAGCAAAAAAATATTTCTCTTCAAATATGCTCAGCTATAAGTGTGTTGATTTAACTTTGAAAAATTGATGAAAATTTATTTTCCACCAAACCTAAGCAAAAAAAAAAAAATAAATTGAAAATTGTCTTACACAAAATTAATTAAAAATACTTTAAATTGTTCTTCTCTAACAAAACTTTATAATGTTTTTTCTTCTTCTTTTAAATAATGCAAAAAAAAAAACTCTCAAAAACAGGCACTCAAGCTTTAGTACGTCCAGGCAGTCCACAAAGTTCCATATCTACCGATGATCGTACCTCGTTAGCGCCATCCATATGCAAAGCAAAAGCACTTGTCGACAGTATGGCAAATCCTTATGATAAGGATGCACTTAAATTTAAGGTGAGTATCAAAAATCAAAAGACTAAAATATTGCTTATAACAAAAAAAAAAAAAAAGAACATGGCACAGCGTTTAAAGTAAATGCGTTCAGGTGGAAGCACAAGTAAATAGTTTTACTTTTTTAAACTTAAAAAGGAACAAAGATGCCATAAAGTGATTAGGAGCACTATGGAATACAGTGAAAGCCCTTATATTGAGTTTTTTCTAAAAAAAAAGCTTGATGTAATAGACTTAATTTGTTAATGAGAAGTAGGATTCAATTTAAAGCTGACTGGAATAAATAATTCTAATCAAATTTAATCTTGTAAAAAGGAAGCAACGTAAAAAAGTAATGCAAGCTTTTTGCATTAAACAAAAGCTCGGAAACATGTTCCAGAGTTATTTGGTTGGCATGGAATGGGCCTGTTGGACAATATTTAAATGAAATATAAATACAAATGCAATTTCGGAATAAAATTTATAAACCTTTTAATCTAAGGGAAAAGCTCTTAATAATAAACTTGTCCCTTCACACAACATTATTTTGAGCCAAAAATATTTTACAGATTATACAGAGATTATCACTAATATTATTTATGAAAACATTAAAAGCATAAAAAAATATATTACAAAAAATTACTGACTTGAATTGTAATAGATTTGGCTCACATTCGCTTTTTTCTTGGTAATGAAATGAATAACGTAGAACTAAAATTTATTTGTCATTAGCAGTTAAAAAGTTTAAAATTCATTCGTTATTATAGCTATGCTATTAATTGCGCCATACAGGAGTTAGCACGTGATTTTCGAAACAAATGTAATCGACACTAATACAGTTATAAAATTGTTTTTGTTTTGATTTCTTCGTAACTAAAACCAGACTACGAAAATAGACGAAACAAATTGTTTGAGAAGGATTGCTCAATTTGTTTTTGTGTTGTTTCTGCACATGAGCACAAACCAGAAAACAAAGCCGATCGTCTGTAAGCCAGCTAACAGCCGCCGCCAGCCACAAACAATACATTAATTTAATCTTACGCCGTTGCGTGCCGCTAAAAAAGAAAATAGTGGGAAATAAATGGAAACGTTTTGAAATATTTCCGGAAAACTCGACATCATCATATAATATGATTTTATTGCATTGTTATTTTACACATGAAATTTGTTTTATATAGCTAAGCAGAAAACTTTAACCGGGTGTTCTAAAACACCTCTCTTTTTTTTATACGGAGGTAATTATTTTTACTTAAAAGCAAAAATAAATTTAATTAAAAAGTTTAATGCAAATTAAGTAAAAAAATGTTTAGCTTGAAATTTAAAAAGCCGATTACTTGAAAAATCAGATATAAATTAAAATTTCAATGTTCCGTTATACGTTTTATGCCTTAAAGCTTTGTGAAATAGAACTAATATTCTAAAGCGGTTGTCTCTGAGCTTTTTAAATGAAAGTCAAAATTATTTAACCATAAAAAGGTATTTTTAGTATGTATTATGAAATCTAACTTTATGTAATTTACTTTTTCTAGAAGAGCTTATTTTTGGAAAGCCAAAAAAATTCTCGAACTTTTTGTAATGAAACTTTGGTTAAATATTTTTTTTTTTTGAAACATGTCTAGCCATAACTGCTAAAAAAAAAGCTTAAGCAGCATATTTAGAAATTGAAAATAGATTATTGGGTCAAAAAATGAAGTTCGAAAATTATGTCGCTGAAGCTTTTTTGGCGGTTATGGCATGATGTAATTGTAGATGAAAAGAGATTGATTTATTGTTAGTTTATCAAAAACAATAAAATATTTTCATGTGTATATTTATCTTGTTTTCTTTTCAAATATTCTTCTTGTTTAAGTTTTCAATAGTCGTAGACGGACGACAATTTTTGACTCATAGCCGTCTTATATAAGTTATAAGAGCTTTTACTAAACTTATAATAACTAATTCAAATACATAAAGTGTACTTAAATTAAAGATTTAACACAGATTTTAAAAAAATATATTTTTATATCATGTAATCCTGTAAAATAATGATGATGAACACATAGGCTTTGGATAACATAATAGATATGACAGTGATTTCAAAAAGTTATCTTAAGGCTTAAGAATTACAATCTCCTCTCTCATACTTAAACTTGCAATTTGGCTTTTCTACTTTGCATTCAATGAACAAGAAAATATCCTGATGTCTTTAATTTAAAAATAAAGCTGGGCTAAAGTGAGATTCTACTGCGGCATGCACCACACTGAAGCATAATATACATATATTTTAAGCGTATAGTTTTTTTATGTGCATGTATTTTGTTCTCTTTGTAGCATCATCATACTTCATTGACTTTATGATGGATGTCCTTGCCATATTTAAGTGTTTCTGTGTGTATGTGTGTGTGTTTGTGTGTGTGTGTGTGTGTGTGTGTGTGTGTGTGAGTGTGCAAGTATAAACATACATACATACACAATTTAAGTGTTCTCCCAATGAACATTTTTACCAACTGTCTGAAGTCTGAAAAGAAGTCTTAAATTTTTGGAGAGATTTTGAAGAACTTTCAAAGCTGTATTGATACTTTGTTTCTTCACATTATCTGATATATTATTCGATTAATATCAAAGTAGCCTGGACATCGTCTGAAAAAAATTTAAATGCCTTGAGATATTAAACAAAAAAATCTACTTATCGGCAGACAAATGTATTAAAATACTGAGACGATTTTATGTAATATAAGTTGATTTAATGAAAAAATAGGAATATGAATGACAATTAATAAAAAGAATTATACATACAATTATTAATATACATACAAGTATTTAAAGATAACAAGTATAAATTAAAAGGGTATATCAATACGACATTGTAGATAAGCTGCTTCGTTGCTCTAACAAAATGTTGTAAGACATTCAAAAGAATTGAAGTTAATTCAGGATACTTGCTTACAAAACAAGTATCTCTATTCTATTTTGCGTCTGTTTTATTCTTCGCCAGCTTTTTAAAATTTGCTGCCGCATTGGGGAACCAAAAAAAAGTATTAAAAAGTAAAATGAAAACCAAAATATTTATTTTCATTTATGAAATACCGAAGTGTATTTATTTGACATAAAAGACTTTATTTAATTTGCAAGTTTTGCTTGTTTTTTTTTTGGTTCAGTCAGTAGACTTTAAACCCAGAATATTATTAAATTAGCTAAAAGACTTCGTATGTTTATAGTAAGAGTTAAAAGATATTATTGAGATTCATAATATGCAAACATACTAACTTGCAAAGCATCAAACAAACATATTAAGAAAACAGGCATCTCTATTAGATTTTTTTTTTGTATGACATTACATACAAGTTTTATAGAACTCTTCTGATAAAGAGACTCTCTTTTCTGTCAGGCACTCGAAAAATTTTCGGTATAGTGTCTAAACTTCCTCGCAACTCGTGCACATTCTGAACGAACTCGCCCAAAAATGTTCGCTGGGCTTCCACTGCTTTTCATCTCATTGATAATAATGCCGCAAGAAATATTGCACACTCTTTTCTATATATTGGCAAAATATTTTACATTTTTTTTTTAAACGCTGTTTGTGACTTTGAACAAAATTTTATTTTCCTACTTGAAAGCTAAAGCATTTTTTTTACACACTCAATATAAATTGTGTCCTTTTATTTTGTATACAAGAGCGCAGCAATTGCTTTCTTGTTACCTTTTTATTTATTTTGTTAACTTTTCTCCTTTACTTTTTTTATTTATATTTTTATTTGTGCTGCTTTTTCTTTGCAGAAAGGTGATATAATCGACGTGTTGTCAATGAACGCTTCTGGCATTTGGAAGGGTCGTTGTCATGGCCGTTTAGGTCACTTTAAGTTTATCAATATTGAAGTGCTGCCAGATCAACGGCTAAAGCATTCGCATAGCAAAAATTTAGCCGGTCTGACGGGCAAAAGCTTAGGTGCTGCTCACACTTTGAGTGGACGTCATCTCAATCATAATAATGGACCTCATTCGGTAGAGGATTTATTAATGCGTATTGGCTTAAAAGAATACACATCCGTATTTGTTTTAAATGGGTAAGTTAATGAGTTTTGTGCACTCCAGAGTAAAATTACGTTGTCCACATACTCGTATTGATTTAATAGCAACAAAAAAACAAACGGACAAACAAACGAACGAACCAAGAAACAAAAAATAAAAAGCCCCAAATCATCCCTTTTTTGCTTTTTTGCTTGTTAATGGTTGTATTCATTAATTTTATTTTGTTTTTTTCTCATTTACAGCTACGAAGACCTGGAACTTTTTAAAGAGCTTGAACCTGCTGATTTGGATTATTTGGGTATAGTTAATCCAGAGCATCGTGCCAAATTGTTAACAGCTGTGCAACTTCTACATGATATGGATTGCAGTAAGTTTTCAATGATTTTCTTTTCTTTTTTTCTATTTAGTTTTCTATTATTTCTCATTAGGGATCTGTTATAATAAATAATGAAGGAAACACGTTTTTGTCGTTGTTGTTTGAGTATTAATGTTTAGGCATTAGGAAGTTGTTGAACTTAAAACTGTAACGAGCTTCTAAAGACATTTAATGTTAAGTTGCTTAAGAATGGAGAGAGACCTAAAAGTTATTTTTCATAAGCTATTTGAAGCATTTAAAAGATACTACATACCGTTTGTTAGTTCTACTCAAATAAATAAAATACACAGTTGAATTACGACGGAAGGGAGAGCTTTTCAAACTTTGTAGATGACGTTTTTGTTTGTTGTTGTTTTTTTGTTTTAATGTGGCGGGGAACTATGAATTAAATAAAATGCTGAGAAATACTTAAATATGTATGTATATACATATATCTGGTATTTATGGAATTAAAATTAAAAGAAAATTTTATTGAACAAATATTCTCATATGATTTTGAGCCTGGTAATAGAACACAGTGCTGCGTATCATAGACAAAAAAAAAAAAAATAATTTTATTTTCTTATACGGGTGGTCGATTAATTTTGTTGCATAAAAAAACTTAAATAAATTTTTTTTAAATTTAATTTTCTTCTTCAGGAATTGCGTAAAGCCGTCTACTTACAGTGAGAGTGCAGTGCTTAAGTAAGCACTGCTTGAGTAAGAACTTCACTCTCACACTAAGTAGACGATTTTACGCAATTTCTGAAGAAGAACACCGAAGGTGTTAGAAATATTGAAGAAGACAAAAATATAAAAAATTTCTATAATAAGTAAATCGTTGGTCGAATAAAAAATAAACTGGTGGAATGCATCTGGATGTGGTAAGCCAACAACAAATAATTTTTTTTCAATAATCTTTTTTTTTATAATTAATGAACATCATTGATTTTTATTTGATTTCATAGATAGTTTTTAAAAATAATTGATTTTCAAATGGGATCCACGCTGAGGGAGCAGCATGTGGGACATGACTGCGTGCAGATTTGATGTTGTAATTGCTACAATTATCGTTCGAATCTACTGTTTAAAAAAATTTAATTAACTGGTTTCGATGTATAGACTTCCAGATTACAGTAACCCCGTAGGACAAAATCTGCTGCAGTTAGCTCTGGAGATCGGAGAGGTCATTCATTTGTTGAGTTATTTGAAATAATTTTATTTGGAAAGTTTTGTTCGCAAGTACTTTCGTGAACTTGAACTATTTTGTTGAAACTACGCAGAACTAAAAAGATTTTTATTTCGGTGCAATTCAGGAAAGAAAAATGCCGGCGACATTGTGCAACTCTGTTTCTCTCTCTCTTTCTAGAAGAATATGTGGATTACAGTAAATCCACATTGGACAATTTTGATAAAATTTTGTAGGCCTTGTCTGCCGTTGAAATATGATTGAGCTTGGTTTCGTACTATTCTGCAAAATTCTAAGCATATAGACAAGTCCGTGAGACTTAATTCTTGTGAGATTTGAACCTTATAGGGAAACGAAATCAAATCTGTGTGCTGCAGATACCGGTGTTGCCACTTCGTGAGTAATTTCCCGAATTGGATGTATTTTTTACTGCCTTGTGTAATTAATTTTAGGTGTAGATCAGCCCGAAATTTGTTTTGAATGGAAATAATTGACACAAGTGCATGATAGTGGTTCACAATTGGGAATCCTGTTTCAGCTTTCAATTCCATACAATTTTACTAAACTTAAATGACGATATAACATAGAAGAAACTAATTCTTGAATCACTTCAAGTTATTACGTCTTAACTTGGTAGCACGTTTTATCATCTATTCTACCCTGTAACAAAAAGAAAATTATTTTCAATGCTTAGTAAAACTTGCTGCCTTCTGCATTGAGCGGGCAATACTTATCACAAAGATATCAAATTTATTGCCATTAATAAAACGAACTCTATTGCACGTAGACAAATGCCAAAATCAATTGATAAGTATTGAGATGTGTGTTGAATATTTATAAACTTATCGATATGTAGTCAACGTGGTACGAAAGACAATTAGTAAATATTAAATCAATGTTTTAGTAGTGGAGATGTTGAGTTGAATTAGTGCTGACTTAAAATTACTGACGAAGCGTGGTGATGAGAGTTTGAATAAAGCTGGTGCAAGGAACATGTGTGTTTTGTTTTGAGCTATTTTTTACGCCCATACACAGAGAGACAGAATTCCACAAGCAATTTGACAGTGGCCTCCTTAACTGGGGGTCTCCCTGCAATTAGAAACGAATTCGAATGCTTGTGAACTTGTATGTTAAGAGCATGCATAATTGAAATCATTTTCTTTCGTTGTGAATTACAGCACATAGTGGGATGGATTTTGTTAAAAAAAAATTGAAATAGTTCTGCAGTGCTATGAAATTTCCAACAGCGCTTGAAGAGCCACATTGGGTTAATGAAGAATTTAAAACGGTGCCAAGCTGGTGTTTTTAATCCGATAGAAAATCTCCAAGCTGATTTTTAGTATCCAAGTTGCAAGTTTCCGCTTACAGTTTAGTAAATATTTGAGAAAAAAAATTAAAATTTTGGCTTTTTCACAAATCTTGGTCCACTGTTCTGCTAATGGAGAAGTCAAATCTTGCCTGATTTGGATTTAAAATAAAACTTTTGATATTAAACATGTTTGGTATAGAAAGCACAATTAGGTCAACAATTCTACGCAATTTAAGTTAAAATTAAAAAAAATTCGATTTTTCGGCGTTTTTTGGCAGAATTAATTAATGGGTTAAATATTTCGCTTTTTTTTTTTTTTTTTTTTTTTTTTTTTTTTTTGCAAAAATACCTACTAACCCCATATTTATAATTATTTAAAAGGTAATACTATAAGAAATATTACAAATAAATTTTTTTTTTAATATTTGTTACTGAAGGAACCAGATCGTTTCGTTTTATTATAAATATGAAATTTAAGGCATTTTCCATCAATTCCGAAGCTGATAACAAAAAGTTTATCATTCCTTAAGACATGATATGTTTTTAAATATTTCCAAAAATATTATCAGTAACCGGCGAAAAATAAGAAGAATACAGCAAAAAGTACTGAAAACTGCAATTTCGGGGATTTTGAGTGATTTTTATGGGAATTGCCGGGAACTCAAAAGCAAATGCTATTTGTTCTTACTTCTTATGTATTAACTGCAAAAATGTGTACTTTTTACCATAATTATCTTTTTTTAGCTATATTTCCTTTTCGATTTAAAGCCAGGATTTTAAAAACAAACATGTTAATATTTCATTGCAGCTTCAAATCTTCCTCGAACCGGCTCCGATGTTGATATTGCTGGCTCCAGTTCGGAAAACGATGAGGCTCGTTTGAATAACATTAACAAGAAGCATGGAGCTTCACCGTTCGGCCGCAGACATTTTCCTCGAGACTCCGGCTGCTATGAGGGATCTCCATTACCCACATCTCAAACACCCACACAAACTTTAGCCTCCACCGATGACTCGAATAGCTTGGATGATGTGGTTACGAAGTGCTCCAGTGAAATAATGAAGAGAGTCGAGAGTGCACGTAGAATGAAGGACAATCCATTTAAAACAAATACTGCCTTGCCAGCGCGCGTTGGCAAGAAAGGTCTGTTGGGTGCGGGTATACTACCCGATGACACACTTACGCGTGGAGGTGGTCTCAGCGAGAAATCTAGCGATTCAGGGGTGAGTAGCAGCTCGTTATCTTCAGGGCCCATGAAAAATAGCACTTAACATTTGCCTACCATACTCGCCCACGAGTTGCTATTGGGCGTGCCTATGTCTAGCAGTGGGGAAACCTTATGTGGCGCCATATCGCCCACAACATCGGTGGCCTCAGCCGTTATACCAGGCTGTGCTGCGACTGCAAACTATTTAAGATCCTTGGCCGCGGATGAAAACACCTGCAATACTCTGCCACACGTAGCAACGCCCAGCTCAGCCAGCGGCACCCTGAATGCCTCCACTACCGGTACAGGCCTAACAAATAATCTACAATTGAATCGTAATTTGGTAATGCTACGCAATCATTTACGTAAAAATATCAATAATACAGCAGCTATTGTGAATACGGCCGCTATTGGCGGCACCCTCACCGCCAACTCTAACTCCAATGCCAACGCCACCACCACCGCCACCTCTAACAACACCAACATCACTACACTTAATAGTAGAGAAGCAGCAAAGGAACAATAGCCCAGTTGTAGCACAAAATTACTAAAATACTACTTCAGCTTCGTGAGTACGTATGTATTGAATTAATTTATAAATTATATAAAAATTCTATAAAATATTATTATATATAAAAATATATATGAAATTAAAATTAAAAATATGAACTACATAATTTAAGTCTGATTCTAAACACATGACAAATTGTCATGCAAATATTGCTTATTTTTAATTTGATTTTAGTTGTTATTTTTTCAACTTGTTTCTTGAGCTTAAAAATTGAACAAATAATTTTTAGACAAAAGCAACATTTAGCCTTTCCAAGGGGTAAATTTTCAAGCATTTAGTTTTATTTAATTCTCTTGCACTCTATTTTAATCCAATTGTTTATTATTTTATTAAGTATTGATAAAAAAACATAAAATAAAAACTTTTGTTTCTATTCTCTTAAGACTTAATTTTGAATATAAGTAAAAGAAAAATGCTGTGATTCTTTAAATAGAAACAAAAAAAAAAGAAATAATAATAATCATTATATAAAAACAAAAAGCAAATCAATTTTGTATAAAGTTTCGTCGTTCAGTTCAAATGTACAGTGTGTATAAAATAAATTTAAATTAAAAGAAAAACAAACGAAAAACTAACAAAGCAATGCAGATAAACGAAAATTAAGCAACAAAAACATTACACATTCAATAAAATACAATAGAAACATTTTTTAAAGTATTTTATATTAAATTATACTTTTCTCAGGTGATGGCATTTATGTATTGTATGAAATAACGAAAAAAAATTAAACAACAAAAATTGTTTTAAATAAAAACAAAAGATTATTCAAGAAAAACACACCACAAAAAACCAACAAACAAACAAACAAACTAACAAAACCCCCACCCGCCCTTTTATTAAAAAAGAAAAATTAAATAAAAAATAATAAAAATAAAAGCAAAATTGTATGACTTAGGGCCATTACGACTATTACAACTTCACGTTAGTTAAAAGTAGGATTTTATCGGACTTATAAAAAGCTTTCCATTATTACAAATTGGATTTAACTTACCAGGTAAAATAAACTTGCCTGTAATTTATCACTCACTTTAGGTTAAAGTAAAATTTTGCAAATGATAAAGTTTTTATACGTCCGATAAAATCCTACTTTTAACTATTTTTAAGTTGTAATAATGGCCCTTAGTATATTATATACTTCCAGCTAGCTTTAAAAAAATTAAAACACTATTTCTAGATTTTTTGTATAAAAAAAAATTATTTTGACAAAATACAGGGTGTCCACTCTGTATTTCGGATATGTGTTTTCATAACAACGAAATCGCAAAGCATTTTATTTCGTCTCGAATTACTGAATACCCAGCAAAAAATTAGACATTACCATCTGAACTTACTTGCTATATAATGACTTACTTTTTAGATTACCAAATTGAAGTACTCGCTTACAAAACACATTACGCAAATTTTTAAAAATAGGAAGCAGAAATTGAACATATTAGTTGAGTTTTAAAAGAAGACATGAAAATATTGCCAAAATAAGTAGTTATTTTAAATAAATTAAAAATATTTCTAAATTGCCTACTTAATTATTTTAAACTAAAAAATAAGTACTTACATTTTCGAAAATAATTATTTAAATATAAGTAGTTCTAAATATTCTTTTTTTTTCATTTACGGTTTTAATAAAAGTTCATCAATGAAAGCAATTGAATTTTAGTTAATTTTAATTATCATTCGAACTCCATTTGTTTCTATGTTTGTGATTTGAACGGACTAAGGTTCGTATTGCTTTTTAAGCCAATTGAAATTTTTCTAAATATAGTATTTATAAGTAACAATAGAGGCACTGATACGAATAAAATATAACCCACTTCAATTGAGTTTATAAAAGAAATTTTACAAAATGGTGTATTTCGTAGTAAAACAATAAGTTTTTTTAAATTATTTAAATTTTTCTTAAAAGTTGTTATATGCATATTTGATCAAACTGAGTTTTTAACCATGACCTTCCATTTACTCAAACAACGGCATATTTAAATAAATTCAGTAAAGTGCGACTCTGACTCGCGCAGGAACACTAGATATGTAATTTAATACAAACTTCATCCCATATAATATATAGTTTTGGAATTTTTTTCGTCTTTGGGGTCTTTTCGGTTTTTGCGTTTTTTCGGCGGTTTTTGCGTTTTTCGGTTTTGGAGATTTTTTTAAGTTTTGGCTCTTTTTTTAGTTTTGACACTTTATTTTCTTGTTTTGGCGATTTTTTTTGGTTTTTCGCGTTTTATCATTTTGGCGATTTTTTATATTTTTGGCGATTTTTTTAATTTTTGCGATTTTTTTTATTTAAATTTCTTTTTTTAGTTTTGGCGACGTTTTCGCGTTTTGGCGATTTTTTTCGATTTTTGGCGTTTGTTTTCATTTTTGTGTTTTTTTTTTCATTTTGGCGATTTTTTCGAATTTGGCGATTTATTTTAGTGTTAGAATTTTTTTTTAATTTTGGTGATTTTTTTCGTTTTGGCGATTTTTTTTTTAGTTTTTGGAGTTTTTTTTTTGGTTTGGCGATTTTATAATTTTCGGTTTTTTTTAGTTTTACCGTTTTTGAAAATTTCAAGTGTTTGCCTCTTACGGTTTCCAAGATATAGCAAATTGTCAAAATTACATAGTCAAAATTGCATTAACTGATGGACCACCCTTTAATTTAATTTTTTTTTTTTTAATTTTAGTATTAATTGTTGTAGTCTGTATAAAAATACACTAATTTTACAAATTTCAAGTTTCAATATACATATGTTCATACAATTGTATGTATATTACATGGAATTTTAACATTTTTCGTTGCTCGTTTTGGAACACCCTTTAATTTTTAATTCTCATGTATTTGTTGTTGTAGCGGCCAAGGTTCTACATACTGTGTCCAAATTTCAGGTCCGTATCTCTTACGGCTCCTGAGAAAATACCGTGTGACCGACAGACGGACAGACGGACAGCGTAGCGAAAACAATAGTGTTCCTTTTCACCTTTGGCGTACGGAACCCTAAAAAAATTAGTTCAATCAAGAACAAAATAAATATTTCCCTCAGCGGAAAATATAATTAATTCCTACAATAAACAACATAACTACTTCTCAAGAATCGATTATTTTAGTCTCACGCCTTGTTAAAATCATTAAGTTGGTAATCCAGTAAGGAACCGCTTCCACCAAAAATGCTTAATTCCAAACTCGATAACCTTTTTTGAAATTTTTTGCTGGGTATATCCTCAGAGCAGCACGATTTTGTAGTCTAGTGCAGTTGACATGTAAAATTGCGGTGCATTTTATTTTACATTGCAAGCATTTGCTTGCTAGTGGAAAATACGCGTTTGCACCGAAAATACGGTTTTTAAAAAGTGTGATGCATTACACAGAAAAAATTATTCTCAAAAAATGTTTAAACAAATATTTGTTTGAAATCAAACTTAGTTTCAGTAAATATTCTGTACTGTTCCAGTAGATTAATTTCTACCAAAAAACTGTGTAGAGAAGAAACAGGCCACGACGTTTGTCGGCTACTTTTCGGCATTTACATGTTTACAACACGATCAATAAAAATAAACAACAACAACCGCACAACAGCACTTTGTTCCTATCAACAAGCAAGATAAACACCAACACACTGAAATAACATTTTCTCTCAGCCGAACTATGATTAATTTAAATTTTTACAAAATGTTTATCAGAATTTGCAAAATTATTTGTAGGACCGCATTCAAATAAAATATTAACTGATTCAACGAATTTGGTTACTGAAAATGAAATTTAGTTTTTTCTGTGTAAACACTTTCAGCGCACCACTAGCTGCATTTGTCGCCTTGTAGCCAGTGTGCACACTTAATTTTTTTTTTGAATTCAGTAGAATCGGTATTCGAATTCGGTAGAAAATTTTTTTATTCAGAGAAATATAAAAATAACAATCCAATGAAACATAAAAAATAAAAAAATATATGTACTTATAATTATATAAAGGGTAAGTGCAAGGAGTATCAAACTAAACAGGTTCCAAAAGCGCATTTAAAACTTCACATGTGATTGGAAATTAAACTGCCATAAACAATGAAATATTTCCAATAAAAAAGGGTCATCCCCAGTTATTTGCTCTTACCCTTTATACAGATATGCTATGCTTACATAAAATAATATGCATAAATAACAGGAATTCAGTTTTTGTAGATAGGTTTTATAAAGCTACTAAAATAACTTTTATTTGACAAACATTTCTAACTACAAAGATTATATGTAAGATCCATTTATGAGTTTAAACTTTTGTGCAAAAATTATTAAATCATTGGGAGGAATAAATATTTCATCCCCAAGGCACAATTCAAATAGGTAACTTATAGTTTCAGTCTTTAACCGATTTCTTTGTTCTGTTTTAATGATTTTCATGAGAGAAAATGACCGCTCTGCGGCCGCACTGCTATACGGCAAAATAGGCAATTTACACATATATCGACTTAAATTACTAAATAACTATATTCACTAGATTTCAGGCCTTGTTCGGTAGAATTGGTAGATTGTTAAATTCACAAACATATTCGGTAGAATCTACCGCACAGGCAGCTGATTTTCAAATAGAAAAAAAAAATTAAATTTATAAAAATAAAAGTACAGTGAACTCCCGGAAACGTGAACTAATTTTTATCAAGAGTGTTCACGTTGTTGATTACGAAAAATTTTTAACAGAAAAGTACATATGACCCCTAAGCAATAAAGGTACCAACAGACGACATGTTTTTCACATTGTATGTACCAGAATTTACATATGTAAACGAAGACATGTCGTGTGTTACCTTTAAAACATTGCTTGTGTAAAAAACACGACAAAAAACATAACACATTATTTGAAATAGAGCGTGTTCTATTTTCTTATGTTAAACATACAGCTCCAAATGTCTATGTCATGCGAACAAATTCGTCGGCGGTTGATTATGTGCACTATCATTAGCCGTCTGAATGAAGTATTTTGCAAGACAAATTAATTATATATTTTTTTTTTAATTTAACGTTGTCGTTTTATTAAAATAAGTCCAAAAATGTAAAGATTTTTAGATACAACCTCAACGTCTTGTTTAAAAAAGAAAAAAAATTAAAAAAGCAAATTTGCGTCGCCAGTACTACAGCGACGGAACCAAAAATATTTCGACGGCTGCAAGCCATTTATAAAACAAACTACGTGGATATTTATGTACTGAAAAAGAAGAAGTGATACTATATGTACGTTTGTGACCAAAAATTATAAACCTTATGTAAATTAACCAATATTGACAAGCATAAAGAAAAACATATGAGTTGAAAACTTAAAAAACACATGTAAAAAACATGTCGTCTGTTGGTACCTCAACTTCAAACAAACAATTCAAGACCAGATATTGAAATTGGATAAAAAATGAAAATTTTTTACATATATTCACTTTAAATATTATTATTATTATATTATTTCATCTTTAGGCGTTTTTTAATTGATAACAAATTTATTTAAATATCGATATTTCGCTGCTGGTAACATTTTAGCTTTGAGAGTATTCAATGTGACACTTAAAGTGTACAGATTTCCGAGTCGTTCATACATATGTTCGAGTGTTCATGTTTTCATGAGTTCACTGAACTCTTCTAAAATATACTTATATTACGTTAAGATATAAAAATTAATCAATTCTTTTTACCAAGCTCTTGCTTGGCAAAATACTTATCTCTAAAATCTGATATGCTCTATATATTATTTCTCTTCGTCAGAGTGTTATCACATTTCTAGGCAACATGCTAACTTGACAATATTTTTTCCCATATAAAGAATAAAAGGTGAACACTTTTTTCACGAGAAATATTTCCTGTGAACAAAAATATGGTGAACAAAATTAGGAAATAGTATACTCACACAACAACAACGTAAATATTGGCGATTAAAGTTTTAGGGAAAGGGAACACTTTTCACGTGAACTTTTATTCCCGATAAGGGTGATTATGTCCTTTACTATAAAGGTAAAAATATTTACAAGTAAGCAGATTCCTAGAAATGAGAGTTTAAGGGTCTTATCCCCGCCCCCTGATTGAAATTTCCGGGTTTTAATTTTTCTAGGCTTTAGCTCTATCGCGAGGGCGTAGCTACGCCTCCAAAAATAAAATTGAGGTATTTTGAAATATTTTCAGTTGTTATGCTAATAATACTCGAATAAAAATATTCGCATAAGAATATTCGAATTAAGATATTTGAATATACATTTCAAATAAAAGTTATTCGAATATTATTTGATAGGAAATATTCTAATATTATTCGATTCAAAACATTCGTATATAATTCGATTAATGTTATTCAAATAATGCTATTCGTATAATATGTCTTGTTATTATTTCAATCATTTGATTTAATTTGATTTGATGATAGTGTTCGCTTAATTTAGTTATTATTTTACGCACAATTTCGTTTTAAATAACATTGTAAGTAAAATTTTAAATTTCGAAATGGCACAGAAAAACTCAGATAAAGCCTGAATAAAGTGCCATACATAGTTTTGAAAGATTTGATCAAACTCAAGAGATATTGCATTTTTAATTTTGTATTGTCTCTCAAGCGATTTGTTGGCGTTTTGAGGAAAATACACATAAAAATCTCTTGAAATTGCTTCAGATTTTACTTAAGTGCTGAAATTTAGCTCTTATGGTGATGGTTTTTTACTTTCCGGCTGGCACAATTCATTTATTTTTAAAGTATTTTACTATTTAATCCATATTTGACCAATTTTATAAATTTTTTTTAAATATATTTGTTTCTTCTTAATCACGCTCAAGGTCATAATCATTTAAATAAAACTCTTTTAGTTTTATTAAAATATTGATTTTGTTTAATCTTTTTATTTTTTCAATATTTCGAACACCTTCGTTGTCCTTCTTCAGGAAAAATTTTAAATTTTATTCAAATGATTATGACCTTGAGCCTGATTAAAAAGAAACAAATATATATATAAAATTTCTAAGGTCGAAGAAAAATTATCAAAATTTTTTTTAAATATTTTTTTTTATAATTTATAAAATTACATTAAATAGTGCAACAAAGAAAAATTAATTGAATTGTATCCACCCAATAATAGACGGTTATCATTGTTAGAGTTAAGTATCGACAAATAAACAATATAAAACATTATTTTAAAAGACTTTTAGAAACATTTTATGCATAATATAATAATATGTAATAGCTTTCGAGACATTACAAACTTAAAAATATACAAGGAGGATCAATAAGTCCGTGACTTTTCGAACTTGGCACGTAATTATATGAAATGCAACAGTGTTCCCATCAACTGCCACCTGTTAATAGATTACTGCAAAATTTTGAGCAAGTGTCGTCACTTACTTTGCTTTTAACAGCTGTTCAAAACATACAGCCTCGTGTATTTTTCTAAAAATGGAAAAAACTGAATTTCAAGTGCTTATTATTTTTTGCGAAAAAAAAAAACGGTCAATCAAACCAAGGAAAAGTTGTAAAAAAGTGGATTACTGACTATCGTTGTGGTCGCACAAGTACAAATGACGCTGAACGTTCACTATACCCGAAAATATTGGAAAAAAATGTCGAAAGTTGTTTGCAAGATGGGTGCCGCGTTTGCTCGCAATTGACCATAAACGTGTAAACGTGTGGAACTTTTTGCTGTACTGCGGAGACCCAGCAGCAGTCTAAACCTTCTCCGAAGAAGGCCCAGGTGAGTTTGTCTTTCAGTAAGGTAATGCCAATAGTTTTTTGTGATACACGCGGGATAATCCACATCGATTACCTTCAAAAGGTAAAAACAATAAACGGTGAATATCATGCCAACTTATTAAACCGATTTATTAAGGATTTAAAAAGAAAATGACCAAGAAAAAAAATCTTTTTTATCAAGATAACACATGAGTGTACACGTGTGCAGTCTCAATGGCAAAACTCTATGAATTGGGCTACGAATTGGTACCCCATCCGCCATATGCTCCGGACTTAGTCCCTAGTGACTACTTCCTATTTCCAAACCCAAGGAAATGGCTCGGTGGAAAGAGATTTGGCTCCAACGATGAAATTATTGGCTACTTTAAAGACCTCGAAAAATCCTATTTTTGGAAGGGATACAAAAACTGGAGAAACGTTGGACTAACAGCCTGTTTTTCGAAAATGAATAAGTGTATATGTTCTTTAAAATAACGAATGAAACCATGTTTTCGTTTTTAAAACATTCATTTATTTTCGTGTGTCTGACAATAAAAGAGCTTTTAATTTTTCACACTCATAAAATTTTTTATGTAAAATTAATTAAAAATCTGTCTACATATTTTTCATTTGACTTTAAAGAAAATGTTATTTAATTTTTAATGTTAGAATGTGAACTGACCTAAAACAGTGAAAAACTATTTTTTCCTTTTATTTTTTTACTACAAATTACAAAAAAATTTAATAAACGAAAAAATCTAAATGGCTTTTTCTATAAGCGGATTTATTTAACTTTCACAAGAACGTATCTTGATTTCCGTACAAATCAAAGATGTTTCCCTTGCTTCTATAATTTTTCTGTGAAAAAATCAACACCAAATTCAATATAAACAAATAACTTTTGTTTTATTTTCAAATAACAAAAAATTTAAGTATTGAGTCAAAATAGAGTAAAGATTATAGAGAAAAAAAAACTTAGTTCTCATAAACAACGGAAAATACGAAATGCAATGAAAATCTGTTTTAATGGGTAAATGGATTTCCACTTGCATGCTAAAATCAATTGAAAATTAAACTGCTTACCCCCTTATTGATAAAATTTAAAATTAATTTGAAATGAATTTTATTTAAAGTTATTCATAGAAATTTTTTTAATAGATATTATTATTTTTTTTTTTTTTTTGTATTCCTTCACTGTAATAATTTTTTGAGTGTAAATTTTTGGTTATACCTAAAAAGCTATTTTTATGTCAAAACGAAAGCTTTAGAATATGTCAAGGCACATTTATTTCCAGGTAATATCAGGATTACAAGAACAACGAAAAAATACAACAATGAAAAAAACAACATGGCTTTTAGTTGATCCAAAATATCAAAAATAGAATTTGTTGTAAAATAATAATAATGCAAATTATTCACATAAATTTGAAAAAATTTCTTCACGGCAGCTACCACTAACAAAATTTGCAACGTTTAGGCACTTTTCACAAGTTTTTAATAGTTTTTTCATATTTTTAAATTTGTTTCAAAAGAATTTTTTTAATAAAATATTTTTCACATTGAAAACTTTTTAACATTTTTTTTAATTTCTCCTTCGTAAACAATTTTTGAAGCTTGGAATGAACTGCGTTTCCGCTACTACCTGGTGAATGCGCCTTGGAATATGTTTTATAAAAATCAAATTTTAAACGTTATCGTTTATAAACGAAACATAAAAACGAAAGGGCTTATGTTTTCTAAAAACAGGCTGTAACTGTATTGAGTTAAAAGGAGATTATGTTGAAAAATAAATTTTTGTTTTGCAAAAAAAAAAAAAAAACTGTTTCATTAAAAAAGTCACGGACTTATTGATCCGCCCGGATCACGGATTTGACCTATGGCCTGTTTCACAATAACGAAAGAAAACTGAAACGAAACTTTGACTGAAAATTTATATTGAAAACAAGAATAAAATATGAAAATTTGTTTTTGTTTTCAATATAAATTGTAAGTCGAAAGTTTCGTTTCGTTATTGTGAAACAGGCTACTAATCTTTTAAAACGGAGTATTCCACTGTGTTCTACGTCCAAAAATTATTTTTCTGTGTCATTCTGCCCTTCTTACAGTGTAATTATTTTAAAAGTACTTAATTGGAAGTATATGATTTTTTTTTAAGCCCGACAGACGTTTACGAAACTGTTAACTATCAAACAAACTGTCATACTGTGGTCACGTTTCAACATTTATGAACAGTATCCTCTGGCAAGTCATTGATTGCTGCTTGAACAATGCTACCAAATTACTTGTATATACATATATGTTATGAAAACCAGTAATTAATTCGAGAAATTTATAGACCACTAGGTGATTTTATGGCACAAATAATCGTCCACCTGAGCAAGCCGTCAAATTTTTTAAATAAATAAAATTGTAAAACCAATCCACAATAATCCCTATAGAATTCATTAAATAACAAAATTAATATGAATACTCTTTTATTTTGCACTTTTCAGAGCGCAGTTTTTAAGTAGTCGGCTTTTAGTAACTGTTCCTACGATCAGCATTGTCAACTTTTAAATTTCAAAAAGCACTGAAACCAGGAAAAAAATGCGTAATTTAAGTAAAAAAGCACTAAATTGAAATTTTTTTGTTTTATAAAAAAAAAAAAAAAAAAAATTATAAAAAATATAGAAGTCGGTTGACCTTGCATTTTATTTATGAGAATCAGTCAATTCTAAAATCAATTTGACGAAACCTTTTTAAATTATTATAAAAAATTTGATTTTTTTCGTCAACGAAGAAACAAATCACCTGAAATTAGCAGTAATTGGCAAGTCTTTTTGACTTTCTGATTAGATTTTGAACTCGATGGGAGTAGTAGTTAATTTTTTTAAAATCAAGTATTTGATTTTTATTAAACCATGCTGTGGAAACATTCTTTGACAGCAAACGCAATATTAATAACAAAGTTACAAAATTAAAAAAAAAGTAATTTGCAAGTTAACCAAGCTATATATACTTAAATTATTTTTACTCTTATTTTAGAAAATAGGACCGAAGTAGGTTATAAATATGTAACCTAAAACGGCAGCTCTATTAGCAACACAATTTTCTCGTTTCAGACCGCTTTTATACAAAGCCAAGTGTAAGGACAACTTTTTACGTATTTTAGACTTAAATAAAGTAATAAAGGTAAAAACGTGTTCAACTTCTGTGTTTAAACATTAAATTTGATGGAAATGCAATTTCGATTATGCCCCAAACGAGTTTATATCAAATGAATCGTAATAAGACTTTATTTCTGCCCAAAACTCGATAGCGAACTCAAAGTTTATCCATTGCATTAAGTGAATTATTCTCTTTTTACCGTATATACTAGAAAATATTTCGATATTAGACTATACTTGCATTATGTCTTCTTTGTCCTATGGCAAAACACTGTTTCCAATAATTGTGCTTATGAAAGTTTGAATTGAATATAAAATGCACGTATTTCTTCAACCAATTTTTGTACAATCTTATTAGAACATTTTGAAATGTTCCATTTTTTAATTGTTAGACTTCTACAAAAAAATATATGTATTATATAAGGAAAATTCTTTTTGAATTTTGGGTTTAGTCACTAAACTTTAGTGCCACCGCCAAGAAATAAAAAGCACCAAAAATTAGTTTAAAAAAGCACCGAGCACTAACTTCAAAATTTTTCGCGTCGAAAATTTCAAAAAGCACTAAAAACGGTGCGAAAAGCACCGAGTTGACAACCCTGCCTACGATGTTGACAACGTTCGACTTGTCGCACACTTACATTCACACCAAAAAAACATTTTAAAATTTTATTTTGGTATATTTTTAACCCCCGACTAAAAAGGGGGTGTATTAAGTTTGTAGTATGTGTCTGTCCGTGTCCACGTACAGGTCAAACGGCTGGACCGATTTTCATTTAGTTTTTTTGATCGAGAGGCTTCTTAGCTATGTTTGAAGAAAATCGGTCCAGCCGTTTAGCAGATAAATACAACATCTTTTCTGAAAAAAGTCTGGGGTTTTTAAAATTTTTAATTTTTGTTATTTAATTTATATTTATGTACTTCAATTTTAAAATAACATTTGGAAATAGTGTTTTATTTTATTCTCCTTGCACTTTTATATGTAAATATTAAATGTATGAATATAATTAATTAATTAATTAATTAATTAATTAAGAATTAATTTTTATTTAATAATAAATAAATAAAGAAATAAATAAAGAAAATAATTTTGCTATTTTATATATAATTTGTTCTAACAAGTCTTGTAATAAAATCAGCATGAAAGAAATAGAAAGAAAGCAGAGTATAAACAAGTGAGACTTAGTTAAAGAAGAACATATACCACTTTTATATATGTATACATACATACGTCCAATTAATTTTATATAAATGCAATTTATCCCTAATCTTTTTAATTAAGCCAGAGCAACAGAAGTGTTTTTCTTATTTGCTGTAAGAAAAAAATAATTTTTTTTTTCGTTTGTAAAGAGCAATAAAAACAAAATGGTATGTGATATGTTGCAGATGCAAGTTGAGAGGAAATGTTTTACTGTAAATCTTGCTTTTTAGGTTCTATTTTTTTTTAAATATGATGTTTCGCATTTAGCTTCTAAGATGAAAATACTTATTTTACTTTTTGCTATTTGCAGTTGTATGCAGCTTATTTTAAATTCTCTAATATCGTTTCCTACTTTTTTTTATTCGCTTACTCTTGCAAATACAGTGCGCTCAAAAAGTGATAAGCTCTGTATTCATTATATAAACATTTGAATTAAAATTTCTTGAATTTTGAAAAAGATTTCCAATGAATTCATGTAAATATAGTTTACCTAGTAAACAAAAATATTCAGGTATGTGATGGAAAACGATCGTTTTCAAAATGATTTCAAAATAATCGTTTTGAAAAGATGTGATGAATGCTGGTCGATTTTGAGTATCATTTTTGAGCCAATCTCAAACAAATGACTTCGTAAAAGCACACTTGAAGATCAAATATAGACAATACAATAGAGCTGTAAAAAGAAGTATATCAAAATGTTTTGGAAAAACCATTAAAAACAAATTTTAAAGCTATTGACAAAACGACTATAGACAACTCATTATCGTTTTCAAATTGCTTTTGTGTCTTAATCGTTTTTCATCACATACCTGATTACATTTTAGAAAAAGTTCCAAAAAGCTGTTCCGTTGATGCTCAAGCACATTACTATATTTACATAAAAGATGTTTCTAACAAGTAGCTTTCTTTTCTAGAAAAAAATGTCAGAATATAATTTTACTTGGGAAGAACTGATTGTTAATAAACTAAATAAAAAATCCTTACAGCAATAAATTAGCAAAATAGTTCTAGTTTAAAAAAAAAACTTGGGCTTTCAAACATGCAGCTAGACTTTTTGCTCGCACTGTACCAACCAATTTAAGCAATTTGTGAAAACAACAGCAACAACATTCGATAACAACACTAACACACATAAACACACCCACCCACACCCACAGAGCCAGACACACACAAATCAATAGACCAAATGATTGTTTAGAAAAACATAGTTTTTCTAACAATTTTAGCGAAAACATATGATTCCTAAATATTGATATGAGTATTTCCAATTATCTACAGTAAAATCAACACAAACTAATTCTAAAATAAAAACAACAATAGACCAATTATTGAAATGTTTTAATATTGAATATACATTTTACTTTTTTTCTTTAAAGTATGTTAACATATTTTTTTTTTTTGTATTAATCTGCACCAGCTGCCAATTTTTATAAACTTTTTTTTTCACATTTTTTGCTTTGATAAATGTAACCTTGTTTACACCTAATCCGTCAATATTTTATAAAAAAAAAGAAATTTTATAGTTAAAAGAAGATGAAAAAAAGAAAGAAAAAAAAACAGTCAAATACGAAAAGCAATATTTTATGGGTTTAAAAATCAAATCAAAAATAAAAAAAATTATAAGAAAAGTATTACCAGAAATTATTGTAGATAAAATAAACAATTTTAATTTTATTTCGTAGAACTATTAAATCTGTAAAGAAATTAATAATAATAGAAATGTAAATAACAAATTGTCAAATTATTATTAAATACAATAAGAAGAGTATAGAATAAAAAAACTACAACAACAACTTTAAGCCATAAATACAATCATTGAGTAATTATTACTTAAGTAAACAAAGTTAGCAATACAAATATAATCAAAATATCTTAGATTAAAACAATTTATCGTATTAAAACTTTTTACTATAATTTTGCCACTTAGAAAAAATTTGAAAGTTGTAGAAATTTGTGGGGGAAAATATTAAAGGAATAATAAATGGTTCCAGGAAAAACAAAATGATGTAGTATATCATCAGCTTTGCCAAAAATTCAAGGCGAGCTTAATTAATCATAGACAGACATTTTTTATAATGCTTTTTTAAACATAATTACTAAACAATCGATTTAATGAAATTCTCACAATTACTAGGTGCGGCGGCTTCTTTTGCATAGACAAGCAAAATTTATTTTCCTTCAGGCATTGAATTCACTTTTCAGATTTACTGCACAAGTGGCCTACAACGAGATGCAAGCATATGTTTACTCCATATTTTAGAACTTTAGACTCAATTTCACCAACTTATTTAAATATCAATTTATATTTGAGGAGCTGGCGAACAGAACTCGATATGTCCTCAGTTAATGACTCTCCAAGTACACATCTATGAAGTTACGAAATATTTTCATTTAAAATTAATGCTGTCCTACATTAAAAAAATAATAAAAACTGAATTTTCCTTGCTTGTCTCTATCTAGGTAGTTCAGTAATTTGCCTGTCCTGTAAAAAAATTGTTAACGGGACTAGTCCGGTTTTATTCGCCAGCTCCTCATATAAAAGTAATTTTTTCATAAAAAAATGAATTAAAATCGACATTTAAACATGAATTGTTATTTAAATAGAGTTGGTGAAATTGGCCCTAAGTCATGTTTTAGACACGCCAGTTTTTCTTGCTCAACTTTCTATTTTATAATGAGAAAAAGAAAAAGATAGGTATACAAAAGGTATATATTACTTTCTCAACCCTCTCATACAAAATCAAAAGTTGAAAAAATAAAACTAATGTGTCTAAAACCTGACTAAATGAATTTCACATTGTAACGCTCACAAAAACGCAACCGTACAAAATTCAATTGAAACAGGTGTTTAACGAACTATTACGTGTGTTTACTGAGTGGACACTGGAACAATGAAAAACTGACCCTAAAATTCCTATTTCCCTATTTCTGGATGAATGGGTATGTAAAAAAAACAAAGTTGTCGAGTTTTCAACGATACTGATTCAAATGAGATCAAAAAGCGTGCAGTGCCTACATTGCATGCAAAGTATTTGGTTGATGTTGATTTTCTACTGGTGATGTTACTGGTCTATATACATATGTTTGAGAACGTTGTTGGCCAGGCCAGAATTGTACTATATGGAGAACAAGTGCATGTGGTTTGAACAGTGGCGCTATGTGGTGTCACGTTACACGTTTTCTTGTTGAGTTTTCTTAGGTCACAGGTCTACACGAATTACTCACAAATGACAGTGGCTTTCAAAACCAATATAAGCATTGCCATCGGGAAAAAATTCACTCTGAATTATGTGACAGAGTCATGAAAAATTTTACACTTCCAAAGCAAACGAACCCTTGACCAACATTCGTAACATCATGCATATTCCCTACATAATGGCATCAATAGTCCTTTCAAATGAATAAAAATTATACATGATATCTCACATATATATATATCGATGGTTTACTAACGCAACCTCGTAACTTAAAAACTACTACTTTTCAGTAGAGACAAAAAATGATTTATAACAAGTATTTAATGAAAATTTACAAGTATTTAATTGAAAATTTAACAAAATTCATCCCAGTAATTAGATTATAAAAAAACATATATTAAAAATGTTTAAATACTTGTTATAAATCATTTTTTGTCTCTCCTGAAAAGTAGTAGTTTTTAAGTTACGAGGTTGCGTTAGTAAACCACTGGAAACAACAAAAAAATTTTAAAATTTGTTTTTGTTTTGAATGTAAGTGTGCGACAAGTCGAACGTTGGTGACATCGTGGGACAGGCCCTAAAAGTGAAAACTTTCCAAACAAATGAGATTAAAAAATTTTCGGGAAATTTTTCACTTTTTCGGCTACCTAAGCGCTACCTAAACAGTGTTAAGAATCATTCCCAGGAAGCTCATACGTTCTAAAAAGTTGTTTATTAAGATCTAAGGTACATTTCTGCAGTTGATTGTTTCCTTGAATTTTGAACGATTTGCTACCTATGGACCTGAACAGGGGAAAAAAGTTAAACAAAAATCGAATTTTTTAAATTTTTTGCGATTTTGATTTTGAATATGAAGTTTTATGGATTTTATATGTTCACAATTTATGTTATTTATGACAAAAGCTACAAATTTGCCTCAGAGAGTTAATCAAAATTCCGAACGGTTTGCAAAGTATGAGCCTCAGAAAATGCAAAAGTAAACGTAAGGTGTATTACTTGGGGAAAAAATGGGAGACACGGTTGCTTGTTTTTGGTCTTTTATCACGTAGTGATGTCCGTATATGGTTATATTTCCATGACTTAAAAAATTACATATGGTGAGTGTAATGAAAAATAATCACCCATACCGTGAAAGACAAAGGAAATTTTTGTTCCCATGGAATTTTTATCATGAAATGCTGTCGTGAATCTCCCGTGAAACATTTTCCCGCTAAAGCTTTTATTAATTGAAAATAAAACAAATTTAAGTGCAGTAATTAGAAATACATAAATTTTATTTTCCAAATGAAATGCAGTGGAAAAAAAATTCATGAAATTTAGTGTATATGCGAACCAAAGAGGTTCATACTCTATATAAATAGATATTGCAGGAAATAATGGAAGGTTAACCGCGAATAACGTTGTAAGTGATAAAATAATAATTTTTCAGGATAACCAAAAAAAAACCTATTTTAAAGCAAGATTGTTTATTTCGTTTAATTTTTTTAGCTTATCGAAAATAATGATGATTAGAATTATCGTTTCTTTTGGTATCTCTGTTACATTTATCAATTATTTTCTACAATTTTATTTATATGTTTTGTTAATTACTTACAAATTTCTTCCACTGACTGACTGTTTGCAATTGAAAGATACATAATTTTGGATGGTTTGATGTTTGAACAACGCAAGATAGTATAATGTTAAAGGTAATCTTTGAAAACAGATTTTTTTTTTGAAAAAAAAAACTGTTTTATACTATTATTAGTGGCTACGCTCTAATCGTTAACAATCGTGAACTCTATTAACTAATATTGCTCAAAAAATAAATATTTAAAATTTTTAGGGCCAATTTCACCAAATTATATTTAGATATCAATCAGTTCATGTTTAAAAGTTATGATTTTTTTTTTCATATACAATGAAAAACATCTTTTAAATATGAATCTATATTTAAATATATTTGGTGAAATCAGTCAGCCCTTAATATTTATTTCTAAGAAAAATAGAGTGTTGATATAACAAGCAGGTTATTTTGGAATTTGGAAAAAATAAAAAATTTACATTCAAGAAAAAGTTTTCAAAATTTTCCTGGAACTTTTGAATATTCCCGTAGTTAGAGCCAGTGAAAGTTTTTTGAAAACATTTTTATCTTAGAATAGATTTAAGTAATAATTTTAAGGCTGTTTAATTAGCCAGTATAAATATTAGAAAAAAATTAAGACACAAGCATTAATGGAGTTCAGTGTTTGATATAAGTGGTCTTGTGAAAGTGCAAATGAAAATTTAACAACGAACTACACACAATTTTATATAAAAAAAGCTGCTATATTTTGCATTTTGCACTTTTAAAAGACTATTTGCATCTAAAACCGAACTAATGACAATTTTTTTTTTTTGTAATTTATAAATATGAATGAAGAAGTTAATTTATTTATTTTAAACTAAAGACATGCATATAAATATAGCAAATATCTATTGTTACATACTCGTACATAATTATTATTTTTAAAAATATGTATATTATAAAATTAAAAATAAAATAAAAAAACAACAATTAGGGAATATAAATAAAGAAAAGCATATTTTAAATTAAGCACTTTTTATCGATAAATAAAACAAACAAAACGCTTCTTAATTTATATAAATAAAAGTAAAAAAAATAATATGAAAATAAAAGCAAACTAAAAAGCAATTAGAGAAAAAACATTTTGCAAGAAAAGTTTGTTAAAAACATTTGAAAACTAATGCTATTTTCTTTACAAAAAAAAATGAAAATTTTTTAAACTTTTTATTAAGAAAAATTAATAATTTATACACGTAAGGGATGATACAATCATTTCTAATAAATGCTCCATTTCAAACATCCATTTTATTGCAAACTTTCATGCTAGAAAAGAAAACGTCATATATTAAAAAAAAAAAAAAAAATTAAGTGTGCATGGTGAGTTAGTTATTTAAATATTCTGTAAGATTTTCAATTATTACCAGAAAACTTTTCCTTTGGAGAAAGATCATATATTTCATAAAAAGTCGAAAGCATTTTCTTTGCATCTACAAAACACTTCATATCCTTAACATTTAACATACGCAAAAGCAGAAACAAACAACGAAAAAATCCATATATACTCCCTTCTACTTTGAGTAAATAAAGTGAGAGTGTGATGTTTTGATCAGGGAAGGAAAATGACTTCTTGGATTTTGTACCAACTATGAAAAGAAAATGTACTTTTTAGACCATGACGGTACCAATTTTTAATATTTATTAATAAAAACAGACACGTAAAAAAATTAGTATGAAAATACAGAAGTTTAAAATAAAAAACAGAAACTTAACACATAAAAACATTAAATATTACATTCATAAAGGTACATTCATAGATTCGACTATTATATTAGAGATTAAAATAAAACACACACAAGAAAATTAAAAAGAACATAGGCAAAATTAATGTTACTATATAGTGAAACATTGACATGTTTAAATTGTACCAAGTAACTCGCGGTAGTACCACGGTACCAACAAGGTCAAAAATGTACCATAAAAAGTACATGTGTACCATGATTTCCATCCGTGCAGCGTGACCGTTTGACCGACTAAAGTGGCAAATTGCCACTTTTTCGACTGCCTTTCCACTTTTTCGACTGCCTTGCCACTTTTTGTCCCCCTTTTTTTAGTGTGAGTTATTTGAAAATACATTAAAAATAAAGAGTTTAGTGAAGTTTTCTCGATTGTTTTTAATTTTGCCCCTTTATTTTCATAAATCCCCTATTTGGTGCCACTTTTTGAAAAATGTCATCGGTCACCCTGCATCCGTGGTTTTGATATTACAAAAATTTATAAATATTTCTTGCATACTTTTAGGAGCTGAAAAAAACTTTGCAAAATAGTACAAAAGCTGAAAATACCAAACATAAAACACTAAAAATTTTAATAAAAAAAAATATATATCCAATATATCAAATATATCCTGGCAGACTGACAGCACTATCAATAAATACAATTTTCCATATCAGGCTACAAAACACTATAAATATTTCCATATTTTTACATCTGAACACCGGTATTCAGGAATGATTACGCAGTGCCACACGAAATAATATAACCATATACGGAACCACTACGTGATAAAAGACAAAAAAAAAAGAGACCAGTGTCTTCCAGATTTGTTCCAAGTCATGCACTTTTTTATGGTCCCCCAGAGATTTGTGACCTCGGTGTCATTTTTGCATTTTTTTTTCAGGCTCATATCTTGCAAACCGTTCGGAATTTTGATTTACTCTCTGAGGCAAAGTTGTAGCTCTTATCAGACGGAACAAAAGTTGTGAATATATCAAATCAAAAAACTTTTATCTTCAAAATCAGAATCACAAAAAAATTTAAGAAAATTTGATTTGTTTATCTTTTTTCCCTTGTTCAGGTCCATAGGTAGCAAACATTTCAAAATTCAAGGAAACAATCAACTACAAAAATGTACTGAAGATGTCAATTAACAAGTTTTTAGAATATATGAACTTCTTACGAATGATTCTTAACACCGTTTAGGTTGCGCTTAGGTAGCCGCGAAAGTGAAAAATTTCCCGAAAATTTTTTAATATCATTCATTTGTTTGAAACATTTTCACTTTGCAGCAACCTAAGCGGTGTTAAGAATCATTTCTAGGAAGTTCATATTAGAGACCTGCGTAAAAGGTCTTTGAATGTAAATACGTCATGATTTTTAAATGTATTCACGTCGCATGTATTATACTAAACCAATAATAAATACTGTCGTACTATAAGCGAGGCACGATGGATGTATTGGTGTATGTGTATATCAGTTGCAACAAGCGATGTCGCAAGACAGATTGTTTGTAACAGACACTCAAAAGAAGTACTGTTGATTAGTGTATGCTTGTTATTTTTCATATTGTACGTTTGAGTGTGTGTGTGTGTAATATGTAGATGGTAAGCTATTATGTGATTAACCGCATACAACTAATGTTAATGAATGTGTGTGTTCCCTTGCATGTGCACAGAAAAATAAAAAATCATACACACATACATGCATGACGTTTGTACACGCGCTCATACGTAGAAAGAAGCAAGTATCACAAATTCTTCCGTCACGAAGTGTTTTCTTCTTTACTCCTATACCTACAATACTCAAACAAATTTCTTGCAAATAGTGTTGTTAACGTTTATTTTATAAGATTTCGCTGTAGTAAGGCATTTGAAAAATCCCTCATGTCTTGAAAGTTCTCATAAGATGTGTTATGCAGGACACTAGTTCATATGTTCGAGAAAGTTGTTTATTAAGATCTTAGGTACATTTTTGTAGTTGATTGTTTCCTTGAATTTTGAACGGTTTGCTACCTATGGACCTGACCAAAGGAAAAAAGTTAAACAAAAATTGATTTCATATGTTCACAATTTATGTTATTTATGACAAAAGCTACAACTTTGCTTCAAAGAGTAAATCTAAATTCCGAACGGTATGCAAGATATGAGCCTGAGAAAATGCAAAAATGACACCGAGGCCAGAAATGTTTTGGGGCCCATAAAAAAAATTCATGACTTGGGGCAAAACTGGGAGACACGGATCTTTTTTTGGTGGTGTCCGCATATGCTTATAAATCCATGACTTAAAAATTAAACACAGTATTATCAAAGTTAAGGAATGTATTTTGTATGAAAAATCCGTTTATGAATACCGGTATAAATAATTTAATATATTTTTCTATTGTAATGAGATAGGGCTACACTACTGCTCAATTTAAAACAGAAATCACATTAAAGTCTGTTACTTCATAGATATATTATAATTAGGGCGACAAATTTCATGCACTATAAAATTAAAAATATGCGCATATAATATGCACCATAGAAGTCAAAATATGCACCAAAATAATGAAAATATGCGCAAATAAAAATATGCAACAAAAAACAATTAATTTTTTACTAGATTTATTAAAACATAACAAAAAATAAAATCCAGTCTACAGAATCAAATAAAAAATTAAAATATAAAAATAAAATCAGTTCATAGAATCTGTACATTTAAACGAGTAGTATTAACATAGATTTTTTTTTGTTGGCGTTGGCAGAAGTAGTTAGCACGTTGACTACAAAACCGAAGATCCTGGGTTCAATCCCTGTATCCGACAGTCATTAAATAACAACAGCACGCATTTTTCTGATGTGCATTAGTGTCCCTTTGTATCAGTTGTTGTAGGAAAGTTCAAGTGATGAAGGCATAGTCACTGGTCACTGAACTACATATACCGACTTCAACAGATGCTAATCCTAATGTAAAATCAGAGCGCCCTCCTTCGTCGGTATTGTGTAGCAGAATCATTGGCGAAGTAAAATAACCAATAAAATGGCTACTAAACACAGCTTCAAAATTTAATACGCCTAATTTGAGACCAGAAGGCGCTACAACGCTGCATTATTACAAAAAAATGCGTGCAAATAGCAGAGTTGTAAAAAGAATGAAGCTTTCTTCTATCTCTTCTTTCACCACCTGTCTTCTATCACTTTCCCTTTCCGAAGTAAGGTAACACCTAGTAATAGTAGTAGGCATCAATTGCCTGAGTGTTACTTCTCTTTAAAAAAAAAAATACAGTTTTTTAAATTTTCATATGTAAAGTGCCTGTCGGGGCGCAGAAATTTTTTGTACATCGAAAATGTTCGATCGTTCGTTTTTTAAAATGCGTTTTCTTGTGTTTAAAAAGGGGGCTACATAAATTTTCACCGGCATTGCCGCATCAGTTGGTATAATGAATAACATTTAAATATGTACATATGTATGTATGTACATAGTATGGACGTTGTATCTTGTATTAAATGGCGGTTATTTCAGAAATGATATTAAAGTATTCAGTGCAAGTTTGAGAAAATGGAGGATTTTTTTTGATATTGTTATAGCTGTGAAAAACTTGGAAAATATGCAAATAAATATGCACTTATTACAAAAATATGCACAGAACTTAGATTTTTGTTAAAATATGCAAAATATGCAAAAACAAATTCATGCCATTTTACAGAAAATCTTATGAAACGCAAAGAAAATTGTTCAGAATAGCTTTTAAGGTGTCGACAATAAATATGCATTTGCATTGAAATTGTCGCCCTAATTATAATTCTAAGCACATTTCAATATCTTAAAATTATATAAAATAGGAAAACAAAAAATCAAAAGATCTAAAAAAGAGGACGGCAAACTTTTTTTTTAAGCAGCACCTGCGAAAGTTTTCAGATGTTTTTAAACAATTTTTTTTAAGAAAAAAAGTGTTAGATATATATAACTAAGTGTAAATAAAATGCAAATAAGTGTAAACTAAATATTTTTGAAATTTAAATCTTGTTTTCTAATGGTAAAAAAAAAATAATAGATACAAAATTTGTTAAAACACTTTTATGCTCACAAATCTCTTTTAAAGTACTCGTTATTTCATCACTTATTTTGTGAATTTTGTCCATAATTTAAAATTGTTATTTTCTCCCTAAATATCAGCTCTTATAATCAGAGATATTGTTAAGGTCGAAATACAATAACAATTCTTGCCATAAGACTGAATGTAAATGCTAAAACTCTTTCCTCAAAACAATAATACATATTTCCAACTCAATTTCCCTTAGAAAAAAGCAAATTTATTATAAGACGGACAAATAAAAATTTAGCAGAGTTTCATAAATTAAATAAAAACCATGGCAATTTTAAAATTAAAAAATTAAATTATTATGTATAGAAAAAACGGGGAAATAGACAAAAAGTTATATATAAATAATAAAATATTTTCCTGCGAACGATGAAATGAAAGAGAGTAGAAAAGAAGAGTTTGAAATCTTAAAACAAATAAAACTTGCTGCAACAAGACAAACACCATTTTATATATATATATATATATATAACAAATAATTAAATCAATGAATAAATAAATTAATTAATGAAACAAACATAATTAATTTTTAGCTCTATATGCATGTTGCATCATTATTATCTATTATTAAAATAAATTAAATAATTGAAAATAAATTATATTAGTTGTCAAATAAAAAAATTTAAATTTAATTATTTAAACAAAAAGGAAACAAATTTAACTTAAAGTATGCCAGAATTAAAATGAATTAAAATATAAAAAGAGTAAACAAATAAAATTTACATTTTAATGAAAAGAAAAAAATAAAATGGAAAAATCTATAATAAAAAATACATGTCGCAAGAAAATCTCGCAATATGACTGGTTTTTCGAGAAATAGTGTCTGCCAATAAAATGAAATAAAAAGAAAAAAAAAATAAATCAAATCAAACTAAAAAACTAATATTACTGCACTTGTACTTAAGCAAAGATACTTCAATGCCAGAATAAATAATAATATTACGCATTTTTCGTTTTGTATCAGTTGGTGTAGGAAATTTCAAGTGATAAAAGCATAAACACTGGCCACTGAAATAATCCTAATATAACATCAGAGCGCCCTGTTTCATCGGTATTTTATAGCAGAATGATAAGCGAAGTAAAATAACCAATAAAATGGCTACTAAGTACAGTTTCGAAAATTCAATACGCCTCATTAACACCAGAGGCGCTGCAACACTGTATAATGGAAAACGTGCAAAAAGCAGAGTTGTAAAAATTAATGCAGCTTTCCTCTATCTCTTCCTACACCACCTGTCTTCTCTATCAGTATTTTTAAGCAAGGTAACATATATTAATAATAACAGGCATTCATTGTCTGAGTGTTACTTCTCTTAAAACAAGGGTGTCCAAGCCCTTTGCGCTTGATACTCTTTTGTGTTTGTAAAAGCGCTTAGCTATAGGCTGCGTGTTTCAATACTCACAGCACACACTCAACACTAGCAATACGAAATACACATATACACATGCAGCACTCAGCACTAGCAATACAAAATACACAAACAACCCCAGAAAAAACATTCAAAAAAGGTAATCGAGTTTGGAATTAAGCATTTTTGGTGGAAGCTCTTCCCTACTGGATTACCAACTTAATGATTTTAACAAGACGTGAGACTAAAATAATCGATTCTTGAGAAGTACTTAAGGCCAAGCCCACGATGTCGACAACGTTCGACTTGTCGCACACTTACATTTGAAACAACAACAAAATCTTAAAATTTGTTTTTGTTTTTAATGTAAGTGTGCGACAAGTCGAACGTTGGCGATATCGTGGGTCAGGCCATTACTTTTTTTTATTTGTCAACATTTCACGTAATCTATTTCATCTAAAAAAATCATTCTCTTCATTTAGCAACTGGCACGTAATTTTTTTAAATTTTAGGTAATGTGATTTGTAAGCGAGTAATGAAAATTGGCAATCAGAAAAGTCAGTCATTAGATGACAAGTACTTCTAATGGTAATGTGTAATTTTTTGCTGGGACTTTACATTATTAGTTTTTTGTCGTTCTTCACTGTATACACGCAAGTGCAAAAGCACCAATAATTTTTCTTTTTTCTTTGATGTTTGGTTTTTAGAAAAATAAATCTTGAATAAAGATTAGTTTTTCCTTAAATGTATTGGTGCTTACTCTTCCATAAAGAATTCTTCGACACCCCTGTCTTAAAACAAAAAAAGTGTTCAGTAAAATAAAAATCCAAACAAAAACAATGAGAACGATTTCAACCATAAATTCAAAAGGTTCGAAGCAAATGTTTCATATTATGGATACTGACTAATCACCCAATAAGTAAATATTTCCGAATTAAGAAGTAATAAAAACTAGTTATCAGATCATATTTCTGCATTCCACGTGAAATTAAAATGAGTGTAATTGCCATAGCATTGTTGTTATAATTACATTTTTCTAACAACAATTTTATGGCAGTTCCAATCGTTTCAATTTCACGTGGAATGCAGAGCATACCCGATATACAAGAAATGCGAATTACACTGTACAACATAAAAAAATTACGACTGATACTGTTTTAAACATTTTGTGTCTGAAACTTTTGTAGAGGACGATGAAGTTTCTCTACTTCTGCTCATTGTTATGGTATATTGCGATAGAAAAATAGGAGTCATGTACATTGAAGGGAAAATAATTGTTCATAATTTATATGCAAAAGTCTACGAGGGAAATTTTTGTATTTTTGAATAATTTATATGCAAAAGTCTACGGGGAAATTTTTTGTGGAATAGTTTAATACTGTCGTCTACTCTTCTCTGAATAAGTCCTATATTCAAAATACAATTTAAAATAAATACGACATTGCATATTAAAATGAACGTCTCTTGTTTTATCTTAATTTTGAGCTTTGACATACTCCTAAAGTGACAAAAGAACTTAATGGAATAATTATATTTTTGCGGGTCATTTTAGCTCTTGAAACCCCTGTTTAAGAATACATTTTGCTCCTTATTGGAAAGGAATAAAAACGAATCAAACAGAGAAAAGTAAGAGCGTTGAAATATTCCACAAAAATTTTCCTCGTGGACTTTTGGATATAAATTTAAAATTTCAGTAATTTATTTTTACAAGAGCTAATATAACAAAATTTAATACTAATCTTTTCTATAAGAATATCATGATTCGATCTTCAAAGGAACTGTGACATTTTTGACAATTAAACTTTTTTTTTGATGTCAATCTTTTCTTACCCTACGTCTCCACTGGCCATGGACTTGAGCATGACCTGGACATGACGCCGGCAGAGTAAGTGTGAAAAATTTATCAACTTCTTTGTTGTGGTGAACACGTGCGATGTCCATGTTCAGCCATATCAAAGTATTTTGCGGTAGTGCAATAGAGATGGAATTTTTACCAATTTTATTCTGTATCTATTCTTTCTATTGCAATTGGTTGCGTATGGCCAATTTTGTTGCTCAGACATATGTTCGGGCATCCATGTCAGAGCATGGACATAAGCGGTCTCCATTAGCCTTTACGATGTCCGACATGGTGCCCATAGCAAATTCATGGCTAGTATAGATCGCTAGTTATGTAAACTATGGTGCCATGCTATATTCTTATAAGAATGATGGTGTGATGTCGCAGCACACTGTTATTATAGAAAATATGGTTGACTAGACGATGATACATTCTTCTTATGAAAAGTATGGTTGGCTTTGTAATGGCGCACTGTTCTTATAAAAAACATATGAGAAACTTCATGATGGCATACTCTTCTTGGCGTTGGCTGAAGTAGTTGGCACGTTGACTACAAAATCGAAGATTCTGAGTTCAATCCCTGTATCCGTCATTAAATAACAGCATCACGCATTTTTCTGATATGCATTAGTGTTTCTTTGTATCAGTGGTTATAGGAAAGTTGAAGTGATGAAGGCATAGTCACTGGTCACTGAACTATACCGACTTCAACAGATGCTAATCCTAATGTAGCATCAGAGCGCCCTCCTTCGTCGGTATTGTGTAGCAGAATCATCAGGGACGTAAAATAACCAATAAAATGGCTACTAAACACAGCTTAAAAATGTCGTACACCAGAAGGCGCTGCAGCACTGCATTATTCCTAAATAAAAAAGCGTGCAAAGAGCAGAGTTGTAAAAGAATGAAGCTTTCCTATATCTCTTCCTTCATCACCTGTCTTCTATCACTATCCCTTTTCGAAAGAAGGTAACACCTAGTAATAGTAGTAGGCATTAATTGCCTAAGTGTGACTTCTCTAAAAAAAAAAAAAATATTGTTGACTATGTAATGGAAAACTTTTCTTAGAGAAAACGCACTCTTTTTCAAAGAAAATATTTTTGACTATGTACTGGCATACTTTTTTATATAGAGAATTTATTACCAGACGGCACACTCATTTTATTTAAAATATGAACGACTAGGTGATGGCATTCTCTTCTTATAGAAAATATGGTTTATTAGGGAAGGCTACTGTCTATGTGATGGCACACTTTGCACAGAGAATATGTGACTAACTTTGTGAGCGCATACTCTTCTTACAGAAAAGACTATAAGATGCGATGACACACTCTTCTTATAAAAAAGATGACTGACTATATGATGGCACTCTCGTTTTAAATACTTTTGACTATCTGATGGCACATCCTTTTTATTTAAAAGTGACTAAGTGAGGGTATACTCTTCCTATGGAAAATACGTTTGGCTATACCATGCCACGCTCTTTTTTTTTTGGAAAGCTGACTGACTATGTGATGACACAATTTTCACATAGAATAGATAGCTGACTATGTGATGGCACACTCATCTTAAAGAAACTATGATTGAACTTGTGATAGCATACTCTCCTTATAGAAAATATGGTCGTCAATGTAATGTAACACTATTTCGATTACAGAACACTTTTGTTATAAAAAAAATGTTTGATTATGCGATGCCACAGCCACACTTTTCTAACTTTTCTAATAAAAAGAGTACACTGACTATTTGATGGCTCAATTTTCTTATAAAAAATAGGTCTAAATATATGAAAGCATATCTTCTTATAGGATATATGATTGATTATATGATGACATACTCTTTATATATAAAAAATATTTGTGACTATCTTATGGCATACGCTTTTAATAAACGATGTGGCTGATTATGTGATGGCACATGATTATTAGAAAAGTTATAGTTAAAAATGTGGCTGCATACGGTTTTTAAAGAAAATATGGGTGAGTCTGTAACAGCACTGTGTTGCATCACACTTTCTCTACATAAAAGTTACCTGTGTCGTAGCACAAATAAATTTTGACTTCGAGCATTAGTGATCTTAAATTTGATGAACATTAACTTACCTACATGGAATAAAAGGAAAACACTTTGCGTTCTATTCGCTGTTAGAAAGGATAAGTGTTAGTGGACCCTTCTTTATTATTAATATGTAGAAATATATCAAGTTTTCACATAAACATGTTTTTATTAAAAAATATCATTCAATTTGTATAATATTGTTTGTAAGAAATTTTTGTGGCAATTTTTCCTCAAGCCTGTGTGTTATTAGTACTTTCTTTATGCAATTATGAGCTTTAAGTTTTTTCATAATTTTCAGTAAAATCTCATAACATTTTACCTCATTCACTTAAAATACTAATGTTAATAATACAAAAAAGTAAATATAACAAATATTACATTGTTTTTTTACAGTGCCAACAAAACCTTAGATGTAATCAGATATGTATATGTATATATTTTTATCTACGTTTTACCAATTTAAATAACTTCTTTTTGAGTTTATTAAAGGCACTGTATAATCTTTATAACTTTACAAAATAAGCTTTAAGTTAGCCACCAACTACATTTGAGCACGTACTGTGGTGTTATGTACACATGCATGCATAATCCTATACTTACACATACGCAAGTACAAACCCCCTAAGTCACCATAAAACTCATCGTTATTATTAAATTTATTTGTATATTTTTTTAATTATAAACTTTCTTTTTTAACTACAGCTATAAAAAAACAGGAAGAAATCCCTTAAGAAAACACCCAAACTTTCTTAATAGATTATGCTTGAATGTGAGAGAGAGGGAGGAAGAGAGGAAAGAAACATCTTGATTAGGGTTAAAACTATATAAAATTTAACAGATTTTATGTAGGGCTATAAATTTTCCCATTAAATTATCTCTTTATAATCTTTTGCCATCTAACCCCTTCCATTCGAACAGTCGAGTCATACCCTCCCATCCATTTAACAGATTTTGCGTTTACATGTTGTTAAGTCAGTGTGTGTGTGTTTGTGTGTATCGTGTAAATATTTTAATGAATGAAAAATTACAAGAGTTAAATTTTCATACACATCCGCAACTACACACACCCGAACTCTTCCAAAGATTTTTAATTTTTTTTTTACTGGAACTTTTATGAGGAAATGAGTGTGGAGTGTGTGATTGTGTGAGATTACATACATGTTATTATTGCCCAGCAAACAGATATCAAAGCGCTTGATATATATTTGAGATTAAATGAACTTCTTATGGCGAATAAAAGGAACTTGTGATTTTTTCTGTACAAACGAACAACATTTCATGGGGAAAGCCTGACTTCTTCTATTCCCTGTTAGATTTTAACTCACTACTATAGCTATACGTATGTACGTTTAACAATTTTTATCAAGAATAAGTTTTTTTTAGTGATTGCAAATGCAAATTTAAGGAATAAAATGAAAAATTGCTGCAAGAAAACTCTCAAAATCCAAACTGGGACTAAAGCTTTATATACCAGAATATAGAATACTTTAGGGATTTAGATGGGAAATTCCTAAGAAATTATATTGAGGAAACTAGATTTTTAACCTGACTAGTTTAATAGAATTTAATGATTATTTATTGGGTACCTTCCCACGGAAAAATGTCCTATAGTGGATTGGGAAAGCTGCCTGCATATAAGACATAAAAATTAAAAAATTAAATTTTCCCAAATATATATATTTACTATCTAAGGCTGGGATCACACGATTGGCACAATGTACCAATTTTCGTCGGCTCACTAAAATAAATGCAAAAGTAAAGAGGTAAATTTGCATTATCTCTCAACTAATTGAAATATAATTACATAACTGCACCACACTGCATTGGTAATAAAGCCATATAGACTTATTCAAGAATTAATTAAGAAATAATGTCATTTTGGCTTATTACATATGACTTTATTGTGGTGAGCCGACAAAAATCGGTACATTGTGCCAATCGTGTGATCCAGGCTTAAGCAGTGCTTGAAAGTTTATACGTATACACATACCTGGATTTTATTTAGAATATTTCAAACGATTCTACGAATTTATTTAATTAACTTTAAGTAAATACCTCGAAAAAGAAATGTGTGTGAACATCGTTAAAGCGGATTAACTGTAACAGTGGATCGCAACATATTCAACAAAAATAAAAAAATTAATAAAATTGGAAGTCTAAAGCTTTCAAATTGCAACGTGTCGTTACAAGTCTCCTAATAAACACTATGTAGTTTCAAAATATCTAACATATAGGTGTATACCACCTCACTTAGCATAGCGTACATATTATCTTATAGTAACACAACAACAGCATGTTTTTCATTAGTGTTAAACTCTGAGATTGTTTATTAACATTAGGTCAAGTTACAATTCTCACTTAATTGATAATTGAACAACCATGAAAGAACAAGTTTGTTACTGAACAAAGTGGCATTAACCGATATCGATTCGTGCTTCGTTATACATATCCAAGAAGTTCGTAGTAATAAAACCGTAGTTTGCCGATTGTAAGATCTCCCGAATACATCTTATAATCATACTAACAGTAGTTAAAAGTAGCCGATCTGAAGATCTCCCGAATACATCTTGACTTCGTTGTGCCGTAGTTTGCCGATTGTAAGATCTCCCGAATACATCTTATAATCGTACTAACAGTAGTTAAAAGTAGCCGATCTCAAGATCTCCCGAATACATCTTGACTTCGTTGTGCCGTAGTTTGCCGATTGTAAGATCTCCCGAATACATCTTATAATTGTACTATTCATAATTAAAAGTAGCCGATCTCAAGATTCCCCGAATACATCTCGAGTTCGTATTCAATTAAATATTTACACCAATTCTAATATCTGTGCTTTTCTTTACCAGAGAACCCGAAGTATAGGAAAACATCGAGTGCTGAACTGGTTATCATCGCCTTACCGCTGCGCAGTGATATCGCCAGCCGAATCTCGAAGGACTTCGTAAATTTAAGTTTATTATAAGTAGTAGAAATTGGTTTAAAGTAGCACCTAGATTTCGTTAAATAAATAACTGTTCCATATATCTTCAACACCTAAAAGATACACATATTTTATTTCAAAGAAAGTCGACCTTTGGTAAGAACCCTGGCAGACTGAGTCTGCAAAATATTAAGAACTATGCTAGTTCAAAAATGTAATAAGCGGGGGACCTGATGGGTTAACCTAATTCGAGTACGCTGAATCCAATGGTGGTAACCATTTTTTGTTTAAAAAATAATGCAGATGGAAACATTGGTTAAAGGCACCTAAAAATTGCAATTTTTCCCGGTGTTATACCATTTCATTAATTTTTATATCAATTAAAAGAACATATTATGGGATGAACATGCTTTCTTAAGAAATTTAAAAAAAAAAATAATTAAAAAAAAATTGCCACCATTAAAAAACTATCAACTATCATTTTTTTACATTTTACAGGACGTAAGTTCATCAATGCAGTATTAATCGACATATATTGATACAAAGGTTAATAAATGGTAAAAAAAAACCAGGAAATATTGCGATTTTCAAGTGATTTTAACCAATCAATCTTTATTATTTAAAAAAAAGAGATAACCTAAAAAACATAGTTACCACCATTGGATTCAGCGTGCTCGAATTAGGTTTGCCCATCTCCGGCTTGCTACAAAAAAAAAAAAAAAAAAATTAAATTAGAGCACAGTGTCATTGTACTTAGATAATTTTTAACCGATTGCACTTTTTTTTTGATTGAAAGAGCTGATCGCACAAATTTTTTATTTGGTATTGTGACGTGCAATTGAAAAATAATATCACTAAATATAAAATATACAACGTAACATTTTAGCAAGTACGATCGCGCTAATTTTCTAAATACATTAATACATTGAATACCAAATACATAAATTAAAAGGTTAGCCAGCAAAAAAATTAACACGCAAATCATTAGTTACAACACTAATAACATCAGCTCCAAGTAGTTCCAAATAACTGAATGATATGCACTTAACAGGTTGTCTAGAAAATTTTTTGATATAAACAACGAAAATATATTTAATTCAATACCCGACAAGATTAGTATGCAACGAGAGTGGTAAAAATTTTGGAACGGGTGGGCAAATTTAAGATTAGGTAGTAAATTGGCTGGAAATCACACCTATTTTTTTGACAAATTTAGTTCTATTGATACCAATGTAAGGAAGAAATATGTAAAATAATAATGGAATATGATGTCGGGCAAATGTCCACCTCAAAATTGACAGCCAATTTGCTTACTAACCTCAAATTTACCCACCTTTTAATTCCGAAATTTTTTTTTTGCTGAGTAAAATTATAAATATTTGCCCACTTTCAAAGCTATAAAATTATAGCTTTCTATGCGAAATTTCTATAAAATCAATTGTGTTGGAAACTTTTACTTTAAAACTATAGTTCTGAGATTTAGAGTTACAGTCTCGCTCCATTCTTTAGTTAAAGCTTTTCAGTTTTCCGATTGTTTTAGTTAGAAGCCCACTTATGCTCTAATTTTCAGCTTTCTAGCTTAAAATAATACTTTGGAATTTTATGTTCTTTCTCGTAAAAAATTTTGGTTATTAGATTTTTGTAGTTTGTTACTCACCTACACGCAAAGAAAAGATATGGTTGTAGAATGGTTGAGAAAACCACATTATGTTCTCTGAAACAAATGTGTGGTCGTCCAAAACTAGTTATTGTTATTTTAAACATTTATTTCGTTACGATAAACAGAGTAATGTTTGAATTTAATAATTACATTATCACATCCATAAAAAAGTGTGATATGGTTAGAATTTAACAATATAGTTTTGTTAAAAATTTATGACTACAACATAATTTGTATTATTATTTAAAAATTATATAATGTAAATAACAATATAATGTTTTCCAAAACCATACTATGTTAAGTTTAAAAAAAATATTTTTTAGAAACATCTGTCAGTTCAGTATTTCGTTTGTAAGCTATCGGTAGTGTTAAATAAATGAATAAATAAATAAAATATAAACAAAAGGGCAGATCAATAAAAATATATCAACATTTGTGTATCTTTTTATACAGACATGTCAGTATGTCGTGTAAGTATACATTTCTATATATACAATTTATTTCAACAATATTAATTTATTTTTATTTCGAATTTAACGCATTTACGTATTTACGATACGTATTTACAATACTAAGATTATAATATAATTAACTCAGATAATAATTTAATTAACTCAGATAATATTATAATTAACTCAGATAATAATATTGTTAAAGTTTTTTTTTTTTATTAACAATAATATGATTTGACTGCTACCATATAATTCAATCATAGTATGTTGCTGTTTGATTATGGTTACCTCAACCATATTTTTTCTTTGCGTGTAGACATACTTGCATAGCAAGTTTTTGGGAAAATTTAACTTTATATTTTTTTGTGAGCGCAAACCCGCCCACATTTTTTAACTCAAGATTATGGTATAGTTAATGCTTATGACTCATGTTAAACTTCATAGAAAATGACTTATGAGGCACATATAAATACATAAATCAAGGTGTAAGATCGGCTAAACCGAAGTAGACGACATAAAAAATCAAGAATTTATTGACGTAGTGACTTACATCATGTTTCAATGTAGATGCCAAGTCAGTACGAAGAGAATAAAATAAACAATTAAAATGATATCTCCAATAACCCTGGGAAAAACCATGACTGCCAATTTCAGTGTCAATATGCTAGTGATATCAATCCTTATCTTGAGAGTACAATCGTTTTTATGAATTTACAGATAATAAAAACACTCTGGTTGTTTGTTCGAAATGCTGTTTTACAATATCAAGCACTTTTGTAGTCCAAAACTGCTTAATGTTGTGATTTCTCTTAGACGAAAATGTGTCGAAAAGAAATTTTCGATACTAAAATAGAAAAGTCTGTTTTGATTCATAACAAATATAATAAAATCTATTGAAACGCCTTTAATTTGTTGCATCAGCCTATTTCAAATTTATTAATTTATGCCAGATATAACTTTACCTATAAGCACTCACTCCCCCCTTTTTTTTTTTGCTGCGTAATGTTTGTTTTTATCTGTGGCATTTGCTCTGTTTGCTGCTTATTTTTCTTGAGTGTAAATCATTAAAGACCTGACAGAATTATCACTTAATAAACATTAAATACTAAAAACATAATCACATTAATTCAAGGAATCGTAAAAGAAGACAAGTTTTGTTTTTAAATATTTTTTTTATCACTGACTGGGTTTCCATTTGGAATTTTCAAAAGGTGGGAAAAAATTTCACGGTCTAATTCATAAAAAATATTTTAGGTTTATTACAGGCTTATTTGACAAATTCCCTATAGAAATATTTTAAATAAGCGATTAATAAACCTGAAATATTTTTTATGAATAAGGCAGTCAATATATACTATATAATTATTTAATAAATTTTGCACTAATTTCACAAAAACAAAAAAAATGCTTACATGCATATGTTCTGCATATTATTTATATTTCATGATTCGCATCGCTTAAGAAGTGAAAGTGTCGGCTCATAAGCATCGCTGCCTCTGCCTCGAAATCTCACATCGTATTTGGTTGATAAGCATACGTACGCAAAGAAAAGATATGGTTGTAGAATGGTTGAGGAAGGAATATTATGTTCTCTGAAAAAAAATGTGTAGTCGTCGAACACTAGTTATTGTTATTTTAAACATTTATTTCGTTACGATAAACAGAGTAATGTTTGAATTTAATAATTACATAATCACATCCAGAAAAAAAGTGTGTTGTGGTTAGAGTTTAACAATATAGTTTTGTTAAAAATTTATGACTACAACATAATTTGTGTTATTAATTATAAATAATATAATGTAAATAACAATTTAATGTTATCCAAAACCATACTATGTTAAGTTTTTAAAAAAATCATTTTCAGAAACATCTGTCAGTTCGGTATTTTGTTTGTAAGCTATCGGTATTGCACGGGTGGTGTTAAATAAATGAATAAATAAATAAAGAATATACAAAAGGGTAGACCAATAAAAATATATAAAGATTTGCGTATCTCTTTATACAGACATGTCAGTATGTTGTGTAAATATACATTTCTATATATACAATTTATTTCAACAATATTAATTTATTTTTATTTCGAATTTAACGCACAGCTTTTTCTATAATAAATATATGATTAAAAAACAAAATAGTATTATTATATTAAATAATACTGTGGTGGTATTTAACTATATTAATATAATATTAGAACATGGTATGGTGAGTCTGAATTATATTTTAGTCAATTCTAACAATAGTGTTGTCATTTTTACAATACTAAGATTAGGTGTAACAAAGTTCATTGTTTTTGTAGATAATGTTATTATGAACTCAGATAATAATATTATTAAATTTTGCTTTTCTATCAACAATAATATGATTTGACTCCAAACATATAATTCAATCATAGTATGTTGCTGTTTCATTATGGTTACCTCAACTATGTGTTGTCACAATATTTACAACTAACTTTGGTGCTATTTGTTCATTAATAATTATCACATGTAATTTGGCTTAAAAAGCGATACGAACTTTAGCCTGTTCAAATCATTAACATAGTATGGTTTTTGATAACATTATATTGTTGCTTACATCATATTATTTTTAAGTAATAATACAAACTATGTTCAAGTTATAAATTTTTAACAAAACTATATTGTTAAACTCTAACCATATCACGCTTTTTTATGGATGTGATAATGTAATTATTAAATTCAAACATTACTCTGTTTATCGTATCGAAATAAATGTTTAAAATAACAATAACTAGTGTTCGACGACTACACATTTGTTTCAGAGAACATTATATTGTTTTCTCAACCATTCTACAACCATATCTATTCTTTGCATGCGTGACCCGTTGGGGAGCCATTTTTTTAAGAAAAGTCCACCTTTATTTGAGGAAAAGATAGTAAAGGAAGGAACTGGTTAATTGATATAAGAGTTTTGTTTGTCTCTGTAAGTGTGATTTCACTTCAACAATATTTTTTTTTTTGTCGAAAAACCTGTAAGGAAGGGAGTTTCATTATTATGTTCATATGACTGGGTGGGCCTTGGCTTGGAAATCGGAATTATCATTAACTTAATAGTAAATGTCTTTAAGCTTCAGCTTCTTGACATGCGACAAGATAAAAGACTTGATGTTTCAAACAAATTAACTCCATAGAAGTAGCCAAATGCAATACTCTTGAAGCAGTCGCACCACAAAGAAGTTTTTAAAAATTTAGCAGACCAAGCAACGGCAATCCTGGCCACATTAATCGGGCAGTTCTCGTTTGCCTACACTCTTTTTTTTTGCTGCTAAGTTTCTTTGTTCTTAAATATACTGAGTAGTGATTGTTACAATTTGTTTTTACACATTCAGCTTTTTGCTACTCTGGTTTTTAAACCGTGAATGTGTTTTATGATCTTTAATTGATAAATTGCTTTAGTTTGTAATTTAGTAAGATTATTTTTTTAAATTACTACACTTAGATGGGGTTTCAGTCATGCTTTAACATCAGATGGGTAATGATAGATTTTAAAAAATTTGAGGTATTTCGTATCAACGGATAATGAGCCCATTTATGTATTTGACTTTTTCTAATCTAATCTAACCTACCGTGATATCATTAAATTGGGGGAGCATAATAAATGTAATGATATCATTTTGCAGTGACGCAGTAGGAGTGAGTTTTGGCTCTCAAGCTGAATGATAGACTCCATGAAAAATCACCCAAAAATAAAAATAAAAATCGCCCAAAAGTTCAAAATGAAAAAATGGGAACATTTTTTGTATGAAAAATCGCCCAAAATTTCAAAATGAAAAATCACAAAAAAAAAATTAAAAATCACCCAAATTTCGAATGGAAAAAATTAGGGAGATTTTTAATTTTTATTTTTGGGCGATTTTTCATGGAGCCTGAATGATAATATTCAAAGAATATGCGGAAGAATGTTTTTGACTTTACACTCAAAAAAAAAGACATATAATTACTATTATTAAGGAAAACATTTTTCTAAATTAAAGTAAAAAATATTTCTAAGTTTAAGTAATTTTTTCTAAGTTTAAGTAAATTTTTACAAAAATCTAGTAAAAATTACTTAATATGAGTAAAAAATAAAAAGTTCATATTCTCAAAAGTAGTTCATAAAAATACACACAAAAATTCTCACATTCAAGGTCAAGTTTACTGGTTTAAAGGAAATATTTACCAAAAATTGGAAAATGGTTTAAAAGTTTAGGGAAATTGTATCCTAAAAACTAGTCAATCTCGTTATAAATCAAACAATAAATTTTAGGACATGACTTACTCCTAATTAGTTCATCAAATTTGACTAACTTGAAAGATATAAAAAGTTATTCCAAATTTTAGAAATATATTTACCAGTTTTAAGTATTTTTTCTTTAAATTATAGAATATATTTTTTATTTGCATTAAGCAAAAAATTCAAGTACATCTTTCATATATCCGACGAATATTTGAACTTGAAATAAATTTTTTTGAAAATTAACTAAAATTTTAAAACACAAAAATTTCATTGCTTATTCGGGCTGCCTGTTAGGCAATTGGTTAGAGTGCTTGCCTATCAGTCAGAAGGTTGTTGGTTCAATACTTGCCCCCTCTCAAGGAATTAATACGTATGTATGGTGAATTAATTAAGAATATAATATGAAGATATAACAAAAAAACATACCATGTGGTATAGAATTTAATTAAAAACAAAAAAGTACCAAAATTAAAGACAAAAAAAAAACTTTGAAAAATTTACTAAATTTGAAATAAAAGATGAAAAACCTTTTTTGCAATTCTCCGAATTTTATGGAGAAATTTGACTTAATTTTAGAAAAATTTAATTTAAATATAAAAATATAATTACTATAAACTAGTTCATTAATGAAATAAAAATTTAGTAAATATTTTACTGGTTTCGAGTAAAAAACAGCTTTGGCGCCATACGACAACTTTTTTTTACTCAAATTTAAAAAATTTTCCAAAGGTTTAGTTAGTTTTTTTTTTTGAGTGTAGCTTTTAGAATTTGACCTGCGACGTGTTACTATTTTTCTGCTATTTATTATCGAGTTTAACAATCTATATTTGAAAATTTCCAAATAGCCCCAAAGTCTTGAGTTACGGGTAAATAACCGGGTTTTCATAGCTGTATGTACCTATCAATCATTCGAATTTAAATTTATAAACGAATTTATGAAACTAAGTTAGCTGTGTCAAATTGAATTAGAAGACTCTTATCAGTATGTAAATATAACTTTAAATAGTTTTAATACCTTTTACCTACTCTTCTTAAGCATCAATTTCATATGAAATGTCTCACAAGCAAGAAAAGAAAATAATAAATTTGATTACACTGTCATTATGATAAAACAATGTTAATTTTTTTTCTTACTTATGTTTTCAATTTGCCTGCACTATCTCTTGCTGTCCTTCTCCCTCTGGCTGTGACTTTCTACCCCTGACATGTGTGATAAAAAATTTCACTTCATATAGAATTTAGTGTGATCTCGGCACTTGAATCGTAAACGAATGACTAAATACGGCGCCGTTCTCAAACAGAGATTGAAATTTGTGATAAAATTGTTGTGCTCATAAATTAAATGCTTCAAGTTGAATATTTTTTTTAATCATAACTATAATTAAAAACGCTAATATACACTTATAAGGAAACTAAAATATTCCTTTATATGTAATATAAACTAAAAATTTATATTTTTTTTCTGTGTTGTGTAACTTTATCTTTTATTTGTGTTTTTATATCAAAAACTACTAATTTAAATGAGTGATAATGACGAAAATACAATTGTAAAAAGTTAACATAGATATTGCTTGGGTGGCTAATTGTTTTTGTTGGGCTTATCATCTATAGCTTTCTTTTTTTTCGTTATCAATCCACAAGCAGTTTTGTCTAACTCTCTGAAGAAAAAAAAATTCATTGAGTAAATAAATCAGTTAATTAAATTAAAGTCCGGCCACCTTGCAATAAATATAATTACAATTAAAATGTGTTATAAAATGAAATAATTGTTTAATAATATAAGTAAGTAAATTTATAGTTTTATCTATTTTTTATTTTCTCTCAGGGGCTTGCTGACAAGCCAATACGGAAAAAACTCTCAAGTGCATGAGATTACATACAGATTACACCAGTGATGGAAAATGAGATTTGCATTCCGGTACCAAAAAAAAATTTTTTGAGTACTTTTTTGATCCCGAGAGTACCAAAAACTTTTTTTTTATTCAAATTTTATTAACAAAAAATTATATAAAATTTATTACAAATAAATAAGAAAATGAACACAAAGCATATACATTGTACATAACCAGACAGAAATTGTGATTTTACGCAAAAATTATGTGCCTCCACAACACTGTAAATACAAAATTACGACTCTTCCAAAAAATTTGTACTACCAAAGTACTGCAAACACAAAAATATGACTTTGAGTTTACAAATGCCGTGTTCTTAGTAATCCTATACCACTACAACACCGTAAATAAAAAAAGTTGACTTAAGTTTGAAAATTTCCATTGTGACGACTTTATAAATTTGTATTTAGAGTACTGCACCAACATTAAAAACAAGAGTTGGAGGATGGTCATTCGGCGTTACAATTTTAATGTTATGAGTTCCTTAAAATTAAACAGATGTTATACTGATATAGATAGATAGATGTTATACATCGTGCTGATTGTCTTTTTCTGTCTGGGTGGGTATAATATTAAAGTTATAACAAAAACAGTTTTTAGACTTCTTTGGCCTGGATAAGACTACGAGTATACTGTTTTTGAATATAAAGCCTGTTCCTTTGTTTTGTTTTCATGAGATTGTGGTATGAGAAAATCCTTTTGATTTTAACAGAGAAGTGAGGTATGGACAAAATTCCGTAAGCTACTCTCGATTTACCAGGAAACATTAATTCGTCCAATGCGTTTTTAGTTATAGCAACGGAAGTCCAGAAACTGCATACATATGTATATTTTCTGTCGTTAATGGCCTTAGTTCTGTCATTATTAGTTGTTGATATTTTAAAAATTTAGCTTTTCGCTGGGAAACACTTTAATTAAAAGTAGTATAATTATTAAATAAAACATTTTCAAAGGGATACTTACTAAACCAAACTGTCAAAGTCCACTTTTGCTATAAGAACTTGACAGCATGTAATATAAACTTTTTTCAATTTTTTTTTTAACTGAAACAGTTGTTTCAACATGATTTCTGTTTACATAGAGATCAACTTCTGTGTCACAGAAAATATCATTGAATCAAATATAGTTTTCATTTATATTTAATTGTGATTGGTTTGGTAAACTTTTCTAAAATGTCTTTACTAATAAAGTTTCGTGCCAGTTGTCGAAAAAGAAATTTAATTCTTCGCAAAGAAATATATGCATACGCGCGTCTTCCGACTATATTTCTAAGTAGGCCGTGAAAGTATCAAACGTGTTGCGGGAGTACTACGGTACTTTTTCATGTCAAATAGTATCAAAAAAATTACGATCGTACCAACTTTCCCATTACTGGATAACACAAAAAGAGGCATATTGTAGCCTTCTTAATTTTTAAATACGGAAAAACAAATTTGTTGAGCGGATGCTTATAGAGGAAGGAACTTGTATTAATTTGTTAAACATGTTTACTTAACCCAACAAATCTAAATAAATCATCAGTTGAAGAAATGAATTGTAATATATTCCATATTTGAAATTCAAATTACTTGCATATCTTAATTTTAAAATAATTGTGAACATAAGTCTAATAACTATATGTACATATCGCACTCGATCAACAAGAGGGTATTAAGTGAAAATTTTTTAATTTTCACTTTTTGCAAGAAATAAACTAACAACATCAATATCTATCTACTGTAAAAATTTCAACGTATTTGGATCACTCTTTTGTTGATAAAATTTCTTTTACTTTATAATTTTAATTCGAAATGTGACGGTTTTTATGATAAAATTGCTCAAATTTTTCCTGATTTGTGACTGGAATTGCAAGCTTTTAAAGCAAAAATAATGTGAATATATTTGGATTTTCAAGTTCTCCTAAAATGTAACCACAAACAGTTTTTCGTCTCTACTGAAAATTTTAAAATTTTGCTCTAATACCCCCTTGTTGGTCAAGTGCGATAAAAAAAAAATAAATTCAAATGAAAAAAAAATTAATACGAGGGAAAATCCAAGAGCCTGGTTAGTGCCCGTCCAGACTTGCAATTTTTGTTGCTGCAATTTAGCACCCCAAATTTTCACGAAAAATGATCAATTCTACGTATTTATTTTTTTTTATATTTTGTGTATACAACTGAAACAATAGAATTCAATAAAACCTCAAATACACCCATACTTTATAATTTTAATTCGAAATGTGATGGTTTTTATGATAAAATTGCTAACATTTTTCCTGATTTGTGACTCTTTTCAAAACATAGATATTCCTACCCAATACTTGCAAGCTTTTAAAACGAAATCAATGTAAATATACTTTCAAATGGAATTTGCTTACCATGATGTATTTGGATTTTAAAGTTCTCCTAAAATATAACCACCAACAGTTTTTCGTCTATACTGAAAATTTTAAAATTTTGAGTTAATACCCCCTTGTTGATTCAGTGCCTGGTTAGTCCCCGTCCAGACTTGCAATTTTGCTTTAGTGTCCTTGTTAAGAAATTCTTGTTTGGCAATTATGTATTAAAAAAATTATATTGCACCCCAAAATTTCCTGAAAAATTATCAATTCTACTGAAGCAATAGAATTCAATAAAACCTCAAATATACCCATTATTAACTTTAAATTAACAAGTCCTTACCAAAGGTCTGCTTCCCTTACAAATAATTTCAGGTATATGTTGGTGTTTTAATATTTAGAGAACACAGTATACTTTATTTACGAAACTTAGCTTATGCTACTTTAACTTAAATAAGTAGATATATTTATTATAAAATTCCCTTGCGCTGTCTGAATAATACTTGGATAATTTGCCCTCTTGATTACAAAAGTTCTCAGGAAATATTGTTGCCTCCTGTACTCAGCTTCACTAAATACAAACGTCAATCGATTTGCCTTAATCCCGGGAGTGTCACTAAAGATATGTTAGTTTTCCAAATTCAATATGGCGGCCAACTGACGCCATTTTGTAAATACGAAAAAAGTTCAAAGTCGGCAAAATATATCAAATTGGGTATCATTCGACAAGTATTTTTAAAATCATCTTTACGTTTCTTTTATCATTTTTCATTTTGAATGACCATTAAGGATATTTAAAGGTTCAAAGTTGGTCGCAGTCGGTTTTTTTTTTTTTTTTTTTTTTTTTTTTTTTTGCTTTATGAACCAGTTAATTGAACAAATCTCTAGCAACCGCTACAATTTGTTTTTAAATACAGTCTTCTTAAAAAATATAAAATACTTTTATATTCGTTTTTATATTACATACTTGCGTCATTTGTACGTTATAAACAGTTTTTTTTGCCACTACTCAGCATCTGAAACTTTTTGAATTGTTACTCTTTATGATTTAGTGTGCGATATAAATACATATATGAATCTTTATAATCATAAAAATATTATAAAGCGTAGTGTCAGCGTCATTTAGTTTTATTATTTCTGGGAGATACCAATAATTGTTTTATATAGCTAAAGGAATACAGTTGAATTTGGTTAAAACGAACTCCACGATGCCGGATAATTTTGTTTTTTATAGGCGAAGTTACTTTTAACCTGAAAGGAAAATTATATATTTAACCGAACAAATATTCTCTAATAAAACTTGTAATAAACTTTCAAAAGCTAGCGATTTTCGGTGAGTTCAAAGCATATAATTTTTTTAAGCACTCGTTAAAACTGAAGTTCGCTATTAGTGTACTAGTTTGTACGAAGTGTTAACACAAAACTATTGGGATAGTTTGTTATAACCGAACTCCACTTCATTTTTTTCTTATAGTTCCCGTATTACTTTAGTTCGCTTCTAGACAAAAATAGATTATGTATGATACAAAACAATTTATTTGCCTAAAGCAATAACGATATTATTTTCCATTAAAATTTCCATTAGTAAATCTTTATTTCATTTACACTTGGAAAATGGGTATGGAGGTACTTCGATATATGTTCGTAATAATTTGCAATATAGTGTACAGGCGTGCGAAAGTAAGCTCTTTTGTGATATGATTGTTTTGTCTTTGGAAAACTTCAAAATAAATGGTAAACCGCTAAAAATTATATTATATTATCGATCCCAAAAATGTGATGTTAATAAATTTTACAACATTTTCGAAAATTTAATGGATTTGTATGGTAGAAACTATTGTATTTGTATTGGAGATTCTAACATTGACCTCCTAAGTAATATGTCAAGTGCTTTGTTAAATTTAGTTGAAAGTTATGATCTTAGAAATTGGCATATCTTAATTACACGACCGATGTCAGGTACATCAATTGACAATGTTTTTACAAACATTACCAATGCTCTTTATATTGATGCTGTTGAAATCGTTTTATCTGACCCCAATATGATTTCTTGTAAATTTAAAAAGGAAATGCCAAATCATAGTTATATCAAATATATTAAGAAATATGTTGACTATACAAAGTTAAAGGAGTACTTTTTAAATGATGACTCTAAGGACCTTACTGGAAGTCCTTCAGTTGATACATTCAATCTGATAAATTGTCTGATAAATGCTAATAAAAATTCTACTAAAATTATAACTAAAAAGAAATTACCCAAAGAGGAAATAGTGCCTTGGATGAATGAAAACTTGCAGAATTTAATTATACTTAAGGGTAGAATTTTAAAACAGAGGACGACATTGAAGTTCAAGGCAGACTGAAAAGAATAAGCAAAATTATTAAAGGAGCTTATCGAGAGTCTATGAATAACTATTATCATGATCACTTATTTAGTATTAATCAGGATCCTAAAAAGTATTGGAGATTTTTAAATGAAAACTAGGAAGAAACGTTAAAAACCAAATAAATTTAAAGGGATCAAAAATGGTGAATTGATCACAAGCGATGCGACAAAATGTAAAATCTTAAGTCAATACTTTGTACAAGTCCCGAAATCCTTGAAAGAACAAATTCCTTACTTTGCTGCTGATTCCTTTAATGGATTTCGGACCCTAAGATACTGTAGTAGCACATTTCGATTTAGAAACATTACTATTAATGAAATATCGCAGATTGCACCAGATCTCTCCAATAATAAATCACCTGGTCATGATAGTCTAACTGCAAAGCTATTCCATAGATGTAACAGCGAAATAATGCCATATTTACTGCATATATTTCACAGTCAGGCATTTTCTCACACTCGCAGCTCGTATAATATTTGCGATTATGACTTGAACTCGCAAGATTAGTGTTCTGTAAATCGCAAACGCCAGAATTTTGGCGAGTTGAACTCGCAAGGGTATACTGAAGTGAACTGACGAACTTACAATAAACTGAACTTTAAACAAACAATAAAATGATAAATATATTAAATTGAATATGTTTTCTTTTTATTTGTATCAAAACTAGACGATTTTGCTGACAATTTTAATAAAATTTATTAAATGTAAAAAAAGCTTTTTTGTTTTGCTCATTTTTCCTCTCCATTGTTTCCTTATACTCTGGCGATTTGTGCATAAATCAATATGACAAGTCGCAAGCAAAACGCATGAGTTACAGAACATGTAGAAACAAGTTTAGCGATTTGCAACTCACATACGATTTGAAAATCTTGCGAGTGTGAGAACATACCTGAGTATAATCTCTACATCAGAATATCCAAGCATATTAAAAATATCGAAAATTGTCCCTATACCAAAAGTAGTAAATGCAAACACAGAAGAAATGTATAGACCTATTGCGTTGTTGCCCGTAACCGACAAAATTTTTGAAAAACTGCTTCACAAGCAACTTTTAACTTACCTAGAAAGTAGCCAGTTACTTTATGATTTTCAATATGGTTTCAGGAAAGTTAGTGGTACTGAAAATGCCCTAATTAACGTAGTTAATTTTATATACATATGGTATGGATGAAGGATTTACTGGTGTTGCTGGTATTTTCTATGATCCTTCCAAAGCATTTGACCTTGTGGATTATGAGATCATGATTGAAAAACTTCCATACTATGGAATTAAAGAAGTAGAACTAAAACTACTAAAAAGCTATTTGAAAAATCGGAAACAATATGTTGAGTTAAATGGTTGCAAAAGTTTTTGTGGAGGTGTTGAACACGGAGTACCGCAGGGAAGCGTCTTAGGCCCACTTTTATTTACAATTTATATAAGTGATATAAAAAATCTCGGACTAACCGGTAATATATATACATATGTACGCGGATGATATTGCTCTATTTCACCCATATAAACATGAGGCTGCTGTGAAACCTTATATGGAGAGGGATGCGGCCTTGATTTTTGATTATGCAAGAATAAATAAGCTTGTCCTTAATACGTCAAAAACAAAGGTTATGATATTTAAGCCACATTTATATCGACCTACTGAAATATTTAGTATTTTTGTAAATGGCGAGGAAGTTTGCGAGAGTTACTCAACAAAATACCTGGGGGTGATATAACAAAGCAACTTATCGTGTTATACGCATATTCAAGAGCTTAAAGCCAAAATATCTCCAGTAATTGGAAGATTGTATAACTTTAAACATAAATTTAATGAAAAGACAAAGTTGATTCTTTACGAAACTTTGATACAAAGTCACTTTAGTTACTTGGTGTCGGTATATGGCTATAAAAATACTGCTGAGCTAAAGTCTCTTCAAAGAGTGCAAAATAAAGCACTAAAAACTTTTTATAACCTACCTCTAATGCACCCGACATTAAACTTGTATAAGGAAGTATCCCAAAACATTCTGCCCATAAAAGCGATGCATAAAATGCAGGTACTAATCTTTGTTTTAAAATTGCTACGTAACATAGGGCATAACACAATAACGTTTTCATGTAATCAAACAGCTTTCAGCACAAGATATAGCTCGAACCTGAGAATAGTAAGATGCAGACTTGAAACCACGAACGAAAGAATTGAATCTATTGGTAGTTTTGAGTTTAACAATTTACCACAATTTCTGAAAAATATCGATGTTGTATCAAATTTTAAATCAAATCTTAAAACTTTTTTGGTAAATAATTTGAAAATGTTTTTAAATTAGTATATATATATATATATATATATATATATATATATATATATATATATATATACATATATATTATCAGTCTTATTTATAAAAAATATTTCAGGTTTATTAAGCGCTTATTTGACATATTTCTATGGGAAATTTGTCAAATAAACCTGTAATAAACCTAAAATATTTTTTATGAATAAGACCGTATATGTTTTATTTTTTTTCTCTTTTCTTGAAGTATAATATATAAACTAAATTAATATTATAAACTTAATTTTATTAAATTTGTAAATAGAAAGCCAACTCGCCTCAACAATGTCTTGTGAAGCTGAGGCACCAAAACTAAGAAATTAAATATGTCAGACGGACATCGCTTATTCGTCTTCCCTATGCATAAGGATCCAGAATATATATACTTTATGGCTCGCTTATTAATATTCTGGAAATTACAAACGGAATGACAAACCTATGTATTTACCATTTTTTGGTAAAGGGTATAAAAAAGAAGATTCTAGTTGAAGCCCTTACCCACTGGAGTTAATCTAAGTTGTGACTATTTTCTGGCTGTTAAACGATAAAAATTAAAATTTTATGGCAATAAACATTTTCTCCCGTTAAACCTCTTTCTACACGCAAAGAAAAAATATGGTAGAGGCAACCATAATCAAACAGCAATATTCTATGATTGAATTATATGGTTTCAGTCAAATCATATTATTGTTAAAAGCAAACTTTAATTATATTATTATCTGAGTTAATAATAATATTATCTACAAAAACAATTGACTTTGTTGTAACTAATCTTATTATTGTTAATATGACAACACTATTGTAAGATGTGACTAAAATATAATTGAGACTCACCATACCATGATCTAATATTATATTATTATTGTTAAATACGAGCACAGTATTATTTAATGTAATAATACTATTTTGTTTTTTACTCATATTTTTATTGTCAAAACAGCTGTGCGTTAAATTCGAAATAAAAATAAACGAATATTGTTGAAATAAAATGTATATATTGAAAATGTATACTTACACGACATACAGACATGTCTGTATAAAGAGATACACAAATGTTTATATATTTTTATTGATCTACCCTTTTGTTTATACTTTATTTATCTATTAATTTATTTAATACCACCCGTGCAATACCGATAGCTTACAAACGAAATACCGAACTGACAGATGTTTCTGAAAGAGATTTTTTTTTAAACTTAAAATAGTATGGTTTTGGATAACATTATATTGTTATTTACATCATATTATTTTTATATAATAATATAAATTATGTTGTAGTCATAAATTTTTAACATTAGAATTTACGTTAAATAGCTGATGTTAATAACAATCTCTACCCAAATAGATAGACTAGGGTGCTGATGAAGTGCGTTGCTGCACAGAAAAATATCGGTATTTCTTCCACCTTAAAAGTCTAATTTAATTTTTCTTCTCTTCTTTAGAAACTCACATTAATTAATAAAAATATTTCATTCAATAAAAGAATTGAAATCACTGAACTTAAGCCTGCCTAAAAATTATTTCTGATTAAAAATTGTATTGTTAAACTATAACCATATTACACTTTTATATGGACGTGATAATGTAATTATTAAATTCAAACATTACTCTGTTTATCGTAACGAAATAAATGTTAAAAATAACAATAACTAGTTTTCAACGTCCACACATTTGTTTCAGAGAATATAATATTGTTTTCTCAACCATTAACAACCATATCTTTTCTTTGCGTGTAAGAGGCCCTTTTTTCCCAATTTTCTAGAAAAAATAAATATTAGTAACCTTGCAACAATATTATGATCCCAAAATTTCTTAAAGTGTATCATTCATTCACTCTCTATTGCTCTAGTTAACCCACATCTTTTACAAATCCGCAGGCGTTTCAAAGACTTTTTTCTGGCTCTTAAATTTTTTATAGATTTCATCAGGTGAAATTAACAATTATTTGTAATTTTTTAACACCTACTTAAGCAGTTGATAGTTTAATCTTTTGTTGTGTTTTATTAACCTGTTTTTAAGTCCAATTATAAAAATAATCAGTTAGTTAAGCAATTAGAAAATATACAAATGTTCTTATCTTTATTTTAATATACTTGTAAAATAGACAGTTTTTCTACTCTTAACTATTTAAATTTTTTTGTTAGATTTCCCTATCGCTCTACTTTTGATTGTCTCTGGAACTGTCACCCAAACTACTGGCTAACTTGGTGATAGAAAAACAAAAAAAGGTTTAAAGAGTCGAAACAAATGTTAGATTAGATTTAAACGTTGAACGGAACATATCAAAAAATTTTAGTTTTCATAAAAATAAGTGAAATTATAAAAAAATATAAATTTAGTGGAAAATTTCAATTAAGTGCTTTTATTAAATTAAAGTTGTCAATCTATTAAAAACAATTAAAAAATTATATATAAAAAATATAATGCTGAGAATGTAAACCGTCTTAACACGTGAGTGATAATTTTTTATCTAAAATTCAGTAAATTTAAAGTGTTTATTAGGTGATAACAATGACTATAAGAAATCTGCGGCGTATAAGTGAAGAAAAAATAAATAAAAGTGCAGAAAAACATGGCTTTCTTTAATAACTTCAATTGTGGCTATTGAGCGAAACTTTGTTAATACAAGTTTGACAAAACGTTCATGGATAGAATTTGGGCATGTTCTGTGCATTCCTAAGCCAATTTTACTTTCACAAACAACTTGAAGTGTAACAATTTTTTATTAACCCCCGACCAAAAAAAGAGGGGTGTTATAAGTTTGTAGTGTGTGTCTGTATATCTGTGTATCTGTACAAGTACTCGTAGAGACCAAACGGCTGGACCGATTTCGATTTAGTTTTTTCTGTTTGAAAGGTGACTTGATCGATCGATTGTGTTCTTAGCTACATATGTTTGAAAAAAATCAGTCCAGCTCACATCTTTTCTGACTATATCGGGGTTTTCAAAATTTTTAATTTTGTTATTCTTCCATAGTTGGCAGCAGAAGAAAATTTATAACTATAGGCTGTTGTAAAAAAATTAATTGTTCTATTCACAAGATCCATGTAATGTTGTATCTCGTATTTTATTGTATTACAATTTAATAAAGTAAATTTGTTGCTCATATTTTGTTTATTAAAAAATCTGTGTTAAAAACGAAAAAAAGTGCTTAAATTGACTCGTGGTCAAAATCTCAATTAATTTGAGTGATTTTTCAGGAAGTTATAGCACTATAATGACTTGCGATTTATCTTTTTAAACTTCTAATCTCATTTGGAATAATAGCTTAATTTAGGTTATACTTTGGTATATTTCAACTTAAATGTATTACTTATAGTGTGAAAAATTATGTTTGCTTAAAAAAACAATAAAAAAATAAATTTCCAAAAATTTATTTAAAAGCTTAAAAGCGCTCTCCTGCAAAACAGTAAAATATGACTTAAGCACTTTTTACTTATTGCCACAGAAATATTATAAGACAGCAACATTCCGCTATTGGCGAAGGCCTTAAAAATTAAAAATAAAAAGGAATTTCGTTTGAAACATACAATAAACTAAGTATAGCAGATGATTTCATAAAGTTGGTCTTATTTAAATATCATTAATTTCATCGATTTGATTGGAAAGAGGGGAGGTGTGGGAAAACACTTTTTTGTAAGAATTTTAGAGTTTGAAGCTTTTGAAGTTTTTTTTAAGCTTCCATTACTTTATTTCATAGCTTATTTGCTTACCAAGACCAGGAGCAAAAGATGTTGCTGTGCGGCGGTTGCACACTTTTTTTTAACGTTGTACCAATAAGCTTCAGACACGCAAACGTGAGAATACATTAAAATCTCATTTAGTCAACTGTAATGGAATGTAACTGCAACGATAGGAAACAGCTGATCGATATTGTTTTATGAAAATTAATGTATTGATTCTTACATTCCAGTTACATCTCTTAAACCATTTCCATTACAAATTCAAAGAGAGTATTGAAGAGGTTATTCGTAAGATATCGACCGATATGTTGAGGATGAGCCATTTCCGGCATAGCCGTGGTCAAAATTTCCATAAAATCATCTTTAAACAACCCAAATAAATATTTCATACATTTCTCAAAATTTTATGTGTTTTTTGATGTGTAAACATCTATACGCTAGGGGGTAAAAATCTTTTGACTTTGATTTCTTTGCTGAGATTTCTTTGCTTTTCTTTCACAGCATTGTCAAATCGGTGTGAGCTATGTATGAGTGTATTAGCGTTTGAAAGAAGCAATTTCAAGCAGAGAAAAAAGTCGACCGGCTCGAAGCCGACGGTGCGCCGCCGCCGGTTATTTTTCTGTATATTTCCGTACACCAAAGGTGAAAATGAACCGTAAGAGCTACGGACTTGAAATTTGGACACAATGTGTAGACATTTGGCCACTACAACAACAAATACATGAGAGTTAAAAACTAAAGGGTGTTCCAAAACGAGCAACGAAAAATTTTAAAATCCCATGTAATATACATACAATTGTATGTACATATATACACTTGAAATTTTAAAAGTTAGTGTATTTTTATACAGACTACAACAATTAACACTAAATTTAAAAAAATTTAAATTAAAGGGTGTTCCATCAGTTAATGCAATTTTGACTTTATAATTTTGACAACTTGCTGTATCTTGGAAACCGTAAGAGCAAAACTCTTGAAATTTTCAAAAACGGTAAAACTAAAAAATCAAAAAAATATAAAATCGCCAAATATAAAAAAATCGCCAAAAACAAAAAAAAAATCGCCAAATCGAAAAAAGCACCATATTAAAAAAAATCTCTAGGACTAAAATAAATCGCGAAAAACCGCAAAAATCGCCAAAATTAAAAAATCCTTCAACAAAAAAATCGCCAATATGAAAAAATCAACTAAATAAAAAAAACCCAAAAACAGAAAAAAATCGCCAAAATGAAAAAACCCAAAAAAACAGAAAAAAATCGCCAAAATGAAAGAAATTGCGAAAATTAAAAAAAAAAACCAAAAAAGAGAAGAAAAAAACGCCAAAACGAGAAAAAAGCGATAAAACTGCAAAACAAAATCGTTTAACCTGAAAAACCTTAAAAAAGGAAGAAAGCTAAATAAAAAAAAAAAAGATCAAAACCGAATGTGCGTGAGTCAAAGTCGCACTTTACTGAATTTATTTTAAGTGCAATGCGTACACAACAACAAGAATAGCAACAACTGAACGATGAACAACAGGAATTAAAAATTAAAAAGTAAAAGTAAAGACGAGCACTGCAGTACCACTAAAGTTTCAGTAAAAACAATAACAAATGTTTAACAAGTAAATTTTTACTGATTTCTACAATTTTTATAAATTGCCTAAATGATTTGTTGAGGTGCATTGAATTTTCAGTAATCAGTAATGCCCGTATTCATAATGAAATTCTACCAAGTGGCTAAATGTTTTTCATACAAAAGTTTCAAAATTTGAATGAAAAAACTTTGCCACTTGCTACAATTTTATTATGATTACGGCCCTACGATTTTACTGGTAATGCAAATTAAATTTCATTAGCAGTAAAAATTTACTGAATTTTTTTAGTAATCAGTAAATTTACTGATTACTGCAATTTTGAATGCAGTACATATACATACATATACTGCAGTGTGCCCATTTACTAACCAAATAAGTTTAATAAAACAAACAAAAACCAACAAATTCATATGTATTTACAATATTTAAAGTTTTGATACTTTTAATTAATTAATTTAAAAAAAGATACTAAAAGCATAAGTACTTCCAACTTAAAAAAAAATTTTCATTACTAGATGTTTACACATCTCCTCTGTGATCGGACTCACATTTTTTTTAATCAAATCCGAAAGCATTTAAAAAATCACCATTTAGTTGACATGCGATAACGCCATAGCCATAACCGTAGAAATTAATTGAATTTTTATTTTGTGTCGTAACGATAATTAACTGTTTTGTGGTTAGACATATCGTCGGCTTAGAGCGTAAACCTGCTAAATCCACTTTTTATAACATATGAAATTTTAATACCGTTCGAAAGAAAAAGAGACGCCTCATCGATTTGTTTAAATATTTATTTTAATTTGAAGCTCTATATCGCACTTGTTCCTCAAAAGCGTAACAACTCAAAAATTTCAAATTTTCACTTTTTGCAAAAAACCAAACAACAGAGGTTTACTAACGCAACCTCGTAACCTAAAAATTACTACTTTTCAGGAGAGACAAAAAATTATTTATAACAAGTATTTAATGAAAATTTACAAGTATTTAATTGAAAATTTAACAAAAATCATCCAAGTAATTAGATTATAAAAAAACATATATTAAAAATGTTTAAATACTTGTTATAAATCATTTTTTGTCTCTTCTGAAAAGTAGTAGTTTTTAAGTTACCCATTGTAAAAATCTCCCATTGATTTGTCTTCTTTTCCGTAAAAAAACCGTTATGACTCTCTTTGTGTTTTTAGAATAACTACTTTAGTCTCAATTAAAGGAAGACATTTTTAATTGTTCGCAAGTGCTTGAGCAAAACAGTTCAAAGTTTTTTCATACAAAGAGCGACATTTCGAGTTGTTATTGTTGTTGTTGTTGTTAACGGTTTATGTAATCCAAAGTGAGTTTTCAATTAAACTGGGTAAACTCGAAATAACACCAAAGAAAAACAAAAAAAAAATTCAGAAAAATTCTGACTCGCGCACGAAGGGTTCCGTATGAACACTAGATTTGTAATTTAATACAAACTTCATCCTATATAATATATAGTTTTGGCATTTTTTTCCTTTTTGGGGTCTTTTCGGTTTTTTTGTTTTGGCGGTTTTTGCGTTTTTTCGGTTTTGGCGATTTTTTTAAGTTTTGGCTCTTTTTTTAGTTTTGACACTTTATTTTCTTGTTTTGGCGATTTTTTTTCGGTTTTTGGCGTTTTTTCATTTTGGCGATTTTTTTTTTATTTTTGGCGATTTTTTTCATTTTTGCGATTTTTTTTATTTAATTTTTTTTTAGTTTTGGCGACATTTTCCCGATTTGGCGATTTTTTTAGATTTTTGGCTTTTTTTTTCATTTTAGGGTTTTTTTTTTCATTTTGGCAATATTTTTGAATTTGGCGATTTATTTTAGTGTTAGAATTTTTTTTAAATTTGGCGATTTTTTTCGTTTTGGCGATTTTTTTTAAATTTTTGGCGATTTTTTTTTTTTTTTGGTTTGGCGATTTTATAATTTTCGGTTTTTTTAGTTTTACCGTTTTTGAAAATTTCAAGTGTTTGCCTCTTACGGTTTCCAAGATATAGCAAATTGTCAAAATTACATAGTCAAAATTGCATTAACTTGGACCACCCTTTAATTTAATTTTTTTTAATTTTAGTGTTAATTGTTGTAGTCTGTATAAAAAATACACTAATTTTACAAATTTCAAGTGTCAATATAGATACATGTGTACATACAATTGTATGTATATTACATGGCATATTAATATATTTCTTTGCTCGTTTTGGAACACCCTTTAATTTTTAATTCTCATGTATTTGTTGTTGTAGCGGCCAAGGTTCTATATACTGTGTCCGAATTTCAGGTCCGTATCTCTTACGGTTCCTGAGAAAATACCGTGTGACGGACAGACGGACAGCGTAGCGAAAACAAAAGGGTCCTTTTCACCTTTGGTGTACGGAACCCTAAAAGTAGTTTTTTTTTTGGAAAATCGCTTAAGCAATAAAAAAAAACAAAACGTTGTATTCTTTTTTAATGGTATTTTCTTACAACGACATAATTTTTTGCTGTAGTATATCGCTAGAATCAACAGAAATAGTTTTTGGCCTCTACTGAAAATTCATGAATTTTGAGTTGTTACGCTTTTAAGGAACAAGTGCGATATGTCGAAGAAACTTAATGTATAGGGTGTTTTTTTCAGAGGTATAGAACTTCGAATTGAAATAAAACACAAGAAAATCGTTTTAATGTCCATCAATTTGGCTTTATTGGAAGGATAATTTTATGCCATTTATGTTTAAATATGACTTCGGGCATGTGGCCGCCGCGGCTGGCTCGAATAAAGCCAATTCTACAGGTCCAATTTTCAACCACTTTTTCGAGCATATGGGGCCGTATGTTGGCAATAACGCCACGAATGTTGGCTTCCAAGTCCCCTAACGTTTCTGGTTTGTTGGCGTAGACGAGCGACTTCACATATCCCCAAAGAAAATAATCCAATGGTGTCAAATCACACGATCTTGGTGGCCAATTGACAGGTCCATTCCGCGAAATTATGCGCTCATCGAATGTTTCCTTCAATAAATCGATTGTGACGTGCGCTGTGTGGCATGTAGCGCCGTCTTGTTGGAACCACAACTCATCCACATTCATGCCATCCAATTCGGGAACAAAATAGTCGGTTAGTCGGCTCCAATTGCTGTGCACGGTGGCGAATCGATTCATTCGGGTCCTCTTCAACACTTTGCTCTACAGCGGCAATTGTTTCTTCGGTGCGCACTGTTCGACGTCTCTGCGATGCGTATTATCACATAGAGTAAACGTAGTGCGAAAACGATCCATGGTTAACCGAATTAATTGCTCTGATGGACGATTAGGTCGACCATAAAATGGACGGAGCTTGCGGTAAACTTCGCGAACTGAACCATTATTTTCGAAATAAATTTGCACGATTTGCAAGCGTTGTTCTTTTGTCAACCTGTTTATGATGAAATGGCAAACCAAACTAAATATTAATCACTTGACAGCTGACAAAATGGCCGCCAGTTAAAAAAGTGATGCCAACTTAAAGTTCTATACCTCAATAAAAAACACCCTTTATAAGGCTGATTTCTTAAGCTTTGTATGGAAACCGTTAACAGTATTTTGTCTCTCCTGTAAAATTTTCTGGAAGTGAGTTAGCTGTTTTACACACTAAGCCGACGATATTTGTGGTTGCACTTTTGAAATGAATAAACATATGAGCGCGTTAAGCTGGGGTTACACGATTGGCACAATGTACCAATGTACTGTGATAGAGTCATAAGTAATAAGCCAAAATGACATTATTACTTAATTAATTCTTGAATAAATCTATATGGCTTTATTACTAATGCAGTGTGGTGTAGTTAAGTAATTATATTTCAATTAGTTGAGAAATAAGGCAAATTTACTTTGTTACTTATGAATTTATTTCAGTGAGCCGACGAAAATTGGTACATTGTGCCGATCGTGTGACCCCAACTTTAGCAGCTGTCTGATTGAACCCTTACGTTGCACTCACATTCTCAATAAATCGCTTTCAACTTCATCAAACGAGCTGCATGTCGTAATTCCCATAAATTGATAGCTCTGGGACAGGCTGCCCTCAAATTGATAGTAAATTTTGTTTTAAAAATGTCTCCAAGAAGAAACAACTTAACGCTCTATTAAAAAAAAAATTAACTTTCAATAATACTTTATTTTGTTTTTTGTATTTTTTGTTTATTAAATACAATATCAAATCAAATACTTTTTGTTCGCTTATTGAAGCAGGAGTCGATCCTAGGATTTCCGATAGGAACACTATCCATTGAACTACCGAAAAGCATATTTTTTTCTTGCATAAATCATTTAAAAAATAAAAAATTAAAACTCAAAGTAAAAATTTCAATCGCATCCAAATTTGTATCCAGCTAAGCGAGATAGGATTTATTATAAAAACTTTGAGAATTTGAACACAAACAGCCGACCAACTTCGTAGCGTTTGTGTTAAATTTCGTCATTCGCTTACGTAATTGCATCTTCGTGAGGCGGAGGGGATGCACTGTATATTTTTCCGCGCTTCTAAAGTGCTTCTTTCTGTCTTAGTGATTATTTGTAGCAAATTTATTTTTGCTGAATAAATAGGCAAAAATTGTCATCACAGAAAACTAAAAAAATTTATTTATTGAATTTTGTATTTAAATACGAAAATAATTGTTTATCTGTGCATGACGTGAGTTATTTAGTTGTTCATAATTTACATCGCTTCTAGTTTACTATTTTTTAATGCAAATTGCCCCTTAATAATAAATTAATAAAATTAATAAAATATTTTGATTTTTTTTCATTTCCAGCCAATCACGTAAAATATTCCTAGTATTTCATCAGCTTCTATAGAAATTTATCTACTCAAATTAATAGAGTCCCCGCATCAAAATGAAAATTGAAAGAAAATTTAGTCTTAAGCTTGATGCTGATATGATCGATACCAGCATAATCGATGATCCCTTCCAGCATGTTATCGAGAAGGCCGGCAATCACGGACGCTTTCAATTGATCTACAATATCATATTTGTAATGGGTCTATCAATGGCGGGTGCCATGTGTTATATGAATATAATTTTAGCTTTAAACATACCAGATCATTGGTGTACAGTACCAGGAAGAGAAAATACGAATTTATCATTGAGTGAGTGGCGTAAATTGACATTGCCCACGTAAGTATTTTATAATTATGTATGTACATACTTATGAGTTTATGAGGGAATTATCTTCAAGTTTACAAAAAATACACACAGACACACGCATACATGAGCATAAGATAATAAAATATCGTATATCTCTAGTGTAAACACTTTATTTATTTTCGGCCTGTCCCACCATGTCACCAGAAATCTTTCGGTCTAAAACTTGTATTGTAAACAACAATAACATGAGATAATTTGTTGTTGTTTTCAATACAAATATTTGATCGAACAATTTCTGGTGACATCGTGGGACAGTCCGTTAGAGTGTGAGAATAAACGCAAAAGTACAAATATGTGTATGCATAAAATATCCCAGCGAAATTACTGGAAAGCAATTCAAGATACATACACACATACATATACATATTGTCACTTTAAATGCGAACGGACGTAACTACACAAAAATTCGAAATCGATTTTTTGATTGATTATGGTTCATTTTATCAAACTACATGCTCACGCAAATATTTAGATCTCTGCGATCAAAAATGACGAATTATTATACGAATGCATCTATTTTATATTGCAAGGAATGTAACTAACACAAAATCTTAAATATATATGGGTCACTGCTTCAGCTTCCAATGTCGAGAGAATCAGGGGTACATCCAAAATTCTATTATACATATTGATTTAAATATGCCACTAGTGACGGAAGAAATTGCAAAATACGCAGGCAAATATTTAACAAAACTCGAATCACATCACTGGACACATCCGCCTAAAAAAGAGGGACACACGTGCTCTAACCTAACGCTCCAGATGAGACTACTTGAAAATACTTTTTTTTTCCTTTTTTGATTATCACTACTAATGTATTATTTATAACTATCACTAAGTTTATGTCCGTCACTGGTCGGGCCTAATAATTTTTTTTATAGATTTAAGATTTGAATATTTATTGTTAGTTCATATATGAAGATACAGTAAATAAATACACGTAAAAAAAACATATAAGTGTCTATACGACAAGTAAATTTCATAGACAATTTTCAAGAACACTTTATTATTATTTATTTTGAAATTTTTTTTTTGTTCCTTCTGTAAAAAATATAAAAGTATAGTTACGTCCGTTTGCATTTAAGGTGACGATATATATATCAGTTTGCAAAAAATAAAATTTTTCATAATTATAATAACCCTTGATAATTATGTAACGGCTTGAGTAGAAAATTTATAAAGGGTGATTTTTAGCAACTTTCTTTTTGGCAACACTGTGCTTGGCAACTCAGCTGTTTTCGTGTATCTTGTTGCTGTTAAATATGTTCAGTTTGGTTTATAATTTTCAAGTGAACAACGTTTGCAGATTATTAAATTTTATTATCAAAATTCATGATCGGTTAAGAAAGTGCATCGAGTACTTCTTCCATTTTAGTTTGGGCGGCCGTTTGAGGCGACTATTCAGAGTCTTGTAATTAAATTTCGCTCTAAAATTAGATTAGTGAACACGCGTTCGTAGAATATGAACAGGGGAAAATATCGCAGCTGAATCCATCAGTATTGTTTATGACCGTGAATTATCAATTCGGCCTCATTCGCATCAATTGGGTCTCTGTTACTATTTTTTGCTGACATCTGAAGCCTTATGCTACAAATCACGCGAAAAAATGGTCCAATTGAGAGGCAAGTTCGGTGAACAGTTTATTTTACGTTTTGGGCCGCCTATATCGTGCGATTTTACGCCTTGAGACTAATCTTTGTGAGGCTATGATAAGGCTCATGTCAAGACGATTGACGCACTCGAAGACAATATTGAAGAATTTATGCTAAAATTGGACCCAACATATGTACCATTTCAGACATATCCACGGTCAAAATTTAAATGAAGTCATCTTTAAACATTTAATTATATAGATCGTTATACCGACTCAAACAAGGTTAGGTTAGGTTAGCAGGCTGTTGGTAGGAAATTGGAAAAGACAGAATCCACCTCACTTGGGTCCAATATGATGATCCCTTTGTGCTACCTGTAAGATTAAGAGAAGAGAGAGAGAGGGAGAGAGGGAGAGAAATAAGAGGAGAGTGAGAAGGGTAGAATTAGAAAGACGAGGAGTGGGTCAAGAAATTTGGCAAGAGGGGGGGGGGGGGGGGTCAGCGATTATACCAACTATTCCTAATATAGAAGCTCAGATTTTTGAGCCCGATTTCCGATAACTCGGATAAGCCTCTGAAAGATGTTCTGCCAAGAAGGTGTAGACGGAGAGTCTCCAGAGCGGGACAGAGATACAGGAAATGCAGGATACTTTATTCCTCTTCCTCGTCATTGCAACTGTAGCAGTAGTCGTTATACGGGAGACCCATACATTTAGCATGGGTTCCGAAGTTGCAGTGACCGGTCAATGTGGCCACGATGTTCCTCAGGTACTTCCTGTTGAATTTGATGAGATTTTCCGTTCTACGGAAGTCCAGGCGAGGCCAGAGGGTTCTCGCTATTACACAGGTGGACACATTACGCCATCTGTTCTGAGCTAGTTCCAAGAAGGTTACATCGAAACGTCTCCAGCAGGAAGAGAGTGGTAGTGCACAAAGATTATCGATATCGACTTCTCTTAATGTGGTTCCCCTCCTTGTTAGTTCATCCGCACCTATGTTTCCTGAAATAGTCCCGTGTCCATTCACCCAGTTTATTGAGATATTTGAGTGCTGCGCAAGACAATCCAAGGCCTTACGACATTTTTGAACAAGAAAGGATGTGGTGTACACCCGTATGAGAGACTTAATAGCGGATTTGCTGTCAGTCATAATATGGATATCCCTATTTGAAATCCGATAGAACCTTAGCCATTGTGTAGCTCTTTTTATAGCAGATAATTCCGCCTGTAGTATACTACGTTCGTTCGGGAGTCTGAAGGACATTTGAATTCCGTATTAGGGAATGATGACGCCTCCTCCAACCCTTTCCATCTTTTTTGAGCCGTCCGTGAAAACCTGTATGACTCCATTCTGTGAGGAATACCCTTCTGCCAAAGAAATTTGGAAGTTCCTATTGAAGTAGGGTTTCGGAATGCAGTAATCATACTAAAATACTTGCATGCCCCCAAAGTCGGTGGTTCCATGCGCCTGTTGTGTTTAGTCTGACGGCGGTACGTAGAGCTAGCTTTCTAGCTGTTAAGTCCAGTGGAAACTAAACCAACAAAGCAAAGAGCACTTTTGTTGGCGTTGATTTTAGAGCACCTGTTATCATAAGTGCCATTTTACGGAGTGCCGTATCTCTATACGGTACTGATTACTTTCTGAGTCAACTGCTTTCCACCAGACCAAAATCCCATAAAATGATATAGGTTTTATAACCATCTCTAGTATCCAACCGACTCCCTTAGGATTTATTCCCCATGTAGGGCCGATTGCATTCCTACATACATACATTTCCGTTGTGGCTTTCACTACTCTTGCCTGAAGATTATCTCTCCAGGAAAGCTTACTATCGAGGACAACACCCAGATATTTGGCTTTATCCGACAGGGTAAGAGTAATGCCCTTTAGCCTAGAGTGATTGAAGTTGGGAATTTTGTATCTCCTGGAGAAGAGTACTAGTTCCGTTTTATCCGGGTTGACACTAAGGTTACGCCGTGATATAGTATCCAGGTGGAATCTTGATATTGCAATCGCTACATCATCCGCATATGCAACCGTTTTGATATTCATGGATTCCAATTTTTTGAGCAGATTGTTAACTATCACATTCCACAGCAAGGGCGACAGCACACTACCCTGAGGTGTAACTCTGTGGGCCTGCCTTGTGATGGTTGCTGCTCCCATAGTGAAAGTGATAATTCTGCACAGTAGCAAATTTTCAATGAGCTGATAGATCCCCGGTTGACCCCCAGTTCTCTGAGAGACTGGATGATTGCCGACGGATCAATATTATTAAAGGCACCTTCAATATCCATGAAGGCCACCATGGTATAGTTTTTATGCTCGAGTGACTTCTCTATGCATCCTACAAGTGAGTGTAAGGCGGTCTCAACCCATTTGCCTTTGGTATATGCATGTTGAGAGGCCGAAAGTTGAGAGTTATAAATGAGTGTTCTAATATGCACATCCATTATTCTCTCAAGGGTTTTCAGAAGAAAGGAAGTTAAACTAATAGGTCTAAAATCCTTCGCCTTGGTATGTGACGCTTTCCCTCATTTGGGTATAAATATCCATTACATTTAGTCCATGCATTTGGAATATATGACCATGTAGTACAGGCTTTGTATATTACAATTAACCATGGGATTACTAGATCGACATTATGTTGCAGATCCGCAGTAATGATACCATCCGGACCCGGAGATTTGTATGGATGGAAGCTTTTAAGAGCTCATTTCACTTTTTCCACAGTGATATCTATGGGTATTTGTGCCTGGGCATGGGAGGGGTATGTTCGTCGAATATCACTACAGGGTTGACAGCCCGAAAATGGGTGTCCATTAGGACCTCTAGAGATCCTATACTGTTCGTTGTCCAGTTACCATCGTAATCCTGGATGCAACTAGGTATCATCGGTTTTTTCGCTAGGATTTTACGCAGTCTACAGGTATCGGAGTGAGATTCTACTTTGTTGCAGAAATCTCTCCAAGTTTTGCGTTTAGCGTTCCTGACTTCGTTTTTGAATTTATTCAATTAGGCTTTATACAGTGACAGATTACCTGTCTTTTTGCCGCAGTTTCTGCAATACTGTCAGACCACTAAGGTAGTCTTCTAGTTTTGCGTTGTACCGATGCCTTACAGGATAAACCAGTAGCTTCTTTAAACGCATTTGTTAGCGTATCTACGGCTAAATCAATATCAGCGGCCTCCTCTATATTAGGAGGTTGCGCGATCAAGTTGGTGAGGATTTGGTTCTGTACCTCCCAATTTGTTTTGCGTCTGTTTACGTATAATTTTGATCTCCTATCCGAAATGCTAATCATGAATGTTATATAGCGATGGTCAGAGAATGAGCAGTCCGAGGAGACCCTCCATTCCCGAATTAAATGAGCGTGCCTCGAATTGACTAGAGTTATATCTAATACCTCTTGGCTATTGGAGACTACGAATCTTGGTACCGAGCCTTGATTCAGCACTACCAGATTGTTATGAATAATAAAATAAAAAATGCACTCACCACTGTCATTTGTATCTGAGCTGCCCCACATCTGATGATGCGCGTTTGCGTCAGCGCCTATTATAATAGGGATACTGCACGTTTTTGCTTCCTTCACTGCCTTATGGACTCAAACAAAGATTTCATACATTTCTCTAAATTGTATGTGTTTTTTATTAATCAAATCCGAAAGTTCTTAAAAAATCACCCTATAAACGAAAATCAAGCTTTTTCGTGAATGATTTTTATAAAAATTGTCTGTGGAAACAGGATATAATATATTTTATAGTCGTGGTGAAAAAAACAATAATAAGCTGCTTTTTAACGATGAAAGTTTTCTTGCAGTAATTTTTCTTTTAATTTTCATTTGTATTAATAGGTAGTAATGTGTCCTTCAAACATTTTTTATAAATTTATATGTATAAAAGGCATTTGTTTCTCTAAAAAGGGTCAACTTAGTCCATGCATGACTACTTAGCAAGAAATGCCTTATATATTTTTTCACGAGAGTCAGTGCACAGTGGCTTTGAAATTAGTTTCGGAACAATTTTACTGAAAATTTTAATCAGAAATAATTTCTTAATCGGGCTTAAATTCAATTATCATTGAATGAACTATTTTTATTAATTAATGTGAGTTTCTAAACAAGAAAGGAAATATTGAATTATTGAAAATATTTTTTTATTGAACAAATAGGAGAAAATTTATATGTATATACATTAGAGTGGCCGTTTTATTTCTTCTACTCTCACCACCCCCCCCCCCCCCCAACCAAACAGTTCATTTTTATGTAAAAAAATACAAAAAAATTTCATACCAATAAGTTGCATTTTAGGGGATGTGTCCGGCCCTCAAAGTTTTCTTTCAAGCACATTTTTCAATGGAATTTTTTTTATGTACGATTGCAAATGATAGATTTTGGTACAAAAAAAAATTAATTCGAAAATTATATTGGTTTATGATTTGCTTATGAAAAAAGTTATGTATACTGTATGTTCAACCTTTAGAATTCGCCTTTTTTCACAAGCTATGAAGAGACTAGTTCAGAATAATCGCCACCAGTCTTGGGTCCGAAATTATTTTTTCTTGTTATTCAAAACTTTGGTTTAAATGATTTTGAAGAAAAATTATTTTCATGAATTGTGGACAAAATTTTTAACTTAAGAACTTAACTTAACTTAACTTAACTTAACTTATTTAGGTTATTGTGGATTATAGCCACACATAAATTAACTAATTTGCTTTGTGCTCTCTTCTTTATCATAACTAAGCTTAAGCACTATACTAATACTCGTAAACATATTACTCATTTACTTAAACAATGTCATAACTCAATAAATGGAATTTTTGAGTTAGTGATGCAGAAATAATGCTCATGTCATACAAATATCTTGTTTCCTCAACTCTTGAGAGAAAAATAAAATTTTCGTTTTCTATTGAGTTGTGTGTAAATTGAATACGTTTAATTTGCTTTCTGGCAAAATGGTGTTTTTGAGTTAGGCCATTGTTCTAGCATATAAGCTTATATATTTCAAAAGGTTTTTCATTAAATGTTTCTAATTTTAAAATTCAAATAAAACAAATCGTGTGTGAGATAACAATGGAATTTTTTATTTGTATAAAAGAGCTAATCAATGCCAATATATTAGAAATGAAATGTGGATTGTTGAGAAGCGAGCGTACTAATTTCCATTTTTCCATGATAATAAATATAAAGATGAATTTGAGAGATGGCGTGTGTTAAGTTGGCCTTGAGAACTGTTGCAATTTGTGACTTATTTGAATAGGTCTGCGACTTAAGAAAACCCATAAAGAAAACGTCAAATTGCACGATCTCAGTGGTCAGTTCACATAAGCAACGCTACACTCAGGGAAAAGCTGAAACTTAAAAATAAGAATGCGTCACAGTAATTCAATAATTCTCAATATAATAGAAAATTTATATTGAAATCCTTAAAAATAAATAAAATTAATAAATCTATACTGTAAAGTAATATTTTTCCATATTGAAATAAGAAATTTCAACATGACTAACTTTGGTTAATGTTTCTTATTAATTCAATATAGTTTTTATTGATTTCAAACAGTTTTTTCTCTCTGTGTAGGCCCTTAAAACGTTCGTCTCATGTGGCACGAACTGTATAGTTTGTAGTACTGTAATTTTATAATAGCATGTCGCTGCTTTCCACATTATCTAATTTTGGCCAAAAAGGAGTTAGAAATCATCTACTTATGTATATCTACCGTTTGATCAGCAATTTACAAAACGAGTACGGAATGTTGCCTCAACAGAAGAACCATTTAGATAAAACAATTGTAATATTTGTATATGTCGTTGAACGTTGCATCCTCCGTTAAGGTCATTTGTCAAAATCTATCCCTAGGATCACACATCACTTCGTCTATTCTAGTCGAGCAGTGTAAGAGTTTGCTATCTAGGCTGGATGGTCAGACTGACCTCATCCTGATCTGAGTTCCAGCTCATAACAATTTTTTAGGTAACGAACGGGTGGACGAGCTGGCTCGAGCTGGCTATAGCTGGCTCTTTTATGAATGCCTCCAATGCCGAATCGGTAGCCATGCCGTTTGGTGCTATTAGAAGCGGTATACTCAAGCACTATCTCTATAAGGCTGAATTTACAAGGTTGCTAAGGAGATGTGGCCTTGCTACAATGATAGGCGCTCAATACAATAAACAAATGGAAACCGTTGGGACATATCAGGGCTCGTTGCAGTCACGACGGGGCACTGGGCGTTGAAGTTGTCGAAGAAACAATCTTCCACTTTCTTTGCGAATGTCCAGCTTAGCATCTCTCGACACCCAAATTTTTAGAAAGTCATGTACTAGACGATCTTTCAAATTTATCTGAGATTGGGTTGAGTGACCTTATCAGATATCTAAACGTGATGGGTAGGATCTAGTAACGAATATCTTAGATACGATTCTACACAGGTCAACACCGGTGAGTGTAATGGTCCTTTCAAATCGCAATCATCTAGATTCTACTTAAATGCCTGCATGTAGTAGGCAGTCACGTAAGCCAACCAACCAACCAATGACAGCCAAGTTGACCGATGTAGCTGCAACAATATGCAAAATTTCGGAAGTCCTTATTGCAAGACCAATATGCTACTACTAACATTCAACCACAGACAGATACATATATACAATGAATTGTCAGGAATGTTGTTTAAAATTTCATATTTCAAATTTGCATTCCACATAAATGTCATTATCATGCAACTTTCTACATATATATATATATATATGTGTGTGTGTGTGTGTGTGTGTGTGGAAAAAGTTCTTGTGTGTGTATGCTTGTGTCCATGTATTTTACGATATGAATATTGTGCTTATTTCTTTTATTCTGCATTTCATACGTATCGATAAATAACAATTTTTTTTTTTGCCCTGCTGTTTTTATTCCTGTCATACAGAGCCAAGGACAATCGAGGTGCAGAAAAATATAGCAGCTGTCAAATGTATGATGCGAATTTTGCAGAAATTGATGATTGGGAGAATTGGAATTCAACATCAGCAAATGTAACAGGTTAGTTTTTATTTTTGCACACTTGCATTTTACAACAGCATTGCAATACATAGTGCATACATAGATTTTATTGAAAACACATATGTATAAAAATATTTTACATTTATGTGTGTGTGCGTGTATGTCTATCGTATGCATATTCAAAATCGTTATATAATAAAATTCTGTATGCAAGTGTGTAATTTTTCGTTTTTTGATTTATATTTTTTTTTAAATATTTCAGTTATGAATATGGAATTTGCCTTTTGTAGAATATCCCATGTTTATTTGCCTGAGAGTGCACCTGAGCGCGAGTGTGTGTGAGAGTGAACGTGTGTGTGTGTGTGTGTGTGTTTGTGTGCAAGAGTGCTTGTGGAAGTGTAATATTTGACTGTGTTATTATTTTTACTTCCTTTAATATATTTTGTACTCCTTTCTACTTTTTTATGTTGCTTTATTTACTGCTTTTTGTTTGATAGAATTGATTTATTAAAAACTCATATATGAATATAGCCAAAACACAGTGATCCATATGACCTGTTTTCTCGAAGCTAATGAAAATTTTAAAACCTATGAGATTTGGAAAAAAAAAACTTCCAAAATTGATTGATTGCCAGATAGTATAGACAGTTAATTATTGTGCAGCTTTAGTTGTTGCTTATTGATTGCTATTTGTTAGAAAGATTAATAAAATTCGTTGATAGAAAACTCTGCACAAGAGTTGAATTTATTTGGAGGTAATCAAAAGTTATAAAGTTGTTTAAAGCCAGCCAGAGGGATATATCTATACCGGAATAAGTGAAGTAAAAGTAAATAAATTTATTCATTGGAGTATTTGAAAATATTGGTGGTATGAAAATATTTAAATGCTGAGATTTTTGTATGTAAAGAAAAGTTATTAAAATTCTTTTATTTAAAGGCCGCGTATAAATTTGCTTCACGACTTAAAGACCTTAACGTTTCATTAGGATTTTGTCAACATGTACTTGGCATTCAATTTAAATAAAAATATTAATTTGGGATTATTAGTGCGTTTAAAAAATTTTAAAGTTAAATTGTTACGTTTTTGTTCCAATTGTTTGAGCTAATAAGGCCTAAGTTATTTATAATGTTAATAAAACAACTTTATTACATTTTTCCCAACGTTTCGTCAATTGTTTGTTGACTTCTTCAGGGGATTTTTTTCGTCTATTTAAATTTTGGATAAAATATTACATTGTTATAAATGTTTTAAATATTAAATAAAACTTACAATAATTGTTTATTTTTTACATTAAAAAATTTTTTGTTTGTTTAAAAAACCAATTTTCTTAAAAACTGTAAACGACAAAAACATGAAACAATTTATTAAAGACGGTTAAGATTTACTTTATTGCAACAATGTAACTAGCATTGATATTATTAGTATCTTCTTTTATATTTATCGTCTTTTCTATCCTTTGCTGTATTCTTAATTTTTCTATGGTGTATCTTTTTCTTTCTATATTCTCTATGTCCAATATCTTCACATTGTCAAAATCAATAGTATGTTTGTTGTTAATAATATGGGAAGATAAGGCGGTTGAAGTTTTTTGTTTTATTATGTCATTTTTATGCTCACTCATTCTTGTCTCCAAATTTCTATTTGTTGTACCTACATATGTATATTAGTTCGCAGTTCTCATCCTTATTCCCTTTACATTCTAGTTCATACACAATATTGCATTGTTGTTGTTTATTTATTGGCGCCTTAAATTGTTACAATTCCCATAAAAAACACTAATTATTAACTTGACTGCACCCGGTCAAAAAAAATAAATATTTGTGTGGCAACACTCTATTCTTAAATAGCTGTTGTTGTTATTTACATTTATTTTCTTTTACATACTCTTAGTCCCAAATCACACTGTGCAAGTCTTATTGCTAAGCTGATTAGTTTCAGGGAGAGAGAGAGACGAGGGGAACAGCAACGTTTCCTTTCCCCCCGTCTCTCTCTCGCCAAATAAACTAATCAACTTAGCAATAAGACTTGCTCAGTGTGATTTGGGACTTACGACTATAAATTGAAGCTGAAAAAAAGTAAGCGAATGTAGAAATGGTAAAGTAAGAAAATAAAAAACATGTTGATTATTGAGTTCGTGCTTCAACTTTGTTATATGTAATTGAGCTTCTCATTTGTTTAAATGAAAGTTTATAACATAATAACTCTAGTTGTTCTGAGGTCGGGTTTCCATCTGTGTGCCATGTGCCACACAAGAGTAAAAAAAGCGTAACCACTAATTACTAATGAAAAACAGTTTGATTCAGACACGTATTTATTAAGTTAAATAGTTCCATACATAATTATTAGACAATTTTATAGATTCCAACATGATTGGAACTGTTTAAATCAATACAAATATGTCTTAATCAAACAGTTTTTCATTAGTAATTAGTTTGTTACGCTTTTTTTGGCAAATGACACACAAGAAATGCCAGATGTAAGCTCAGCCTAAGTGCAAAAATTATTGATTACTTTTAAGATACGGGCTGTAAAATTTTATCGTAATCGACAATTTACGTATGTAAAACAAATTTGAATATTATAAAAAATAAGGCTCGATATGTAAATTAATATAAATTCAACTGCATCGCCGTTTTTGTTCAGGTCTGAGCTTAGAAAAGCGAGTTTAGAGTTATTTATTTGTATCCTTCAATCCGACGTTGGTTATTTTTTTTTTTTGTTAAATCACTGGAATAATATTTCTAAAACAGTCATACAACTTCTAAATTAACTCGGGGCTATGCCTATTGAAATTGAATACTATGTTTCACGTGCTGCTACTTAGCCGATTTTTCTAAGACTTGGAATGCGCCTTACCCTTTTAAATAGACACAATCTTGTTCTACAAAAAGTGGACGGAGCCATGCCCTTTGAATTTTTAAATTATATTTTACTTGCTTCTACCTGGACAATATTGATACCATTAAAAAAGTGGACGGTCTTACGCCCACGAAAGGTTAGTAATAAATTGTATGTACTTCTACTTATCCGATTCCCATGAAACTTGGCAAAGAGCTTTGTCTCTTTGAATGTCATAATTAAGCGCTTTAAGAAGCGGGCGGGGCCATGAGCACATGATTCCACCTGACCGATTTTTACGAAACTTGAAATACAAATTGAACTTTTAAGTAGACACAATCTTGAATTAAAAAAAGGTGTGTTTTTACGCCCACTAAAATTTAATACTATATTTGACGCAATGTTGGCGCACACTTAAAAATTTAAATTTGCATTGAACATTTAAAAATAAGTCTTAAAAAGAATAAACCTGACTTAAAGAAAAAGCCATAAAGAGCTAAAAATAATTTTAATATGTGTTAGCTATTGGAGCTATGCTCTTTATTGCGTGGTATAGGAGTTGGGATGTGATTTGCGTAACAAAAATAATCGACACTGTTGCAGCTATGAATTTATTTTTGTTTTGGTTTCTTTATATACTTAAAAAGAGAGTACGAAAATGAACGAAACAAAATGTTTGATTTTGTTTTGTTTCGTTCTTTGAAGTCAGTGAAACAAAAACAAAACAAGAACAATGATAACGATAGCTCAATTTGTTTTGCATTGTTTTTGCACATGAGCACGAAGCCGATCTGCTGTAAGCCGGCTAGCCACAGCCTCCAACCATAAATAATATATTAATCATGCGTAGGTAGAAAAAAAAAATAATGGGAAATGAATAGAAAAGTTTTGAAATATTTGCGATATATTTGACATCATTATATAATTTAATTTTATTTCATTGTTATTTCACACAGTAAATGTGATTTATATAGCCAAGCAGCATATCTCGAGCCGGATGTCCTAAGACATGCCTCTTTTTTTTCATTTATTTTTTTTTTTAATCTAGCTAGTACAAATAATTCAAATTGCTTTGCACAGAGAAGAAGCTTCGAGCGATTATTGTTTCTTTGATAATGTTGTTTTTATGCTTCGACTTACCACGCCTGCAAGAAATCCCCATTAAAGCTGGAGGAGTGCATTTGTTTTAGTCTCGGTAGGGCTTGCCCGTTACCTGCAATTGTCGTTCTTTATCCGGGCTGAGGACTGGCAGGCAAATACAAGGCAAAGTTGTGTGTTCAAAGCCTGCTACAAATACAATGATAAAAAAATGCATAAATAAGTAAATATAGTAGTTTAATTTTTTCCCAAGTACATTAAGCCATCGACTTGATTTTCAAATTGAGAATCTTAATTGTTGTCAGTTTTAGTTCATAATAATATATAATAATATACATATGTATATATAATAATTATGTTTATATCAAACCCTCTTTTTTGGTAGAGCATGTAACAACATTTTAACTAATAAATCAGCATTTGTCAAATTTGTCTCTATATTTAAAATAATATTTTAAAATTTTCAATTTGTGGTTGCTGTTTATAAAAAGATAATAAAATAAACATGCATGTATTGCATATAATAAAATAAATTTAACTATAATACCAATATAGATTACAAAAAATCATTTGCATCCAGATTGTGGAAGATTGGCTCCACCGCCAGTTGTTATTGCGTTCATAAATAACAGCGTGAATATTAAAGTCATCATAAAATCTATTTAGCTTATTGCAAACAAAGCTCAACAGAAGACTTTTTATTATTTGGCAAAATAATTGTTTGCCAAATTACCAAACATAAATTTTGTTGTGTTGTGTGTCACAGATATTTGCCACATACGCAAAAAGTATTCGTATGTAAATATAAATGTGCACCATCAATAATCTTAATCTTTTCAAAAAAAAAAAAAAAAAATAATAATAATGCTTTTAATGGCATATTAAATTTAACCAGTTTATTCCTATTTTATTATTATTTTACTGTCTTTTAAGAAAAACTATTTAAGTGAAAGAAAATATAAAATCGCAAGCAAACACACACACACACACAGACGCAGACATTTAAACTTATTCAATAACTTTCAATTATAAAGTAAAAAGCAATAATTTGTTGCAAAAAAAATCATAAATGCATACACATATACATTTATACATTCGTACTTAAAATAAAAGTCATGGAGAAAAAGCCAAGAATAATATTGACAGCGAAAAAAAAACTTTTTCCATTTGCTTAACATTAGTTTTTACAACTTTGCACTTTAATGCGTTTCACTTTAACTAACTCGTTGTACAAATTTTCGTAGTTTCCTTTTTTTTTTTTTTTTTTTTTTTATTTAATTTTATTTAACTTCACTTTTGTATTATTTCTTACTTGCGTTCTAAATCGCTGGAAATTTTAATAGGAGCAATCTCACTAATAGTTCAGCATAGAAAGCAATTTTTATTTACCGGATACTCCTTAAAATCTCCGCATGATTATGAGTCATTTGCTAAAATTCAAAGTATTGTTTTTTATATCCTTCACCAAAAATGGTATAGGTTTGTCATTGTGAGCTCCTAAAAAAGAAATAGATTTCAGTCTTGAACTGATGTATCAGAAATGGCGCAAATCAGATTCGTATTGAAAATCAGCGAAATCGAAAAGACGGTTTCAGAGCTGGACAACGTTTTTTTTTTGACATACAAAACTAGTTTTTGTTTTTTATTAAATAAACCTATTTTATATTTCAGTCAAAATTTAATTAGTATGAAAAATTAAAAAAAAAAATCCAGAGTTGGAAAACTGGAACTTTTTTGTTACATAAAAATATCATAATAAACGAATTTATTCCTTTTCTCTATAAATTTAACGAATTTTAGGTTTTAGAAGGAAAAATATTGGTATCAGAGATCAGAAAAAAATGAAAGAGTGTTTACAGGGGTGGAAAATTTCAACTTTTTTGGTATGTAAAAATAACTAGGTCAAACAATTTTCTTGTTTTTCTTTCGCAAGGAAAAGTTTGTTATAAAAAACCGAAAAATAAAAAACTAGGCTCCAGAGCTGGAGATTTTAAACTTAGTTTGCTTTTTTAATTAAAAATATTTTATATGCTGAAAAGAAATAAATTATTGTTAAAAATTAGAAAAATAAGATATACGATTTCAGAGTTGGGAAATTGAAACTTATTATTTTGTATATAAAAGTAATTAAATAAACATATTTCTGTGATACATTTTTAGATTTAATTGAACTGTAGTGAATTTTAATCAGCAACAATCTCTCAATCGGGCTTAAGTTCAATTCTTATTGAATGTAATATTTTTATTAATTAATGTGAGTTTCTAAAGAAGAGAAGAAAAATTAAACAAGACTTTATTAGCTGGGGGAAATACCGATAATTTTCTGTGCAGCCAGGTACTTCATCAGCTACCATGTCTAACTACTGGGGTAGAGATTATTATTAACATCAGCTATTTAACGCAAATTTTCAATGAAATGGATTATGAGGAATGATTATTGTGTATACAATTATTGATTTACCTTCAAAAAATGTGAAAATAGAGAAAACACTTTTCATCTGCTGACATCACTTAAAACCTTCTCAATTTTAGTCAATCAATGTAGAGATGTGCTATTCAGACTTTGTATTCTGTCTGACACCACTCTTACACAGTTACACACCACTTTTAAACAGTTTGCCCCTACATTGGCCATGTCTCTACGATAAATACTCAGAACAAATTATTGGCAAACATAAGAAGGCCAGCTTGCAGTTAGTCGCTGTATTGATAGCCCATTGGACGATCGTCAGGCTTGCTAGTAGGCTTGGTCTTCCCTATAATACATTAAAAAAAATTGTGCATTGCGGCGCAATATTTCGAGGAAAACACATACTAAATAATGATGATATCGGAGGAATCACAAATTACTTTAGGGGACCTTACCAGACCTTTTTCGTAGTTAATGGCCAAAAACTTTAAAAACTAAGATCCTTGGAGGCAAATCCTAAAAACAGTCTCCATATTCTGTCAAAATGCTTTCTTTAATCAATTTTTAAAACATATATTTTTTTTTTTTTTTTTTTTTTTTTTTGAAAAGCCATTCTTATTATTTAATTTTAAATTTATATTTTTTTTATACGGAACATTTTTTAATGTTAAATTCGATTTTCTCTTATTTTCTAAAATTTTCTTCCCTTCCCCTTACTTGTAGACAATTCCTTTCCCACGATTTAATCAATTACAGAAATTTCTTTTTGTTATAACAGAAAATTTTTCAAATGATAAATGGCTTAAAAGGAATTGTTGATTCAAATTGTAATTTCTTGTTTTTATTTAACGCATGTCACAATGAATACGAATTAAATAAAAACAATTTTTTTGGAATTGGTAATTTGTGGCAACAAATATTAAGGAAATTTAAAAAAAAAATTGGATGCATTCTGGTGCGAAAAAAAACTTCCCATACCGGGAATCGAACCCGGGCCTTCTGGGTGAAAGCCAGATATCCTAGCCACTAGACCATATGGGATATATCTATACCTGCTACATAATACCAATATTTGCTCTATTTTGGCGACTTTTTGTTTCGGTTTTTTTTTTAATTTTGGCATATTTTAGTTTTATCATTTTTGGAAACAAGTTAAATATTTTTAGCTTTAATTGAGCTGTAGTGAATTTTAATCAGAAATAATTTCTAAATCGCGTTTAACCTCAATAATTTAAATTTTTATTGAATGAAATATTTTTATTAATTAATGTGAGTCTAAAGAAGAGTAGAAAAATATAAATTACTTAACTTAAAACCGATTAAGAAATTATTTCGTTTTTGAGAATTTCAGCAGTTTGCCTCTTACGATTTCCAAGATACTGCAAGATGTAAAAATTACATAGTCAAACTTGCATTAACTGATAGAATACCCTTTAATTTTTGTTGTTTAAAATTTCAGTGGTAATGGGTGTATTCTGCAAACACAGAAAAAAATATACAGGATTGATGTTCAACAAAACCATGTTGTTGAATAAAATTTTTAATTTCAATAATATTTGTCATTAACTTGAATATTGTATTTATCAATTCCGAGCATTTTAAAATATCATTTAATTCCAGGCTGCCCACAGAGAGAAAACCGAGAGAAATCTATAAGCGTATGTGTATTCATTTGTATAAAAAGCCGATTGATGTTCGGCACTCTAGTGCTTCTCTGGGCAGCCTGGATTTAGTTTCATTTGTTTGTGTTGGTGTTTTCCTTGCTTGTTGATTGACTCAACGTGGTCATGCGCTTATGTTGTTGTTTATTTTGATTGTAGGTGTTGTGTACGTGTAAATTCCGACAAGAAGCCGAAAAACGTCGTGGCTTGTTACTTTTTTTATCAACAAAGTTATTTTTAGATTATATTAACGAAATACGTCATACAGAAGAAACATAAGAAATCATGTTTTGCGTGTATTCATTATTTGCGTATCTAATAACCAGGGACAAGGACTTCATGCATTTAAAAAAGGTATTTTAGGCGACTAAGATATGACATCAAAAACGTAAAATATGCACTAAAAACAATAAAATATGCACATATCTTTAAAAAAAAATCAAAAGTAAAGTTTTCAATCTACATATCAGTAAATAAAGATATAAAAATATTTTCTTTGCTCAAGAGGTGCGTGTACAAGCCTTTTATATTTAATCTTTACACAAGATTAAATATGCTTTTTCCTGCATTATTAACTCCAAACTCGCATTTTCGAGATATGTTTGTTTATATGTATTAGAGAAAAGGAGCGATACGTAAATAGAAAAAGAAAAGTGTAGTTATTTATTTATTTTCATCAAAAAAAATTTTTTTTTGTTCACACATATGTATTATCGAATGTGAAGTCCAATGAATTTGTTCTTAGAAAGCTTTGTGTATTGAAAAAGGCCTTGTAACGTTTATGGATGTAATCGGCTCAAATTTAAATTATTCTTTTTATATAATGCTGTATATTTATTCAACTCAACCATTGCAATAAATTGAATACTAGCTATTAGATTCGGTTTTTGAATCCATTATAACTTTTAAAAACAATATCAAGTTTCAGCATAATTTGTTCACTACTTTCGGCTTTAATAGCAGACAATTTGAAATTATCAAAATTACAATTTCCATTGTGTGCTTGTACAATCGTTCTACAATTCTACAACAATGCAAGCGGGTACAGTTGCCAAAAACAGTTTTGCAATATTTTTTGAAGTTTGTATTTTTGAGAAAATAGGACACAAAATCAGCATTTATATCAAAATATGAGACAAAGATATGCATTTATGACTAAAATATGCAAAAAATATTCATTTTCAGCAAAATGTGCAAAAATATGCACTAACAAATCGATGCCATTTTTACGCAAATTCATTGTTTCGTAAAGATATTTCGTTCCAGCCATTATGAGAGTTAAGGGAAAAAACATGCATTTGCATGAAACCCCTGTCCCTGCTAATAAAGATTTGCTCTTTAGCTGAGTGGTAAGTACGTTAGTCTATTACTCAAGAGGTTGCCGGTTCGACTCATCCCAAACATCTTTAAATTAAAATTTAATGAAAAACCAAGTTCTAAAAAAAAATTAAACAAACAACGAAACAACACATTTTTGTTAACAACTCAATTGTGAATAACAAAATAATTTTAATTGGAAATAATTGAGTTGATTTTGTTTTCTTATGTTACAAATGTGTGTAATATTTTATTTCTATTCACAAATAAATTAGTTGTATTTACAATTCTTTTTTTTTTCTGTGAAAAATTATACAAACTTTGAAAATTTCAAGTGTCGTTGCACATTAGGGATTAATTTATTTATTATTTAGTGTTCAGCTTATTCCTTATATCTTCTGCCTTCTGGAGATAGTGATTGTTTGAGGATATTATTCTGAAACTGCAGAATTTAGACTCCAATCTAAAATGGGTTTCCTGTGCAGAAATGAAATGCTTACAAGCGCTGCTTCGTCAAACATGCAAACAAAAGTTATTTCAAAAATGACAGAAAAATGTTTGACTGAAATAATCTGAAATTTTTTCAGTGTACATTTTATTGATGTAGTGATAACCGCTCAAGCAATTAAATATACATAAATACTATCAATGATTAAGTTTCATTAATAATTTTTTTCATTATCCTCTAACTATAAGAAATTGTGTATAGTCAGATTAGAACAGAATGTAATCTATGTAAGAAAAATTGTAATATTCGTTAGCAAATAGTTATTGAAATTAGTGCATTTAATCAAATTTCCACTATACTTCTCACAATGACTGCCACAGGCATACATACACTCACTCACACACACTTACATTCACTCAAAACCATTACACATACCACAATAACGACTGCATACCATGACTTCCGATATTTAAACAAACCAACAAAAATCGTATGTGTTTTGTTTCTTTCAGATTGTTTTTTCTTCTATTATTTTTTCCTTTTATATTCCTCTTGCTCATTTCTAGTTTTTTTTTTAATTTCTCTATTTTTATTTCCAGCTTGCAAAAATGGCTGGAGTTATGACCAAACTTGGTATGAAAATACAATACCGACACGGGAGAATTGGGTCTGCTCGAAGGATTTGTATGTGACAAATGTTTTCGTTGTTGGACGCGTGACAGAAGTTGCAGGTTCATTTATGCTTGGACAAATGGGTGACATGTAAGTTCAGCGCAAAAACAAATTAAAAAAATAGCAGAAAAAACATTTTTTTTTTATAATAAATTGAAACGCGTTTAATTCAATTTCAGTTCTATTTTATTTCACTTTAGTTAATGTTTGCAGTTAACAGAAAATAGAATTAAATAAAAAAGGAAAGAAAATTGAATATATTAAATTTCATTATTTAAGCATAAAATTGAGAAAAAAGAAGTTAATGTTTCCGTTGGCTTTTTGTGGTGCGTGTGTGTGTGTGCATATTTTCTAGCTTTTCTTCTATTATTTATTTATTCATTATATTTTGTGTTGCTTTGTACTTTTGTTCATTTTTTTTTAAATTTATTTCCTCTTTTTTTCTTTTGTTCCATTTGCCTTGCAGTTTTGGGCGTCGTTTTGTTTATTACATCAGTGTTGTATTTTGCTCCATTGGCAGACTTTCATCAATTGTGACAACGTCTTATTACACTTGGTTCCTTATATTTTCCGGTTTAACATCGCTGACCATCAATAGCTTATTCCAATCACCTCAAATTATTGGCATGGAAATATCAAGGGAGTGAGTATTAAATGTGTTTTGCTACTTTTCTATATATTTCATTTATTAAAAGCAAAAGGAAGGGAAGTTAAAGAAATTTTGTTGCGTTATTTTGATCAGGGTAAGCACTACAATAAACAAACATTTTTTTAAATGTAATGAATTTACTGCGTATGGTGGCGAGTTGTTGATAAGAAACTTCATCATGAGCGTTTGTCTATCTTATTGACTGTATTAAATAAAATTCTGTGATTAAATTTGATTTATATGTTGCTGACTTTAGGTTGCTTGGATTGTTTGGAACAACTTTTATCCCCTGTTCAATTTGGTCATATCGTATTATTTCCATGTACAAACAATAGAGCAATTTAACAATTTCATTTTCTTGTTAGAAAGTGTCTCAAGATAGTTTAAGAAGTAAATGTGTTATAAATTTCTTATTAATTCTATTAGTAAAAAATGGTGGGAGGGGCGAGATTTAGAAATAAATAATATTTGCCAAAGAAGTCATAATTTCTCTCCCAATACTTTGAGTAGCTTAAGAGGAAAAAAGAGATATTTCATCCCTTTTTGCTGAAATTGAATCTAAGGATATTGTTTGAGTATAAGAAAATTTTTTAGGTATTTGTAAATAATAAACATATCGCTTCTTTATGTCGGCATAGTAAAATTTTAAACAAGTTGTCGTAGTAAAAAATAAGCTTGAGAATATCAATTTACATACATTTATTTCTCTCAAGATATCAGACAATTTAACTCCAAAAAGTCAGTTTGCAATAAATGAGTGATATATGAGGGTAGCGTTTGCACAGTGGGACAGAATGCATTATATTTCATCTTAAAAATTATTCACGGAAACCCAAAGCTTGAGTTCCTTAAGAATTACCAAACTATATAGATTTGTCTTTAATAAATTAGGTATTTTCTCCTGTTTTTAAAGACCGTTTATATGCATTTCGTTCCCGCTTAAGGAACTTAAGTACTTCAACCCAAAGAAAGATTTTTTTTTACTTCAACCCAAATTTTTATTATTTTTTTTTTTTTTTTTTTTTTGAGTGAACTAAAGGAGCAATTTTATTTATATTATTGTCTTGGAAAATTCGCATTGAACACCTAAATATTATCCATTTTCACATGTTTTTTCTCATTCTGTAGAATTATGAAAATTGTAAGTAGGGCGTCCTTCGTTTTAGGCGACGATATACAAATATTTTAAAATTTCGATCGAAAAAAAATTGCAAACTAATGTTAATATTTTTTAGTTAAATTTTTTTAATTCTTTTTTTTACATCACACAGGTCAACATGAACTTTGAGTCTGAGTTCTGTACTTCTGATTTTGATCACTCAGGCGAATTTTATGGAAAGCTCTTATTTTTCAATTTCAATTTAATTAAAAAGGAAAATAAGTTGCGAATTATATATTTTTATTATTCATACTTTTATTGTTGCCCAATGTGGCAGCTAATGGTAAAAAGGTGGTGGAAAATAAAATAGATGCACAGTTGAATAAAGATGCTTGTTTTGTAAAGATTTTTGTTTGCGGTTTTAAAACTTATTATGTTTATATATTATGATTCTCAATATAGTATTAAGAGACTTACTATAAACATACGGAGTTTGTTAACTGAATTCAAAACTTTTTTGGGTTGAAGTCTACTGACGAGTTCCACAAGCGGGAACGAAATGCATATAGGCAATTATTTTTATTATTTTTAATTAAAAAAGACGACATAAATAAATACAAAAAATAATACAAAACAAACTTTAAAAATTAATATTTTTGGCATTTCTTTTGTGAAAGTCAGAACTTTCTCGTATGAGCCCCCTAATGTCGTCAGTCATTATGTTCCCATTAAATTGTCTTTTGATACCATTGTTCAAAGTTCATTATATCTTGGCGGAAGCTTTTCCCCTGCTCTTTTGAATATTCAACCAAATTATTTTTGAATTTTCCATGTGCGCAGTAACATATGCACTTTAATTGACACTCTGAAACTCATTACTTTGAAGCCTTCAAGCATATTATAAATAAGGTCTTTGTGATACTCAGCATTCTTGTTTCCAAAGAAGCCATGGATGACTGCTTTAGAGCTGAATTGCGCTTGTTTTTTATTGGTACTCAGGAACTGTAGACATTTCTCGAAAATACTTTTCTCGACATAAAAACAAGCTTTAATTACATCCCGTAAAAGTTTCGGGAAAAATGATTTTAAATACTGAAAGGTCTCAGAGTCTTGAGGATGATCTTTTGCAAAATGCGTCATGAAGGCCAATTTTATGTGCAGCGAAAGCATGTGATCAGACTCAACAATGGTTTATTTTTGACACTGTGTTGTCCGATTGGAAACTCGCTCCATTGAAGACATCAGTGCTAGTGGTAGCGAAGTGCATCAGCTCTACCATTCCATAACCAAAGTTAACACGGCTATTTAGAGTATCCGCCTTGCATTTTACTTCGTTTTTACCCTTTTTGAATGACATTTTTAGGACTCGCGACACATAAAATAGATTAAATCTGCCAAAACATCATATATTTATTTTTAATTACATAAAGTACAAAAGCAAACTTTATTTATTTTTAATGGAGTTTCTGTTTACTTTTCGATGTATATAATTAGAAAATGTTCACTAAATAACAGACTCAAAAAAAAAGATTTTTTTTTGCTGACCTGTGTTATTAACCTGAGCTACTTTTCATATAAAAGAATACGAGAATTTTGGTTCTGTTATAACATAAGCATTTATTAAGTTACCGTCGATAAATGCATTTTTCCGTATAAATATTAATTATTGATTCGATCTTCAATTTATATACAGGTTAGCATTAGCAGGAAGTTTTATAATTCTAGGGCAGCGCAATAACTCCCGAATTTTTTAAATAAAATACAGGATTTTGGATAAATAATAATTTCATGTCTGAAAGCCTTTTTAGAACTCTATATATTTTGCGCAACGTCTATTTTGTTATGACTTCCAAAAAATAAGATTTGGGGAGGTCATAGAAATATATATTTGCTTGTGGGATGATTTCATCGTTGGAGTTAAACCTCTTTGCCCTGAGCCCCTTATGGCTAAATCCTGAGAATAGAGGAGATGGGAGAGCAATTCACGCAGTTCATGGATTAATTCCAGGGAAATTGTTCATGTGTGTAGTCTGGGGGAAAGAACTTTTTTGTTGGTCAAGGGCGTTTTTTTTGGATATTTTTATTAAATCGACCCAATAATTTGCCATAGCATTTGGCATTTATTGGTTTTCCCTTCTAAATATTGGCAATGGGGATTACAACGCGTGTATCCCAAAAAATAGTCGGTATGATCTTATAGACCACAGAACCCACGTAAGGAGTCTTGGGCACCGATTTACCCAGATAAGCCCACAGTTTTGACTGCTGTTTACTCTCTGCTCTATTTTAGTTGACCTACATAAAACTGTCCTGCAAAGTTTCCGCACAATTTCGTTTGTGGTCGATTGTGAGCAAACGCGGCATTCATGCGTAATGCTTTCTTAGGTTATCGTTCACAGAAAAAAACAGGAATTCTAAATACAACTAATTTATTTGTGAATACAAATAAAATATTATTTAAAAAGGCACCTACAACGATTTTTGTAAATATAAACACATATTTGTAACATAAGAAAACAAAATCAACTCAATTATTTCCAATTAAAATTATTGTGTTATTCACAATTGAGTTGTTAACAAGAAACAAAAATGTTTAATGAATTTGTTTTTCAAATTCTAATGTGTTGTTTTTCCTTTCCTTGTTTGTTTAATTTTTTTTTCACAAATTGGTTTTTTATTAAATTTTAATTTAAAGACGTTTTGGGATGAGTCGAACCGGCAACCTCTTGACTAATAGACTAGCGTACTCATGTACCACTCAGCTAAAGAGCAAATCGTTATTAAGTACGCAAATAATGAATACACGCAAAACATAATATCTTATGTTTCTTCTGCATGGCGCATTTCGTTGATATATTCTAAAAATAACTTTGTTGATTAAAAACAAACAAGCCACGACGTTTTTCGACTTCTTGTCGGAATTTACACGTATACAACACCAACGATCAAAATAAACAACAACATCAGCACATTACCACGTTGAGTCAATCAACTAGCAAGATAAACACCAACACAAACAAAGTAATTTAAATGATATTTTAAAATACGCGGTATTGATAAATACAATATTTAAGTTAATGCCAAATATTATTGAAATTAAAAATTTTATTCAACAACGTGGTTTTGTTGAACATAAATCTTGTATATTTTTTTCTGTGTTCAAAATGAAAAGCACTAAGGCTCAATAATTGACTTCTCAATTATGTGTCATTTATCTTTAAGTGTCTCCTAAGTACCGAATTCATTTTTTCAGTATAATGTTGAGAGCCATTTAAATGCCCAACCTTATCTACTTAAATCACACTTAGTCTTACGAGCATACCATATGTTATTGTGATTGTGTGTGTTTATTGAAAACATGTACATGAACATCATGTGGTCGTATTAAAAAGAATTTCGTTTAATTTTCATAAATATATAACATATACCAAGCATAGTATCATATCAAATAGAAAAATGAGTTCTGATGCTCTTTTGGTTTCATAAAATGTGTTTTTATGCAGTTTTAATTTTCTACATGTTGATAACCTAACTTTCTTATTTATATTAAACATCTGTTTTCTTTTAGAACTATCAACATTTCACAGTGCTACCACACTTTCATAGTATTTAAGTGATCATTTAATTTTACGACTGAAAAAATGAAACTGCAATTAAGTGCAACTTAAAATTAAGTGGCTATTAGCTAAATGACACTTAATTGAGAAGTCGATTATAGGGCCTAAGAATCCTATGGTTCCCAAATTTTCTCTCTCATTGTGATTTCGTTTAATTGTTCCTCACGTAAAAACCTCAACTAAACATAAAGAGCGTTCGGCATCTTCTAAGCTTGTACGGCTACAGCAACATTGAGTGAACCAATTTTTTTTAGTTTTGCCTTCCTTGGTTTGGGTAAAGTTTTTTTTCCGCAAAAAGTTATAATTTATAAGCATAGAAAGTTCATTTTTTTCATTTGCTTCTCAAATAGCAATTAAACAGAAACTAACTCAGGCAGATTGTTCAAATTTTGAAGATAGTCAACTGACAGTTGCTTGTTGACAGAAGCAGTGCTACCCTATCAGTTAATAGGCAGGAAATGCGAAAATGGGCTAAAGTTCGTATCGCTCTGTAATCCACATTACATATGATAACTATTAATGAACAAATAACATCAAAGTTAATCGAAAATAATTAGTGTTTTTTTATGGGAATTGTTAAAATTTATGCTTAAAGTTTTTTAAAAGCACTTAATAAGTAAAATGTTAATTTGGGGTTAATCGAAATTATTTTGAAAAAAATACTAGCAGAATGGAACAACTAGCTCTTTTAACCCTGGAAAGTTACTCTTCATTTTAGTACACTAAGGTTACTCTTCGTCGAATCGGCGAACTATTTTTTATAAAAATTCTAGAAGAACACTTTTTAAATTTAAAAATAAACAAAACATTTTTTTGGTGACATATTTTATTAAAGAATAAAGAAAAAAACAAGTTACAAAAATAAATAGTCTTTTTCTCTCTTAAAACTCGATACGAATTTGAACTCTTTTTTTTGGCCTTTTAAAAATAAATAACTTTTTAAAACAACAAGGACTTAACAAATAAAAATAAACATGGCTTGTTTCATTCACAACTTTTGCAGAAAATCGATCAAATAATATAATAGTTAAAAATAATTTTACTTAATAAACTTATTTACACATGAGACACATAGTTCAAGTTTGTGTTCACAGATGCTTTTCATGCATATATAACATGAATCTTTTGTCATTCTTCGTTGGCTACTCGGACAGAGGTTGACAAATTTTACATGTTTTTAGTCCTTTATCAACGTTGTCAACTCCTACCTGTGGATTATGTATTACATTTTGAATGTTTTCCTTAATTGAGGCTTGCAAGGTAGGTGTCTCAAGTATGCCTCTTAAAAAGGGAGCCATTAGAGATTCATGAAGATCTTTCAGGTACTGTCTCTGGTTTTTAATTTCTAAAGAATATATTATGGGTATATATGACGTAGCTGTTTAGAAAAGTGTATTTGAAAAGTCAATTATATTCGTTCTTGAGCGAAGGATATTGAGCGAAATACCATCTTCATCTGAAGGTTCTTCATCGGAAAACTCACACGACAGTGGTACGTTATCTCCAGCGACTAGTGCCTGCTCTGCTTCTAAGTCACTGTTTTCAACGCCTTCGTCATCTTCTTCCTCTGAAGTATCCAAGAATTTGAAATCGTTGTCCTCAAAATTTTGCAAAATCTTTCGATATCAGCGTCTGATAGTAATTTCTTAGAGCTCATTTTTTACTCTTAAAAACAATTTTAATGTGTATATTTAACATAAAAATTATAAATTGTTTTAAATTAAATATTTTTTTTAATAATACTAATACAAAACAATTAAACAAAACCGCAAAATAAAACAACAAATTTATTACACTGTTAACGCAAAAAGTCACACTAAAGTTACTCTTCGACGTTACGACGAGTACACACCTGTGAATTTCAACTTAAACAAAATAAGTATGCATCATACGCCCACTCACTTCAAGTTTTAGTAATTAACTGACGTTGTTTACAAAAAGAGCATAATTAGAACACATGTGAAAAAGTTATGCAGAAAAGAGCAAATGAGACTCGTCGATTAAACGAACAGTAACCATCCAGGGTTAAAGGTCGCAACACCTTCGTCACCCGCGTTCCTTGTGTTTGTTATACTGTGTGTGGCGTCAGTTGATGTAGATTTCTGCTTTATATAGTTATGCAAATGGACTCATTGTTTGTTTTTCTTTTTTTTATTGAACACTATTCATCATAATTAAGTTTAAATTTTTTTTAATGCAAGAGTTTCAAATGAGATAATTTTAAAAAATATAAAATCTGATTCCTTGAAATCGTTTTTTTTCCTAAATATATTTGAAAAGTATTTACAAAAATATATATCAAAGATACTAGGGATATGTATCAACAAAAAAATGTCTTTTTATTATTCCAGAGAAGATCGCAGTACTATAGCGATTTATCAAAGCTTCGGTTGGTCATTTGGTACAACATTGATGCCTCTACTCTTTTGGTGGCTGCGCGATTGGGAATCATTTATGTGGATAACGACAATACCGACAGCTTTAGTTTTAATTTTCTCCACGTAAGTATCTTCAATATACATAAATGTACTTTTTTTTGTGAAAACATATTTGTAGTTGCTGGCGCTTTTTTCCATTTTCATTACGTTACTGAATGTAGTAATAACAAGACAAGCATAAAAAATAAAAAAATAAATTGAAAGAGGACGCATATAAAACTTTAAGCTTAAAACAAGAACAAGGCAAATTAAAATAAAACTGATAGCAACTCAAAAAAAAGGAATCACAAGAAAAAATCCAGCATATTGTTTGTTAGCCATTTAGTAGTCGGTGCTTGTGCCCCGTCAGACACTCATATACGCACATCTATACATGTGTCTGTGAACAATAAATGCATGCAAGACTGCTCTCATACACACATACGCATATCTGGGGCTTAGTAAATGTGTGTACATCTGTATTTGTGTGATTGTATGTGAATCTCCATCAATTTATTGAAGCATAACGCAATTGCACCATGTATTCTTGTATGTTTGCTTGTATCTTTTATATTCTCTATATTAAATGACGAGAGCCTGCATGGGTCCCATACACACACACACCCACACACACACACATACAATGCATACTATTCATATGTATACTTGTGTGAGTGGAGATCCCCGTTATATTAAGTGTATGTGCATTTGTGTGTTTGTTAGAGCGTACATCCATTTGTGTTCAAATGTTCAATCCATTTGAAATCCAATCAAATTCATTCGATTGTTTTCAATTTCTTTCGATAAAAAAAAACTAACTTAAAAAAGGCATAAAAAGGAAATACATAGAAAAAACAGAAACACCGGAACCTTTTTACACTGTGTTTTGTTTTATGGTTGAATTTTAGTACTTTACGACCGTAGTAAACTAGATTCGCTATTACACCAATACTTACACTCAAACACACTTCCGTATATTCTCACATACATACATACATACATATACAGCATACCTTGTAATGGTCTCATTGCTGTTGCTGTTGCATGGCAGTTAGTTTGTCTTATATCTACTGATATCCGTAGTGTTTTTTTAATGCTGGTTTTTTCAACAGAGCAACTTTGTTTCAATTGAATTTCCTTCATATATTTTTTTGTACTTTAACTTTTAGTTTGTTTGCCGTTTTATTCATTTTATTTGTATGTTTGTTATTTATTTTTGTCTAACTGATTTTTTTATACATACATACATATATATATATATTTTTTTTTTATATGAAAAGACACGTCATTGAATCACCACGTTGGTTGATTAGCAAGAAGCGCTTTGCTGATGCGATTACACAATTTAAGAAAATTGCCAGAATCAATGGTCGCCAGTTTGATATGACCGAAAAAGAGTTGGCGCAAATTTATTTGACTACAAAACAAGAGGTTACCTATGGCATTGCATCTTTGTTTAATGGTTGGCGTTTGGCTAGAAATACATCAATAATGGGCTTCAGTTGGTAAGTTGTTTAAACCAAAGCCTTATATATTAAATATAAAGACCAAATCTGGCTGCAAATATTCTGGACTGCTTTCGTCGCTGTAGTAGTCAGCTCCTTAAATATTCTGACAACGACAGCAACATCAAAAATAAATATTTCATTGGTGCCACTTTTCAATATTTCTCATTTATAAAAATAAAATTACTTATCTAAAATTTATATATCTTACCTTTTTTTCGATTTAATCTTAAGCGATAAAAATTAAATTATTAAAATATATTTAAAAAAATTAAAAAAGTTTTTTTAAAATATTCAAATATTTTTTTGTGTGTAAATTGTTGCTTATGCTAAAATTTTACAGCCAAGATACGGGCACTTTTAGAATTTTGATAATTCTAAGCTATGGGTAGGCCCATACAATTTTAATTTGAATAAAAAAGTATATTTTTGATAACATTTCGCTACGATAAAATCGAAAAAAGCTCGATATATCACATAAAATTAAAAAAAAAACGAGTTAATTTATTTCTTTACATGAATTTTGATATGTTCCTGCTGTTAGCTACAGGGTGGGCCAAAAGAAACCAAGGGGTGTAAAAGTTTAATAACTTTTTTGTTTATTAATTTTTTTTTATTTTTTCGTTCAGATTATATAGACAACACTTGGAGAATTTATAATGGAGAGGTTCACAACTGAACAGAGAACCAGAACAATAGAATTTTATTATTTAAACCAGTAATAAACTTTATTGAAAATTTGATTATGAGTGATGAAGCTCATTTTCATTTGAATGGCTTTGTTAATAAGCAGAAATGTAGGTTCTGGGGTTCTCAAAATCCAAGAGCCATTCATCAACGCCAATTGCACCCCATCAGGTGTACAGTATGGTGTGGGATCACATCTGAAAATGTCATTGGGCCCTACTTCTTCGAGAATGAAGATGGAAGTGCTGTAACCGTAAATGGAGAGCGGTATCGGTTTATGATAGAAAATTTTTTACGTCCTGCTCTTGAAAACAGACCTGGTATGTGGTTTCAGTAGGACGGAGCCACTGCCCATACTGCCCGAGACACAATTGCACTTTTAAGTCAAATTTTTGGAGAGCGAATAATTTCTCGAAATTCGGAAATTTATTTGGCCAGCGCGATCGCCAGATTTGACAGCACCCGACTATTTTCTTTGGGGTTTTTTGAAGGAGCGAGTGTATGTGAACAAGCCAGAGACAATCCGTGAACTCAAGGCAAACATTGTTGCAGAAATTCGAACGCTACAGCCACAAGTTTTGAAAGATGATATGGAAAATGCTCTAAAAAGAGCCCATCAGTGCGAAGCTGAAAACGGTGGTCATTTAAGAGACATCATTTTTCATACTTAGTGTAAAAAACTTTCCATTTTGTATATTATATAATCTGAAAGAAAAAATAAAAAAAAATTAATAAACAAAAAAGTTATTAAACTTTTACACCCCTTGGTTTCTTTTGGCCCACCCTGTAGTATCGAAAACATTTTAAGTTTTCGTTTCTTTCACATTTTGTATTACATTGGCAGTATTAACTTAGGTAGCTCATTGACGCTTAAAATAATGGAAATTGACCTTGGTTAGCGACAGTTACAAAAGAGGTCCTGTATCTGTCGTGTTGTGAAGGCGTCATAATACTTGTTTTCATATAAGCTTGAGCTTTGTATTTTTGGCAGATTGTACTCGGCAGCCTGCGGTTGTCTATGTGTCTAAGTTTTATACAGAAAATATTAAAAACTAATTTTATTTATAAAACTGCTGGAATTAAAAATATATATTGATTGCAAATATAAAATTATAGCTTTTTGCAATAAAGTCATAAGTGATAGGCCAAAAGGAGTTGTTAGGCTAGAAATGACATATTTGTTAATACAATTCAAATGAAAAAAATACTTAGCTCAACTTTCCTTAAATCATTAAATCGATTAAAAAAAATAATTCTCTGAAATTTTCTGAATTAAAGATTAATATTTCCTAGGATGACGATGCAGCCAAAAAAATGGAATGGAATTTTTTATTCTCGGAAGTGAATTTGAATTAATGTGAAAACTTCTGTCTGGATAGGAAAAATTTTATGCGAAAAAATTAATTTAAACTTTATTTACTGATTTGAAAAAAATTCAATTGATTTCTTAATTTAGTACCAATTTTCAATTATCTAGGACCACTTTTTATAGTTTTTGCACATAAATTTAAAAAAACATCCCACTGTATTTTGAAGCACTACCAATTATGCAACGATTACAAAGAGAGAAAGAGAGGGAGAGAGAGAGATATGTTTTAATTTAGTTTTAAGTACCTCCTAAACTTTAACCCTTAAACTCTAAAACTTAAATCAATGTTATACAAGTACTGACATTACTGATTTTTTTGTATCTCTAAAACAGGTGTGTTGTAGCAGTTTCGTATTTTACCTTAGTCCTGTTTAGCTCTCGCATGAGCGGGAATCCGTTTTTAAATTTTCTGCTGCAAAGCATAGTGGAAATACCGGCCTATTTGGTGGGCAAATATTTGGGTAAGTAAACATATCTTTTTATATAAAATATTTAATTAAGAGATCTTAAGACTACCCAGCTTAAAAAAATTTTATGGCGCATATATTATATTTCATTGCATATGTTCATATATGAATATGGCTAAAATTATTAAAAATATTATTTGAAATATAATTTATTAAAAATTATTTGAAAATATTTTATTTAATATGTAGTGAATGAATATTTTAGAACTTGAATTTTATATTTTTTTTTTGTCTTGCCATATAGTCGTCTAATACTTTTGTCATTCGTTACTTTACTTTATAACGCTATGACTTCACCTAGTTTTAATTGCTAAGAATCTAAAATATATAAATAAATCCCAAATTATTGTTTAACTTATTCAGTAAAATATTTGTTATGGAAAAATGCATTAAAATTGATTACTGATCCAGCTGCTCATTTTATTATTACTAATGCAGATCATCAGGGAATTTTTACGAAAAAAGATATCTAAGAACAACTAGAGATATTATGTTGAACTTTCATTGAAACAAATGAGAACTTCAACTAATATCATATTGGAAACATGAACTCAATAATCAATCATTTGTTTTTTATCTTCTTAATTTACCTTTGCTACATTGGCTGACGTTTTTAGCTCGAATTTCAGTTGTAAGAAGTATGCGATGAAATTAAATTTAAACTATGTAACCTACCATTTACACATGAAACTAATTGAAAGAAAGTAGCAATACAATTAAATTTTTTTATTACCACACTCACATTGTTTTGCTTTTCCCCTCAGCTTTCAATGATATTTTCAAGAAAGTAATTTTTTGATGTTTTCAGAAAGTAAAATGAAAAAGGTTAAATAGTGTTAGCCACTTTAAAGATTTGTACAAATATACAATATTATGGCAAAAAGTCATTATAAATTATGATTATTTTGTATACATATTTAAGGAATTATAATTTCGTATCTTCAAATATACGTGAAGAGCAAAATAAATGTAAATGTAGCGTAATAAAGAAAACATACCAATCAATTTTAATTTATTATTATTTCTTTTTGGTTTGTCACATTATTATCTAATATATTTGTCATTCCTTACTTTACTTTAGTTTGATATGATTTAGAACTATTTTAAGCTGTATATATAAATAAATAAAAAAAACTTTTTTTAATAGTAATTTACTTTAGTTTTCCCCTGCCTTTTGGTTATATTTTCTATAATAATATAATTATAAATTTTTAGACTTAGTTGAACTGTAGTGAATTTTAATCAGAAATAATTTTTTATTCGGGCTTAAGTTCAGTAATTTCAATTCTTAAGCATTAAATACATAGACCACAGCAGGCTACTTGGCTACAGGACTACAAGTGCCGCTAGCAACAAATGTTGTCTGGTAGCCAGCTACTTAATCATTTTGAAGACGGCAGCCGCCGTCGGTGGCACCGCTTTCAAATATTTCACATTTATAAAAATAAAATAGTTTATTCAAAAATATAAAAACAAATCAGTTTATTTCTTTGTATTTTTTTTCGAATTTCACTATATATAGGCTTAGTAATTTCTTCAATGCATTTATCAATTTTTCGCTAACTTGCGATTTTATCGCATTTTTCGCGTTTTTTCCCAACTTTTTATATTTTAATGGCTTTCGTGATTTCTAATCAATTTTACCGCTTGCTTCCCATTTCGCAAATTTTCGCGATTTTTTGCAAACTTCGCGATAAATTCGATTTTTTGCAAGTGCTTAGATTCCTAGAGTTTTGCCGATTTTTAAACAATATTATACTTTGTTATCATCCCGCTGTTAAAACGTTTTTGCAAATTTTCGTAATTTTGGCGATTTTTGCCGAATTTTCAGCATTCCTTAAAATTTTAGGGGTTTTCAATCAATGCTATGGCTTTTTTAGAATCTTGCAAATTCGGGCGATTGTTGCAAAGTTTGCGATAAAAACGGCTTTTTCCTGTCTTTTAGCTTCCTAACAGTTTTGAAGATTTAAAAACATTATTAAACTTTGTCATCCCGCTGTTAGTAATTTTTCGCGAATTTTCGTAATTTTTGCGATTTTTTTTTGCATTCCTTACAGTTTTAGCGATTCCTAATCAATATTATGGGTTTTTTTAAATTTTGCAATTTTTCGCAAATTGTCGATTTTTAGCTTTGCAAAAATATAATTACTTTTGTAATTAACATTAAAATTGTGTAACTTTTTTTTTGTTTTGCAATAAAAAATATTTCTTGGTAATAATTTATTTTGCTATACTGTCAACACTGTTTTTGGTTTGTAGCCATAAAAAATAGAAATAAGTTTAATTATTATTCGAACTCTATTTGTTTCTATATATAAAAAGCGATACGAACTTTAGCCCGTTCAAATCAAAAATATAGAAACAAATGGAGTTCGAATAATAATTAAAAATTAACTAAAAATTAATAGCCATGGGCCTGTGGCAAAAATTAAATAAAAATATACTTAATAGTAACAAACCAAAAAAGTTTGTCTTAAGTAGAACAAAAAATAAGCAAATTAAGTAACATGTGTATAATTACTAAAAAGAACAAAAAACGACAATGGTAAGACTGTTGTAAATATAGTGATGGTAAAATTGAGCTTACAATACAAAAAAGCTTTCAGCAAATTGAAATACGATGAATCAAAACAATTCACATATTCCATTTGCAATAAAATGCTAAGTATATAAAGCAGAAATCTACATCAACTGACACCACACAGTGGACCAAACACAAAAGAACGCTGATGATGAAGGTTTAGTGGCGTTCGAAAACGGCTGGCTGTTCCGTTCAACTATGTGTTGTTAGTCAGAATATTTACAACAGACTTTGGTGTTATTTGTTCATTAATAATTATCACATGTAATTTGGCTTAAAAAGCGATGCGAACTTTAACCCGTTCAAATCAAAAATAAGTTTAATTTGACTACAACGACACATGTAGCGCAGACAATAACCTGTAGCCTGTTGCCTTGTTGCCTTCAAAATAATCATTCTCACGTGTATTCTATTTTTGACATTTTGTAGCCGGTAGCTTGCTGTGGTGAATGTGTTTAATGGTTTATTGAATGAAATATTTTTATTAATTAATGTGAGTTTCTAAATAAGAGAAGAAAAGTTAAACAATGTAATATAATAGCCACTACTATAATATTTACATGTATGTACCGACGGTACATGGAATAAGTAAATATAATTAATGTGATGATCGGAAAAGATAAGCAAGAATAGTTAAACAGACTAAGGTAGAGTAATATAACTTCGTGCTAACCTAAATAGAAAAATGAAAAATGAATACTGAAACTTACATATGTATTTACAAAAGGTAAATCAATAATTGTACAAAACAATCATTTCTCATATTCCGTTTCATTAGAATTTACGTTAAATAGCTGATGTTAATAACAATATCTAACCAAGTAGATAGACTAGGGTGCTGATAGATTAATAAAAATATTTCGTTCAATAAGAATTTAAATTACTGAACTTAAGCCCGAATAAGAAATTATTTCTGATTATAATATAATTATAAAAATTATTCCCTTTAACGTTTTTGTATAGCTGCTCTGGTTAATCTAGTTTTATATTCCTTTAAAATCCAAAACAATATCAAAAACATTGGCACCAGATGTTATAAATTACTGCAACAAAATACATAAAAAATATTCAAGTCACGAATCACAATTTTTTTTACATGTGCTTTCTTGCATCACTATCAAATTTTAGTCTCAAGCAATTGAACTATTTCCAACTCAAATTATTGAAATTAAAAAACAGGAACTGTCCCACAATGACGACAGAAAACGTTCGTTATACAATTTATATTGAAAATAACAATAAACAAGTATTTATACAAAAAAAAAAATAAAAAATAAAAAAACCCGATTGCGACCAACTTTGAACCGTTAAATACGCTTATTCTAAATGGTCAATCCATTCGCCGAATTTTTATTTTTTTTGGTATTTATAAAATGGCGTCTGCTGGCCGCGATATTTAATTTTGACAACTGACATATGTTTAGTGACACTCCCGAGATTAAGACAAATCGATTGACGTAAAATAGGTCCACGCGTTCGGTTTATATAGTGCATACATAGACCGATAAACACAATATCCCTCTTTGCTTTGCGCAGTTGGGTAAAAGAAACAAAACTTTGGTTTGTTTTTGTTTTCAATATAAGTAGTCGATTGAACGTGTTTTTGGTGAAATATTGGAACAGGCCCATATTTAATTTTTTGTTGTTTGTTTTCGAAAACCGTTTGCTTTAGTTCAACAGTCGCCTGAATTTTTGTAGTACATATTCAAGTAACGAATGAGAAATTCTTCAAGAAACAGTTAAATTTCACACATTTTTAATTGTTTTTTTTTTGCATTGCAATTATTGCTGATATAATAATTTATACGACTTACCATTTTGTTTATTTATTTGATAATAATATCCAATATTAAATAAAAGTCACGAATGACAATGCATATATGCTTTAAAAAAACTAAGCCTTTAATTTAAAAATTGCTCTATTTATTTAGTGGGAATGAGAAAAGTACATAATATGTATACTTTTATTTTTAATGGGTAAAACTTCACCTTATCTGAAAAAAATGTTTGTGAAACAAAAGTGAGATTTAAATTTTTAGGCAGAAAAGAAATACAAAAATTAGTATATAGCGAAAACATTTCATATGTCGTTCAACTTTTTATCCTGCATTGTACTTATCTCAAATATAGACGTTAAATATTATTTATTTTCTACTGCTTACTGCTACAACTAAAATAAAATATATTTATTTCCTTTTATCAATTTCTAATTAATGCTACAGGTGATAAATTTGGACGCCGTTTCACTAATAGTGTTTCATTTTTTATTTCGTTTCTTGCCTGTTTACCGGTAATAATTTTGGCAACGGGTAAGTGTTTTTCTTCCGCTTGTTTAACTTCTAATATATCATTATCTCTAACTACATTTACCTCTCTAACTTTTTTCCCATGCTTTTGTCTGTTGCTTCGTTACCCATTTGCAGAGGAAAAATACGAAAATATTATTGTGGGCTTGGCGGCATTTATTAAGTTCTTAAATGCGGTTACATTCTTTACGGCCAGCTTACAGGGCATGGAAATTTATCCCACGTGTATGCGCCAGACTGGCATTGCTCTTGGCACCATTTTGGCGAATGCTGTTGGTATTTTGGCACCGTATCTTGTCTATTTAGGCACCACCGTCGACATCCGCAGTCCCTATTATATTTTGGGTACGTTATTTTTCATTGGCGCCGTCAGTGCTCTCTTCTTGCCCGAAACGCTGCACAAAAAACTGCCCGATACTATGGAGGAGGCTCGTCAATTTGGCATAAAGGATGTAAGTTTAGTACAAAACTAAAATCTTACAAAGTAAATGAATGAATGAACAAATCTATTGAATGGAAAAACTATCTATTACATTTTAAGTGTGTGTGTGTGTGTGTGTGTGTGTGTGGGAAAACGTCGTTTAGTTGCTAAATTTATTTTATGTTTTGTATTAAATCCAATTTTATGTTTTTGTTTTCTTTCCCATAGAAATTCTTCAGTCTACCGAAGGCGCCAGTAGCCAACGCCAACAATTTAACAGCCACAAAACAGGCGGCTGATGCTGCAGCAAAGGAAAAGCTTAATCAGGCTCAATATGCGCCTTAAAGTTTTTTATATGTATATACTACATATATATTTTTTTTGTTTAGTGATAGCTTTAGTTTTCTGTTGTTGTTGTTGTTGTTTTAAACAACAACTACACACCATCATCAACAACATCATGATTTTATTTTCGCAAGCATGATTAAGCATATCAGTTCAGTATTCAGTCTTTCGTTTCCTCGTTGCGTCGCGTTTCGTTATGCCCTCGACATTATCGTTCCTACTAATTAATGTCTAAGATGTTATTTCTCAGTTTGGATGGCTGTTTATTATCCTTTATATTTTTCTTCCTTACTGATGCATACAATGGACCGGGAGTGAATGAGGGAGCAAAACGAAGAGAGTAATTTTTTTTTCGTTGTCATTATACCATACTATGTGTGATGTACTTTAAGTCAGTTTTTTCTTAAGTTTTTATTACCTAAATGCATAATAATGTTAAATTAGTTTTATTTGTGTACAAAGAATACGTACGAACATAATAAAGTTTTTAGAAATAATAACAGAAATGGGATCAACTACTTAATTTAGAGTTTTATTTTGCTGGAGAATGATGAGGTACTATGCGGCAGATGCGAATCGTGACTGTCGCATGAAACTTTGTTTTTTTTGTGTTGCACACAATATCAAAAATACTTGACACGTTTATTTGGGAGGAATTATATTTGATGGGTATGCAACGAAATATGTATATGATGAGGTAAATCTTTGGCCAAAATAAATTTAATATGAATGATAATTTGGTGCAAGAAAAATTTTAAATTTTTTTCAATATAATTTTTTTAATTAGTTTAGTTTTAATATTTGTGATTTGAACAGGCTATATATAGTTCGTATCGCTTTGTAAGCCAAATAACATGTGACAATTATTAATGTTCAAATCATAAGTATAGAAACATATGAAGTTCTAACAATAATAATTAAATTAGTTTAGCTTTAGTTTACATAAACTTCTTACTTAAAATTAATAAAGAGCACTTGTTTAAATTTAAATAAATTATGTTAAAAAAGTTTAAAACTGCACATTAAATATTTACGATCCCGGGATTCCGGATTTCAAAAAATCAAATTCCAGGATTTCAAAATTTTTCGGGATCCCGAAATTTTTTGAGCATCAGGAATTTTTCGGAACTCTAGATTCTTTGAATATTAAAAGACACATGCTTTTGATAGTTATTTATTAAAAATAAATTCGGTAAACTGCGACTCTGATTCGCGCACGAAGTGTTCCGTACGAACACTAGATATGTTTAATACAAACTTCAGCTATAAAATATATAGTTTTGGCATCTTTTTTTGGTTTTTGGCGTTTTTTCAATTTGGCGATTTTTTTTTTCATTTTGGCGATTTTTTTTCATTTTGGCGATTTTTTTTCATATAAACAATTATTTTGGTTTTGGCGCCTTTTTCTCGTTTTGGCGATTTTTTACATTTTTGGTTTTTTTTCATTTTGGCGATTTTTTTCATTTGGTCGATTTTTTCGAATTTGGCAATTTATTTTAGTGTTAGAATTTTTTTTTATCTGGGCGATTTTTTTCGGTTTGGCGATTTTATAATTTTCGGATTTGTTAGTTTTACCGTTTTTGAAAATTTCAAGTGTTCGCCTCTTACGGTTTCCAAGATATAGCTAGTTGTCAAAATTACATAGTCAAAATTGCATTAACTGATGCACCACCCTTTAATTTAAATTTTTTAAGATTTTATTGTTATTTGTTTGAGTTTGTATAAAAATACACTAATTTTACAAAATTCAAGTTTCAATATACATATGTGACAGCGCATAGAGAAAGGGACCTAAGGGTAACAAAAAATCAAGTTTTACTTTTTTTTTTTATGTGGACAACATCTGAGGATCGAATGAGACCGATCCCATGCCCCAAAAGTGTTCCCTCCCAGAGATATGCGCGTTTTATGATGTGATGGTACACCAAAGATACACATATTTAAATCTTTAAAATTGCTCTCCTGAACAGAACCGGTTTTTACCCTTAGGTCCCTTTCTATTTTGAGCGTCACATATAGACATGCTTTTCCACTAGCAAATTAATTTTACTTCTTCTTTTGATCGATACGAAGATTTTTGAAAAATAAATATGGCAACACTGCTCACATCTAAGACAGCTTGAATATGCATATCCTTACTAACATTAAATATGTGAAAGTGAGTTTGTTTGTTTGTTCACTCTAAAACCACTATACGGATTTTGAAAATTCTTTCACCAATGGTAAACTACATTACCAGCGTCAAATATCGCCAATTTTTATCTGGTTCGGAACCGGTCTTTTATATTTAGTTCAAATGTCTTCCAAAATGGCTGCATAGGCCAATTTTCTTTTCGGGTTTAATTTTTTAAATATTTTTAAAACCGGTTTTCATTCTTTTTATAAATGTTTTATCGCCTCTTAGTCGGTTTTTATTGTACTTTTTTTAGCATTATCAGTCAGTAACAAATAACAAAAAATTCGTAAATTTTAAGTTTAAGATCAACGCAAGTGCAGCCACGGTTAAAAACTAGTACTATATAAGTCAAAGGTGCGCTTCATGTTTTGACCGAACAAATTACAAAAACGGCATTTTAAATACGACGATGGTGTATGAGATAGGGAAAGTAATTACTTTACAGTGCAACATGAAAAACTATAACTACATACGGACAACACTACGTGATAAAGACAACAAAAAAAAAAAGATAAGTGTCTCCCATTTTTGCCCCAAGTCATCTAACTTTTTTATAAGCCCCCAAAGATTTGGGGGCCTGGCTGTCATTTTTGAATTTTCTCAGGCTCATATCTTGCAAACCGTTCGGAATTTTGATTCACTCTCTATTGCACAATTGCAAAAAAAATTTAAAAAATTTGATTTTTTTACCTCTTTTCATCTGTTCAGGTCCATAGGTAGCAAACCGGCCAAAATTCAAAGAAACAATTTAATAAAAAATTGTATCTATGATCTCAATAAACAACTCTTTTGAACATATGAACTTCCTAGGAATGCTTCTTAACACCGTTTAGGTAGCCGCAAAAGTGAAGAATATCCAGAAAATTTTTTAATATCATTTGCTTGGAAAATTTTCACTTTTGCGGCTACATAAGCGCTATACCTAAACGGTTTTAAGACAGTTGCATTCTAGTTGCGTTGAAAAATATATACCATTATGCAGAGCTGAAGTTTATACCACGAGACACAACACTGAGCATCATTGTTGCCATTTTGGCATTTTCACTGCCAGATCTGGCGTTTTCGTTAGTTGAAAAGCATTCAACTTTTGAAAAATTCTGCCAAATGGTTTTTGGCAGAATTTGTTTAAAATAAAAAATGTTAATTTTTAAGTTTGTAGAGAGTAATTCTATTCATAAATGTAAATTTTTTTTACAATTATGTGTTTCCTACGTAATGTAGATACAACGAATACCTATATATTATATGCTATGTATTGTATACATATGTACGTATATGGAGCCCTATTTTCAATTATCCATAAGCGACAAAAATTAAGGTTTTCAGAAGACGGGTTTGTATAGTATCTAAATATAGTTTACCATGCAAAAATTGTGGCTTAAGATAAAATTTTACTGCCTGCATTTCAAAAGATATCAAACATTTCGACATTTTGATAATTCTAAACTATGGGTAGGCCATAGTTTTAATTTCAATTACAAAACTCTATTTTTTAAAACGTCTCGATATACATACATATATTGTATGTATATACCCTGAATGAAATGTCGATGTTAAGATTTACTGAGTCGCTTGTGACTTTGTCACCAGTACTACTCTCGAATTTATCTCCATACAATACTTTGTGGTATAGACATTTACGGCCATATGTATGTATAAGCAAAAACATAAGTGGCAAAATTGAACATGATCTTAAAGAGTTTTGCCACAAAACTTCACATTAAAAATCACGCTTAATCTTAGTAGTGGGTTAAAACTACGTATTGCGACCAATTTTAATGTTAAATTGTATAGAGGAACTCGTTAACACCCAATTCAATTTCGTCACTTATGCTAACCTCATGCCAGTTTTTGTTTATAGATAGGGCCGTTAGCATGTTCGTGTCGTTGGAATCTACTAGTAACACTAAAACAATTGACGAGGTACTACTGACTACGTACTTCTTATGGCAACATGGAGACATACCAACCAGAATTTTACTGGTACATTTCTATATATTACGTACATATAAATTTGTGTATATTGATAAGTTGTTTAAAAATTCACCAGAAATACACCACATCTGTGTTCTCTCTTTGCTGTATACTGATGTAATGTAATTACTGTATGTGCTATAAAAACACCTGTAAATACTAATAAGTTTGTATAAAAATTAATTTCAAAGCTATTTCAATAAATTTTTTTAAATATAAATCTGGCATTATGCATTTGTTCGGTAGAGCATTTTAGCAGAATTTTTTTAAGGATCTAGCATTCTCTTATCATCATTTTCTGGCAACACTGCTGAGCATGAGGGTGTGGCGGCTTTCGAAAACAGCTAGTGTCCCCCATCTGCTAGTATTTTTCATAATAATTTAAAATTTGAAGTAAATAAAATTTGTAGAATAAAAATTATTTTCAGAGCAATACAAACTTTAGACTAATCGCATCACATACACAAAAACAATTAAATTCGAACAAAATAATGAACTACAAATATTTTTATTTACAAAATGTTAAAGAAAAGAGTTTATAACTCTAAAAATGGCATAATAATCTAGCTACATAGCCCTGAAATCTCTGCAAGGTCTTTTAAAAAATATAGACCTTAAATTATTTTCATTTTGCTACACAGTGTTATTTATGATCTTGTTTTCTTATCAAATTTGTAAACTTTAGTAAAAAAAAATTATAATTGTTTATAACTGTTTGTTTATTAAGATTATGAAATGATACGTATGCTATTTTTTAAGATATGTACACCCAAAAAATTTTAAATTTATTTAAAAATACGCAAATTTTTTTTATAAAATATAATTTTTATGCATTCAACAAAAATTTTGTATATTTTACGGAGTACAATTACAAATATATAAATTTTGCAGGGCCAACTTGTGGCATTCGTCATCGAATGTTTTTAATCGAAATTTTAAATTTTTGATATCCCCGTATTCGATATCGGAAAGCTTTTATCGAAATTTGAGGTTATGACATTTGATAACGAGTAGTGGATCGAGTAACTTTCTTGAAATTTCATTTGATATTCTCATATTTTTTTCGTTTCATACTCACATTTGTTATAAACAAAATAAAACTAATTGTAGTTAATTTAATTATTATTGTTCGAACATCATTTGTTTCTATATTTATGATTTAATCAGGCTAATGTTCGCAAAGCTTTGTACACAGAAAAAAAGATCATCGAAATGCAACAAACAAAACAAATTGTTAACATTTAATTTAAAAATTAACAATCATCATTGTTGATATAACAAATTTAAATTTTTGTAGTCAATTAAATTACTCAACAAAATTATTTGTTAAATTATATCGTAATGGAATGCGCACATTTAGAAAAAACAAGAAATCATATTTTGTGTGTATTCATCGTTTGCGTATTGAATAAAGTGTTGCTCTTTAGCTGAGAGGTAAGTGTGTTAGTTTATTAGTCCTGAGGTTGCCGGTTCAACTCCGCTCAAAGACATTTAGTGTTTTTCGCAGACAAGCAAAAATCGTTTCGAGGATTGTGATTGTGTATAAAAAGGCTGTTAATATAACAAATATGATACAGAAATTCAGGAATTCATATTGTTAATATAACAATAACTTTAATTGAAATAACTTTGAAATCTAACAGAAATAAATATTGAAAAAATGAATAAATTTCGACAAATTATTTGTTGATATATTTAATTGAAAATATTTTTAAGATTTTCCTTCAATTAAATTTCAATTTCGTTAATTCTATTTACAAAAATCGTTGTAGGTTTTAAATCAATTAATAATTTAATTAATATAACAAAAAAATTAAGTGTATTTACAAATCATTTTTTTTCTGTGTAAGCCAAATTACATGTGATAATTATTAATGAATAAATACCACCAAAGTTAGTTATGGTATTCTAACAAACACAAAGTTTAACGGAAGTACTGGCTGTTTTCGAAAGCCACTAAACCTTCATCATCAGCGTTCTTTTGTTTTTTTGGTCAACTGTGTGTGGTGTGATGTATATTTCTGCTTTGTATACTCAGCCATTATTGCAAATGGCATATGTGAATTGTTTTGATTCGTCTTATTTCAATTTGCTGAAAGCTTTTTTGTAATGAAAGCTCAATTCAACTATCTCTAAATTTACAACAGTCTTGCCATTGTCATTTCGATACGAACTTTAACCTGATCAAATCATAAATATAAAAAAATAAGTTTAACATTTAATCCCAAATTATTTCCCCTTATTGTGACTGACGTCGTTGACGTCTCATGAAGACGACAGTTAATATTGTCACTTGTCTACTCTTTATCGGCAGGAATTGGCTCTCATTTGACAATCTCTTACTAATCTCTAAGGCTTTGTAAACTAATGTAGCATATTAATAATAGTCAATTGTTGTCGACAAAGAGTAGACAAGTGACAATTTTTGCTGTCGTCTTCATGTGACGTCGACGACGCCATTCACAATAAGACGGATTATTTTACTGCATAAGTAAGTTAAAAAAATGTTAAAGTTAATTGTAAAAGTTTCCCAAAAAAAAACCAAAAAAATTAATTTAACAAGTTCGTTATCGAAAGCGACGATTAGACTCCTAGTAACTCGATACGTCACGAAATTTTGTTTGGCCCCAGTATTCTCTATGATTTAGATATATTAACCAGTTTTTTATATATTAATCACAATATACTTTGGGCTAATACGAAATTTTGTATAAAACAAAAGATGGCTTTTAACGATTTGAGATTTCTTTTTGTAATGAAAACATTTTTTTTTTAATTTACGAAAAAAAGTTGTAAAAACACAAAATTTTGTTGTTTACAAACAAAAAGTATTTCGTAAAATTAACAAATACTGGCCCTTATTATGAGTTGCATTCGATTTTCGATCTTCCCTGGCTATCGAACACCGAAAATCGAAAGTTCAATCCATATTAGCAGCATCGAAAATTTCGTTGAGCAACAAAATTTCTATCTATGCAAAATTTTGAAAAATCTTAAGTGCGTTTATTTTTATGTACACAAACATAAACTTTAAGTTATTTTTTCCGATATTATTCACAATGACGCTCGTCATAATACAAAATGAAAGTTCGTTCGATCAGTACTTTCGACTACAGTCGAAGATCGAAAGTTGCTCATACTAGGGGCCACTTATTCCAAAAGTAATGAATATTTTCGTAAAATGATTAAAATATTTTGTTAATATTACCTGTGAAATATTTTGAGTGTATGTACATTTATAGAATTTGAAGTAAACTCTACGTAAATGATATTCCAAATTTTAATGCGCATTGTTTGCTTTATACTAAACCTTACCAAGGTTGCCAAATGAATTAAATACGCAGAAGATTTCTAAAAATAGTTTTTTTTTTGGTTATCTTGTTCATGGTGTTACATTAAACCTCAAAAACCTCAAATACCGTTTTGTGTAGTGAGTAAAGTTTCGTAGAATTTGTTTGGATAGAAGAACTTATTAGTAAAAATAATATGGAACTACAAGAATATAAAGTGGGTAAAAAATTTTGCAAACATCTATTGGGGTTAAAGTAGAAAATCCCTTATTATTGAAAATTCATTTATGAGAATCTTTCTTAATAATGATCATCAGATATTATTCAACTAAAATTATTTTAAAAATATTTATAAGATTTTATTCTTACTTATTAAAATTAGTAGCAAAATAATCAAAGTATGCAAAACAAAATTGTAAAGTGTGGTTACCTTATCTAAAATATTTTCATGTTTAATCTGCTTTATGGATGTCTAAAGAAAGTCTTTCAAATGAAAGGCAAATTTTTGACTACCAGCAAATTAGATTGAATCAGTGAAACAAACGAAAAGTTTATATTTTAGCGCTTAGTTAAATAAGTAAATTTTCCATAAGATAAATTTGTTTTAAAAAGAAACTTTTACAAAAATCAAATAAAATTAAAGTTTAAATTAAAAAAATTTTATTTAAAAGAAAATACAAATTTAATAAGAAAGCATAATTGATTTACTATTCAAATAGATACTCATTTAGGTTTTTGTGAGGTTATATTTACTGAGTGAATAAAACATGACAGATAGTAAATTGATCAGTGAAAAAAATACTGATATATTTGCGGAGATCATCGAAAGAATTGGTAGTCATGGTCGTTATCAATTTATATACAATGTCACTTTCCTTATGGGTCTTACAATCGCAGGAGGCATGGCTTACATAAATGTTTTATTAGCCTTAAATACACCAGAACATTGGTGCACTGTTCCGGGGAGAGAGACAACAAATTTTACATTGAACGAATGGCGCAAAATTTCATTGCCCACGTGAGTATTTTCCTTAAATCGTATAAAAACAAAGTTTTTGTACTACTCTACTTGATATTTAGGTTATCTTTCATTACAGATCTAAAGATAATCGTGGTGTAGAAAAGTTTAGCATGTGCCAAATGTATGATGTAAGTTTTACAGAAACTAATGATTGGAAAAATGGGCCTGCTGAACTTCCAAATATTACAGGTACTTGTTAAAAAAAAAATCGTATGATTTTACGAATATCTTTATTTAATGATTTTTCTTTAAGATTGCAGACATGGCTGGAGTTATGATCAAACTTGGTACAAAAGCACGATACCATCTAAAGAGAATTGGGTCTGCTCGAAAAAGTTTTATGTGACAAATGTTTTCGTTTCCGGGCGCATAGCTGAGGTCGTTGGTTCACTATTATTGGGGCAAATGGGTGACATGTAAGTGGAGATAAAATAAATAAAATTAAATGTTTTAAAGAAACGAGTTTTCTATGCAAATCTAAACGTTTTATAAAACAAAAATATTATTTGATAAAAAAAAAATTAATTTAGTAAAGTGAGAATTTGACTCGCACAACAATAGTTCTGTACGGGCGCTACATACTAGCTCAATTCACAGTCTTGTGCAAATGGGCTTGCATCGTAGTAAGTCCAAAATGGTAAAGTACCAACGTTGTCAACTTGGTGCGTTTCGCACCATTTTGGGTGCTTTTTGAAATTTTTTGTGCGAAAAATTCCTTAGTTGGTGCGTGGTGCGCTTTTTTTTAAATTTTGGTGCGTTTTTTTAATTTTTGGTGGCACCAACGCAAATTTAACACAACAATATGTTAAAACTGGAAAATTTTTGTTGTGAAATTTACTAACTTCCTGATAGTGTTAATTACCATATTAATAGTTATGAAGTTCACAAAATATCACAATTTGAAATGAAATCTGTTGTATGATAACAATAATAATGAAAATATTAGCTTTTTTAGATTTAGTTGAACTGCAGTGAATTTTAATTAGAAATAATTTCTTATTCAGGCTGAAGTCTACTGATGATTTGTTACAGCAACAATGAAATGCATATAGACATTTAAAAAAAAAGAAATTCTAAGCTTGGTGCGTTTTTTTGCAAACGGCGCGTTTTTTCTTCATTTTGGTGCGTTTTGAAATTTCAAAGTTGACAACGCTGTATAGTACGTTGATACTCACCACTAAGAACTGTTATGTGGTTAGTACCAACATACAATACCATTGTGCGCATGCTACGATGCAAGATCATTTGCACAAGATTGTGACTCGGGCTAATATGTATACAAAACTTTAACTACCATTATTACAATTTAAAGTTAGTTAAAAGTAGGATTTTATCGGACGTATAAAAAGTTTTCCATTATAGCAAATTGAATTTAACTTACCAAGTAGGATAAACTCAAAAACAAGTTATCACTCACTTTAGGTTAAAGTAAAATTTTGCAAATGATAAAGTTTGTATACGTTCGATAAAATCCTACTTTTAACTAACTTTAAGTTGTAATAATGGCCCAAAGAATAGTAGCCCTTATAACCAAATATCACAACTGATGTAGATACTTTTGAAAAAAAATTTAATTACGCGGTAAACTATTTAGCATTTATAGATCTCATATTCTTGTTTATATTATTTTTAGTTGCCAAAGTTGCCAATCGCATTTCCGTCATTATTAAACAAACTGAAGAAAGTTGCCGCACATAAAAATAATTTTAATTCCGGTTGCGTTGCAACTTAATCCAGTCATAAATCACACTTCCAACTAATTTAGTTTTAATGAATTTTCAGTTACGGCCGTCGTTTTATTTTCTGCATCAGCCTGACAATTTGCTTTGTTGGCAGGATTCTTTCAATTTTGACGACATGGGATTATGTGTGGTTCGCAGTATTTTCTGGTCTGACATCATTGACAACCAACACGGTGTTTCAATCGGCTAACATTATTGCCTTGGAAATATCAAGAGAGTGAGTATGGAATTATTTATTAGTTTTAATATAACACTGCACTGTATAGTAAAGATAAGAACAAAAGTTCTAACTACATAGTGAATCTGGTAGAATATACGTGTCTGGCCGATTTTAAGGAAAATAATGCCCCATTCATCATTCTCTTGCATATTGTTCTGTTATAAGTCCGCATAGCATCCGCTGAAACCCGGTTTATCTTAGACAAAATTGTTAGAGTAATATATTTGTGAAAGAAGGACTAAAAAGTACTTTTGAAGAGCGACTTCTGAAATCGTAATGTTTTACAAAAATATCCGCCATAATATAGGCCAAAGTTCGAATTTATCTTTTTCACTGGCACCACAAGCTATAGTTTTTTGTATACCTTCAGGCTGAGCTTCAGATTAGTTATAACTTGCATATGGTGCTTTTAGGGTTCCGTACACAAAAGGTGAAAAGGAACCCTATTGTTTTCGCTACGCTGTCCATCTGTCCGTCTGTCCGTCACACGGTATTTTCTCAGGAATTGTAAGAGCTACTGACCTGAAATTTGGACAGAATATGTAGAACCTTGGCCACTACAACAACAAATACATGAGAATTTAAAATTAAAGGGTGTTTCAAAACGAGAAACGAAAAATGTTAAAATCCCATGTAATATACATACAATTGTATGAACATATGTATATTGAAAGTTGAAATTTGTAAAATTAGTGTATTTTTATACAGACTACAACAGTTAACACTAAAATTTAAAAAATTTAAATTAAAGGGTGGTCCATAAGTTAATGCAATTTTGACTATGTAATTTTGACCACTTTGCTGTATGTTGGAAACCGTAAGAGGCAAACACTTGAAATTGTCAAAAACGGTAAAACTAAAAAATCCGAAAATTATAAAATCGCCAAACCAAAAAAAAAAATCGCCAAAAATTAAAAAAAATCGCCAAAACGAAAAAAATCGCCAAAATTAAAAAAATAATCTAACACTATAATAAATCGCCAAATTCGAAAAAATCGCCAAATTAAAAAAAAACGCCAAAAATCTAAAAAAATCGCCAAAAAGCGAAAATGTCGCGTCCAAAACGTGAAACTATGTAGTTACCCAGCGTTTCCTTCAATACAGCATCGTGTGACTTCAATTGTTGCACGAGTTGGATTTTGTAAGCAAGCAAACCCAGATCTTTTCAATAAAGTGGATAGATACATATCCAATACATGTGCACGATGGCGGATAGACTGATTCGGGTCCTCCTCTACACTACCCTCAACAGCAGCACTGACTTCTTCTGTACGCACTGTACGATGCGACGACTCTGTGGATATGCATTATGATTTAGACCATGGTCCACCATCCCATTGCCCTGAGGGCTCTGCTAGCATTATGCTTTGCATGCGTACACAGCACAACTGCTAACAAAAACCTAAAGCAAGAGCATAAAACACACAAAAAGAGCAGATTTCTGTCGCATTTTTTATGAAAAAAATACACCGAGAATATTCAAATACCACCAAAATGATTTAATTTCTTTTTTCTATATTATTTATGTAAATAAATTATCTAATTTAAATCTTTTTATAACAGTGCTTTTTATTGCTATAAAAAATAGACAAAATATGTGGAATATAGAGTTAAAAAATAAGTTTTTATTTGGCTTAAATATTTCTGTAGATGCTGAGTGTCGAGTATGTATCCAGAAATTGAAAAAAACTAGTACATACAGTCTTAGGCACCACTACGTATAAACGTTCATTCATATAAAATTAACCCATAAAAATATTTTTCGTATGCCCAATTAAACATTTACAAGAGCGATTTTTTTCAGTGGAACAGTACTAAACATGTATTAGTTCTGTTCTGCTTTTAATAATTTTCTCTTCTTGGTGACCATTGATTTAGAGTAAATGTGGTGCTAAAACGTTCCATAGTTAATCGAATTAATTGCTTTTATAGATAATTATGTTAGCCGTAAAATGGACGTAGTGTGCAATACGCACTTTAAACCAGAACCATGATTTTCAAAATGAATTTGCCCAATTTGGAAGCGTTTTTCAGGCGTCAGTCTATTCATCTTGAAATATCAAACTAAATTTAAAATCAATCACTTAACAGCTGACAAAATGGTCGCCATTTAAAAAAGGTGTTGCCAGCTTAAAGTTGTATACCTCTATAAAAACCACAGCTGTATAATGTTTTCAGCATTTTTATGTAAACTCTTACGAAGATAATTTTTCTGGAACAATTTAAAACTGCAACTGATCCCCGTTTGGTTATTTTTTGTTATGTTCGTAAAAAGAGATAAAAAAATCCATTTCAATTTCATGGGTTATATAATACATAGGTTTGTGTCAAAGATGATTAAGTGAACGAGTTCGACCCAACTCTAAAACCAAAACCTTTCTTAATTGGAATTTTTACCAAAACGATTCCCCATCAAATTGTACTGCAAGACCTTTTTTTTGCACACACAGAGTTTACTTTACAAAGTCTTCAGTTTGCAGAAGAGAAGAGATAAAAGAATAAGACTGAGTGTAGACTTTGTTCTACAAGCAAAGTTTATTTGCTCTTCGTTCGTTTTGCGGTGTCAAAGTAAACTTTGCATGTGCATGCACCAAAAAACCTACACAATCGGTTCTATTCCGTTCGGAATCAGAATTCAGTTCACTCCATTTTTGAAGGAGATGCTTTGTAAAAAAATAAAACTAAATTACGGAAATTTGTCAGGTGTGTCCAGACTATTGGAGGTGCTAGTGTGGTGGTGTATAATCCGGCTAGGGCTCGATATTTTGAGGTAGATTCAATTCCGTTTCCGAACGGAATTGAACTACGTGACATGGCCGCATGACCCTATTTCACCAACTTATTTAAATATTAATTCATATTTAAAAGTAGTTTTTCCATGTAAAAAGTATAAAAATCGACATCTAAATATGAATTGATATCTATAGGTAAATGGAGCTAGTGAAATCGGCCCTATATATAAGAATATTTGACAATTAATTAAAATTATCTTGTTATAATTACAGAAAAGATCGCAGTACCATATCAATGTATCACAACTTTGGTTGGTCCGTTGGTATAACTATAGTGCCTTTATTATTTTGGTGGCTACGTGACTGGGAATTATTTATGTGGACCTCGTCAATACCACTTGTTATATTTCTACTCGGCTCGAGGTAAATAACTTTTGCAAAAAATATATTAACATGAAATCTTTTTTTCAAAATTTTTGAGCACCGATGGCATGTCCATCTTTTCAATAAGTCTGCTAGACATTTTTAAATATTATATTTCCCACATTCTTGCATGTAAAATAAAAAGTTATGTGATTGAATCACCACGTTGGTTAATCAACAAGAAGCGTTTTGCTGATGCGATAAAACAGTTTAAGAAAATCGCTAAATTTAATGGTCGTGAGTTTGATATGACGGGGGAGCAGCTGGCAAAAGCTTACGCTTCCAGCAAACAAGAAGCTACCTATGGCATTGCTTCTCTATTTAATGGTTGGCGACTGGCGAGAAACACTTGTATAATGGGGTTTTTTAGGTAATTTAATAACATTTAACACACATACATACATACACATATTTAAATAAAATACAATATTAAAATGTTGAAAGAGATTTAAATCATGTATCTTAAATAAATTACAGGTGCGTTATAGGAGTTTCCTACTTTACAATAATTTTAATGAGTTCATCTATAAGCGGAAATCCTTTTTTTAATTTTTTCCTGCAAAGTTTGGCTGAAGTTCCAGCATATTTTTTGGGGAAATATTTCGGTGAGTTTGAAATTAAGATTCATATATGATCGTCTCAACTTTTGTGTTCAAAAATATATAAAATTATATAATAGCGCATTTAGGCTGACATGAAATAAAGAAATTTCAAGCTCAAACTACGAACGAATTCAAAAATTTTCATACAGGTCAAGCTGGATCGCTTCCGTGTATTTAGCTCTTCTTGTTTGATCTGATACTGTTGTAGTGCTTTGACTTTCAAGGTTTCTTGTAGGTACAACAGTAGTCGACTCTGTGAAAGACCGTAGCACTCGGTTAACTCTTTTAATTACCTTCTGAAGTCCGTACCGTTATCCCCAAGCTAACTGGTATGTTGGCCGTGACTTCTGCATACTCAGGAGCAGTTTGTGGAGTATCTTTCTGGTATTTTCTCCTTTTGTAGAAGATAGACGCAGCCAAAGAGTATTCATCTATAGTGTATTTTCACTGCTTTGTATTTCACTTGACGCAGTGATGTAGATGGTTGTATTTGAGATTTGCGCTATTCGAATCGTGTTCCTTCTTGGGCGGAAATAATGAATGTTGAACTAATCGCTAAGAAAACATTTATCTCTCGTCGTTCGTAGACATAAGATATAAGTCTATTGCAGAGTTTGCTATGCATAGCGAATTTCAACCAGCGCCATATACAAAAATATGTTCGAACATTACATTCCGTAGATCAGGAGTAAATATGATTGTGGTAGATCTGGAATAATGACCCATTAGGGTTCAAGATGAATGCGCTAGATATTGGAGTAAAAGTTTGTATTCGAGATTAATTCAGCAAATGTTGAATAACAGCCTAACAAGGTGTTTTTTATTAAAAAAAACTCAAACTGCAGCTTGGCGTGTCTGTAGAAACACCCAGAGTCTCCGACAAGAATCTAGCCTGCAAATCTCCAACTACTAGACTAGTATACTGCCTACTAGCCAAGAGTGTACCCAAGCATGAAAGATAAATTCGGTAGATCTTGAAGCATAACAAGAATAAGACTTATAATGATGATAATTTTACTTTGCATTTTAGAGGTACTTCTCCTCCCTGGTATACTGTTTTCTTGCACCTAAAACTCAAGATTTTATGCTAACTGTGATGTTAACTTGATGTTTATTTGTTATGGTTTGTGTTCTGGATAGAAATGTATGTGATTATTGTATTTATTGCTGTTGGAATACGTTTAAGTTAGCATGTTTAAGTTAGCATAATCAATAACTTGTGACGAAAGGAACGTTACAAACTTACAGAGATTCTAATATGTATTCGTACTTGGAGTAGTATTCTTATAGTTTTACTAATTTAAATTTCTATAATATAATTAAAAATGGAAATTGTTTATAAGTCTTTAATAACTTTTAATTTTTTTTTTATTAATGCTACAGGTGATAAGTTTGGACGCCGTCTCACCAACAGTATATCGATGTTAACAGCATTTCTGGCTTGTTTGCCAATAATATTGTTTGCCACGGGTAAAATGTTATATAAGAAGTTAATTGATTTAAATTTTGATTTATGTATTTTTACTTAAATTTCAGATCAAAACTTTGAGTTTGTTGTTGCTGCTTTAGCGGCATTTATAAAATTTTTAAATGCTCTCACATTTTTCACCTCCACCTTGCAGTGCATGGAAATGTATCCCACCTGCATGCGACAAACGGGCATTGCCTTTGGAACAATTACGGGAAATTGTGCCAGTGTTTTGGCACCATATCTCGTCTATTTGGGTGCGAACATTGACATACGTTGCCCATATTATATCTTGGGAAGTTTATTTATAACTGCCAGCATTCTTGTGCTCTGGCTACCGGAAACGCTGCACAAGAAACTGCCTGATACTATAGATGAAGCTTGCCAATTTGGTGTAAGTGATGTAAGTAATCCAAACTAATTTTTTTTTCAATTATCTAGTAAAACTTATTACTCGATATATTATCATATTTTTATTGGCAGAACTTTTCATATATCAAAATTATTTTTATTTTAGAAATTTTTTAGCTTTGCTAAGGCACCATCAGACAACAGTAACTCAACGACCAGACACCAAGACTGTAATGTAATGGAAAATCTTAACCAGCCCCAATATGCACCATAGACTTGCAGTTAATTTGATTTAATTGTGCATTTTATTAGTATAAATTTTGTAAAAAAAATATATGAAATTTATTATTATAAATAAAAGTTTTAAAAATTTTTCAAGTATTGTTTTGTATAATTTCATATTTGGGACCACCAAACATTGTCTTACTGTAATAAAGTTTAAAAAAAAATTTTTCTTGAGTAAATGCATAATTTCTTCTTTTAAATATGATAATTATTAGTTGAACAAAATTAAACTAATTTGAGCAGAGTTAGATTTATATTATTTAAAGCAACTTTCCTTAAATATTCATATAGAACACAAGCAGAATATATTATTGTTTTAAAATTGCATAATTTAAAATGTCTAAAGAGTCCCTTGTCATCTCTTTATGTGAAACATTTCTTGCTGCAAACTAATTTGGGTAGCAAGAAGAACAAACAAAAGAAGAAAAAAATTAAGTTAGTTTATGTGCTTCTAACGTCTTTTGCATCTGTTCGTTGTTTCCTTCTACGCTGCTGCTAGTTTTTCATTTTTCATTTTTCATATTATTTTTTTAGTTTTTATTTCGTCTGTTGCATAAACGCGATAAAATTGATTCACAACATCACATAAATCAAGAGCAAAAGTAGAAACTTTTGTTAGAATTTATCAGTAGCAAACACTAAATTTTAACAATACACGCACAAACATCCAAGCAAACACCGACCCTATGCGTGCCACTAGGCAACACATTACCTTCATACATATTGAAACACCTTTTTGTATAGACAAATAGCTGGATGTTTAGGCAACCAGGTTTGCATTAGTTGAAACATACACAACAAGTAAAATACATAATTTTGGTTTATGAAACATTTAAAAGCTCTTAAGCTTTGCATGCAGGGGAATGTAACGTAAGTGTGCGTGAGCACAGTGGTCTCAAAAATTTTTTTTTTTTAAATTGGGTAACATTCGTTACACAAAATAATTATTATTAGTATCATGATAGCGTTTAAGAATAACACCGCATAGTGTCCGACAGCAATAATTTTTTATAGGGCAGCGCCGAATCCAAAATTTTGTCGAAAATAGCCTTTTGTGCGATAAACCATTTGTGAACTGAACTACGATTTTCGAGATAATCGTTTTATATTTCAATTCCTGATTTGAAATTGCCAGATTCTTGAGTGCTTTCACACTGACATGATTTTAATAATAGTTGGTTTTAACTTTAAAACCAATTGTTAAAGCCTGGTTTTACCATACTGCTGTTAAAACCAACTTAAAACCATTTTTAAATTGGTTTTAAGTTGGTTTTTATAAAATATAACCTTGTTTTCCCTGTGCCAAATACAGTGCTGCCAAGTTAAAATGACCGGAAGCAGCTGATAATTTTTATGCCAGTCAATAACAATAGATGTTAAAAAAAATTTTCAACTTAAAAATGGATGCAGCAGCAACAATAATAAAAAAATTATGGAAAAAAAGAGAATTTTGGAAGGAAAACAACGAAAATATTTTCGATCGATCGATAAAAAAAGTTTTATTTTGTAATATATTTGTGCATGTTTAATATACAATAACTTGATTTCCAAGCACTTCTTCACTTTGTATTACTAGTTCCATAATTTTAAAATATTTATTTACAAAATATAAAATAATTTCCATTTTAGAACGTATTGTAAAATTTCCGAGTCTTTCATACAAACAAAAACACTTGTTGTATAGTTTGACAAATAAGCAGAACAAAATAGAACAACAAATATATGCATTTCTGCAAGAGATTTATTTTATTTTTGAGCAAAGTTATTACACAGTCTGTGAGTTAAAACCTTAATTTAACAAACTTGCAGTGTGAATACAAAATCAGCTGTTTATGGTTTTAATGTTAAAATAATATTTTAACTTTCAGTGTGAAAACACTAGTAGTTCTTCTTTTCTTATATCCTAATTTATAGTGAATAAAAATACAGAATCTATTAGAATTTATTTTTCTTTAAAATTAAACTATGAAATGAGTATGAAGTAATACAAAAATTATGAGTATTGTGTCTTGTAAGGACCAAAATTTCGTCCCACACAAAATTTTTTTATAATAATAAAATATTTTATTGGAAAAGTTCAAGGTGTGTTACACAGAAAAAAAAAAGAATTGTAACTACAACTAATTTATTTGTGAATACAAATAAAGTATTATTTAAAAGGGCACCTACAACGATTTTTGTAAATACAAACACACATTTGTAATATAAGAAAACAAAATCAACTCAGTTATTTCCAATTAAAATTATTGTGTTATTCACAATTGAGTTGTTGACAAAAAACAAAAATTTTTAATGAATTTGTTTTTTTTTCAAATTCTAATGTGTAGTTTTATTAAATTTTAATTTAAAGATGTATGGGATGAGTCGAACCGGCAACCTCTTAACTAATAGACTAACGTACTTATGTACCACTCAGCTAAAGAGCAAAACATTATTAAGTACGCAAATAATTAATACACACAAAACATGATAACTTATATTTCTTCTGCATGGCACATTTCGTTAATATAATCTAAAAATAACTTTGGAATTCACACGTATACAACACCAACAATCAAAATAAACAACAAGATCAGCACATTACCATGTTGAGTCAATCAAGAAGCAAGAAAAACACCAACACAAACAAAGTAATTTAAATGATATTTTAAAATACGCGGTATTGATAAATACAATATTTAAGTTAATGCCAAATATTATTGAAATTAAAAATTTTATTCATAACATGGTTTTGTTGAACATAAATCTTGTATATTTTTTTCTGTGATAGTGGTGCAGAATACGCCTGTGGTGAATATAATACGCCTGATGTCGATGAGGTATAAATGTTGCAAATAGATTTAGATCAAAGGTAAAGAAAGGCATTCCATTCTATTGCGAGAAAGAAATTCTGAATACTGAAGTATATTTATTTACTGTCGAGCCTGTAATGTCTTGCCAAGAAAAATATTTATTTGTTGTTGGTTAAGCAATGCCTATATGAATTTCATTTGTGCTTAAGAAACTCAGAATTCAACCAAAAAATTCTTGACAATTCTGGGGTGCCCTTATAGCTGAGTGTTAGTGATGCTAGCCTCTCAGTCCACAGATCATGGGTTCGATTCCCGCCATAGACCGTAAGTATTTTCCTCAGCCAAACTAATCACATCGCGGGTTGTGTTTGTTAAGAAAAAAAAACCAAAAACTAAAAAACTTCGTGAGTTCATAGAGAAACTCTCAAAATGTTATTGAGACTAACGTACAAAAATATAAAAATTAAAGGCCCTTATTATGAGAACATATCGATTTTCGACTGTAGTTGAAAGTACTGATCGGACGAATTTTCATTTGGTATTATGACAAGCATTCGATAAAGAAGGTCCATATTATAATTTTCTCAAAGTGATTTTTAAAATTTGCAACAACTTTACCTAAAAATTAAAAACAATCGTTTATAATAATGATTTATACTAAAATGCTTCATTGAAAGCTAAATTCTGTTCGATAGAAAATTTGTTGCTCAACAAAATTTTCGATGCTCATAATATGAATGAAATGAGCTATTTAAGCAAAAATGTAATGCAGACGTTGCAACAGTAACTACAAACAAAAATTCTGTATATTAAGACGTTTTAAGTAGCTCAGCAGCCATCTATTTATTTTATAGAATAGTTTGATATCCAAGCCATAGTGCAGCTGTTATTTTATTGCTGGCTATAAATGTTACCAACACACACAAAACTTACGAACAACAAAAACAAAAAAAAAAAAAAAAACATCAAATTTCTGTGGCTGCTTGTGTTAAAATAAACTCACTTAACATTTAATGTGGAAGTGTGTGTAATTTATAAAAATTTCACCTTTTGTTAAATTAACCCCATTACTGTTGACGGTAGGAAAAAGAACGAAGGCGAAAATGTTGCCGGGGAATTTTGTTTTTGTTTTCCGTGTTTTTTTTCGATGGCTTCTTTTTCCATACAGATTTAAAAGCTACACTCACTAAATCAATTTGTTACTTTTGACAGGGTTTATGATAAACCTCATTTTAGGGCATTTTTATGTATTTAACGTGCACAGCGAAAAAAGTCAACATTTTATGTGTATTTTTGGCAGGTAAAAAGGTAAAATAAGTTAATAGTTATTTAAAAATTTTTGTGGAAAATTGTACTATATGTGAGTAAAATTTACAATGTGGAAATTTTTTGTTATAATTTGTGCAATATTTTTGGAGTTGAAAAAGTTTTTTATTGCTAGTTTATTAACAAATACATAATTAAATTAAATTAAAATATAGCTTTATATAAAATTGGATATAAATTAAAAAAAAATATATAATTATTCACCAGGCAGTTGATAGTATTTATAATGTAAGTTATTGATTTAAAATTTAAGCTAAGGAATAATAAATAAATAATATATAGTTTACAATTTTGATGTGAAGACTTTTGATATGAAAGAACTGTTCTTAATTCTAGTCTGTGTATGTAGTAAATAGCCGGCGCTTTTTTTGCTCGCATACGTTAGCGAGCTTGCACTGTATGCATACATTGCATCACTCTATTCTAACAAGTTTTACAGCTGAGGAGTGTATCAAAATCAGGTTTAAGCATTTTTTTGCTAGTTAGCATTACATTTTCGCTTAATTATTCATTTTGTATAAAAATTTTAATTATGCAGCAATCACTTTAAATTCCTAAAATTTTATAAAAACTGAGAAAAAATGTATTCTTTCATATACATGTAGTTAGAGGGTCATATCCAAGTGAATCCTCTCATAAAACTAAATAAAATAGAATATACAATTTTAAAGGGCCTAACCACCCCCCAGTTTTTTTAACATATTAAGAAAAAAATATTTTTTTGTACAATTTTTTAGGAATCGGTTAACTGGCGATAAAAAAAGAAATATTAATATGTCATGGGCGTGGCCCACGCACTTTTTAAAACATGAGTCTGTGCCGTTTTAAGAGCTTATAGTGCTCTTAAAACGATAGTTTCGTAGAAAGTGGAAAAATATCTATAAAACTTTAAGAGCAGTGGCTGCGCCCAGGTTATTAAACACAACATAGTATCGTTTTCTGAGATAGTTAGAACGTTGACTACAAAACCGCAGGTACTGGGTTTGAGCTAAGTTCCGAAAGTCCTTAAGTAACAACGCCACAAATTAATGTGCATTTTTGTGCCCTTGTATCAGTTGTTGTAGGAAAGTTCAAGTTTTGAAGGCATAGTCACTGGTCACTGAACTAAACTGACTTCAGCAGATGCTAATCCTAATGTAACATTAGACCGCCCTTCTTCTTCGATATTGTGTATAAGAATCATTGGTGAAGTAAATTAAACAATAAAATGGCTACTAAACCCTGCTTTGAATATTGAATACGCCTCATCGACACCAGAGGCGCTGCAACACTGCATAATTAAGTAAGTGCAAAAAGCAGAGTTGTAAAATAATGAAGCTTTTCTCTATCAGTTATTTCACCACATGTCTTCTCTGTCACTCTGTCACTTATTTAGGCAAGGTATTTCCTAAATAAGATAATACCTAGTAATAGTAGTAAGCACTCATCGGTTCGAAATATTAAGTTTTTCCCATCAGAAATCCTTGTCCTTGAACATTTTAAACATAAGATTTTCGCAGTAGTCTTTTCCTATTTAAATACTATTTTTACTACTTACAGCAATAAAATTTGATTACAGCATAGATACATTTAAGTTTTTAAGAATGTTGTACAGTGCCCTTTTTCGTTCAAAAGAATAAAAAACAAAGATTACACAACCACAATAGCAACATCAGCAGCAAACAAAAACTTTAGCAATGACTGTGAATGTTAAAACAAGAATAAAACTTAATTATTTATGAAAATATTAACAGACACTTTGCAATTAATTGTATTTCATAGTCACCACAATACTATTTTAATTACAGAAAAAACAGTAAATACTTCATGAGAATGACAGCTTTTCACCAAATTGTAACGAAAATTGCCACGATTAAGTCGTGTTAACAATTTACAATTGATACTGTTGCAAATAAGTTTTGAGATTTTTTTTTTATTTTTTAAATACACAAATCTCTTTAGATTCATTATACTTTTGTAACGAATTCACACCCTCAAATAAAATAGAAATTAAATTTAACCAAGAAAAAAAAAGAAACACCTTCATACACACAAACAACTCATGCACAAAAGTGTAATGAATGAAGAGAGTAAAAAAAACGAAGCAGAAATCTTGGCTAAAGAAACGATAAGAAAATGCTTTTCAAAAACTTGTAGCCCATAAACTTGTATCCCTTGCAAAAGGTAAAAAGGTGTTAAACTGCGCAAACACCACAACGAACAAAAATAAATTCAAATAAAAGTACATTAAAACATTTTCGTATACAAGAAGAACTAAAAAAAAATTAAAAACATTTGCAGATTCACTCACTCACTATTTAAATAAAAATCTAAGAAAATTAAAGAAAAGACGCAAAACTTGTTAGCAACACTGAAGGGTAAATAAGTGAAATAAAACAAGAATAAGAAACGTGCAACTTTGTGGTAATATGCACACATATAATTTTAATTTTTTTCCCTTCATCATTTTCGTGAACTTACCTTTATATGGTATGTATGCATGCAGCTAGTAGTGTAAAGCAATGCATTCATTAATTTAAGTTATGATATTTAATTACTCAGACCTGAGTAAAATACTAGAAGAGTAAGTACTTCGGCATATCTCTACTTATTTCCTGCTAACCCAAACGCAAATGAAGATAGAAGTAGCAATGAATGAGTACACGCCTAAATTAAACTAAGGCCTTTAAATTCCCGTATTCCATTTCAATTCAGATTGATAAAGAGTTATCATGGAAGATTACATAAAACTTAAGATATAAGAGCTTAAAATTAAAAGTAAAATTTGCTGGGCCCCAAACTCCAATTATATAATGAAACTTAACTAGTAATAAAGGTTTATATATTTAGTGGTTTGAAAATCGCCGGTATGACAAGGTTGTTAGCTGTTAAATATGTATCATCTGAAGTGTCATTTATTAATATAGATCCTTTAACAACAGAAGAACCAAACAAAAAAAAAATAGTTCAAACTTGCTTGTACTATATATCACAATGGACCACTTGGGTCTCCAAGTTGAGGTGTGTTGCAGCACTAGTCTTCCTAACCTACTGCAAAAGTAGTGGTTTAAAAATGATGGCCACTTTTCAAGCATTTTGTGATTATGGTTGTCATAATTGACCTACTTTGCAACGAATTGGCAGGATTATAAAGAAATTTGAAGAGACGAAAGCGCAACACATGTACTCAAACCAGTGCATTATCGCAGGAAGCGCACTGTCGAAAATATCATTTTTCGACGCTAAATTGTAGCGTATGATCCGAAAAACCATTACTGTTAATTCAGACTACTATGGTTATATAATAAACGATGTTTTTTGGCCTGAAATTTAAGATTGTCAGCTAAAAAATATGTTGTTTCAACAAGACGTTGCCACTAGCCATACAACACGACAGATTTTGGATTAAAAAAAAAAAAAAAAAACATACAACCTGCAAATACACCCAAATTCTCAGGCAGCAATCAAACCTGCATTTGTCTGACTACACGAAAAGAAAAATATGATTGAGATAACCATAATCAAACAGCAACATACTATGATTGAATTATATGGTTGCAAGTCAAATCATATTATTGTTAATAGAAAAAAACTTTAACAATATTATTACCTGAGTTAATTATAATATTATCTGAGTTAATTATATTATAATCTTAGTATTGTAAATATAACAACACTATTGTTAGATGTGACTAAAATATAATTGAGACTCACCATACCATGTTCTAATATTATATTAATAATGTTAAATAAGACCACAATATTATTTAATATAATAATACAATTTAATTTTTTCATCATATATTTATTGTAGAAACAGCTCTGCGTCAAAGTCTAAATGAAAATAATTTAATATTGTTGAAATAAAATGTATATATAGAAATGTATACTTAAACGACATACTGACATGTCTGTATAAAGAGATACACAAATGTTTATATATTTTTATTGCTCTACCCTTTTGTATATTCTTTATTTATTTATTAATTTATTTAATTCCATCCGTGCAATACCGATAGCTTACAAACGAAATACCGAACTGACAGATGTTTCTGAAAATGTTTTTTTAAAAACTTAACATAGTATGGTTTTGGATAACATTAAATTGTTATTTACATTATATTATTTTTAAATAATAATACAAATTAAGTTATAGTCATAAATTTTTAACAAAACTATATTGTTAAACTCTAACCACATCACACTTTTTTATGGATGTGATAATGTAATTATTAAATTCAAACATTACTCTGTTTATCGAAACGAACTAAATGTTTAAAATAACAATAACTAGTGTTCGACGACTACACATTTGTTTCGGAGAACATAATATTGCTTCCTCAACCTATCTACAACCATATCTTTTCTTTGCGTGTACTAGACTGGTATGTTGTCTACTAGCCAAGTGAGCTTTATTGCATGGGAGGTTTGCAGAAATTGTAATTTAACGTTTTTGAACGTCAGTTGGCCACCAAGATCATGTGAATTTTTTTCTATGAGGCTACGCCCAAAATCGTGTCTACGCGAATAATTCTTTAAAGTTGGAGCATTGGAAAGTCTACATTCGTCAAGTTATCGACAAAATAACGCACAAAATATGCGAAAAAGTGTTCGAAAAGATCTCAACAGGATCGACTGCTGTAGCCAATCTGAACGCAGTCACCTAAATGACATTGCATATCGTATGTAAAAACAATATTTAAGCAATATAATGGGAGTTTTTTTTTAGTGGACTCATGGCTTTAAGCGAGTTTTATTTAATTTTGCTTTTGAAAGCAACAAATGCAAGAATTATGCATTTCTAAATGATGCTAAAACGATGGACAAGCCCGATCGTGGAAAGAGTATAGAGATGAGCTATTGAAGACTTCTTTCTATTTGGACTTTTGTACGCGAATAATTTCCAATTATTTAAAGGCAGTGAAACACATTGAAATTGAAACTGAAGCTGAAAAAAATACCGCATTGTTACATGAAGAGCTTTTCAGTGCATGCTTTCAATTGGAACTTGACCACATTCTTTTAATTACTGTTAATAATCTTAAGAGTTTTTTTTATTAAACGGGAAGAGCGAGCAACTGCTTGTGTGTTGAGTGATTGTGTAAACGTGTGTGTGTGTATTTGTGAGCTAGCGTGCATGTGTGTACCCATTTGTATGTTTAATGTATAAATATTTATTATAAATTTTTTGTAAGGATGTTGATTGTGTGGATATTTTGCTGTTGTTATTTTCTTTTTTACACTGGTTTTATCAAGAAATGAGAAAAAGTTATTTTTATTATGATTTATTTGGCGTTTTCGCATTTGTGTGTATATATACGTGTGGCAAAATTAAAGGATTTTCTTTCGTTTTTGTAGCGTCGCAAGAGGAAGGGAAGAGTTCACAAATACAAAATTGTATAAATGAGTGCTTACTTAGTTTTGTTGTTGCTATTGTTGTTGTTTATTTATTTTTTCTTCTTAATATTCCATTCATTTTCATCTCGTTTGCTTTGAATGAAAAGGAAATTTTAACATTTTATTTTGCCTTTAGTGACATGAGAAGAGACATTAAGTAAATTGTTTATCCGCTCATTTTTGCAAAAATACATGAATTCCTTGAAGAATAAAAACTACAAGGAATATGCACAAAAAAAGAAAGAAAGACGTTGTAGATTGAATAAGCGGAGCAAGCAATACAAGTCTTCTTTAACCTGAACTGTTAGATGTTGTTGTTGTTGCTGCTGTTATTTTTTAGCTTACAATACCATTTCATTATATTCTTATCGTTATAGCTTGAGTGACTTAAATCAAAAATTATGTGTTTGTAAAAAGAAAAGAAACGCTGACGGTTTGTGGCAATAGAAAGAAGAAGGTATGAAAAAGTGTGAATGGATTTATGATGCTGGTGATAAAAATAAAGATGATAATTCGACACAGATTGATAACTTTGGCAGGATTTATTTGTTCATTTGCTGTAGCTATAAATTTTGTATAAACACACTTTCATTTACTTTTACTTGCCACCATAACAATCAAACATGCACATAAAGACAAACCCATAGCCATATGTAAAGTTGGCTTAAGCGAAAAATGAGAAAAGAAGACAAAGGAAAGAAAAAAACAACAATATTTTCTTAAAGATGATGAGATCATAATTTATTCATAGTTGTAGAGATCATAAATAATATCTTATCATATTTTTCAACTCTCACTCGTGCAAGTGCACGTAGGTACTTTTAAGACTAGTAAAAGAATCCTTTTCTAAGTTTATGTCTTATGCTTGTAAAGAAACTTTGATGAAGATTAGAAAAAATCATTCAGTCGTATGAAATAAATCAAGCAAACTTGCAAATATGCATGTACAACATACGTTACATAGACAAAAGAATAGCATCAAATAATCCTTGAGTACTAAATTGGTTTTTCTACAAAATCTAGTACACAACAATAATAAAAGTTTATGCCTTTTAGCATGATACCCTACATAAGGCTCTCAATATTATTATATATTATAATATATACATTATGAATTTTCATAATATTTTCTATATGTATCCACACAGAAAAAAATACCAATGTAACATTATCATACAAACATTTTGAACGATAATCACGTACATATTTATTCAAACGGTGATATTGCCTTTATGTTTTAAATTATTTTAATATAATAATTTTTGTCTTTCTTTCAAACAAAAATCTTTAAAAATTATAAGATAATAGCCGTTTTGCCTACCATTTAAATCCCAAAAATATGTTGTTTGATTGTGTTGATGTTTGTTTGCTTTCTTCATGGCTACACTGTAGGATTATGCTCTGTTGTGAGACTTGTTCGTATTTTGTTATTTGTCGTAAATAACTGACAAACCTTGCATCACTAGCGAAAACTCCATGATAACGTTTGCCTTTTTTTAGTGAAAAGTCCAATTTTTGACTTAAGGATTTTGTTGATAAGCAAAATTACTTTTTAATGTAAAAAATAGTCTAATAGAAATTTTACAAATTCATATTTGAGAACACAGCATATTGCGATGCGAGACTACCTAAATTTATTGGTTTGTTTTCTAAAGCAAGTAGTAGAGCTGTGATAATTATAATATATAATTTTTCTATACCTTTAACTTCTCGACGATCAAATAAAACGATCAAGCACATAGTTGTGTGCGCGCAGTCATGTTTTTACGGCTACACGTACGCGTTGTCGTCAGTGATTGATGAGAATCAAAAAATTTTTATATATTTTGACGGCTGATTAGTGCATCGTCTCTAGCACTGATTAAAAAAAAATAAAACCAATTGCTTTGTGTTATTTGTTTTATGATGACATGTAGAACCAAGCGAGTGAAAAATATTTATGTTGCATTTCAAAGAAAATTGTTATTATTATTTGTAAAAAGCAAACGATTAAAAGTGGACAAGCAGTTTTATTAAATTTATTATCAATACTGTATAGAAGAAGAAAAGTTAGGATGAGAGTGGAGACAGATATATTATCGTTTAAGTCTTTAAAGTATTTTTTTCAATGCAGTACTAATTAAACTGTTCGTTTTTGATACTAAGATTTGGAAATGAAAACAAAAAAATTGCTGGTCACTAGAAACAAAAACTCATCAGCCAACGAAGACATACTTGCACGCGCACGCAAGGAACACAAAGTAAAAATGCCGATTGTTCATATTAATCAAGGCGAATTCATACTAAATGGCGGCAATGGCTCAGGTGACTATTTTCGCCCCTTGCAATTCGAACATAGGTTAGATGTCAAAACACATTTTCAGTACATTTTTCTGACATTTCAAGTATAAATTTCTCAAAACGAATTGTGCTGAGCACACACAAAAAATTCGTAAGTTATATTGCCTAAAATTATGGTATAATTTTAACTAAGTGAAAGGGTAGAATGGCATTTACAAAGTTTTTTAGATAATTTAACAAAAATATTAATTGATTTCTATGTTCGAAAAATCAACTAAAATTTTTGTTAAAACTCCTTAACGACTCGGGAAGTTCATATTTTTATTTTTTTGTGCATTATCTAAATAGAAAATTAAATTTATACATATATAATTCGGCAAATTATAATGGATTTTAGATTAATTAACTACCTATAATTCGATCATTTTCATAGATTGTTGTTCGCGATAACAAATAATAATCAAAGAATTTTTGCATTTGTAATAATTTATTAGAAAGTATTGTAATATGTATTCTATGTATGTATGGTATGTTCATAGTATGTAAATGTATACATAGGAAACAAATGTCTTATAAAAAAATTTAATAAATTTATTTCCACAACGTTTTAATAAGCATATTCGGCCCTGTTTGTACGATTGCAAATCGTTTCAATTTACAGAAAAGCGCTGATTCTTTTCGGAATACTTCTGCATAACTTTCACCACGTCTATTTCAAATTCTTTCTGTGAAACATGAACACCTCTCACGCAATGCATACAAACACCATTTACCTCAGCGCATTCTCTCGAGCCATAAATAATAAACTCACGTACCATACGAGAAACATCACCAATGAATTTCCCGAAATTCTTATAAACGTACATTCAGTGTGGTGAGCTACAGCGCGAGCAAGTGTTTTACATATACCAGGTGGCCCGTACAAGATCACGCCCTTTAGTTGAGCTATACCCAGATCATCTAAGAGTTCTGGATGCTTGAGGGGTAATTCAATAACTTATTTAATTTCTTTGATTTGAGATCAACTTTATTGGGCAGGATCTTATGTAAAGTTTACTCTCGTGGTGGCGCAAGGCAACAGGAGACAAACACAATGAAAATAGCCGGACTCAGTCGGTTTATCTATAATAATTAAAAATAATAATTTTACACAAAATTAAACATTTTTAAACTTTCAAGTATACGTACCTTCTGTCTCAAAAATTTTCTTTTGACAATAAAATAGAAATTAATTCAATCAAACTAATTTCGAAGAAGATACCTTATTGTAATAGTTATATTCAGGTATGTGATGGAAAACGATCGTTTTCAAACGATTTCAAAAAAATCGTTTTGAAACGGTGTGATGAATTCCGATAGATTTTGAGTATCATTTTTGAGCTTATGATACTGACTTCTAAAAAGCACACTAGAAGACAAAACGTAAATCACATATTGAAGCTGTGAAAAGAAATTTATCAAAAATGTCTGGAAAGACTATTAAAAACAAGTTTTAAAATTATTGACAAAACGACTATAAGAAACATATCACACCTTTGATGGTTTTCAAATTGCTTTTGTGTCTAAATCGTTTTTCATCACATACCTGATTAACTTGGATTTTAGGTAAAGTGTAATGTACAAATTACCTAACTGCATAGTTAATAATACCCAAGTTTTTTACTTTCATATAAAGAAAACTTACCTATGCAAGCTTAGTTAATATTGCTCCTTATAATTATTTTTGTGTGTGTATACGTTATATGAATTTACCTAGATATTAATCATACGTATTGAATTCGCCTCTACATGAATTCTCATTATTTGAAAATAGTACAAAAATTTATTGTATATTTTAAGGCGCGAGTTTAAAGTTTTCAATATATACACAACTTAATGAAAACAAACAATTTTATTTAGCTTTAAAGAATTGAGAGAGCAATACATTTTTTGGAAATTATTACACAAACGATAAAAAACGATATAAGGATTCATTTTGCATCATTAACCCAGCTGTTAGGTTTGGACCATTTTGGTCATTTTTTCTTTCTTTTTTATTTTAAATTTGAAATGGCTTATTGTATCAACTTAAAATGAAAGCTCAGGTGCTTCTTTTCTATTTTAATGCTTTTATTAAGGTTTTTGGCTAGTTGCGGTTAACTAGCGTGGAAGAAAATTAAAAGTCACGGATCATTTTGGTCCATGCAATATATAATATTTTTTATTTCATAGTTATAGCCTACTAGTATTTTCGCTGCAAGGTTTACATATTGTTTTTCGATTAATTTTGCATATAAATATGCTACATATGATGCATTTGGCATCACATTTCGACTTACAGCAGTTGCAAATTCCCCGTTTTCTTGGAGCTGAAACATTTATATCATGGCTTGCAGATGGTACACTATTTGATGACGAAGCTTGTTTTTGAACCTTTTTATTGATATTGGTTTTAAGTTGAATATTCTCAGTTAAATATATCGTTTAAAATGTTTGGTCAAAAAAGTTTAATATTAAATTACTTATGAAAAATACAAAGTGGACCAAAATGGTCCCTTACCTAAGATTCGTAATTTTTTTTCAACCTAACAGCAGGGTTAACTTGAAAATTCCATTTTTTATGACGTTGTTTGAGTAAATGAGCGATATGTGCTGTCGGACACTAATTTAAACCTATTCATTTTATTTTTTTAATTTTGTCAAGATAATTGAATCATTTCTTTTAATTAAAGAGAAATGTATATGTTTGTTGTGGGTTAGCTAGTCTATATAATGAGTTTTATTAGTGGCAAGGCCTACTCATCAGACAACCTTCAATCAGTGTCTCAGAAAATCTTAAGAGCCTAATATCTTTGCAGAATGACTGCCAACAGCATAACTAGATACTTATTGATGTATGTATAAGTTTCAAAAACTTAATTGAGGAGCTGGTGAACAAACCTAGACTAGTCCTGTGAACAAGACAAGTAAAAAACAGAACTACTGAGATGGATACTAGTAAAGAAAAGTAAGTTTTCATTATGTTTTTAAGGCAGGATCGAAATGGTTTTGAATGAAAATGCTTTGTGATGTCATAGGTGTGTACTTAGAGAGCCCAAAAAAAGATACAAAAAATCATTTATTGAGGACATGTCTAGTTTTGTTCGCCAGTCCCTGATTTAATATTTTAAATGCTCATAAAAAATAAAATTACCTGGAGCGGCAAATATGTGAAATACATTCAGAAAGTGCTGTTGGCTGACGTAATTCTTGCGCCAACTACAAACTCAATAATGGCCTTTATGAGCTGAACTTGCATGCCTGGTCAGGCTCATTCATATCTACATCATATATTTTTCTGCTTTAAATTATTTTCTATGCTAATGCATACCTCAATGGCGCGTTTAATAGATATTTCTAGCAATGCATGGTTAGCGTAGTAAAATATCTAACTAATTAGTTGGAAATCTTGAAGTAATCCGCCTACTAAACACCAGAGTCACTACAATGACACTATTAAAGTTAACAACTGCACACTAACATAGTTGTAAAACGAGTTAAGCTTAATAATTAAATACCTCATCATATGTGTTCTCTATAATATTTCTTCCTTAAAAAAGGTGAGACACACACTCATACATACAAGTGCGCTCTAGAGCATGAGTGTTACTTCCCCTGCAGGAAATGTCAATTGTAAAACTTTACTGATTATCTATTGACGATGTCACCAGTACTACTGTCAAATTATACCCCAACTAACTAACTATCTACTATTGACATTTAACACAGACTTGTTCTTCGAAATCTACCAGTAGACTGCGTCAATACTACTAGGTAGTTCTTGTGGGACTATGTAGCAAAAAAATCAATAGTAAGATTGTACTGACTTATTATTGACGGTATCACCACACCGTGGTAAATGTTCATAGTAAAACTGTACTGATTAATTTAAATTATATGTTTTGCTGAATTAGTAAGGCCAAACACTTAAGTATGGATCTGAAAGTGTAACAAATCTTTAACTGTTGGTACAAAATCTTCCAAAGGGTCAAAACAAATTTCCATAACAGGCACTTTCACTAAAATTGTTTAATTTTCACATTTTTTATTTTTAACCCCCCCCCCCCCCCAAAAAAGGGGTGTTATAAGTTAATAGTGTATGTCTGTGTATCTGTGTGTCTGTACAAGTACACGTACAGAACAAACGGCTGGACCGATTTTGATATAGTTTTTTCTGTTTGAAAAGTGAGTTGATCGAGAAGGTTCTTTTAATAAATAATAAATAAATAAATATTTGGGGGTTTTTAAAATTTTTAATTTTTGTTATTATACAATATGAATATAAATTGTTCAATACATTTATAGGTATTAACCTTTTAATTTGATTTCTTAAACTAATTTTTATAAACACTTAAATTTTGCATGACGTCACTTTTATTTTCAACAAACCAATAAAACATTAAGAAGAAGCAGAGTTGTGTGTATCTGAAAAAATATTTTCTATGCATCAAAAACAACATTAATATGTAGACGCTCCGTTGACAATGTCACCAAAATAGTCGACAAAAGTAGTGACTTGGGGACAATTAACCCCACGTTTCCTTGAAGGTCTTTTCAAAGAAGAGGAATAATATATTGATTGGTTGATTGATTAGTTGAAAACACAGATGAAAATATGTTCTGTGCTTATGAGTAAAAACTAGTAAATTGTCTGAGTCTGTTCGTGTTTTTAAAGGCAATACAAAAAAAGGCATTGACCTTATTTTTTATATGTTAAACAAAATGTCTGTCCTTAAAACACTACGTTGTCTATACCTTTTCTAAGACTTAAATGATTCTCTCTCAAAGTCAAGATCTGTCATTAATGCCGAAGGACAATATTGCCGCCCGTGCTGCAAGATACTCAATTAAATATATTTTCTTTGATTTTTAATAAAAAACTCCGGTCAGAGAGCAACCACAAACAACTTAAAAGTGTAGGGTATGAACAGCAAAAAAAAGAATAAAAGATAAAATGAAAGTTGTTTTATTATCTTGCTAAAATGTGTATATAAGAGCAACAATAACACCAATAGCAACGGCAATAATAAACAAAAGCTGAAAATGAAAATAACTTCCTGCTCATTTTCACATAATCTACCAACAAATATTGATAAACATCCCAAAGGCATTTAGAAACTCATACCAGCACAATAGCAAACACTCCAATCAACACAAATAGATGCTCACACATACGAGTATGTATACAGTTAAGTTGAAATCCAAATGTTTATACGCTCTCGTTTCACTGTGTGTGTGCGTGTGTGTGTATTTGCATTTGTTTGCAGTGAATACATGTTGAAAACAATAATAAATCCAACACATTTCATTTTTCTATATGTTTTTTGTAAAACAACAAAAAAAAAAAAAAATTGTGAAGAATTTTTATTAAGAACCCAAACAATTTTCGACTATAATCAATGTAACACCAGAAACTGACCTCTTAACAATAAAATAACCAACACAGTTACAAACAGACATACGTAAATAAACTATAAAGGTTTTTAGATAAAAACGAAATGTTATTAAAAACCAATACCATTGTAAAATAAAATCAACTTAAATTTTTTTGATTTAGTCGTTCTAACAGAAAATAAGCATTTAAAGGCGTAGAAGTTCAAGTAAATATTTAAGAGAAGTCTAAAAGTACGTTAATACTTGGGCAAACATTTAAACAAAAAAGCAAAACTAATAAATACTAATGAAAAAGTTTTGTTCCAGCTTATTTTTTTGGCTTTTCAATAATGCTAATACTTGACATATTGGCCTTCAAAATAATTTTAGATAAATAAACTTAAGTTTTAATTTTTACAAATCCCTTCCATTCCAATAATACTTAATAGAAATAGTGTACTCGTAGTATTAAACACACTTCAGTTTGTAAATCCTAAATAGTAAAGCGCTCATGACTATTACTACAGACAACAGTATGGACTTCATCTATACTTCATTTCGTCTAACACCAACATGAACCTACCAGTTGTTATTAAGTTCTTATAGCAAAACTATTGCTTATTTTACAACAACAAATACCGCCACACAATTACAGCAAATAATTTTCAACTTTGCTATCATTGTTTTCTTTACAATCAAACAATACAGCAAAAGTAAAATGAACTACAGAAGAAGAATAACAACACTAACAACAAATATAACAACATTATGAGCCATAAGGAAATGTAAGGAGCAGCGGTAGAAAGATGGTTGTGTGATGCAAGAAGTATTATTTACTTCTTTTAGTACTTTATTTTTTCGGCAGCACATTCCACTTGGGGATTGAATAATAGGATTTGAAGAGCGTAAAATTGGTTCGCTATGAACATGAAATATTTAGTGAATCCTTTATCTTATTTTCAGGCAGCCAAGCAAAAATGGCATGAGCGAAAAAAAAAGATAATTTAAAAAAGGCGAAATGAATAACACTAAAAATATAAAAAAGAAAAGTCACAAGGAGCAGAATCAAGCAAAAATGCAGAAAGCCATAAAGTAGCACTTTCTTTTTGACCAAAAGTACAAAAGTCTATTTTCAGATACATTTTCTATAATACACTCTTCAGTTAAAAGAAATATAAACACAACTAATTGTAAGTAAAGTCTTTTATTATTTTCTTTTCTTTTTTAAATTTTCTTATTTTCAAACAACTACTGCTGCTACATAAATTTTCATGGGGTTTCTTTTGTTATAATACAAAATAAAGAAAAAGTATGTGCTGAAGTCTATTTTATATTGTACCAACTCTAGCAAAATTCTCTATCTGAATTATTTAATTTATTTTCTTGCTAATAATAAAGTAATTTTCTTCCCTTTATCCTGCTCTAACTCCTTTCAAAAGTTCAACATTTCAAATGAAATATTAAAGCACGCAAGTGTATACATGTGTATGTGTATTTCTGTGTGTGTATATTCCGTCAAAGTGTTTGCTTTGTAAAATAATTCTTATTTAAATTGCCCAATGTTTAATTTGAAATTGTATGTAAGTTTGCCTTGTAAGTTCATCTTTAATTTTGGTTGCAAATTATAATTAAACTTTTGAAAACATCATACATATTTAATAAATTTAATCTCACAATAGAACTGAAGCCAAATAGTGGTGAATTAAATACAAATTGAAGGGATTTAAATTTTTATTTTTGATATTGGCAATGGTTTTGACAAATGTCTTGTGGTCTGGTTTTTATTATATTTTTCTCTGTTAAAAGATATGGCAGAATACTCGTATTTTATGTTATAGATCAGCAATATAACCAAGCGCTACATGATGTTTTTATAGAATTCTATCATAAAAGAAATCTGTACTGAGTTTTCTTAAAAAAGAAACCATTTTAATATCGCATAGCAACAGAAGTTCAGATATAAAAACATGAATGAATGAATTATGCTGATAAGGAAACAACAAAACCATTCTCGTTTGTAATCCGCTGCAGGTTTTCCCATCCAAGAGAGACACTTGATACCTTACCGGGCTGCTGTTGTAAACAGGAAACGGAAATATAAACAAGGAAATGGTTTCGTTTCCTTCAGTGAATAATAATAATAATAAAATAAAATAAAGAAGCAAAAGTAATAAGGACGGTTTAAAAATTTTACAAGCTTTTGCTGATTTGTTTGCGCATTTTACTAGACAATGTAGCAACATGATATAACTACAATTTCTGCCTTTGAGAACAATTAAAAACCAACATATTTTTTTCCGCCTTATTTAATTAATTTTTGCAAGTACGATTTGCCTAATACATATTCACGTATATTGCTATATAGAGGGAGTATTTTGAGTCAAATAGAATTTACGATCAAATAGATTGTCATGCTACACCAACTTTCTTGGCATTTATGATCATTACACTCTTGCAAATCATCGTAAGTACACAGAAAATATTATGAAAAGATTTTTTTAAATATTTTTTTAAACTGATTTTTATTTAATTTTTTATTTTATTTATTAATAAAGAATATATATGTTTTTAGTTCTATCCCAATAAGCAATTTTGTTTGAAATTAAGTGTAAAACGATTGTTATTCAGGTTACACATTGAATTGCCAAGAGTTGAATTATGCTTGGTTTACTCTTTATTTCAATAGTATTCTCCAGTGAACAAGGGAACTTAAATTCAATTCGAACAATGCAGTTGTATTAAAGTTAATTCAAGCCTTGAGTTAAACTGCAATTCAATCTTGTATTGCAATTAAACTCAAGTATATTTCAAGCTTCAAAAACAATGCTTTTAAAATAGAAAGGAAATTGCTATTAATTTTTTTCTAATACACTATTCTTTACACGATTTTAATCACTTTTTGCTTTTGAAAAATTCTCTTTTTTATTTATCTTTGATATTTTTCACCAAAAATTCAGTTTATTAATAAATAAATTACGTATTTGACAAGGTTTGAAGATATATGTTTGTTGTTTGATTTCTTTTGTCAAAATATTTTCAAACTTGAAAATAACTTGAAAAATTGCTTGAACTTAACTTGTTTCAAGTGATTGAATTTTTATTTTTTGAGTGCTTATTGGGATTAAACTTTGACGAATTTTGGTAATTAGTTTTACGAATTTGGTGGAAGGTCCGACTGACTTAGGAACTGAATACAAACTTAAGTTTTTTTCTGTGTAGATTCACGCTTAATTTACGCTATCAAATTCTTCAGATTTACTTTGTAAATACATCGTCAGTTCACGCAACTGAGGCCCCTTTTTGGTTTAACTGATTCGTTAATAGACAAAATTTCCACATGTGGAGTGAAATCGATCAACAACAGACTTTATAGACTTAATTAAATTTAGAAGAATCCAACGTTTGATGCGATTTACACGCTAGTGGCATTATTGGACTTTAAATCATAAAAATTAAATAAGATCTTTAAATATAATCAATGGAGATCATGAATGAATCATAATAAAGAAACGTTAATCAAGAATAATTTTTTAATCGGGCGTACGTTCAGTATTTTAAATTTTTATTGAATGTAATTAGCAATATGCCAAAATCGACTTTTTGCGAAAAAGAACTTTTTTATTGTTGAAAATGGTTCTTTAGGGCTTCAGCAGCGACATTTATTCTGTGACTTTTTCATAATTCCGTTATTTACAAAATTATCGTTATCTTTAGGTCATTGAAGAAAATCACAATTTTGATCCTTAAATTTCCAGAATTCGACGAAATAATGTTTGGCTAATTTATACAAAATCATGTGCCGAGTATTTTTGCTGAACATATGAACTCATAGTATTTTCAAATCTAGGATGTTTTGATACATTTTTCAATAAAAATGAATTTTGCGCCATCTATCTGCAATAATTTGTACTAACTACTTTCAGCAATTTGAAAGGTAATTTGAATACCTTTTCATTAAAAAAATTGAAAAAAATTTGAAAAAAATTTTTTTGTAAGCTGCATGAGATATTTTTACGGAATTATATGTTTTAAAGTGCGCTAATTTCAAAAGTGATGGCCATTTTTTTCTATCACATAAGGATTTTTTGCAAATTCAAATACAAAAAATTGGTTAAAGCACTCCTTCATTAAAAATTTTCAAACAATAAATTTTTTTTTAAAGCAAACGAAACATTATTTAGATACATATGTATACTTATTCATGTTCTTTATGAAACCTCTTCTTCTTTTCCTTGATACTTTGACACGTCCTTTTCAGATTTCCACCTTCAGTTTCTCGCCTAAGAAGCCAACAGTAGTCAGCAAGCATAGTGACATCCCATCGCCCTTGGGACCTTCTCTCGATATCACGGACATCCTAGTGAAATCGCTCCCCCTGCTCTTCACTGTAAGCTCCCAGGTTTTCAGGAAAATAGTCTATGTGAGAGTGTAAAAAATGGACCTTCAAGCTCATCTTGCAGCCTTGAGCTTCGTATGCTGCTAGCATCCGTAGCACAATGGCTTTATAGTTAGAATCCTTATTATTTCCCAAAAACTTTTGCACTACGTCCTTGAACGATAACCAAGCTTCTTTTTCCTTCTCATTCATAGTTTCCACAAATGAAGGGTCCGTTAAAAGTTTTCTTATGTCAGGGCCGGTGAAAACTCCCTCTTTCAACTTTGCTTCTGACAGCTTCGAAAATATTGTACATAAATAATTGAAACAGTCTCCATCCTTTTGCAGTGATTTTACAAATTGTTTCATCAACCCCAATTTGATATGGAGAGGGGGCAACAAAACCTTTTCTGGTGGTACCAAGGTAGTGTTTATAACATTTTTCTCTCCAGGTTTTAAAGATTCTCTGGATGGCCAATCACTTTTTTTCCAGTGCTGTTCTCTGGCTCTACTATCCCACAAGCATAAGAAGCATAGGTATTTGGTATAGCCTGCCTGCTGACCCTAAAGCATTGTCAGTATTTTGAAGTCCCCGCAAATCATCCATTGATGGTCTTGATACTTGATTTTTTCCAGAATAATGGCCAAATCGTTATAATCCTCTTTCATATCCACAGAATGTCCAATCGGAATCGAGGCAAATTTATTTCCATTGTGCAATAATACTGCTTTAAGGCTAGTCTTAGATGAGTCAATGAATAGGCGCCATTCCGATGAGTCATACTTTATATCAAAGCGATGTATGAGTTCTTCCACATTGTTGCAGAAAACTAAATTTCCTTCTTTTGAGAAAAACTGGGTAAATTCTTTTTCTCGGTTTCTGTACCAGTAGAAAGAAGTGCCAGGTGATAAAAGGTTCTTATTTTTTAATCTAGAACCTAACATTTCGGCTGCATCTTTTGAAAGGCCTAAATCTCTTACTAAATCATTGAGCTCACATTGAAAAAATAGTTGAGGCCTTCCATCTTCGTCAAAAGATAAATCTGAGCTTGATTCACCCCGAGGAGGTAATGTAGCTTCGTCCTCCAACTCACTAGGGTATTCATCCAAACTGTAAGGTGGCTGCGGGATAGATATATCGGAGCTATGGGGCACTGGACGTATAGCTGAGTCAAGATTAGGATAACTTATGTTTCTTTTGTTTTTAGAATTGAATCCCTTTACGTCAACAGAGTAGAAGTAGCAGTCAGTGGTGTGATTTTTCTGCTCAAGCCATATCATAGGAATTCCAAATCGAAATGCATTTTTCTTTCCCTTAAACCAAAAACGAAGATCTTCTTCGCATCTTCTACACACCTTATGCGGGGCCCATGGTTTATCTTGATCACCAAGTTTTAATTTAAAGTAGGCAAAATAAACTTTCCTTACAAAATCACTTATATTTCTCTGTTGACTTTTAATAGTGAATTCACCACAGATATAAAAAAAACTGTTTGGAGAAATAACACAACCCCTTGTAGCCATGATTAACAGACAACAGCACTGTTCACTTGAATATCAGTATGTCTACTGAGAGCTTTTCTTTGTTTCAAGCGATATACGTCATTTGACTTGTCTCAACATGTTAAAACATTCCCAGTCTCACCAACAGCTCAGGTTGTTTTTCTCCAATATCAAATAAAAATCAAATAGGTTTATTACCAATGAACATAGATACTGCAATTTACATAAAAACTTATGTGATATAATAATTTGAATATTTTTTCTGTTTTTGTGAGGTCAAAATCTGTAAGAAAATGTAAAAAAATCCTATGCAGTTTTTTTGTCGCAGACCTGTATAACCGAATGAGAAAGGGAAGAGCTATAAGATAATTAAATAGTTGCAAATTTATATTAAAATATGTATGTAACTTAAATCCTTCATTAAAATTTCGTACGTAATTACATTTTTCCTCATCATAATAGTGAAATTTATTTGCTAGTGGTTCAGCGTTGTCTATATATTTCATTGTTGCTGTAACAAATCATCAGTAGACTTCAAACACACATTTTGAAATGTAAGTATATTTACTTAACGCATGGAAAGGAATTTTTTGCCTAAAGTAAGAGCAGTTTCTATGGTCTTAATTACAAATGTATAATTAATTCATTTCACTAGCATAAATTCCCATTTTATTAAAATATTCACTATATTTTTGTAATGAATGAATACAATTTGCCGAAAATAGGCTTTAATGTTTTTTGTGCGGCACAAATTGGGCTGAATATTATGCCTTGAAATTCAACATAAATAGTTGTTGATAACTATAATATCTAAAATTCTGCGGTGCTGCTTGAAGATTATATTCCTACTTCAAAAGTGAGGAATATGTAACAAAAAAACGTAATTCTCAAATTTGTATGATTGTTTTTTTATTTATTCAGAATGGTGTTTTGTTTCTCCCTCTGACTCTTTTCGTACAAAAGCATGTGTTCCGCGTTAGAATTGTTAGTAAACAAAATAAAATAAAATCAAGAAAAAAGTAAATATGCAACATTTAATAACAGTTTTCGAATTATTGCGTTTCTTTTTTGTGTTTTGATTTGTTATAGTCGTCAGAACTTAATTAGTGCGAATTTGGCGTTGCAAAGAAAGGTTGTCCCCACAATTTGAATTGAGCGCCACTTTTTTATAAATCAAGTAATATTACTAGTTTTCAATTTGAATTTAAATAAAGTAAATAATGTAAGGAAAATACAAACTTTAATTATTACAAAAGTGAAAAAGCGGAAAAAAATATATTAAAAAGAGTGTGCATTTGCGTTGTTTTTGTGAACACCATGGTAAGGGCGCGATAAAATTTCATGAGCGTCACGCTAATATTTTTTAAAGTGAATATATTATATGTAAAAAATTGAAGTTGACAATCATTTTTTACATGGTTTCAACAAATTTTTTTATAATTTGTGAATTTGAGAAATAAATTGCCTACGAAAAAACCAAAATAGGCAAACATTTCATGATCATCACTTTTGATATATATTGCTTCGTAGCTTAAAAAGCTTAATTTTGATTTTATTTTTTAATTTTCAAGAGTAAAACAATAAAATTAACGGCGGCTGAAAGAGCACGGAGATATCGAGAGAAAATAAAGCTCGATAAAGCGCGTAATGACTAATATAAAAGAAAAAATAAAGAAAGGTATAATCGTGGTATATTTGAGTTTAATTTTTATTCATACCGTCTGATTGATGTGAAATTGTTTTACGTTAGACCAAATCAAATTTTCAACATCAACAAAACATTGCCCACAAATTTAAAGACAGTTCAAGGTACGACAGATATTCACCAAATAATTACAAAATCCAGAGGTGAATTGATTTACAGATCTCTCTCGTGCTTTTGCAACTTAAACCTCTGGGCGACCGGAAATTTATGCAACTGCCACAAACTTAATTCAAAAGTGGTAAAAATGAATGATAATGAAAAAAAAAAACAAAGCCGCTTGTCATTTCATGAAGTTTATATAGATTCAGAATAAGCATTCGAATGAAAATTGATAAATTAAATTAAGTTATTGTTTTGCGTCAAATATTTACATATTTGTATAACTTTCTTCAAGAATTACTTCCTTTTTCCATTTTTGTTAAAGACATCAAATAATATGAACATGTTTTGTTTTGTATGAAAATTTTTGTTTTTTGAAGAATTTTTGTTTTTTTTTTATTTACTTTTTGTAAAAGAATAAACTTTTTGTAAAAGAATAAACTTTTTGTAAAAGAATAAACTTTTTATCGTTAAAATTTAAATTTGGCATTATTTCTTGTTTACGTGCAACAAAATCTCTTGAGCGTCACACTTAGTTGTTTGCCTTAAAACGCTTATCATTGCAGTTTTTTTTAAATACATTGTTACAAGCCTAATACTTTGCAAGTAACCTCTAAGTTCAAGTTTTTTTTTAACAAAAATTTACATATTTTCTTCTTAAAATTTTGAAATAACTAGTCACTTTAAAAAAAAATTAAAAATCAAAGTGAATCGTGATTTTGTGTTTATAATCGAAAAGGTGATTTTCGCAAAAGTCAATCTTGAGAAACAAAAGAACATCTTAGTAAGCTTGAATTTCAAATATTTTTGCATTTTTAGCGATTTTTTATACATATTTGGTGTGTGACGCTCAAGATAGAAATCATAGAAAACCTAAAAAAAATCAAAAAATATTGATTTTTTTGAGACCCTAAAAGTACCACCGGATTCTTCATCAATTTCTACATAAACTGGCCAGTCTTACAGGCGAATTGAAAAAGCTTTAAAAATAAGCAAAAAAAACATCGTTGTGTACGTTTTTTTTTTTTTTTGAAATTGACCCATTTATTAATTTGTCCAAAGAAAAGAAGAAAAATTAAACTAAACGTTTTAGCTGAGGGAAATGAGCATTTTTGTGTGCAGCAGCGCACTTTATCAGCACCCATGTCTATCTACTTGAAAAGAGATTGTTATTAACATCAGCTATTTAATTTTTCTAAAGTTGCATCTTTTGAAAACATTCTTCAAACTGATGAGTATATTAATACTTCTTAATCACAACCTTGGTTCAAATATCTATCAACCCTATTCCGAAAAATACATTTCCCGGAGTTTCTCGCCCTATTTCTGTTCCTCTAATTTAAGGAATCATTTGTAAACTTTCAGGCAAATGAACTCACAAGGCCATCTGTTTAGAAAAACAAGATTTCATTGTCAAAAAAAAAATTAACTCAATGGGACTTGCGTATTGTGAAATACTAAAAATTGGGCTAAAAAATTATATTATTTTAATATTTGAAAAACTGAGTAAATAAAAATATTGTCAAAATTACAAAACTATTGGTACTTCAACTCAATTTTCTTATGTGTACCGTAGTATGATTAACAAAAAATTTTCCAAATATATTTTCTTAATTTCGACTTTACATTCCTTTAAGTTTCTAAAATTTGTTGTGCATAAAAGAATCCAATTATAAAGTTTTAAACCTTAAATATCTCTTTTTTAATAAAATATAAGGGAAATATTTGAAGAAACCAAGCCGCAATAAATTGAGCACCTTAAACTTAATGCTGCAAGACTCTAGTTGTTTTTACTTTTAGTTGCTGCTTTAAAATTAATCCCAGACACATAAACATGCAGATTTATGCTCATAAACACATTCCTTACTGCAAGTGTTTATGCCAGGAGTAAGTTTTCTTTTTATTGGTGAGAATTACGAGACTTCGAGTACCTTCGCCTTTAGTTGCACCTGCACCATCATAGTGTTCATCACCCTCATCATCATTATGAGCAACATGTTGTCTGAATTACTTGTATTCAAATTGTTTTCACACTCATTCAACACAGTGTTCAATTTTGTGTAGAATTTAGTTATTTTCGAGATTCTTTGGCAAAATAAGAGGATTAAACTTTACGCCCAATCAATTTTATATCCTTCTCTTCACTTAACTTCTGAGTTTTTTTTTCAAAAATAAGGATTTTGGCTAAAATAAGTTGCAATTTAATTCAAATTAATGCAAAAATGGTGGCAAGTAGACATGTTATTTTTAATTATTTTTTTTAAGATTCGCTAATTAAAGATATAAAAAAAGCAACATTAAATAAAAATTTTTGGAAATATATTCATAAGACTATATTATTACAGCCTTATTTATAAAAATTATGAAGGCTTTGTAACGGGTTTTAAAACAAAATTTTGCTTATTAAGCCTTTATAAATCCTTAATATTATTTATAAGTAAGGCTCTTATTAAATAATTAAACAATTTTTAAATTATATGAAGACTACATATTATATTAATAATTTATTTTTTCCGCTTGTCAGAACTTAACCTTTAACTCCTGCAATTGTCGCTTTCTTCTTACAACAAATTTTTTTTTTAAGAATTTCTCTTACATCAACAACATACTCGTAAAATTATTTATTATACAGGGTGGGCCAAAAGAAACCAAGGGGTGTAAAAGCTTAATAACTTTTTTTTTTATTAACTTTTTTTTATTTTTTCTTTCAGATTATATAATATACAAAATGGAAATTTTTTTACACTAAGTATGAAAAATGATGTCTCTTAAATGACCACCGTTTTCAGCTTCGTACTGATGGGCTCTTTTTAGAGCATTTTTCAAAACTTGTGGCTGTAGCGTTCGAATTTCTGCAACAATGTTTGCCTTGAGTTCAAGGATTGTCTCTGGCTTGTTCACATACACTCGCTCCTTCAAAAAACCCCAAAGAAAATAGTCGGGTGCTGTCAAATCAGGCGATCGCGCTGGCCAAATAATTTCCGAATTTCGAGAAATTATTCGCTCTCCAAAAATTTGACTTAAAAGTGCCATTGTGTCTCGGGCAGTATGGGCAGTGGCTCCGTCCTGCTGAAACCACATACCAAGTCTGTTTTCAAGAGCAGGACGTAAACAATTTTCTATCATAAACCGATACCGCTCTCCATTTACGGTTACAGCACTTCCATCTTCATTCTCGAAGAAGTAGGGCCCAATGACATTTTCAGATGTGATCCCACACCATACTGTACACCTGATGGGGTGCAATTGGCGTTGATGAATGGCTCTTGGATTTTGAGAACCCCAGAACCTACAGTTCTGCTTATTAACAAAGCCATTCAAATGAAAATGAGCTTAAAATAATTGATCTCTGGTTTAAATAATAAAATTCTATTGTTCTGGTTCTCTGTTCAGTTGTGAACCTCTCCATTATAAATTCTCCAAGTGTTGTCTATATAATCTGAAAGAAAAAATAAAAAAAAAATAATAAACAAAAAAGTTATTAAACTTTTACACCCCTTGGTTTCTTTTGGCCCACCCTGTAAAAACAAAGTTAAAAATTATTCCTGCATGAAAGTATAAAATAGCAAAAGAAAAGTTAAAATATATTTCTTACCTGAACACATCTTAAATTGAATTCAAATATTTTTACGTGTTTATTCTTTTACTATTTATGTTACCTGTTCCCTGTCTCACACAGAGTGCCTTTTCCGGATGTCAGCAAAACTCATTCGCTTGGTTTTGTTTTTGCTAAATGATTTCTATTTTTTTTTTTCTTTCTCAATTTCATAGTTTATATTGTTTTACCAAAATATTTTTCATTCTATTTTTTTCTTTTTATGATTATTGTTGGTGTTTTAGTGTTATTTTGCTGGATTTTATGTTTTTTTTTATTTCTTGTTTTTTTTTCGGTGTTTAATCGTTATACGGCAACAGATTCAACAAACCATAAAACATATAAAAAGAATGAATTTTTCATGAGGTGTTAGCTTTTGTTCATGCCAGAGCGACAACCATATTGCTGATGTTTGCCATACATACTTTTGCACTTGAACTTAAAACCGTAAACCATCTATGGCAACAACATCAACAACAGCAGCTTTAGCTGCAGTATCGGAAGTTGAAGTCGATGATGAGGGAGGATATTTAAAAAAAAATTATAAATATTTTGTTTTAATATCAACGAGTGTGAGTGCATATGTTAACCCATCAAACACTTGGACAATGTATTGACAAAAAAAAACATTTAAAATCTCATTACTTTTGTTTAAATATGCTAATTCGTATGAAAAAAGTACTAAAATCTAGTTGGTTAATCTAACCAATTTCAACTGTTAACCTAATAATTTCAAAAAGCTATCCAACCAATTGTTATATACCATTATATTTTGGTACAAATTGTTGCTGTTTTTAATATGACCGGACTTTTTTTCTCGTCAAAATGACTAATTCAAAATATTTAGTCAATTGGTGGTGCAAATCGATATTGTAAATTAGCAAATTTGTTGGTTAAACTAACCAAAATAAATTGTTGGGGCTTATCATCCAAAATAAAGTTATATTTGAAAGTGTTTTATAATTTTTTTTAAATAGCAGATTTTTTAACTGGGGAATTCCCTTGTAGTGGGTGTGACCATGAACAATCTTTTTTAGTTTAAATTACCAAAATAAATTTTTAGGCATTATCAGATAGAATGAAGTTTCCTTTAGAACAGTTTTTGTTTTCATTTTAAAAGGTAGTTTCCTTGTGGCGGGCGTTACCATAATACTAATTTTTTGTTTATTTTTTTATTAAAAAATATAAAATTTATAATTAAAAAAATGTGTGTGGATCCCAATGATATTAATCCTAAAAATATTTAGTAATACTTACAATACTATAAAAACAAAAATGCTCAAAATAGCTATTAGAGGGTTGTGGCGGGTGTGACTTTATAAATACCAGGTTATACAGAATTATAGTTTTTTTGTGCACATAATAATTTATACAGAAAAAGTTATTCCCAAAAAAATTTATATAATAAAATAGTGTTTAAGATAATTGTTTATTTTAAAAAACTTTAAAGAGTAGAAATAGACCACAACGTTTGTCGACTAATGGTCGGCACTTGCATGTATACAAAAAGATCAATCAAAATAAACAACAACAAAAGCACAACAGCAGGTTGTATTTTTCAACAAACAATAGAAACACCAACATACTTAAATAACATATTCTCTCAGCCAAACAAAATAATAATTTTGTAAATGTTAAAGCTTATTAAAAGTTATAAAATTATTTGTATGTCCACATTCATGCAAAATGTTTACTGATTCAATGAATTTTGTTACTAAAAATTTAATTTAGTTCTTTCTGCTACTATTGTTCAAATTGGTTATTGATTATATTTAACATTTACTGCCACAAAAGATCCATTAGATGTCGCAGAGCCGGTCTTTGGACCAGATCTTCTTCCCTATTCTACTGCCTGGGAAAAACAAATTTTTATTTAAAAAAAAACTTTTTCGAAAATGTGAAAAGCGTGACCTCTTTATGAAAACTCGGAAATTGTAAAGAAGTCAAACTTTTTATTGACTTCATTCAGTCATAGGAGAGGGATTTTCATAAATCATAAAACAGTATTTTATTAGTTGGATTTAATTTTTAGCATAAATTGTAGCACCCGCCCAATGTGATGAATACGTAAATTTTTTGAACGGACTATTTTACGAATTTTATATTTTTTATGCTGAATTTTTTATTCTGGTGCATGTGCGAGATCTCAGAGATTCGGTAGGAAGTTCTTTGAAGAGATGCCACAGCAACCCTTTTCGAAGAACTACAAGAAAGGTTTTGTATACTTTAACTTATTATTTTTTTATGCAAATAATATTAAATAGGGAGCGCCATTATGGGAATATATAGAAGTAAATTGCTAAGCACAGCCGAATGCAAGAAAAGTTTAGTTGGCATTACCGTTATGGGAAATGCGATTCTAAGGCCCAACCAAAGGGCCTGCTAAATATAAGAGTCAAACCGTTATGTGTGTTCGAAAGAACGAAGAGGAAACAGTTTAGTTATAAAATGACATTAATATGAAAAAAACAATAATAAGATAAATGAAATAACACCAAAAAAAAAAAATAACTCCCAATACAATTCGAATAAAAAACAAATTTCCCAACTGATAAGAAAATTAATTCTTAAAAAAATTAATTAAAAAAGGCCGCGAAAACTCATATTTTTACAGCTCTTTTGGCATTTTCTTAGTGACTGTTTAATAAAGTGTAAAAATACAGTTCCCATTCAGAGCTTATCAAAATTTTGCTACAATTTACATACATATTAAACAATCAACATAGACGTCACGTCAATACAATACCAAAAAAATTGTCTTGCCCAGCCGTTGTCGAAAACAACTGATTGCTATTAAAAGGTTCTTGTTATATTCTAGACCTTAGGAAACGGAAATAGACTGTCAATAATACAAAATTGTTTTCGAGCACTAGTTAGTATTTTGGTATTGTATTGACGTGATGTCAATGTTGACAACTGTAATAAGAGTCAATAAGTTATGATAATAGTATATGATCCTAATGCTAAATCTATAACATTTAAAGTGTTAGAAAATTTGTTTATTGGGATAGTGTGTATCCATACATATGTATTTGTACCTGTGTGTGCTGGTGTAGAGAAAATTAAAACAGAAAATTTTTTTTACTTTATCTTTTTTGAATTTCATGGTTCAGCAAATGTTTTGGCGGTCATAGAGGGTTCACATACTCATACACATTTGACTCGTGCACATAATGTGTTATAACATATCACACGATACTAGTCGGTATTATGTAAGCTGTGTAAAGATTTTTTAAGAGAAAAGCTTAAAGAGGAGGCCAGCGCTTTCAAAGAATCGAAAGTCAAAATGCATTCAATGATATTACATTTTAAAATTTAAATCATACAATACAACGAAAACATGAAAAAAATTAATCTCTTAGGATTGCTTCTTTTAAGTATAAAGATTATAGGGTTGCCATTAACTCAAAATCGGCTTATGTTGATATAGGCGATTTTTCCTTTTTGTATTATATTTTAAAATATAGATATTTCATCTCAATTTAATTACCAAAGTTATTGTATATTTCAAATAAATCTTAAATATTATTTTAACAACTCCAAAAAACACCAAAAATAAAATACATTCCTTTAAAAACTGCCTTGTTTTTAAAGCATAAAAAGAAGTGGGGAGTTTGTCAAATTCAGTAATAACACTTTATTCTTAATGTAAACGTCGAAAATCTCAAAATTATTCAAGTCAATAGATTATTCGTCGAAAATAAATATTAAAAGAAGACGTTTTCATATTAATTGACTATTATTAATAAATGTCATAGTGAATCTACTCAGCAAAACTATAAAAATATTTGATGGCGGTATAAATGAAATAAATGTAAAATTACATAAGAATTGAAGTCTGCGTTTGAGTATGATGGTAAATGACTTTGTGAAGTTGATGCCAAATATTTATTTAAGTTTCAATTGGTCTGAATTACGAATTAGAGGTACTAGAAAGAATAAAATTTATTATTTGTCTATCTGTTTGATTTTATTATATGGCAGCATACATTTTGCTTATATGAATATAAATGAATTTAATGAATACATAAAAAAATATGGTTTATAAATGTTCTATTTGTCGGCAATACTTACTTGTGTCATCAGCAGCAGCAGCAGTAGCATCCTGATCTCATCCATAATAGTATTTAATAATAAAGTTCAATATTATATATTTATATTTACTTTTTTGCATATATTTATTTAATATATTTATTTATTACAATATATTTTATACAAAACTAAATACCAAAAGATACAATGCCAATTCAATAATGTAATATTTATTTAAAAAATATATATAAAAGCAAAATGTAGCAGATTATTAAGGAAGGATTAGAGAGGGAGAGAGCGAGTGTGAGAGAGAGAGACAGAGGGCGAGGAGAGACATATACTCATTAAAAGTTGTATATTTGCTGAGTATGGACGAGGCAAATTTTGCAGCAACCAGGACAGTTTGCAACGTTAGCAGCTTGGTGATTCTTTAAAAATGTTATTTGTCCGGCTGCTTCCTGAGAAATATTTAAAAAATTTTAAAATTGTTCCGATGATATAATACCCCCTTTAGACATGCAAAGTTTACTTCGCAAAGTCTTAATTCAGCTGTGTGGCAGACAGAGGAAATTTATGTTTTTCTGTCTTTCTCCCAGCTGAATTATGACTATGCAAAGTAAACTTTCCGTGTCTAAATGGGGTGTATGACTGCTTGCTGCCTTCTTTAGCTTGCATATTTTCTTAGTCACAAAATTTAAATCAAAAGTTACTGCAACAATTGCCTCGTGTGTACTCAGCTTTATTTTTGAATTTTAAGTAAAATTTATTAAGGACTCTAATATACAATTTAAAGAGACATTTTATTTGCTTTTTTGGTTACATATTTTATTTTTTTTATATATGTATATTAAAAAGACAAGGGAATCACATTTATTTATTTATTTTTTTTTTAATATTTCTTAAATATATTTTGCTTTTTATATTGATTATGCAGTTGATTGAATTCTATGAGTTCAATTTAAATTCGTTACTAATAAGACCAATTTTTCCATTTGTAAAATCCTGTCGCTGCAGTTTTTATTATGGATTAAATTTTGATCAGAACACATGCAACATAGTCTTTGTTGCTTAATACTTATAAATAATTATTATTTTTTATTCTATTCGCTTTTGTTTCGCTTTTGTTATTCGAGTAAAATTAAATATACATAACGATGGCTTAATATAAAAAGGGCGTATCTCTTTTTTTTAGGAATCGCGTTTTAAGCATTTTCTGGTAGTCAATGTATAATTACATTCTCCTTCAAGAACGGAGTAAGTAACAAAAAAGTTAAAAAATAAAAGATTTATTTAATTAAAAAAAATGTTCTTGCCTGTAAATGCTTTAGTTTTTATTCAGTGATTTACTTCTCCTGTAAAATATCGAAAATTCGAGTTTCGCCTTTTTTTAAAATTAAGTCATCGATAAGTTGCTACACATTGTGGATTGAATGAATTGTGATTTTTGGAAAAATTTCGCTTCAAACTTTGGCTGAAAGGACAAATAAAATTATATATTCACAAAAATGGTTTGTGGTGTGATAACTAGTTGAGAGCAAAAAGTGGCGGCTGGGACTGTGTTTGGGGAGGTTTTTGCTTTATATGCGATTTTATAGTGGTATGGGAGCGGTTGTAGGGTTGTCGGAATTACTAGTATATGATATAAGAATAACATCAAAATTTCAACGAATATCGTTTACTATCTCGAATTATTAATAAACTTGGATTAACAAGTCTTCATACTTAAATAAATTAATTTTTAACCCCCGACTAAAAAAAGGGGTGTTATAAGTTTGTAGTGTGTGTCTGTGTGTCTGTGTGTCTGTGTATCTGTGTATCTGTGATTCTGTGTGTCTGTCTGTGTCCACGTACAGGCCAAACGGCTGGACCGATTTTCATTTATTTTTTCCTTTTTGAAAGATGACTTGATTGAAAGGGTTCTTAGCTATGTTTGAAAAAAATCGGTTTAGCCGTTTAGAAGATATAACATCTTTTCTGAAAAAAAGTCGGGGGTTTTTAAAATTTATAATTTTTGTTATATAAATTTTTTTTTAAAAGTAACGATTGATACTGAATAAAAGGACATAAACAAAATTGCAATTTGCAAGGATCAGGCCCTATTCTTAAAGAATGATGACGTTTCTTCAATTTAAACATTACTTTAAGAAGCATAGAAATCCATAACATTTTTGCATCTTCAGTGAAGGCTTAACTCACCTTATTTATTCAAAGTCTTAGTAAGAATAATTCTTGTGAAACATTTTGGGTTTTCCGTATTTCTTAAAACTTTAAAATAAGAATAAAACCAGTTAAAATATATTTATTTTAATATTTTCCATTGAATTCAACTGGACCTTGTTAAATATACCAACGCTCCAAATTAAACTTAAACCAAGCAAAATTTTAAATTCGATCAGGGGCTAATTTTGCAATTGCAACTGCTCCCACTTCAAATAAAGCCTGATTAAATTTTAAGGGCGTTGAATAAAAATTTAACTACGTACGTGAACATTTTGATTTACTTTGCACTTACAAATTAACAGCTTTATGTAAAGTGGTTGATTTATAAGTGCCGAAATCGGCCCTTAAATTTAACCACCGTTTATATGAAGAAGTGCAGGCGTTCTATTTAAATCTTACCAGCAAAATATTCGTAGAAAACTTTAGATCATCTTTGTTAAAATGTTCTACAAAAATATGCTCCTAAAAACTCTATTAGAAACCTACAAGAAATTAATGACTGACACTAAACACAAGCAAAACTTTTTTTAACATATTTGCAGCAATTACACATTGACCTCCAGCGTGACATTCAATTGACTGGCCATTTTGTCAGATATGATGACGAACACATTTATCAATTATAAATGCTGCTCTCTAACATATATGTTGCACATCTAATTATATAAATTAAAATGTCCTTCCAACAAGAAGACGAATTATTTTTTTATTATGTTGTCATGTAAATACTGCGTGAACTGACCTTATAAAAATGTTTTCCTAAGGAACATTGACAAGAGTTACAACAACCCAGAAACTAATAGCAAGCACATAATTTACAAGCTTACTAGCATGCAAAATGATGTTAAAGTTAAGAAAATAAACTTTCAAAGCTACATATAGCTCAAATGTATGTCTTCTACTACTAAGAAATATACAACACCACAAACACTTAAGCCCATGCAGACGAAATACACAAAAACACACTAAAATGCTTTTACAGTGATGCCTTATTGTTAGCTTACATTAAGACATGCTAACAGAAAGAATTGTAACTAAAAACATTAGGAACCAACGCCAGGTAAATAATAGTGAAGACCGTCTCTTTTATTAATATTGACGATGAAAGTAAGTTAAAATACAAATATTTTTATTGCGATGCTCCCAGAAATAGTTTGCATTTGGAATCAGGGATTTGGTTGTCAGATTTTTTGCAATATTTTCACCATTCATTGGATTTTGTATCGACCAAAACAGTAAAATGATCGATACCATCAAATCGAATATCGCTAACTGAACCAACAGTACTTTTCCCAATACATAATATGCTAGACTGCGCTATGTCCAATTTTTGAGCATATGATTGTCCTACGGCATTATTGTTCCTGGAATCGAAGTTCAATTTTACACAGACGAACCTTCAAAATTATCCAAAATTTTACAAATTGCAAAAAACAAATTTTATGTTTTATAATAAGTAATTACTCTTATTTAAGAATATATATCTCTTGATTTTTTAGTATTTGTTTTTTCAGTGTTTAAAAAAGTTTTGTAACTCGTGGCAATTCCATTTGACTATGAATACACTAACAAACAAACAACATTTTCAAATCATTGAATTTTATGGTAAAATTGGTGCTGTGTGCAAAATGTGTTTCGTGAATTAAGTCCATTTTATGGTCGTCATAATTGACCCGTCGGCTAGACTTTTCAAGCTTTCTTTAGTAACAGTTTCACTTTTTGGGACATTAATCTACCAACCCGTATGCAAAGAGTGTGCACTGAAGAGAATATTTTTTTGTATAGACCAGATCAATGAAGATAGCGATATGTCAATTTGCATTTATGAGAATAATTGCAATTCATCGCTCATGATAATTTTCGATGAAAAGTTGTGCAAAAAATCTACAAAAATTATTCCGCGCACTTGCGAGCAAATCATGCCTTATATTCGAGATTTTGCAACTTTTTACGCCACAAATGTCAAAAGTAACTTACTTTCATTTGAAAAAAAAAAAATATATAGCATCTTCCGACACGATAACTAATTTTGTGCCATCCTGTTTATAAAACTTAGTATATTTATAACTAATTTACATTATGCATTTTGACATAAAATTTGTTGTACGAAACTTTTTCTATTCGCTAATTGCAGCGCTATAGAAGAGAGTGGTTTATAACAATTGACTTAACATAAATCTCTGAAGAATCTACGGCAAATTAGTTCTTTCAGATTTGCTTTTTAAGGCCTCGTGTTAAAAAATAAAACAATTTTCATGCAACTAATTTGATTAAAAAAAATGTTTAATGTAAATTAGGTGTTGCCATGATACAATAATATAAAGGTAAACCCGTTCTCTCTTTTCGTCGCCATATTAACCTTCTGACGTTTGTCCCGATTATTTTTTACTCTCAAAATTAATGCTACCTTATTAATTTATTAAATCCGAGTTTTTATTACTTTTTTGACGCTCTTGTTTATTAAATTAAAAATAATGGAAAATATTTTAATTATTTCATAAATTTATAATAAAAAAAATAAACAGCAAATAAGTTACAGCAGCACCAACAACCGCAGCAAGCAAGATGCAACAGGAAGGAAATTTCTAACTGAATTAAGGCGGAACTTTGTCTCTATACTATCTGGTGTATTGCCTTACATCAACTGCATCCAAGCTATACGTACTATGTGTAAAGTTTTACAAAAGACCTTTTGTATTTTCACACTGACGAGAGCACAACATCCCAGCAAGGGGCAAATTGCGGCAATCGTTATCGAATCTAATTACGAAATATTTCAATAGAATTTATATGGAAATATTTCGTAATTCGGTAACGAGTACCGCGATTTTCCTAAAGATCTCGACGATATCTTTATTCTTTGCAAAGAAACAATAACAAAGCTGTTTATCTGAAATACATATATTAGAGTATGTGTGTTTGGACGTAGCTGCCTTACATTATTCGGATGAAATTGTTAACGGGTTGTAGCATTCTTAAGGACATTATTAGTCCATTCTAAGGAAAAATGTGATAATTAAATGTTCCTAGTCCAATAATAGGTCATGTCCTTAGCAAGCAAAAACGAAGAACAGTGTTTTTTGTATATATCAACAAAGCATTAACTCTTATTCAGCTACGTCCAAGCTATATGCACAATGTGCAAACTTTTATAAAGAGCTTTTTGTACTTTCACACCGACGAGAGCACAACAGCCAACCAGATCTCGGCGACAACAATGCTTACTGTTACTGTGCAAAGAAACCAGAACAAATTTAAGAGCTTTGAAAGGTGTTTACCTCAAATTCAAATGTCGCAGTATGTTTGTTGTGCTTGATGTAAACCAGCAAAGAATTTGCACACGAAGTATATGCGAATGTGTATTATATGTATGAAACAACCGTAAATTCTGCTAATAAAACATCGATGTATCGCTTCTATTTACGGCGTTTCTTTGTATCGATGTTTTTAAGAACGAAGTTGTATCCCAAGCCGTGAGGCTTTTTTTGTTATCTATTGAATTAAATAATTAATGAAATATTTGCTTTTGTATGTCTTAATACACACAGATTTCGTTATTCTCATGTTCAATTAACATTAAAAAATATGTTTTTAACTACAATTTCTAAACTCAAATTACACATTTCAAAAAGCATTCCTAAATAAAAGTTGCCATTATATGTGTGTGGCAACGCTTTCCTCTCTGTTTACAAAAAAACAGTAATCAAATAATTGGGACAAAAGTCAGAATTAATTTTATACGTCAAATGTGGTTGTACCTTTATATTATTGTATCATGGATGTTGCTGTATGCCATATATTGCAATTTCTAATTCCAATATTTCATTTTCAACATTTATTTTTGTTGGTTCAAAAAGGTTCCCTCAATATTGGCCAATACCATCACATGCAAAAAATATTGACACAATGGTACCAGACGATAATTTATTTTTCATGTAAGTTTTTGATAATTTTAATTTGCTGGAAATTCTTTCGACTGAGTAAACAGTTCGAAAATAAAAGCAAAAGACAAATTTCAAGACAAAACATAAAAATATTATAAAAATTTTCGGTAGTAAATTTACGACGTAAATAATATTGGGGAGAAATTACACAAAAATTGCACAAAAACTTTTATAGTCCCAAAATAGTTGAAGAAAAAATTTCTTGTCCCATATTTGGGTAATTAAACAGAAATCGGCAACACTGTACGGCATATATTTTGTTAAAATGATACAAAGGGATAAATTAAAAAAAGGTTCACAAAAAGTGTCATTGGCACGAAAAAGGGTCAAAAGTGATATTTTAGTGTCACAATGGCAACGCTGATTGTAACATAAAATAGAGATGTAATCGGAAGCTCGTATTAAGCAGCTGTACAATATGCTAGAGATTTGTGGCTATTGCTAATAATATTCTGGAAGCTTAATGTAAAATATAAAAAGAGATGTGCATCTGCTAAACGAGCGTTCTTGTGCAAAGCTAACATTGTAGTATCGCAGCAGTGAATAAGTTAACATTATGTTTGCTTAAAAGCCTTGAATATAAGTGTTGACTAAATAAATAAAGTTTTTTGATTTGATAAGAATTTTACACTTGTGACTTTTTATTTAATTGCAAATATTCTATTCGACAAAAATTACGTTTTTATGAGATAAAATTGTTGTACAATAAATGATATATAATTAATAAATTCTTCATTTTGCTTTGAAAATTTCAAAAAATTAAAAACTATTATCATATGAAATTTTCATTATGAAATTGTTAATGCAATTGTTTGCATGAAATTTTTTCGTATTTGATAATAGCAGCACGAGAGAAGAGATTTGAAGCATATTTGGCAATTTTTTTTAACTGATTCGCATTTCTATGCTATCTTTAGGCAAATAAAAGAAAGTTAAATTTTCACAGCAAAAGTTGTTCTGCAATTAATATTTCCAATTTAAAATATAATTTGTGCTTGTGCCGTGATTATATTTTTAATCATAAATTTTAATTATATTAATTATTTAACAAATGTTGTGATGTCCAGTTTTAACTTTATTAAATGACAATATTTATATAATGTTCGTGATGTTCAGTTTTATTTGCATATAAGTTTTATACTAATATGTAAAAAAAACATATACCTAATTTAAATAAAGAAAGCTCCTGAAGAAGTTGGAAAAAAGCTAACGAAACGTCGAGCAAATAATGATTCAAAAAACAACTACAATTAAAAAATAAATTGGTGTTTTTTTATGGGAATTGTTACAATTTAAGTTTAAGATTTTTAAACGCACTAATAATCCCAAATAAATATTTTACTTATTAAGTAAAATATTTTTTTATTAAAAAAACATTGAAATTGATTATTGATGGGTTTAGCTGGATCCTATGCGCATTTCACTGTTGCTAATGCAGATCATCAGGGAACCTTTATCCAAAGCTTCTTAGAACAACTAGAGTTATTATATTATAAACTTTCATTTAAACAAATGAGAAGCTCAATAACATATAACAAAGTTGAAACAAGAACTCAATAATTAACATGTTTTTTATTTTCTTACTTTACCATTGCTACATTGGCTGACTTTTTTTCAGCTTCAAATTGTAGTCGTAAGAGTATGTTAATAAAATAAAAATAATAATTAATAAAAAAATATTTTACTTGTCAACTTGTATGTGGCAGGCAACTAAATATTTTCGGGGAAAAGTTTAGACTTCTGTATTGGAGTCGCTTGTCAAAGTCCATTAAGAAAATGAATACAGACAATAAAGAATTTTTATTTTTATATAATAAATTTTCGAAATATATTTTTGGGTATTCGTGCTCGTAAGATTTATAAATTTTTCCAATTCAAACCACTTTGTGTTGAAATATTTATACATTAATCATTACATTAAGTATAATATTTGGCCCATTTCAATTGTTGGTTAATAATATTTTATGTATAACTAACGCTTGATTTTAAAATTAATTCGCTGATTTCTGGTTTTTTAAATTCGTTATTAGTTAAATTATTATTATTATTATTATTATATTTATTAATAAAAAGGGTAACAAGTTTTAAATTCTGTAAAATTGTAAATTTTTGCTTAAATATCATAATGATTGTACAATTATTTTTGCTAATTTAATTTATATTCTTTTACAAATAAATATTTAGTAAATAATTGAGTCTAAAACTATTTATGTTTAACTTTAATTATGATTTTTTATTAATAATATTTTTCTTTCTCGCTTGTGTGTACATAATTATGGGTGTATATATATATAAATAGAAAAAATTCCTGGCCCAGCAAAAATTGGCTTTCAAAATGTCATTTGTTGTTGTTACTTTAGATAATCTATATTTAAAAATATTTAATAATATTTTTTTTAAATATTGTATATTTCATACTTGATATTTTGCATATTTCACAATTTCATTTTTATGTCTCGTTATGCTTTTATTTTTTATGCATTTTTATTTTTATATATATATTTTTTTTTTTTTTTTTTTGGTGTAGTTTAAAATTTGTTCATTTATATTTAATTAATTTATATTTATTATGAAAAAATTTAATACATTTTGTTTTGATTATTTTTTCACTTTGTGTGTGTGTGTGTGTTGTTGAGTGTGTATAGTTAATAGTGTTGTCATTCGAACAAAAATTATTCGAATATTCGAACAACTTTTTATCAGATTTGTTCGAACGAATAAAAATTTTCAATTTAGAATAAAAAATTATTCGAATCATTTTTGTCGAATATTCGAACAATTTCCTTAACTACTTGTATAAAAAGATTGTTTTGGGTTATCTGCGGTTTTTAAATGATTTTTTCCAAAAAATTAATAACATATTAAAAATGTTTGTAAATGTGTGTAAATACCTATACTTTTTAACTAATTTCGTTTTAGTTTTTAACTCCCGGCAAAAAGGGGTGTTCTAAGTTTGTATGTAGTTTGTGTCTGTGTATCAATTTGTATGTACGAGTCGACGTACAGACCAAATGGTTGGACCGATTTTGATTTAGTTTTCCTGTTTGAGGGTGGCATTGGCTGAAGAAGTTAGCACGTTGACTACAAAACCGAAGGCTTTAGGAATGAGCCCGCTATCTGACAGTCATTAAATAACAACACCACGCATTTTTCTGATGTGCATTACTCTCCCTTTCTATCAGTTGTTGTAGAAAAGTTCAAGTGATGAAGGCATAGTCACTGGTCACTGAACTATACCGACTTCAAGAGATTCTAATCCTAATGTAACACCAGAGCACTCCCATTCGTTGTGTATCATAATCATCGGCGAAGTAAAATAACTACTAAACTGATACTAAACACAGCTTCAAACAAATTAATACGACTCACTAACGCCAGAGGCGCTGCAACACTACATTACGTGCAAAAAGCAGATCTGTAAAAAATTAAGCATTCATCTATATATTCCTTCACCACCTATCTTTTCTGTTACTATCCCTTTCCCTTTAATAGTAGTAGGCAATTATTGCCTGATTGTTACTTCTCTTTAAAAATAAAATAAAAAAATGACTTGTTCGAGAGTGTTCTTAGATATTATTAGAGAAAATCTGTCCAGCCGTTTAAAATATATCAAATTTTTTAGATATATTCTGTTGATCTGCGTGTCTTTGATGCCGTAGCTCCCCAACGTCTTGACCGATTTTAATTTTGCTTTGTTTTTGTCTGAATGGTGACATGATCGCATATCTTCTAATTTATACTTGAAGAAAACCGGCCTAGTCGATTGGAATTTATCATAATTTTTTTATTTAATTAATCTTTTATTTTTTTGCGATTCTGTTAATTCAATAGTATAAGTGGAACATAGAGTTCTTATATAGCCACAGCGTCAACTGCGGCAAAGGTTTTTAAAATTTTAAAGTTTGTTATTGAAATTATTTGTTTTTTTTTGTGTAATGAAATATTTTTCGTTTGTTAATAAAAAAATTAATCTAATACACATACGTGTCGTTTTTTGCAAAATTTTTTAAGATTATTCGAATATATTTTTTTATTCTTTGTTCGTTCGAACATTCGAACAAAAGTTCAAAATTATTCGTCTGTTCGAATAAGAAAAAAATTATGAAATTTCATTCGAACAATAATAAAAGACGAATAATTAACAACACTACTAGTTAAACGTTTAAACATGTGTAAGTATTTTTTATATATTTTGTTGTATTTTACTTGCTGGTACTTAAAATCATTTTAATATTAATTTTTTTGCTTTAAATACTTATGTTTGTTTGTTTGTATAATGCATATAATTTTGTGTCGAAAGAAAATTTAATATTTTTTTTATATTAATTTTGTTATAAATATTTTAATATATTTTTTGTTATTGCTGCTGGTGTCGCAACAAATATTATTGTTGTAAATATATTTTTTTATAAGTGTATACATACATAAATAGATATAAAATTCTATAAATTTTTAAACAATTAAATACTTTTTTGCTCTTTTGCTTTGTTTTATATAATTTTTTTTTTTTTTTTTTTTTTGTAAAACTTAAATAGAACACATTAGTGTTTCTATAGTCATTGTTGTTGCTAAATAACTTGTTGTCATCATTTTAAAACAACAACTGGATGCATGTTAGTATTTATATATTAAATAGTAAATAAATGCATTATTCCTGGCCATATGCAAAAGCATTCGTTTATAAATAAATGCCTTCATTTATGTAAAATGCATCAGTTTTTTTTTGTGCTGCCGGCGAATGTGTGTAAACGTGTTTAAAAGTGTGTGTGTGTAAAACACTTGCATTTAAATGCATATATTTAATGCATCTGCATGATAATGACAATTTTACAGTTGTAATGATTATTGTCCTATAATTCTCCATTTAATTTTTTTGCTGTTCGGTCGTTTGTGTTTAATTTGACGTACATATGTTATTCATCGAATACATAAATAATTTTTAAATGCCCATGTGTGTATGCAATATACATTTAAACTTGTATGATATTTAGACTTGTTATTAACTTTAAATGCATGTCGAGTATATTTAAATAGTATTGTGTTAACCAAAATATTGCATATATCTATTACGTTTGGGGTATACGAACACCAGTTAATTAATTTCATTAAGTTTAGCAAGTAATCTAACAATTTGGTTGTTTAAATTTGAAATTTATTTGCTGGTGGTTCAGCGTTGTCTATATATTTCATTGTTGCTGTAACAGATCATCAGTAGACTTCAACCACACATTTTGAATAGTCACAAACCTCTTATCTTATACACAGACTTTTAAGAACTATTTGAGAATTCACAAATAATAATATTTTTGAAAATCACAAATGAAAAATAAGCGTAGTAGGCTTAGAAACTTTTACAAAAAACCCAGCAACAATGAAATATGTATATAGTAGGGATGTAACGAATACCAGTTTAGCGAATGCGAATGCGAAAACGAATAATGCATTTGAATTTTTGCGAAAGCGCATGCAAATACTTACAATACGTTAAAAATCCATATGAAATTGCATTATATACATAGATGTACTACATATAGCATTTTATTTAAATTGAGTCTTGAATTGAGCAAATATTTATTAGTTTATTAAATTCTTAAGACAGAAAGATATATTTATAAAATTGTATTAAAATAAGTATCGATAATAATAGATTTTCAAAATGTTAGGCAATCTACCCATTCGTACTTTGGCCCTAAATCCTGGTACTCTGTTCAACATTTCATGTGAAATGCTGCCAAAATACATATTAACAAAAATTGGCATGAATTCATGAAACAATTTTGGAGAAGTAGTACTTTGTTCATCTTGGGAAAAACATATGAAATGTGTCTTCAACAATTTATGTTTTCATGCGAAATAATATGCATGGCAATTGTTTGAAATAGAATTTACAACAAAACACGGCAAATCAAAATTGTTTGTATTTAAAATTTTTATGTGCGAAGTAATGAATGATGCTCAACATTTTTCAAAAGTTTGAACAGACTAGTCTTAAATCTTTTTCAAAAGCTGATAAATATTTCCGAACACAGCTGGATTTTGGTTTAGTATTCGCTTGAAATATTTGCATGCATTTTAGCGAATGCAAAAGCGAATGCAAATAGCAAAAGTAAACGAATAATTTGCGAATGCGAAAGCGAATGCGAACAATCGTTACATCCCTAGTATATAGACAACGCTGAATCACTTAAACCACTTAAACCACTAAACTTCTGACAATATGTCGAATAATAAATTTCTTAAATATTGGTTGTTTTAAATTAAAGTATTCAGGCATACGTAACAATCAGCCAAAAAGCAAATGAGTCCTCAAAATCGATTTGCCAAGAATTTTTGGAGTTATTAACGTGTAGTTTCCACAATGCAAGCAAGCGACTTGTCTCGAAGAAATATTTGAAAAACACTAAAATTTTTGGGTGATTCTTATGCAAATTTTCTAAACAAGTTGCTTGCTTGCATTGTGGAAACTACACCTAGAGAAAAACAGCTTAAAATCAATAAAAAACCATATTGAAGCAATAATAAAAATTAACGAAATTTCTGATTTCAATATGGAAAAATATTAATTTACAGTAATAATTTATTAATTTTATTTATTTTTAAGTATCTCAATATACATTTTTTAATATATTGAAAACTATTCTCATTTTTAAGTTGCAGCTTTTTCCTGGGTGTACGCTTAAAATAAAAAGTTTTTCTTCGACATCTTTCCTCAACAATGTATGTATATCTCACGATTCCTCAAATTTTAATCAAATTCACTGTAGTTTAAGAGCTAATTAAATTTTGTAGCGCAAAATTATTTTTTTGAAAATTCTCAAAATATCAATATCTTTATAATTCCGTGAATTTGGTTCTGGAAGGTTAAGTCGTTCTTAAGTTACATATCCACACACACACGCACACACAGACACACACACACACAGACACAGACACAGACACACACACAAAAGCAGATTTTGATAAAAATTCCATTTCAGTATAATGATGGGTTAAAAAAACACATTGTGTAACATTTTGCGCATACTTATAACTATTTATTTTGTTTATGGGCAACTTTCGAAATTTCACTGTTTTTTAAAAAAGTTAAAAGTTTAAAAATTTTCTTACAAATTACTCCCATATTTTTTAGAGCTATATAGCCTTAAATTTAATTTTTAAACTACTTCATAAGTTTTACTAGTCTTGTATTTTATTTTAAGTGCTATTTTATAGAAAAATATGGTTTAGTGCATTTTAAACGGTTATTACTTGTTATCACTTTTGCCTGTTTTCTTCTAGGCAAGTGTTTAATGATAACAAGAAAATTATTTTTTTCGTTGTTCCAAATATAAAAAAAATCTTCTAGAAAATGTTCGCCTTTTTTTTAGCAATTTGACTTGTTTTTAGTAAATCAGTTCTTTTTGAAGACATGGAGGAGAAACACTTGGAGAAATTTAATGTGATTATCTTCTGTGAAGCATTATAGCCAATGCTGATATGTTTTTATTATTTCTAGGTTGATGCAATTAAACAAATATATCCTGTAGTTGATATATGTATATCAGGTAAATTTCCTCAACATATACTTACACAAATCCAATAAATTCATAACAAAGAAAATATATATTATATGGCCAGCTTAAACTCAAAAGGTTATAAGTCCAATTAATAGGCGCTATAGCAGATCGTTGTTAATTTATTAACTCCTGGTATTCTTGTACAATTCACTCATGATTTTACTACAATTCTTTCTTGATATATTAACTTATGGTATTTTTTTACGCATTAAGCCTGATTCGGTACCAAAAGTTAGCAAAATATTTTTCACGGTTTAGTCTCAATTCGATGTCAACCTTTAAGAATTTTAAAACGCCTTTTATCCCTCTGTGAATATATCGAACATAATATAAGTTATGGCCTCTTACATTTTATGTGACGATATGACTATTAGAATATATTTTATGTAAATATATCTGTTTTTTTTATCATCACTTTTATTGTTTAAATATGATTATATGCCATTATTTAATTGTTTACAATACAAAAATTAATAGCAAACTGAAATCTCTTTTTTTTTGTAAATTAAATTTTTCTTCCACCTCTCATATGCAGTAGTAAAAATTTTGCTTGACTTGAAATTGATTGCTGTAAAAAAAATGAAATATACATTTACTAATTTTATTGCTTTTAAATTATATTAAATCAGCAATTTAATTTATTATAAAAAGTTCTCGTTACGCATATAAATCTATAAAATTTTAATTTAAAATATTATCACTGGTATTCAAAAATGATTGTTTGAATTTATTTTTGTTTGTTATAAGGAAACTGATTCAAAGAATGCATCAACTTTAACAATCGTTTATGAACACAGATGTTAATTATTAACATATAGAAAGCTGCTTTTCATAGAAGGACGGATATTGCCAAACATAAAAGTGTGTCTTGAAAAATTGCTTATGTCAAAAAAAAAGAAGAAATTTGCAGCATTAAAAGACAATGAATACAACTCACCATAAAGACCGTTGGATACTATTTTGGATACCGCATTTACAATTGTAAAAAGCCAATACGACCGCTAAGCAGATATTCTGAAGTAAACAACAACAATGTTAACATCGCGGTAATCCAGCAGTGAATAACTTAACATTGTGTATTCAAAAGCTCTCAATATCAGTGCCGAGTAAATTAAGTGCTCCGATATTATAATAATTATACACTGGTGACTTTTCTTATACATAATTTCGTAAACTTGCAACTAAAGCCTAGATCCCACTATCCGCACAATGTACCGATTTTCGTCGGCTCACTGCAATAAAGTCGTAAGTAATAAACCAAAATGGCATTATTTGTCAATTAATTTTTAAGTCTATGTGGCTTTATTACCAATGCAGTGTGGTGCAATTATGTCATTGTATTTCAATCAGTTGAGAAATGGTACGATTTTGGCTAATTACTTATGACTTTATTGCACTGAGCTGACGAAAATTGGCACATTATGCCGATAGTGGGATCTAGACTTACAATTAACATATTAACTTTAGTACTTTCATGTCGTGTTCTTTTTCATTGCATCTGAAGGATTTTTATAGTGCTAGGGCTCCTGAAATTTTTGATTTTAAAATCTTTCTTAATACTAGAGTTAAATAAAAATTTCAAAAATTGTGTATAGAAGTCTACTGAAGAGTTCCTTAAGCAAGAATTAAGTGCATATAAACGCTGTTTAACCAACAAAACAAACAAAATTACTAGTCTAGGATCAAAGTTAACTCTTATTAGCTCTCTGCAATAAAATTATAAGCAATGAGCCAAATTTTCTCACTTATCAATTAATTCTAGAAGAAGGGTATAAGATCTTATTACCATTACAGTAAAGTATAATCAAGTCCTTCTTTTTGTATTAGTTGAGAAATAAGGTCTGGCAGAAAATAGGCCAATAATAGTCTTTACATTGCACTAGAGATGGGCGCTTGTCGTGTTTTTTTCATGCACGACTCAACACAAAGTGTTTGTGACAAAAAATCTTATTTCGTGTGTGTTCGGATCATTTCGTGTGGAACAGAATTGATACGAAAAACACGAAACAATTTTAGATGTAAAATCACACAACACCAGCATATTTGTATGATACTGTATGGAACTCTATACGCAAATAGATAGTAAAGGATGTCCCAACAAGAACGCAAGATTTAAATTTTAAATAAAACACAGATATTAAAAAAAATCGTGAAACTTTATTATATCGTAAAGTAGACAAAATGAGGTTATGTGTGGAACAACAAATCGGGCAGATGGCCGCCGCAGCTTTGCTGGCACACACGCGATCTTTTAATGAAATTTTCAATGGCCATTTTGCATAAACGCTGCGGTATTTCATTAATGCAGCGTCCAATTTTCTCTTTTAAGGCTCGAGTCATCGTCAGCTTATTCGCGTAAACCATCGACTTCAAAAAACCCCAAAGAAAAAAGTCTAATGATGTTAAATCGCACGATCTAGGCGGCCAATTCTGGTCTCCAAAACGCGAAATAACACGGCCGGGAAATGACTGATGTAGCAATTGAATTGTTTCTCTGGCTGTATGACATGTGGCGCCGTCTTGTTAAAACCACATACCCTCCACATTTATTTCTTCAACTCTAGGCACGAAAAACCTGGTTATCATTTCACGATACCGAACACCATTGACTGTTTGCGCTTGACCTGCGTTTGAGCGACATCATCACGTACAGCTGCGACATTTTTGGTCGATCGACCTGGTCGAAGGCGCGTTGTTGTCTTTACATCACTAACAGACCCAGTTTCAGCAAATTTATCCATTAATGTCTTTATAGTTGACTCTTTTAGAGCATTATTGTGACCCCAACTTGATCGCAAATTTGCGAACTGTAGCCGCAAAACTTTCACCATTTTGGTAAAACAATTTCACAATGAGAATGCGTTGTTCATTAGTGTAGTGCTCCATTTTTACTAACCTCGTACCTTCTACTGGCAAACAATAACAATTGTTCAAATGTCAAACAATGACACTTTGAATGGCGCCAAATTTAAATCTTGCGTTCTTCTTGGGACACCCTTTATTAGCTGTGGTGGCAGAGTGTATCAGCTGGCAGTGCCAACTCGGTGCAATATTATAAGTTTTCTGATCTTCAATACTATACCAATCATATTTCGTGCGTGTTGTGAGTATCGTGTTGACAAAATTTTTCGCATGCGTGTTGGAAAAATTCGACACGCGTCCATTTCTACATTGCACCAATATTGGGTTCACTTCTTTAGACAAAAAGTTTTGATTTTGTCTCACTTTATCTAGTAACAGGGCAATCTTAGTTTACTTAAGGTCTCAGAGCCATTGAAACACGAAAACAGATGGTGGCGGGACATTCCAATCAATATTTGGCTTAATTATTACCTGGATTGTAAACAGAAAATCTACTAAGTTTGCTCGATTGATCGATCGTTTGGTAGATTTATTGAAAAACTAAAAGACGATTGATAAGTAAAGAGAATAAATTACTTAGTACTTACACCTTCAACTGAAAAAGACACAGATAGTAAATTATTAATTCTAAGAGTTTGTTAAACTTTTACTTAAAAATTTAAGTTATTAAAAGTTTAATTGGGTCAGCTTAACTTTTGTTTAATAATTTAATTGATTAAAAAACTAATTAAAAATTTAATAAAATCAATTAAAATGTTGTTCAAAAAAATTTTTAATTAAAAAGTTTAATAATTTAATATTTTTTCTTTCAATCAAAATTGTTAAGAAGAGAACTAATTTTTTTTTCTGTGTAGACAGGTGATCAGAGATCTGCAACGTTGTGAACATAAAATGAGAGTTTCTGGTAAAAATAAATTATATTTTGCTTTATTAAGAAAGACTTAAAGCAAGAAAATAATTCAAGCTTTTTCAGGGCAGCCATTAAATTGAAAGGTAATATATTTTAGTATATCTATCTTCTTTTCGACCTTATTTGATATTTATATGATATTTAATTATATGTGGCTTCTTCAGGGAATATTTTACTTTTATTTTAAAAACGTTATAAAATCTTTTAGCAGCTACAATTTTGTTTTTCAATATATTATTTTAATCAAGGTATGCATATTAAACAGTTACACGCACCCGATGGCTTGCTTACATCTTTATAACGAACAATTCACTTGACAATTATTTCTTTGCCTAAAATTTTTTGACAATCAATTACTGCTTGAAAAGCCCAGAGTTGCATCTTCTGCGAGTACTTGTAATGAATATGCCTTGGTTTCAATAAATGACTTTTGAATCCATAAATTTGTATATTGAGACTAAATTATTATTAAACTTTAAAATTTATTTCACCCTTCCCCTATCATTCCTTTTTTTATTGCAATTTTATTTACATACTGATACAATTAAATATTTAAATCACAATAAATATTAAATATTCAGTATATTCATGCAATTCCTTGCTATAGTATTAAAAGTGTACTACAAGAAAATTATTTATATTATGCATGCAAATTATCTTTTTCCATCAAAAAGAAAACAAATTGACATTTGATCATTTATTTAATCGTTAATTATTTACTTGATTTACTCGTGAAATGCCATTTATCTGCTTTTAATTAAATCAATTTCGTTATGGTATGGTTTGAGATTTGCTCTTTAATTTATGCCATTACAAATTTTGATTAATGCAATTAAGTATCAATAAATTTGTAAAACAATTTATTTATTTACTTTTTTTGCTTGAAAGTCTCGTTAATAAAATTATTACAAGTGAAAATATCAATTGCTTTAGTTTAATACAAGTATTCAATATATTTAATATACATATGTAATTTCATCTGAAAATTTTTTACATATTGAAGCATATTTGGTTTTGGCTTACTGCACCTATGAGTGATCCTTGCGATTTTAATGGAAGAAAAAAAGTGTGACACTTTTTAGTAAATGTTGTTATTAGAGCTGCAAAACTATCGATAGTCGCTCCACTCGATAGTTTTGATAGTTTTATGTAAAACTATCGATAGTATCGAATAGTTTTATAAAAGTTGCCACATAAACTACATTTGACTCGAAAAAAAAATTTAGAGTCCTCAACATTTTCATTAGTATATAAAAATATATCAAGTCTTTTTTTTCGATTTTATCGTAAGCGGGGCATATTATCGAAAATATACTTTTTTATTGAACTTAAAATTTTATGGTCCTACCCATGGTTTAGAATTATCAAAATGCGAAAATTGTTGATAACTTTTAAGACACTAACTGTAAAGTTTTATCGTAAGAGACGATTGGCGGCCGTCGCGATATCAGTACCACCAAAATTTATCTTTGTGTCGACAATGTTGAATTTATTAAAATACTTGTGACTACTATTTGTCGAATAACACTTGGATTTATAAATAAATTCATATACATACATATGTATTTAAGTACTTGTGTATACAGAAGCAGGGATGCGATGTCATATTTACAAATTGTACTAACTTTCAAAAAAAATTTATTTTTTTCAATACGATTGTACGTAATTCTTTATTTATATTTTTTTAACACTTGTACTTTTTAATTATCTAAAAATCAATTAACAAAACTCCAGAAGGTGCACAAAGAATATTAGTTGCTGGGATCTGAATATAAAAGTAATATTTATGATATACTACGTTTATAACCTTTTTTTATTCGATTGTTCACAGTCGATGCAAATAGTCGGCTTCTCTCCTTGGTACGAAAATAAAATTTCCACAATTGCAGATGAATTTGGAATAAATAACATTCCTCCAGCAATTCGTTAAGTACCGGAAAACATCGTTTGACTTACTTAACTTTATAATACCTTCGAGCTAAGGATTAACCCCCTTGTGCAAAAAAATAAGTGAACGTTAAAACCGGTTTTTCTATGGAAATTTTTTTTAATGTACACTTCAAGCACGCATTATTTTTTACATAAGGGGGTTAATATATTTTAATGCAATTTTGGCATGTAATATAATATAAATAGATTCCAGTAGTGCTAAATGGGTCATTGCGGTGCTACGGTACTTTTGGCATTCAAATAGCGCTAAAATTATACAATTGTACCAACTTTTCCATCGCTGTAAAAAAAACCTTAAATCAACTACGGATAATTTGCTTCAACGCTGCCGGCTACTGTTTACTGACTTCGATTATTTTTACTCTTTTAATTACTTGTTTTTTTTGCCGATAGTATCGATAGTACTATCGATATTTTTGCAGCTCTAGTTGTTGCCCTACCCAATAGATAGTATTTTAACTTATTTAACATATAAAAAAATTTATTACTCATTACAATTAACTACTTATAATTCAACTTAATTGTACTCTAATTTCTGCTCTCACTCTGCTTTGTAATACACTTTTGTTCATGTGAAGATAACAGCATGGTGCCATATATAATGAGTGCTAAAACCTGGTTAACCACGCCAACACATGAATGCAAGCATTTAAATAAATAAGTACAGGACCAAAAAGTAGCATGAGAAGCAGTAAATAATTACATAGACACTGTGCAGCAAATGTGCAAATTGTAATCATACGACGATTCCTGCATACGCATGCACAGTTTGTCAATTAAGTGTGAGCATTATGAAAATCATTTTGTAAATTTAATTTAAAAAATTCAGGTTATTTAGATGATATTGTATTTCCCATGCCATTCCTTTGTCACCTTGAAGTGCTTTCATTAAAATGGTGTTAAGCACAATATTAAAGGTACCAACAGACGACATGTTTTTTACATGTGTTTTTTAAGTTTTCGACTCGTATGTTTTTCTTTATGCTTGTCAATATTGGTTAATTTACATAAGGTTTATAATTTTTGGTCACAAACGTACATGTAGTATCACTTCTTCTTTTTCAATACATAAATATCCACGTTGTTTGTTTTATAAATGGCTTGCAGCCGTCGAAATATTTTTGGTTCCGTCGCTGTAGTACTGGCGACGCAAATTTGCTTTTTTGATTTCTTCTTTTTTAAACAAGACGTTGAGGTTGTATCTAAAAATCTATACATTTTTGGACTTATTTTAATAAAACGACAACGTTAAATTAAAAAAAAAAAAAATATATAATTAATTTGTCTTGCAAAATACTTCATTCAGACGGCTAATGATAGTGCACATAATCAACCGCTGACGAATTTGTTCGCATGACATAGACATTTGGAGCAGTATGCTTAACATAAGAAAATAGAACACGCTCTATTTCAAATAATGTCTTATGTTTTTTGTCATGTTTTTTACACAAGCAATTTTTTAAAGGTAACACACGACATGTTTTCGTTTACGTATGTAAATTCTGGCACATACAATGTGAAAAACATGTCGTCTGTTGGTACCTTAAGCAAAAGGGAGATATGTGTGATCAAAGAATATAAATTGTATAGAATGCGCATCTGAGCTAAAAAATTAAACATTTTTTGCTTACGCTTTAGATGCGGGGGGAAAGTATAAAGCGCAAGCAAACACACACTGAGAGCATTATATTATTTGCTCTTATCACCAGCGTTGCCGTTGTGAGACTTAAGTCGCATTTTGCTACTTTTTCAAGAGCAAAACATGCGGCCAATTGCAAAAAAACTATGTAAAAATATCCGAGTTTTACCACAAAAAAATACGATTTTCGGAGGAAATTTGCTGTTGCCGAAATCAAGTTTTTTTTAAGGATGATAAGTTTCCAAATTCTGCAGTTGTAAAGTCAGTAAATTACACCTTATTTCTTCATCTTTATAAAATATAATTTACAAAAAAACATAAAGTATAAACATAAATTAGCGTTACTAAACAATCATCAAATAGACACATGTCAAAGATTAGATTCCAAGTGAAGAACTTATTAAGAAATACAGGATGTTCAGTTAAAAAAAATATGTATTTAAGAACTATACATAATGCTTTGAAAGAATAGTATAACTATATTATCCTCTTCAGAATAGAATTTTAGAATTTTCTACAAAACTTTAAATGTTTTTTTCTCAAAGTAAATTTTTTGAGTTATGCTGGTTTTTAAGTAAATAAGTGAGATGAACCATGTCCAATATATGTATTTATGTTTTTACAGTCTCTAATTTTCTTTATAAATCGTAAGTAATTGGGTATAGTACGGTACTCGATATAGAATGAAATATGCATTTAATTTCGATTGGAATTTCATTCGATATGAAATGCCGCAACTTGATCACTCTCTTTTTAGATTTCATGATTTTTTGATATTTAGTAGCTATCTATAATAGGTTTATACTCGTCTTATTTGCAATTAAAAACTGTATTTGTAAATACTCTACTAGCTGGTATTATAGAAATATGTTCGTAGTTAATTAATTAATTATTTGAATTATTTTTACTTTTTTCATTTATAAATGAAAAATTATAATAATAAAAAAAAATTAAAAATTTTAAAAACCCCAGATTATTTATAGAAAAGACGTGATATCTTCTAAGCGGCTAAACCGATTTTATTAAAACATAGCTAAGGACCTTCTCGATCAAGTCACCTTTCAAATAGAAAAAACTAAATCCAAATCGGTCCAGCCGTTTGGCCTGTACGAGTACTTGTACAGACACACAGATACACAGACACACACTACAAACTTATCACCCCTTTTTTTAGTCGGGGGTTAAAAAGAAACTGAATTAACTTCAGTTTTTCCATCTATATTTTACTTTACTTTTCTTGATGCTGATAATTTATATACATACATGTATACTTTAAGGCCCTAATTTTGGCTTCCAAATTTACTTCATTTGAACATATTTTAACTTATAAACTTAAAAACTTACTTACTAACTTATAAAAAGTTTTATTAAGATTAAAGATGAAAGTAAGTTAAAATACAAATTTTTTGAATTGTGATACTCCGAGAAATAATTTGCATTTGGAATCAAGGATTTGGGTGTCAGATTTTTTGCAATATTTTCACCATATATTGGCTTTTCTATCGACCAAAACAATAAAATGATCGACATCATCGAGCCGAATATCGCCAACTGGAAGAACAGCTCTTTTTCTAATACCTGATATGCTAAACTGTGTATATGATTGCCCTAAGGCATACATTCTGTTAAAATTATACAAAGTGATAAATTGAAAAAAGGGTCATAAAAAGTTGCATTGGCACGAAAAACGGTCAAAAGTGATACTTTAATGTCACAACGGCAACGCTGCTCTCAGCAATGCGACCGTAGCATAAGCTATGTACAGACGGTTGTCAGATCTTACAATATTGCCAGTAAAATGTGTACAAAATTTCTTACAACCGTGTGAACTGACAATTTTTGTCAGACGCCGTTACCAGAAAAAGCATTGTCAGTCCATTGCAAGACTAGCAGCTGACAACAAATTGTTAGACATCTTACAAACGTGTGAACACATTGTAAAATTATTGCCAGATATTTGTCAGACATTTTAATATTGTCAGATGTGCGAAGTTTATGCATCTGACAATGGCGTCATTGTAAGAGAATTCTTTATATGGGCAACACTACACATGCTTGATTTTAAGGAAAAAATTTAGAATAAAATATATGCAGACAAAATTATTGCAATTGCTTCTTTATGGTCTATAATAATTTATACTTTCACTTTTTACATTTAACACAAACATAAACAATAAATATTTAACAATTTCTATCAAATGCTTTGAGTCTGGCAACGAATAACAACAGATGTAACAATTTGTGCATATGACAACCGTGTGAACTGGCAATTTTTCTAGTCCCAAATCACACTATGCAAGTCTTATTGCTAAGCTGATTCGTTTCAGGGAGAGAGAGACGAGGGGAACAGCAACGTTTCTTTTCCCCCCGTCTCTCTCCCCTAACAAACTAATCAGCTTAGCAATAAGACTTGCATAGTGTAAATTGGGACCTACTGACGATTTTGTCAGATGAAGTTATTGTCATACAGCCGTCTGGCAATAAATTGTAAAATTTTCTGTCAACCGTGTGAACTGACAAGGAATATTGTGCTGGCAATTTTCGATTGCCAGTACATTTTCAGCACATTGCCAGATCTGACAATATTGTAAGATCTGTCAATCATCTGTACATACCCATACATTGCCGAAATAAATGAGAGTGTGTACGCTGGAGGGGTAGTACTGGTAATACCCGTCATAGAAAATTTTAGCTTGTATGAGATGCGCATTCTATATGATTTATGTTCTTTGGTATGATGCAGACTTTTCAGAATTAAGTTACCACTTTTATTGTTATGCCTACAGTTTTGCCAGACTTACTCGGCATCTGGCGTTCTGGTAAAGTTATACTATCTTAAGTGGAACATCTTTATTGCTAACAGCACTTTAAATGATGCTTGAGGTACCCATAGACTATGCAATATTATTGAGAACTTTATTGATATTATTTATTGTCCTTTTACTTCACACTAGTCAATAAATTGCACAATATAAAAAATATTGCGAAATTGTTCTTACAATATATCGAGCCATAACCGCTAAAATAGCTTACTTACGATTGAAAATAATTTATTTTGGTCAAAATATGAAGTTTAAAAATTATGTCGTTAAAGGTTTTTGGCAGTTAAGGCACGATATGTTAAAGTAAATTAAAGCTACACACAAATATGCACTTTAGAAATCTTAAAATTGGTTTTTCGGGAAACAGCCCAGCAAAAATTATTGCTTCTAAGAAGCGTTGTTGTAAGGGAGATAATGTTACAGAATCACTTGCTGTTGCGCATGAATAAGTCATTTTTTTCTGAGATGAGCCAGCTAGAAGCAACACATTTAGCTTCCAAAATGCCATTAATATTTTTTGCCTTACAAAAGTGCTTCACAGAAATAATAATATATAATTTTTTTGAGAGCCCATCTTACGTTAGGACTTCTCAGAAGCATTTTTCGAAGCTTTTGTTATGAAGTAAGCAATACATTGCTGGCTGTACGAATTATAGCCCAAGTTACTATCGCCCGAAAATGAAAAATGTTGCATCGCCCAAAAGTTGTTGTTAAAATAATTGGGTGATTATTCATTGATTTTGAGCGACTCAACATATTTTAATATTTGGGTATTTGTTCATAATGAATAATTGCCAAATTTTCGCAAAATGTTAAAAAACCAAAAAAAAAAAATTTTTGGGCGAATATTCATTCCAAATTCGCGTGATTGTACATAATGAACAAATACCCAAAAACTTCGGGCAGTTATTCATTTTACATTTTTGGGGTTTCCTAATATTTTTTTTGGGCGACCGGGCACTGTTTTTTTTGGGTATTTCTTCACAATGACTAATGACAATGACAATGACTAATGACAATGACAGCCTACATTGCTTCGCTCACTTGTTAGTGCTTTCAAATCAGAAATTTTTTTGCTGGGATATTAAATTTGGCGTTTCCACACCAAAGTCCCCTTTTTCTGACCTTACGCGTTCTGTTGACGTAACCTGTTTTTTTTAGCGAAAAACTTATATTTTATATACTTTTGTTATGTTGGTGTAGAACATATTTACCTCCTATATTTAGTAAAAGATAAACAAAACCCGAACAGCATGGCCTTATATATAACCTTAATTGCTGGCTGACGTAACGTGATAAAAGGTAGTTAAAATGTATCTGTAGAAATGCCGATATATGCAAATTAAATAATTTTTACTTAGGTTATTTAAAAATTAGAATTTTAATGTCTATTAACGAACATGGAAATAATTATTGCGCAATGTTGTCCATACATCACAAAACATTTCTTAATGCGCAATATAAATCAAAAGATTTTTAATTTAATCCAATATATTGTGCCATATGCCAATATAATATTCACATGCAACTTTATTGCACAATATGAGTTATTGCACAATAATATTGCAAATGAATATTGAAGCTGTGATATGCTCAACCTTAAAAATAAATTGAAACAACAAACACAAACACAACTCGCAAAGCGATTAGCTGGTCTGCGAAAAACACCCAGGGTCTATGGTGAGAATCGCAACCACCACCACCTCTGTACTGAGCGGCTAGCATCGCTACCACTCAGCCAGGGTGCCCAGGATTCCCATCTGTCCCGCGGGAAATTGTTGGCTTGTTTCGTATTGCTGACATCTCTGATAGCTCTATGCGTACGATCTTTTGCATTTTGAACATACCTGGTCAGTAGTACTTATTGGTAGCACGTGCCAGACTTTTCCTTATTCCAAGAGTGCGTTGTAGCAGACAACGTTCAGTTTTCTTTGTAGATACTGGACACACATATATATATATATATATATATATATATATATATATATATATATATATATATATATATATATATATATATATATATATATATATATATATATATATATATATATATATATATATATTGCAGTAGCTCCAGTGCCCACCTTGCTTTTCTATCTGGAGGCTTCTTAAAATCAATTAAGCAGAAATAAAGTAGCGTACATTACTTCACAGGTTGAGCGACAATTATACGAAAACTATGGTCAACGATGGACTTATAGGGTCTACGTCCTGTGTGTTCTGGTCTTAGATATTATTGTGGTCCGAAGAAATACTTAAGTTTTTTTTTATAAACACAGGCATCTTTTGTTATTGCTGGGTCAATGTAATGGTGAGTAAAAAGTTGGATTACAGAAAATTTTCTTAAAATAATTTAAACATATGCTCGAAAATGCCTTTGTATGTCACGTTTTTTCATGCTTGACAACGCACGTTGACAAACCAAACACTCTGGTTTGCCAAAAAAAAAGTTTTCTGCAAATAAAAAATTTAGTAAATTTTCATCACACATATTTTCTTATTTTTGGGACAGATTTTTTTCTCTGGCAAGGCTAATTCTTAACATTATGCGATACAGCCAACTTGTTCTCAACAATTCGTGTGCACACGTTTGTAAAAGGACAGTATATTAAAGGGTGCGGCGCCCCTAATTCACCGATCACTGCACTAGATGTTTTTCTAACGAAATATGCAAAAATCCCGACTTTAAAAAAAGTATAACGTAAGGCCTTTTTATAATTAAGTAACGATATGCTATTCACTATCTTGTAAGACACTTCATCCACCTAAAAACATACATTTAATATCTACGGTCCAACAGCTTAGAAGGAGTTCAATTGCATACACACATACAAAATACTTTTACATATACAGTAAAGCCCCCTTAACTGATCTCCAGCTAATTGATTTATCCGTTCAATTAATTTGAAAAATATGAAATTGCCTCAGTTCACCTATTAACAGAATTTCATCTAAAAATATGAACTTATTAAAAATCGTTAAATCGGGAATTACTATTGTATTTTAATTACTTCTAAATCAATAATTTTGTATGGTCTTAATTTAAGATTTGAACTTTACCAAAATGAGTGTGCACTTACACTTATTGTCCGCAGTGTATAAAAGAAACGTAACCATCATACATTAACGACTGTAAACATGTACATATCGCACTTGTTTCTTTAAAGGGAGTAAACTCAAAATTTGTAAATAACACAATAGAGGCAAAAACGCTACTATATCATACAAATTATACTTTTTTTTTGTCAAAAGAGTTTTTTTTTTGGCAAAAGAGTAAAGAAAATTATTTTATTATTTTTATAGTGTAATTTTTAAGCGAAAAGTGAAAATTGCCCAAAAAAATATTTTACCGAATAATAAAAATATTAATTTGGAATTATTAGTCCGTTAAAAAAAATTTTAATTTCAATTGTAACAATTCCCAATAAAAAAAACAGTTATTTATTAACTTCATCTGATTAAAACTACTTGTGCGGCAACACTTTATTCTTGCTAAAGCAATGAATAGTTGTTGTTGCTTTCTACATATATTTTCTTTACATACTCCTTACAACTACAGTCCGAGCTGGAAAAAAGTGAGCCAGTGTCGAAATGGTAAAGTAAGAAATTAAAAAAAAAATGTTGATTATTGAGTTTTTGTTTCAACTTTGATAGTACTTGAACTTCTCATTTGTTTCAATGGAAGTTTAACATAATATATCTAGTTGTTCTGAGAATTGTTTGACTTAAGTTTAGCTGGTGGTCTGCATTAGCAACCGTGAAGTGCACATAGGATCCAGCCAACCCCTAAATAATCAATTTAAATGTATTTTTGATAGAAAAAAAAAATATTTTACTAAATAAGAAAAATATTAATTTTCGGTTAGTACCGCTTTAAAAATTTTAAACTTAATTTCAAAATTTTAAGTTGACCCCTTTAAGAGAACAGGTGCGATATGTGTATTTATTACGCTTGTATTTGTTTAAAATATAAATATTTAGTTGTATTGTTATTTAGAACATTTATAAAAGCATGTTTGGTTTGCATTTACTGGTATATGTCGCCTCCTTGCTTCATTTTTGCATTGTTGTACACTGCACAATTACTCAGCCACACATACACATACACACATAGATGCTTGCATATACAGGCAAACTATCAACCAACACACACTGTGCACTGTGCAGTGTGCAAGAATAGTGAGTTGTGGTATTTGTGTTTTACTGGGTCGCGTCATATTATTTTCTAATTGCAGTTTAGAATCTTTATGCAAAATTTTATTTTTCTCTATGTGTGGATGTGGTTGTGTGCTGCGCCCAAAAATAAAATATATAACAAAAAGTTGTGTGTTAAAATATATTTAAAATATTGTAGTGACTGCAATTTGCAAAATTTGTTTTTATTTAGATATTTACTGTACGAGGGTGATTCCTTTTTTATTTTAATTTGGAACGATTTTCTGTCAAACGACGTAATATTTAATTACTAATTTAATTACTAAACATACACGTTTCGGCCAAGCGACCTCTTTAGTGTTTTCTTCAAGAGAAGATGGCGCGTCAGTGTTCTATTGAAATTAAGATGTCGCATCAACCGAATTTGACGTGGAATCATGGAAAATCGTTTCGAAGTCACAATGAAACTTCTTAGAATATAGTTTTTTTTTTATATATTGGAATGGAAAATAGTTGCAAATATGGTAAAAAAAAGCAATGTGAGTCCAATCACAGGGGAGATGTGTAAACATCTAGTAATGAAAAATGTTCTTAAGTTGGAAGTACTATGCTTTTAGTAATATTTTTTAATTAATCAATTAAAAGTATCAAAACTTTCAATATTCTAAATACATAGGAATTTGCTGGGTTTTATTTGTTTTATTTAACTTATTTGGTTAGAAAATGGGTACATTGCTGTTTAATGAAATGTAATGCATGTAGTTATTTTACAGCAATGGTTTTCGAACTATACAGCGCTAGCACAATTATATGTTAGTGAAAATTAGTAGCTACTATTGCACACAAGATGGTATTTATATGAAGCTGTTAAGTTTCTCTGTACTTCTTTTTGTCCGTATGAATGACAATCTCAAAGAAGATGAAGACTTTTAGTTTGACAAGTTTAGGTTTTTATTTTCCTTATTTTGCTTTGTTTTAGTAAATTTCTTATTAGAAGTGCAAAAAATCTTTTTAAAAGTTATTAAAGTTAAATGTTATTCATTTTATTTATTTGTTTTTATTTGCCTATGATAACTTAATGTACGACAATTAGTAATAAATTCAGTAAAGTGCGACTTTGACCCACGCACGAAGGGTTCGTGCGGACACTTTAGCCTATATAACAAATAGTTTTGCTTTTTCGTTTATTGCGTTTTTTTCGGTTTTTGGCGCTTTTTTTAGTTACGGCATTTTTTTCCTTGTTTTGTCGATTTTTTAGGCTTTTGGCGTTTTTCCCATTTCGGCGATTTTTGTTTTTTTTTGTTTGTTTTTGGGGTTTTTTTATTTAGGCGATTTTTTCATTTTGGCGATTTTTTTGTTTAAGGGTTTTTTAATTTTTGCGATTTTTTTTTTATTTTGGCGATTTTTTTTCATTTTGGCGATTATTTTTCTGTTTTTGGATTTTTTCACTTTGGCGATTTTTTTCATTTTGACGATTTTTCCGATTTTTCGCGATTTATTTTAGTCCTAGAATTTTTTTAATTTGGTGCTTTTTTCGGTTTTGGCGATTTTTTAGATTTGGCGAATCTATAATTTTTTGATTTTTTAGTTTTACCGTTTTTGAAAATTTTAAGAGTTTTGCTCTTACGGTTTCCAAGATACAGCAAGTTGTCAAAGTTACAAAGTCAAAATTGCATTAACTGATGGAACACCCTTTAATATAAATTTTTTAAATTTACTGTTAATTGTTGTAGTCTGTATAAAAATACACTAACTTTACAAAATTCAAGTGTATGTACATAACATGGGATTTTAACATTTTTCGTTGCTCGTTTTGGAACACCCTTTAATCTTTAACTCTCATATATTTGCTGTTGTAGCGGCCAAATGTCTACACACTGTGTCCGAATTTCAGGTCCGTAGCTCTTACGGTTCTCGAAGAAATACCCTGTAACAGAGGAACGGACAGCGTATCGAAAACAATAGGGTTCATTTTCACCTTTGGTGTACGGATACCTAATAAAGCAATTATTGTTTTCACCTTTGGTGTACGGATACCTAATAAAGCAAAAAAACCTAACAACCCTAACAAAAAAAAAAAAAACCAGCAAATTCCTATGTATTTACAACATTTTAAATAAGTTTGTATTGCTTCTTTCAAACACTAATACACTCATACACAGCTCACACCGATTTTACAATGTTGTGTGCATCTCAGCAAAGAAATCTCAGCAAATAAAATTTTAACCCCTTAGCGTATAGATGTTTACACATCAAAAAGATTTTCTTAGAGTGTTTTTTGTGAGATATATAAAAAATAAATCCCATACAATAAAAAGTTTAAGTCTTTCCTAAGCAAATTTAAAGAAAAATATGTAATTGATACTTATTGAATTTAATTGAAGTAGAGTTGTAGAGAAGGTAACTCAATAATTGTATACATAATTATTATTTTTCATATTCGAATTCATGAAAAATTCACGTTAAGTAGCTGATGTTAATAACAATCTCTGCCCTAGTACATTGACATGATGATGATGCTGATGAAGTGAGTGGATGCACAGAAAAAAAAGTCTAGTGTAATTTGTCTTCTCTTCTTTAGAAGATCTCATTAATTAATAAAAAATATTCGATTCAATAAGAATTGAAAATACTGAACTTAAGCACGAAAAAAATTTCTCCTATATAAGGAACTCATGATAAATTTTACGAGTTGAACCTGGATATCTACGCAAAAAATTTTACTTACACAATACTTTAAAGTTTATATTAAATGCACAGAATGCAGATCATTTAACAGTGTTATATATTCATTAAGTATCCTTAATTAATTTCTCTATATAGATTTTAAAATATTTCTAATTCAGCCTCATTCCACAAATTTAAAAACATTTTATTTCCTATTTAATTTTTTTTTTTTTTTTTTTTTGTATGACTGTGTCGTGCATTTATTGCTTTTTCCGTCTACCATTTCATATGACAAATGTTACCAAAATGCAACCACAATCCAAACGGACATATGTGGAAGATTAATATGTGAATATGGTTAAGAGGGATATAAAAAAGGCGACCAAACTTTCAAAATAAAATTCTAAATTGGGAGCTGAAGTGAACGCAGCAATAAAAATAACTTTATTGCAATTTTTCTTTATTTTTTGGGATACTAAACTCATTCATTAATGATTGTTTTGAAAAGTTTATACAAATAAAGGAATGGCAAGCAAATGTGACATTAAACAAATTTTTTTTTCTATTTATTATTGATTTAAATTACGTTTCACTAAAGAAATTAGTATGATTATAGTTTTAATAAGTGAAATGTTAAACATTAAATTTAAAAAAGTTTATTTGTGGTTAAAAATGCCTAGATGCATTTCGTTGCTGCTTTGGCAACTTGTCGGTAGACTTTGACCGCAATTCCAAAAAGCATAGAAGCCCCCCATGTTTATTTGTTGGTAAAAACTATTTTATTAATCTTCAGGTCTTTTTTAAATAATATTAACAATATTAATTTTTAAGTTTAACATTTATTAACGCACTATTAATCCCAAAAAAATACACAAAATATTTACATATTTTTCTTTTTCAACAATACTTCGAAAATACTTCATTTGAAAATTTGATAATTACAAAAATACAAAGGCAATATACCAATATATCCTTTCCAACGCAACAATGAGCATTATTCCAGTTGTCAGCATCAACACCACATCAATACAATACCAAATTTTGTGGCTTGTGTTCTCGCTATTGAGAAGAAGTTTGTACTACTGACCTATTGAGAGTATATTTCTATATTTTTTTGTGTCTAGAAAATAACATGATTCTGTCAATGGCATTCAGTTGTTTTAGACAACGGATTGACAGGTCTCAATTTTTTTGTATTGTATTGACATGGCGTTGGTGTTGACAATTGGAATAAGAGTTAGTACTATTCAGAATATGTTGCCTTCTATAAGCACACTGTAGTTTTACAGGCCAAGTTCCGTTCAATCCAAATATTTTATATGTTTACACGAAGCCATTTTTTTTTACCCCCTCATTAATTTCTTTCTTTAAATTGTAAAATATTGAAACTTGAAATATATAAGGAAAATCAAGTGACTTCATATGCAAAGTTTGTAAGTTGTAGAATTAAAGCTTGCGAAAATATGTAGGTGCAATAAAAGCATATCGTTACCTTAATATAGAAAATCCCTAACTCATAATTTTTTGAGATCGAGTTTTTTGCATTTTTGGATACAGTAGATGTTTTTCTAGAAAATATGCAAAAAACTGGATTTCAAAAAATAATGAGTTAAGGTCTTTCTATTTTAAGGTAACGATATTTAAAGCTATACTAATTGACTCACTGACTGACAGACTCACTCATTAATATCATGAAGTGCTTCCGTTATAGCTAAAGAGCTGAAAATTCGGAAATTTAAGTCTGGGGGTGGTCACGCCAACGCTATAATTTTTCGTTCTAAAAGTGTTCGTGACCACGCCCATAAAATTTTTAATTTATGTTTTATGCACTTTGTGGTAGCAGATTTTATTCTATTAGTTATGTACTTCTCATCCGCCGTTTTCTATGAAACTGTACATTAGTCAAAAGCATTTGCCACAACAAAATCTTGAGTTCAGAAAAGTGGGCAAGGTTACGCTAGTAAAAATTTTAAATTATATTTTGCGCTAGACGCCTGAAATTTGATACGCAGGTAGATAAATATGATAACCGAGACTAGGCTATAGTCGGAGGAGCGCAAAACACTCCATTAAGGCTCTGATTAATATACTCGATATGGAATAGTTATGAACTACACTCTATAATCCTTAAAAATCGCACATTCGCATTATATAGCAACATGTTTTAGCTAATTTGTTTCATTTTTATTGAAACACATAGTTTAGCATTATCTGCAGCCAAAGTTAAAAAACTTTTTGTATCTAGCTTGAAGTATTTTTTTTTTTTTGCAAATACACAAACTGCCAAAATTTCTTAGATTTTGCTTTAAAATATTACTATACTTTTAAGATAACCGCCTTTTAAATGCCAACTAACCAACATTTTAAAGCTTTTAATATTCCCATCACACTTAAAATAGATAAAACTATTGCAATCAACGCCAAGAATTTATAGTAAAATATTGCCAAAGTTTTTGCAAGTCTGTACAAAAAAATAGTGAATATTGAAATTAGATTCAACAATCATTTAATCTATTTGTAATTAAGTTAATTATTTCACAAAAAGACTGCTTTTTGCTTGATACACACAAGCATTTAAAGTGAGAGAAAATGTTGGAAAAAAGGAGCATACTAACACACTCGCAAACACACACACACACACACATATACACACATTTCACATTTACGCACACCAGCTTATAAAGAACATTATTGTGCTAATGTTTTAATCTCTAAATGCATCTTGTAGACAAAACTACTACTACTAGACTAAAAAAAAACACACACACATATGCACATGCAAAAATAATCATGTATCTATAGTACATTATTATGCACTATACACATACACACACTCGCACGCTTCTAAATACTCAGACATGCATATAAGCATACAATGATGCAATTAAAATTGCAAACTAAACTAGAATAGTTAAGTTTAGTTTTCAGATACAATTGCTAATGTTGTTGCTGCTGCAGCTGCTTCTATTGCTACATAAACATGCGAGTATGTATGTATGTATGTATGTTTAGTTGTTGGTGTTTGCCATATTATTTTGCTCTGCACGCACACACACTCAAACAAACAGTGCTTTCTGTCTGTCTAAACATATATACAAATATTTAAAGCACGATTACGTAATAAAGCCACATAAACGAAATTAACATACACATTTCGGAAAGAACTCATCACACTCATCCTTTCATAGAATTTAAACAAATTTTCGGTGCAACATCAAAAGGAAAGAAGAAAAACAAAACACATTGAAAGCATAGAGAAAGTAGCTGTGGCAACGTTTTGGTCTACATTTTGGTATATTAACCTCATGCATACTCGCACATTCATAATTTTGTTAGCAGTACGCACATACAAAGATACACACTAATGTATTTGTATGAGCATTAGTATAGTGCAACACTAAACAGCTTTTGCATATGTATACACACATCTGTGCATCTGGCAATCATTTCATTATATTTATTGAGGTTTATCATAGAATATGGTGGAAGCTGTAGTGTAGTGACTAACAGAGAGCGTTAGTTGTAGCGGCGATAACCAGTTAGCATGCACACACGAGCACAAATTATTAGTGTGCCCATTTTAGTATTTTTGTAGCTAAATTAAGTTCATATATTGTTTAGCATTTTGCAGTTTTTAATTCTTCAGTTTTTATCTTTTATATCTAAGCATTATTTTAAAGTCCCATTGGCTAGAAATTTTTTATAGATCTGGTCACACTACAAATTATAGAGTCATTAAAAATAATATAATCATAAACAGATAGTTAAGTCGATAAGTTTCAAGCATAGACATTCAATTTTCCCATACACCGGTGATGGGAAATGTGGCACAATTGTGCCATTTTTGGCACTATTGGATGTTACCTGGCACTGTGGCACTCTCGCTCCTTTTCTGGCAGTTTTTGTCCATTAAATGTGGAAACTTCTCTTATTGCAATAATAAGTACTCTTCTTGTACTTTTTACGTTTTTAAGTAATGAAAACTTAGTAGGATTTGAGGCTGACAACTGTTCGGTTCTGATAATTAAAAGTAACGGTTTGTCCAGAGACATTGACAATCTATTAAAATGAATATATAAATTTGTTTGTAACAGCTCATGCCGTATAGATGATTTTATTAGAAATATTTCAACTCCAAAATTTATGAAATTCTCAAGTATTCCCCAAACCGTTTGTTGTCTCGTCAAGTTGTTGCAGATAGAGTCTTTGAACAGTGGGAGGCCTTGAAATATTTCTTCACATTATAAATTTTTGAGTCATAATGCAATGATACAATTTTATTCATATTAAATAGTTTAACGGATAAAATAAGCAAAATGTATTTATATTTTTATCTTGTGTGCTTGAAATGGTAAATTATCTAAATGCAATCTAAAAATGTGAGACTACATTTAATTTTAAAGAGGCTTTTTCATTTCGTCATTTATGTCGAAATTTTTAGAACAAAAAATATATTGATAATCTTCATGTTGACAATTCAGATTGAAATTTTCACCATCCTCCAGCGGAAGAAAATTATTGCGGCACTGAAATTTAACTATTAATAATCAAAAACTAATTTTCCCAGCATATAGTTGTAGAATTCCGAAATAGAATTAAAATCGTCCTATATTTCTTTTGTGTCATATTTGAAAATTAAATATAACTTCAAGGACTATTGTTTGAATTGCTTGGCCAGAATTGTTCTAAGTGGAGACACAAATAATATTGTTCCTTTTGATAAAAAATGCTTCTACACGAAATAACATACGTGAAGAAATTAAAAGTGAATACAGATCCATATTAAACTTTGAGGATTTAAAAAATTCAAGAGCTTAAATGTGAGTGAGTTTTTGAAAGACATGGAGACGTAAACAATAGTTTCAATGAACAATTTTTAAGTAGTATTTATCGAATCGTTCATGGTATTCTTTTTATACTCTACTCTTCATCAAGCGTGTAAAGTATATTTTTAGTTCGAAATTTTATCAAAAGTAAAATGTTAAATGGATTGCAACTATAAACTTTAGCATCCTTAATACATAGCAAAGAGTTTTGAAGTCTAATAATAAATCTTGTTATAATCGTATTACATATAAAATTATGAACCAAAAAGCAATACAAATTCTACTATACCGACAGTATCTTTGTTTGATTAAAGTAAATAGTTAACAAGTATTAATATTTTTAACCTGCACGAATTTGTACAACTGGACAGTATATTAACCATAAAAAAGCACAAACTATAATTGTCACTAAGTACATATGTACGTCTAATAAGATGAAGTTATTTTATCATTCAAATTAGTTTATATACTCTTTAAGTATGTTTTTTAGAATCATTACTATAACGTAACAAATGTTTTTATATTTCTTGTAAATAAGTAAAAGTTATTAATATATGATGCATACATATCGAATATTCACCCTTATTCCAGTTGGCGACATCGACATCACTTTAACACAATACCAAAAAAATAGGGCATGTGTACCCATTATCGAAAACAACTGACTCCTCTTGGCAGGTTTATGCTATTTTCTAGACTTTAGGTAACGGCATAGATTGTTAGTAGAACAAAATTGTTCTCGACAGCGAGTAAATAAATCCCAATTATTTTATATTGTGTTAAAGTGACGTCCATGTCGACAACTGGACGAGTACATACGTAAATTGTTGCTCACGATAAATTTTACAGCCTAGCCTGTATTTTAAAAGTTATTAACAATTTCACAATTCTGATAATAAAAAGTTAATTTTTACTACATGTCACTCACGATTATATCGAAAATAGGGCCAGAAATGTATTAATGTGTATATACAATCAGTTTTAGACCGTGTTTTTGTGATATTCGTAAATTTTTCTAGTTATAAGCACAATAAATTATCTTTCAAGAAACATAATTTAAATGAACATCAAGTGCCAACATTAAAATTATATAAAAAGTGGTTTGGCACTATTCAAGTGATTTTGGCACTATTTAAAAGCACATTTGGCACGAAATCAAGATTTCTAATTCCCATCACTGCCATACACGATTATGAATTGAGATAAAATTATTATGCATACGCACAAATGCATATGTATACACACACACACACACACACACACCCGAACATAATCATATAAATAGTTGTACGCAAATATGAATGTAAACTTTTTGCAGCATACAAATTCATTGACACTTCCTTGTATTAACATGCAGTGGGCCATGTTCATCTTTAATTTTAAATTTATTGTAAGTTCTTGTTTTATTTTTTAAGCAAGAAGAAAAATCTGCAAACATTGACCGTAATAGCTATGGGTGGCGTTGACTGAAGTAGTTAGCTCGTTGACTACGAAACCGAAGGTCCTGGGTTTGAGCCGGATTACCGACATTCAAATAACAACAAGATAATAACAACACCACGCATTTTACTGATGTGCATTTGTATCAGTTTATATCAGTTTCTGTAGGAAAGTTCAAGTGATGAAGGCATAGACACAATGGTCGATTTCAGCAGATACTAATCCTAACGTAGCATCAGAGTGCCCTCCTTCGTTGTATAGTAGAATCATCGGCAAAGTAAAATAACTAATAAAATGACTACTAAGCACAGCTTCAAAAAAATTTAATAAGCCTCATTCAACACCAGCGCCTCTGCATTACTGCCTTATTAAAATCGTGCAAAAAACAGAGTTTTAATAGAATAATCTTTTCTCTAACTCTTCCTTCACCAGCTGTCTTCTCTATCACTATCCCTTTCCTAAAAGAAGGTAACACTTAGTAATAGTAGTAGGCATTCACTGCCTGAGTCTTACTTCTCTAAAAAAAAGTCAAAAGATAAAAGTTTTTTATGACTTTTATTTTTTCGAGTGGAAATAAAAATCAATTTCTTTATGATTTTTATTTTTCCGAGCAAAAATAAGTGTTGTGTTCTGATTTTTATTAGTTGTTCCCTGATTTTTAGGATTTCGTACACCAAAGGTGAAGATTAATTAACCCTATTGTTTTTGCTCCGTCTGTTCGTATGTCCGTTACAGGGTGTTTTATTAAAAACCATAAGAGCTACACCAACCTAAAACTTTGACAGAATATGTACAACTTTGGCCACTACATGACAATTAAAAACTAAACACGAGCCACGAAAAATGTTAAAATCCCATGTGTATTATACAGGCAATTATATATAAATATTTGCAATATGCAAAGTTAGTGTATTTTTATGCAGACTACAACAATAAACACTAAAATTGAATTAAAGAGTGTTCTATCAGTTAATGATATATTGACTATGTGATTTTGACAACTTGCTGTATTTTGTAAACTGTAAGAGAAAGACTCAAAAGCTCAAACAATCGACAAAAACCAAAAAAAAAAAAAAAACGCCAAAAACCGAAAAAAGCGAAAACTGAAAACAATCTCTAAAACCAAAATAAATCACTCGTGCCCATTTTTTCAGTTGGTAATCAAACTGTAATTATTTTGAAGTTCTAATTAAATACGAAATTCTGTTTTTGAGTGCTTATTTAAATAATAATTAAATGCCCAACCGTGCGTAATTAAATACTACTTAAGTTTTATGAGCGTACCATATGTTTTTTATGTGTGTGTGCGTTTATTGAAAACATACAGATGAACATCAAGTGGTCGTATTGAAAACATCATGTGGTCGTACTAGAAAGAATTTCGTTTAATTTTCCTAAATATATAACAAATACAATTCATGGTTTCATATCAGGGAATAAATAAATAGCAAAATGCATTCTGATGTTCCTTTGGTTTCATAAAATGTTTTTTAATGCAATTTTAATTTTCTGCATTTTGATAATCTAACTTTCGTATTTATGTTAAACAGCTTTTGTTTGAAAAGCCTTCCATAATACTGGGAAAATTTGCAGTGCTACCATACTTTCAACGTAATTTAATAAGAACTTTAATTAACCACTGAAAAAATGAAATCATACTTAATTACAACTTAATTTTAAATAAAAATTAGCTAAATAAATATGTACTTAATTTTTAAGTTAAAAACTGGGGGTAGGAACCGGAAAATTCTCCAAAACGAAAAAAAATCACCAAAATGAAAAATAAAACCAAAAATAGAAAAAAATCGCAAAACGAAAAATAGCGTAAAAACTAAAAAAAAAAAATTGCTAAAAGTAAAGTAAATCGCCATAACCGAAAGCTGGAAAATTATGGGGACACTATTTTTATCACTTTTATGAAATAAGTTTTTAAATGAAAGACATTTTCGGTATTATCTTATGGAAAAAACATGGTGTAGTCTCTACAGAATAATTAATTAATCTCATTACATACACCTACAAACACAAATATATTTTTTTACCATAATGTTACTTCAATTTCTGTTAGAAAAATTAGAAATCAATAATTTATTTTTGCTAGAAAAAAAGCAGAAAATAACTTTAATTTCTGCCAAAAACAAAATTAAATCAGCAAATAAAAATTATTCCCGCTCGAAAAAAATCACAAAATAATAAGGGTGATTATTCTATTTGGCGTCGGCAACATAACACGGCGTCGTTTTTAATGTTTTTTATCAAATCGGTATTCCCGTAGATAGTATTGCCATTTATCGATGACTGTCAGCATATGTTTGGTATTCTGAAAGAAACATTGATGTTGATGTTGCCGTTCATTTTGTCGTCAGTGTTTTTGTTGTCGTGTTCTGTTGTGTGCATGCCTCAACGAATTTGAAAAATAATTTAAATGGTAAAAAAGTGAAATATGTGTAAGTAGACATAAAAATGTACATATTTATTTGAAAAAAGTTCTTAAGAAAAGTGAAAAATATAATATCGACAAAATTAAAATTACCAACCCCAACCAATTTGAAAAGCTTGCGGAAGAGTTGGAAAAGTCCTTCTTTTGCTAGAGGATTCCTCAGGGGTAGTTTCCTAATAATTCCAAGGTGCAGTGAGAAAGTGAGACTGCACTAAATTCCCTCGGTTCACCAATTAGAAGTAGTGGTGGATGGCAAAATGTAAGGTAAATAGTGTGTTGGGAAAGTATACTGAGGTTTAAATTAAAAAAAAGGTTGCAAACAACAACAGCAAAGCAACTGAAGGCGGGGTATATAAACAATTCACACTGAGTACCTTTGGAGGAAGCTCCAAGCTCCAATAAGCGTTGATCTGATCCCTTTTGTTTCAAAAGTTAGGCTCTATTGTATCCAATACATTCCTAAATGATGTTTTGTTCAGCCGAAAATATTTGTAAAATATTAAATGGATGAACATTACCCATTATTTTCCAAAAACATGAGAGAACTTATCACTTACTTTTCCTTGGGTAACTGGCAAATGCATCACTTGTCTGAGAAATCTTATTTTCACTATTAATTTTTTTTTCATCGTCTCAATAGGAAAGAAAAACATTTTATTTTAATTTATTTGCAAAGCTTTTACTTATTCAAAAATACTTTTACCAAAAATAGTAAACAAAATGAACCAGCTGACTCAAATATTGGATATGTGTATTGTATTTATCGATAAACAGGCAACGTCGTCATAACACTGTTAGGGAATACAAAGTTAGCATTGATGTTGTGTTATATTGATGTTGTTTCAAAATTGATGACGATGTTGCCGACGCCAAACAGAATAAGGGTGAATGATTTTTTCTGCATAAACAAATACAAATAAAAAAATAAAAATTATTCGAGTTACGAAAACTCTAGTTTAAAAAACTAAAATGGTGTGATTTGTCACGTTGTCCAATGATTTCATGTACTTGCTTTTTTTCTTTAAAAATTCAAGACTACTTATTAATTTTTATCTCTGAGTGCAAGGTCTGCTTAGTTTTGAAAGTGCAAACATTTCTTTTATTGAAAGAAAATTTAATTTTCAGACTACTGACACCCTGACATCAAATTTTTTATGTTAATATTATATATAGCAAATATAAGTGTCTAGCTAAAAATATAAAAAAGGTAATCGGGTTGGGAATTAAGCATTTTTTCGTAGAAGCTTTGCCTTACTAGATTATCAACTTAATGATTTAAACAAGGCGTGATGCTAAAATAATAGATTCTTGAGAAGTAGTTACTTTGTTCATTTAGCAAAATTTTTCTTTAAAACTAAAAGAATCATTCTTCTTATTAATCAACTTCTATATCATTTGTTTAAGTTTTATGTAATGGTATTTGTAAGGGAGTAGTAAAATTTGGCAATCAGAAAAGTTAATCATTATATTGCGAGTAATTCTGATGGTAGAAGTAATGACTAATTTTTTGCTGCCAAATAGCTCCAAAACTCACATTAATCTTTTGACAAACGTTGCTACATAATTTGTTTATATACTACATATCATCTGTGATGTGGCAGCAAAAAAATCAATACAATTTCTAAAGTGTCCTGAAGGGTACGAAATCACGATCCCTCGAGGCTACATACGCCTACACACAAACTGTCAAGGATTATTTGACGTATAGTATAAAAGACAAACATTGATTCGATGGAGGCATGCTTTGCTAAAAATAAACTATAAACTTGGTATATGGACAAAAAGTAACTATACACATATGAACCAATATTTTTATCCCACACTGTATCTACAATGGAACGTAAGTTTTGTACACAAGAAGCTGTAATAATCAGTGTGTGCATCCATCCATCCATCCATCCATCTATCCATGCATCTAGTCAGACATTCAACGAACCAGCCAACCAAACATCTATCTCCTATCGATCGATAAAGTTAATACTAATGCTGAGCCAGCTTTAGCTTTTGCTCGCACAGGCAACATAAAAACAAACATGTGCTGCTTGGTCGATGATAATTAAGATGTTTATGGACGAGATGTAAGATGTAGAGAGAATTGTGTTTTGCCTACAATATTGCTGGTGCTGTAACACTTACTTTTAATATTTTTTTCCTTTTCCGTTGTTGTTGCTTATGCTGATGTGTTGCAATTTCTGTCGTTGTTGTTGTTGTTGTTGTTGCTGCTGCTACTGTAGTTGTTATTGATGATACCGATACAGATGATGATGGTTGTTAGTAAATAAACGTTTAACTCTCAAACCCTTGATAGAGGATGTGTATTGCGTTTTATTTTCAAGTGTTTTTTTTTTTTTGAAATGTGTGGACTTGTAGGTGAGTGCGTGTGTAGGTGGATGTGTGCGTGTGTGCTTTTATTTCTTGTTGTTTACTTACTACCTGTCATACAGTGACTACAAAAACTGTAAAACACATTTAATATTGTGTGTTTATGTATATAGCACTGATGCCGTCCGTCTATACGGTTTGGAATTATGCGTATATGCAAAGAATCGTCGTTATATATGCACGTACTCTTTCACGCACACATACATTCGCAAGCAGCCAAAGTTTTTAGAATTGCGGCCAATACTGTTGTTTCACTTAAATTTTTTCATATCCGTTTCTTGGGGGAGGAGGGTGCAGTATATGATTGTGTTTTTATTAAAGTTTATATCTTGTTTAATTTGCTTGTTGCTATGGATGCTTTGTATAGTTATTTAAGGACATATCATTTGTTGTCACTGCATGTGATGTAATATCCTTGTTGCGGTCATGTATGCCCTTATCATGCTGTATCTTTTTTCTAGCCTTTTGATTTTTTAACTATAAAATGACAACAGCAAGGAAGAAAAAGAAAAGCAAACAAAATGTAGATCAGATTAATTTAAATAAAAAAATTATAAACAATTCTAAACAAAGAAATGAGACAATTGAAGTAAAATTATAAGAAGATGAGCACATGCTTACCCGCTGTATTGTTTCCTCGAAATTCTGATGAGGCTCCACACGCTTCATTGTACCACAGCTCTTTAGTTTTTCAGAAGTCTGCAATGGAAAAGTTTTTAAGCGATTGAAAGCAAATGTGTATAAAATTTAAATTAAAATTAATTCAATAAACCTTAATTGGTAAATAGTAAATGGAAATGATTGTCAAAGTCTGCACTTACAATTACCTTAAGTTTAAAATTAATTATATAAATATGAATGTATGTATTTGTAAGGAATGGTTCCAGAAATAACTTTAAGTTCATGGGAAAAATGGGATTTATGCATTGAGTTCACATATCTAAGAAACATTAGTTACTATCGCATTAAATCATGCATAACACCAATCAAGGGTTTTCTAGTATTTATAAAGTATTCGATGCAAAATCATTACAACACACAGTGTTCCCAGTTTAGGGGATTTGTCCCCAAATCGGGGATTTTTTTCCCGGTTGGGGATGAAATTTTCGTATTGGGGATCTGAGGATTTGTTGGGGATGATAACCAAATTTTAGAATTTTTTGGGATTTTTTTTATAACTGATGGTAACAAAAATGATTTTTGATCTAAGAAATGTGAGTCTGGCAACTCAAAATGTGTGTTTCTATTCATAGAGAATGGTTTCTAATAAAGAATAAGTATAAAGGCAAATTAACCAATAATGAACACTACCAAAACAAAAATAAACACTTTTTAAAATAAATGTTTTCTTACTGCTGAAATGCTAAAGCTTTTTTATTACAAGTACTATGTATAACAAAATTTCTGAGGCTGATGAATCGGAAGGTTTCGATTCTGAAGTTTTCGACATGGTAAACTTTAGTTAAACATTTTTTTATACTTGTGTATACTAAACCACGTGTAAATTTTTCTTTACAAGTTTTATAAGTACAAATTAAAATAATATGAATACAAATATAGCCATCGCTACATATGAATTTTATTGAATATATATGTTATTTTTGTCATTAATTTTTAAATAAAATTAAAAATTTTATTTTTTTTCACAAAAAAAAATTGAATAAAAAAAAACTCAATTTGGGGATTTTCGGGGATGACAAATCAAAAATTGGGGATAAGCTCTAGAAAAACACTGGCAACACTGACAATACATTAAAAGATATTTTTGCGGAGGATGAGTTTAAACTTTTGAACACTAAACACATAATATAAATTCAGTATATCTGTGGGAAAAAGGAAAAACTGTTTAAGTCGAGACAGGCTCATTTTTAGGTAATGGTAGCTTCATAATCTGTATATTTTAAAGTACCCCTGGTCAAAATTTTAATTAAGTTGTGTGATTTTTCAGAGTTCTAATCTCATTTGGAATAAAAGCTTAATATAGGTTATAATTTGGTATGTTTCAACTTAAATGCATTAGAACAATGTTTGCTTAAAAAGTAAAAGGGATTGAAGAATTTTCCAATTTGAGCCTGGTACTCTCTTCAACATTTCACGCGAAATGCTGCGAAAGTACATATAAAAAAATTGGCACGAATTGTTTATGATAAAAAATCTTGCAGAAATAGTACTCTGTTTATTTTGGGAAAAACATATGAAATATTTTAAGTTTTCATGAGAAATAAGTAGAGTGCCACTTTCCAGCTGGCCAGTAGCTGTTTAATAGAATAAGATTGTGTTTAATATACAACTCCTAAACTAATCTTCTGCTGATTATTTGGAGAGTAATATTGTAGAATACCTGTTTAACTATTTCTTATTAATATTGCAATGTTTCATCAACGATACATTAATCATTAATAATATTTATCTAATGTGTTTGGTATTTTACATAATATATTTATTAAAATATTAGAGGGACGCAAAAAGCTTTTAAAATTATCTTATTTTTTAATTAATTGAATTTTTCATAGATCTTTGCCATTCAAAGTTCTTGCAGCATCATTTTGTGCACGCCAAAGATAGAACCGATAGATGATTAAAAAAGCAAGATTCAACAAAGTAATCATAACTTTTTAATGTATAGAGATTGGTTGCATCTACATACAAAAAAGTAATATGAATAATTTTGTAGTATCAATTGAAAAATTAATTAAATTTTCACCTATAAACAATTTGATATTATTAATTAAGATTTTCCACTCAAGTTAATTAATACAATTAATTGAATCAATTAAATTCTTAATTGAAAATATTAATTGTTGTATACTTATTTCTGTGTACATTCATATGTACATAAAATAGTCTTTAATAAATGAATGAAAAAAAGTTTTTTAATTTAATTTATTTATTTTTTTCATATTTAACTTGAAAAATAAAAAGCATACTGAGTATATTACGATTCCCCAAATCATTATCGAATGACTCTTTTACAACTCTCCCAATGCCTCATATAAGATTAACATTGAGGAGCTTCAAACAATTCTCAATTTTCTTCAAAAATGAGTTGTAAGATAATCTCTAGATAATCCTCACATTATTGCATCTACGAATAATAAAAACGCCTTCTGCTGCTCTTGCACACGTAATATCTTCGGAAACGATTTCTCCCGCGCGAAGCATCTTCCAGAATTAATATATGAGCTCGTCTGCTTCTACGATTGCAAAGGCTAGCTGGGTTGTTTCGTATGGAATTTACAACAAACACATGGAGTGTGTCTACAAACATAGTTTCAGGGGCAAGTTAATATTGTTTACATGTCATATTTTTTGTACGAATTAATCAATGTTGATAAACATTTTTCACTAATTTGAACGGAGTACTATGCTTTAGCTGAAAATATATTTTATATATACATATATATAAATTTCTGAAAATCGATTTGAAAACTTAAAAGTGCTCTCCTACAAAACAGTAAAATACAACTTAAGGACTTTTTCCTTACTGCCACAAATATTTGCTTGCAATTTTTATACAATATAACGAACAATACGACGACTAATTCTGTAATCCCCAGAAAAAATTTCAAAAAAGGTAATCGTTTGTGAAATTAAGGATTTTTGGTGGAAGCTCTTTCCTACTGGATTACCAGCTTAATGATTTAAACAAGGCGTGACACAGTGGTTCAAGTTTCTAAGGAAGGAGGTCATACGTAGCTATAGTCATTAAAACTAATATGAATATTTATGTTTACGGTATTTATGGGACAATTAGGGTAAAATAAGATTAAAAAAAGTCCTTAAATATAATATTCAGGGCTATCATGAATAAAATTCCGCGTGAAATTTATCCCTTTTCCAATTAGAATTTTTTGTTTTCCCTATTACTTGCTATTAGTAGGAATTGTTCCCAGTGAAAATTTCACGTGGAATTTTATTCATGATTATAATAATTTATTTACCAAAAATTTTAGTTATTAATTAAAGAAAAAATAATAAATTTTATAACGGCAATTTAATACAACATTTGCACATTATTTTCAAAAACTTAACATACGTAAAGCCTCAGCTGATAGCATAGACTTCTTCTTTTATGGTAATTTACGTAAAGAAGAAATCAACGAGTCGGAATTTAGAAGAATTCTATGTAAAATATCAGTGTTAGTGACAACACGAGATATTTTTCGCGTGTTGTCTCGTCTGAATTGCTTAAATAATTTAAATAATTTATTACAAGATTCAGCGACTTCTTCGGAGAGCTCGCCTATGGAAACTAGAGAGTGGTCAACTACTTCTGATCCATGAATTAACACTTTATGAACTGAAGCAATCAAATTATACCATGGATACGTACTAATAAGCATTCACGCTGTTCCTAACGAGTAATCTCTAAATTCTACACTATTAATTTTGTATCCCGACAAAAGACATTGCAAAAGATGATGACATCGATCAATAACTGCTTGATCTAAGCCAGTTATTTCAGCTGATATAGCTTAATTCAACAAACTAGTCGTAGAGACAAATACCCTCTGTACCATGCACATTCGCAAACAAACGCCGATAAATTCTTTTTAAATTAAAAGTACAGATATAGAGTAACATTTTGATATGTAACTTGAAAGCGGCATAAGACGGCAACATAGTTAATACCTTAAGGGGAAAAAAAACATCGTAAAAAATATACGTGAAAATTGATTTATCGTGAAACCGCTTTCCGCAAAATACGTTTTGCTTAAAAAATTATTAAATACATAATAACAACGGTAAGCGCCTTCAGCTTAAATATCCATTGTAAAAAAATAAGTCAAATATGTTTTTTTCTTTGAAAAACACGCACTAGAAATTAACTTTATTAGCACTGCTGAAAAAGATAAGAAAAGTTGTTTTGATTTGTTCACTTCCCATTTACAAAAGTAAATGTAAAAAACAACTGATTGCAAATCTTTTTGCATGTTTTAGTAGTACCACTAATAGTGAGTATTAGAGCGAACTAAAGGTGAAAAAATCGAACATCATCATTTGACCACTATGTCCTACTACTGAACCACTGTGCGTGAGACTAAAATAATCGATTCTTGAGAAGTACTTACTTTTTTTTGGCAACTTGTTCACGTAATCTATTTAATCTAAAAATATCATTATCTTCATTTAGCAAATTGTACGTAATTTTTTTAAATTATAGGTAATGTGATTTTTAAGCGAGTAATGAAATTTGGCAATCAGAAAAGTAAGTCATTATATGGCAAGTAGTTGTAATGGTAATGTGTAATTTTTTGCTGGGTCTATACAGAAAACTAAAGTTTGTGAGTTATGATGTTCTTGCAGCAACGTTACGACATGTGCATTAGGGATGCCAATCGGGATCGATTTTTGGAAATCCCGGGATTCGGGATTTTGTAATCCAGATCCAGAAAATGCCAGGATTTTCGGGATCCCGGGATTTTTCGTAAAATAAATTATTTTTTTTAAATAAATATTACTTCAAGAACAATTTAATGCATTTTAAAACGTTTTATGTTCATAACTTATCATTGTGTTATATCACAATTGTCTTTAAAGTGAACAATTTTCTAAAACGAGTATGAAATAAAAACCAAAAGAATTTTTCTCATCTATTTTTAGGTTAGAGACTTTGTAGTGAAAACAATAACTGAAAATGAAAATTTGTTTTTGTTTTCAATATAAATGTTTTTCTATTATCTAAACCAAAACGAATATATATATCTGTGGACTTTTAGCACTACCGCTTAAGTTGACTTACGAAAATTTTTAGATTCACTTTCATACAAATAAGTTGCAAAAAGGATATTTGCTTAATTCACAAAACCTCTTGTATCTCTGTATTGATTGTATTATCATATTAAATACAACAGTGTAACATTTGTTGTATGAAATTTTCATATAAAAATGAAATACACTATTACACTTTTATTTCTTATGTTTTTAAAATGTTGTATTCAAAGAGAGGCTCTCTGAGAGAATTTGTAGCTTGTTCTTCTTTTTTCATTAAAAATACGAAATACATTAATACACAACACAGAGGGTGTTCACAATTAAAAAAGCAAAAGTGTATTTGATACACAAATACACGATAAAGATTGTAGTGAATTAAGCAATTGTTTTGTTAAAACAACAATAAGTATAACGATTGTTACATATGTATGTATACCAAGCATTACGACTATGACAACGATAATAAAGCTGAACATGTCGAAAAATTAAAAGAAATGGATACACTATTCTAATCAAATTCGATTAATTACGTCTAAAGATCACATTTTTATAGGCACATACATTAAAAGTTTGCCTGAGCACTTGAACAGTATTTTTGCTCTACTGAAAAATTTTAAATTCATACATAAGCTTTTTACTACAAGTTCAACAGATACATATGTACATTAGAACGACTCAAGTTGTATGGAAGCAAAATTCGTGCTAGGTGTACCCCCGTCAAAATGAACATTGGTATCTTTAATGATGACATTTAAAATATTTCTGCCCCAGCTTTGACCTCTCGTGAGCTGGACCATTTTGAAAAAGGGTCTATTTTTTCATGTTTTGTCAATTTGAGAATCTGTTTCCTTACCAACGTATACAATATGGGTATCATAAGAAAGCGTTTTTTAAGGCGCGTCCAACTGTATATATAAATTGTCCAAGGACTATCATCCATGTCCTTTTTTAATGATATTCTGTTAAAAAAAGGGTTTTTGAATTTTTTGTTCGGGGTTGTTTGTAATAAAAATGCCAAATTAACATATTTTTATCTTTGGTCGATTTAATTAAATACGGGTCTCAGCTTTTTTTGAAATTCGCGCTAGTTCGCGTTTTGACAAATTTTCAATGAGGTGGTAACCCTTCCTTTTAAATAGGGCAATATGGGTATCGAATTTTTTCTTTTGCCAAGTACCTCATCTTTATATATAAATAATTTAGATTTTTGCAAATTAGATGCATTTTACACGGTGCTCTGGATAACTCTGATAACTCTAATATGATAGCGGATTTAGTTTCTAGATCATGTATGGATGAAAATGGGACTAAAGGAAAAAAAAAGAAATGATCCACGACCTTTTGGCGGCTTATTTTTTCGCAAATTAAAAAAGTTATTAAATTTTATTGTTTATATTTACAAAAATTTCCTAAAAAAACGACTTGCGAATTTATCGTAGACTTAAAATTCTCTTAAAAAGTTAAGATGTTCTAATTATCTGTATTTCGGAATTGTAAAACAATATGTTTTTACATTTATGATTTTTAACAGGCTAAAGTTCGTATCGCTTTTTAAGCCAAATTACAAATTACAAATTAAAAAAGCGATACGAACTTTAGCCTGTTAAAAATCATAAATATAGAAACAAATGGAGTTCGAATAATAATTAAAAATTAACTAATATGATTTTACTTTTATTCCAAATGAAAACACAATGCGAGCGTTTTTTTATAAAAAATTTTATAATTCAATTTTGATTTTATTTTAATAAAAATAAAGTAAAATAAGTGTTAGCATATTATTTACTAACATTTGTAATATATTTAGTGCACTATTTAGAATTTTAACATTTGCTTTTGAATTTTGCAACATAAAAGAAAGTTCCAAAAAGTTGTTTTCAAAAATTAATATAAAAAAAAATTACTTAATTTAAAATATACTAACTATTTCTATTTTTTTTTTGGATTCTGTAACATATTTAATCATTTCAATCACGGCACAATTAACAGTTATTTAAATTTTGTTTAGCTTAAACCCGATGATATTGGGAGCTGATAAACTTAAATTTACAATTTTGTTTTTATGCATGAAATTTTTCATACAGCATACTTTGATTTTATATTTTTGCGAAAATCTAAATTATTTATATATAAAGATGATGTACCTGGCAAAAGAAAAAATTCGATACCCATATTGCCCTATTTAAAAGGAAGGGTTACCACCCCATTGCATTTTTGTCAAAACGCGAACTAGCGCGAATTTCAAAAAAGCTGTGACCCGTATTTAATTAAATCGACCAAAGATAAAAATATGTTAATTTGGCATTTTTATTAAAAACAACCCCGAACAAAAAATTCAAAAACCCTTTTTTTAACAGAATATCCTTAAAAAAAGGACATGGACGATAGTCCTTGGACAAATTGTATATACAGTTGGACGCGCCTTAAAAAAATTCTTCTTATGATACCTATATTGTATATGTTGGTAAGGAAACAGATTCTCAAATTGACAAAACATGAAAAAATAGACCCTTTTTCAAAATGGTCCAGCTCACGAGAGGTCAAAGCTGGAGCCGAAATATTTTAAATGTCATCTTAAAAAAGTCCAAGGCTCATTTTTAGGAGGGTACATCGAGCACTTTTTTTGGTGAGTCGCTCTAATGTACATATGTATTCATACATTCGCTAAGAGGAGTATGGTTTATTAGTGTACTGGCCTTCTACTGTGCAACTCGAATACAACTATAATTGAGTCGAACTCATTCAGTCGGTCGTTTTTGACTAAAACTATTTATCAAGTCCATGTAATTGAAATGAGTTTGATCTTAGGTTTGTATCAAAAACGACGTAAATGGTCTAAATAAAAAACAAAATAATTTTGAACTGCAATGTTAAAAACATACCTATGCACTTGAGCAATTTTTTAGACAAAATACTCCGCATTATTCTGTAAATATTTCTCGCTTTTACGTCAACAAGACAACAAAAAGTTTTCACTTGCCTTGTATTCTACTCCAATTGTAAGGTGGTGTCAATAGTACTCAATTGTTACCGACAAGTAGATAAGTGCTAATTTTTTTAGTGTTGAGGAGTCGACATACAGATAGTTATACACTGCAATTATGAATAAGTTTCCGCGAGAAATTTCTCCCTTTTCCAACTAGATTTTTTTGTTTTCCCTATTATTTGCTACTGTTTTAAATTATTGCCAGGGAAAAATTTCTCGTGAAATTTAAATTATAAGGGCAATTATGAATAAAATTCCACATGAAATTTCTCACTTTTCCAATTAGAATTTTTTCTTTTCCCTATTGCTTGCCATTAGTTGGAATTATTCCCCGGAAAAAATTTCTCGCGGAATTTTATTCATAATTGCCCTCATAATATAGAATAAGACGGAATAAATTTGTCAAACTTATGAATTTTTCAAATGTTATTTCCCTTCCAAAGGTAATATGTTTTTTTTTGTTTTCAAAATAATTCTAAAATGTGCATATATTGTAGCACCTTTGATGAAAATAACAGTAAGAAAGTAGTTTATTTATTTTGCTCTTGTTGTTAATTTATAAGAAATATGTTACGAATAGTCATTTAATTGTTAAAACTGTACGTATAAAATTGTATAGTACTTTTAAATATTATAAAAATACCTTAAAATCAACGAAAATTTAAATTTATAAAGTTTTTATACAAAAATTTCCGGGTTCGGGATTTCCCGTTTGGCATTCCTAATGTGCATACATTCATGTACATATATGGTATTCACACATCTACACACACTCGTATATACCTTTTCAACAAACTATTTGACGTATAAGCAATGTGCATTTACTTAAATTATTTGCAATCATCATACGCCACATGATGCAATTTGAAATTATTTTATTTTGGTTTTAATGGCAATTAGGTCAGTCACTTTATTTGCTTTTACAGACTTTCAATTATTGCTATCTTAAGTTTACTGTCAAATTTGTGCAATAATTAATCATTAATTGCTTTAGAAGAAAATGTTGAATCAGCAAAGGCTTAAAGCACACAAAAGCACTTATGTGTAAATATATATACATATGTTTATATGTGTGTGTGTTTATCTGGTTGTGGTAATGCTCTATTTATTATATTATGGCATTACATGTATGTACATATCCACACATTAAAGTAGATTTTAATAAAATATTGAAATACCAATTATCCTTAATAGTTTTCTGGTTCCTCATAATTGCAATTTTAATTTTTGTACTTAATTTTTGAATAATTATGCCAGTTTTTTTACCTTTTATAAAAGTTTCAGAAGCCAAATCCTACAATGCAAAACACATACATATATATATCATTTGATAATTTTGGACTGACTCTGTTGTTGAACCTGGCAATTTTTTAAAAAGTTATATTTAAGGAATTCACAATGAGTATAGGTATTAACATTTTAATGTGGCAATATTGCGCCATCTTAATTTTTTCATTGAGAGCAAGCAACGATATAAATACACATACTGTGCAGTGATGCCAACTTTTGAGACTCAAAACGCGTAAAAATTTTTGAAAAAAGGGCTAGAAAGGGCTAAATCGAAAAAATATTCAAAAATAAAATAAAATATTAGCCGATGGCCTTGGCTGCCAGTGCTATCAATGTATATGTTAATGTTATATTTTATATAATTTTAATATCAAATAAATAAATAAATAAATAAATAAAAAAATAGTAAAATTTTTCGAAAAAGCGCGAAAAGGCGCTAGTATTAAAATGTTTCTGTTGAAAATAAAAACATAAAATCAATTTTTGTAAAGTAATTTATTAGAATATAAATAACTATCATGAGATCAATACATACATAGCTTTAGAGCTTCAATATTGTACATATTTCATTTAAATTTCATATTACATTTCAATAAGGTATGTACATACGTAGATTAAATATATAATAGAAATATATATAGATATGTATGTTTCCATAAGTAGATACATTTAAAATTGGCCGTTATTAAATACAATTTTGATTTCTCGCTCTTCCAAAAACATACATTATCTGTTTTAGGCTGTACTGAATAACTTTCAAGGCATAAAAAATTTGGAAGAAATAAACGATTACTCTATATTATTCTTCTTTTTTAAATTGGTAAAGCAATATCGACTTTTTGCTCATTTTATTTTGCTAGATTAAAGGAAGAAAAAGTTCGCAAAAGTTTAAATGTAGCCATATCGAACAAAAACTAAAAAGGGGCTAAAAGGGCTGAAAGATTATTGTAAAAAGTGCTAGGTTTGCGCCTTTTTTTGTTTGGTGCTAAACATTTTTTTCGCGTTTTGACTGACTGAAAACGGGCCAAATCTAGCCCTAAAAGGGCAAAGTTGGCACCACTGATACTGTGTATATCAAAGTCAGGCAAACACACATACATCTTTATATTATTTATATATTTGTGTATAATATGAGAGAGAGAGAGAGAGAGAGTGAGTAAAATGCATGTTTGTACGAATGCTTGTGAGCAGGGATGATAAAGTTGGTACAATTTTACTTTTTTTGGTACAATTTAAACCTTAAAAGTACATTGGTACCCCCGTGACTCATTTGGTACTATTTGAAAAATTTGCGAGAACCTAATATTTTTTTTTTACAAAAAATAAATAGCGATAATTTAAAGTATATCGAGTGTGACAGAAAAATTGCGAATTTGATTTGTTGTTGAGAGCGACTACCTTGTTAGATATGCATTACACTTGTTTGTTTTATTATAAAGAACTACATCTAACTTCACTGGTGTTTCGTTTTCAATATGATAGCGCGCTATAGCGACGCCTTCACTTATTTTATCTGTTGTATTACTTTTCTTATTTAAAAATATTCCCAAAATAAAATGGAAATTATGATACTATAAATAACGAGTTTCGAGCCTTGAAAAATTAATTGGATGAAGTAATGTTTCCGTAGCTTTCAAAAGTTATCAATAGAATTTGTCAATTCCAAACTCATCAGCGAATGTCGAAAGAAATTTTCATAATTAAAACGAAGAGTCGAAAGTTTAATACAAACAAAATACACCTCGTCACAAAAATTTATTGCACTGATATAAAAAATAAAACTTTTACAATAATTTTTACAAAAATATTACAGGGGGTCTACTGTGTAATTCGAAACGAAAGAAATTGCTTTCCAGTTTGAATGCTTATAACATGTAAATTCGAAAGCAATTCCTTTCGTTTCGAATTACAGAGTAGACCCCAGAAAGAATATTACAGTTTCTACTATGTTTTTACTTTTTGTAAAATAACAATTATTTGAGTTAGGACCTTTCTTCTTGAGACCAACGATAAGTTTTTACTGCCTCTTCCACTATGTCGAAAGAAAAATCATGCGAAAGAAGACTAGTATCTCGAATTCTAATAAATTTTAATTTTTGGGTCAGTGATGCAGATTAATCCTCATATAGTTCTATTTTTTTTTTAACAAAAACAAAATTTTCTTATTTCATTAAGTTGTGTGTAAATTAAAAACTCTAAACTTGTTTTCTGGCATATTAGTTTTTTTTAATTATGACGTTATTTGTGTAAATGAGCGATGTGTTTTAAATATATAATAAAATAAAGTTATGACAAAAAACCGAATTTAGTACTATTGGGGTCGAAAAAGTACAATTTTAAAAGCTAATTAGTACGAAATTAGTTTTCTCATTTATCATTCCTGCTTGTGAGAGACTAAATTATTTTCTTCCGTCCGTATTAAAATAACAAAAAATTTTTAATTAGAAATTATAATTGGATAAATTTATCAAAATAACTTTTGTTCTGCGAAAAATACATAATTATATTTTTTCATCAACTACATCTGCGTTGACAGTTTTAACATGTTTAGTTTAACATTACCATATTGTCATATTGAAAATGACATGCTTTTTATACTGTTAAATTTGCCACATGGTAATTAATTTGATTTACATACAATACAAAAACAACAAACTTGCCAGACCGTATAAAAGTATTAAAATTGAAATGTTGCAATATTAAGACACATTTTAAAACGCTATCTAATTATGTGGCAATACAATTATGTTACGAGCAGTATTGTTTGCACTGATAAGTTGGCTAAGTTTTTTTATTTCCCATCGAACTTTACATTGTACAAGAAGCATATCTAGTTAAAAAAATAATTTGAGAAATATACATATATTCAAATTGCATACTAATAAGCCAAATAATAACATAGAGTCGAGAGTTTGATTTCCAAGAAAGAATCCAGAACATTTCATTTTGAATAGTTCCTCTTGAATAATCTTGACTCAACCTGTAACTACCCAGCAAAAAATTTCACATTACCATCACAACTTACTTTTCTGATTGCCAAATTTCATTACTCGCTTACAAACCACATTACCGCAAGGTTCCGTTCTTTCGCCAACTCTATTCCTTATCTTCATAAACGACCTTCTATGTAAAACTTTCAACCCTATCTACTCTTTCGCGGACGACAGCAGCATTTGCCATTCTTTCTCATTCAGCAATAGACCTAGTCTGCCGCAGGTTGAGGCCATGCGTCAAATAATGAATGAGACTTTAAACTAGGATTTAGAAAAAATTTCTAAATGGGGCCATGTGAACAGGGTCGACTTTAACGCCCGTAAGACCCAATGTTGCATGGTTACACACAGACGTATGACCGAAAATGCTGTTGCCTCTGTAACTATGGGGGGTATAAATATTAAGGAATCAGATGCTCTTGATGTTCTTGGCATGAAAATACAGTGTGATCGTTGGACTGAACACATTTTTCAAATTGCAAAAGAAGCATTCAAGTGCCTCGGCTTTTTGAAACGGTGCAAACAATATTTCACCCCATCTGACCTCCTTACTATTTATACCACCTATATCCGTCCGAAAATGGAATACAACTCTCATGTATGGGCCGGCGCTTCAAAGTCTATTTTGGGGCTGCTCGACCGCGTACAGGAGAGGGCGAAAAAGCTCATCGGTGACAGTAGGGTATCCAACTCTATTGATTCATTGGAGCATCGACGCAATGTGGGGTGCATTTCATTGTTCTATCGTTACTACAACGGAATGTGTTCTAATGAAATTAGGGAACTTGTTCCTGAAACCCGCACATATGTACGTACAACACGTGCCTCATTTAGAGCACATCCTTTTGTGGTCGATTGGCCAATGCATCGCACTACGCATTACAGAGAAAATTCCTTTTTTAGCCGCACTGTTCGTATGTGGAATCAACTATCTGCGGAGGTCTTTCCTGTCACTACCAGCGTGGGAAGATTTAAATCAAATGTACACAGACACTACTCCCTCTATCCTCCTTCCCTATAACCTATTTTCCTAGTTCTAGCACAATGCACTGCATGAGTAGGGGTTATCCCCTGAGTGCTGGTCCTATTTAAAAAAAAAAATAAAAATAAATAAAATATAAAAAATATTATGAATGAATGATTCTTTTAGATTTAAGAGATTACGTGATTATGTTGCTATGTAAAAAAAGTAAGTACTTCTCAATAACCAAACCAAAACGTTCTTTTTGTATTTTATTTTAAACAAACGTAGTTTTTAACCCCCGACTAAATAAAGGAGTGTTATAAGTTTGTAGTGTGTGTCTGTGTATCTGTGTGACTGTTCATGTCCACGTACAGGCCAAACGGCTGGACCGATTTTCATTTAGTTTTTTCTGTTTGAAAGATGACTTGATCGATAGGGTTCTTAGCTATGTTTGAAGAAAATTGGTATATATATAACATCTTTTCTGAAGAAAGTCAGGGGTTTTTTAAAATTTTTAATTTTTGTTATATTTTACCAAAACGTGCTATTTTCATATTAAAAGTCCTTTAATTTCGTACATCGTTAACATTTATTGTTACGACTTATTGTTGTCTGATGTATTTTTAACCCCGGACTAAAAAAAGGGGTGTTATAAGTTTGTAGTGTGTGTCTGTGTGTCGGTGTATCTGTGTATCTGTGTGTCTGTCCGTGTCCATGTACAGGCCAAACGGCTGAACCAATTTTCATTTAGTTTTTTCTGTTTGAAAGATAACTTGATCGAGAGTGTTCTTGGCTATGTTTGAAGAAAATCGGTCTAGTCGGAGGTTTTTAAAATTTTTAATTTGTGCTATATAATAAGGAAAGAACTTTTTATATATTGCTACCTTAATAAAGAAAGGCCCTAACTCATTATTTTTTTGAAATCGAGATTTTAAAATTTTTCGATACATTTGATGTTCCCCTATTGAAATAAATATAACAAAAACTAGATCTCTAAAAAATGATGGGTTAGGGCCTTTCTACATTAAGGTAACGATATGCTGGGCTCATGCTAAAAAATAATCGGGTGAAGAAAATAATTTTTAATTTTCCAACATTTTGTAATGCTCAAAAAGTCTCGTTCTGTTCTGTGACTCCTCAAATAATTTTTTGAAGGTTGCAATTTTCGCTTTAAATAAAATTTCAATATACTAAATAAATTTGTGGGATAATTGCAAAAAGATTTAGTTAAATAAATTAATTTTAGTAAAGTAGGCATACTAAGATTATTTAAGATTAACTTTTTTCACATTTTCAAGAATTTTATTGGAATAAATCTATTAAAATAATTTATTTTATTATTTTAAGCACATTATTCGAAAAATAAAACAAAAAAGTAGTATAAGTAGATTAAAATAAGCAACTGCCTGCAGAAATTTTAAAAATGTCATTGAAAAAGTTATCAATTCATAACCGTGTTATAAGAAAGAAAATTGTCTCTAATATAATTAACATAATATAATATAAGTTGTTATTAACGTTGTATCTCTCAAAACAATTCAATCACTCAAATTAATACTAGAATACATCGTGGTTAAGTTACTTATCCACCCCACCTGTTAAGTTCATTCTGAGGGCCAAATAAAACGCTTACTAGCTCAAGTGTCTTTTCTGACACTTAACAGTTCTTTGAAGTGCTTAATAGTTTTATGACGATTGTCAGCGTCCTTTTGCTTCCATTAATTTTAATATAATTTCTGCTTAATTTTCTTTTCATTATCTGTTGCCTTATATTTTCTTTGTTTTTTGTTTGCTATCAAGGATTTCTTTTTTCAATATACTATTTAGTCTTCTTAATGGTCAATGTTTCCATAAAAACCGCACCACAAAATGTTAAGAGATTGAGAAATTTTTTCGTTTTGGAAAAATGAATACATTTTATTTTATTTTATTTTATTTTGTTTTATTTTATTTTATTTTATTTTATTTTATTTATGCAGTTTTTTTTCTGCTGCTGTTCATTTAGTTGATGACTTACTTGACGAGTATTTTATGATCATCACCTGTACTCTTTTTTTTCGTTTAAATTTATAATTTGTATTTTTTTCTGTAGCCGCTTTATTTATGCTTATACATATATCCTGCCATGTTTTCCACATATTTTTTATAAATCTCAATTTCTTCTGCTTTTTTAAGCATAAAACCAAAAATGAAACCAGCAAATATTTTTGAAAAAAAAAACATCATGCACACAAAAATAACACAACAGAATAATGGTTTTCTATCCTTTTATTTGTTATTTTTTGTCGAAGGTGTTTTTGTGTATATACCGCCACTGCTGCTGCTGTTGCTGTCGCTGATGATGATGTGGGCGATGTCCTTTAGTGCCCTGCAATTTAGTGTGTAAGTGTATTAAAGTCCAGTTCCATGTAGCATATTATACGGGAAACATTTGCTGCTGTTCAAGTACACTTTTGTTTACAAGTGTTTTTATGTTTTGCTTCTTTGTATGTTCATTGTTTTGTGCTTTTTGTACTTCTTGTTACTTTTTTATTGGAAAATGTATTTTCCTTAATGTGTGTACACGTGTGTGTATGTGTGTGTGTGTATGAGTATGTTGTAGCCGTGTTAATTTAACGCGTATCTGTTCTTTTTAATAGCATACATACACGGTTATGTAAACATATGTATACCCAGCAAACATTTGTTTGCTATATATGTATCTGATGCCCAAAAAGATGTAAAACTTTAGCAGATATATAACAATCTGCAAGGAAACCAAAAAAAAAGCTTTGAGGATTGAATTTATTTAAAAAAAAATGATCAGATAAGACAAAACAAATAATTGTATGTAATTCCTACAAGGTGTAGAAATATAAATAATGTTTGAGGGTCTGTTTCTCTAAATTCAAACGATAGATTCGATCATTTTATAGTAATGGACACAAAAGCCAATTTGAGTTTTTGTTTTTATATAAGTTCGCATTTAGAGGGACCGGCCGTTGTTTTCCTCAACATTATGCAACGTTAGTACACAGAAAACTAACCATATACTGAAAGGAAACCCCTAATTTAGAGTATGAAATTCTTCATTGTATTAATGAAATTTGTCATTGAAAGACAAATAATAACATATATGTTGTGAAAGGTGAGTAATCATATTTCCTTTTGATTTGCAAAAATAATGGAGGCTAGACTTCAGGAGTGCTTTTGATAGCTCAGCAGGGTTTTCTCGCTTACTCTACATTTCTAAATTGTTAACTACTCAATCAGCAATTGTTAATGCATGGTAATGTGTATTATTGGCCTCATTCACTAATAATCTTTTGTTTCGCATTTAAGAGCAAACGCTTATGAGAAATCAGTTAAGGTTGATTGACTCTTTTCCCTCTGTTCACGATATTTCTTATACATAAATAATACACATTAAATTTGTTTAAGTTCCTCAATATCCTTGTCCAATCCAGGCCACCATACATAAGATCTGGCCAATGCTTTTGTCTTCATTATGCTCATATGAGATTTACACAGTTCTTTCAAAATTTCAGGAATATTCAACACAAACACAAAACTAACATAAAATAAAATTATTTCAAATCATGTTGATTTAACACGAAACACATATGAATCAAACTTAGTACCAAAAAACCGAAATTAACCTTCTTCTCGTAGACGTTGATATAATTTTTTTTCTGTCTATAGGGATTATAGAATTTTTGTAAAATATTTCAAATTGCATCAAACTTTTCTCTGACTTCAATGCAGTAACTGGTAAAAAGTGTGAGAAAAGTCAAAAAATTTTCTTACTTTTCTATAGAAAATTCAGTAAAATTTTATACCAGACTATCTTAGCATATTATGAAACTGTTTTCATACACAAAAAACTTCGGTGCATTATTTATCAATTTTCGATAAGTTACTGTAAATCATGTTGAATTAACATGAAACACATGTGATGCACCGAAAAATCTGAAATTAAATTTGTTGTCGTAGATTTTAAAATAAAAGTTTTCTTTGTGAAATACTTGCAATTGGGTTAAACTGTTCTCTGACTTCAATATAATAACTGGTAGAAAATGACAGAAAAATCAGAAAATGTTCTTATGTTTTCTTAGAAAATTTTTCACTTTTAATTTTTTTTCCAAAAAATTCATTAAAACTTTAAACAAGACTTCCTCAGACATATTGTAAAACTGCAATAAATTTGTACTACCAAAAAGGAGTTTGATTCATTGTCAACCAATTATACAATTTTCGGTTGGTTTTTTATTAGATTTTGAAAAGGAGTTCTGCATTTTAAGCAGAGTTTCTCACAAAACTATGAACGAACTCGAAATAAAATTGTTCACGTTCGCTGGGTATACGAGTATATCTACATAAACTTTAACATGTCAATGGCTTAATATAGAAAAGTCTCATCTCGATTTTTTTATTTACCGCAGGAATACAAAGTGACACTATGAAATAAGGCCCAAAAAAATAACGCCCAGTTAAAAAATAGCATAAGCCCTAATAAAATTATGGAATTTTTAATTAGGCATTATTTAATTTTTGTTGGACTTTATTTCATCTTTAGTTTGGTTTCGTTGGCCTTTTTTAAAGTGGGATTTACTTTATTTATATTGGTTGTTTTTTTTCAGAAAATTTCTTTTAGACCTTATTTCATTTACTTGGCCTATATGTCATTGGTCTTTTTTCATTTTTTATTTGCGCGTTATTTGTTTGTGTATATAAAATAAGAGAAACATAGTTAAATTAAAAAATATAAGTAAATATACATGGGATACATTTGACCTTGCAGGCTGAAAGTAATTAAAACAAAATTCAAAATTTTCGACAGTGATGTATGTGCCACAAGTATAACAAAAAGTAAACGAGTGCTTAAAATCGATTCAGTAAGAACATTAAGAGCTGTTAATATATTCCTACAAATATTTGGTAGTAAATAACAAGATGTATAATGTGATGTATAACTCTTATCAAATATAAAAATTTATTTACTCAATACAGATATTAAGAGCTTTTAAAACATACATTATCTTAAATAACTCACAACTAAATAACACTGTTTTTTATACTTGACTGTCTGACTAAAGGATGTCAGCAACATCAAAAAGTCTCAGCACATTCAAAAGACTACTGTTACGAGCTTTCAATATCATTGGGTGCCCCTGTGGCTGAGTGGTAGCGATGCTAGCCGCTCAGTCCAGAGGTCGTGGGTTCGATTCCCACCATAGACCTGCAGTCAAGCTAATCGCTTTGCGAGTTGTGTTTGTGTTAAAAAAAATATATATAAAAAAAAATATTAACACGCGTCTCTGTTTGTTTGTGTAAATGTACGTTCATAATAAAAGATTATTGTAGAAGATATTATAGTTGCTGTTGTTGGTGTTTGGCGGCTGCATTATATCCTGATGTACTTGTATTTTTCTTAATAAGCAGAAGGTATAACATTGTTGTTTTTATTATTTTTGTCTATCAGCTGCAACTGCTGGTGTGTTTGTGTGGTTGCATATTTCTCAACAAGCAGAAGATAAGCATTATTACCAATGTTATCCTTTCAGTGTTTACTTAAACATCATCTGGTATATTTGTTTGGGTATATATTTTTGTTCTTTAGCCAATAATTCCTGGATTAGTATTCTTCTTGCTTAAAAATATTTTTGAAACACATTTGTATTAGGTTTCTTCACTTATATTTTCTTTACAATCTAAAGCACGTTTGTCAAAAACTTTTTCCAACGATATCTCTCGAATGAGTTTGAAGCATAGTCGAAGTTGATTTTTTTTTTCATTTTAATAGCTCATTATATTTTAGATTCAATTAAAACTTTTTGAAGCAAACTTTTTTTTGGAAAATTCTCAAAACTTATCACATCGAACAGGTTCATTATATCACGAAAATACTCATACTTGCATTCATATGGAACAATAGTAAAAATACTGAAATTAGATTTACATGGCCTCAAGACGTTCAGATCTAAAGAAACACTATATTCGAAAATCAGAAAGAAATCATTTGACACCAGAAGGTGCTGCAACACTGCATTATTAAAAAGCATGCGAAAAGCAGAGTTGCAAAAGATTGAAGTTTTTTTCTATCTCTTCCTTCACCACCTGTCTTCTATGACTATCCCTTTCTTAAAGGAAAATAAAATATTCACAACCTTATTGCCTTAATCAATGCCCCAAAGTACTCATTTATATGAAACAAAAATAAAATGAAAAAAGTTTTAACATTTTTTTACATTTCCTTTCACAATTTTCAGAATTTGTCATTTACACAATTGGAACTTAATATTTTTTTTGAAGTGGCTACAACTGCGATTTTTTCTACCGCATTACTTTTTTTGGGTACACCGCAAAAACTTGTTACCAATTAATATATTCAATTAAGAGTATTATTCATTTAATTAAATTTGCAAATGATTTTATTAATTCGATTTGATGAAACTTAATTGATATTATCAAATTGTTTATAGATGAAAATTTTATGAAATTTTTTAATTGATATTCCAAAACTTAAATTATTATTACAAACTTTTTCAAATTACTTTTTTCTGTTTAAGTGAAAAATTTTAAAATTTCAACTAAAAAAAAACGAGATAAGCCTTTTCTATATTTCTTAACATTGTGCTTTTTTTTGGACATGTAGGAAGCAAGAAACAACAACCTTGGTACATGAACAAGTACAAGAAGTACATTAAATTGTTTGTTTGTTTGTTTGTAAAAGTGTATTTCGAACATGTGTGTATGTCTGTCCGTCTGTTTTTAATGTTTCCACAGACAGACGACTATCTTTGTAATTAACATTGTTTTTTATAAATGTTTTCTTATTTTCTTATATGACAATATGAAAGCCGACTTAAAAGGAAAAATAATGGATAAAAATAGAGGAAATATATACAACATACATCTTGACTCTCTTCATTTGTATTTTAAGAGCATGGCGAGAAGCTAGTCGATGGACTTACTAAATCAGAGTTTTGAACTTCTCGCCTATATCTTTGGATCTCAGCCAGGAAAATGGTACAAGTGTGCCAAGTAGAAAAATAGAACTCACTCTTGTATTTGCATTAACTTAAAGAATTTTTTGAAGACCGGTTCCGGTCTCTTACGGTTTCAATATTTTTATTCTACTCATTCCTAGTGAGTAACACAGCCACAGGATATTTTGACGCTATGAAACAAGGCCCAAGGAAATAACCCCCAAATGAAATAAGGCCCAAGAGAAAAGTTATAACAAAAACCCCAATATAAAAAAGCCTTATGAAACCGAACTCAATATGGAATAAGAGCCAATAAGAATGAAAGAAAGCCCATCCAATCTCAAGATGAAATAAAACCCAAAATAAGTGATATAGTGCTTAATTAAAAATTCTTTTTTTTTACATTATTTCATTTTCTTATTTGGGCGTTATTTCATTGAGCCTTATTTCACAGCGCCGATATTTCTGCGGTTGAAATATAATTATATAATTATACATTAAAATTTGCAGGTGTTAAAATAATACTTTAGTTATTGCATAAAACTCAAAGTAAAGTTTGTGTGCTTATTTTCACTCTCAGATTTTCTTTACAACTTTTCAAAATAACTTTTAAGTTGAACCTCAACATAAACATTTTTTTTTCAAGTTTAAAAGGCAATGAGTTCTTGGCCAGCAATTCTTATACCATACAAAATTGCAACTTCTTTTTTCTATTAAAAATTTATTATTTAAGTTGTTCATGCATCGTTTATTTGATGTTGTTCTGCTTCCAACCCAAGACATTTTATAAGCAACATTTGTGGCATTAAGTAAAGTGTGTAAAGTGTGGTTGTTAGACTCTTTGTAGCCTTTGTAGCATTATTCTTAGATTATATTATCAAAAGTGTTAAAATAATCTATATTTTTTGCACTTTGCTAAAATTATGTACTCTTTTTGCTTTATGGTTTTCTTTTCCATTAAGTTTTTCTTTTAATAAGTTCATGAATTCGGCCAAAGAAAATAAATATTGGATCTTAAGATCATGGCGTTTAATAATATATTTGAAGGAAGGTGCAGGTACCTGCAAATTTTGCTAATATTTTTTTTTATATTAATTTGTTTATTAACCGTAATATATACAATTATATTTTGTTATACTATGACGAGCATAGTGAGGAATTTCTTCACCCCTGTAGTGAATCAGACCTGTGATTTGGGTTCAAAAGCTGAAATGAAAAGTTATACTTGCAAATGCATTTAGAGATGATGACTGAATAATTGTGTATATAACAAAAGCCATTTCTCATATTCCATTTCATTAAGAATACAGGTTAAATAACTGATGTTAATAACGACTCTCTTCCCAAGCAGATAGACCGAAATGCTGACGAAGTGCGTGGTGGCGAAGAAAAATTCAACTTTTTGACCAGGAAAATCTAATTTAATTTTTTTTTTTTGAATTCTTAAAGAAATCAAATTAACCCATTTCACCCAGACTCAAAATTTTTATGTTTTATTTTTGAGAAAAAAAATACTTTTTTAGGATAATAAGTGCCCACTGATTTCAAAGATCTGGTACAAAAAAATCCCAATTTTCATATTCCCAGAAAATTTCGAACTATCACGTTTACACATATGTGAAATTAAAAATCTGCATGTAAATCATGTTTTTTATAATTTATGATATAGTCCCATATATTGGCAATATTTCTTAATGATTATTTTTTTACATATTTTTTTATATAAAAATATATGATGCAGAAATATACTTCTATTATCGTGTGGGAAGGAGATGGTTCACTTCGGGATATATGTTTTTATTTGCTGAGAGATGAGACTTAACATTCATATCAAAATTTAAATAAAATTAAAACTGTGTCATATTGAAAATTTTTTTTTTTTTTTTTTTTTTTTTTTTTTGAAAAATTGAATAGTGGGGCGAAATGGGTTAATTGGTAAAAATATTTCATTCTATAAAATGACTCCAACATTTTATATTCAAACTGACATTTAGTAGAAGAAAATGAAAAATTCTCATCTGCCTTTTTATACTGAAAAGAAAAACAAATTCGAGTACTCTTGTTTTATTTTTACTATATGTCAATAGGCAGATGAGAATTTTTGATTTTCTACATTTTATATTTTTTAATAAACTAACAGTAATAAATTTCTAAACTATGTCGCTTTCAAAATAAACAACCCACTTGATATATCCAGCAAACAGAAATCCTGAAGCCTTGGCGGGTTAAATTTTTTTTTTAGTTTCTGATTTTGGCTTGTCCTTGGTTTAGTGTGCACTTTATAAAAAAGTTATATTCTCCTTGTTCTTACATTTTTATATCCGTGGCAAAAAGGAAAAAGTGTTAATTCAAGATAAGCTAACTTTGAGTTAATGAAACTTCCATAATCTGCATATTTGAAAGTACCGCTGGTCAAAATCTTAATTATTTCGTATGATTGTTCAGGAAAATAGAGCATTATGGCTTGTGTTTCACCTTTTTTAGACTTCTAATCTTATTTGGAATAATAGCTTAATTTAGATTATACTTTAGTATGTTTCAACTTAAATGTATTTTTAATCGTGTATAGGACAATTTTTGTTTAAAAAAAAATAAGGCTAACAGAGAATATCCAATTTAACTGCAAAAGAATTAAATTTCTTAAAGTCGACTAGAAAGCTTAAAAGTGCTCTACTGCAAAATAGTAAAATATGACTTAAATACTTTTTCCTTTATGTCACAGATATTTGTATGTTAATGAGTGTTGTAAGGGAAAATAATTTTTGTTTTTTTTTATGAAAACATTATTTTAAACAGTTTCGTTTCAACACACTGCAAACTTTTTTATGGTCATGAATATTTATTTTAGCATCAAGCTGCAAAAGTTTGCTTTAATATTAATGTATTTTTTTTTTGGTACAGTCAAAAGCACAGAATGAAAATTAAAAATATATTTCACGTTATAGCTGTGATTTGATTTGAAATTCAAAACACATACAAAGTGAAAAAATTTCGCCACTTCTGCTTAAGCACGTTGACTAAAACCACAGGCGATGTTTCGGTTGGTTTTTTGTTAGTTTAATTAGTTTATATTGCTTGTGTATTTCTTAACCAAACTTAAAACAAATTTTCCTTTTGGGAAATTTTATATATATCAGCCTTAGATTATAAGATTCCAGCTTATCGAAATAAGTAAAATTATTTTATCCTTTGCAAAGCCAATAATATAATAATAATGATTCAATTTTAAGAAAAAAAAATCTGGAATTTAGATTATAGAAATTTTCAAATATTAATCTGGAAATTTGTTCAGCAATGCCTTAAACACATTCACCACACCAGGCTACACGAACACACGACTTCAAATGCCGCAAGCAGCATTTGTCGCCTCGTAGCCGGCTACTTAATTATTTTGTAGACGGCAGCAGCACCATCTGCAGCTGATATTCAAGTACAAATACATAGTTCAGTATTGCCACTTTTATATATTTTGAATTTATAAAAATTAATTAATCTTTTAAAATATACTTATTTCACGTAAAAGTATAAAAATGAATCAATTTATGGTTTACATCAATTTTTGAAATTTGTTTCTTTTAATTAATATTAAATAATTGTCCAAAATCATTCATTCAACATTTTGTATTATACTGGCAACATTAGATTTTCTCTTTGTAGCCAAAGAAATAGAAATTAGTTTAATTGGACTACAACGACAAAAACAACATAGACAACAACTTGTCGCCCTGTTGCCTTGTGTCTTCAAAAGAATCGTTCTGATATAAACATGTATATTATGTGTATCCTTGACATTTGGTAGTCGGTAGCTTGCTGTGGTGAATGTGTTTAATGAATAAGATTGACGTTGTCAAATTTATGCACAATTCTTACAACCTTATTTATGAAACTTATTAAGGCTTTTTAGGACAAGGTTTTTATGAAAATTTGTGTTAAAAACCCTTTAAAAGCTTTAATAAAGTTTTTATAAATAAGGCTGTTAATTTATAGAATGAATTCTTAAAATCAAGAACACATTATTACGCAAACCTGGGAAGGAATAAATTCTTAAAGCCACATTAGGTGACCGTAGAAATTGTAAATGTATGTGAATGCTTTTGCATACATATGTACATATATAGAATAGTTAAAATGAAGTCATTTGTTTTTAACATAAAATTTTCCTTCTGCGGAGAATACTTATTATAAAGGCTATTATTTACGTTCACCAATAATATAAATTTTTTAACATACACTACTTCCTACTTTAGGTAAACCCTCATGTTAGCACGAGTACGTTTGGATCAATTGTCACCAAATTTCCTGCAGGGCTGTTTCTTTTTAGTTCAATACTTTTCAATTTAAATTTAGAATTAATTAAAGTTAATGAAGTAAAATCTTAAAACATTATTGATTCAATGTTGTTTATAAAATAAATAGAAACTATATTAGTTCAGAGTTGAAAATTAATTATTTAATAATAATTAATTCAATTTTATTTCAATATAATTTTTATATTCTATTGAAAATTATTGAATTATTCAATTCTTATTTCTAGGTTGCAGAGTTTTCCTTAGTATACGTTTAAAACAAAGTACAATTTATAATTTACTTTTTGCAAACAATAAATCAAAAAGAAAGCAAACGTTGCCTTTTATCTATTTTTGAACTCTGGGCCACAATGAAAGTTTAACCTGTGGTTAGAAAATTTATGAGTTAATAAAATTATTCCTTCGCTAATGCGACATGGAAGAAATAATGCAACCCATTATTTTCTGTCACATTCGTCGAGCAATGCCACGATAAATTATGAACAACTGCATTTACTTTTAACTAATTTTGAACCTGTCACAGTACCTCTCTAATGTTTTTTGCATTCAACAGTATTAAATTTTTAGCATCTCAAAACTAATAACATTGATTAAACCTTATCTTTAGCACTTAAAAACAATTAGTCGTATTTATAAAATTAAAAAAGAATTTGTTTTTATTGTATATATTTTTTTAGTTTTCTTTTAACATACATATGAGTGCACAAAACACGTGCTTAACAAACTTTTACTACTCCTTCAATTAAATATTTCTTTGCATTTTAAAAACTCCATTTCAATTAGCGCCAAAGAGGAAGTGCAGAGAAAACGTAACAATTAAGCTATTTAAAATCATGTTGAAACCGTTGTATGGCAACATAAACTGTATAGAATAAAAACCAATTAGATTTAACAACAAACAGGAAACAAAACCCTTTACGTTTATTTGCTTATTAGCCGCCCTCTCTTCTTTCCTTCCATGCTGCTTTACACGGCTCAAGTAAGACAATTTACAAATACAATTTATTTAGCCTTGAGTTACATTTATTTCATCTACTAATACGGCCACAACAACTAATACTGCTAGTTATGTATATGCTGCTTATATAAATGTGCGGCACTAATGTTTTTCTCAGAGAAATAAATACAATAAAGATTACATTCTATTTCTTCAAGTGTATATGTATGGTATGTTAAGTGTAATCCTTAAAATAAACCTGTTTTAATCTTTTATAAAAACTCTACTACATTGTTGTCCATATCGTGTAATGAAAACTCTGTATTTTACAATAGCAGTTACGTGTTGTTCGCCATAAACTTTTAAACAGTTGGCATAAAAAGATAGTTGTTGCTTTCTTACCTTTAGTTGCATGCCTTCAGTTGGGTTTAATTCATCGCCAGTTTGTCGTAGACCGTTAATAAAACGAGCAAATACGGTACGTCTTTTGTGTTTGTTACGGCCTTCTGTAAGACAAACAACATTTTTAGATCATGAATGCCTTTAAATAGTAAAGTGCACTATTAAGCTACAATAACAGAAAAATTTAACATAATCTTAAAGAGTTTCGCCATGAAACTTCACATTTAAAATCACGCTAGGACTTAGTAGTGGGTTAAAATTATGTATTGCGACCATTTTTAATGCCAAAATGTATAGAAGAACTCATTAAAAACTGATTCAATTTCGTCACTTATGATAACTTCATGCCAATTTTTTCTTATACGTAAGGCCGCTAGTAACCAAGAAATATCGCGAAAAAATCTAGGTAAAATTATCATATAATACAAACTCACCCACGTCACTAGATTTTATCGAAATCTACCTTAAATCTAGTAGAACTTAGTGATAAGACTGTGCCTTTTTAAAAATTGTACTAAAAATTAAATATGTGTACTTAAAAAGGTGTTTGAATTAGCTACATTGCAGTTGTTTGTTTGTAGTTCAGGAAAATTTTTAATCAATAGTTTTTGTGTTGGATATATCATGATAAATGTCAAAAATAAACTTGGTGTAAACGATACAGATTTTAATAAAGAGTTTAATTGAAATTTACTATACTTCCCGAAAAATCTAAAAATTTCTTGTTCTATTCTATGATGTAAATAAAGCCTTAAAGATTATAACTGTCTTTCAAGATTTTTCAATGATCAATGAAATAATTGACCAGTTCAGAAGAAATTCTTACTGAAAATGGACCCTTGAGTTTTTTTTTTTTTTAAATCAAACAAAATTTGTGGCGAAAAAAAACTCGGGCCAAGCTATGGCATTTGATATTGATTGAAATTTTTATAGGAACACTGTTTATAATTAACATAGTTTTTTATTTATAAATTTATTATTATGGTTTTATTCTTTTGTCTTTATAATTCTGATTAACTCTTGCTTATTATGCATTTTTAGTTTCGTTGCACTCTTAAGTATTTTATTACAATTATATAGTCTGTTTGTAAGTCACTCTTGTCTATTATGCATTTTTTGTTAATTTGTTTGTTTTTTGTAGTACGATCACCTTTTAGACATTAAATTGCATGCTAAGTATTTTGTTCGCCTCATGTTCATGGTCACACAGCCAATGAACTTAAAATATGATACATAATACCATAAATGCTAAGTATGTAAAATTAACAGTAAATAACATTTTATATTAAATTAATAGTAATCAATATTTCTGTATAAAATGAAGAAAAATTTAAATAAAGGAAACCTTTTTGTTATTGAACATTAAAGAGTCTACATCAAATCATTTCTTCAAACAACTCGGTTCAAGTACTGTTTGTTGTTGAATAAACCTTAACACTTTAACACTTTAATCCAGTTTATGTGCTGAGATTAAAACAAGCATCTAATTAACAAACGAGTTAATTAACAAACACAATTAAAATTTAATATTGAACGTCGTGACGTGCGTTGGATAATCCTTGATGAATTTTTTTTTTTTGACTGAAAGAACCTAAAAATTAGCTATTCCTATATTCTTCACATATAGTTTTTGAATTTGAAAATTCATAAATATTAATGTGTACTTTCCACATTGCAAGCAAGCGACTTGTGTAGTAATCACTGCAAAATTTTAGTACTTCTCATATATTTTTTTCCAGACAAGTCGCTTGCTTGTATTGTGGAAGATATGCATAAATTAAAAAAAAAATATATATCACAAAAATGTTGTAATAGATCGAGAAGAATTAAAAATTGAAAAAATTAAGTTTAGTACAATTTTCGTGCAGGTATCTAAAATGCTTCTTCAAACTTAACTATTTTTTGAAAATCTGCTCTCCTAGCTAAATTTTTAAGCCAGCGGGTGACTTTTAAATTATATACAATAAATGTATCTAATATAATTTGTAGAGAAATTTGAAAAACTCGATATGCAAGTTTTTTTTCTTAAACGATTAATATACAATTTTTTAGAACAAATTCTCTATGTTCGTCCAATGCTGGATGTAGCGTGCACGCCTCAAGCAATTTAAAATTCCAACTAAAGACTTTTCTAAAGTTTATTATTTTGGAATATTGAAAGAAATATCTTTTAATTGAAAAATTTAAAAAAAAACATCTAGCAATTAAGCTCTATTTTTAGAAAAATTTTGCCATATTTCATTTCATTAAAAAAATTTTTTTTTGTTTTTTTTTTCACGATAATACGAATTGAGATAACTCAATAATTTCTTTTACATGTCATAACGAATTTTATTGAAAATTTTTAAATGTTTTCTTGAGAAATTTGACTATGCTACTAGCGAATATACATATTTACGAAAGTTGAGACCAAAAACCAAATATTTGAAATTCAAAGCCAAATGTTTTTGACAATATTTAATATATTTTGAGGCCAACATGGTTTCCAAGCCCGAGGTAGTCAACTTTCACACTCTGTATATCAACGTGTGCTTCAACCTAGTAGTTCAAGTGTCAATGTTCTGAAAGCTTGCGTCTTTCTCTTTAAGTTTTGCATACAATATTTTGTTATCAGATCGCAAATTTTACAGATAGAGATTTATTAAACTTTTTTTTAATTTGGATCCACTGTGCGGCGTGAATTACCCCCTGATTTTAGTTGTTATTTTTGTTTGAATAATTGCTCAATATGAAACTTGTGCTGATGGAAATATAGAAACTGCGATCTAAAATGATGCCAAAAACGATCCAAAATGACACTCATTTACGTTTCCTAATGATTTCTACATAAGCTAATGTAAATTTAGAAATTTCGATCCAAAATGGTGAAAATTTAAGAATTTCGATCCAAAGTGATGCGAAAGTAAAATTCAATTGGTTTCTATGGTAATGGCTATGGCCTTATGGCTAGTCATCTAGTTATAATAAAATGCAGTGTTGCCCATAAAGATGGTTCGAACGGCTATTTTCAATGGCTATGGCTATGTCATACCATGTCTGAGATGTCAGCAGCCGTTTTATACTCAACTATAAAAATATAACAGTAGTGCCACCATCAGATATTTCGCATTTATAAATATTGAATTACTATTTTAATATATACTTAACACACGTTAAAAAATAAAAATGAATCAATTCATTATTTACGTCAATTTCGGAATATTATTACTTTAGCATTTGTATTATACTGGCAACACTGTATTTGTTCATTGACGCCAAAAAAAATAGAAATTAGTTTAATTGGAATACAATGACAAAATCTGCATAGACAACAACCTGCCGCCCTGTTGCTGTGCCGTCGTCAAAATAATCATTCTCATATAAACATGTGTATTACATCCTTGACAGAGCCGATAGCCCTGGCAGCTAGCGCTCCTTAAACCTTTAGTCTTAGAATTAATTCGTAAGACTAAGTCAAATAAATAAATAAATAAATATCCTTGACACTTTGTAGTCGGTAGTTTGCTGCGATAAATTACATATTTTTGTATGTTTAATATAAATTTTTAATCGCTTTTCCAATTTTTATTTGCTTAATTTTAAAATAGATTTTTTTGCAAGCAATTAAAGCTTTAATCCTTAAAAATTACTTTCATTTTGATTTACTGGGGCTGCTTTAAAATTTGTTCTAGTGTAACAAACACAAAAGCAAAGTATCAACAAATTTAAAGGTTTCAAATAAAAAGTAAACCATTCTATTAGTTTATTTTATAAATTACCTGTTGCAGCAAATTCGTAAAAGAAATTAGACCGTGCTCCTGGATAACTGTGCTGCATGCCGCTGCTTAAATTAACTGATGATTTTGAATCGAGTACAGTGCGTGCCATACGGTTGACCAACTCATTTTGGGCATAGCTATAGATTTCATTTTCTTCACGATTCGATAAACAACTTGAAGGCTGTTGATAAATAAAATTATAAGATTATAGGAAATAATTTTCATTATTCATAATTATTGGAATGGATTTGCCTACCGAATATTTTCCAGGCACATATAACGGCTGACTATGGCTAGAGGGTAAAATGGCTTGATTGGCTATGTTGCCTGTTATCATGGCACTGACACCCATACCAAAACTTCCACTGGCTCCACTGCTGTTGCCTCTTCTTAGTGTACCCGTATTTCCACTGCCACTGTTGGCCATTCTCATATGACGTTCTCTCCACTTCGAACTGCGCGCAAATTCAATGGCATCCAGAACATCTTCATAAGGCATATTAATTTCTTTGCTGTAGTGGGCAGCCAGACCTTCTAAATAGCCGCGCTTACCTTCCTGTAAGAAAAGAAAAAAGCATTTCATAAGTGGAAATTATAATGAAAAATTTATCTTTATAAGTTAGTTTATATAAAAAATTAACAATATCTAAGCTAAAAGTTGAGCTTTTTAGTTAAAATTTCTAAAAGAAAATCTTCTTTTTGAGTCAAGTAATCATTTTTTTTAAACAGTAGTCCCTGTTTAAGCACGCATGGTATAACATATATATGTTAAAGCATTTAACAAGTGAATAACTTAAATATAAACTCGGAAAAATTTACTAATAGTAAATTTAAAAACTTGCATAAGTGGTCAAATTATTTAAATCACCAATTTCTTCTATATACATAAATATATTGTTGCGTTCTTACCTTCAAATATGTGTCTTTGTAGATTTCTAAATTAGGAATTAAATAAAAGAAATTTAATATTCAACTTTTTTTTAAAAGAAACCACTTGGTTTACTCAAACTCTGATATTAAGAGCTTTTAAACACACAATGTTTCATACAATGTAGAAATACCACGATGTTAACTTTGTTGTTCCTTACACATTATTTGGTGGATGCAGTGCCTATCTTTTCTTCAACATAAATCTAATAGAATAATGTTTGCAATATCTATAAAGTCAAGCTTTTTAACAGCCTCTCAATTTTTTATTTCAATCACGTTATTGGCTCGTCACATCATTATTTCATTCTGCAGGAAATGCGAATAGTGAAATTGTAGTGATTTAGTAGTGACATTGTCAGTGGTACTACTGACCAGGTGTATCCCAGCCAATGTAATTATCTATTGACATTTAACATTAGCTTGTCATTGAAAATCCACACTAGACTGTGGCACTACTGATTAAGTCATTATTTTGAGACAACATGGGGACATTAGCACCAAAGATTCACTAGTAAATACTAGCGCCTCTGGTCTACAATATCGATATTCGATGTCAATATCCAAATTGTAGTGATTTTCTAGTAACACTTTCAATAGTACTGCTGACTAAGTATACCCCAGCCAATATAATCGCCTATTGACACATAGCATTCATTCAAAATCTACCAGTAGACTTTAGCACTATTCTTTTATGACTATATGGAGATATAGTGATCCTGATCAACAATTTTATAAGGATTGGGGGAACAAACTTAAACACATAAATACATACATATGTATTTTTCAACATTATTATGCCGCATAATAAAAAAGAAAAACCAACTATTGACGCGTTCATTGACAATGTCACCAGAAATACACTTGAACTATTGTCTCTTCGCGCATAAAAGGAAAGTTGTCGAAATTTTAACTAATACAATTGTCGCTAGAGAAAAGGCTGTTGATATAGAGACATTCGGCTCTAGGCTGACCAGATGGTACATTGACAAAACAGCATGTATGTAGAAGAGTTCTAGTAGTTGTTGTTTGTGTCTGTCAATTTTTAATAAACAGAAGGTATAACAAACAACATGTGTCAAGTTAAGAATGCGCTCTTCAATATACACAGAAAAAAGTATTCACCAATTAATATATTCAATTAAAAATTTAATTCATTTAATTAAATTTTTAATTGTATTAATTAATTTGAGTGGAAAACTTGATTGATATTATCAAATTGTTTATAGGTGAAAATTTAATTAATTTTTTAATTGATATTAAAAAAATATCAATAATTAATTTCAATGTATTTTTAATAAAAAAAAATATTATACTTAATAGCCCATTCAGGCTGACGCCAAATTAAGCAATTTTGTGATTTCGGTCGAAATCAAGTTCAAATTAAGTAATTTCCCATACATTTTGACATATTCGAAATTAACTTATTTTACTTAATTTCGATGAAATTAACATGAAATTATAATATACAACTCTGTTTTGTACTAAAGCTACTTTTTTTCAAAAATGAGTAAATTTACAACTATGAGAAACAACAATTAAAAGAAATAAAAATTTTGACATTGAATATTAAATTAAAAAAAGATTGAAAATTATTAAATTTATGAAAATATTTTAAAGAAAAATGTGTATAAGTGTAACAAAGAATTTATTCAACTGAAGAAAGTACTTCAATGTCTGCCGCAGTGAATAAGATGTTTGCGAAATTAACTCAAATATCATTCAGTAACATCATAAACACCTTTCATTTGAGCTTGAAATTACTTAATTTATTGTCAGCCTGAATGGACTATAATAAGTAAAATATTAATTTGGGATTATTATTAGTGCGTTTAAAAATTTTAAACTAAAAATATTTTAATTAATATTACAAAATCATTGATATTACTTTTTTGTGTGTACCTTCTGGATAATTTTCGTTACTCGTAAATGCTTTTAGGGAACAATATTTGCATATATTAGGTTTGTTCACATATATTTGCGTGACAACATGTATTAAAGAGAACTAAATATATTTGAAAGATCTTGTCAAAATTAAAACAAATTTTAAAAATTACTTTATTGCTTAAGTACATCGAGATCAACTTTTTAGTTGCTTATTGCCTAAGCTAGATACATTTTATTATTGTGTATTGATGAGGCTTCTTGGCCTCAAATTCTTGTAGTTTAGAGCTCGCAATAATTTATTGCGAGTTTTTCTATGAAAATTAGAGTTTTTGAGCTTCTTTAAATCACAGCTGAAGTCTGCTGATGAGATTTCTATTGGTTTAATCATAATCACCTGCTTCGCGAGAATCTCCTCTCAAACCCTTTTTGTAAAACTCCATAACAATATTTTTTACCTTTTATCGCTTTCATAAATTTTGGAAATCAATTTTCCAAACATCATTAATTAAATCTACTTCTTATTTTATGGAATTAGGCCTTTTACCTTCTGTCACATCCAAATTTATAATAAGTACTTTAAAATTTAAGTGCTAATATTCACAGTTTTTCTAAGTGTCTCTTCAATTAAAATATTCTTGACGTATATGAAATATATTAGAAGCTTTCCCTAATAATAAAACAATTTCAATAGAATTATAATACCATACTGTATAACACGCTTCCACATAAAATTGACAATCGAATAAAATCTTTATGATTCATAATTTGCTTAAGCAAAATCGATTTTCTTTCAATGAAAAATCTCATTAAATTTTAATTATTTTTTAACAACAAAGCCCTACACACACATGAGTGTTTATAATATTTTACAATATTTGAATTTCATTATTATGTGAATAACAAACCTTAAATAAACAATATGAATGTTATTTGGATAAATAAAAAAATTCTTTATCTTCTTATTTTATGCCTTTTGAATAATAAATATTTGAATTTATTTACTGTCTGAGATTGGATGTAATAAAAATAAATTGCCGAAAAGAAAGTTAAACACTGCTAATATTAATACTTTAAATGAAGTTTATTAATAGAAATGAAGATGAAGATGATATGTATGTATGTATGCATAAGAGTTAAATTTAAATTCAAAAGAATCTATACCGCACACTCATGTAGAGTATTTTTGAGGTTTTTTTATAGGGGCCTACCCAGCGAACATTTTGAATGTGACGATGTAAGCAAGCAAATTGTAAATGAAGAATACATAAAGCTTTTTGTAAAATTATATGCAAAATATTATAAAAAAATCCTAAAAATATTTTGTATGAACTTATAAAATAAAGTATATAGGCGCCTAAATAAGGAATGAAATAACCCAAGAATGAAATGTATGGAAAAAAAACTCAGACTTAAGATGGAATAAGGCCCAAATCTATTGAAATAAAGCCAATTAAAAATGCTTAGTTTTATTGCACCTTATTTCATTTTCTTATTTGAGCGTTGTTTCCTTGGTATTTATTTCATAGTGCCAAGTGTATAAAGCAAATTTGAACACTTGTGTTTAGATAAGAAATATCATATGCGAAAAAATTTAATTGAATTGCTTGGGTCGGTAGTGGTTGGCGGGAGAACCAATTAATATGAAACTCCAGGTTTTTTAATGTATATAATAAAATGAGCGGTGTCAACTTCAAATGACCTACGGCCACTCATCATAAATTTTGCACAAAAATGTAAGAACCTATCACACTGTGCTTAATATTGTTTATATATAAGTCCCAAATCACACTGTGCAAGTCTTATTGCTAAGCTGATTAGTTTCACGGAGAGAGAGACGAGGGGAACAGCAACGTTTCTTTTCCCTCCATCTCTCTCTCCTAATAAACTAATCAGCTTAGCAATAAGACTTGCATAGTGTAAATAGGGACTAATTGCCGAAATGGTTTAAGAATTTTTCAAGAGTTCAAATATTATGCTACTTGATATAAATCGTTTGATTTCTTCATATAAAATTTTACTAAAAATAATCTTACTTTGAACGCCAATCTTTTTTAATATAGTCCTTATAATGATCGGTGCCAACTCTCCATTCCATATAATTTTTGCACAAAAATGTAAGTAGTCATCCCACAGTGCGATATGTTACTTATAAACAATTGTCAAAATGGTGTTAGAATTTCTTTATATATAAATCTTTTGATTTCTTTAAATAAATTTTTCTCAAAATAATCTTATGTTGATCTCTATCTCAAATTCATTTAAAATTGTATTTTATAAAATTTTTAAAGACTGTAATCAACTACAGAAAACCCAATAATATTTTTTTCATGTAATATACTTTTAGGATCCTTCCTGTTTCTATTAACTCGATTAAACGTTTCGATCGAATGTTAACATTGGAAACAAATACAAATTGGAGTTGTTTTGTTTTGTAAAATAAATCTTCGATGGAATCTATCGTTGGAATTTTGGAAGACTAGGAACCTTAAAAGGCTGTTGCGATCATATTTTAGAGTCTATGAATTCGAGCCATAACTGCCAAAAAAGCTTAACTCACATACACTTTGCACTTCGGTTTTTTGACAAAAATCGATTAGTTACGATCGCAAATAATCGATTTTGGTTAAACTATTACGTTGGAAAATTATGTCGCTTTAGTTTTTTTTGGCAGTTATGCCACGGATTGTTGATTAAAATATTTGGTTTTATAAGAGGTTTATAAAACCAAGAAGTTTTCCATAAAAAATTGTAAAACAAACTTATTTTTTAGGGATAAGACAAATAAGCACCCTTATCGGGAATAAAAGGCAAACATTTTGCTCACGTAAAATATTTTCTGTGAACAAAATTAAAAAACAATGCAAACATTGGCGATCACAATTTTAGGGAAAGGGAGCGCTGTTCACATGAACTTTTATACCCAATAAGGCCGAATATTTCTCAAAATAAACTGTTATTTCCTAAACATTAGCAAAAAATTATAATTAACAAAAAATTATAAAAATTATTGACGTTCTTCACTCAAAATTGAGAATATTATTTTCAGATAATGGCAATGGAATTCAAAACTTATTAAAAATTTCCATGTACATATGACCACAAATGATTTTTTTCCATAAGCATGCCTGCATATTGTTCCTTTATGGCAACAAAGTGATAACGCAAAAAATTAATTTTGCTGAAAACTAAATTAAGGTTTTTAGTTTACTTACAAGTTGGAGAAGATATAAAAAATGAGGGTTATACAAGTCAGCTTTAAATAATATTTACCCAAAATAAAATATATATAGAAGAACAATTAATTAAAATTAAAAAAATTTTTTTTTACATAATTTATCTATTGTTGGCAAAGCAGGTCTAATCAATTTTTATAGACAAACTCTCAATAACTAATTGAGAATTACTTATAACAGTAGGCGAAGAAGCTTTAAATAAAAATAAATTATTAAAATAATTTTTTGTTGTTGTTTAGCCCACATCTACATATGTGACGCGCAAAATAGAAAGGGACCTAAGGGTAAAAACCGGTTTTGTTCAGGAGAGCCATTTTAAAGATTTAAATACGTGTATCTTTGGTGTACCATCACATCATAAAACGCGCATATCTCTGGGAGGGAACACTTTTGGGGCATGGGATCGGTCTCATTCGATGCTCAGATGTTGTCCACATCAAAAAAATAAGTGCAAATTGATTTTTTTTACCCTTAGGTCCCTTTCTCTATGCGCTGTCACATGTATGCATTTTTGCAACATTGTTAAACATTTTTTTAAATTTTTTCGATATCTTTTATCGTTATTTGTCCTAAATGGTGAAGTATTTCACATTATTAACTACAAAAATTAATTTGTAAGTTATGCCTATGTTACAATAAAGCAACGATTTTTATGTAACTTAAAAAATAGAAACTGTAGATACACAAAAAAAAATAAATAAATTAAAATATTCCACTGTCGGCATTTGTATGTATAATTTTGGTGTGGAAAATACCATAAACCTTTTTTTTACTCGTTGCTCCAGTTTGCACTTGGAGGACGTTGTGTTCTTGTATTCCAGTCACACACATTTTAAAAATGTGGTTGTGGTTATCATACACGTGAACACATTTATACGTTTGTAAGTATGTATGCATTTATGTATGTATGCACGTATGTGTATACACATATATGTATGCATGAGTGAGTAACTGTGCGTATACAGTTTTTATGATTTTTTGTTGACTTCCTAAGTGTATGTTGCTGTTGCTTTTTGGACACCAGCTTAAGACCTTTTTCTTTTTTTTTTGTTTTCATTAAGAGGGCAGTAGAAACCACAATGCAACGTACGTATAAAACGAAACATACGATTTGCCAATGCCATTCTGTAGCATCCGAATTTCCCACCAGTTTAATCCCTGGTACATCATGACATTTACATTCATTTAATATGTACCTCTGAACTCTTATAGACGCATAGATATTCAACAATCAGTGTACATCACTTAATACTAGGATATACATACATACATACATATACATAAGTGTAGTATCTATATTTGTGCGTTTGTATGTGTTCAATACACATATGTAGAGGTGAGTATTAGCACACATCCGAAGAGCCAAATTGCTTGTGTGTATTTGCCTTCAAAGTAAATAGGCTAAAAGTTGAAAATGAAATGTTGAACAAAAAGCAAAGGCAACAGAAATGAAAGTAAAGTAAATACAAATACCAAAAGGTATGCCTGCCTTAAAACTTACACACGCACATACACACAAACACACAACATGTAAAAAGCAATTCCAGAACTTTGCACACATGCATACATACAATAATGTAAATTTAAGACAGATTCATAAATAAAAAATTTTTGATATTTGTTTTATGAGTGTGGCGTAAAATTTGTGATGATTTGCATACTCGCACACACACACACACTCACACTCATACACACGCACACACTTACATGCCCATGTAAACAAAAGTGATGTCAGATGTTTTGATATATGCACGAATGAAGAAGCGAATGAATGAATAAATGATAATAAAGTTGTTCGAATTTGAATCACAGGTAAATAAGTTCGTAACTTAAATATGCACACATAAGTAAATACACATATTAATATATGAACTGGAAAAATGTTTATAACAATATTGGGTAAGTGGCAAAAACATTTCAAAGTAATAAATTCAGTTTATGAATTTAAAGTCTTATACGTCTAATGCAAATTCAATAAAACTGTAACAAGACAGCAAAATTGAAAAACTAATTTTGTGCCAACGAGCTTCCAAAACTGAAAATTTTTAACCATAATCGAACTAGCGATTTAATAAATAGTTCGATTGATATGAGCTATTATTATTATTGCCTAGACACTTTCAGATTGTATTGATATATTCACAAAAGTTATCCAGCTTTAATGCAACTACAACTCTGCCTAATATTGTTAGCAAAAAATTAGCAGTCCCTGTAAGTTATTGGGTCTCATGCATAAAACGTGAGCTTAAGCTCGGACTCGATTTTTTGGGTAAAAGGTGCTTGTCGTATGCATAATAAAATTTGATGTATTTGCTTTTACTCACTGCTCACGTTTGATCTCGTGTTGCTCAGTTTGAACTAAGATAGATGAGCTTGTGCTCATTTTCATATGCATAAAAACAAGTTTTTGCTTTCTTTTGTGAGCTCTTGCTCAAATTTTGTTGAGCCTGCCTTATAGTTGACTCGCGTACACTAAAAAGGAATCATGGCTGAAATTTTTGTGCCACAAAGAAATACAAAATGTTATCAACAGCACAAAAAAAATAACAAGTGAGGATAAAAAATTATACAGGTTTGTATTCTTAATTATTAATTTTTTTTATATAATTAATAATAAAATGATAAATACATAGGTTTATTGATAGTAGCATCTGCTGGTTGGCTAATTATTTTTTTGAGGAGCAACATTGATAAAATTCGACTGTATTTACGATTTTGTGCAGATCCTGGATTCCAAAACTTTATAGCCACAGATATTGGAGTCTATTAATCCACTGTGTTACGAACTATTGCAGAAGTTGCGAAACTTATATCTGCCAAAACAAGCGAGTTGATAAAATTGCCGAAAGATGCAGATGAAATAAAAGATGCTTAAATGACGCAAGTTTCTTTCCACAAGTTTTTCTTGCAAAATCTGCATTTTTGTAGGAATCACCTTGTTTTGCTTTAACAAAACAAGACTCTGCAGACTTTGAAAATTCAACTCCCTTGTCTCATCAGTTTCATAACGACTCAAGATTGCTGTTGACTTTTTGTTAACCTTCAAAAATAAACTACATATAGCAAAATCTAAAATAAGATTGCTTAATTTCTGTTACACATGTTTCTATTATTTGTTTTTTATTATTTTTACGGCCTGTTCCACGATGTCACCAGAAATCGTTCGATCGAATACTTATATTGAAAAATTTTCTAATGTTATTGTTTTTTGCAATACAAGTTGTCGATCGAACGATTTCTGGTGACATCGTGGGACGGGCCGTAAATGCTTGGTAATTCACTTTTTTCTAGTAAATATTTATTTTATTTTTTCTACTAAAAATTTAGAAATGTCATCAGTTTATATTGTATTATTATTATTTGATTCTACTTCGACTTCACTTTCACTTGACGAAATGCTTGCACTTCCATAACCATTAGACGTTTGATCTCCCTTTGCTCAAGTAATTGCAATTGGTTTGAACTCATTTTTATGCTTACGAAATTGAGCAAAAGCTGTTGCTGTTTGATCGAACTCAACTTACGAGCAATTGCTCACCTGACTCAACTCAGCGCTTTTACTCGTTTTTATGCATGAGACCCATTATAAATAAAGTGAAAAATAAAGTAAATAAAGTGATTACCAAAGCTAAAGTTTTAAGAGCAACAACTCTGTCGACAGATCGATATGGAAAACAAAAAATGAATTTTCTCATTTAATTGCTGTCGATCAAAGATTTTCTGCAGACATCGTGGAACAGGATGTTAAAATTCAATTAAATAAAATCAAATAAATATTCAAAATAATGAAATAAATCCCTTTTGACAAAATAATTTTATCATTTACATGTGTTGTTGAACGCCATATCTGTCACAGGTGATTTGGCAGAACAGAGTGAACGCATGCAAGCCAACTCAACTTATTTGGCTACAACAAAATGGCTTCTATCCACTGCCAAAGGTCGTAAGTTCCTATAGGTAAACTATTAATATACCTTGGAGCTGTCTTTCAAACAGAACAACAGTAACATTTAGTTCACTAAATTTGTTTTGCGTTGTATCAAATTAAGTATAAGGCAGTCTTACGAAAATACTTTTCATATTGAAGTTCAATTAATAATCAATTTTTGTTTTAAACCAAACCCATCTCTGGCTTGATAACAATTTTTCAACGAAAAACTAGGTAAACGCTCAAATATAAGTATAAGTAATCAACTAAAATGCACTAATTTAAGCCATAGAATATTTGGTATATTTTAAGTAAAAAAAAATTATTCTGACCTTCATAAAACAGATTTACTGCCAATTTATAGAAGACAAGCAAAAAATATCATTTCGAAAATTCTCATTTCTCTCTCGCCCTGTCTGTTTACATACAAAGGAAAAAATTATGATAAATTCTTGTTTAAACAAAAATGTTTTTAACAGATAACAATACAAGTGATAAGAAAATATGTGTATTTCATTTATTAAATTTTAACGAATTTTAAATATTTGCTTCTATGAATTTTTTTGTAAAAAATTTGACTGCCATTAGGGAAAAAATTAAATGAAATCAAACGAAAATGTTCGATTTTGTGCTATTAAATGAAAAAAAAAAATACTTTTTCCCTTCTCCAATTATGCTTTTCGAAATGTTCGGAATTTTAAGTAGATTCTTCCACCAAGTCTTGTGCGTTAAAATAGCTTTAAATTAAAGAGAAGGATGAACAAAAAAATCAAATAAAAATAGAAACACATTCGTCATCATGGCCATGTAAATGGAAATTAAAATTTATTTACCTTTCCCTGTATGAAATGGTGACTTTGTCGAATATGTCGACAACAACGACAAAAACTAAAAGAAAATTTGCACATGACGTACAATTTGTATGGAATATGAGCACAAATTTAAATTCACTACCAATTTCAGATGAAGCGATGACTGACAAAATGAATGGATGGATGGATGAATGGAAGGCTGGTTAACTGAATAAATGGTTGTTGTTGATAATGATGATGATAATTATGATGATAGTGATGCTGTTGCTTTAAGCCAAAGTTGAAGTAACAGCGAATGCGTATTGTAAAGAAATTGTTTCACACTCACACACACACACATATATACACACACTAGCAGCTTCTCTATTGTAAAGTATGTAAATTTTGAATGGTAAAGTTGTGAACGTACATAAGTACATATACAAATTAGTTTGTATTGACATTTGTTTGCTTGAAGAAACAAAAAAATGTAGATTTGAAATTTTTAAGAATTCTCCTATGTATGACCGTGTGTGTGTTTCCATTATATTAAAAACATGACTGAGGCTAGAAGTATAATTCCAAAATTTGTACGAGTATTTGTATTGAAGTCAAATGTATTTTCAAATGTAAAATATGTCACTAGTTCAGGGACGTGCAATTGTTATCACCATATTCATCATTATAATTACCAACATCAACACTGTGACAGCTGTGACTAATAAATGGCAGGCAGATTGATGATTGAAATAGTGAATTAAATGAAATGAAAAATGAATGAAAAGAAAGTTTTGTACCTGAAAAAAATAAGTTACTCGGAGGAAACCTAAGAATTACAAATCTAAGGTAGATTTATTCAGTTTCTTACATAAAGAAAATTAAAACAATATTAAATCACCATGCCAAGATTGTGATTGCAAATCATATTACAATTATAATAAGTTTTTTTTAAGAAAGCCAACTATATACAAATATACATACACATTTTCATTATGGCTCTGAGAATACAAACAATCACGTAAGTTAAATAATTAAGAAAAATAAAATTACTGCATTAAATTAAATTATTAAATTAAATTATTAAAAATAAAAGTTATGCTTAAGCTTTTAAGAACATTGATTTAGCATGGTTTTTCATGTTATTTCAGCATCAAATTTACGTTTCTTCAACTTGAAATAATTTTACTTCTACATGATCCTTCAATTCAGTTTAATGGTACAGAAATATTAAATCAACATGAAATAAAGTTATATCAAAAGCATTTTTTCCTTTTTTGAAAATTACTATAAATCATGTTGAATTAACATGAAGGACATACAAATCAAAATCATTTGCCTGAAAATGAAAAATAAACTTGTTTTCTAAGATTTTAAAACTCAACTTGAGTTCTATGAGCTGAAAACAAAAATTCTTACCTTAAGTCAGATCTCTTTTTAAGAAGGATGATATTGAATATATAAAATAAAAGTTCACTTAAAATGGTTTCAAGTCTTTTTCAGGTATAAATAAATATTTAAGCGAACGAACTAATACACTAAGCTTACTTTTATATTATCACACTCAGCTTAATGGCAAATCATAGCTAATAGATTGGCGTTTTTGAAATGCTACTAAACTATTCAGTTATATTTTAAAAATCAGTAATCAAATCACGCAATTTATAGAAAACTTCAAACATTTTTAACAAAATCGTAAATAAACAAAATTGTCCCATTTGCAATCCAATCGTCAAGAGACCCCGCAGACTCCATTACGTTCATAAAAATACCCCATGTATAGTGGATTACACGCTGGTGGGATGATGGGTTACTACTTCTTCAAAGATGAGACCGGTTAATGGAGATTGTCTCCATGTTCAATTATTATTATTCTGTTTTTTTTTTATATGGATGACATTGATCCGGCTGCTTCGTCATTTTAATAGAATGGCAATCATCACATCATTGAAAGAAAAATTTGTATCGATAAACTAATTTCGAGAAATTGTTCCAAGATTGTGCGTTTCGATATTTCTCTTTCACTTCCCCTGGGTCCACGTAAAGTTACGAACTTGTGATAATAAGTCAGCGACAAATGATTTCTTGAAGTCAAATATTGTTCGTGTTATTTTGTGACATACAAACAGCATTTCTTGAAAAAATAGGCCCAAAAATTTATCATCTAGAATGCGTTTTGTCTAAAAAACCTGCACGAAGTTATTCCATAATTTTAATGCCAATATTAGTTAATCTTTGGACTAAAAAAATTTTTGGAAGAAATTTAAGTTTTTATTTTATTTGTTAAAATTTCAAGCTATAACGGGCTTAGAAAAAAACTCCTTTTAGTACTTTAAATATAATAAATAAAAAATTAAAACTAAAGCCCTTGCAAATCTGTTTCGTTTAAATTCGACATTTTCCTCAATATTTTCTTAATATTTTCACTAGAAACAATAACATTAAATTTGAGCAAGAAATAAAGTTTTAACACAATTTTTACCAGTTTTACTGCAAATCCTTATCATATTCTTCATCTTGTTGAAGCCACAAAATTCCTTTAAGAAATATTTTATTATTAATTTCTTAGTTTTAAAAAAAGTTTGGTCTTTTTTTTCTGCAACCAACGAACGAACATATTATACCATAATGCACTTTAAACTTTTTGTCTTTTGTAAATATTGTTTTAGCTGACTTAAGAACGTCTTAAGACAACGAACGAATGCAGTGCAAAAGCAAAAATATTCTGCTACACACAGCCACGCACACACTACCAAACACACACATACACACACCCACACTTTGTCTTATTATTTCTTACAGGAAAAATACACTCAGGCAAGCAGGAGATTAAAATTATTGCAAAAAAAAAAGTTAAGAATAAAAGCGTGTATAAGAGATAATCACGCACGTTCGACAACTTAAAAAATAATTAGATTGTTTCCTTTGCATTTGTGAGTTTGTCTTAAATAACACTCAGCGCGAGCAATACAAACTTTATGTTGGTACATTCATATGCGTACACGGTATATGAACAGATAAGATTTCACAAGATATTATGAAATACAGGAAGGAATTTGAATATCCACACTGAGAAAATATATTAAACATATTAAAAACTTTGGCGATAAAAAACAATTACTGCCAGTTTATGTAAGGCAATCAAAAATTCTGGTCTGCCTCTTTTTATTGAAAATAAAAAAAATATACTAAGCAGACTAGAATTTTTGATTGTCGTGAATAATAAAGCAGTAAGTTTGTTTTTAATAATTTATTTATTTATTATTTTTTTATTTACAGCCTTATTTATAAAACCTAAAAAGGCTTTATTAAGGTTTTTTAAGAAAAAATTTTTAAAAAATTTGTTGTTTTAATTTCTAAACACAAAATGGTAGAAAATGCAGAGATGCTCAGAAAATTATTGTAAGAAAACAAATGGATTCCATTTTCCTTTCTACTTCAAAGGCTTTGATTTTTAAGCTTAAATTTAATTATCATACAAGGCTTAGTTCAACTCTGATTGAGAGCTTGAAGTAAATTTTATTAAAATTAATGAAAGTGTGTCATTGCAAGACTTGAACTGTACTACAACTGAATTGTTGGAATTTAATTCATTTAAACTGCTGATGAAATAAATTGTTCATCAAGCACAATTGAACCCTTGAAAACCTTATCTCCGACTTGCATAACAATTGTGTTACTTTTAAGATTTGAAGCGAAATTTATTGAAAAACAAAAACCACAATTAAAATTTTTAATTTATTTTTGTTCTCACATACATAAATATTTACTTTAGTGGCCTGGTTTATGCGATTAAGGACTAAAGTATTGAGTTAAAAACTTTTAGTTAATTTTCCCAAAACAAAATAATTTTGAGTTGCGTTCAATGTTACCAAATGTGCAGATTTATATGTGTTTCGCAGTTTTTTGAACATTTGAGCAGTCGTGCAGTTGTTTCTTACAAAAATCAGTTTTTCCTTAAAGTTGTCAGTTTTTACAGTTTTTTTGTTTTTAATATTCTTTTTACTTCATATCAGTGACAAGCTCATTCAAAGCTATTAAAATCCCTTTATGTTTTTCATACAAGTTTCAAAAATTATTAAATACAAAGCAACGTATAAATTTCAATGCGTTCCTCGTTGAAGAACTTGTATCAAAAACGCATAAAAAATTAAAACAATTTGACATTTTCTTTTTGTTTTCTTTACACAATAACTGGGCAGTTTTTCTTCCGAAAAACAGACTTTTTTTATTCGCTATATCCAGTTTATTCATCAAACGCTTATTGCAATGCTGGTTGTGTCGCTCTTGCTGCCAGTGTTGCCATATTTATTTGTTCAAAAATCTTCTAGTCGAACAAAAAAAACTTTTTTTGTGAGCAAAAATCTTTTTCGTTATTTTATTGCATGAAAATGAGTTAAAATTTATTTTTTTCTTGTGAACTATTAAAAATAAAGCAAAATAACACAAAATATTTAATGTATAGAATATGTGTAAGATCATTATGAAGCAAATCAGAAAATTTGTAAGTAGTTTGGTCAAAAAAATCCCTCTATAATATATTAAAAGTACCAAAAGTAAAATTTTTAAAAATCTTATTTTAAAATAAAAATTTTTTTTGTCGTTTCAACATGTCTAAAAACTTCAAAAATAAGATAAATCTTCACATGTGGTAACAGTTCTTGCTGCAAACATCGAGTTTATTGGTATATTTGAATATTGAGGCGTAGGCTTAATATACAGTAATATATCAATATTGCTCATACGCCTGCATTTTGTGAGTTATTGAAACAACCAGAGATCTGCGTGGGTGCATCGTAACTAGAGACGGGCAAATGAAAATAATATATCGATATATATTGTATCGATATTTTTGAACAGTATCGATATATATTTTTTTATAACATCGATATTTCGAATACGAGAAATATTCACTGGACATCCATTAACCAATGATTATTTTATTAGAGCAAGCATTCTTTTTAAACAAAAATGAATGCAAAAGCACTTCCAAGATAAATATAACATATATAGCTATTTCGGAGTATTACCGCAATTAGTATTTAAATCATTTTATTAAGAATTTTCCTTGTTTGTTTCTCATAATTTTGGAAAATTTCCAGGAAGATTCTTATCATCAAGTACTATAAAACCAATTCAGCTGTACCGAATTTTAAATACCCTGAGCAGCAGTCTGTCTAAATATTTTTAATTTGAATAATTTTTTATTAAGAATTTTCCTTGTTTGTTTCTCATAATTTTTGAAAATTTCCAGGAGGATTCTTATCATCAAGTACTATAAAATCAATTTACAGTACTATATTCAGCTGTACCGAATTTTAAATACCCTGAGCCGCAGCCTGTCTAAATATTTTTAATTTGAATAATTTTATTCCCCTAAGATATTTCCTTCAGGGTTTTAATAATCGCGTCCACTTATAATAAATTTAAGTATTGCCAACTCAGAGTTCTTACAGCTTCCCAGAGCTTAGAAGTTTCACTACACTTTCCAACATTTTTTCACCAATTCCCGAAAGATCACGTCAAGTTTGTTTAACATCGAATTATTTACTTAAGGAAACGATTTGATCATTGCAATCATTGTATTAGTGTATTAGTGTCTAAATGTCAGTATCAACTTAAAAAGATAACTTAAAAAATTTCATCGTGAAAATTTAGTCATACAATCATTCAAACGAAATTTTGTATAAAAAAAGCGATAAAAATTTTGATATCAAAAATAGGATTATAAAACAAATTTTTTATGTGAATGAAAATAAATTTGACTGTCACTTAGGCCATTTTATAAATATGTGTGTCACAATAGTCTATATACTTATGAAATAACGTGTGCTTTTAATTTCCCGTTTTCCCGGGAAAATCTTAAAAATTTCCCCAGAATATCAGGCAGACATTTCCCAGGATTTCCAGCCCGGGAATTCCCGTTTACCAAACCCTAGTGAGTTTTCAAAAGAACTTCATTGTAGAAGCATTATAGTTGTTCATTTTTGTCTCTGGCATCGGCATTGGATTATGTATTTATGTAGTTGTATATTTCTTAATAAGCTTAATAAGTTTGTATGCTTGTGTATTTTGCTCTTTATCTAATAATATATGTATTATTCCTATTGTTGGTGAAGTTTTTCATGGCTAAACATTTATAGTAGATCAACTCAGATCTTGTGTAGCAATATATGCATGTATATCTTTAAATTTTAAACTAACGTATGTGTTTTTATTGAAAAATAATCTAGCAAAAATCTGCTCAAATGATACTGCAACTTTTATTTTCTTGTATTTTAATTCACTAAATAACTCATGCACAATTACCTTTTTTAATTTATAAAGTAGATTTTCAGAGACAATGGAGCATATTATTTTTATGTATGATACAGTAGAACCATAAAAAAACTATTATTTTACTATTCTATTTTTATTTAATATCTGTCAAAATCAAAAATGTTTTCTTTAAACTATTCAGTTTTGTCCAATAATTAAATGAATCATTTACTTTTCAAAGGTTTCTTTTGTACTTCATGCAAACAAGATAGTATATTCCACAATTCTAAAACATAAAGCCATTGAATATTTGAAAAATATATATGAAGAGATTTGTACTCCTAAGTGCATTTGCATAAAAATTTATTTTCTTTTTAAGCTATAAAAAAAGAAACACTATTAAATTGAATCTAGTTAACACATATTCTTAAAAAAAAATTAATACCAATACAAACAAACACAAACACACATATATGCATATGCGTATGTGCATTAAAAAGAAAAACTACTTATAAGCTCAGCTGGAGAAATTTAACTGACACACATATTCAGATGCAACACAAATACACACTCATAAATTTATATGTCAGCACACGTACGCACGCACACTCTTAATGAACGTGTTTTTAAAAGGATTACAGTTTGGAAAAGTTCTACATTCTTAATGATGAGAAAAGTTTACACACACATGCAAGTGTGTTTTGCAGTGTTGGTGTGACCGCATAATATACATTTATTTATATAAAAATACGTATGTGTTGTTTCTTTTTTTTCATAATAATCCACACCGGTCATTAACATCTTGAAGAAAATGTTAGTTTTTGTTTTAATATTTCTTCGTAAAACACTTGTCTTGCCTAAATACATAATTACACACTTCAAGCTGCTAAGATTCGTGTTATTTAGTTACTTACAGGAAAATGATGAAACCATTCGTTAATTCGTCCTTTTGATTAGGGTATCAAATATTTAACCATTTATTTATGCTTCCATCCTTCAGCATAATTAGAATGATGTGAGAAATCAGAAAATGATATTTAAAAGCAGGATTAGCATTGCCATTATATCAGAACAAAATATATATACTCATTACTATGAGGTCAATATTGATGTCATCATATTATGATTAGATCATGTTTTGCTTTTTGCTCTCAAAAAGCAGCTGAGTGACACGCATTACCATTATTCGCTTGTACAAAATATGCAATATGGCATGAACTGTGTATAACGTAGCATAGTATTTTTTTTTTTCAACAATTCATGTCGTTGCATGTCGTTGCTGTCCACATCATTAAATTCTGACGGTAATGACTGGAAAAACATCATTTTCAAGAAAATATGAGAAATTCACACCAAATATTGACTTTTTCAGAATGTATTAGTTGTGGGTTGGTATAGTTCTAAGTTCGATAGTCTTGTCTGATAGTGGGCCTCAAGCTACAAATGATTTTTCAGCGAATATACATAGTTATTTGTGATCGTTTCAGCTCCTTTCTGGGTTAATTGAATTTCATGCATCCAGAACAAATATTAGTGTAAAATCACGATGAAAAACTTTTGATTACAATTTATATTAAATTTACTAGAAAAAATCACCCTTATCGGGAATAAAAGTCGAAAATTTTGTTTACAGGAGGTATTTCCCATGAACAAAAAAATGCTGAACAATATGAGCAAATACTCGCAGTACACTGACACAACAGTAACGCAAATTGGCGATCACAATTTAAGGATGATGGAACGCATTTTACGTGATTTTTTATTCGCGAATATGTGTATAATTTTGTTTATGTAAGTGTGTCGGTGTTTAATTGCTTCGTTCATAGTTCCAATGCAATATTCTGCTAAGTCATGTCGGAGGGTCACAGATTCGAATCCTGTAGCTTAAGTTTTTTCTTACCTATAACTTTAGTTTAAAATACATTTTACTTTAAACGACCAGTTAAATCATATTGAACTAAAATTTAATTCATTCATGATGATATTCATTTTGTGTGTATGTAGAGAATCTTTTAAGTTGCAGGTATAAGCGTGTTGACTGCCATGCGATAAATTAAAGGCTAAAATCTTAGCCTGGTATGGAAACTACATATACAATACACAATTATTCTTATGCTTGTGACAACAAATGCTTTCACTTAAATTAAATAATTAATTAAATAAAATGACTACATTAAATTGAATTCATGTTATTTTAACCTGAAATAACTTTAAATGAAGATGGTTTTTTGCGTTGTTTAAATATAAAATTCGCGTTCTTTCAAATTCAAACAACTTTGATTCAATATGATTATTCTTTTTGATTAAAGAGTATTAGACTGTTAAATTAACATGAATCAAATTTATTTCAAAAGGGATCATATTTTTTTGAAGATTACTGTTAATAATGCTGAACTGACATAAAACCCATACGAAGCAAAACCATTGCTGAATAATGTTGAATTAACCTTGTTTTCGTAGACGTTAATACAAAATTTTTCTGAATGTACGGGTGCAGCTCTAAGTGATGGTGCAAGATTAAGCAAGTTGTGGTCTGCGAATAGCGGAGTTTTCATGAGTTTTCATCTTTTACACACTTTCGCAGATAACAGCGATGAATTCAACATATCTGGAGTTTCACTCATCGTGGTTGATTGTTTGCCCAATCAATATATTAAAAGTAAAAAGTAAAAAACTGCGAATAAGCCTTTGAATATTATCCAAACAGAGCAAACAGTTTGATAAAACAATTTTATAATCTTCAGTGTTATTGAATAGTTTATATGTAAATTTTGAAAAATAGACTGAATATACAAAAAGTAGTTGACATTTGTAGCTACAACATCATGGCCATTATCAGTTGATAAAGTTCTAAAGTCACTTCGAAGACCATTTATAAAAATAACATATTTTCCCCATAAAATTGATTGCCTAACCATAACAAAATGCATAAAGACATGCTTAACCAACAATAATCAATCCTCTTAATTTCTGTTAGTTCTAAATTGGACTAATTTTTATAAAATAATTCTGCAAAAAAAAAAACACTGACTTCAATGCAAAGATCTGCACCTGGATTCATTAACTTTTATTACGATAATCGTATAGTTATAATAAATATAACGAAAATATATCGACTTTTCTATTCAGTAATATATTTTAACGATATTTGCTGTCGGTTGGAGAACAAACAAATTGAGTCGCAAAATCAAATTTTGTTGAGTTTTTCTTTATTATTCTTTGTGCTTTTCGCTTATTTTCACATTTTCTATACAGAGCTACCACATAATATTGAATTAAATGGTGAATAAGATAAAGCGGAAGCCTATTGTAAAAAAGAAATTGCAGAATGGCCTTATCGTTATCGCAAGCGAATAAATATGCCTATAAATACTACGATTTTCGGTTCGCAAAAAGTTACTGAATCCAGGTAGTGGGCTCTAATCGTTACATCCGTAATCGTATCGACAATTGACTAGGATTTCAGTACGATCACGTATGTCATAATCCGAAAATAATGTTTTTACGTGGCGAGTTATATGTTCAGGGATGTGATGATTCGAAACCTGATTAAACATTTTTGAAGAAATGTTATGAGGCCAAACTGGAAGTAAACTCTTTAAAAAAAAGTTATACTCTCTTGGTTAAGAAGAAGTACGTGAAAGATAATAATAAATTTTAACGTGTATGTCTCCACCCATATTTTTAAATGTAATATTTTGTGCTTTGTAGAGCTTAGGATATGCATTAAGTTTTGTAAAAATCACTGCAATATAACCACTAATAATAAAATATTGAATTTAAAAGGGCATTACTCCGCCTATATTTCTAAATAAAAGATTGTTTCTAACTTAAAGCTCACGATATGTGGTAAGTTTCTTAAAAATTTTATAACTTGAGCAACAGAAAATATAATAATAAGTTTTAATGATTGTAGCCTCGCCCATTATTTCAATTTTAATATTATGTAATTGCAAGAAACAAAGGTGCTTACTAGGTTTCGCAGCAATAAAATAAGTAGAATATCATAAAATCAAATTAAAAAATGTGTGGGCGCAGCCCCTCCTACCTTTTATACAATGGCATCAATTTGAAGTTATACCATCTCAGAAAAATGAAATAACATTATGCAAAAAATAAAATATTTAGTAGAATTAATAACCTTCTCCTATTTTGAATTCAGTTAAAAATCAATTTAAAGGCTAGATGAATTAAACCACAATTATTGGATAAAATATTTTGGGGTTTGAAAAAATTTACTCAAAGCTTTTACTGTGAAAAATACTAACCTATCGAAAAATCTTGATTTTTTCCTTTCGCTTCTTGCTTCATACAATTCTAAAAAGTCATAATTTTCATTCCAAAATACTAATAATAAAAAAAAAATTTCGCACAAAAAATTATCTTTGTTCATAAAAAAGCTTATTTAAAATAAAAAATAGTTTTCTGATATTTTTTTCAAAAATTCTCAAATTGATGTTATTGTATCAACTAAAATGCATACATACTAACTTCTTAAAGTAACAATATTTAATAAAAATACACTTTTTAAATTTAAACAAACTATATGCGTTATCTAATCATCTAAGTTTTCTCTCTGTGAAGTGTCACTTTGTTATCATGACAGGAGCTTAACTTTTCATTTGTGTCACTGTTTAACACCAAAAACAAATTTTCTCTTTCTATGCAGTAATTTAAAAGCAATCTTAATTATTTTCTAATTTACATTTGAACACTCAATTAAGGTCTACTTAAGCCGGCTTTAAAATTGTCATACGAGATAACTTTAGGATACTCCTAAGTCAAACATAAAACAGCATTAGCAGTATTAAAATTGCAATTTATTGTATGTTTTAAAATTACTTACACACATGTACGTTTCCTTGACAGTAATGCCCATGGATGGTAGAGTGGCAGAATAGTGTGTAATTTTGTACGAATATATAATGTTTGTTTCTTATACATTTCATAATGGAAAATTTATCAATTTCACAAAATTGTACTCGCATGAATAATGTAGACATATTCGGTTGCCATGAATATGTAATAAAATTATAAAAATATTGTTGCAATAATCATATTCAGGCACACACACTCGTACGTATAGCCACAATATGGTTGCATACACCCAGCGAGCATAACGTATATTGTTTGTTATTGTGAAAGTTTAGCCATTTGATTTTAAATACTTTAAAATTGTATTTTATTTCAATATTTGCTCATTTTACAAGTTTTGTTGTAACGCTTAAAGTAGTATTTGAAAAGAGAGTTTCAAATAATTTCTGAAAACAAAAATATTTTACAAATAACTAGTTTTAATATGGCAGGCCTTACAGAGCATTTTGGCATTGTTGCATATCGCAAATCATTTTATACACTAAAATTTTAATTCTTGCGTGCCATCAGTATTTTTTCAGGGTGTTTAAAAAATGCAGCGAAATAGCCGTTAGGCATTTGCTCCCATCTTTGTCGCAATGACGTCTGAGTAAAAGAGAGCATAGTTGTGCTTTGAAATGGTCACATCTTTGCCCTTCAATAAATTCTCAACTTAAACTTTAATTTATACGTCAAATTGACAACTAGAAACAAAAGAGCCATTTTGAAATTATTAAATAAAATCAAAAGAAAATTTTGAAAACATATTTTTGAAAAAAAAACATTTATGTATTTCACTTTCGAAAAAATAATTTACTTATTTTAATATAATATATTTGAAGAAATAAAGTTTGCAAATGAGGTAAATTTAATTTAAAAAAAAAAAAATTTTTTCATTTTTAATTTGAGATCAAATGCGTTTGCTGGTTATGCTTTTATATGGAGCAACATTAATGCAACGTTGTATGTAAGTATATGTTCAACTACTTTTATCCGAATAAGAAGGACACATTAAGCAGCTGTACAGTGAATAATAAAAATTATTTGAAATAATAATAGAAACAAAATAAATTCGCTTTACAGAAAAAGAATTATGAAAAATATAAATATGTGTATAATATTTTCAGTCTTACATTTTAGAAAATTTGATTTGTGGGAACGTATTTTATAGTTCATGTTTGAGACAAACCCGTGATTAATACCATTTAAATTACATGAAGCGAACTCTTTAACAGGTTTGATCCAAATCTAACTCAAAATGAAGCATAAATTTGTATCAAAATTATTTATAAACGAGTTATTTTAAATTGAAAATAAATAAGAAAAACTGAAGAAAAAAATGTATATAATCTAGAATAGTTTCTTAATCGGTCTTAAGTTGAGTATTTTCAATTATTATTTTTGAATGACATATTCTTACATAAGAATTGAAAATGCTATACTTAAGCCCAATTAAGAAATTATTCCGGATTAAAATTCAGTCTAGTTCAATTAAATTTAAATTATCTCACAAAAATTTATATATTTACTAAGACATCCCTTTTCACACGCAAACTTTACTTTACTTACAAAGTCTTAATCCAGCTGAGTGAAAGACAAGTGGATAAATTAATATTTTTCCTTCGATCTTTCTCCCAGCTGAATAAAGACTGTGGAAAGTAAACTGTGCGTGTGGAAAAAGAGTCTAACACCAAAAAATATTTATTATTCACGAATTCTATTTAAATATCAATTTAAATGTAGTTAAAAGTCGTTATTAATTGAAAAATGTATACGTATATATATATTTATTTTTTTATTTATTTATTTTTATTTATATATTATTTCATCAAATTTTGTTTACAATTATATAACAAACTCTTAGTAATTTGATCAAGAAGCTTGCATCATAACCCAATACCATAAGATATATCTAGATATACTAGATGTTTTTGAGCAGAATTACGGCCAATTTTCCATTTTACATAGAACATTATTTTTTTAATACGAAAACATGTAGTAAATTATAGTTTTTTAATATAAATATTATAAATTAATAATAATAATATTAAATTGTAAAGTAAAAACATAATTATATTAAAAATATAATTATATATATATATGGAAGAAAACTTTAAAATTAATTGAAACTAATGAAAATCGATATTTAGATATGAATTCATATTTAAATTGAAATTGGTCAAACAGGCTCTCGGAGCCAATTTCACCAACTTTTTCTAATTATCATTTAATATTTAAATATCGATTTTCATTAATTTTTTTATGACAAAATGTCATTTATATAAATTCATATTTAAATAGAATTGGTCAAACAGGCTCTCGGTCTTTAATGTATTAGTTATGTGCTCGTTTCTTACTAATTAGTCAAACTTTGTTTAACAAACGTTTGAGTTAACCATGTAACAAATTTAAACGGGGTCTAACCGCTCCGTGCTGTTTTTTAGTTAGGGATTAAGAGTTGTCAATTTAGTTAGAAATGTCACACTTTCCTCTCAATTTAGATGTGATATTTTTGAAAATATTTTAAGTAAATTGGGCAACACTTAAAATTAATTAAAAAGTTAATTAAAAAAATACTTCCATAACTTTTTTCTGGGTTTTTGGATAATTAAAAAATAATTAATACCTAAGGACTTTAGAAATAGTGACGTTTCAAAAAAAAAGCAATGTGAGTCCGATCACAGAGGAGATGTGTAAACATCTAGTAATGAAAATTTTTTTTTAAGTTGGAAGTACTTATGCTTTTAGTATCTTTTTTTAAATTAATTAATTAAAAGTATCAAAACTTTCAACATTGTAAATACATATGAATTTGTTGGTTTTTGTTTGTTTTATTAAACTTATTTGGTTAGTAAATGGGCACACTGCAGTATATACATACGTACTGCATTCAAAATTGCAGTAAGCAGTAAATTTACTGATTACTAAAAAAAATTCAGTAAATTTTTACTGCTAATGAAATTTAATTTGCATTACCAGTAAAATTGTAGGGCCGTAATCATAATAAAATTGTAGCAAGTGGCAAAGTTTTTTCATTAAAATTTTGAAACTTTTGTATGAAAAACATTTAGCCACTTGATAGAATTTCATTATGAATACGGGCATTACTACTGATTACTGAAAATTCAATGCACCTCATCATATAACAAATCATTTAGGCACTTTATATAAATTGTAGAAAAAAATTTTAGTAATCAGTAAAAATTTACTGGTTAAAATTTTTTTATTATTTTTGCTGAAATTTTAGTGGTACTGCAGTGCTCGTCTATGGTAAATGCCTTTACTTTTACTTTTTAATTTTAAATTCCTGTGGTTCATCGTTTAGTTGTTGCTGTTCTTGTTGTTGCGTACGAATTGCAATTAAAATAAATTCAGTAAAGTACGACTTTGACTCGCGCAGATTCGGTTTTGATCATTTTTTTTTTTATTCAGGTTTCTTCCTTTTTTAAGTTTTTTCAGTTGCAACGATTTTTTTCAGTTTTATCGCTTTTTTCTCGTTTTTGGCGTTTTTTTTTCTCTTTTTGGGTTTTTTTAATTTTCGCAATTTATTTCATTTTGGCGATTTTTTCATTTTGGAGATTTTTTATGTTTTTTAGGGTTTTTTTCATTGTGGCGATTTTTTTCTGTTTTTGGGGTTTTTGTTTAAGGATTTTTTTCATTTTGGCGATTTTTTTATATTGGCGATTTTTTTGTTTAAGGATTTTTTTCATTTTGGCGATTTTTCCGGTTTTTCGCGATTTTTTTAGTCCTAGAGATTTTTTTTAATTTGGTGCTTTTTTCATTTTGGCGATTTTTTTTTTGTTTTTGGCGATTTTTTTATATTTGGCAAATTTTTATATTTTATTGATTTTTTAGTTTTACCGTTTTTGAAAATTTCAAGAGTTTTACTCTTACGGTTTCCAGCAAGCAAGTTGTCAAAATTACAAAGTCAAAATTGCATTAACTGATGGAACACCCATTGATTTACATTTTTTAAATTTAGTGTTAATTGTTGTAGTCTGTATAAAAATACACTAACTTTTAAAATTTCAAGTGTATATATGTACATACAATTGTATGTATATTACATGGGATTTCAAAATTTTTCGTTGCTCGTTTTGGAACACCCTTTAGTTTTTAACTCTCATGTATTTGTTGTTGTAGTGGCCAAATGTCTACACATTGTGTCCAAATTTCAAGTCCGTAGCTCTTAAGGTTCATTTTCACCTTTGGTGTACGGCAATATACAGAAAAATAACCGGCGGCGGCGCACCGTCGGCTTCGAGCCGGTCGACTTGTTTCTCTGCTTGGTATTGCTTCTTTCAAAGACTAATACACTCATACATAGCTCACACCGATTTGACAATGCAAAGATATCTCAGCAAAGAAATCTCAGCAAAAAAAAACTCAGCAAAGAAATCAAAGTCAAAAGATTTTTACCCCCTAGCGTATAGATGTTTACACATCAAAAATCTAAGAATGCGTATCAAATTTTAAATTAAACGCAATAAACTTTCTTTTCTATTTATTCTAAAACATCAAATCTTTGAAATAATTCCAATTCATTATACACATAAAGATGATTTGACGTGTTCTTATCTCTTTTACTTTTCTCACATTTGTCCTATCTCAGTTATTATGGGTTTCATTATCACTAAAATTTTCGTCGCACAGAAAGGAAATATCTGCAATAAACACGTTTTATTGAAAAAATTCAAAATTTATTTAAAATGTATTTGATTCAATTAAACTTTTGTTTAAAAATATAATTTACTTGAAAGTTGAATTGACACACAAAAACTTTTAGTTGATTTTCGGGGTTTTTTTTTCAATTAAACGTCTTTATTGCAGGAAGTTTTTTTGTTGTCGAATATTGATGTTGGATAATGCAAAGTGCTTTGGATATGATAAAATTAAACTAAGCGGTATCGGTAATTGTTAATGAGAATCCAAAAGGTTTGGTTTTTATTTAACTGCTGATTAAAAAATTTTGAGTATTTTATTTATTTGTACGCCTCCTTTTAAGCAGCAAGCATATGATGCTAACACATTTACAGCGATTGACGGGATTATTTGATCGTCTCCGAGGGACTTCACAAAGCCCCAATAAAATTAGATAAGCCACAGATAGCAGAAACTTACACCCTTTCTCTAAAAGAATTAATTAAATTATAAAAAATTAATTAACTCCCAAGGAAAATTAAATTAAACAGTTTTCTTACAACTTATTTATTTTCAGCATTTTAACAAAACAGAATAATTTGAAAAACGCAATAAAATTATTAAATGATCAAACAGAATTGCGGCATAAACACATTTTCCACGCAAAATGACACAAAAAACTAGCACCAGAAAGCAGTCGAGAGATAGAATCTATTCTATTTTGACAAAGTTTTTTCTAATGCTCTCACATATAAATACTCATTCTCTCGACAATGTTACCATACTTTCAATAAATTTCATACATTTTGCAAACAAAACTACAAAGAAATATAAATACGAAATTAATTAAACAAAAATTAGAGAGCATTTGAAGTTACTGCCGTAGATTTTATTATGGGCTTTGTTAATTTGACAGCGATTTTTCCTGAAGTTGCGGATTTATTCTGTTTGATCATTAAAACAAATTTAAATTAAATAAATTTACTGTAAGTTTATAAAATACAAAAATATTTTTACTTTTGTTTTATAAACAGGCTTTTAAAAAATTTTTGGTGAGTTACATAATTTGATTTGTGTAAACTAAAGGACATCGGGGCTTCATCAGGGGAATTCAGCGGCTTAATGAAGGATAATTGGGTCCCTTCTGGGTACGAAGGTGCCTTTTAGCACCACCCTTCCTAACCTACATAGTTTGATGGTATTTTTGTTTTGAGCATTATTTTACATAGAAATTAAATCTGTATGAAGCGCATCTAAAAATACCACCCACCTTATTGTTAAAAAAAATGTTAATAAGTAATAAAAAAAAAAGTCCAGTTCCGTTAAACCCATAAGGAGAAATTATTTTGATTTTTTTATGGCTCTATCTTCACTTACTTTATTGCCTCCGGTCTAAGTAAAACATACGACAACTTTTCTTACTCACTGTTCGGCAGTTCAAGTAAGTGTGTTAATATACAAAAATATTGCATTTTTAATACACAGACACATGAAAGCATAAGCATAGTTATAATGTTATATGTTGCACGTATTTTTACCACAAATCCCAACGAGTATTGACATAATTTTACAATACGAAGTCCATAAACACATTTACGGCCAGTATAACAGTGAACGTGTAAGAGTATATGTACTGCTTGAAACATAAACTTTGCAAGCACATTAAAATTTTTTCTCTCACTCTCTCTTTCTCTATCACTCTTTCTTCCGCAAACTATCGAAAAAGATTATCGTTTACACTTTTGCTACTCCATTACCCTTAAGTATAGTAATGGAAGCACACACACACACACACATATATTTATATATATATTCAAACTTAAATAAATTGTCCAGCAAAACCAAAATTAAAATGTACACATGACTATAATGGGAAAGGAGCTAGTGACGTACTACTGTGCAAAGTTTGGAAATTGCTCATGTGTTGGTCCAATGGTTAGTTGCTTTTGGTCACTTGGCATTCTCAGCGCAATAAATTTATCACACTGAGACTTTAGCAAAAGAAGTGGAAGCAACAACGAAAAAAAGTCCGAAAATAACGAACTTTGAACAAAATATTTAAGAAGAAATAACCGCTTATGCCAGTGTGTATAAAGGAAACAATCTAGAGGGAATTTATAGTGGAAGCGTCACATGGCACGATCACGTTGTCACACGAGTACCAAAAACTGTATAAAATAAATAAAATTAAAAAGAGTTTCATGAAAAAAGGACTCTGCATGCCAAAAGGGGTTTAAGTGAAAATTTATTGCATTATTATTAACTAAACCAAAAAAATAAAAAAATTAAAATAAAAAAAATTACAAAAATGAAAATAGACATGAAAAATAAGTTAACAAATAGTTGGGCAAACAATGTTGTTGTAATTGTTTTTGCTGATGCTGCTCAGCACTAAAGTTGAAAAGTTTATTTTGAGGCAAAGTTTTATTATTATTCCACTCTCATTTGGCTTCGTGTGACTGAAGAAAATTATAGTGCACTCAGGAGAATGTTTGTGTAATTGTAGACAACTAAACGTGAGTAAACTTTTTCAACTGTATTTATTTGGATATTGAACTGTAGCAAAAATAATCTTTAGTTACTTTAACTTTAATTGGTTTTCCATACAGCATATCGCTGTGTTCTTGGCAAGCGTTACGAGGGTCAGGTGTAAAGTAGCGTTCAGCAAAATTAACAGCCTTTTTTACGAAAATTAATGAGTGTTTTCCTTCTTTAAAATAACGAACGAAACCATGTTTACGATTTTGTAAGAATGAATCATTTTCATGTGAACTTTCAGTTTTCCGCACTCAAAAATTTATGTGCGTAATATTAACTGAAATTGTAAATTAAAATTCTCTTAGAAACAGATCTTTTATTTTTCATTTGAGTATTATTTTTCATGTGATTTCACTTGTAATTTAACCCCCTGTTTGTGTAAGACGTTTGAGTTAAAAATCTTGGCGTTTCTGTAATATATTAAAGAAAAGTTGCACAAGTTTCCTTTAGTCTATTACAAAAACGCCAAGATTTTTAACTCAAACGTTTTACACAAACATGGGGCTAATCACAAAAATCAATTATTTCTTTTAGTTTTTAATTTAACTAACAAAAAAAATAAAAATAAACTACTAAATGCGTATAATCGGATTAACTTAACTTCCCCAAGAAGTAATCTTGATTTTCCTTGTTTCTGATATTTTTACTGTAAAATAATCAAAACCAAATTCAGTATAAGCAAATTATATTTGTTTTATTTGTCATTAATTAACTGTCAAGCAAATCTGTGGCCAAAAGGACAAAGTGCTTATGTCGAGATAAGCTGATTTTGAATTAATTGTATCTTCGTAATATGCATATTTGTAAGTACACCTGGACAAAATCTCAATTAATTTGGGCGATTTTTGAGGAAGTTGTAACATTATGACTTGCGACTTATCTTTTTTATACTTCTAATCTTATTTGGAATAATAGCTTAACTAAGGTCGTGCTTTGGTATATTTCAACTTAACCCTTATGTGAATGGCAAGAAAACACTTTTAACAGCATTGCAAGGTACCGGGGTACCTAAAAGGAAATAGCATTGGAAACTAACATATTTTGTCGAAAATAGAAAAAGAAAAACAAGAAAAAAAAACAAGTAAGACTTCCACTAGATGTTCCAAACCCATTTGTAATGAAGTTTCGACAAACTCTCTAAATTTTTCACGAAGCGATCAGTGGAAGTTTATTTGTAGCTTGTTTTTTACTTATTTAAAAAAAAATATTTAACAATAATAGACAATTATTAATGCTAACCGATTAATTGGTTGCGAATATCAATAAAACCTTAATATTTAATTTTAATTTGCTGTTATAAACTATGATGGCAGTGTTGCCAGAATTCCTCCACCTAAAATGGCTAAATGTAGACAAAAAAATTGCTAAAAATGGCTAAAAACTAGCTAAAAAATTGCTATGCAAAATCGAATGCAAAAATCATGAACTTTGGCAAAAACAAGAAGGTATTTCATATATTGTTTTTTTAAGGCAAATCGGGAACTTTTTTAAAGTAAATAAAAACAATAAATTGAAGTAATAAATAAAATAATTTTTCTTCAGGTAATAAAAAAAAGCTGCGCATATAGTGTAAACTTACAATACTTGCATTACTCCTTCTCTTCATTTGTACATTCTGCTATTAAGTCTTTAAAGTTTTAGGATACTAATCCATTCCTTGCAAAATTTTTGTTTATACTTTTTATTAACTTTCTATTTTTTAAACTTTCATTTAAATTTTGATTTTTCTTGATATTTTCACTCGTGTAAAACAAATATGACCCTTGTTTGATTGATATCATAAACCACCAATTACAGTGAAATCTCTCATAACCGGACACTCACGGTTGCCCTGTTTTTGTCTGTTCATTAGAGGTGTCCGCTCATAAGAGAGTTACACATTTTTTGGATTTCATCGTAGTTGAAAAGTTATTTTAAGAGTAGACTTCTTCAAATTAGATTTGTATAGTTTCAGCTGTTGGATTTCAAATGACTTTCAATGATTTTATTTGTTGGAATACAACAAAGTCGTCTCTAGAAAAATGCTTTGAAAAGGCAGTTTGTGTAAGAAATGTAGCAATATGAATTATTAAAATACACAAGAAACTTTATTTCTTCACAAGTTCGTGCACCGAATAATTTTCCTTTTTCGAACTCGTTTAAAATATAATTTTGTTTTTCTGTAATTGATAAAAAAAAATTTTTCACTGCCATTTTGGGACACCAGCTAAGCAAACAACTTCTTCATATAAACAGCAATTTCTTTGCGTCTCCAACGAATCAGTATTTACATATGCGTTAACCAGGGAACCAGAAATATCATTGACACCAATATAAATATGAATTAGAGTTGAATAAATGCAACTCTTGTTGCCGTGTTTCACCGCTTCTGTGCTTTTATGAGAGTGTCCGGTTATGGGAGTTCATTTTGTATGGAAAACCAATGAACGTGTTGGATCTACAAACATTTTCCGGTTATTAGAGGTGTCCGGTTATAGGAGGTGTCCGTTATGAGAGGTTTCACTGTAGACCTGACAACTTACAAGCACCTTGCAACGATTATAAGAATGCAGTAGCAAATCTTATTGTTACCAATTGAGCCATCTCTTTCATATAAGCTCTTTTAGACTGCTGCAACAAAAATGGCAATTTTGAACCAGGATTTATAGATATTAATGCGAAAACAAAAACATATTACTCTGTTGTGTTTTGTTGGTAGTTAATACACAAAAAAGTAATACGAATGAGTTTGTAATATTAATTAAAACATTTGTTATATCAATTAAAAAATTAATTAAATTTTCACCTATAAACAATTTGATAATATCAATTAAGTTTTTCCACTCAAATTATTTAATACAATTAAAAATTTAATTGAATCAATTAAGTTCTTAATTGAAAATATTAATTGGTGAATACTTTTTTCTGTGAACTTATGTTCCCATGTTCCGAGTTGAATTTTTTTGTGAAAAATCACAAACAAATTTCATGCTTGGAAAAATAGATAAAAAATAGCTAGATTAAAATAAAAATGGCTAAAAAAAGTAGCTAATAGCTAAACTCACTTTTCTTCCGGCTAAATGGGATGAAAAATGGCTAAATTTAGCCAGAAAATGGCTAAATTGGCATCACTGTATGATGGTTACATTAACTTCTAGTTAGTTGCAACAACTGATAGAAAGTCTTTATTTTAACGTAAACGTAGACGAACAATTTTTTAGTTGCCAATACCGAAAATTGGTACTAAAATCCAATTTCTAATATTTTATTCGGTTGTGCTAATCAATCAGTTAATTAGTCATGACAAAAGCATACGCTCGGTTGATGCAATCAATTTAAGTATTGTTACAATCATATCTTTGTTACAATTATGCCCTTATGGCAGTGAACATGGATTATTTTTTAGATTAACAGAAAACTGATAGCGTGAACTGAAATATATGTAGTTAATTCAAATGATATTTTATTGGACTAACCGATTTCCAACCAATCTTTTTTCTGGGTGTAGGTATCCAGGTAACTTGCCAAACTGTTAAGGGTGTAAGATGAAATTTGGACCACCGCGCCTTTTCAAAATAATTTTTAAGCCAAAAAATAATGGGAGTTTAAAATTTTATAATAATTAGGAGTTCTCAAGAAGTTTCAAAATTGTGGACCATCTCTTTCCATAAAAAAATTAAGCTGAAAACGTCTAAGGTACCCGCCTACCATGCCATTCACATTAGGGTTAAATGTATTACTTATGGTGTGTATAACGATGTTTGCTTAAAAAAATAAAGGTTAACAGAGGATTTCCCAATTTAACTGCAATGGAAATAAATTTATGAAAATCGACTTGAACGCTTAAAAGTGCTCTCCTGAAAAATAGTCATAACGGGTGTTTTTTTAGAGGTATAGAACTTTGAATTGAAATAAAACACAAGAAAATCGTTTTAATGTCCATTATTTTGGCTTTATTGGAAGGATAATTTTATGCCATTAATGTTTAAATATGATTTCGGGCATGTGGCCGCCGCGGCTTGCTCGAATAAAGCCAATTCTACAGGTCCAATTTTCAACCACTTTTTCGAGCATATGGGGCCGTATGTTTTTTTTTTTTTTTTTTTTTTTTTTTTTTTTTTTTTTTTAAAGAGAAGTAACACTCAGGCAATTAATGCCTACTACTATTACTAGGCGTTACCTTCTTTAGGAAAGGGATAGTGATAGAAGACAGGTGGTGAAGGAAGAGATAGAAGAAAGCTTCATTCTTTTTACAACTGCTTTTTGCACGCTTTTTAATAATGCAGTGATGCAGCGCCTTCTGGTGTTAAATGAGGCGTATTAAATTTTGAAGCTGGGGTTTTTTTTTAGTAGCCATTTTATGGGTTATTTTACTTCGCCGATGATTTTGCTACACAATACCGACGAAGGAGGGCGCTCTGATGTAACATTAGGATTAACATCTGCTGAAGTTGGTATAGTTCAGTGACCAGTGACTATGCCTTCATCACGTGGCAATAACGCCACGAATGTTGGCTTCCAAGTCCCCTAACGTTTCTGGTTTGTTGGCGTAGACGAGCGACTTCACATATCCCCAAAGAAAATAATCCAATGGTGTCAAATCACACGATCTTGGTGGCCAATTGACAGATCCATTCCGCGAAATTATGCGCTCATAGAATGTTTCCTTCAATAAATCGATTGTGACGTGCGCTGTGTGGCATGTAGCGCCGTCTTATTGGAACCACAACTAATCCACATTCATGCCATCCAATTCGGGAACAAAATAGTCAGTTATCATGTCTCTATACCGGTCTCCATTAACAGTAACTGACTCTCCAGCATTATTTCGGAAGAAGTATGGCCCAATGACTCCACCAGCCCATAGAGCACACCAAACAGTCAGTTTTTGTAGATGTAATGGCGTCTCAAGGGTCTCATGTGGATTTTCTTCACTCCCAATGCGGCAATTTTGCTTGTTGGCGTAGCCATTCAACCAAAAATGAGCCTCATCACTGAACAAAATTTTGCGATGAAAATCAGCATCGAGATCAATCTCATTTTCGGCCCATACACCAAAATCACGACGCATTGCATGGTCTCGCGGCTTTAATTCTTGCACAAGCTGGATCTTGTAAGGTCGCAAGCCAAGATCTTTGCGCAAAATCTTCCATAAAGTTGATGGACAAAGCTCCAATTGCTGTGCACGGTGGCGAATCGATTCAATCGGGTCCTCTTCAACACTTTGCTCTACAGCGGCAATTGTTTCTTCGGTGCGCACTGTTCGACGTCTCTGCGGATGCGTATTATCACATAGAGTAAACGTAGTGCGAAAACGATCCATGGTTAACCGAATTAATTGCTCTGATGGACGATTATGTGGACCATAAAATGGACGGAGCTTGCGGTAAACTTCGCGAACTGAACCATTATTTTCGAAATAAATTTGCACGATTTGCAAGCGTTGTTCTTTTGTCAACCTGTTCATGATGAAATGGCAAACCAAACTAAATTTTAATCACTTGACAGCTGACAAAATGGCCGCCAGTTAAAAAAGTGATGCCAACTTAAAGTTCTATACCTCAATAAAAACACCCTTTATATGACTTAAGCACTTTATCCTTATTGCCACAGAAATTATAAACAATTTTAGCATTAGCTGAATGTGCATTTAGATTTTTTAAAATTAATGCTAAAAATAATCAAAAATAAAATTGCTTGAAACCTTTTTAATTTAAAATAAATTTAAAATAAATATATATTTTTTTTCAAATATATTTAATTTTTTCCGTCGTTGTAATAATTTTGTAAGTGTATGTGCTTTTGATTGTCCTAAAAAATCTCTATTGATATTAAAATGGAATAACTGAAAGCTTTAGAATATCGATGGCTTAATATAAAAAAGGCGTAATTCGAATTTCCGATACTTTACAGGAGAAAAAAAAACTAAATAAAAACTAAAGCATTCACATGCAAGAAAAATTTTTGTAAATTAAATAAATCTTTTATTTTTAATTCCTACTTACTTGGTTCTTGAAGAAGGATGTTATTATACGTTTACTACCAGAAACGTAAACGTTATGGTTTGTAAACGAAACATAAGACAGAAAAGGCTGTAAAACTTTTTTTGCTTCTGTATTTTTCTCTCTCCCTTCGCCCTCTAATTTACTGGATTAAATGAACGCAAACTAGAGCCCTGCACAAACATATTTGAAGTGTAAATACGTCTGGTGTTTTAAATGTATTGCCCGGACACCACACCAAATGTAAATGCTGTCATGTAATATGCAAAGCACGATAGATGTAGTAATTTTCGTGTATATACATAAGTGTTTACAAGTGATGTCGCCAGCATTTCTTTTCCGTAACAAACTTTGGAGAATTTGAAAAAAAGTTCAAGTACTCCAAATACCACATATATCTATTGTGCCTACTTCTTTGATGCTTGTGTGCTTTTGCTAGATTGCGTATTGTACATTTGAGTGTGTGTGCCAGATGTAAATGGTATGCTACTATATTTTTCTTTAAGAAGAAGCAAACACCACAAATTATTTCGTTACGAAGAATTTGCTACTTTACTTCAATGCTTACAACAACATAAGCAAATGGCATGCAAAAAAATCTGTCAGTGCTTATTTTTAAAGACTTCACTACAGTAAAGCATTTGAAACATTCTTTATGTTCTGAACCTTCTTTCAAATGGCCTTATGCAGGGCTCTAACGTGAAAAATAAGGTAAAAGATATTTAAATAAATTTTAAATTTTTCATGTTCTAACGCTGCCAATAAAAGTTTAAAAAATATATATTGTTTCTCAAATATCAAATTTTAAACTCACTTTCTTAAGTGACTTAAGCTACGGTCACAATTATCAAACATTTGCCCCAAAACGCATAACCAACAAACACTAAAGAAAAAAGTTTTGATCTAGACACTTGTTTATCATATATAACAGTTTCGAACACAACTAATAGACAATGTCATAGAATCCAACAATATTGGATACTCCTCAACTTTGCGAATTTTTGTCTGAATTGAAAGACTTTTCATTGGCATTTAGTGGTTACGCTTTTTTGGGCAAATATTTGATAAGTGTGACCGTAACTTTACTGCAATAAAAAATAACTTATAACAAAAAACTATTTATGTGACTACTCACCGGCGTTGAATAGGGATGGGCCGTCAAACGTATACCATCCGCCTCCAAATGTCTTTTAATCACAGATTCTAGTTCTTTCATCGTTGTCGGCGTATCACATTCGGCTGCTAAGATTTCATTGCTACTACTCAATGCCTTCGGATCATTGATCATGACATAAACGAGAGCAGCACCCTTCTCCCGTAATGTTCGCACACTTTTCAACAGTTTACTACGATGCTGAGCATTATTCACGCCAATGGCATCCAAATCGATTTCACCGATTTGCTTGCAAATCTCCAACTCATCATAGCCATTCTCCATAAAACTTTCTGCATACTGATGCAAACCTAAAGCTCTTAACCACTCACAAACGATATTGTTATGTGGCATATTTTCGTATCACGTAATGTGAGGCGGCGGTGTAAAGTCGAGCGGAGCAAAACTAACTTTTGGCACTTTTAGAGCTGATTTCAATTTCGTACTTGTTGTGTTCGCTGACGACGATGTAGACGATGAGGCAGTTGAATTTGTAGGCGTTGCAATACTGATTGATGCCGATGCTGCAACCGAAATGTTGCTTATTAGTGGCGTAGCATTGGCTGTTGAATGGGCTACTTGAGCTGTTGGACAGTTTGTTGCCTTCATAGCATCTATTATTAATAGTTCGTTTTAGGTGGTAATTGGAAAATGAAATAACTGAAAAAAAAGAAAATAAGATAAAAGTGAAATGAATGTACAAAATTTTTTTAGATTATGTTTACGTTAGTAAAACAAGTTGGTTTTTTTGTGGGGGGGAGGAAAGTTGTAGTCAAATAAAGAAAAATCAAATAACAGAATTCATAATGTTCATTACGAATGAACTAGAAATGCAATAAAAAGCTAGGGGAAATTGTAGTTGTTAATTTTTTAATAAATAATAAATCCTTCATTCAAATGCGAAGTTAGAAAGAAGATTTAAGGATTTAAACTGCTGAGTTAAAACTGGCAGAATTTCTTAAGCTAAAACTTCATTAAAAATGCCACAAAATAATTGAGATTTTGCTTAAAAATACGTTTGACTATGAAGATTATAGGAGTGTTATTAATAAAAAAAAAAATAAGCTTATTAAGACTTGAAAACTTTTTTCTTTTAACCACAGAAATTTAAAAAAAATAATAATATTACCAAGGCTTTTGCTATCATTAAATTTTAATTATTAATGCATGGCCTTTGGCTTTATGTACGTCAATAAAATTTTCATATTCTTAAGTGTTAATTTATGTGCAAAATTTTCTTTATATAATTTACAAATTCTTTATTATACAAAAACAATATGTTAATACTATTTACCAACTTATACCGGTATTAAAGCATAAGGTTAAAGTTCAAAATGTGGATTTAGAATCTTAAAATACAAAACGTATTTATTTATGACAAAAACCCTGCAGTTATTTTTCCCAAAAAAGTTCTTTAATTACGTACATATTGGTATGTATGTGTAAATACGTATGTATGTATGTTAAACAAGCATAAATAATAAAATAAAACATACGTGTGCAAGTGTGTGTTAAAATAATTACGGATGTTAAACAAAGAGGGGAAAAAGGAAATCAAGTTGAGATCATAATTTACATTCATAAAGAGGGAGACTATTTAAGAGGCGGAAATTCTTTAAACTCGGGAATTACGGGACGTTTAAAAACAGAATTAACCGAACGTCCACGCCCCTAATGAGACAGCAGATTGTTTTTCTTAGTTGAAAAATATCCAAATGCTTAGCGGAATTTACTGTTACCAAGTACAAAACAATTTTTCATAACGTATTTTTACAACAAAAAAAAAGGGTTAAAAAATTGATTAATTCAAAAAAAATTTGTATCGTGTATTTGTGTACCAAATACACTTCCTTTTTTTTTTAATGTAAACACCCTTTTTGTAGTGTTTTAATGTATTTTGTATTTTCAACAGCGTTGTCAACTTGGTGCGTTTCGCACCATTTTGGGTGCTTTTTGAAATTTTTTGTGCGAAAAATTCCTTAGTTAGTGCGTGGTGCGCTTTTTTTTAAATTTTGGTGCGTTTTTTTAATTTTTGGTGGCGCCAACGCAAATTTAATACAACAATGGGTTAAAACTGAAAAATTTTTGTTGTGAAACTTACTAACTTCCTAATAGTGTTAATTACCATATTAATAGTAATGAAGTTTACAAAATATCACAATTTGAAATGAAATCTGTTGTATGACAACAATAATGATGAAAATATTAGCTTTTTTAGATTTAGTTGAACTGCAGTGAATTTTAATCAGAAATAATTTCTTATTCGGGCTGAAGTCTAGTGATGAATTGTTACAGCAACAATGAAATGCATATAGACAAAGCTGAACAAACAGCAAATAAATTTCAAATTCATAAATATAATTATGACAATATGTCGAATAATGAATTTCTTAATTTTTTTTTTGGTTAAGTTTTTGTTTTAATTATGTGCATATATTGTAAAAGACTGTTTGTTTTTATTGTTATATTTTTAACCCCCGACTAAAAAAAGGGCTGTTATAAGTTTGTAATGTGTATGTGTGTGTTTGTACGAATCCACGTACAGGCCAAATGGCTGGACCGATTTTGATTTATTTTTTTCTGTTTGAAAGGTAACTTGATCGCTATGTTTTAATAAAATCGGTCCATTCGCCTGGAAGACATCACATGTTTTCTAGAAATATTCGGGGGTTTTTGAAATTCTTAATTTTTGTTATTAATATGAATATATTAAGCTTCTGATAAAAAAAAAATTTAAAATATTTGATTAGAATAATAAATAATGAACTTTTATTAGTTTTGAATCCTTTCTATTAATCGTTGATCTCTTTAAAAACTTTTGTAGAGAATTTATGAAATTAAAAAAAAAAATATTATCTGTGTAGTACAAATGAATTTATAGTAAAAAATTTGCCATTAGGTTTTATTTTGTTAACCCTAAACTGCAAAAGCCTGTTTTAGTGTTAAATTTTTAACACAAAAAACATTTACTTTTTATGCAAAATTAATATAATAAACATTTTAAACTAAAAAAAGAAGTTCTAAGCTTGGTGCGTTTTTTTGCAAATGGCGCGTTTTTTTCTCCATTTTGGTGCGTTTTGAAATTTCAAAGTTGACAACGCTGATTTTCAATGAAAAAAGATGAACAATTTACATACAAATTCTCTCAGAGAGCCTCTCTCTAAATACACTATGCACTAAATACACTATACATTATGTTTGCGAGAGAGACGAGGGAAACAGAAACGTTTCTCTTCCCCTCCTCTCTCTCCTAATAAAGAAATAAGCTTAGCAATAAGACTTGCATAGTGTAAACTAGGACTTACTATTATTATAAATGTTAAAGTGATTTTGTTTGTTAGTTTGGTACGCTTTCACGCGCAAAGCACTGAACCGATTTTGAAAATTCTTTCACCAATGGAAAGCGACATTACCTGCGCCAAACATAAGCTGTTTTTTTTTTAATCAGATTCGTAACCGGTTTTTCTTATATATGGTACGGTTTTTTCAAACTGCTAAACCGATTTTGAAAATTTTTACACAAATCCGGCTCTGACCCGGTTTTTTATATTTAGTTCGGATCATTTCCGAAAAATATATTTTTGGGCTGGTTAGAGCAATTTTCATTTCAGGTTTGATTGTTAAAACAGTTTTAAAACCAATTTTTTTCTGTTTTTTAATTTTTTATTGCCTTTTTGTTGGTTTTTATCGTCTTCTTTTTAATATCAGTGAGTAACAAATAACAAAACAATCATAAATTTTAAGTTTAACTTTTAAAATATCATATCAAGGCAAGCGGTGCCGCGGGTAAAAGCTAGTATGGAATAAAATTGTAATAGTGTATATAATTTTTATATGAAAGTTTCCAACAAACAAGTTAGGCTATTTTATTCAATATGATAACACAATCGATACAAGGATACAAGAGGTGTTGTGAACTAAGCAAATATAAAATTTTTAATTTTACTTTAATATCTTTTACCAGCAGTTTTGACTGACATATTGGCTTAGTATGATTTCACAACTATGAGAAGTATATTAAGCAGCTTTAATTAGATTAGTTAGTTTAATCAATATTACTCAACTGTGAAAGATATATTAGTCAACAATTTTTATTTAGAGTTGATTAGTATGTACAACAAGTATAAATGCTCAACTTTAAGGAATTTATTATTCAAGCTTGATTAGCTGAAGTTGCTTGAAATATCCATCAAGTGTGATTAATCATCTTTGAAGAGTATACTTATCAACACACAGTAGAAGATAATTTGTGTTTTCGGAGGTCTTGCTCACTCTGTCAATGCTTCTTTTATAAACCTCATTTTGTGGTGGCATTTTTAGCTTATTTTCATTTTATACTTTGTAACCTCATTCGCTTAACAATTTTTGTAAATAAATGGTAAAAATTAATATTTTTAATGAAAATTTTTCAAATGAAATCTGCAACCAAAACAAATCTGCAAAACAATTTTTAATTGCCTTTTTAATAGTAATAAGCTTTTTCGTAGTCTGTTTCTTTTAATTCAACATACGAAATTCTTTCATTAAATTTTGTAAAATTATTTACTATGTGATTTTTGTAAGCAAAAGGTAAAAATTATATTTTTTCAATGCAAATTCTTAAAGTTAAATCAGGAATCATTTGCAAACAAATTTTAATCACTTTTTAATACCAATAACCTTTTTCACATTTTATTTCTTTACTTCAATGCAACAAATTCTTTAATTCAATTGTGTAAATGTATGTATACACGTGTTAATTTCACAAAATACACGGGGCAAATTAACGCACTCGTTATCGAACGAAATTACGAAATATTTCAACAGAGTTTATATGGAAACATTTTAAAATTTTCGACTCCGTATCAAATGCCGTAATTTGGCACCAGATTTTCTCTTGTTTATCTTGATTATTTTGTTAACATCTTAATAGCAAATATACTAGAGTTGTCCCTTTCTCGCAGAACCTGTGTTACAAATGATTCCAGTTTTTTTCATAAGTCACTTTCTTTAGCACTTCTATCCTCTGTGGTTGTGGTTTAATTTTTGGTTTTTTTATATATACATTTTTTATATTTACTTTTCATTATTATAGACTATTTTGGAATTTAAATTTAAAATAAATTCCGAAATAGTTTATTACTTTATTTATTAAATTTAATTCTTTTTTTGTTTTTTTTTTTTTTTTTTTTTTGTTTATTATACATATATAAACACCGGTTTGGTATTAAAATTAATCCATAATTTTTTACTGTGTATGATCCGTCAAACGTGAGATTTATATTTATGCTCTCATTGACTAGTGAAAAGCGGTAGAGTGAAAAAGAAAAAGAGATGCCAAATCAATTTGTTGGGAGTCATTCGTAACTTACACCATGAACGCGTCTGTTGGTATCGGTAAGAATCAATAATCCCAATTAACCAGATCAGATTAGATCATCCAGATAAACCTAACCTAACCTGAGTCAGCTTACGCAATTATTTTATATTGTCACAGAAATTATAAGTATATTATTGTCCACTTAAGCATCTTATTGCGCTTTCAAAATATCCACCTCTAAAAAGGAAAACCTCAAAACTTATATAAACTAACTGCGTGTATAAATATTTTTTACATGAAACTGCATCATTTATTTATAATTTAAACCAAGTATATCCTGAGGATACTTTTTACATACAAACAAATATACATTAAGATGCTTGTAAACTTATATCGAAGATAAACAAGCAGTACAAATAATTGTAATATTATAGCTTCACACTATTTGTGTAATACAGTATGTAAATATGCTGTACATAAATAGATTATACGCAATTATGTACATATGTAGCACAACATTCATACATACATACATACGCTTAAATAAATATGCATGTATGTATAATGATAATAATATTTAATGCTCTTGTTTTTGTCTTAAGAGTTACTAACTGCTGTTGTTGTTGTGACAACTAATGTAATATTACAGAAAATTGTATTTATGAACAGACACATACATTTGCACTTTGTGCAATGAAAACATGAGCATTTATACTTGCATACATATGTATATAGAAGCACACTTTGGTGCACCCTACAAACATAATAACCAGCGTTTGAAAAATGTTATTTGATTATATCATATCCAAGGATATTCCTAATAATTAATGCAAGCTATACAAGATCATAAAAATCTTTGCTAAAAGAAAAGCCTAGTGTTCTTATTATCCCTATAACTTCCGTTGTCAAATTGCTATAAATGTTGTGAATTTCTTTGTTTGAACTAAATCGCTCCTCTTTGTTTGCTGGGATTGCACATCTTAATATGCAGGTACTCTTTTGTAGATGCATAAATACTTAAAAGTTCTAGAAGATGACAAAATATCTAAGAAATATTTAAAAATTTTTTATTAAAATACAAGAACTAAGAACAGGAATCGAGTTTGAACAGGAGAGTACACAAATATAGTGGAGATATAATTTACAATCACTGATTAGTGAACTTAAAAAAATTCAAGCCGTTCTTTTTTGAAAAGTTGTATTATTCAATTTAAAGTGGCATAAGTAATTGCAAAAGTATATATAAACAGCTGCTTATGTATACTAGGATCGCCCGGTGGTCTAAATTAGACCACTTTATACGTATGTAGGCATGTGTGTACAAATCAAAAATTAAGCACAAAGTTATTTTTTTATGAACATGCCTTTTAGCACTTTTATGCTAAGAATTTTGAAATAACATTTATATTGTGCATATCTACCTTTTAAACCATATATGTTTCACCAATATTCGTGGACGATAAGATACTTAAATATGTACGACAAAAAAATGTTTGCCGTATTTATATATAAGATAATTAAATTTTATATAATCACATTTATATTTTTTCCTTTGAAATAAAAGTTACAGCGATAAAAAATCATTACTAATATTATAAATGTGAAAGTGACTTTGCTTGTTAAATTGTTTGTTTGTTTGCTACGCTTTCACGCACAAGCCGTTAATCCAATTCTGGATATTATTTCACCCATCGAAAGCTACATTACCAGTATATTTTTTATATTGTTCGGAATAATTTTTTTTTAAACTTCAAAAATGTACAAAATAACCTGAAATGTTGTAGCAGTTTAATAACATTTAAAATAACTATAAAATTGGAAAAAAAATTAGTAAAGTGCGGCTTTCAATCGCGCACGAAAGGTTCCATACGGACACTAGATATGTAATACTATATGAACTTTAGCCTATATAATATATAGTTTTGCCATTTTTTCGTTTTGGGGATTTTTTTTTAGTTTTAAAGTTCTTTTTGCTTTTTTCGGTCTTAGGAATTTTTTTAAGTTTGGCGCTTTTTATATTTCGCCACATTTTTTTACCCGTTTAAGCGATTTATTTTGGTTTTTGTCGTTTTTTTCATTTTGGCGATTTTTTTAATTTTGACGATTTTGTTTCATATTTGGGGATTACTTCCGTTTTTTGCGATTTATTTTAATTAAGGAAATATTTTTTAATATGGCAATTTTTTCGTTTTGGCGGTTTTTTCAGTTTTTGGCGATTTTTTTCGTTTTTGTGCGATTTTATAATTTTGGGATTTTTTAATTTTACCGCTTTTAAAATTTCAAGAGTTTGCCTTTTACGATTTCCAAGATACAGATAGTTGTAAAAATTACATTAGCTGATATAACACCCTTTAACTCAAACTTTTAAATTTTAGTGTTAATTGTTGTAGTCTGTATAAAAATCCACTAACTTTGCAAGTTTCAAGTGTCTATATATAATTGTATGTATATTAAATGGGATTCTAACAATTTTAGTTGCTCGTTTTGCAAGACCCTTTAATTTTTAACTCTCATGCATTTGTTGTTGTAGCGGCCTCTGTTTAAATTTCAGGTCCATAGCTCTTACGGCTCTCGAAAAAATAGCCTGTGATAGACAGACGGACAGACTGCCAGACGGCCAGCATAGCGAAAACAATAGGGTTCTTTTTCACCTTTGGTGTACGGAACCCTAAAAAGACAGACTTAGAAATGCTTTTCCAAGAAATAAAAATAATACTTTTGTTATTATTATAATTATTAATATTATTATTACTTAGACTAGCCAAAAATTTTTTTTGCTCAACATAAATTTATTAATCTACCCTCGTAAATGATTTTAAGTCATACACACATATATAGATATTTGATATAAATAAACTAAATATAAATTTATAATATAATAAGCCTGACAATGAACTTATTAACAACAAATATATACACATAATAATAGTACATACAATAGAATGTTAAATACCTGAAGTCAAAATCATTATTCAACGCATTTGGTCTGCTTTATTGCCTCCCAAATTTGTTTATATTGAAGCCAGTTTGAAAAAATTCAATATGTTTTGTGAAGAAAATGTTATACTATTTGTAATTGTCTAATTATTTTATGTCTGTATTTCAAAATCTCAATTGGAAACATTTACAAGAGAATGTTTATATTTACATTTGCCATAAATACGGACGATGCACAGTGCTGCCATTACAGATAAGAAGAGGTCAAACTTTTTACAACAACAATTCGAACTTTTCTAAAAAGTATGCTTTCCTGGCAATGAAGGACAATGGTCTCTTCTAGCAGAATACTTTCTCAGAAGCTTGTAATTTGTACTACATGACCATTTTGTCTTTGTTGTAGTTTTTGGTACTGCATTTTGTATTTACCTTACTCAAATATATTTAATTTTAAAGCATAAGCTTGTTTCAAATGCTTTTTAAAATTTAAAAAATAATTGGGGTAAATGATTCTTAACTGTTATGTGACACGAAAAGAAAAACAGAGACGACTTTGAAGTTAACAAGTTGATTTTTATGCGCCTGAACGCTTTTATGTCGTAACACTTGCAACCCTGGATTTTCGGGGTCGCTGATTACGAATCTGGTATTAGATATTGAGCATTCAAAATGGCGGATTAAATATGGCGGACTATTTTTTGTAATAGTATTGGTTTTTTTTGAAACTCTCAACTTATTTGGTATTAGATTGTAAAAATTCAAAATAGCGGATCCAATATCAATTGCAGAAAAGTTTGTCTCTCTTTTTTATTTTTTTTTTCAAAAAAATATTTTGAAACTAATTTATGACAAAACTAATGCAGTTAGAAAGCTGCGGTTTGCAGCTGCTTTAAGAATCACCAAAAAATTATTACTTTTTTTGTCCCATACAATAAAATATATTATTTTGAATGGCATCGTCGACGTCACACCAAGACGACAGTAAATATTGACAATTGCCTTCTCTTTTCCGGCAACAATTGAAATCTTATTGACAATCTCTTACTAATTCCTAAGACCTTGTAAATTAATGGAGCATGTTAATAGTAGTCTATTTATGTCGAACAAGAGCAGACAAGTGGAAATTTTTACTATCGTCTTGATGTGACGTCGACAGCGCCATTTGCAATAAAGGATTATATTAGGGGTATTCAAATGGTGTGTGTTTGAAAGAAAAACCAAAAAAAAAATTATATTAAAATAATTTAAAGCAATATGATATTATGATATTCACATATGCCTGATCCAGTTATATTTTTACTGTGAGCTTTTATTTACTCTACAAAATAAATTAATAAAAATAAGTTTTCCTCATTCAAAGAATTTCTTTGTCTTAAAAAATTATTTTCCGACTCCGCTTTCATTCTATAATTTTTTTTTTTTTTTTGATTTTTAAATTAAGTAACTGACCCTTAAAAACATTTTTTTCTTATTTTAGTTGTGTAAATGATTGTGCTATTTTATTCCAAAACAGTAACAAATTTTCAATATATCGATGGTCGCATTCCAAAACATGCTAAGTCGACATAACATGTTATGCTGGGAATAGCATTTCTGAATTAATCATTTATTAACTTAGTTTCTTTAAAATTTTGATAGTAATCGGACTATTCTATTCAAAAGTTATGAACAAAAATGTGCTTAAAATAATTTGTGAAGTTTAAAAAATCTCGCTTTTTAAATTTCATGAGTACACTTAGCATGATTTAGTTTAGAATAAAGTAGTCAAAAAAACTAAATTTAAATTTTTCTCCAAACTTATGCCCTAACTCAGTGAAAACATTTAGGACGTTTTTTATTTGAAAATACTTTTGAGTTCTTGTTTTTGAATTCTCTAAATAATTTTCTTCAAAAATGGTTGTGCCTTTGATAATGAAAATTAAAAATATTATTACCATGCCCCTGTGGCTGAGTGGTAGCGATGCTAGCCTCTCAGTCCAGAGGTCGTGGGTTCGATTCTCACCATAGGCCCTGGGTGTTTTTTGCAGACAAGCTAATCGCTTTGCGAATTGTGTTTGTATTTTTAAATTAAAATTAAATTAAAAAACATAAAAAAATAAATTAAAGTATTATATAATAGTTTGAAAAATATATGAAAAAAATATGTGCTGCAAATAATGTTTGGAACAAAATCATAAAGCAAATACATGAACCTTCTAGCATAGACAATAAATAATAATTGTTTTAAAGAATCAAACTGGCGGGTTTGCTTTGTTCATAAACAAGACGGTACAATCATCGAACAGAATTAGGGCATTCAATATGCTATAAGTACTTAGATGACCAGTGTAGGTGAGAAAGGACCATCAGATAGATGCCAAGTTTACTTAGAGGACAATCTTAAGTGTTCTTAGTTACTTTTAACTATGATCTACAACAAATTTATAAAGTTTAAATACACTAAAAATATTATATTGCAATTATTATATGATTAGAAAAAGTCTTAAGTTTCTATCTCATAACATCAATAAGCTTTGAAGGCGTTTATCTCAAAACTTGGTTTTTTTGACTTAGCATATTTTAGATTGGAGCCGTCAATATTTGTTTTTTGTTAACAAAAATTTTAAATCCATTCAAAAATACCGAAATGTATTTATATGCTGATTTAGCGACCTCTCTATCGATTTCCATTCTGCTTGGGAATCGCATCACTAGACTTCAATCAAAAGATTTTTGAAATCCCCTAAAAAACTAAAACTTATAAAATCAAGGATTTTTTTCAATTTTGAACAATTTCTTAGAATAAAAATGCCTATAGACGTCACTTAAACAACAAGCAAACGTAATGGGCCTAATAACAGGTATCGTATTTCGAATACGACTACGACGATTTTGTTGTTTAAAGAAAAAGTTTTGAAATTTTATTTAATCTCATACAAAATCGTCGTAGTCGTATTCGTAGTCGTAGTCGTAATATAACACTCGAAATAAGTCCCAATATTCTTAATTTGACATCTAATAAGTTCTTTGTATGAACTAATGAATTCTTTTAAACTCATCGTTGGTTGTTACCTACAATCTTAATTAATTAGTATCATGAGATTACAATTGATACGGTGCTCATCATAATAAAGCTTGATTTTTCAGTAAATTCACGATTGCGATTTTTTAATGGTCCTTCGAACCGTACTTTATTCAAATGGAAAAAAAACAACCAAAGTTTCCGCTGTCAACAAGTTTTAATCAAACCCACAATATATGATACAGATCGTGCTAAAAAAACATTAAATAGAACGTAATATATATATATATATATATATATATATATATACATACTGCCGATGTCTGGATCTCTTTCTCTGTCTATGGCTCTATAGCTCGCTCTATCTCTTGCTGATACTAACATCCTTAACCTCTCATACATTTAAAAGCATCTTCTTTTAGCAACCAGTAACAAATTCCCTTTTCTAAAAGCTTATTTGTTTAACCTTTTAACATATGCATTTCAAGTTAAAAGATTACTTTCTTCCATTTGACATTTGTTAAACTTACGAATTAACCCACTGTATTCAATTTAGTTAATGTAAAAGTATGTTGGCAAAAGCAAATGACCACTTTATGTGACAGATGTACTTTGGGTCAAACGTTATAAGCAACTTAACAGCAACAACAACAACAACAAAACAATAGAAAATAAAAGAATGTTAAATTACCAAATGCTTTTCTGGTGATCCCTACCAGACTCACAATCCCATTTAAGTAGTCAAAGGCGCACAAATGCAGACAAATGTGTAGTGTCTTAGAGAGCAGACAGGCTGCTGGGCTGGCCAATTGGTCTGTAGACAAACAAATAAGCAAATAGAGAAGTAAAAACAAACAAATTCCTTTTATACTTTTGAATGAGTGTGTGTGTATGTGAGCTGTTAAATCGCCTTACAAACACACATGCTTTTGTAATGCTGTGAAAAATATAATTCAATACATTCCCCAACATTAGTGAGGAATGGATTTACGTGAGTAGGTGTGTGTGTGTGTGTGTGTGTGTGCGTGTGTGTGTGTGTGTGTGTGTGTGTGTGTGTGTGTGTGTGTGTAAACTTATTGGAGTAGTATTATCTCATACAATACCAATTTACTTTTCAGCACAATCGTATTGTACACACAAATACTAGTGTCCTGTAAGGACATTTTACAAATATTTTTGTGGTCATTTAAGTCAAATTTTAGTTGTGGGATCTTAAGTCGAAAACAGATTCATATATATATATATATATTTATAATGCATATGTGTGCATGTATATGTCAATATCGTATGTAAATATTCACTTATTACAGCTACCTGAATTATTCTTTTTTATTTTATTTTTTTTAATACATGTATTTATTTATTGTATCTTCATATGTGAACTAACAATAAGTATTCAAATCTTAAATCTAAAATATAATTATTAGGCCCGACCAGTGTCGGTCATAAACTTAGTGATAGTTATAAATAATACATAAGTAGTGATAATCAAAAAGGAAAAATAATATGAAATAACAAAACAAATATATACACAGAGAAAACAGATTTGTTGTGACAACCGAATTTTTTGCCAATTGAATTTTGGCGGCTGCAGCAACTATCGGAGAATTCTGCTATAGCGACTGAAATTTTCATGTGGTACCACTATATTTTAATTATAACCCTAAACCCAATATTTGCTGCAGCAGAAAAAATTGGTTGACAGTATGGAATTTGAAATAAATGTTATTCTTGCTACCGAAAATTTGGTTAATATAATTAAAACAATATCAAAATTGGTACCTGTAAAAGAAAAATTGGCCTTCCTTGCTGAAATAAAACTAAACAATAAACGCAAATAAAAATACACAATTTAAGAAATTTATTATTTGACATATTGTCATAAGTTTATTTTAATTGAAATTTATTTCCTAATGGTGAAGCATGTCTATATACATTTCTTCAACCACACATTTTGAAAAGCCACAAACCTGTTATCTTATGCACAGACTTTCAAAAACCATTTGAGAATTCAAAAATCATAATATCTTTGAAAGTCACAAAAGTTAATTTTTTAATTTGCTGCTATAAACTATGATAGTAAACTCAACCTCTAGTTAGTTGCAGGAACAGATTGAAAGTTTTTATTTTAATTTTAATATAGAACGAAAATTGTTTAGTTGCTAATACCAAAAGTTGGTAGTAAAATTCAATTCGTAATATTTTATTCAGTTAATTAGTCATGGCAAAAGCATACGCTCGGTTGATGCAATCAATTTAAGTATTGTCACAATCATATATTTGTTACAATTATGACCTTATGGCAATGAAGATGGATTGTTTTTTGGACTAACAGAAAATTGATAGCGTGAACTGAAATATAGTTAATGCAAATGATATTTTATTGGACTAACCGTTTTCCAACCAATCTTTTTTCTTGCTGTAGTAACGGCCTGTCCTACGATGTCACCAGAAATCGCTCGATAGAAAACCTGTACTGCAAACAACAATAACAATAAAAAACCTGTTGTTGTAGCATTGTGGAACAGGCCGTAATATTTTTTAATTACCTCCATCTGTTTACAGTATAAGAAGGTTTTGGGAAAATAGATGCTATACAAATTTTATTTAATAATATTTTTGGATGAAAATTTTCAATTGCGTGTAAAATTTTATAATTAATGCAAATATGTTTCTCAGTTCCCCGCAATTCCCAAAAAAAATTTGCTGTAGTTTTCTTATTTTTCGCCAGGCGCGGATGATATTTTTGAAAATATTTAAAAACATATCCAAGGCAATTATGATTTAAATTCCGCGAGAAGTTTCTCTCTTTTCCAATTAGAATTTTTTTGTTTTCCCTCTTACTTTCTATTAGTTGGAATTTTACCCCGGGAAAAATTACTCCCAGAATTTTATTCATAATTGCCCTCATCATGTCTTAAGGTGGCGCGATAAATTTTTTGGTTCTTTCTTCGAAGTTTGAGAAAAAAGGCCTTAAATTCATTATTTACTATAAAAATTAATCTGCTTCGAAACGATATGGTTCAATTCACTAACGAAAATGTTGAACAAAAAATGTCTTTCTAATTTTTTTTTTTTTTGGTATTACCTTTTAAATAAATATAAATATTGCTTTGTTATTTGTGAAAAAAAAACTTATGATTGAAAAATAATTAACACCCTTTTTTCTCCAAGTAACGGAAAACATTCGAACACAACATGATATAGGGTATTGACTTTGCTCATAGATCAAAAAAAAAAAAAAAATGTCATGGAGATGTGCCAACAGAATTTTTTATCCATATAATAAAATAGTCGATTAGGTCCTTCATGATTTTGGAAGGATTTTGAAGGAGAAGTTGTCCACCACTTTATCATCCAGAAAAATAACTGTCAAAGCAGTGGAACGGGATAAGAGAATCGTGTAGGTCTGCAGGCACGGTCATGACGTCTTTTTAGGGTTCCATATAGAGTACGCACGACTTAACACGAAGTGTTCGTGACAAAAAATCTGATTTCGTAAGTGTTCGGTTCGTATCGTGTTGAGCAAAATTGACACAAAACACACGAAACTTTTTTAGATGTAAAATATGTATGAATGAATTTCCAGTAGCGATAAAATTTAATATTTTGTATCATCAAACAAAAAACACCAGCATATTTATTGATATTGTATGGGCCTCTGAAGCTGAAGCTGATACTATCTGCCACCTCAGCTGTGGTGGCAGATAGTATCAGCTGGCAGTGCCAACTCGGTGACATATTTTAAAAAGCAACTAAATTTTCTGATATTCAACACCATACCAAAGTGTATTCTAAGACGAGCAACGAAAAATCTAAAATCCCATGTAATATACACACATACAATTATATATAGACACTTGAAACTTGCGAAGTTAATGTATTTTTATTCCGGCCAATGCACGCAGTGTGTATATTTACAGGAAGCGCTTAATGGAAGCTATTTTATTGAAATTCGGCATACATGCTGCGATAAGACAAGCCTAAAAACTTTTCATTAAAAAAGTGGGCGTTGACACGCCCATACAATTTCAACCTCATTTTCGTGTACTACGGCTCAGCATATTTAGATATACTATTTCTGTATGTATTATTATCCGTTTACAACGAAACTTGACAAGAATAATTAACAGTGACCAAAAAAAATCTAAAGCTTGGAAAAGTGGGCGGGGTTACGCCCATTAAAATTATAAATCAAAAGCTGTGCTAAGGAGCTGAAATTTAATACACGAACATGTATAGGTGAAAAAACAACAAGAAAACCCGGAAATTTTAGTCAGAGTTGCGGGGCTGCGCCCATAAAAATTAAAAATTAAAAGTTGCTTTTATGAGCTGAAATTTGATACACAAGTAGTTCTAGGTGAGAAACGAACTAGAGAAATCTGAAAAACAAAAAAAAATTACCAGAATGGGCGGGGCCACGCTAGTATTGTTTGAACCTGAAAACTTACAGCCTTATTTATAAAACTTATTAAGACTTTTTAAGAAAATTTTTTTATGCAAATTTGTCTTAAAACCCCTTTATAAAGCTTTAATAAGTTAAATAAATAAGGCTGTTAATATACAGCTTTTAATTTAAGCCATTTTAGTGAAACTTTCCATATACGTTACACGTATACAATACTTTAAACTATAACCTAAATAAGTGGGCGTTATCACTCCCATAAAATTTTAGCCTTGTGTTTAATCTACTTCAGTCTAGCATATTTTAGAAGAAAATTAGCATGAATTATAAGCTCGGCTCACAACAATATTGTGAGTTTAAAATAGTGGGAGGGGTAATGCTCATAAAATTATAAGGTAAAATTCACGCTAAAGAGCTGAAATTTTATACACAAGCAAGTGTAGATGAGTAAACCAATGGAAAAATTTTAAAACCAAGAAGTTGTATCCGCTAAAACGTCAATTCACAGTAGATTACTGAAATTTGGTACACAAATTAATCTAGATCAGAGATCACTTAGAAAAATGTAAGAAACCAGAAGTTTCAATCAGGGGTTGGGAACAAGCACTGTAAACACAAAATTAAGTTAAATTTTATTGAAACCTTTCATCCACATTACACTTATCCAAAGTAAAAATTTCCTGTTTTGAAAAGTGGACGTGACTACACCCATAAATCGTAGCTTTTTCTTTCATGTACTTCGGGTTAGCAGTTTTTAGTCTATTACTCATGTATTTCGCAATAGCTCTTTCCTACAAAACTTTACAGGAATCGTAAGCACTAACAGATATAAAAGTCGGCGGGGCCAGGCCCATAAAATTTTTAAGTAATATTATACTGTAGAAAGCTGACATTTTGTAGACAAATAGTCCTAATTGATTTACTCTATCGGAAAATCCAAAAATTTAAGCACCACCCACCCTATTGAAACTTTGTATGCATATTGGGCATATCCTTTTGATTTATGTACTTTGGCTAAGCAGACTTTAATATGTAGATATATTGAGAAAATAGGCGGGATCACTCCCACTAGAATTGACGCTGTATTTTACATATTTCTTTTTAGACGACTCTTAACAAATTGCGTACACACTGGCGACCCGTTGTAATAGCAAAATAATTCATTTTTAAGGTGTACAATCCAACACCCATCGTGCTCTAACCCATTATTTTATGTAACTATACCATTTTTAACTTTCACAGTGATCATGAATAGAAATAAAACACCCCAGAAACCTTAAGTTTAAAAAGTTTTAACATAGAAAATTTTTCAAAAAGTAGTCAGATCCTCACAAAAACATCAATGTGAAAAAAGGCCAAGTTCCTATCAAAAATTTCGGCCATAAAAAGCAGTGAGACATAAATTTTGACCAAGTTCTTGTTTGGCACAACACCTTTCACTGACATATGCTATGCATTATATACATTTGCAATCGTAAGGGTGTCATACAATTTTTAGATAATCTGCTAACTTGGCAATATGTTTACCCTTCTAAAAAAAGAGAGAATACTGTTCATTTCTTTATATCGGTAAAAATGTCGCTCAACCAAAAAAACATTTCCAAAACTAAAATAAATCGCCCAAAAAAAAAACGAAAAAATCGTTAAAATCGAAAAGCGCCAAAATGAAAAAAAAAATCAAAAACTGAAAAAAATCACCAAAACGAAAAAAAGCGCCAAAACTATCAATCAATTATTAAATTAAAATAAATCTCGAAAACCGAAAAAAACCATAAAAATCGCCAAAACTAAAAAACGCAATAAGCCCAAAAATTAAAAATGAAAAAAAATCAAAATTCGTATAGTATTACATATCTAGTGTCCATACGGAACTTTTCGTATACGAGTCAATGTCGCACTGTACTGTATTTATTTTAGCACAATCATGGGATAATTTGTATTGACTGTCAACAAGCAACGGTGAGTATGACCTTATGCAGCATAAGTGATCAATTTAAAATATTAAATTCAGTAAAGTGCGACTATGACTCGCGCACATAGGGTTCCGTACGAACACTAGATATGTAATTTATTACAAACTTCATCCTATATAATAATTATATAGTCTTGGCATTTTTTTCGTTTTTGGGGTCTTTTCTGTTTTTTTGTTTTATCGTTTTTTGCGTTTTTTCGGTTTTGGCGATTTTTTTAAGTTTTGGCTCTTTTTTTATTTTAGACACTTTATTTTCTTTTTTGGCGATTTTTTCGGTTTCTAGGCGTTTTTTCATTTTGGCGTTTTTTTATTTTGGCGATTTTTTTTAATTTTTGCGATTTTTTGTTTATTTATTTTTTTTTTTTTTTAGTTTTGGCGACATTTTCGCATTTTGGCGCTTTTTTTAAATTTTTTGCGTTTTTTTTCATTTTGGCATTTTTTTTTTATTTTGGCGATTTTTTCGAATTTGGCGATTTATTTTGGTGTTAGAATTTTTTTTTTAATTTTGGCGATTTTTTTCGTTTTGGCGATTTTTTTTAATTTTTGGCGATTTTTTTTCTTTTGGGTTGGCGATTTTATAATTTTCGGTTTTTTTAGTTTTACCGTTTTTGAAAATTTCAAGTGTTTGCCTCTTACGGTTTCCAAGATATAGCAAATTGTCAAAATTACATAGTCAAAATTGCATTAACTGATGGACCACCCTTTAATTTAAATTTTTTAAATTTTAGTGTTAATTGTTGTAGTCTGTATAAAAATACACTAATTTTACAAATTTCAAGTTTCAATATATGTACATATGTTCATACAATTGTATGTATATTACATGGGATTTTAACATATTTCATTGCTCGTTTTGGAACACCCTTTAATTTTTAATTCTCATGTATTTGTTGTTGTAGCGGCCAAGGTTCTACATACTGTGTCCAAATTTCAGGTCCGTAGCTTTTACGGTTCCTGAGAAAATACCGTGTGACGGACAGACGGACAGACGGAAAAACGGACAGACGGACAGACGGACAGCGTAGCGAAAACAATAGGGTTCCTTTTCACCTTTGGTGTACGGAACCCTAAAAAGGGCGCACTTGGTGAGAAAGAAATTGTTCTTTCATTATTAGCGTAGCTTTAAATTTTTGTAGGGGGCTGATTTTTATGAGTAATATTAAAATAAGTAATAACATGCAATTTAAAATAATTTTTAGGGGGGACAGCAAATTTACAATGTAAACATGTGTTTTATCAAAAACAATCAAATCAAACAATCATCACGTCTGGGACCTAATCCCTAGCAATTGATTGTTATCAATATCTCAAGTCCCATGTATGTCAATATTAAAGGAGTTTACTACTCATGAACTATCATCTAAGCAATCTGAGATTGGCACTTAGAAGTTGTGAAGGACGTACAGTGAGACTAGTTCACTATGATCTCGCTCAAATTTTTCACATCCATTTACAAAGTTTTAGTTTAGTTTTTGAAGTTCTACTTGCTTCATTTCAATGAACTTTGCAAGCCAGCCAGATTCAGAAGCCTCCTTCATTTCCTTATAAAATAATCTCTTAGATGTAATAATACTAGTGTCTAAGCATTTGCTTGAATTTAATTATATGACCCTTCAGCACACAAAAAAAAAACAAATAGCCACTCACTAACATACATACATATATATATACACATTTCTTTGCATAAACATACATATGTAGATATGAATGTATGTATGTAGAGCCAGGCTGTTCAAACTGGCACCAGAGTGCCGAGCATCAATTGGATTTTTACACAAACTAGATATACCAAACGGACGACACAATCGTCCGTATTCTAGAATCTATGTAAATGTAAATAATTTTGTTAAGATTCAAAGAAAATTTATGTAAACGTCATAAAAAAATCATTAAAACACAGCCACACACATACTTACATACATATGCAACCATAATTGAATAATGCATGAAATAAAAAAAAACACATAAACAACTTATCAAACAAAAAGCTCCGAATTCGTAACGACTGGTCGACAAAATCTTCCGATTTCGGAACCGAAATATTACCGAAATCGTAACAATTTTTGTATGAAATGGCTGACACGACTTTGCAACGATATTTCGGTACGAAATCGATACGACATGTCCAATCTAATTCAATTTATTGAACTCTCTTCCTTACCTTCCTTCCTTGAGTATTATCGCCATCATACAATCGCAAATGAGAGGAAAAAAAATTGTTAGATCAAAACAAATACTACAAACATACACACGCACTCATGTTTTGTTTCCTTTTTATTTGTAAGCTAATAAATGCGTATGTATTATGTGTACATGTAGTAGTAGCAACTTTAAACGCTTATAGCTCCCAAAATACTAAACCAATTTCAATATAATAAATACTACGTTTATACACGCACAGTTTGCAAATAAATTAACTCACTATTTATACGGCATTGTAAATGTATAAAAACTTGATAGCACTACTATAGAAATGTTACTTATGTTTACATAAAAATTGTGTAAATGTACAAAATAACAAATAATAATTAGTTTTTATTGCCATTATTTGCTTTTATCAATATTTTTTGAGCAATATTTATTAATTTATTGTTTTTTATTGGCAAAAATTTGTAAGTGTGGCAACCTCAAGCATTTTATTTGCAAATAGTGTGTTAATCGCGAATAGTTTTCTGAATTAGTAAGTCGCAATACAAACAATAATATGGCAACAATTTACAGTTTTATTTGAAAATAAGCCAAGCGTATAAACGTAGTAATAGACTCTGCACACTTGTGCAGAAAAAAACTTTAAAACCATACAAATCTTTTTAAAATCAGTGCAGTAGTAAGAGCGTAAAAGGGATTACAAAAAACATGTCTGCCAATTTATTATATAGATAGATAGATAGATGAATACAAATACGCTTATACATTTCTCTCGGTTTTCTCTCTGTGGGCAACTCTGATGTAGATATAAATCTACTTCCCAGATTATATTTAAACGCATATAAATTTTCCTAAAATTGACTTACAGAGGTCAAAGAATTTCTTTAACACTCTTAAGACACAAAATTACAAATAATAACAAGAGCAAAACGAGTAAAGAAATAAAAAAATAAAATAAAAAACTAAACAACATTAGACCAAATTGTATGCGCAGGCATCTTGACACATTAACATGTGAACATAAGAATGTATGTGAACTCAATTTGTTGTATGTAAATTGTTTCCTACTCGTACATACTTAAGGAGTAAACAATTTTAGCTTGTAAACATTATAAAAGATTTACTATGTATTTAAGGTTTTGAAATATTATGCAAATTTTACTAAAACATTTGTTTTTTGTTTGTTTTGTTTCTTCTACATATATTTATATGCTTATTCGGTTAATAGACTTTAGAATTACAAATCCTTATGGATATTATAAGTTAACAGTAGTGGTTGAAAGTATTCGCAAACAACTCAAGGAAAAATTTTTATTTCAAAATCTTTGGTGTTTTTGGGCAGAAAAGGAGATTGATTGGCTTTTTAGTAAAAATTGTACAAACAAGTCTTTTGAAGTTTATATTCATAAGCTTTAATCCAGCCACTAAAACAGTAATATTTATGACCAAAAAGCAACAATTATGTTGAGCTTAGCATCGATAAAATACTACACACGAGATAAAAATAAAGGGTGGTCAGATTTTAAGGGTCGATGTTGATTTTGAATAAAACACAAATTATTTAGGAAATTATTAGGCCCTATTATGAGTTGCATTCGATTTACGATCTTCGCTTGGCATCGAACATCGAAAATCGATTGTTAAATTCATATTATGAGCATCGAAAATTTTGCTGAGCAATGAATTTTCTATCGAACAGAATTAGCTTTCGATGAAGTATTTAATTATGCAAAATTGTTAAGAAATCTAAGTGTCGAACAATCTCTATTTTTAAGTACACAAACACAAATTTTAAGCTGTTTTTGTCGATTTTATTCACAATAACGACGTTCGTTGTCGAATGCTCGTCATAATGCCAAATGAAAATTCGTCCATCAGTACTTTCGACTACAATCGAAGATCGAAAGTTGCTCATAATAAGGGCCATTATCATTTTTTTTATTATGATAATATAGTATGGTTCAATTATGTATAGAACAAAATATCGGCCAAATGGCCGCCGCGACCTCGGCGGCACACCTCTATCCGATGGCCCAAATTTTCGACGACGTTGAGGCATAATTGAGGTTCTATGCCGTTAATGTGCCAAATCATCTCATCCTTTAGCTCTTGATTGTTGCTGGCTTATCAACGTACACCTTTTCTTTCAAATAACCCCAAAGAAAGAAGTCCAACGTTGTCAAATCACATGATCTTAGCGGCCAATTGACATCGCCACAACGTGAGATAGCACGGCTATTGAATTTGTCACTCAAAAGAGCCATTGTTTCGTTAGCTGTGTGGCAAGTGGCACCGTCCTGTTGAAACCACAAATCATATTCACATCCATATCTTCCAGTTCGGTCCATAAAAAGTTCTATATCATCCCACGATAGCGAACATCATTTGCAGTAACTGCCTGAACGTCCTCATTTTGGAAAAAAAAAATACGGCCCATAAACCAAACCAAACGGTCACTCTTTGTGGGTGCATTTGTTTTTCGACAATCATTCTTGGATTATCATTCGCCCAAATGGGGCAATTCTGCTTATTGACGAATCTACTGAGGTCGATTGTGCGGACCGAAAAAATCACGAAGTGCGCGATATGCATTTTGATTTGAACGCCCATTTTTATAATAAGCCTGACTAACCTTAATGCGTTGCTCGATTGTGTATATTTCCATGGCTCAAATTGAATTAGTCTGAAATTGAGAAATGTCAAATGAAATTGCAGAATAAAACTTGACGTTAAGGTGCGGTTCACATTCAACATCGGCCTTTAAAATTTAACCACCCTTTACGAAACATTTTTTTTAAAGAGAAGTAACAGTCAGCCACTGCCTATTACTAGGTATTACCTTATTTAGGAAAGGGTTAGTAATAGAGAAGACAGCTGGTGAAGGAAGAGACACACGAAAGCTTCATTATTTTAACAACTCTGCTTTTTTGCACGTTTTTAATAATGCAGTGTTGCAGTCCCTCTGGTGTCAATGAGACGTATTAAATTTTGTGAAGCTGTTTTTAGTAGCCATTTAATTGGTTATTTAACTTCGCCAATGATTATGTTACGCAATAACGACAAAGGAGGGCGCTCTGATAATACATTAGCATTAGTATCTGCTGAAGCCGGTTTAGGTAAGTGACCAGTGACTATGCCTTCATCACTGAAACTTCCCGACAACAAAATGCACTAATACATACACATCAAAAAAATTCATTGTGTTGTTATTTAATGACTGTTGCAGACCGAGCTCGTGCCCAGGAAAATGTACGAAATTGCTTGAGCTACAGGTTTTGTTCTCTGTAGCTCAAGCATTTAAATTTTTGATTCAGACTTATTATGAAGTACTTTAACTAACTGCTGAAAATGGTCAAGGTTTTCTTACACATTTAAATGAGAAACAGTTTTTATTGAAAGCCATTATTAATATCGAAAGTGTAAATTTTTATATATTATAATAATTTATTTTGACCTATAGCTTGAATAAAATTTATATATAAGGTAAATTTTTATTTAAAGATTCATGCCACTGCTTAATGAAGCATTTAGTAACAATCATTTACCATTTCATTTACTTTTACCTTGAACTGTATGTATGATTATAAGTATTTATGTTTGTATTAGTATTCATGTCAATACTTGCATTTAAACACACATGTATGTATGTATGTATGTATGTGGGAGTTTAAATACCCTGCAGGAGAATAGGCGATAATTGTCTAAAAGCTCCTAGTATAATTACTAGAATAGCAAGAACTAGTGCAAAATGAGTTAAAGTTGTTGTGTAAAATTACTAGTGCTGATGAGTACTAGTATATATATGAAGGCACCACATTGCAAAATAAATTTTAAATGTCTAACAGAGCTCTTGCACTGTATGAAAATTGGTATCACATAATTACTAAAATTTTATCTTGATCTAAAAATAATTATAATTAAATAATTATAATTACCCTTTTGTATTTCTGAATTTTGATAAATAATTGCAAATTTTAAATAGCGTTGTCACTGGGTAACTAAGGAATAAAACCACCAATTTTATAGAATTTTTCTTTACAAAAGAACTGGTAATAAACTAGTCCTAAACTAGTAACAATGGTACTAGTAGTTTTCTAAACACACTCAATGCTAATTTGAGCATTAAGATAGTATAGGAAGGGTTACAGTTGGGAACTAGTGGTGGAGATTTCTGTACTACTAAAATACTAGTTGGACACCAGTTCGTTCTCCTGCAGGGTAAACATAAATGAATGTAAGTATGTGTGTAAGTCACATTTAAGCCTAATGTTTTATTTTTTGTTGTATTTTGAGGTTTTATGCCACATTAGGCAAAGTTTAAAAACTAATTTGAATTCTTCAGTTTTGTGAACGACAAAGTAAGAAGGGACTGTTCTATAATTCTTTAACACTTTACCCTGGATAAAGATTTATAATGAAAAAGTATTAAAATATTAAGCATATTTTAAATATATGAACATTTGTATATTAAATAGAATTATTGCATGTCTGCTGTTATAACCTAAAATTTATATTTGTATAACAATTAGTTTAAACTGATAAATTTCATTTCATTATTAAGGCGTTAAATATAGTGTATGTAGTTGCAATAAAATATAAGTATAATTGTATAGAGATAAATGGATACAATTACATTTGATAAAACAAAAAACGAAAAATTTAATTTTTAAGTGTAGTAATAAAATTTTCAAGGAAAAATAATAGTAACTATAAGTCTTACTTCAGAGTTGCTAAATTCTCTAAAACTTTTAAATTCAGTTTCTATTTGCATATCTATCTATCATTTCTTTTATTGCTTTTTGTCTTGAGAGCAATGGTTGATTTTTTTTTTATTTTTTTGGCACACTGTTGCTCTTTTTTTCTTTTGGTTTTATTCCATGTTGTTACTTTATTTTTTCTAGGCCAATTATTTGCTTTATTATTTTCCGGCGCCTTTTGTAATATTTTCCAACAATTTTATTTTCCAGGCCAACATTTTTCTTAATATTTTTATTTTCAAGTACGTTTAAAGACAAGCTTTATTCGTCAATTGATTAAGTAAATACGCAAATTGAAGGGAAATTCAGTAAATTTTAATAGGTATATATTATTTTTTTTTTTTATCTAACAAATGAAAATGCTAGATTGTAGTTGTGACTCTTTCGGACTAAAGTTATGATGACTATTTTAGTCATCTATGTAAACTAAAATAGTCATCAATCAATTAATGGAAATGAAAAGAATAAAATTCTACACCATTTCCAGTTGTATTTCATAAGTTTCCAATTGTTTTTCAGAAATTTCTAAATATGTTTCAGAAGTTTCTAATTATAGTTCAGAAGTTTCTAATTATATTTCAGAAATTTCTAAATATGTTTCAGAAGTTTCTAATTATAGTTCAGAAGTTTTTAATTGCACTTCAGAAGTTTCCAATTATGTTTTAAAATTTTCTAATTGCATTTTAGAAAATTATAATTGCTTTTCAGAAATTTCTAATTGCTTTTTATAAATTTTTAATTGCATTTCCGAATTTTCAAATTACATTTCAGAAACTTCCAATTGTATTTCAGAATTTTCCATTTTTATTTCAGATATTTATATATATTATTCTGTATAAAATTTTGGGGTTTTTTAAATAAACAATATTTGTAGGAATTATACCACTTTATTGTGAACTACATACATACATTCATATGTAAAAATTTACATTCATACATGTATATGTATGTACATATGTATATGCAGAAGATTGACCAAATCAATTAATCTGATTTGAAATGTTAATGTATTTATGTAAAATTGTTTACTATGTATATTATTCAATACAGCACTTGCAACACCATATACATACATACATATATTATTTATGTATAAATAGAAAATGATTATTGATATATTTTTAATAATATCAACAAAAAAGTATCGGTTACTTGGTTTTCGCACAATATACGTATATATATATATATATTATTGAAAATATGTTAACATACAATACTTAGAAATGATTAGATTTTATAAAATGTAGGTGCACAAAAATAATATATCCACATAACAGTCTGAAATACATTTACAAATTTCTGAAATACAAATGGAAAATTCTAAAATACAATTGGAAGTTTCTGAAATTTTATTTGAAAATTCGGAAATGCAATTAGAAATTTCTAAAAAAAAAAACAATTTGAAATTTCTGAAAAGCAATTAGAATTTTCTGAAATGCAATTAGAAAATTCTAAAACATAATTGGAAACTTCTGAAGTGTAATTAGAAACTTCTGAACGATAATTAGAAACTTCTGAAACATATTTAGAAATTTCTGAAAAACAATTGGAAACTTCTGAAATACAATTGGAAATGGTGTAGTTATATTTAAATTATTTTGTTCGAACTTATTTATTTCTTTGTTTATTATTAGCTTAAGCTCAACTTCGTATCATAATGTAAGCCAAATTACATGTGATATTTTTTAAGCAAAAAACTCTATTAAAGACAAGTTATAAATTACACTGTGCTAGTTGAAAAATGTAACAAGCGGGGGCACCTGGTGGCTGCATCTATCTTGAGTACATTGAATCCAATGGTGCTAACCATATTTTTAAGGTTAGCTCTTGTTTAAGAGATAATTAAGATTGAAAACTTGATCAAAATCACCTAAAAATCAAAAATTTTTCCAGTTTTATACTATTAATTCATTTTTAAAACAATTAAAATAACATATGGATGGACATGCATCCTAAAGACATTTTTGAAAAAATAAAAAATAAAAAAATTGCCCAATAAAACAAATTGCCCCAAAAAATGGCGCAAAAAATTCGAAAAAAAATTTTAATTTTTTCCAAAAAAAAACTTTATCAGGACGCAAGTTTATGACTACATGTCTTTTCAGGCGATATATATCGACAGGTTAATAAATAGTAGAAAATTAGGAAAAATTGTGATTTTTAGGTGCTTTCAAACTTAATTATTTTTTAAACAATGATTAGCACCATTGTATTCAGCATACTCAAATTAATGCCCTAATTCTGTTCGACGAATGTATCGTCTTGTCTATGGACGAAAAAAAGCCGCAGTTTTAAAACAAATATTATTTATTGTCTATGCTAGGAGGTTCGTGTATTTGCTTTATGATTTTGTTCTAAACATTATTTCCAACACATATTTTTTTCATATATTTTTCAAACTATTGTATAGTACTTTAAATTAATTTTTATGTTTCAAAAAACAACTAGTTATCAAAGACAACAACTATTTTTGAACAAAATAATTTAGAGAATTCAAATACAAGAACTCAGAAGTATTTTTAAACAAAAACGTCCTAAATCTTCTTACTGAATTAGGGCATAAGTTTACCCACTGGGTCACCGGCTTCCTGCAAAAAAAAAGTATTGAATTCGAGCACAGTGTTATTTTAACAAACAAAATCATAACGAAACAACACACTGTCATCATCCGCTTTTGTGTTTTTTCCGCTGTGTGAGGTGTCAGCTTCAGCTCTATATCGTCAATTGAAATGCAAAACGAAAAATTCAAAATTACATGTTAAATTGTTAGACCTTATCAAAGCAATCAATCAGTAGTATTAAAAATTAAACTATAAGTATTTTACTTCAGTCGCTTGAGTATTTATGTTAAGTTTTTTCCCTTTCCAATAAATTTTAAAAAGTGTAGTCACGTGAGCTGGCATTTCAACTCACGATATACATTTTTTTCAATGCAAATGGAATATGTGAATTGTATTAATTTATCGTACTTCAATTTGTTGAAAGCTTTTATGAAATTTAAGCTCAAACTTGCCAGCCTTAACTACAACAATCTTGACAATACATTGTTCGTTCTCACACTAATCGTTAAATGGGGCTATTGGGCGAGGACATTGATAATCGTTAGCACTAAACGCATCAGACATTTGGCTGTTTAAGATCTATGTGGGATTTGTCCACTCTATCTCTGCGTACGAAAATTTTAAATATACAATGCGCATATAAAATCAAAACTTTTAGTACGGCTTGCGAAACTTGAAATGCTGCCAACACTGGATGTTAAATTTATTCTTGCCCAGAACGATATCCGGTCATATACTCTGGCAAAGTACAGGCCAATAGCCACTATCTATTGAAATAAGAAGGTGCAAATAAAGCTGGATTGGTCACTTTCTTAGAAAGCATTAAAACGACCACACTAGAATTACCATAGACTGAAATACGCAAGGAGAGCGGGAAAGGGGTATGACCAGCTCATACATGGAAAAGATAGATTGTGGTTGAAGTGGGCAACAGCATCAAGAGTTGGGGAGAAGTGAGGACGTTAGTATAAAAGACAGATATTTTTAATTAATTAATTGAAGCCGTATAGTCCTTGCAGAAACGGCAGGAACTTATTATTATTATTATTATTATTATTGTGGATTAAACTATATATACAGAAGTCTACTTCTTTCCCACACACATATAAATGTTTTAATTCTTTATTTGCTAAACTGAAAGCTTTTCATTTAAATACATTTTCTCATTAATTTTAAATGCTTTGCATGTGATTTATAAACTCATCATATAATAATAATAATAATTAAATTTGTAATAAACGTTTTTGTTGGCTGTTGCAATTTAATAAGTATTTATGTGCCTGCATTAAACACAACTCGTCGGCATATGCCTGTTTTAGTGTGGCATCGTTATAGTGTGATAAGCCGCGTTGCAAGAGTAAAAAGTAAATGAGATTTTAAAAATATAATACCCAACATTTTTTTTATACACCAGCAACCGCATACAAAGATTAACTCTATTAGAGTTAATTAATTTTATAAAAATAAACACACTTTTTTACAACAACACAAGTAATTAATTATAAAAAAAATATTAATGAAAAATATTTTTTTTGAAACAAAAACAATTGTCATATAATTTTCTGTCTAGACATGGAAAATTTAGTATTTTCAATTAACTTTGTATTTTTAGGCGACCGTGTTTGCTGCAGCTTGTTTTTATTGTTGTTGTTGTTGTTGTTTTTTCTGTAGCTGCAGTTGATGCTATTGTTGTTATTGCTGTTGTTGTATTTCGCAAACGGCATTGAAATCAAGTGCAATGCAATCCTTTGCATTATGGCAACAGTGGAACCTTATTAATTCAAGATGCAGGGAAAATTTAGAAAATTTCAAGTCTGTTTAAGATATATAAAAATTTTGAATCAATTATGTAATCTTTTTAAGGTTCCGTACACCAAAGGTGAAAGGGCACCATATTGTTTTCGCTACGCTGTCCGTCTGTCTGTCTAAACGTCACAAGCTATTTCCGCGAGAACTGTAAGAGCTAAGGATCTGAAATTTGGACAGAGTATGTAGAACTTTGGCCTCGACAACACCAAATAAATGAAAGTTAAAAATTAAAGGGTGTTCCAAAACGTGCAACGAAAAAAAAATTAAAATCTCATGTAATATATGTATTAGTCAAGAGGTTGCCGGTTCGACTCATCCCAAACATCTTTAAATTAAAATTTAATAAAAAACGAAGTTCTAAAAAAAAATTAAACAAACAATGAAACAACACATTAGAATTTGAAAAACAAATTCATTAAAAATTTTTGTTTTCTGTTAACAACTCAATTGTGAATAACACAATAATTTTAATTAGAAATAATTGAGTTGATTTTGTTTTCTTATGTTACAAATGTTTGTTTGTATTTACAAAAATCGTTGTAGGTGCCTTTTTAAATATTTTATTTGTATTCACAAATAAATTAGTTGTATTTACAATTCTTTTATTTTCTGTGTACATAAAATTTTATGTAGATAGAGTCTATATTGTTACGTTTTTCTCTCTATAAAAACGCTTTTCCGTAGATCCGAAGATTTGCAAATGAATACAAGAGCCGAGTGTAGTAATTAGGGTTAAGAGTGATACAAGTTTTATTTACAAATACACTTAAACTAAATTACTCAAGAGCTTAAATACACTAATACAACTTAAACTAATGAATTACACACAAATATTCACAACTGGTTACCACTACGCCTTCCTCGCTGTAGTTTGCACACGTCTCTTATCTGGCTGCACAAGTATTCACGTGACACCTCTCTGTCTGCTGCTCGTCACTTACGGCACTCACTCTGCCGTCACTCACAGTTGATACACCAATAAAGACTCACTGGCTTTACTTACACCCTTATACACGTCTATTCGCTGCGCTGTTCCCTTTACTCCAGTCGACACGATAGACTCCACAATAATCTCAATTCCACGACAGACTATTTATTATTAATTCACAACTGTCTAACGAGTTCTTAACTTCACTACTTTCTGATTAGCACTAACTATAACTGTTCGCGACTGACTTACAACTGCAACTAACTAACTCATTGGATGCGTCACCTCTATTTATATTTCACAGAAATTCCACTAGAAGTTTCAAGCAATGTCTAGACGATCATTATCATCTTGTATGCTGCCTAATTAAGTTCATGTGGTAACTATGTACATACATGTGTATATGCGTACGTGTGTACATCATTAACTAAGCAACACACGGTGGTTGTTTATCTTTTGCTTTTCGTTTGAATTGGCATGTATGTATGTGTACAAATATGTGAATCTTCTTAATAAGCAGACGCTTTTGTTGTTGTTGTTGCTTTTGCTTGTTTAGTCAAGCTAGGCATGCTTATTAAGTTGTTGGCTACTTTCTAGACTATTCTTTGCTTTGACCCTGTAGGAATATTTTCGCGTAGCATTTACATTAACCCTGTTGGAATATTTTTGTGTAATGTTGCTTAACATTGTTGACGGCTATTTTCGTAACACTGCCGCCCACTTAAGCCTATTCGTCCCGAATAGGCACATCATCGCCTTTCTTTTTCTGCGTTTTCTAAACGCCTTGTAGTTACGCTGGAGACGACTACCTCTTCCACATTTGTCGGCTTTAGTTCTGGCTCTGCCTCGTTTCTCAACTGGAACTTGTATTGCCATACGCTGGAGATGACTACTTCGTTGACATTTGTGGCCCCTGGTACTGACTCTGCTTCCTGTTTCCAATACAGCTTGCCTTGCCTTGCACTGGCGATGACAAGTTCTTCCACATTTGCAGCCCATGGTACTGAATCTGTCTGGTATTTCTACTACAGCTTGCCTTGCCGTACGCTGTAGATGACAACTCCTTCCACATTTATGGCCTTTGGCTCTGACTCTACCTTGTCCCTTGACTAGAGCTTGCCTTACCATTCTACATTTATGGCCCTTGGCTCTGACTCTACCTTGTCCCTTGACTAGAGCCTGCCTTACCATTCTACATTTATGGCCCTTGGCTCTGACTCTACCTTGTCCCTTAACTAGAGCTTGCCTTACCATTCCACATTTATGGCCTTTGGCTCCGACTCTTCCTTGTACCTTGACTAGAGCTTGCCTTACCACACGCTTTAGGCTCCGTATAGAAGTTGTCTTCTTCTTCCTGACTGCTTTTATGCTACGCGCTTTGTATACGGTAGCATTTTCTTTACCCTGAGCAAGCGATACCATTTCACCCATAGCTTGCATAGCTTGTTTCTCTGTTTCACAGACCACATGTACATCTTCTACGTCACTAGCTTCATTTTCTTTGCTGAAAACTTCTGGCTCACGTCCAACTTGTTGACACTGCCCACTGCTAATTTCATCTTCTGCCTTCAGTCTTTGGTCAACGTTTTCCTCTTTGCCAGAAATGTCATCCAAGCCAGTATTCTTTTCATCAGATTTACTGACTTGCATTTCTACATCACATGCCCGTCTTTTTATGGCCTCAGAAATTTCTTGAAGTTTCTCGTTTGTGGCCTTAACTTCAGCTAAAACTCTCTCGTTGTTGGCTTTAGAAGTTTCTTGAAAATCAGCCTTCATAGCTCTAGAAGACTCCTGAATTTCAGCCTTCATTGCTCTAGAAGACTCCTGAAGTCTCTCATCCATTTGGCCTAGAAGTTTGTCGTTGTTTAGCTTAGAAGACTCCTGAAGTCTCTCTTCCATTTGGCCTAGAAGTTTGTCATTGTTTGCCTCCATTTTCTCATTGCTTGCTCTAGAAGTTTCTTGAAGCATTGTTTCCATTTTACTCATCATAGCAGCAAACATTGCACCAATGTCTGTACTGGTTGCCGCTGTACGAGTACATACCTCAATTTCTTCTTTTTCATCGAACTCATAAGTTTCAATGTCGATATTGCGCCGCTCTAACTCTTGCAGTAATCTCTCCTGTAGTATTACCTTGTCACCAGTTGTCGTCAATTTCCTCTTACTCAACTCTTGCTTGAGTTGATCCACGTTAAGCTCTTGAAATTTCATCCCTCCTCAAAAACCAATTGCTACGTTTAACCTTTTCAAACGTGTGAGATTCTCCTTTTCTTATTACTCTTGCTTTTCGCTTAACCCTTTTTAAACGTATCGCTTGTATTTGCAAATCCCACTTCTGACACCAAATGTTACGTTTTTCTCTCTATAAAAACGCTTTTCCGTAGATCCGAAGATTTGCAAATGAATACAAGAGCCGAGTGTAGTAATTAGGGTTAAGAATGATACAAGTTTTATTTACAAATACACTTATACTAAATTACTCAAGAGCTTAAATACACTAATACAACTTAAACTAATAAATTACACACAGATATTCACAACTGGTTACCACTACGCCTTCCTCGCTGTAGTTTACGCACGTCTCTTATCTGGCTGCGCAAGTATTCACGTGACACCTCTCTATCTGCTGCCGTCACTTACGAGACTCTCTCTGCCGTCACTCACAGTTGATACACCAATACCACTTTGTCTGCTGCTTGTCACACACGGCACTCACTCTGCCGACACTCACAGTTGATACACCAATAAAGACTCACTGGCTTTACTTACACCCTTATACACGTCTATTCGCTGCGCTGTTCCCTTTACTCCAGTCGACACGATAGACTCCACAATAATCTCAATTCCACGACAGACTATTTATTATTAATTCACAACTGTCTAACGAGTTCTTAACTTCACTACTTTCTGATTAGCACTAACTATAACTGTTCGCGACTGACTTACAACTGCAACTAACTAACTCATTGGATGCGTCACCTCTATTTATATTTCACAGAAATTCCACTAGAAGTTTCAAGCAATGTCTAGACGATCATTATCATCTTGTATGCTGCCTAATTAAGTTCATGTGGTAACTATGTACATACATGTGTATATGCGTACGTGTGTACATCATTAACTAAGCAACACACGGTGGTTGTTTATCTTTTGCTTTTCGTTTGAATTGGCATGTATGTATGTGTACAAATATGTGAATCTTCTTAATAAGCAGACGCTTTTGTTGTTGTTGTTGCTTTTGCTTGTTTAGTCAAGCTAGGCATGCTTATTAAGTTGTTGGCTACTTTCTAGACTATTCTTTGCTTTGACCCTGTAGGAATATTTTCGCGTAGCATTTACATTAACCCTGTTGGAATATTTTTGTGTAATGTTGCTTAACATTGTTGACGGCTATTTTCGTAACAATATTATAGACACTTGAACCCACTGTTTGTGCAAGACGTTTGAGTTAGAAATCTTAGCGTTTCTGTAATAGATTAAAGAAAAGTTGTACAAGTTTCCTTTAGTCTATTACAAAAACGCCAAGATTTTTAACTCAAACATTTTACACAAACAGGGGGTTAGTCTATTTTTATACAGACTACAACTACAGGGTGGGCCAAAAGAAACCAAGGGGTGTAAAAGTTTAATAACTTTTTTGTTTATTAACTTTTTTTATTTTTTCTTTCAGATTATATAATATACAAAATGGAAATTTTTTTACACTAAGTATGAAAAATGATGTCTCTTAAATGACCACCGTTTTCAGCTTCGCACTGATGGGCTCTTTTTAGAGCATTTTCCATAACATCTTTCAAAACTTGTGGCTGTAGCGTTCGAATTTCTGCAACAATGTTTGCCTTGAGTTCAAGGATTGTCTCTTGTCTCTGGCTTGTTCACATACACTCGCTCCTTCAAAAAACCCCAAAGAAAATAGTCGGGTGCTGTCAAATCTGCCGATCGCGCTGGCCAAATAATTTCCGAATTTCGAAAAATTATTCGCTCTCCAAAAATTTGACTTAAAAGTGCCATTGTGTCTCGGACAGTATGGGCAGTGGCTCCGTCCTGCTGAAACCACATACCAGGTCTGTTTTCAAGAGCAGGACGTAAAAAATTTTCTATCATAAACCGATACCGCTCTCCATTTACGGTTACAGCACTTCTATCTTCATTCTCGAAGAAGTACGGCCCAATGACATTTTCAGATGTGATCCCACACCATACTGTACACCTGATGGGGTGCAATTGGCGTTGATTAATGGCTCTTGGATTTTGAGAACCCCAGAACCTACAGATCTGCTTATTAACAAAGCCATTCAAATGAAAATGAGCTTCATCACTCATAATCAAATTTTCAATAAAGTTGATTTTATAAAATTCTATTGTTCTGGTTCTCTGTTCAGTTGTGAACCTCTCCATTATAAATTCTCCAAATGTTGTCTATATAATCTGAAAGAAAAAATAAAAAAAAATTAATAAACAAAAAAGTTATTAAACTTTTACACCCCTTGGTTTCTTTCGGCCCACCCTGTATTAGCAATAAAATTAAAAAAAATCTAAATTAAAGGGTGTTCTATCACTTAATGTAATTTTGACTGTGCAATTTTGGCAAGTTGCTGTATCTTGGAAACTGTAAGATACAAATTTTCAAAAACGATAAAACTAAAAATCCCTAAGTTACAAAATCGCCAAAAACTGAAAAAAATCGTTTTGGATACCCTTTAATCTTTAACTCTTATGTATTTGGTGTTGTAGCGGCCAACGTTATTCATACTCCGCTCAAATTTCAGGTCCGTAGCTCTTACGGTTCTCGAACAAATAGCCTGTGACGGACAGCAGACAGACAGTTGGATAGACGGATAGCGTGGCGTAAACAATAGGGTTCCTTTTCACCTTTGGTGCACGGAGCCCTAATAAATGGCTAGATAGATTTAATTAAGGCGCCTACTCAATAGCAGAGACGCTGCTGCGATACTGTAAAAATTAACGAAACCTAAATTAGCAGACTTAAAAGAAAAATTAAAAAATGTAATTCTTCACCCTATGTGCGCTTCCTTCAATATCTCTTTATTAAAAGAAGGTAACACACATACGAGTACATTTGTGTTTAAAGGCATATTAATTGCATGAGTGGCTACTTTTTTTAAGCTTACTTGATTTACAATTTGTCTGCGTTGAATAGAAACTTCAAGTTAATTACAATTATTGACGTTTCACTGTAATTTTGCATAAAAAGCAAATGTTACAATTGCACATGGTTTTGAGACAGAAAGAATGCTTTCCAGGCATAATGTCGTCATAATATACAAAAACAACACAAAAAGTATCATTAAACAAGGATAGTTTCGTTTCATACGACTGAAGTAGAGTGGGTGGATGGGCGCTGGGTGGTCGTAGAATATAACAGATCCTTAGTGCTTTCTGAATTTTATTGTTGCCATCGTAGTCGCCGACGTCGTCGTCATCATCCTTATGTAAAGAAAACAAAGACATTTGAATATGTTGTGAATTACCTTCCTGCTGCTTTGTTTTGCTTGTTGCCTGCTGCTTGAAACTGTCAGTCTCTGTGTTTGTGTATAATGCAAGTGCCATATAAAGTGCATTTTATATGCACACAATGAATGTAAAGCAGCAGTGCCACACTACCGACTTTTAAAGTGTTCCATGGCAAATAATTTCTGTGTATTGAAAACAGTATACACGCATACATATGTACATACATATGTATATTTACAACAAATTTGTTGAAGGTTTCGAGTATTAAATCAAGAAATATTTGCATACTTATATATACATAAATACATATATCCCAAATACATATACACACATACTTGTATGCATATATGTGCGTGTGTTAAAGTATATAAATAGTAGAAAATAAAAATTTTAAAAATATATTCTATTCTTGACATTAAAATAAAACTGATGCGACCTACAATGATTTTGTGACTCCTCTAACTTATCCAGAGGGTATTGTGCCTTGCAAATGCATTTGCTTTGCTTGTGGTTGTTGGGGGAATTGAAGTCGCATTTGTTATAATTTTTTTAGCATTATCTGGGGAACATTAGACAATTTATGAATACCACTTTTGTTAAGTATGCAAGTTTGTAGATTTTTTTATTTTTTGAATAGTAAAATAGCAACAAAATGCATTTGTACTTGCTGGTGTAATCTACGTTTTCAAATTGTACGCATACTTAAGGACTTGAAGGCCTGCAAACACATTGCTATGAACCTAACTGATTTTCCTAGATATATAGAGCTTAGAAGCAAGGCTGTCAGATTTATTTTCACCTTTTTCGCCAAATCCAATGTTCAATATCGCCAAAATCGCCAAATTCCACTTTTTTAGTTTTTGACAATGAAATACATCATATATATTTTATAAATTATTAAAAATTTATTTTATAAATTATAAAAATTTAATTTGTTCCAAATCGCTAAAATTCGCCAAAAAAAAATGGGAAAAAATCGCCATTATATATATTTTGCTTTTTTTTAACGGGTGTTTTTTTAGAGGTATAGAACTTCGAATTGAAATAAAACACAAGAAAATCGTTTTAATGTCCATCAATTTGGCTTTATTGGAAGGATAATTTTATGCCATTAATGTTTAAATATAATTTCAGGCATGTGGCCGCCGCAGCTGGCTCGAATAAAGCCAATTCTACAGGTCCAATTTTCAACCACTTTTTCGAGCATATGGGGCCGTATGTTGGCAATAACGACACGAATGTTGGCTTTCAAGTTCCCTAACGTTTCTGGTTTGTTGGCGTAGACGAGCGACTTCACATATCCCCAAAGAAAATAATCCAATGGTGTCAAATCACACGATCTTGGTGGCCAATTGACAGGTCCATTCCGCGAAATTATGCGCTCATCGAATGTTTCCTTCAATAAATCGATTGTGACGTGCGCTGTGTGGCATGTAGCGCCATCTCGTTGGAACCACAACTCATCCACATTCATGCCATCCAATTCGGGAACAAAATAGTCGGTTATCATGGCTCTATACCGGTCTCCATTAACGGTAACTGACTCTCCAGCATTATTTCGGAAGAAGTATGGCACAATGACTCCACCAGCCCATAGAGCACACCAAACAGTCAGTTTTTGTGGATGTAATGGCGTCTCAAGGGTCTCATGTGGATTCTCTTCACTCCAAATGCGGCAATTTTGCTTGTTGACGTAGCCATTCAACCAAAAATGAGCCTCATCACTGAACAAAATTTTGCGATGAAAATCAGCATTGAGATCAATCTCATTTTCGGCCCATACACCAAAATCACGATGCATTGCATGGTCTCGCGGCTTTAATTCTTGCACAAGCTGGATCTTGTAAGGTCGCAAGCCAAGATCTTTGCGCAAAATCTTCCATAAAGTTGATGGACAAAGCTCCAATTGCTGTGCACGGTGGCGAATCGATTCATTCGGGTCCTCTTCAACACTTTGCTCTACAGCGGCAATTGTTTCTTCGGTGCGCACTGTTCGACGTCTCTGCGGATGCGTATTATCACATAGAGTAAACGTAGTGCGAAAACGATCAATGGTTAAGCGAATTAATTGCTCTGATGGACGATTATGTCGACCATAAAATGGACGGAGCTTGCGGTAAACTTCGCGAACTGAACCATTATTTTCGAAATAAATTTGCACGATTTGCAAGCGTTGTTCTTTTGTCAACCTGTTCATGATGAAATGGCAAACCAAACTAAATATTAATCACTTGACAGCTGACAAAATGGCCGCCAGTTAAAAAAGTGATGCCAACTTAAAGTTCTATACCTCAATAAAAAACACCCATTATTTAGAACAAAGTAAAAATGATTATGAACATAAAAAGGTACAACTTTTGATGTAAAGAAGCTTAGTATTAATCAAATATTGGGTATATCTATGTACATTTGTATGTAATTGCAGTCTTAGTACATGTCTAAAACGATTTTTACTTCATCGTCAAGACATTCCACATTGTCTTCTGCTTTTGAATACATCGTATGGGAATTGAACTTTTCTAACACATCTTGCGAAGGTATGAAAGAAGTGCAACATGTGCTATTTATATTCATATAATTTATAACTCGTAACAATGCGTCAAGAAGTTAAGATTGCATGATATTTCAGAAGTGCGTTTTTGTTTAGCTCATTATTGAAAATACCCTTTCAACGCACGCATTACAGCCAAAGCAAGTTCTTTAAAATGGTACGTACCTGCCGTATCCTTATAATCATACACTTTTGACCAAAACTGATTTTAGTTAGATGGAATATCACCATTAAAATGATCTTTTCAATCCACAAACGGTAATTTTGTCCATATGTTTCATAAACATCTAGCGGCATGTTAGAATTCATAAAAATCTTTAAAATATCTTTGACAAAAACAAATTTTGTTTGTGATAATGGATTGCAACATTTTATAATCGAAAAATGTTCGTAAACTTTAAATATATTCATGTTTTCAGGAATTCTATTTATTAATTATTTCACGAGCATTTTTAAATATGAAAAACAATATTCTCGAAGTATTTCAATATCTTCATCAGCCATTTCAACATTGCTTCATTCAGTTTCAAATGCTGACCCAAAATTAAATTTCGTGGGAGAAAAGTGTTTGGTATATTTATAGCTATATATAATAACATTGGTTATCAATTTTCGTCACATAATTCCTTGTATATATTTGGGGCAGTCTTATCATTTACGGCTGTTGAAATAAGTAAAAAATGATGTTTAAGCTCCACCTATTGCTCCAAAATTCGTCTTATACCCGCTCCATAAGACAACCAAAGAGTTGCAGAAATTTGCACAAGTTTTTTTAAAACGGTTGCTGTCAATACCAGTATTAAATATTCTTAGCACACCATCTACACAAATAGCATAATAAAAATAATATTTAACGATTTTCAAGCCAATGGCTCATCAAAAATAGCCAACAAAATCGCCAACTTTTTTATAAGACGCCAAAATATCGCCATGTCGCCAAATCGAAAATTAGGACGCCAAACTAGCCTTAAAGTCGCCACGTTTGGCGAGAAATCGCCACATCTGACAGCCCTGCTTAGAAGTGCTTTATTTATTGTGAGTGATATAGTTTTATTTTACAGGGCTTGCTTTAATTTGGAACGATTTTCTGGTATCTCCAGTAATATTTAGTTGATAAACATACAAATTTCTTATCATTGGTATCTGTAAAAAAAAAGATAAAATATTTGCTGAACATTTGAAATCCGTATTTACTCCAAATAAAGGTGCTGGTGTTGTTCATTTGATGAGTGTAGTTGCTCTATCCCCTCGATCGTTAAAGTTTAAGGCGCGTGATGTACAAAAACTAATTTCTGAACTCAACCCGAAGAAAGCTGCGAGTATCGATGGAATTAGTAATCATATGCTGATGAAGTTGCCTCGTATTGCAATTAGAATCCTGTTATTCATTTTTAATGCCATTTCATATCTCGAGTATTATCCACACAGCTGGAAGCTTGTCAAGGTCAAACTGATTCCAAAGCCAGGCAAATAGCTTACCAAGGCTGAATCATATAGGCCAATAAGTTTACTGTCAACAATGTCAAAGCTCTTTGAAAAGTTACTTATGGCAAAATTATCTTCAATTCTAACTGCCCAGCAAAAAATTTCAAAAAAGGTAATCGAGTTTGGAATTAAGCATTTTTGGTGGAAGCACTTCCCTACTTGAATACCAACTTAATGATTTTTACAAGGCGTGTGACTAAAATAATCGATTCTTGAGAAGTACTTACATTTTTTTATTTGTCAACATTTCACGTAATCTATTTCGTCTAAAAAAATCATTCTCTTCATTTAGCAACTTGCACGTCATTTTTTAAAGTTTAGGTAATGTGACTTGTAAGCGACTAATGAAAATTGGCAATCAGAAAAATCAGTCATTAGATGGCAAGTAGCATCAAGACTACTTCTCTTGATTGTTTGTTATGAACAAGAAGTATTGTCGACATCGCTTGTAAACACTCATATACACGTACACCAATACATTAGTCGTGCTTGGCTTATAATGCGCCAGCATTTATTATTGGTTTAGTATAATACATGCGACAAGAATACATTTAAAACACAAGAGGAATTAACATTTAAAGACTGTTTACGCAGGTCTCTAATACCTACCAACAAACATTCTCAATCTTTTGCAAAGTTACATTTTTGCCCGGAAGTTTTCTATAGTGGAAGGAGACTTTATGAGTATGTCCGAAACTATCTCATCCGATGAGCCACAAGGGAGTATACCGGGGCCAGTTTTGTATTTAATTTATACCTGTGATATTCAAACTTCTACTTTTGCCGATGATACTTCCTGCCCTAACTAGGAATCCCGATATCTTTAGGAACATGTTACCCAACTGGAACTGTACTTAAACTTATGGAGAACTAAAGTAAACGAACAAAAGTGTGTTCAGCTAACATTATCCTAATACCTACCAACAAACATTCTAAATCTTTTGCAAAGTTACATTTTTGCCCGGAAGTTTACTATAGTGGAAGGAGACTTTATGAGTATGTCCGAAACTATCTCATCCGATGAGCCACAAGGGAGTATTAGAGCTGCAAAACTATCGATAGTCGCTCCACTCGATAGTATCGAATAGTTTTATAAAAGTTGCCACATAAACGACATTTGACTCGAAAAAAATCCCGAGTCCTCAACATTTTCATTAGTATATAAAAATATATCAAGCCTTTTTTTCGATTTTATCGTAAGCGGCATATTATCGAAAATATACTTTTTTATTGAACTTAAAATTTTATGGGCCTACCCATGGTTTAGAATTATCAAAATGCGAAAATTGTTGATAACTTTTAAGACACTGGCTGTAAAGTTTTATCGTAAGCGACAATTTTAACCTTCTTCTAAAAATTTAATTTTTATCGCATGCAATTACATCGTCGATTAGGCTGGAAATGTAGGTATGTAGGTACAATTAAAAAAAAATTTATAGGAAACACGCTAGGGTATGTCAAAATAAATCCGAGACGATTGGCGGCCGTCGCGAAATTAATCTTTGTGTCGGCGATGTTGAATTTATTAAAATACTTGTGACTACTATTTGTCGAATAACACTTGGATTTATAAATAAATTCATATACATACATATGTATTTAAGTACTTATGTATACAGAAGCAGGGATGCGATGTCATATTTACAAATTGTACTAACTTTAAAAAAATTTTTTACTTTTTTCAGTACGATTGTACCAAATTCTTTATTTATATTTTTTTAATACTTGTACTTGTTAATTAACTAAAAAGCAATTAACAAAACGCCAGAAGGTACAAAAAGAATATTGGTTGCTGGGATATGAATATAAAAGTAACATTTACAATATACTACGTTTATAACCTTTTTTTATTCGATTGTTCACAGTAGATGAAAATATTCGGCTTCTCTCCTTGGTACGAAAATAAAATTTCCACATTTGCAGATGAATTTGGAATAAATAACATTCCTCCAGCAATTCTTTAAGTACCGGAAAACATCGTTTGATTTACTTAATTTTCTAATACCTTCGAGCTAAAGATTAACCCCCTTGTGCAAAAAATAAGTGAAAGTTAAAACCGGTTTTTCTATGGAAATTTTTTTTAATGTAAACTTCAAGCACGAATTATTTTTTGCATAAGGGGGTTAATATATTTTAATGCTATTTTTGGCATGTAATATAATATAAATAGATTCCAGTAGTGCTAAATGGGTCATTGCGGTGCTACGGTACTTTTGGCATTCAAATAGCGCTAAAATTATACAATTGTACCAACTTTTCCATCGCTGTACAAAGGCTTAAATCAACTACGGATAATTTGCTTCAAAGCTGCCGGCTACTGTTTATTGACTTCGATTATTTTTACTCTTTTAATTACTTGTTTTTTTTTGCCGATAGTATCGATAGTGGAAAAAACTATTGATTTTTCATTTACAACAAAACTATCGATACTATCGATAGTACTATCGATAGTTTTGCAGCTCTAGGGAGTATACTGGGGCCAGTTTTGTATTTAATTTATACCTGTGATATTCAAACTTCTACTTTTGCCTATGATACTTCCTGCCCTAACTAGGAATCCCGATATCTTTAGGAACATGTTACCCAACTGGAACTGTAGTTAAACTTATGGAGAACTAAAGTAAACGAACGAAAGTGTGTTCAGCTAACATTATCCTAAGAAAAGATACTTTCTCGACCATTAGAATCAATTATGAAATTCACATGTAAAATACCTTGGTATACGCCATGATCGAAGGCTTACATAAAAACACCACACTGACTCTTAGCTAACGTAAATGAAACTAAAATTAACTCAGTTACATTGACTGATTGGTAGAAATTATAGCTCAATCTAAATTGAAAACTCTTGATATATAAGTCGCTTTTGAAAACTATTATGTGGTACTATGGAATTCAACTATGGGGCTCTGCTTCAGCTTCCAATGTAGGGAGAACAAAATTTTAAAGTTAATAACGTCGGCTCTACGGTACATTAAAAATTCAAATTTACATCGTGATTTAAATATGCCACTAGTGACTGAAGAAATTGCAATATACGCAGGCATATACTTGACAAAACACGAGTCCCATCCTAATCTCCTTGCTTGTAATATCTTAAATTTTACTGGACACATCAGCTTAAAAAATAGAGACACTATGGCTCTATTACTCAACATCCAGATGAAACTTCTTGAAAATGTTTTTGTGCTTACTATGTACAAGTACAATATTTATGTATTACAGTACAACTTCGATAGTCCGGACATGCGCCAGTCCGGTCACTCCAATAATTCGGACGCTTCTACATTTCGGACAATTCAAACTTTTTACCTCCACAATCCGGACAAATTTTTTTTTATGCAAGAACAAAAACTAAAGTCCAAGCAAAACAAGCGAGTTAACGGGAATTTTTCCATTGTTTTGTTATTCGTACTTTGATTTACATTTTTCACTGTTATTACTTCAATTTCGGTTCATTATTACGCAAGCGTGTTTGTTTAATTCCATTCGAAGTGCCATGGTTTTAAATAATAAACGCAAACATAAAACACTAACCTTACATTAGAAGTGTGATATTTTACAATGTCTTGATAAGGGAAAAACTATTAGGCAGGTTGCCAAAAATTTTCATGTTCCTAAATCAACGATTTATGCATTTAAAAAAAGTTGTAATGGATGCAAAAACAAAGATCTCTAATGCAGATGCAAAGAAAGCATTTCCAATTTGCATTCAGGCAAAAGGCACAAATCAACCACCTCCACAAAGTTAGTCAGCACAAAATAACTTCGTTTTTTTAATATAAACAATGAACAACGCATTCTCATTGTGAAATTGTTTTACCAAAATGGTGAAAGTTTTGCGGCTACAGTTCGCAAATTTGTGATCAATTTGGGGTCACAATAATGCTCCAAAAGAGTCAACTATAAAGAGATTAATGGATAAATTTGCTGAAACTGGGTCTGTTAGTGATGTAAAGACAACAACGCGCCTTCCACCAGGTCGATCGACCGAAAATGTCGCAGCTGTACGTGATGATGTCCCTCAAACGCAGGTCAAGCGCAAACAGTCAATGGTGTTCGGTATCGTGAAATGATAACCAGTTTTTTCGTGCCTAGAATTGAAGAAATGAATGTGGAGGGCATGTGGATTCAACAAGACGGCGCCACATGTCATACAGACAGAGAAACAATTCAATTGCTACATCAGTCATTTTCCGGTCGTGTTATTTCGCGTTTTGGAGATAGATGTGCGATTGCTTTACGTGCGTACCTGCCATTACGGCATAATCTCACGTGTGCCAAAGCACTGGGTGTGGGTTAGACGCCAGACCAACGCACCCATGCACCCTATTAGAATGAACCTATGGCCCACTCCATAAGGCACATAGGTTGCAATCTTTGAATATATATATTTATCCCTGTACTATATTCAATTACCTTGCTGAGCTATCTAAACTCTGCTTCTATGTCCGTGCCCATAGCAGCTTCTGTTGAATGGCAACAGCACCTAGAATAGTGTCTGGCTGACCGCGTCAGACCAACCACTAGTATTGATTTCACACTGTGAAGCCAAGACTATTCTCACTGCGATTTTGGTAGCAACCACAGCCACCACGATAATTCTCTGGCCTCCACGCCAAGGTGTTGTGTATACACCCATAGCGAGGTCCCCATGAGAATTCCTCAACCATTGCCGGCACAGCTCAACCACTCATCCGAGATGAACCCATGCCTGTGTCGCCAAATAACCATTGCCTACTCCACACATACCAAAATCATCCTTTTAACCCCGTGAGGTAAGACGAACTCGGCATTTTAGCAAAGGAAACTGACGACTGCTACATGCACTCAACTCTAAGCAGCTCGGCTGTCGGGCCACCGGCACCCGTGGCACCAGAAGTAGCCTCTGGTTAGACCTCGAAGTTCCACCACAAGGACTTCACCTCTATCGTCTTTTGAACTCAGGGGCAGTTCTAGGTGACGCTGCACCTAATTGACATCAACAGGACCTGTCTTCCTTTTGTTATAAATATGTGCACATCCTTTGCTCTGTTTGTGTTCAGAGATCGGGTAGTAACATATAAGTTCTATGGGTAACGTACCAAAGGTACGTCAATGGAAAAAGCCACATCACTCCAGCTCGGGCCCCGGGGTTGCCACACCTGTATTCTATAATACGCCCCCCCTGGGGGAGCGTTTTGGAGACCAGAATTGGCCGCCCAGATGGTGCGATTTAACACAATTAGACTTTTTTCTTTGAAGTTTTTTGAAGTCGGTGGTTTACGCGAATAAGCCGACGACGACTCAAGCCTTAAAAGAGGAAATTGGACGCTGCATTAATGAAATACCGCAGCATTTATGCAAAACGGCCATTGAAAATTCCATTAAAAGATCGCCTGTGTGCCAGCAAAGCCGCGGCGGCCATCTGCCCGATTTGTTGTTCCACACATAACCTCATTTTGTCTACTTTACGATATAATAAAGCTTCACGATTTTTTTTTTATTTCTGTGTTTTATTTAAAATTTAAATCTTGCGTTCTTGTTGGAACACCCTTTATCATAGTATGTATTTATGCATTCAATTCACTTAGATTATTTTAATATTTTCAACTGCTATAGTCCGGACAACTCGTTAATCCGAACGAGCCTAAAACTATATGTATCCGGATTGTCGAAGTTGCACTGTATTAATTATTATCACTAAGTTAACGTCAGATATGGGTCGGACGGACCTACTAATTATATTTAAACTTAAGATTTGAATACTTATTATTTTTTCATTTTTGAAGATACCATAAAAAATTAACTCAAAAAAAATGGTCTTTTGAAGTAAAATTACAATGAAAATTAAGCACAAAAGAAAAGGAAACAAAAAATAGGGAGTATTTAAATTTACTTCCAGCGATATTATTATGGGTTTTATTAATTTGACTAGATTTTTCTGTTTGATCATTAACTATTATAGGCCTGCGTAAACAGTCTTGAAATGTAAATACGTCTTGTTTTTTAAATTTATTGTCGTAGCATGTATTTTACTAAAGCAATAATATATGAAGTCGTTTAATAAGCGAAGCACAATGTATGTATTGATGTACGTGTATATGAGTGTTTGCAAGCGATGTCGCGAAGATTTCTTGTTCATAACAAACACTCAAAAGAAGTAGCATTGATGCGTGTATACTTGTTATTTTGCATATTGTACGTTGGAGTGTGTTTGTATGTGTAAGATGTAGTTGGTGAGCTATTATGTGTTTAAGGGTGGGTTTTTTAAAGAAAGCGCATACAAATAATGTCAATGCATGTGTGCGTTTGTATGTGCGCAGAAAAATAAAAGATCAGACACCTAACGTGTGTGCGTATATACATTCATGACGTTTGTATACGCGCCCATGCGTAAGCATCCCACATTCTTCCGCCACGAAATATGTTCTATTTACTCCTATACATGCAATAACTGAAACAAATGTCTTGCCAACAGTGTTGTTTAGCGTTTGTTTTAAAAGATTTCGCTGTAGTAAAGCATTTGAAAAATCCCTCATGTCTTAAAATTCTTTTAAGTAGTATTATGCAGGGTCTAATGTGTAATCATTTGATTGTCTCTGTAGCTTGTGAGAAGATTTTTACATCGAGGGAAATTAAACAATTATTTTAGTTGGCTCATCTTCCGCGGGAAATATTTAAATATATAAAAACTAAAATCAACCTAAAAATCATCATCCATATGTACTTAAACTAAATAGGAAAGGTTTGTGTTTTATTGCGCTTAGCGTTAACGTTTACGTTTCCTAACTAAATAAGAGCGTCAAAGTTGTGTCATTTAATGTTAACTTATCTTATATTTAATAATGTCATGTCTTTTCACTACTGTTTAAAAACTGAAAGTAGAAACAACGTTAAAAAAGTTATTGCCACAACGCTTTTAATTTTGAAATATGAAATAATTAGTTAAAAATAAATTAGTTAAATTGTTAATATTTTTTATTTTTTACTTTTAATTAAAAACTCTATTAATTTTGTTGCAACTACTTTGAGTAAAAAGAACTTTAATGTAAATGACATTTAATGTGCGGCAGATAGACAAAAGTGCAGACAGATGGATTGACAAGGAGTCAGAGAGACACACAAACAGGCAACCTTGGCCGCAAGCAATAAGCGATTATAAAAGCAAGACTGGCTGTTGTGCATCTGTGTGGAGTAAAATATTCTGGAAAATATTGCATGTTACTTTGTAGTTTTAATGTTGTTGCTGTTGTCGTTTCTATTTGTAACGGTGTAGTGACGTTACAAAAGCAACTGATGACGACGATGTCGACATTGGAAGTGCACGCTGCAGGCACAAAATAATCATAATAACAATGTTGTAGTAGAAAAAACGTAGAGTCAGTCACTGTCTTAGCTAACAAATACCGGTGAACGAATTCACTAGCACATCTAAGGTGTACATAAAGAAAACTTAATATAAAAGGTGTTCAAAGTTTATTGTAAACAATCTTTGTGCATATGAGCATATCGAAAATATCATAAAAAATATTAAACTATAAAATTCTGGGCCTAGGCTTTGCTTAAATGTTATTATAATATTATATTAAAATCATAATATTCTTTTGGGCCATTTTTCTATAAAAACTGAACACTGCTATTGTGTTTCTTTTTTCTAGAGATGTCATTAACTGAATGAACATTGGTTTTTTCAAAGAGAGTTAAAATTAAAACTGCAAAAAGGGAACATTAATAATTGTACAATATTTGCTTTGAATAATTCTTTTAATTTTTAATTTAAATTATAGTTGTTGTCATAGAATGGTTATTAATATGTTGAAAAGCGGGTTATATCTAACGAAAAATTAATGCATCCATTGCTGGCATTCACAATGCAACTCAACCCAACCCTTTTACATTAACGTTTACTTAAGAAAGCCAGTCACTCCATTTCAAGTCAATTTGGGTTTGGCATTGGTCAGTAATCTTCGTTCGCATTAACTTATATTATTTGTAAGGTGATGTTCCTCATGCCGAGTTCACACTGTGCTATTTTGTGGCATCACAATAGTGTATTTGGGTGACAATGTATGTCATTTCCTATATTTTTCTTTGTGTGGCATTGCTTTCCATATAAAAAACATAATGGGAAGGGAGTTTGCAAATGGCACAACAAAATGTCAACACAAGAAATTATAGATGTGTACTCGACAATACGTAGTATAAATCAATGTACTGCCAGATAGAAAATGTTCTATGTTAAATAAAGTCATGTACAAGACCACTTACAAGAACTTCTAAGACATAAGGGATTTTTCAAATGCTTTACTAAAGCGAAATATTTCTAAACAAACGCTAAACAACACTTTTGGCAAGCCATTTGCTTCAGCTAAGGCCATGATACACTATCATACAAAGTCGTGCGATCTACGAAAAAGTACAACGCTGGTATGATGGAGTTTATGAAAATTTTCAAAGGACAATAACAATTCATCACACCAGGGTTGTATATTTTTGTAGATCGCACGACTTTGTGTGATAGTGTATCACGCCCTTTATTGCAGCTATAGGAGTAAAGAAAAAAATACTTCGTGACCGAAAAATTTGTTATGCTTGCTTCCTCATACGCATGGCCGCGTATACAAACGACATGTATGTACATAAGCACACACGTTGTGTGTATGATCTTTTATTTTCCTGCACACATACAAGCGCACACATGCATTAACATAAGTTGTATGCGTTTGGTTTTAAAAAATCACCCTTAAACATATAATAGCTTCCCTCTAGTCAGCCTAGAACCACATGTCTCTATGTCAATACTATTTCTCCAGCGACAATTGCACTAGTTAAAATGTCGACAACTTTCCTTTTATGCGCGAGTAAAGATACGTTAGAGACAACAGTTCCAGTGTATTTCTGGTGATATTGTCAATGAACGCGTCAATAGTTTGTTTATTGTGCAATAATATTAAATAAATATATGTAGACGAGGGTTACTAATATCTACTAGTGAATCTTTGGTTCAAATATCCCCATATGGTCGTAAAAGAACTACCTTCTCAATAGAACTAAAGTCTACTGGTAAATTTTTAATCACAACCCTATGTTAAATGTCAATAAGCAATTACGTTGGCTGGGGTACACCTAACCAGTAGCACTATTGACAATGTCACTAGAAAATCACTATAATTTTACTATTAACAACGAGCAAGAAAATATCGATATTGTAGACTAGAGCCCCTCAAATTTATTAGTAAATCTTTGGTGTCAATGTCTCCAGGTAATCTCAAAAGCACTACTTAGCCAGTAGTGGTACAGTTTAGTGGTGGATTTTCAGTGACAAGCTAATGTTAAATGTCAATAGATGATTATATTGGCTGGGGTACACCTGGTCAGTAGTACTGACAATGTCACCAGTAAATCATTACAATTTCACTATTCGCACTTTCTACAGGGTTAGCATCTACATCTTACACACACACACGCTTAAACGTATAATATGCAAAATAACGAACATACAAGCATCAATACTACTTTTTTTGAGTGTATGTTATTAACAAGAAGTCTTCGCGACATCGCATGCAAACACTCATATACACGTACATCATACATCCATCGTGCTTCGATTATTAAACCACATCATTTTATATTGGTTTAGTATAATACATGCTACGATAATACATTTAAAAAACAAGACGCAGCCCTCTATTACACATCCGAAATTTTGATAATTCCATAATTCAATTTCTGTGGTTCCAGAAAAATTACTTTACATCCAAAACTGACACCGTTTACTTTTATATATTACTAGATTTCAGTCGAATTTTAAAGAAGCAGCAATTCTAAGTGCACAACCGCTTTAGTTTTTTAGAAAGCCCTTAGTTGAAGTATTTAGCTCGTTCAATACGAAACCAAAGAGCCTGAGTTGAAGTCCAGCATCTGAAAAAAAAACATAAAATAAAAACATTACGAATTTTTTTGTTGTACATTAATCTTGCTCCGTGTCAGTTGTTGTCAAAAAGCTTAAGTGACGAAATATTCACTGGTCACTAAACAGTATCGGGTTCAGTTTATACTAAGTCTAGTAAAACAAAGCGCTCAAACGAGCAATGAAAAATTTTGAAAACCTAATGTATACTACATAGACAATCCCCCATATTTATAAAAAAATAAAATGAATTTGAAATACATTTAGGAAAATTTTGTATGGAAAATTTAAACTAAAATACATTTCAAATTCGTTTCAAATTTTATAAATATGGGGGAATATATATAGAGATTGGAAATTTTCAAAGTTAATGTATTTTTTTATGCAGACTACAACAATTAACACTGAAATTAAAAAAAAATCAAAATTAAAGGGTACACTAAGGGAAAAACATGCTTAACTCCAGATCTTACACTCGAAATCAAATCCTCTCAATCTTAGTGTCTGTTAAATGCGAAAATTATTGATTCAAGCATAAAATTTAAATTTTTTTCAAGATCGAATTCAAGATTTTGTGTTTAATAAAAATCTTAAATTAAGATCATATTTTAAAAAAATTAAGAATATAATCTTAAAATTAAGGTTATGATCTCGATTTTAAGAATGCGTTCTTGATTTTAGGAATCATTCCTTAAATTAAGAATTAATGTATAAATTTGATTGAAATATTAAGATTTCTGCAAATTTAATTTAAGAATTTTTATATTTATGAACTTTATTTAGCCTGTTCAAATCATAAATATAGAAACAAATGAAGTTCGAAAAATAATAACTAAATTAACTAAGAATTTTGTTCTTAACTTTAGATCGTTATTTGTCTCTAAGAGTAGTCTGTAATTTTGGCAATCATAACTAGCAAACCCTCAAGTAAAAAATTCTAACCAGAACAATATTGTCTTGGAAGTCAACCTTGGACCAATGGCTAACAACACAACAATTGAATTCTTGGAGGCCAAAATTTTTCATATTATTCGTGACGTACGGCCGACAATACTCGAAAAATTGGCTAAAAAATTAGACGTCCAGGATTTTAGAACAGTCGCTGAAGCGCGATGTGGCCATAAGCCCAAAATCTTAAAAAAACTATTTTAAAAGGAATATTTTATTTTTAACAAATCTCTATGCTTGTTTTAAAAATAACAACAAACCAATCAATTTTAACCAAAAATACAAACTTTGTTGCAGGTCAAAATATTTAACGAAAAAAAAAAATGCTACAACAATTATAATTTCATAGATAACAAATGAGCTGGCTGGCATGATGGCAACTTACAATGTCGTTATAAAAAAAAATATGTTGCACAAAATCTCCCAAACAAAAATACAATTACTCAAACCCAAATAAAAAAAAATATTGACCATAAAGCAGCGCTAACAACAACAGAAACATAAACAACATGAATGAGTTAAAAACACATGTCTGCAAATAACAACAAACATAACTTTCTATAAAATAAACATGAATTCAGTTAAAAAAAATCAAATGCACGCACACAACTACACACTTCCTTGCATAAAATACTCATCAACTAACGATGACCCCAACATTTCTATATAAACACACACACACACACACACAATTACACGTACGTTTATATCCAAATAAATATGTAATACTTGTACATACGAGAACACATGGAATTTCTACGTATCGTATAAAATGGTAATTTGTGTTTTAATCCTTTTGCTAGACAATCCTTTTGGTCGTAATCCGTTCCAGTATGCAATGGCATGCGTAAATTATTGTATAAATTATTGAAACACTCTAATAACAAACGAGAAGAACGACAAATAACATACAGTATTAATTACAACTAATGCGATTTGCAAAAACATCCTGCATTGAACAAACGAGAGAGGGAGAGAGAGAGACAACACAAAGGAAAATAAAATATGTATTAGAGGCCTGCAAAAGCAGTATTGAAATGTAAATGCGTCTTGTTTATTAAATGTGTTCTTGTGGCATGTATTTTACCACAGCAATAATAAATGATGTCGTTTAATAAGACAGGCACGATGGATGTATTGATGTGCGTGTATATGAGTGTTTACAAGCGATGTCGCGAAGACTTCTTGTTTGTAACAAACAATCAAAAGAAATAAGGCCTGACCCACGATATCGACAACGTTCGACTTGTCGCACACTTACATTTGAAACAAGAACAAAATATTAAAATTTGTTTTTATTTTAAATATAAGTGTGCGACAAGTCGAACGTTGTCGAAATCGTGGGTTTGGCCCATTGTGTTGATGCATGTAGGCTTGTTATTTTAGATATTGTACGTTCGAGTGTGTGTGTGTGTGTGTGTAAAATGTAGATGGTAAGCTATTATGTGTTTAAAGGAGTTCTTTTTAAAGCAAGCGCATACAACTAATGTCAATGCATTTATGCGTTTGTATATGCGCAGAAAAATAAAAGATCATACACACAATGTATGAAGAAGCAAGCATCACAAATTTTTCCGTCACGAAGTATTTTCTTCTTTACTCCTCTAACTGCAATAAGAAATATCTTGCCAACAGTAGTCTTGTGTAGTTCATGAACGAACTAGTTCAAATGAACGATTCAGTACTTTGAACTAAGTAAACTAGTTCAATTGTTTTACGCTCACTAGTTAAATTTTTGAACTAGTTCATTTTTTGAACAAAGAACTAATGCACAAAATGAACTAACACAGAGGCTGTGCACTAAATGTTTTCAACGTTTTGCTTTACTTTTTTACTATTTGTGTGCTTATCTTCTATACTCATCCATAAGTATGTATGTATATTTAGTTCTTGTTCATCGCTGGCTACTACCAAAAATGCAATAAACAAGAAAACACAAGTAAACACATATACTATCATATTCACAAAAAATATTTTGGATTTATGGGATTTTTTTATAAAGCAAATTTATTTATTAATTAATTAATTAATTTTAGTTTTCATAAAGTATTTTAATCACAGAATTTGTGTTTTTAATATTATCAAAGACCAAAACACTCATACATATGTATGCATGTAGAATTGTGGATGTAAAATCATTGAACTAAAAAGACCTAACTAGTTCATTGAGCTAAAAAGAGCGATTGAACTAAATGAACGAACTAGTTCATTTACAAATAATGAACTAAAATAACCGGTCACTAAAATGAACTAAATGGCACAAGTCTAGCCAAAAGTGTTGTTAAGCGTTTATTTTAGCGGATTTTGCTGTAGTAAAGCATTTGAAGAGTCCCCCCCCCCCCTATATATTAAAAGTTCTTGTATTTGATATTTTGCAGGAGTCTATTAGTAATACAGAATACAAGAATTCAATGCTTCACAGCGTTGCCATATTAAACGTTTTTGTCTTTGCAATAAATGCTTAATATAATTTTGTTATTTCTTATTTTTATTTAGGTCATGGTGTAATTATACAGGTGACTGCGTAAGGATTTGTTATACAAAAATACGGCAACCATAGCTGTGTAAAGAACCGAAGAATGTCAAAAGCACAAAAATAATTATACTAAAACCAAAACAAAATCGAAGTTTTTGACATTCTTCAGCTACAAAGCACATTGAGCAAAAAATTATCAGCTGAAGTTGCGCTGCCACCTAGTTAGATACACCTTGAATTAGATTTTGCATTTCTAAAATAAAATTTTCTTAACTATACGAGTATGGCAACGCTTGCAACTGTTTGCATGTTTTTGCATGTTTGACCGCCTCTTTTATATAAGTATGTGTGTTTATATGTTGTTTGGATTCGTTTTTAATAAATTTATTTAATTCTATGTGGGTTAATTGATAAGCAATTTTTTTTTCAACGCGAAAACTGGTAGCAAACAATTAAACTTCTCATTAAAAGTAAACAGTTTTTCAAATCGCAAGTTATTAAAAGTATCTGTCGGAATTTCAATAAACCAATTTTTCATTGGTTCTAACCCATTAGTACAATTACTATTTTCTTAATTATTTAAGAGATAGGCTTATTATAGTATACTATATTATACTACATTGTTATATATAGTATACTATTATTGTCAACAAGACTTTTCATTTTGAATAGTCCGCCATCTTAACAGTTGACATGATTCATCATACAACTCATTACTACGCCATTGATAAAGATTTTACAAAATACTTCGACTGTCGTAAAGTACTTCCTCGGCCAGCTATTGTGAGAGTGCTGAAAATTTTGAGTTATTGCGACATATTGGTGAGCAATATTGCTCTTTTTAACTCATATAGTTTTGTATTGTCTTGTCCATTTCTCGACAATTTTTCGAATTAAGCCTTACACGTATTCTCATAAAAAAATCAGCCCTTAAGGCCTTGAAAGTTAATTTAAGTTCCTTTGCTAATTAGGTCCTTGAAAATCATCTAAAATAATAAAATTTATTTTAACCTCGTACGCTACATTAACAATCAGAAATTAGTAATTTCATAAAAATATAAATTTTGCAGTGAACTAGATATTCACTAGTTAATTCTTTTCTACATACTTTTTTGTTCCATCAAGCTTCACTAATGACTTCTTTTATATCATTACCTGATATAAATATGTTAGCATAAGCAAATAAATAGGTAATATTGAGCCATTATATTGCCAATATTTCGTTCGCCCCTATCGTTCACATATTTATTGCTAGTCTAGACGAGGCTAAGGTGAAATAAATAAAAAACTTCACACAATTGAAAACTTCATTTTTTTCGTAGAAATTAAATTAAGTTTTGTGACATCCCTACAAATATTGCAAACAGTTTAATATTATAAAGCGATATTAACAATAAGTTGAATATTTTATTCTACACTCTGTATTTAAGAAATATTTTACATTCACGACGTCACGTCATACAATATCAAAAAATCAAATTAAAAAATAGTTTTATTTAGTAACTTTAATATCCAGAAAAAAAGTTCAAAGTTTCCAGCTCTGGAGCTGGATATAAGATATCGACTGTTTTGCTGATTTCAAGAATAAAAACTTGCACTTTCAAAACGTTTCGTCTAGTGAATTAATCGTCCTCAGAAAGAAAATTTTAAAAAATCAAAGAATTTTTACACTGTTTAACGATATTGAACTAATGCATTTATTTGAATTATAAACGAATGAAAACTGAGCTAATCAATATTTATTCAAACGGCAAGTCGAATGAAAACTTGGATGTTTTCATATAAAATACCAACAAACAATTTTTTTGTATTAAAACTTTATAATGTGCGAACTTTACAAGCATAATGTTGTTGTTACGGCGGCCAAATAGAATCCACAAAATTGTAACAAGTTTTTATGAAAATAAGAACTTTATGGTATTTTAACTTCAAACTGATTCAATGACTTAATTAGTTTTTCAAAGCTATTTTTCAAAGAATTGTCTGCGCCCAACTTAAAGTCTAGAAATTGAAGTTTTACTTCCATTTTTTTTTTTTAATTTATATCCCACTGCACAAAGTGATTTATCTACTGTTACTTACAACCGGTTAGCAGAAAAAAAGAATATCATCAAAAAGTTTTATTTTTATTTTCGCTATAATTCCTATGTTTATAAGGGGCACTGTTAGGCTGAGTTTACATCTGGCATTTCTTGTGTGTTATTTGCACAAAAGAGTGTAATCAACTAATTACTAATGAAAAACTGTTTGATTCAGACATATATTTATTGATTTCAACAGTTGCCAATCATGTTGGATTCTATAAAATTGTCTATTAGTTATGTATGAAACTATTTAAGTTAATAAATACGTGTCTTAATCAAACTGTTTTTCATTAGTAATTAGTGGTTACGCTTTTTTTACGCTTGTGTGGCATTTGGCACACAGATGGAAGCCCGGCCTCAAAGGTCAGTTTTGTTTGTTCAACTGGTTTGTAAAATCTTGCGTTACTGAGTTATTTGTATGCCAAAATGAGACGAAAGAAATTAGTTGAGGTAAAATTTAAGAATCGCACGAATATCTTCAATAAATTTCATTAAACTTATTTGTGAAAGCATTGTATTGATGGAACTAATATGTATCTCATTACCTCAGTGATTGCCATATTACGATCTCTCTTCAAACTGCAAAAGAGCAATTTTTTTAAAATTCTAATTCCTCAAACTAATACCCCTTTTCCACATGCAAATTTAACTTTGCAAAGTCTTAAATTCAGCTGTGTGAAAGATAGAGGTAGTAGTACAGTTTCTTTCTGTCTTTCTCCCAGCTGAATTTAAGACTTTGCAAAGTAAACTTTGCGTGTGGAAAAGGGGTATAACCAACTGTAAACCTAGTACTCTGTTCGAAGCTAGTAATCTGTTTTTCAGCAACGTTGATTATTTCGCTTGAAAAGTTTGACATATTCTAAATGTAGCCAAAGCCCCGGATGTTTTTTTTATAAATTTTTCGTTCTTATTACTTGAAAGTATGCAACATTGTTAAAATTCTGTGCGAAAAAAGTAGTGCTCATGTTGTTTCGCAGCTGAAACTTAAATGATGCCAGAGTCATTTTGAATGCAAAAACATGCTGTCAGATAGATTTTCCGTGTTTTTCGCAATTAGAACAGAGTACTACCTTTTCAAGTTCATTTCGCAAATATTTCATACCTAATAGTTTTACATACAGTTTGACAGTATCTCGAACGAAATTGTGAACAGCTTCCCAATTCTGATGTATTTTTATACCATTAAGCAAAAAATGGTAAAAGGTTTGTTATTCCGTTTGTAATTTTCAGAATATTAATGAGTGACCCATAAAGTATATATATTCTAGATGCTTAGGCATAGGGAATTCGAATAAGTGATATCCGTCTGTCAGTTTATCCGTCTATCTGTCTGTCTGTAAGTGAAATCGGAAGAAAAGCTAGGGACTTCGTTCTATTCCTGATGTGTCAGAAATGTTTCGAAATAAACTGCTTTTGGAAATCAGCAAAATCGAGCAGACGGTTTCAGAGCTGGAAAACGAACGAAAGTAACTATCGAAAACTAATTTTTACTATTTTTATTAAATAAACTTATTTTATACTTCAGTACGAATAAAATTGGTATTTTAAAGTAAAAAATAAGAAATTAAAAAACTAAAAATACGTTTCCAGGGTTGGAAAACTTTAACTTTTTTTGTTATACAAAAGTAACTTACTAAAACTAATTTTTCTTTTTTTTCTATAATTAAAAATATCTTATACTCTTAAAAGAAAGAGATTGGTGTAAGAAATCAGAAAATTCAAAAAAAAAAGGTTATTAACTTTTAACTTTTTTCTGGGTATTAAAGTAACTAAATAAAACAAGTTTTTTGAATTTTCTTGTTTCTTTGTTCACTTAACATACCTTACATATATTTTTAAGAACCATTAAATTGTTATAATGAATCAGAAAAATCTAAAAGGATCGCCCTAGAGTTTGGAAAATTTAATTTTTTGTTGTACTTAAAAGTAATTAGTCAAATTATTTTTTTGCACTCAACATACCTTATATATATTTTTAAGAACCATTAAATTGGTATAATGAATCAGAAAAATCTAAAAGGATCGCCCTAGAGTTTGGAAAATTTTATTTTTTGTTGTACTTAAAAGTAATTAGTCAAATTATTTTTTTGCACTGCAGGTAAAATCACCACTTTTTATGTGCGAAATTAAATCCATCTACCAAATCATGGTATTCAATGTAAATTCTAAAAAAAAGTCTTCAAAATCTAATTTAACCTATTAACGACCAAAAATTAACCCTTTAATAACAACAGTCGATATATGCATTAAAAAATTTTAATTTTAACAAAACATTAGCTAATTGCTTAAATCTAGTTTATTTGGTAGATATAAATTCAAAAAAAATTCTCTTCATTTTCATTAATATCATCAACAGTTCTATTTTTTTCGTACAAATGTTACCTACTAAAAAGAGGCATTATTCGCAAAACGCAAAAAATCGCGCTTTAAAATAAATGGCAAATAACTCATTGATTATTACTTAGTTTATACTTTAAATTTCCAAGGGGTCAAATGGGGTCAACGTTTTTGAGGGTCTACATAATGTCAGTGCTTATCATAAATTATACCGTTTAAGCTATAGCTCATTATAATGAAATATTTTAAAGCATAGCGATATAAATATGAAACACTTTTTATAAAAACATGAATAATTACTTGTCGCTTTATTGACCATTTCGCATCAATGAATTAATACCAATGCAATTCGAGAAAAACGCACTTAAAGTTGACCGATTTCTACTAAACTCACAAGCTTATTTTCAGAAAAACTTAAATATATTGACTTTGATTCAAAATATGCAACAGTGCTGAATATTTTCCGAAAATTAAAATAACGTGTCTTCATTTTAAAGTGTTGACAATTAAAAACAAAGAAAAAAAAAGTAAAAAGTCACTTTTGTTTTAATTACTTTTGCACAGAAAAAGTGATCATTTGACCTACTGTGCACTGTAACAAAAAATTATAAATTTCTTCACAAAACAAATATGCATGTATGTATGTAGTTATGTAGGTATCTGTACATTACATATACGCACCTTGCTGAAGTGTATATAAGCTTCGTTACAGCCGAATATAGCAGTCTTAATGGTTTTTAGTATTGCTGCATATCTCTGTCTATTGATCAATGTTAAAGCTTTTTTTCCTCAAGGACGGTATATCAATGGTTTAGTCTGATTTTAAAAAACATGGACAGAGCTGAGGCCTGCTAAAATTTATTATACAATCTTGTGTACTCCCACACTTCATTTCTATGAGTAGATAGCTTTATACATATATTAGGATCTTATAATGATATAATTCATTAAAAACAAGTAAGAGTGTTATATACGGCTGTGCCGAATCTTATATACCCTTTACCAAAGTGCTTTTATGTAGTATAGAGATACATACATAAGCACATACATAAAATATAAACAAAAAGAAAAAAATAATTTGACCTAGTTGCTTTTATGTACAAAAAAAAATTAATTTTCAAACCCTAAAATCATCATTTTAGTTTTTTCTGATTCCTTATACCAATCTAGTAGTTCTTAAAAAAATATAGAAAGTGTGTCAAGTGAAAAAAGAAATTTCAAAATAAAATGTTTTATTTATTTACTTTAATATCCAGAAAAAATAGTTCAAGGTTTCCAGCTCTGGAGCTGTGTTTTTTATTTTTATAGTTTTCTACAAAAAAAGCTTTTTTTTCCAAAACGTAAAATATATATAATTTATAAAGGCAAAGATAAAAATTAATTAGACTTAGTTACTTTTATATATCACAAAAAGTGTAACTTTTCCAACCCTGAAATCATCCTATTTGATTTTTATGATTTCTTATACCAATATTTTTCTTTTAAGAATATAAGATATGTTTAATTTATAAAGAAAGGGAAAAATTTGTTTTCATAAGTTACTTTTGTGCAAAAAAAATTAAAGTTTTCCAACCCCGGAATCGTGTTTTTAATTGCTTTTTTTAATTGAAATACTAATTTTATTCGTACTCAATCATAAAATAATTTTATTTAATAAAAAAAAATAAAAATTAGTTTTCGGTAGTTAATTTTTTATATCACAAAGAGTGTAAGTTTCCCAACCATGGAATCCTACCTTTTGGTTTTTCTCATTTCTTATACCAATCTTCTTTTAAGAATGTAAGATGTGTTTATTTTATAGTAAAAAAGGAAAAATTTGTTTTAGTAAATTAATTTTGTATAAAAAATAAGGTTTTCCAACCCTGAAAACGTCGTTTTAATTTTTGTTTTAATTTGAAATACCAAATTCATTCGTACTGAAGTATAAAATAAGTTTATTTTATAAAAAAAAATAAATAAAAATTAGTTTTTGGTAGCTAATTTTTTATATCACAAAAAGTATGGGGTTTCCAACGCTGAAATCATACTTTTTGATTTTTATGATTTCTTATACTAATCTCTCTCTTTTAAGAATATAAGATTTCTTTAATTTATAGAGAAAAAAGAAAAATTTGCTTTAGTAAGTTACTTTTGTATACAAAAAAGTAAAGTTTTCCAACCCTGGAAACGTGTTTTAAATTTTTTTTATTGAAATACCAATTTTATTCGTAATAGCATAAAATAAGTTTATTTATTAAAAAAAATTAAAATTAGTTTTCGGTAGTTAATTTTTTATATCACAAAAAGAGTAAGTTTCCCAACCCTGGAATCATCCTTTTTTATTTTTCTGATTTCTTACACCAATCTTTTTCTTTTAAGAATATAAGATATGTTTAATTTATAGAAACAAAGGAAAATTTTGTTTTAGTAAGTTGCTTTTGTATAAGAAAAATATTAAAGTTTTCCAACCCTGGAAACTTCTTTTTAATTTTTTTAATTTATTTTTAATTTTTTTTTAATTAGAAATGCTAATTTTATTCATACTGAAGTATAAAATGAGTTTATTTAATAAAAAAATAATAATAACTACTTTTCGGTAGTTATTTTGTATGGCAAAATGAAGTTTAAGTTTCCCAGCTCTGAAACCGTCTGCTCGATATTGCTCATTTTCAATACCAATCTTACTTGGACCATTTCTGACACACCAGTCCAAGAACGAAGTCTCTGGCTTTTCTGGGAGCTTCGGAAAACCGATTTCACGTACCGACAGACGGACAGACGGACATTGCTTATTCGCCTTCCCTATGCATAAGGATCCAGAATATATATATTTTATGGCTCGCTTATTAATATTTTGGAAATTACAAACAGAATGACAAACCCATATATACCCTTTTACCAGTTTTTGGTAAAGGGTATAAAAAAGTGGGCAGGGTCACGGTGAGTAAAATTTAATATTAAATACCATGACTTTTGACTTATTCTATTTTTGTTAAGTGTGGCATTTTGAATTTATATTTTTATAACATATATTTACCCAACCGATTCCCATAAAAACTAAAACGTACACCTTATACTTTTATTTTATAGTGACACAATATTGTGGAGGCACCAAATAAGTGATGATATCTTTTTTTAAAGAATTTTAAGAAATACGTATGGTCATGTCAGTTTAATTTTTTCCTCAATATATTGAGCAGTGTAATTATATATAACTTGAAGAATATGTCAATCCTTTAGGCTATGAATAGTAATTTTTATAATATTTGTCTCAGGTACACTGCCCCATTTGCTTCAGTATTTATTCAAAAATTTCATTATTATTACATATTTTTAATACCTTTTCAATGTAGCCACGTATGGTTTAGCATACGAATTTTTAAATCATCATACACAGTTTATTAGTAATATACATACATTTGTACATACATATATATATAAGCGTTTGTTATTTTAGTATTTCTATTAGTTATTGATGTTTCGTGGCTACTGCTGAAACTGGCAAAGATGCTGTGGCTGATGCTGATGTTGGGATTTTTTTACAGTTTGTTTAACATACAAAACATGTTCATAAACTCAAATATCCAGCACAAATACCGGGTGAAAACAAAATCCAACTAATAAAAACTTTCAAGTAGTAATTCCGCATTATTTAAAAAAAAATTTTAATAATAATACCAAAGGATTACAACTCATTTGAAGTTAGGAAAATGCAATGAAGTGTACGAAAAGAGGCCAATTAAATTGTAGGAATAGAAGTGAAATAATGAAATAAATAACGCAGCTTTTATTTAATAATGTTTGTAAAATAAAACAGGTGCGTGCCGAATAGCTTTATAAAACTCATCATGATCATTAGCAATAATATAAAAATAAATGTGCGCCAAAAATCAGTATGCGTAATAATTCATTTGATATACAACTCTTCTACAAAATCGCACACAACAAATATTCAATTCAATTTTCTAAAAACTGGCAATTTGAAATGCCAGCATGCACACACATACAAGACACAATTAGCGATAAGCTTGCTGGATTATCTAAATAAAAAGCGTCGAAAAGCACACTTCAAAGTTGAGGTGTTAAACGGAAACGCAAAAGCACATACACACGCACACAAGCGCGCGCAACGCGCCGAAAAAGGTAATTTACGTTAGATTTAAAATTTTTATATCTGTTTTTTAATTTTTTTTACACAAATCTTGCTTTTTGTTTGCAGCCAAATCTACGCAATTGAAATCATTTACACAAAAAAAAATATTAGAATATTTCAGCTCTGTTTTAGCCATTCAATTTTTACACACACGCACATACACATTTCACATGCAAAACGAATTTAAAAAAAAAAACTTAAATTGGTACACAAATGTTAGGCCACAAGTGGGCAAACAAACGAACCGTTTCACCTGCAATCACACGACGACTGACTCCACAAATAATGCAAAACTCTTTCCAAAGACAACTTTAAGCTTGATTACATAGCCCAGGCTAAATGGCCAGGCTGCAGTTAAGGCACGTCACGGCACGAGTAAAAGGCAGATTGGCTGCGCTAACCTGGTCACACGGTTATACGGCCCGTTATACGCTTATTATCCTTTCTGGGGCTATGTGTACACACTTTTTAAAACAAAGTAAGAACAAACAAAAAAAAAAACGAAAACCGGCCTCCTATTCCACTTATACACTCGTTTGTCTTGTTGTATTTTACACCAGAAGGCTGTTATTTTTTTTTTCTTTTCGCAATTTCGTTTTCGTTATGTTTTTCTTTTTTTGAAATTTTGTTTGATTTCGAGAATTTTGGCACGTTTATTTAGCAAGAAGCAAACATAAAAAAGAAAAAGCAATGAAACACAGCAAACAAGAAGAACAACTTGGAACACGAATTGTTAATACTTTCCGCACAAACCAAAAAACCCAACCAAAGTATGCAATGCACGCCAGCAAACTGTGCAGCAGGCTGACAAACACCAGCTCGAACCTATTGGTGTAAATGCATAAAATGCTGAGGAGAAACATGAGAAAAAAACATATAAATATAACAGCAAGAAAAAAATATAGCCAAAACACACACACACACACACATATGTGATGAAGAAAAAAATACATCACCCATACAAGCATAATAAACTTCACTTACAGCTCTTTTCCATAGGGCTACTACGGTTATGACGTGCAAATAGGCTGTGGGCGAAAAAAAGTTTATCTGGCTAAAAGTTTTATTACATTGCATATGAACAATGAAGGTATACTGCCAGCGCAGCAACCAGACATGTCACCGAACTTACTTCCGATCAAAAGTGGAGCCTTTAAAAATCTAAAAGAGAAAAGCGAAAAAAATAAGTTCTTGGTAATAAAACCAGTTTAACTAACCACTTTAACACTGATATTCATAAACTGCTGCTAAAGTTAAAGCATGCTTTCAACCGTTTTTTTTTTGCATCAAAATTCTTATAATAAACAAACATTAATTTTAACAATCGTCTATGAGTACCTTATTTAAAGTGAATATGTTGATTGCTTAAAATATTTCACCACAAGCAAACTAATGCACGATGAGTTAACAAAAAACGTACCACTGCAGCGCGAAATGAAGTCAAGATGAAACATTTCTATAAAAAAAATATAGAACGTACACGGAAAGAAAAAATATGGTTGAGGTAACCATAATCAAACAGCAACATACTATGATTGAATTATATGGTTGCAGTCAAATCATATTATTGTTAATATAAAAAAACTCTAACAATATTATTATCTCAGTTAATTATAATATTATCTGAGTTAATTATATTATAATCTTAGTATTGTAAATATGACAACACTATTGTTAGATGTGACTAAAATATAATTGAGACTCACCATACCATGTTGTAATATTAAATTAATATTGTTAAATACGACCACAGTATTATTTAATATAATAATACTATTTTATTTTTTAATCATATATTTATTGCAGAAACAGCTGTGCGTCGAAGTCTAAATAAAAATAATTTAATATTGTTGAAATAAAATGTGTATATAGAAATGTATACTTAAACGACATACAGCCATGTCTGTATAAAAAGATACCCAAATGTTTATATATTTTTATTGGTCTACCCTTTTGTTTATACTTAATTTATTTATTCATTTATTTAATACCACCGATAGCTTACAAACAAAATACTGAACTGACAGATGTTTCTGAAAAAGATTTTTTTTTAACTTAACATAGTATGGTTTTTGAAAACACTTGTTACTTACATCATATAATTTTTAAGTAAAAATACAAATTATGTTGTAGTCAAAAATTTTTAACAAAACTATATTGTTAAACTCTAACCATATCACACTTTTATATGGATGTGTTAATGTAATTATTAAATTCAAACATTACTCTGTTTATCACAACGAAATAAATGTTTAAAATAACAATAACTAGTTTTCAATGACCACACATTTGTTTCAGAGAACATAATATTGTTTTCTCAACCATTCTGCAACCATATATTTTCTTTGCGAGTAGTTGACTTTGCGAGCCAGCCTTCGAACTTATCGCTCAGCTTAATCCCAAGGTAATCCAGTATTTTTAATAACTAGTATTTTTTATAACACGGCCCTCTTGAGTATAAAAAAATAAATGAGCCAAGAAAATCTAACTGTCTCACAAAAACTTTAAATTGCAATAATTGAAACAGTTGTTCTAGCAAATTGATATGTCAATAATTTACACTGAAAGAATTTTTTTCATAAGTTCTATAAATTTCCAATGAAAAAATTCATTAAAATTCAACCAACGTCATGCTTCGTTGGATTAATGAAACCAGTTTCGTTTAAATTATTTTAATGAAGACTACGTCAAATGTATTAAACAGTATCATCAATTCAATGAAATAACTTCATCAAAACAACGAAATAATTTCATTAAAACAACGTAATAGTTTCATTAAAACAACCAAATAATTTCATTAAAATAACGAAATAATTTCTTTTAAACAATGATATTTTGCGTACGTATGTATAAAAAGAACAATATGGTAAATTGTATGTATAAATAAGCATAAAAAGAGTACAATAATAATCACACAGAACTACTTTTGATGCAAGCTTTTGGTTGACAACTGTTGAAATAAATTTAATTTATCAGACTTTCATGAATGCAATGAAATTTCAATTGGGGCAACGAATAAATTTCTTAGCTTTAATGACATTCTAAATTGCTGTATATTTTTTTCTATTTGTTTTAGTTATAAAGAATTTAATTTATAAAGCTTAAATTAGACGTGACATAGCCATAATGCCATAACCATAACCAAACCAAAATTCAATTGGTTTCTATGGTGAGAGTTATGGCTTTATGGCGACTCAGCTATAATCAAATACATTGTTGCTCACGTCACGTCTGATTGAGCCTTAACTTAACTGCTTTAACTGTAAATGTTTCTTAAATATCAAGGGAATTCTTATTAATTAGAAAATATTGTTGTCATAAATCCAATGAAATATTTGGGGTATTCACACGGTAGTGTTAAAGTCATAACGTCATAATGTTCTAAGCTTTTAAACTAATTTAAAATGCGACTGCTGTGAGCAACCCCTCATATTTTAGTATGTTAGTTGAAACATAAACAATATGATTCAAAACAAATGAGAAAAAATATTACAAAAATTAAATAATATTTGGTACGAATATGCAAAATTATGAGAAAATTATTTAACGGCTTCTATCTGCTTCCGATAATTATTTGCGAATTTTTGCAATATGTAAAACAAAATTTTTTCGAGCATTTGACCTTTTAAAATTTTAAGGCTTTGGAATTTATTTGCAAATTTTCTTAAGTTTTGTGATCAGGTTATTTTTGATAAAGCTTATTGCTCTTGTGTGTAATTTTAACAAAATAGGATTGAATCAAGACACATCATTGTCTGATTGAAGTATTTTTGTTGTTGCAGTTTTTGCCTTTTTTACACATTTGGCGACTTTTATTTTATATCACACTTTGCTATCATTTTGGTATTAGCAAGTTTTTGCAAATTTTCATTTTCGCGAATTTTTCCGATTTTTTGGAATTTCTTATATCTTTAAGTATTTATGTGTTATTTTAGGGCTTGCCTTTTTACCATTTTACCGATTTTTAATACATCTATATATTTGTGCGAATTTTCATGATTTTGCCAATTTTCTGCGATTTTTGGAAATTCTTAGATCTTTAGGTATTTCTAAGTAATTTTGGAGCTTGTTTACAATTTTTGCAATTTGTTGCAAATTTTTGTAATACAAGTGATTGTTCTCAATTCTTTATTTTTTTTTTAACAGTTTTAAACTTTTTTTCTTAAGTATCAGACTTTAAAATATTTTTTATGTCAGCAAGTTTTTGCGAATTTTCGTAATTGCGGATTTTTAAAAGTTTTCTGCATTCCTTACAATTTAAGCATCTTTTTTAAATTAATTTTAAGTTTTTTTCAATTAAAAAATTATTCGCGAATTTTCGCAAATTTTTTGCCCGTGAGATAATTTTTGAGTCACAAAATCTACTGAGTTTGCTCGTTTACAGTTTTTGAGGCTTTGGAAATTTTTAGAAGATATTCGCATTTTTGCAAGTTTTCGCGATTTACATATATGCTGTAAGTCTAAACTCGTTTTATTACTTTTTTTTTGCGGTCTATATAATTAGCTTTGGGATATTGTTTCCATTATTTTAATCCCTTGCGAATTTTTATATTTTTTACAATATATAATGATTTGAGTAGAAATTTGATTAAGAAAAACGCCACGTATTTAAACGTAAATGGACATTTTGCCGAAAAAGAAAACTAAAAAGCAAAATAATTAGTTATGACAGTAACAAATACATAGAGTGAAGAATTGTATTAATATAGTACTCCTTTTATATGAAAAAAAATAAAAATAGTTTTAAACTGGTTTAAAATGTTAGGACTTTATGACTTTATGATACTTAGGACACCCTTGTGAATACCCCAATTGTTACCAAACTAAAATACCAACAAAGCAATTCCAATGAAATTCTTTCACAATATTCGTGAAAATTTCATTAGATTTGTGAAATTATCATTAGACTTATGAAAAAAAATCTAATGAAATTGTTTCGTTGGATTTATGAAGCAAAATTTTTTCTTTTTTTAAATGAATATAACTGGGAACTTTCATCCAAAACAACCACACACATGAAAGAAATATATTTATAGTGCATTTATATTGTACCAAAATCTAGTAGAGTTCTCAAAAAAAAAGACACAATCTACTTCGTATTGATATTTTTTAGGATTTCGTATCCAAGACATAATCCTTTGTGTAAAATTTTGTCTTATACCATGTTTCTACAACACAGCCCGTCTGGCTCGTCTAGAAAATTTTTATAAACTTCACATAAAAAAATTTGTGCTTTTCATATAAATTTTTTACTCAACTCGACCCACCGTTTTGTGGAAACAGGGTGTTAAACTGTAACCCAAAAAATCCACACTCAACTCATGCACACACCTTCAATAGAAAAATGTTTAGAGCATACCTAATTCACTCACCTTTAATATAACCCAATGTTTCTACAACCCAGACGGTCGAATTGAGTATAAACATTGCATCGAAGGCACTTAGTTTTTTGAGTGATTTTCATAAAATTTTTTAGACGAGTCGTCTGCCTGACTTGTAGAAACTGCACATAAATATATTTTAAAGGGTAGTAAAAAGTAAATAAATAAATTTTGAGTATATTTCCTACAAATCTTCTAACATATTAAGTTTCGTTTTGTATGGGAAATGTCCCTATAATAGGACATTTACAATGTCCCGAAATCTATTACTTACGAGATTTCTAGCTAAGTCTAGCTGCTTTCTACTACCTTTCCCATATAAAACGAAATATATTTTGTGAGTATATTTGAAGGAAATTTACTCAAAAGCTGATATTTTTATTTCTTACTACCCTGTACAACATATTTATTAAAAAGATGATTAAAAAGGTGATAAACTTACAAACTCACACGCATACTATACATATCTCATGCGAATATTGATACCAAGGTATAACAGGAAACGAAAAGTGTAATAGACCTGCCAAGATGGGTTCCTCTTGGAATAATATCACACTGTAGAACGACAATACTTTTAAGACACACAAGACCGGACTGAAACAATGAGCCATTAAAGAATATGAAATAGTTTGATAAAATTCTAAAGTGAGAAGTGTAAATAGAATCCTCACAAAAACATAAATGTGAAAAAAATCCAAGTTCCTATCAAAAATTTCGGCCATCAAAAGCAGTGAGATATAAATTTTGACCAAGTTCTTGTTTGGCACAAAACCTTTCACTAATATATGCTATGCATTATATCCATTTGTAATCGTAAGTGTGTCATATAATTTTTAGATAATCTGCAAACTTGACAACATTTTTACCGATATAAAGAAATCAACAAATGTACATTATTCTCTCCTTTTTAGAAAGGTAAAAATATTGCCAAGTTAGCAGATTATCTAAAAATTATATGACACCCTTACGATTACAAATTTATATAATGCAAAGCATATATTAGTGAAAGGTTTTGTGCCAAACAAGAACTTGGTCAAAATTTATATCTCACTGCTTTTGATGGCCGAAATTTTTGATAGGAACTTGGCCTTTTTTCACATTTATGTTTTTGTGAGGATCTGACTACTTTTTGAAAAAATTTTCTATGATAACATTTTTTAAACTTAAAATTTCTAGGGAGTTTTATTTCTATTTATGATCACTGTGCCAGTTAAAAATGGGTGAGAGCGTCATGAGTGTTGGATTGTACACCTTAAAAATTAATTATTGTGTTATTACAACGGGTCGCCAGTGTGTACGTAATTTGTTAAGAGTCGTCTGGAAAGAAACATGTAAAATACAGCGTCAATTTTAGTGGGAGTGATCCCGCTTATTTTCTCAATACATTTACATATTAAAGTCTGCTTAGCCGAAGTACATAAATCAAAAGGATATTCCCAATTTGCATGCCAAGTTTCAATAGAGTAGGTGGTGCTTTAATTTTTGGATTTTTCGATTAAGTAAATCAATTAGGACTATTTGTCTACAAAATGTCAGCTCTCTACGTAGAATTTTTATGGGCCTGCCCCCGCCGACTTTTATATCTGTTAGTGCTTATGATTCATGTAAAGTTTTGTAGGAAAAACCTATTGACAAATACATGAGTATTAGACTAAAAACTGCTAACCCGAAGTACATGAAAGAAAAAGCTAAGATTTATGGAAGTAGTCAAGGACAATTTCCAAACGAAATTTTTACTTTGGACAAGTGCAATGTGTATGAAAAGTTTCAATAAAATTTAACTTAATTTTGTGTTCACAGTGCGTGTTCCCAACCCCTGATTGAAACTTCTGGTTTCTTAAATTTTTTTAGTGATCTCTAATCTAGATTAATTTGTGTATCAAATTTCAGCACTCTAGCGCAAATTAGAGTTTTAGCGGATAAAACTTCTTGGTTTTAAGATTTTCCCACTGGTTTACTCATCTAAAATTACTTGTATATAAAATTTCAGCTCTTTAGCGCGAATTATACCTTTAAATTTTATGAGTCTTACCCCTCCTACTATTTTAAACTCACAATATTGTTGTGAGCAGCGCTTATAATTCATGATAATTTTCTTCTAAAATATGCTAGACCGAAGTAGATTAAACACAAGGCTAAAATTTTATGGGAGTGATCACGTCCACTTTTTTAGGTGATAGTTTAAAGTATTGTATACGTGCAACATATATGCAAAGTTTCACTAAAATGGTTTAAGTCAAAAGCTGTATATTAACAGCGTTATTAATATAACTTTTTAAGGCTTTATAAAAGGGTTTTAACACAAATTTTCATAAGAAATTTTTCTTAGAAAGCTTTAATAAGTTTTATTAATATGGCTGTAAGTTTTTAGGTTCAAACAATAGTAGCGTGGCCCCGCCCATTCTGAGAATATTTTTTAGTTTTTCAGATTTTTCTAGTTGGTTTCTCACCTAGACCTACCTGTGTATCAAATTTCAATTGCCCTTTCATAAGGGCAACTTTTAATTTTAAATTTTTATGGGCGCAGCCCCGCCCCTCTGACTAAAATTTCTGGGTTTTCAGGTTTTTCTTGTTGTTTTCTGACCTAGACCTACTCTTGTATAAAATTTCAGCTTCTTAGTGCAACTTTAAATTTTTAATATTTATGGGCGTAACCATGCCCACTTTTCCAAACTTAAGATTTTTTTTGGTCACTGTTTATTATTCTTGTCAAGTTTCGTTGTAAACGGATAATAATACATACAGAAATAGTATATCTAAATATGCTGAGCCGTAGTACACGAAAATGAGGTTGAAATTGTATGGGCGTGTCAACGCCCACTTTTTTAATGAAACGTTTTTAGGCTTGTCTTATCGCAGCATGTATGCCGCATTTCAATAAAATAGCTTCCATTAAGCGCCTTAGATTTGCTTTTTTAATTCTAACCTTTATGGGAGTAGCCCCGCCCTCCTGGCCAAAACTTTAGGGTTTTAAAACTTTTTTAGTTTATTGCTCACCTAGACCTAGCTCTGTAGCAAATTTCAGCTCACTAGCACAGATTTAAATTTTTATGGGCGTAGCCCGCCCCCTTGTTTAAATTTTTTAGGTTTTCAGATTTTTCTGGTTCATTGCTCACCTAGATCTACACGTGTACCAAATCTTAGCTCTCTAGCTATAGCGGAAGTGCTTCATCAATTTGATGAGTGATCAGTGAGTCAGTGAGTCAGTGAGTATGTCTTAAAATATTTCCTTTTTTCACCTTCATATCTCCAGAAGCTTTCATTGTAAAACTTTCAAACTTTGCATGTGATTATTATTAATTTTGATTTAAATATCATAATTTTACGGTCGCGTGGAATAAAGTTATGAGGGGGGTAAAAACAGCTCGAATGGCTTCCTGTAAATATACACACTGCGTGCATTGGCCGGAACTTGGCCTGGCGCACTGCCGTGCGCCTAGATCCTATGGCATAATCCGTATTAATCTAAGATGGAATAGTATAACAAAACAGAGACTGGTTAGTACAAATAACCGACCATACGTAGATGAGGTATCATCCAGCTCGCATAAGACTGTTAGAGAATATCACATGCAGAGCATGCGAGGAGAAGAGGCTATTCACATCTTGTACAACGCTATTTTCGGAATTTTTATACACTCCCGCCTCTCATATATAGCATTTTAAACAAATTTGAGTACAAATTTTCTGATTCAAGATACATAACAATAAGTTTTTCTAGGTGCGCAGGATTAAGTAGTGTATCACGCATCCTCTGGTAGAGCGCACAACATTCCACACTAGGCATAAGTGTAATTCGGCATGTGGTTGGTTCAAACTATTTTTAACATAACCTCCTATAACCTAGTCTAGTATACACTCCTTATGAACGTCCAAAAACTATTTCGTGCACATACTTTACTATACAACATTAATGCACTCATTTTAATGTTGGTGGTGGTGTAAAGTAATGATTACGACGCAGCTAACTGCAAGTGTAAATGATACCACAAGGCTTACAACACACAAACATATGTATGTATAGAGGCATATAGAAAAAGCAACAACAACAACAATAACAAAAAGAAGAATAAACGTTGTAGTCAACAACACCAACAACAACAAACAAACAAGAAGCAAATGCAAGTTTGAGTAGGAATAGATGTCTACTCGCACATAAGCCTAAGCAAATCACATAAACCACACACAAAAAAAAAACGTCTAAGTATTTTAGATATTTTGCAAGGCAAAACTTTTTCTTTTCGCTCAAAAAAAATAAAATAAAAAAAAGAAGTTATATGCACATACCGACCAAACAACCTGCATGCATCAATATTTCGAGCAGTTGATGAGAGAATAGAGAGAGCAGAGTTATGTTTTTTTTGTATTTAATAGCAAGGACAGACATTTTGGGAATCCTTACAAATATGACAGACAGACATTTAGAGAGAAATACTCGTACATACATTCATATGTATTCACCTTCACACGGCACTGCCAGTGACATGTTTTTCTTTTTCTTTTTTTTTTCTTAATTTTTTTTTTGCAATCAACCAGTCAGTCATGCCACACAACTGGTTTTTTTAGGATCTAGTGGCAAATAACACAAGAAAAGGAATGAGCTTTAACAAAAATAAAAATAAACAGAAAATAAGTAAAAAGAAGCTGAAAAAACTCATCATTATTATTATTTTTCTCTTTTTTTTTTTTTTTTTGTTTGAATGCACTAACAGCGTGTGTTGTTGTTATAAGGGCAGTAAGCCTTTGGTATGTATTTAGTGGCAAAGTTTACGTATTTGGAAAATTTGCAAGCTATAATTGTGTATGATTAATCATACAAGAACGCTGGTGTATAAAATTAATCACACAAGAACGCTTAATCACTAAACTTAAATTTTTTCACGCGATCACGCACAGTCACGATCACAGTATTTTTAATCACTGACAAAAAAAAAAGGTTCCTAATAGCCTTTTTTATTGATTATGATAGGGTTCGCCAAAATCCGTGGAAATTAGAAGATCGCGGTTTCCGGTTTTAAGCTACTAAAACCGGTATATGTATACATGTATAAAAATATACATGTATATAAATATGTATGTATGCCGGAAAGATAAATGATGATTTAAAAATAATCATCCCAATCGTGAAAAACAAATGGAATTTTTCTTCATGTGAAATTTTCATTCCCCTCGAGGAAGAGAAAATGCTATCTTGAATATACCGTGAAATTTCTTCCCCGCTTTTAGTCCACGTTAATGTAAAAAAGGAAGAATTTTTGTAAAGCTTAAAAATTAATTGAAAATCGGACAAATTTAAGTTGAATAAAAAAATTAAACACATTTTAGGTTATAAATTAAATTTATTTAACTTTAAAGTTGTACTCATGGAGGTGCTTCTGTTGATTTAGCTATTTTTTCATTAAGTATACCACCGTGTTGCACCACCATGAAATTTGCTGTCTGTGAACCAAAGAGATTCATACTGTGTGAAAGAATGTGTTGTAGGGAATTATTGTACTAAAAATAAATAATTATAACTTTTAATACATAATTCGAAGAAAGATATCGAAATTATTCGATGCAAAAATAAAGTAAACAAGACCAAGGAGAAAGTGAAAAAATTCACTTGAAAAATATTCTGCCTTATCGTAGTTGGCGTATTTCAAATACTACTATGACTGTTTGGTAATAGTTAAAGAAGACTTCAACATTTTTTCTTTAATCTGTTACCAAACAGTCGTAGTCGTATTTGAAATACGAAAAGCATGGAAATGCAGATTATTCATGATAAGTGGAATGAAAAACGGAAAATATTTCTGGGAAAACTTTTTCGAGGCAAAAAATTGTTACTATAGAGGTGATAAAGTTTCTCTGGTTTGTATTTAATTCATGTACTTATATAAGAAAACGAGTATGTGTATAAAAAGCTTAAGAAACTCACATTAATTAATAAAATATTTCATTCAATAAAAAGAATTGAAATTACTGAACTTAAGCCTGACTAAAAATTATTTCTGATTAAAAATTCACTATAGTTCAATTAAAAATCTAAAAATGTCTCAATTCATCATGGGCACGTGACAAAAATATGTTCACTTGGCAATCACTGTTCACTTGACAATCACTAATGTTCGAAAACCAAATAAACGGGAGAATGCAACAACAAAAGTAACATAATATCCACTACTATAATACTTATATGTATGTACCGACGGTACATCGAATAAGTAAAACTAATTAATGTGATGATCGTAAAAGATAAGCAAGAATATTTAAACATACGTAGGTAGAGTAATATAACTTCGTGCTAACCTAAATAGAAAAATGAAAATATGGAAAAACAGGGGAAATAAATAGTGATACTTACATATGTACATATTTACCAAAGGTAAATCAATAATTGTACACAACAATCATTTCTCATATTCCGTTTCATTAGAATTTACGTTAAATAGCTGATGTTAATAACAATCTCTACCCAAGTAGATAGACTAGGGTGCTGATGAAGTGCGTTGCTGCACAGAAAAATATCGGTATTTCCCCCAGCTTAAAAGTCTAATTTAATTTTTCTTCTCTTCTTTAGAAACTCACATTAATTAATAAAATATTTCATTCCATAAAAAGAATTGAAATTACTGAACTTAAGCCTGACTAAAAATTATTTCTGATTAAAAAATTTATATTTAATTATCCAATTAATAAAACTTCAGAAAACTTAAAGCGTTCAATGTAGAGTCGTTCAAACGAAATATTATTTTTGTGCAGAGGTTACCAGCGACAGAAAACACTAGAGCTGCAAAACTATCGATGGTACTATTGATAGTATCGATAGTTTTATTTTAAGTGGACTATCGATATTTTTTTTCGATAGCGATACTATCGACAAAAACACGCTACTAAAAAAGAAAAAATCAATGTCAATAAAAACGGAATGATGGCGACTGTGTAATAAAAAATGCAACATTCAAATTTCGCCGCCTGTAAACCTTTATAATAAAGGTTATCATTATATACAAATATAAATGTGAAAACAAATTAATAAGTTTTGATTTGTTTCAACATAAGATGTCAGTTTTTATCTACTAGATGCAAATTGCATAAAAATACAATTATTATGTACCAACGGCTTTGATACATGAAGAAATTCGACGGCGGCTAAATTTGACGACTACTGGACTGTCTCCGCTTTTTACTTTTAAATAAAAGGTGACGCTAAATAGTTTGCTTCTCCTTCTGTTAAACCAATACTTTTTAGCTAACTGCAGTAGTTTAAGTAATGATGAAAGATTTTTTTATTTTATTCCTTTTTAATTTATTTTTTATTGATCCATCTATCCATCTGTTGGCTTTTTAGTTTATTTTTTTTATAGAACTGTGTATATAAGTATGTTTGTTGAATATGTGTATTAAAAACAATGAAACTAAAAGTTTTAAAAAAATCAACTTTCTTTTTACTTTAGGGGATGATTAAAAAATTCAAGATTTTATATTAGAAAAATACACAATTGATAAGAATCAGAAACTATTGATAGTATCGATGGCATCAAAAAATAATATCGAAACTATCGAATGGAGCCACTATCGATAGTTTTGCAGCTCTAGAAAACACTCTTTCGCTTTCAGTTGAGCAGGGCTTTATTGTGTTATGGCCTTGTGAAGCAGTAATATGTTGGTTGTTTTGTTGTTCGTTTTTTTTTTATGAAGTACAAATTCTTGCCGAAGAACGTTAAAATTATTGTCTTTTTGCTTTACATCTGCTAGAGATTTTTTGATAACAGATTACAATTCTTCCTGCAAAGAATTGTTATAATTTTCTTAAAGTTCTAAAAAAAATTGTATCTTTCTTTGTTACAGAATGCTTAGTAATGTACAAAAGTCTTCAATGTAAAGTACATTTGCTGTATTTTTAAACAAGATAATAATGCTAAAGTAAAACTTAAAAACCGACGCTTTTTTTGTCGGTTTTGGTTTCGGTTTTTATAGCTTAAAAACCGCGGTTTAGGTTTCGGTTAAAACTTTACTGCAATCCAGACATTATGATGTAATTATTAAAAATACACATTTCCTTAAATTATTAGTTACTTGAATATATTTAAAAATACAGATTTTACTACTGGCAGGTAAGTATAGGTAAGGAGCACAAAAACCTACTTTTTGAAATTTATATTTTTCTTCAAAACATGTGTCGAAAGCAGTGGTACAAATACAAAAGAAATCCTTTGGCTATATTTAGAGAAAAATTCATGTAAACCATCTTTGTCGTTTTTCTTCACCCCAACTTTGTGGCATATGGGCTAAACCTATTCTGAGGCGACGATACGTCTTCACAAAGGAAGTGGCAACGTGTTTGTCAACGCATTCCACAAAAGAATCGCAATACTGTACGATTATCCGTAGCAAATCACTTAGTCAGTGGGATCGAGACGAAAAGCTCTCAAAGGCCTAACAATACACAAAAACCTGGGCTCACTTATGATATATATAAATAAGATGACGCCAGAGCTGTTCTTTAGCCCACAGCTGCTTAACGACTGTACTGGTCATATTTAAAAGAAGTATAAATTTAAAAAATCAAACAACCTGACTGCCAACCAAATTCAACCTGTTAAAGGCCCTAAATCGTCACTCGATATGAAAAATCATAAGTAAACCTAATTGAAATACCGGTCGAATGATATCCATATTGGGCGCCATATTGAATTCTTAATATTGTCACTCCTGAATTAAGAAAAATTGATTAACATAAGTATCATCAAAATCAGCCCACGTGTTCGGTTTATATTGTGCCTGGCAAGGAAATACATACTAGAGGTGAGCACAAAGCATTTGCTTGCTTTATCTTCCTGATGAACACTATTGGCGTTTTTTTTTTCTTTTTTTTATTGCTTTTGCTTTTATGAGAATATTAAAACTGCTATTCCCTTTAATAAAAAGTATGTAGCAACATTTGTTTATCTACCAAGCAAGGGCATTATTTATATATTGTAGTGCCAGAGCAAATTTCACGATTGACAATAGTGTTAAATAAAAAGACATATTGTTTTAACTGTGACAATATGTGTATGTTTGAAAGGAAAAACAAAGAATGCATTTCATCACGGATATATTTGTAAGAAGTTTAATTTATTATATGAAATGAAGTATAAAAAAAAACTGGAATTTCTTGAGTTGTCATTTTCAAAAGGTAAGCCAGGCCTTCACATCATTTTTAGGGTTCCGTACACCAAAGGTGAAAAGGAACCCTATTGTTTTCGCTACGCGGTCCGTCTGTCTGTCTGTCCGTCACACGGTATTTTCTCAGGAACCGTAAGAGCTACGTACCTCAAATTTGGACAGAGTATGTAGAACCTTGGCCGCTACAACAAAAAATACATGAGAATTAAAAATTAAAGGGTGTTCCAAAACGAGCAACGAAAAATCTTAAAATCCCATGTAATATACATACAATTGTATGAACATATGTATGTATATTGAAACTTGAAATTTGTAAAATTAGTGTATTTTTATACAGACTTGCTATATCTTGGAAACCGTAAGAGGCAAACACTTGAAATTTTCAAAAACGGTAAAACTAAAAAAACCCAAAATTATAAAATCGCCAAACCAAAAAAAAAACGACAAAAATTAAAAAAAATCGCCAAATTAAAAAAAAATTCCTAACACTAAAATAAATCACCAAATTCGAAAAAATCGCCACAATGAAAAAAATCGCCAGAATAAAAAAAACGCTAAAAATCTAAAAAAAATCGCCACAAAGCGAAAATGTCGCCAAAACTAAAAAAAATGTATATAAAAAAAATGCAAAAATGAAAAAATCGCAAAAAATAAAAAAAATCGCCAAAGTGAGAAAACGCCAAAAACCGGAAAAAATCTCCGAAACGAGAAAATAAAGTGCCAAAACTAAAAAAAGAGCCAAAACTTAAAAAACTTTTAAAAAATATATTATATAGGATGAAGTTTGTATTAAATTACATATCTAGTGTTCGTACGGAACCCTTCGTGAGCGAGTCAGAGTCGCACTTTACTGAATTTATTTTATTTTTATATGTAAAGCAATGCCACACAACGAAAAATATCGAAAATGACAAATGTTACCAATAGTACACAATATTGCTATACCATAATGTGTACTCAGCATAACACATACATATATGCACACATTCATATGCTGATATGCACAATTCCCTTCATTGCGTCGCGCAGTCGGGGTAAAAGAGTTAGGTAAACAAATATAAACTTTATTTCGTGGCATTCTGTAAATTAATGCATAAAGCTAAGTCCACACGTGACTAACATGTATGTATATGCACATAATATTATTACGATCAGTGTAAAGATATACAAAGAAACGTACACACATAAATACGTACAAATGCATACAAACTAACAAGGATAAAGTTACAAATGAGAAGAAAAACCAAAACAGACTAAAAACAACGATTAAAAATATTAAAACATTAACACAACTTGGAACTAAAAAATAACACAAAATAAAATAGAACGTCATCAGCAAAATCATCGTCTGTAGTCTGTAGGCTTGATATTGTTGTTATTATTTTTATTATATGCAACACATACAAAATTTGAGTGTGTAACATCCTTAAATAACGTCTGCAGTCAGCAATTTATATATATATATATATATATAAATATTTGTTTCTATTTCATTGTTTTTGTATTTTTTGTAGCTTTTAAAAATATGCAACGCTGCCGCTGTTGCAATTGACTCACCTACACATACACGCAAAAATAAAAAATTCCAGCTAAATACACAAAATTGTGGAAAATTGAAAGACGAATGCACTGCATTCATTCATTTAAATTTTTTTAAATAAAACCTTTTCCAATGTTGTAGATGCCCACGTAGCTGCTACTAAATGTTGCTGTTGTTGTTGTGGATGCTCGCTAAGTAAATCCAGCAACATGGAGTTATTTTTATTTTTATTTTTGCTTTTTTTTTGGACCAGAGTTGGTGCTCGACTTAAGCAGCAACTAGCAGAGCAAAACAACAGCATCAACATATAAAACAAAAATATTTTTAGGCTCTACAGACAATGCAGCAACAACAAGAACAACAACAACAAGTTAGACAACACAGTCGTCAGGATTTGCAAGATGATTGCATACAAAATACATTTTATCAAAAGAGAACTAGGAAAAAATCCATGAAGAGGTTTCGTTAAAGGATTTTTTAAATTTTTATTATGGTCTCATGCGCTTGCTGTGATTTGTTATACAATTTTTATAGCTATGCTATTTATTGTGCGATGGAGGAGCTAACAAAAATAATCGACACTATTACAGTTATAAATTAATTTTTGTTTTAATTTTTTTTTTTGTGCTTGAGAGCGAGATACAAAAATAAACGAAACAAATTGTTTGATTTCGTTTTGTTTCGTTCTTTGAAGTAGGTGAAACAGAAACAAAACAAAAACAATGAGATCGATTGCTCAATTTGTTTCTGCACTTGAGCCAGAGAATACAGTCAATCAGCTGTAAGCCAGCAAATAGCCGCCGCCACCGGCCACAAACAATACATTAATTTAATCGTACGCCCTTAGAAAAGAAATTAATGGGAGAGAAATGGAAACGTTTCGAAATATTTGCGGAGAATTTGGCATCATCATAAAATATAATGTATTGCATTGTTATTTCATACATGAAATTTGTTTTATATATGTTAAAGCGGTTTCAGACTATAATACAAGTATTAATACTTTTGCGCAAATGATCTAATTTCTGTTTAAAAAATTTCAAAAAACAATAACAACTCAACATTTCAGAGTTGCATTTTCCACAAAATATTAATACTTGTATTATAGTCTGAAACGGCTTTAAGTAGCATAGCTATAGCTATATAAACCCCGTATTTGTTTGTATCACTCATTTGTTCATACGAAGTAGAGCCTACAATCAAGCTTTTTTACCCTCAACATTTTTTTCCTTTTTGTTGCTGAAAAAAAAATGAAACAAAAAAATGTCTATGTGTATATAAGTGAGTGTAGTTGTGTGTGTGTGTGTGTGAGTAAGATTTCGTACTTGAATGACGACAGTGGAAACATTTTTTTGTAGGAATAAATTTTGCAAAAACATTGTTCAACATAAATCTTCATCTAGTTTAAAACACATTTGAATGATTTGCTGTCACTTGCGATTTAAGCTCTTATTTTACAATTGCTTTGAAGAGGTCAAGGTGATATTGTTGGCAGTTGCCCGGCCAGTGATTCATAAAACATGCCACTGGAAATATTGCAAGTAATTTATTTTGAAAAAAAAACTTTTAAAGACATTTTAACTTTAAGCTATTTTAATAATCTGGTTGTGGATTGTTTTTCAATTAAGCTGCAACACATTTAGGCAATGAAGAAAGTTAAAAGTATAATATAAAGTCTTCCAATATTTTATTAAGCTGCTCTCAGGCTTTTGAATACAGCATAAAATTATGCTGATTTTTGGCCACAGAAAACAGAAGATAAATATGCATTAAAAAAACTCAATCAAATTGTCCTTGTTTTACTGCCAAATTAACAATATTGAACTGGCTTTTACTACTTTTTTTTTGCCATAACAACAGGTTTTTAGTAGACAAAAATTAATTACGCCAGCAAGGACATGTAAACACACAAGAAGTACATAAAAAAACCACATGAATAATTTATGAGAAATTTTGTTCAACTTTGCAAAATACAAAATACACATATACACACACACTCACAAACAATTACTTAAAATCATAAAGCAAAAGGGAAAAATAACCACTAACAAAAGAAAAAAAAACCTGTATTGCTCTTAATACTTTATCAATAATCTGTGGATGTAAGGAAATCTTACAGCAGGCAAATAAAAAAAAACACAAAGAGCCAACATAAAACTTTAAGCAACTCAGTACGAGCCGTAGACAAATAAAAAAGTATCACATACTCAAGCATGTAAGCAAGTCAATCAATCCCAAAATGGTCTCAAATTACACAACATGCACAAGAATTAAGACTAAGCAAAACCACAAATATGTAAGCATGTTGCAAAGATTAACACACACACACATACACACATATGTATATATATATAAGAACACATACATGCACATACACCAACAGTATAAATTGTATTTAAAAGCTCACATCCAGAGACCAACAGGCAAACAGGATGTTACATTTAAAACTGCAGCTACGAAATATTTTGAATCTTTAAAACGAAGAGAAGTCTTCTTAATATACTAGCAATACCCTGTATGCAAGACCTCTTTCCACGGAAACATACACTTTTTGTCACGTTACTTTACTGGGTGACATACATAGCTTGTTCTTCAAAGAATAATGTGTGTATGAATGTTTTATATTTTTGTTTGCATATTGGTTTAGAACGTACTAAGCTCTATATATAGTAAAAGATAGTAACACATTGAACAGCATGGCTCTAAATCAGCTACGTCCAAGCCATATGTATAATGTGCAAACTTTTACAAAAGAGCTTTTGTGCTTTCATACCGACGAAAATACAACAGCCAACCAGATTTCGGCGACTAGAATGTTTAATGTAGAAACAGAATAAAGTCTGCAACTTCAGGAAAATCGCTGACAAATTAATCAAGCCCATAATAACATAGACGGCAGTAACTTCAAATGCTCTCTAATTTTTGTTTTATTTTCTTTTGTGCTTATTTTTCTTTGTAGTTTTGTTTACAAAATGTATGAAATTTATTGAAAGTATGGTAGCATTTTTGTGAGAATAAGTATTTATATGTGAGAGCATAAGAAAAAACGCTCTCAAAATAAAATAGATTCTATCTCACGGCTGGTTTCTGCGGCTGTTTTTTTTTTTTTCTTGTGTCAATTTGTATGGAAAATATGTTGAAGTCGTTATTCTGTTTAATCATTTACTTTTAATTTGCAAAGAAACAAGAATAAATTTAAAAGCTTTCAATGCTGTTTACCTAAAATGCTATTGTCAGAGTATGTGTGTTTGGACGTAGCTACTCTAAATTATAAGCTTAAATGCTTGGTGACGTAAAGTGACAATTACGTAACGTGAATGATTTTTTTATGAAAAAAATATCTACAAACCTCATTGAAAAAGCTCTGCTATAATGCAAACAATTAAACTGTGCTCGAATTCTAAGTTATTTTTTGTAATAAGCCGGGGAGCCGGTGTTTAAACCTAATTCGAGTACACTGAATCCAATGGTGTTAACCATTATTTATACTCTCACCAAAAATGGTAAAGGGTATATATACGTTTGTCATTCCGTGTATAATTTACACAATATTAAATGCGACCCATAAAGAATATATAATCTGGATCCTTATGCAAAGGGAAAACGAATAAGCGATGTCCGTCTGTCCGCCTGTCTGTATGTGAAATCGGTTTTCCGAAGCTTCCAGAACAGATTGGTATTAAAAATCAGCAAAATCGAACAGACGGTTTCAGAGCTGGAAGACTTAAACTTAATTTTGCCTATCGAAAACCAATTTTTATTTTATTTTTGTTAAATAAACTTATTTAATATTTTAGCACGAATAAATTTAATATTAATAAAAATAACAAAAATTAAAAAAATCAAAAAGACATTTCCAGGGTTGGAAAACTTAAACTTTTTTTGCTAAATAAAAGTAACCTACTAAAACTAACTTTTCGTTTTCTCTATAAATTAAAAATATCTTATATTTTCGAGAAAAAAAACAGAAAAATCTAGAATTATGATTCCAGGGTTGGAAAATTTACAGTTTTTGTGTAATATAAAAGTAACTAAATCTAATTAGTTTTTTTCTTTTTCTTTAAAAATTAAATATATTTTAAGCTTTTAAAAGAAAAGTTCGGTGTAGGAAACTCGAAATATGAAAACCACAGCTCCAGAGCTGAAAACTTATAATATTATAAGTTTATATTTATATAAACTATAATATTAATATTTTTAAATTAAAGTAACCAAATAAAACTAATGTTTTTTTTATTTCCTTTATTTTCTTTGTTTACTTAACATAATTTATGTATTTTTTTAAGAACTAAAAGAATGGCATAAAGAATCAGAAAAATTTAAAGAATGATTCCAGGGTTGGAAAATTAATTTTTTTATATAAAAGTAACTAGGTCAAATTAGTTTTTTTTTCTTTATGTTTAAAAATCATATATATGTACTTTCCCTTATATTCATAAAAAAATAAAATGAATGTGAAATCCATTTTAGGAAAAGTTTGTATGAAAAATTTGAAATAAAATACATTTCAAAATTTATTTTAAATTTTATGAATATGGGGGTCTATGCTTTAGAAAGAAATAGTTTGGCATAAAATTAGAAAAATAAAAAACATAGCTCCAGATATGGAAAACATAAACTTTACTGATATGTAAAACTTATTATTTCTGTGGTAATTATATTTATTGCATATCTTACAAAGAAAGAATTTACGGCCATATGTATAATCAAAAATTGGCATGAAGTTAACATAAGTGGCAAAATTTAACATGATCTACAAAACTACATTATGCGGGGATTTTTTATGTCAAATTGTATAGCGGAACTCGTCAACACTTAGTTCAATTTTGTCACTTATGCTTACTTCATGCCAATTTTTAATTACACATATGGCCATAAGTATTTAAAATTAGAAAATTCAAAATTTTAGTTTCCGGGTTGGAAATTGAAAAAAAATGCTATTAAAAATATAACCAAAAACAAGTTTTTGCAATTAAACATATTTCATGTTTAAGGAAGATCTTTGCTCTAGATTTTTAATATTTGTTCAATTTCTATTTAAGTATAAACAAAGGTTTATGCCATGTTGCTTACTATGCTCTCAGCACAGTTGTGTTTCAAATCGATGGTCTTTCGTTGACAGTTTGTAACGAGTTCTTATTAATTTTTAGTAAATAGAGATAAAAATAAAATTTATTGCTAAAGAACAGTCCGAAATATAAAATTAAATAAATAACATGTTCCTTTTCATTTCCCTAAAACCTGTTCATTTGTGCTGAACAAACTCGAAAAAATTCTTTAGTAATGAACATTTATATGATACGATGCTTGAAGCAAAATGTAAATGTTTTGATTTTTGCACATGCATGTGTGCAATAGAGACCTGCGTAAACGGTCTTGAAATGTAAATACGTCATTTTTTTCAATGTATTTACGTTCGCATGTATTATACTAAACCAATTATAAATGCTGTCGTACTATAACCCTGCAAATAATGCGACTAGTCCATAAATGCATGTAAAGACTAGTCCAAAGAGGAGTAGGAGTGCCACAAAACTACTCCAAATATATGAAAAAAGGTGGTCGATTTAACATTGCGATATCCTATGGTTGGACCACATGGTCCAACTTTGCATTACATCGAACTAACCCCAAAACTACTCCATATGTAATAGTTATAGACTACTCGCTTAAAATTGTGAGTGCCTAAGAAGAACGATCATATTCGTTTAAACACGAACACTTATCGTACAACATTGAATGCTTGTATGAAAACGACATGATCCATGACTGCATTACATGGGACCATGATGTAACTAGTTTGTTTCATCTAGATTGGACCACGTACTCCAATATTATTTGCATGGTATTATGTGATTAACCGCATACAACTAATGTTAACCCTGCACTATCATACTTCGTCGAAATGACGACGCGCGATTTTATTTTCGATTTAAAACATATTTTTTGTGATTGTTTTTGTTTCGTTTTTCGTATAGCGTTAGCCGCTAATATCAGTTACTCGAAACTAATGTTGCTTTTTTAGTTTAATAAATTTATTATAAGAAACTACAAGACATAATGGAAAAAAATGTGTAATATTTCATACAATTGATGCTATAAATGCTATGTTTTAAGAAAAAATGCCAATTGATAGAAGTCTGTGAAATGTTAATTTTACGTTAAACAATTAAAAGAAATATATGAATTTCATTATATGATAATTAAAAACTAGCTAAATATCAATAATAAATCTATTTTCGTACTTATTTTTGCTCAAGACGTTTTTTATTGGCTCTTGAAATAGGTCGTAGTCGATTCGACGAAGTATGACGTTTGCGATATAAAAATAAGTATGATATTCTAGGGTTAATGCATGTATGTGCGTTTCCATGTGAGCAAAAAAATAAAAGATCATATACCTGATTTACATTAAGCATTTTTTTTCATGAAATTAGTTGCATGAAATTTTTTTATTTGTCCATAGGAGGCCTGGAGGAGCAACTTATATCAAAAAAGTTGTCAAAAATACATCAGAGATTCATTCTACGCTATTTTTTATATAATATTCTCTTTTATAGCGCTGCAATAAGCAAATAGAAAAAGTTGCGTGCAACAAAATTCATGAAATTTCATGAAAAAATGCTTAATGTAAATCAGGTATTACACACATATATGCATGACGTTTGTACACGCGCTCATGAGTAGAAAGAAGCAAGCATCACAAATTCTTCCGTCACGAAGTGTTTTCTTCTTTACTCCTATACCTACAATACTGAAACAAATTTCTTGCAAACAGTGTTGTAAACTTTTGTTTTATAAGATTTCGCTGTAGTAAAGCATTTAAAAAATCCCTCATATCTTAAAAGTTCTTATAAGATGTCTTGTGCAGGACACTAGTATGCAACACAAGCGTAAGAAGATAAACTACTCAAAGCATTGGGTTATACAAAATAACTGTCAAAATCTACACGTAAAAAGTTTTTTTATGTAGTTTGACAATTGCCTTACAATTAGATTGTAGCAAAATGCTATTAATTTATCGTGCAATATATGCAAGTGTATGCTGAGTTCTTCATGCACACATATACGATGCTTGTTTCATGCATTTTGACCGTGAATACTGCGCTTAAAACATCTCGAGTGCCAGTGAACAAGCAACGATTTTTTGCTATTGTGAGACGTGACGTCGTTTTTGACAACTAGAATAAGGGTGAATGTAAAACATTTCTTAAATACAGAGCGTAGAATAAAATATTCAGCTTATTGCTAATATCGAAAAAAAATATTTTATCGAAAAATACTAAAAATTACACTAGAGCAAAAACTTATAAATTTTTTCACAAACCAAATATGTATGTATGTGTTTATGTGTGGATCTGTATATTATATCGTGCCATAACCGCAAAAATAGCTTAAGCGAGATAATTTTCAAACTTAAATTTTTGACCAAAATGGATCATTTGCGATCGTAAATAGTCGATTTTCGTCAAAAAAAAACGAAGTCCAAAAAATGTGTCGCTTAAGCTATTTAAGCGGTCATGGCTCGATATGTAAACGCATTTTGGTAAAGGGTATATAAGATTCGGCACAGCCGAATATGGCACTCTTATTTGTTAATTCTCAGCTCTATCGTCAATTTTACGATTGCGGGCAACAAAGTTATGAGAGGGTAAAAACAGGACAAATGGCTTTGTATACACTCTAAAACATTAGCTCAAATTTAGGATCATATTTTGTCTAAATTGTTGTTGAAATATTCTTATTGTCTAAATTTATATCGATTGTGTAGTTATTTGTATCAAAAAAACAATCCCCCTTATTCCAGTTGTCGGCATCGACGTCACTTTAACACAATACCAAAAAATTGGGGCTTGTTTACTCGCTCTCGAGAATAATTTTGTACAACTGACAATCTATTTCCGTTCCTTAAGGTCTAGAAAATAAGATAAGCCTGCCAACAGGAGTCAGTTGTTTTCGACAACGGGTGCACAAGCCCCAATTTTTTGGTATTGTGTTTAAGTGACGTCGACGCCGACAACTGGAATAAGGGTGAATATTTGTCTCATTTTATACAAAAATATAAATCTGCTTTTAGATGTGTTTATTTTTAAACAAAGTGTGCTTAAAAAACAGCTAGATATGCCTAAATAACGTCAAAATGTTGAAAACTAAACATATGTGCGTAAAGCAGCAGAAATATGTTTAACAAGAAGAAAGAAGAAAGAAGAAGCTCAAAAGTACACATGTTCTAACAGAAGCACGCCATATATAAAATTAATTAAAATTAAAATAAAGCTATTTCTAAATAATAATTGTGTGTTTTATATAAATAGTGATAAGTTAATATTGTAAATAATGAGTAAAAAAATTATTAAATTAAAGCTTTGAGTTAAGACAGTATTGTTAAACAAGTGCGATATGTATACATACTTATGTAAGAAACAAAATTACTCAAATTTTAGAATTCTAAAAATTATATGTAAAATTTAAAGCAAAACGTGAATTTTTTATGTTAATTCAGTAAACCTTTTATGAACAAATTTAATTAAACACATGTATTAAATGCATTTTTATTAAAAAAAACATATTTTAAAATTAAAAACAAGGGGCAAACTAAACACAAATTGCGTAAAATTGTTGAACATATTTTGTTCAAAATTAAACATATAGTGCTCAAAAATCAACAAAACGTTGAAAAAATATAGCTGTGTAATTTTAGGTCGAAAGTAGTCTGTAAAGTGTTGCCTACTATTATCGACGTAATTTTCAACAAAAGTGTTTTAGAGTGTATATACTACCGTGCGCCTACACTCTAAAACATTAGCCCAAATTTAGGATCATATTTTGTCTAAATTGTTGTTGAAATATTCTTATTGTCTAAATTTATATCGATTGTGTAGTTATTTTTATCAAAAAAAAACAATATTTGTCTCATTTTACACAAAAATATAAATCTGCTTTTAGATATGTTTATTTTTAAACAAAGTGTGCTTAAAACACAGCTACATATGTATGCCTTAATAACGTCAAAATGTTGAAAATTAAACATATGTGCGTAAAGCAGCAGAAATATGTTTAACAAGAAGAAAGAAGAAGCTCAAAAGTACACATCTTCTAACAGAAGCACGCCATATTAATATAAAATTAATTAAAATTAAAATAAAGCTATTTTTAAATAATAATCGTATGTGTTTTATATAAATAGTCATAAGTTAATATTGTAAATAATGCACAAATTGAGTAAAAAAATTATTAAATTAAAGCTTTAAGACAGTATTGTTAAACAAGTGCGATAAGTATACATACTTATGTTAGAAACAAAATTACTCAAATTTTAGAAATTTATTTTTCATTTTTATTCAAATTCTAAAAACTACATGTAAAATTTAAAGCAAAACGTGAATTTTTTATGTTAATTCAGTAAACCTTTTTATCAATAAATTTAATTAAACACATGTATTAAATGCATTTTTATTAAAAAAAAAAACATATTTTAAAATTAAACACAAGGGGGAAACTAAACACAAATTGCGTAAAATTGTTAAACATATTTTGTTCAAAATTAAACATATAGTGCTCAAAAATCAACAAAACGTTGAAAAAATATAGTTGTGTAACCTTAGGTCGAAAGTAGTCTGTAAAGTGTTGCCTACTATTATTGACGTAATTTTCAACAAAAGTGTTTTAGAGTGTAGCTAACAGAAAAAAGTGAAATACTTCTTATAAGTAACAATTATTGCAGTGATTTAATGGTTTTCTAAAGTAACTTATTCGATTTAAATGAAGTTGGAGTGATTTTTAGTCAAATTAGTGAACTTAAAACTTTGATTATTACTAATGACTTCAACAATTTCTCTATATAAGTGCAAAACAAATGAAAAATTTAAAATTATCTAAAATGGAATAATGATGGTAAAATTGTTGCAGGTTTGATATTTTGCTGGCAGACTTAATTAAATACACTCACCCACCACTCACTATCATAGAACTAAATCTGTTTATTACTTATGCAGAGAATGCGATTATTCTTGTTTGTGCTATTATTGTATTAAATGTGCTTATTTGTTTTTGCTTGCTTATAATACGAGTACATGCAATAACAATGTAGGAATTTTCAAATGCATGCATGTATGTATGTATGTATGTGTGCATAATGCATTGTCCATGTTTTGTTGTAATTGTCTTTATACATATGGATATGCAGATTGTATAGCGCCTACAATGCAAACGTGTCTTATCTGGGTCATCTTTTTTCAGCCAGCTCGTCAGTCTCGTCATCGTTATTATCAAAATAATCAAATTCATCTTCGTTATTTTATTGGTAGCAACATAAACTGATTGTTGTATTCCTGGTAACAACTGGCAAACAACTTGATTTACTAACCATGGTAAGTAGATACACCGTCACACAATTGGACATGTATGCAGGGGCATGCGAGGAAAGCAGACACTGTGTGTATGTGTGTGTGTGTGTTGGAGTTGGTGAAGTAAATAATTGTAGGCTGAATATTCTAGCAACATGACAGAAAACAATTGTTAAGAAAAACAACAACATCAAGAACTCTAATGAAATGAAATGCATATTCAACTCTACATCATTGCGTGTGTGTGAGTAATTAAAATAAACACATGCATGTGCATGGTTTCAGACATACACACATATAATAAATTTCTTATGTATTTATATGAATATGCTCACATACATATGTATGTGTGTATGTGTTCGCATTTAGTATTCATGCTTTGTGAAAGTGAGGGAAAGCTGTCTGGTATACACATTCTCAAGGAGCACCACTTAAATGGCTTCCTCTGTGAGCTATTAACAAAAGCTCTTAAAGTCTACAAAGTAGAAAACACAAAAAACAACTGCAACACAAAAAAAGGAATTTCTAAAAGGAAGAAAAATAAGGCTACACTTTTATGTTAGAAGAATCTAAAGACTTTTTGTTATTATTTCACATACAGACACATTAACTCATACACATGTAATTGTACGCTTGTTTTTAATGTTGTAGTATGTCTGGGTGTTTTTGTATGTTTTATTTTTATTTTCCTTCAGAAAATAAGTGGGGTATTCATGGCACTTTCCTCGGAGCAATTGTAAAAATTGCTTTTGATATCTTTAGATAGTAAAAAAAGCAGAATTGGAAAAGTTTCTTAAAATGTGTGTTATATAATCTTAATTTCCATGTAAAGAATTGCAAATGTGAAACAACAGTAGAATTACATGGTTTTATTTTTCTCTCAGCTGAGAGCTTTACAACTACTTTAGAAAAGTAAGCTTCAGTCCCATGAGAGGGTTGTGTGACTATATCCTAATGAAACCAATTTTTGTTATAGTCTCAAGATTATTAATATTGTCAAACTATAGCTAAGCCAATATTTTAAGGAGCAAAAAACAAATCAGCTTAATTATAGGTTAGTAATATGAATATGAAGCATACAATTTACGTACTATTGTTTCGAATTTTTATTTTTTCTTATTTCGATATATGCAAAAAAGTCGAATTGAAAAAAATATTGAGTTAGAGCATTTCTATATTCAGGTAACGATTTGTGTATTAAGATTTATAAACACAAGCCTAGTACTCTGTTCAAATTTTCGAAAAATGTTGAGCAAAACTGATTATTTCGGATGAAAAATTTGATATGTAAACATCATTAACTAGGCTTTGAACATATGCTTTAAGCTTGGATCCCACGATTGGCATAATGTGCAAATTTTTGTCGGCTCACTGATGAAATAAATTCAAAAGTAACAAGGGAAAGTTGTCTTATTTCTCAATTAATTGAAATATAATTACATAACTGCACCACACTGCATTGGTAATAAAGTCATATAGACTTATTCAAGACTCAATTAAGTAATAATTACTACGTTTATAGGCAGGGCTTATTTGCAAATAAAACTGTAAATTGTTGCCATATTATTGTTTTTATTGCGACTTACTAATTCAGAAAACTATTTACGTTTAACGCACTATTTGCAAATAAAATGTTCATTGTTGCTGTAACAAATCGTCATTAGACTTCAACCAGTAACAATGAAATGCATACAGACAAAGCTGAACCACCAGCAAATATATTTCAAATTAGGGTATTATTATGACCGTGTGTCGAATAATAAATTTCTTAAGGCCCAACTATAATATGAATAAGCTGGCTTAAGCTAATGTCAGAATTGAACGATCAGTCTGTCAAATGCTTAAGCAATTCAGATGTGACTTTTATGTGGCCACAATGTACTCACAAGCACTTAAGTATTCTTTAGCCACAGCTGCACATCTAGGTATTGTTAATAATTTTGTAGTAATTTTGTTTCTTCTGTCAATGCAATTCAATCAATCTAACTTGAAAGAATATCCTAATCTATTAAAAATTCACATATAAATATATCCATCACCTTATTACTTGTTTTATTTGTTTTGCCTACTAAAAAGTACAACAATGAATATACATAAGTAAACACATGTGTATGCGTGTATATGTATATGTATTGTAAAACAAAATATGAAAATGAAAGTTTTGATTTGTTTTCTGAGTATAAAATAAGAAAAAATAAAAAAATATTTAAAATCAATGAATTCTGCTGCTGCTTGGTTGAGCTTAAATAATGCACAAACAGTTGTTTACTTATGGAATGTGCGTTCAGTTTGGCACTTTACTTAAGCAAATAACATTTGACGAAACTTGACGAAAAGTTTGTTAAGTACATTATAGTTTGCCACATGCGTTTTATATGCAACCGCACAGTTGCTTAAGCTAGCTTATTCATATTATAGTTGGGCCCTTAGATATATTTCATATAGTTTTAAAACGCTTAAGCCTAGTACTCTGTTCGAACATTGATTATTTCGCGTGTAAATTTTGTTAAAATTCCGTAAGAAAAAAAGAACTGCTTATGCTGGATGTGAAGACATCGTACTTTTACATCGTACTGGGACACAGAGTTGCATATATTGGTACTTAGTACTAAGGCTTTTTTTCGCTATTATGGTGTAAAAAATAGTAAGTACGCACATTTGCAACCAATTAGGTGAAAAATTATGCAGAAACAAAATTTTTGCAATAAATGCAGGTTTTTGTGATAAATTTTTTTTTTTAATAATGAAATTAATTTAACTATTTCCTAATTGTGTTATATTTGCACATATAGTTACAATATATATGCAAAATAATTATAGTATATTATTATTTTTACAGTGTATGTATGTTGGAAATCGGTTCTATTCCGCTCGTTTTTAATAGATCGTGTGGCAACACTGGAATTCATCATAGCATCAGAATTTATTATATTCCATTCCACAGCATTCAAAAGCATTTTCTTTAAAATTAAAAAAATATAGAAGAAAACCATATTTGTGGGTTTTAAATCAATTGATATATTTAAAGCCCATGATACCAACGATTGTCCCATGGTGGTGCCGATTTGTTCACGTTCTAAAGGTGTGGAACCCATAATAAAACTCCAATAGTAAGTGTGTGTCTTTAGCTATAGTGAAATAGAAGTTTTAATATTTTTCTCTTTTTTTTTTGGTTTTGTAGGTATGTAAAATGCTCTGAAATGGCAGAAAAGGCTACAGAAGCCGTACGTTCAGTAGAACTTAATATTATACCCGAACATCATACTAAAATGGATGGATGGCATTCGGGATTGGTGTGTATCGCGTCAATTGTGTTGGTGACATGGTATTCCTGCTTAAGATGTTACCTTCACGGACCCTAATATACAATCTGGATCAGTAAGTTTGTTTTCAAGTTGTTATTTATAAACATGACTGCGTTCATAAATCTGCACTGGTAAATCAGGTTTTATTTATTAAGTTTTATTTATTAATTTTATAAGAAATCTTATTAAAATATATATTATTTTCTATGTATTTTTTTTAATAGCCTGATAATGAAGCTTATTGGATTGTGAAAGATTTAATGTTGATGCTAGCAAAATTAAACTTCAACAAGATGAAGATGTCTTAGACACCTGGTTTAGTTCTGGTCTCTTCTCCTTCTCAGTGTTTCGCTGGCCTGATAATACTACCGACTTGCAAGCCTTTTATCCCATAACTTTGTTGAAAACTGGCCATGATATCCTGTTCTTTGTCCAAAAATTGCTGGGAAAGTTATCCTTCAAGGTCGAAAAATTTAAAAGTCTTTGGGTAATGTTATCGATCTCATGGATGTTATACGCAGGATATTATTGGAGGGACTTCACGCCCAATTGGTGAACCGTAACTTGGATCCTCAGGAAATTAAAAGGGCTAAAGCAGGCCATAAACAAGACTATCCCAATGGCATACCTGAATATGGCTCAGGTGCTTTACGTTTTGCTTTGTGTGCCTACATAACACAAGCAGGAGATATTAATTTCGGTAGTTATTAATTAGTTATTAATTTCGGTAATCATTATTTTCGGTAGTTTTAAATTTCGGTAGTTATTTTATATGGCAAAATAAAGTTTAAGTTTTCCAGCTCTGAAACCGTCTGCTCGATTTTGCTGATTTTCAATACCAATCTTTTTTGGACCATTTCTGACACACCAGTTTAAGAACGAAGTCTTTAGCTTTTTTGGGAGCTTCGCAAAACCGATTTCACGTACAGACAGATGGACAAACGGACATCGCTTATTCGTCTTCCCTGGCATAAGGATCCAGAATATATATACTTTATGGCTCGCTTATTAATAATAAGGAAATTACAAACGGAATGCCAAACCTATATATATATACCTTTACCATTTTTTGGCGAGATTTAGAACATAGAAAAACTTAAGTCGAGATGGATACATACACTACATGCAGCACGAGGACATTACTGGGAAAATATCTGTCTCTCAGAAAATACCTAACCTATTTTAATAAAATTCAAAACATTCCAAAAGAAGACATAGGCTATACATTTTTTCAAAAATAATACCACCAGGGGTAGGTAGGGGAAAATTTAATACTCTTCGAAACTATCTATGCGATTTTGCTGAAATTCAAAACATGTCTACATAGATCTGAGTCTAAAATATAAATAAATCCACTAGGGGTAAGGGGCAAAGTCCAAGGTTTCATGACACACATTCATTCTTTTTTTTACATTTAAATAGAGTTTTTTATTTGTATTCTGCTCAGAAATCAGAGACAAAAAACTTTATATTTTTATAGCAAGACTCTCAATAATTAGACTGCTTAGCATTAAATAGTATTGCATTAAACACATTCACCACAGCCAGTGCTGCCAGAAAAATTTTAGCTCTTGCCCCCAATTCAAAACGTAATGTCCCCAAAAATCCCCATTTCAACAGAAAAATCCTAACTTTTGTCCCCAAAAATATATCATTCATAATTAGTCGTAAAGGAGCTCCGGGCGAGTCAACATCACGCGTCGTTGGCAATTATTTCTTAAACCAGGCCACTGTTGTTTATTGGCCTTCGAGAGTTTTGCGTCTCACTCGCACTGGTTGACTGATCTGCCACAGATTACCGTTTAATCTTGCGGTTCTTTTGTGGAATTTTCTTAACAACCACGTAGCTACTTCCTATGTGAAGGCATAGGTCGTGTACAGTCAGTCACAAAAACATTTTTACGAATACTGTTAACAACATCAACGTCTTAGCCACCTGTCCATTTTTAAGCAACCATATTCCATAAATAAATAAATAAATATCATTCATAAAAAACGATTATTAAGTCCTATGCGCAGTGATGCGAAATAAGATTTTCACAAAGTTACAAGAAAAATTGTTTTTTTTTAGTACGATTGACTAAATTCTTTATTTTTATTTTTTTTAACTTAAAACGTACATGAAATTCAATTATACATTGGACCGTCTCACTTTTTATACTTTTTTCGAAATTCCTTCGATTTTCTAAAAACCAAGAATTTTGGTATATGGTATCATATAGCGTGTTCTAACTATCACGCCGACCAACATTGCATAGTAAACATTTAAAATCAACTTGACCGCAACATACATAACATCCAATTGCATTGAAAGCATTTTTGTGCACTGGACATTTGACACTCATGCATTCGGGCAAATACCGCTGCATGAAGTGTTAGATAAATGCATTGACAGACTGCAACGTAAATATGTATTTTGTACAACGGCCATTTGACACTAGCAAGTCTGATCAAAGACCGCAGCATAAAGCATTTGAATAAATCATATTTAATAATAATATTTGTTTACAAAATCTAGGTTTTAAAAGTTACTTATAAGACACACGCCGCACGTCTACCGTTAGAAACTGAAAGGGAACAATTTGCCTATTAAGCATATACCTTTTCTTTTCCCTCTTATGTTAAGATAGATTAAGCATTATTCTCATAGTTAGTATATAAGCAGATGTAATTTAGTTTTAGAATCTTAATAATCATTAAACAACATTCCTAGCTGAGCTAAAGAAAATTAATTAAAAAACATTTTTTATTCAACAGTAATAAACCAAAATTACAGCTCTCTCAAATCGTTTTTTTTTTTTTTTGTTTTTTAAGAAAAATGCTTTTTTGCAAAAAATTAAAAAATCTCTCTTTAGTAATTTGCTTCTAACTCATTTAAATACGACTTTAGGAAAATTTTATTTTGTTTGTTTCCGCCAGTCGATATAAGCAATTTTATTCCATTGGTTTTAATAAACTGTGATTAATTTAAATTTTTACAAAATTTTTATCAGAATTTACAAAATTATTTGTAGGACCGCATTCAAATAAAATATTTACTGATTCAACGAATTTGGTTACTGAAAATGAAATTTTTTTCTGTGTATGCTCAATGCCACTTTTGGATCTATAACATTTTTCAAAATTCCATACACCGAATCAAATCTATGTTTTGTAATGTGCTTAAATTGCAAATTTTTAATAAGTTCAAAGTTTTTCATATTTTCTGGGAATCACACATACATAGTTTTTTTATGCATGACACATTAACTAAGGTAGAACCGTGCGTAGAACAATTGCACAATCAAAACTTTCAACAGTCATTTTTCTTCTTCAAAAGAAAATAAATTCAATAAAGTGCGACTCTGACTCGCGCACGAAGGGTTCCGTACGAACACTAGATATGTAATTCAATACAAACTTCAGCCTATATAATATATAGTTTTGGCATTTTTTTTCGTTTTTGGGGTTTTCTCGGTTTTTTCGTTTTTTGCGCTTTTGGCGATTTTTTTAAGTTTTGGCTCTTTTTTTAGTTTGACACTTTTTTTCCTCATTTTGGCGATTTTTTTCGGTTTCTGGCCTTTTTTCATTTTGGCGATTTTTTTCTATATAAAAAATTTTTTTAGTTTTGGCGATTTTTTTCGGTTTTGGCGTTTTTTTTCACTTCGGCGATTTTTTTCATTTTGGTAATTTTTTCGAATTTGGCGATTTATTTTAGTGATAGAAATTTTGTTTTTAAATTTTGGCAACTTTTTTCGTTTTGGCGATTTCTTTTAATTTTTGGCGATTATTTTCGGTTTGGCAATTTTATAATTTTGGGATTTTTTAGTTTTACCGTTTTTGAAAATTTCAAGAGTTTGCCTCTTACGGTTTCCAAGATACAGCAAGTTGTCAAAATTACATAGTCAAAATTGCATTAACTGATAGAACACCCTTTAATTTAAATTTTGTAAATTTTTGGTGTTATTGTTGTAGTCTGTATAAAAATACACTAATTTTACAAATTTCAAGTGTCAATACACATGTACATACAAATATATGTATACTACATGGGATTTTAACATTTTTCGTTGCTCGTTTTGGAACATCCTTTAATTTTTAACACTCATGTATTTGTTGTTGTAGCGTCCAAGGTTCTACATACTCTGTCCGAATTTCAGGTCCGTAGCTCTTACGGTTCCTGAGAAAATAGCGTGTGACAGCGTAGCGAAAACAATAGGGTTTCTTTTCACCTTTGGTGTACGGAACCCTAAAAATGTTAATTGACAAAGAGCTAGTTCTGCAGCTGCGAGCACGATTTTGCCTATGTACATATATATGTTCGCGGTATTACCATGATGGTAATGTCATTTTCATTATAAAGTATGATTGCCACACTACTCTAGGATATTTTTAAAAACTGAAATGTTTCCAGTACTAAAATATTATGTCAACATCCACGATTAATTATTTTCCTGATACATGCAAATTGTTAGAGCTCGAAATGAAAAGTCCCCAAATCCCTCCCCACGAAATTCTGTCCCCAAATTAGAGGCGAAATCCCCATTTTGGGAACAAATCCCCTAATCTGGTGGCACTGACCACAGCAGGCTACACAAACACACGACTTCAAATGCCGCTAGCATTATTTGTCTCCTCGTAGCCGGCTATTTAATTATTTTGAAGACGGCAGCAGCACTATCTGCACCTGATATTCAAGTACGAATACATAGTTCACTATTACAAATGCTGCTAGCGGCATTTGAAGTCGTGTGTTTGTGTAGCCTGCTGTGGTGAATGTGTTTAATGGTTTTGTCGCCTCGTAGCCGGCTAGTTAATTATTTTGGAGACGGCAGCAGCACCATCTGCAGCTGATATTCAAGTACAAATACATAGTTCAGTATTGCCACTTTTATATATCTTGCATTTATAAAAATTAATTACTCTTGTAATGTATTTGTAATGTAATGTACTTATTTCACATAAAAGTCCAAAACCGAATCAATTTATTCTTTACATCAATTTTTGGATATTGTTTCTGTTATATAATATGAAATAATTGCACAAAATCATTCATTCAACATTTTGTATTATACTGGCAACACTGAATTTTCTCATTGTAGCCAAAGAAATAGAAATTAGTTTGAAATAGAAATAGTTTTGTCTTCAAAAGAATCATTCTCATATAAACATGTGTATTCTATCCCTGACATTTGGTAGTCGGTAGCTTGCTGTGAATGTGTTTAATGCAAATATCATATAAATAATTTTGACTAGCCAGATCGGCAAAATACCCCTATGTGCAGAGGTTATGTATATCTCCTTGAGCGGAATTCAGTTATTAGTACCAGCTATTTAAAATTAACTTTTACAGGAAATATAACATAAAAGTTGCCTATTTTTATTGCAATATTTTTTTTTTCTTAATTTTTAAGTGTAAACACTATTTTTTTTTTGCCATTTTCATACATGTTCTCATTAACATGGAAGTTATATACATAAGTATTTATATATATTTTTTTATCGGAGAGGATATACTCCGCATTTGCTTCAATTCTCAAATATTAAATTTTCTTTTTTTACCAGCTGCTATTTCACAGTTAAAGAAACGAGACACTAACAATATACCCATTTTTACTTGCATATGTTGAGGCGCTGAACTCATCCAAATGGCAAGAATATCCTTAATGTTTATTTGTTAGTCGAGGGAAAAAGCAAATTATATTTGATTGCAGCTGTAGCAGCAGCAACACATGCGCCATTATGCAATTGAAATTCTTTTTATTTTTATTTAATTTTTTTTGTGTGTTTTACTTAATTTCTTTTCTTGTTTTTTAGTTCAAATTGGTAGTATTTCTTTTACTTTTGTGTTAAGAGTTGTCGTCGTTGTTGTTGGTGTAACAAATACTTTTTGTTGTTGTCCTTATACATGTGTTTGACTACAAGGAATATGTAAATATATGTAAAAGTTAGTGTGTGTGTGTGTGTGCTGTTGTAATATTGTTATTGTTGTTTTTTGACTCTTCAACACGACTGCTTTGTCTGCGTATGTATGTATGCATATGCATATATATATATGTGTGTGTGTGTGTGTGTGTGTGTGTGTGTGTGTGTGTGTGTGTGTGTGTGTGTGTGTGTGTGTGTGTGTGTGTGTGTGTGTGTGTGTGTGTGTGTGTGTAAATGATTATAATTTTTTGTTTATTTTGTTTCACAGATTTTAAGCTGTGAAATGTCATTAAACCTCTTGCAGCATGTAGCACATTCAAACACTTACTCATACATATAAACATGAGAATAAAAAAACATTTTAAATGTCAATATTTTAAGTGAGTGTGTATGGTGCAAAAAAGTATGAATCTCTGTGTGTGTGTGTGTGTGTGTGTGTATGTGTGTGTGTGTATAACCCTATTTAACCTCACATGCAGCAAAAATTTCATTTTGTTCTCGTTGCTGTTGTTATTTAATTCCATCTACCGCCTTTAAGGAAAGTTATATAATTTGAAAAAAAGTACCTCAAACCCCTAATGTGGCAATGTACTTAATTAACTTGCAACACCAGTCTGCTGAAAACTAGAGGCATTTAAACATCCATGCATCATCACCTTTCCCTTTGTTCTACATTTTTTGTTCTTCCTGTTTTACTTCTACAGTTTATGTTGTGCCAGCTACGACGGTAAAACAAACTGCATTAAAACAAAAGAAAAACATAAAGAAAACTATAATCATTTTTGTTGCCACTTGAAGTGACGCACCATCAACTCATTAAAATGAAAAGGTGTCTAAAGTATCACGTGATATGCATCCAACCGAATGCCTGTTACCTTATTAAACAAACAGCATAGAATTCTGTACAGAGCTGCTGAATAGCAAAGACACATATTGACTGACACATGGACAGACGCGGCTCACACAAGCAAACAAACGTACGAGACGAGATGCTACGGCAGACTCAAGAAAAAGCAGCTCAGGATACGACAACTACAACGATGACGGCAACACCACAATCAGTCTTGTCAACACAAGAAGAATATACGACAAGCCAGACAACATTCAACCAATAATACCAACTCTCTTGTATGCAATTACACTTTTACAAATAAATAAGTAAGTAAGTATGCATGTATGTATCTATGTATGTGCGAACATGTATGCGTATGCGCGCATATTTGATGACGTCTGCCCCACGTGATTAAACAGTTGCATTTCAAAATTTTATACACACAAACGCGTAAATACACACAACTAACACACAATTGCAGACAGGCACACACACACTCACACACACATACACCCATAAGGAGAGAAATTCCTCTCTGGCTGGCAGACGTTAACAAGTGCACTTTAATATAACCCTGAATGCTTTTCATTTAAAGTTGCATATGCACAAACACTTACACCAGAAACGAAGTCAAATTCTGGGAAATTAATCTGAGGAATAAAATGTGCTAAACGAAGAAAACGTGTCACAGATGCTGACACGAATACACGAATGTAATGGAGAAGGAACGTTAAGCATTAATGTAGAGTATATGAATGAATGAGAGTGTGTGTGCAAAAATGGACAAGTCGTTTGTTAAGGAACGAGTCCCCATGTGAATTATCAAATTGGGTATTCAACTTCATACAAAAAAGTATCATACAAATAATTTTGTAATATCAATTAAAATATTTGTAATATCAATTAAAAAAATTAATTAAATTTTCGCCTTTTTGATAATATCAATTAAGTTTTTACACTTGAATTAATAAATGCAACTAAAAATTTAATTGAATCAATTAAATTCTGAATTGAAAACATTAATTGGTAAATACTTTTTTCTGTGTACCTGCTGCCATAAGAGGACCTCTTAAAGAACTCTAGTGAGCTATAAATCATAGGACCACTGCCAATTAAAATTAAATTATGTGAAATGTCTAGCCTGTGCCGATAAGTCATGCACCATTGATGTCTATGGCAGGTTATTACAGGCATATTGCTCCCATTGATGTAAAAATTAGCGAAAATTTTACCTTTCATGGCACTTCTTTGAAGTCAAGAAGGTGAAAATATGCTGGAAATTATATTTATATATAAATTATTTTTATCGGTGTTATATTTTAATTTAACATTTCAGATTTCTAAAACAATATTGACAAATACATATTATTGGTCGGCCCTTTTTCAGTTATCAGGAAACATCAAATGAACTAAGTGTAAATTTACATTTAAACTGAACAGCGGTAAATCAATGCATTATTTATTATATGTACGAGGGCGGATTAATAAGTTCGTGACTTTTTGAATGAAACACAATTTCTTTTGCAAAACATAAATTTATTTATGGCGTTTTCTATTCTGAGTAATATGCAGCATTTACACTGCCTTTTACATTTCTTTGTGTTCTTTTCTGAAAAGTATGTGTGTGTAACGCGTTTTTTACTCATGATGTTACCATTAAAGAGAAGAAAAATGCTACATGTGCAGAACGATTTTGTTATTGTTTATGAAAAAATAAATCATTTTCTAGTTCGTATTTCGTGATAATTATAAAAAAAAAATTGTATTTATATAAAATGGAAACTAAACATATTGTAACAAAATATTTAATAGTTTTATACGAAAACTTGTTGGAAAATTGTTCTTTTGTAAATGCAAAATGTGCAACACTTTTTAAAAATCAGGTGGGCGTTTAAAAATATTATCGAATAACATGCAACATATATCTTACACTTTTCTTTTAGAACAGAAAACGCCATTAGTCCAACGTTTCTCTATTTTTTGTATCCCTTCCAAGAAATAGGATTTTCGAGGTCCTTAAAATAGGCATTTGTTTGGTCATTGGAGCTAAATCTCTTTCCACTTAGCCATTTCTTTAGGTTTGGAAATAGAAAGTAGTTACTAGAAGCTTAAATACGGAGAATGTGGCGGATGGGGTACAATTTCACAGAATTTTGCCATTGAGACTGAACTCGTGCATTATCTTGTTGAAAAAGGAACATTGGCGTAGCTAGACATTTTTTCTGGGGGGGGGGGGGCAAACACAATTTTTTTTAATTAGTGTTTTTTATAGGAATTGTTAAAATTTAAGCTTAAAATTTTTTAAACGCACTAATAATCCCAAATTAATATTTTACTTATTAAGTTAAATATATATTTTTTATTATAAATACATGGAAATTGGAAATAAAAAAAAATATATTTTACTTAATAAGTAAAATATTAATAAGTAAAATATTGGTTTGGGATTATTAGTGCGTTTAAAAAATTTTATACAGATTTTTTTTATTTAATATTTTTTTATTTAAGTTAAAACATAAAACATAAACATAAATCAATAACAAAAATTAAGTTATAATTAAAACTAGAAAAACAAAACATTCAAAACAAAAACAATATATAGACAAAAAGTAAAGTATGTATTAGAAAAAAACTAAATAATGATAATAATAATCTAATAATAATAAACTAAATAATAATAAAATTAATATTCGTTTCCAACAAGTTTATATGTTCATATGGAAAAATTATTTATGTATATACTATATTTGAATACAATTGGGGTATTCACAAGGGTGTCTTAAGTGTCCTAAGTGTCATAATGTCTTAACATTTTAACATAGTTTAAAAAAATTGTTGTTGTGGCTCAAACAAAAAGGTCATAAAGTAATAAGACTTTCTCAGCTATGTTTATTGTTTGTCATAACTACATGTAGAAATGCGTGAGAGTTTACCAAAGGAATTGAGAGAGAGAGTAAGAAATGTACAAGGTGTTAAAACCAAAATACAAATAAGTACAATATTTATAATTGTAAATTATAAGGGGTTGCTCACAGCAGTCATATATTTTCGTTTTATAACTTTAAAACGTGTTAATTTATGAGTACCATTTGAATACCCCAAATATTTTGAAAAGATACAACCAAGAAATGATTTCATTCATCACTCATGATTTCAATTCTTAATAATTTATTATTTAATTTAAAAAAAATTTATCTGTTGGTGCATAAATAAAAATAGAAAATTACCATTTATTATTTAGTTACCCTTCCAATATTGAAGTTCTGAATCAATACTATATTGTTGCGATGAATGAACATACATACATAAATAAGTAGAAACATATGTATGCAAGTATGTATGTATACGTGTTCAATTGAAAAAAATTTTATGTGCATATAATGGGTGTTTTTTATTGAGGTATAGAACTTTAAGTTGGCATCTTTTTTTAACTGGCGGCCATTTTGTCAGCTGTCAAGTGATTAATATTTAGTTTGGTTTGCCATTTCATCATGAACAGGTTTACAAAAGAACAATGCTTGCAAATCGTGCAAATTTATTTCGAAAATAATGGTTCAGTTCGCGAAGTTTACCGCAAGCTCCGTCCATTTTATGGTCGACATAATCGTCCATCAGAGCAATTAATTCGGTTAACCATGGATCGTTTTCGCACTACGTTTACTCTATGTGATAATACGCATCCGCAGAGACGTCGAACAGTGCGCACCGAAGAAACAATTGCCGCTGTAGAGCAAAGTGTTGAAGAGTACCCAAATGAATCAATTCGTCACCGTGCACGGTATAGAGCCATGATAACCGACTATTTTGTTCCCGAATTGGATGGCATGAATGTGGATGAGTTGTGGTTCCAACAAGACGGCGCTACATGCCACACAGCGCACGTCACAATCGATTTATTGAAGGAAACATTCGATGAGCGCATAATTTCGCGGAATGGACCTGTCAATTGGCCACCAAGATCGTGTGATTTGACACCATTGGATTATTTTCTTTGGGGATATGTGAAGTCGCTCGTCTACTCCAACAAACCAGAAACGTTAGGGGACTTGGAAGCCAACATTCGTCGCGTTATTGCCAACATACGGCCCCATATGCTCGAAAAAGTGGTTGAAAATTGGACCTGTAGAATTGGCTTTATTCGAGCCAGCCGCGGCGGCCACATGCCCGAAATCATATTTAAACATTAATGGCATAAAATTATCCTTCCAATAAAGCCAAATTGATGGACATTAAAGCGATTTTCTTGTGTTTTATTTTAATTCGAAGCTATATACCTCTAAAAAAACACCCGTTATATACATGCATACATATCGATAGTTGAGTTTTTCAGTGATTTCAATAAATTTCACACTAATACACCTCATCACAAAAATTTATTGCAATAGTGTCAAAAATAGCGCTTTTACAAGCAGTTGTACAAAAAAGTTATATTGTGAATATTACATTTTCTATTATGTTCTACCTTCTCCTGTAAAGTTACAATTATTTGCGTTAGGGCCTTTAAATTTGAGACCAACGATATATTGACCTGTGTAAGTTGATATCCTATCAAGAATTTCGGTCATCAAAGGTACTGATACCAAAATTTGGACCTAGGAATATTTTTCACAAGTTTTCCACTAGTCTAACAAAGTTGTATATGAACATGAACACCTTAAAAAAACTTGTCTTGCTACTAACTACGTACACTAATACAATTTTATTAAGAATTTGTTGAAAGCTACATACACACATACATATCTAAACACATGCATTATAAATTCACATGGAGTTTACTATTTGTGATGTTTTGAAGTGCTGTAAACTTATAGTTTTTTGGGTATTTGTTATCTAATAAAAGTATGCATATTTAGTGATTATTCGAAAAGTTTGTATAAAAATTACTGGTGATTTTCATGAGTAATTTTAAAATAAATAAAAAATAGATTTTTTTAATATTACAGGCAAAAGAATATGTTTTAAAAAGAATTTGTAATAAATCCTGGGGGGCAAAATCAAGTCTGGGGGGGGGCAATGCCTAGCTACGCCTATGAAAAGGAACTTTTTATTTGGCGATATGGGGTCGTTTTCTTTTTAAACTGCCAAATACAAACTAAATGACACAGTGTGTTCAAATTTATACAGGAGTCAACTGGTAGTTGCCTCTTCACAGGAGCAGTGTTGCTATTTCAATCAAGAGATGGGAAATTCAAGAGACTGAGTTAATTATCTTCCCTCGTACTTTTAATAAAAAAAATATAACACCCAGTTTCTGCTACCCAGACGGTCGACTTGAGTATAAAATTTATACGGAAAGCACTGATATTTTTGAGTTATTTTTTTAAAAAAATTTTGGACGAGTCGTCTGTCTGACTTGTGTTAACTACTTATAATACATCATGACATGGATTTTATTTTCATAAAAAATTAAGAAAAATCGACGTATTTGCGAAAACTATTTAAAGATCTAAAATTTTGCATACCTTCTTAACGAATTACATGGATGTTGTTAATATTCGATTTCAAAGAAGTCAAAAATTCACACTTATTGATACTTTGGAGATGAAGAAAAAGTACGAGTATTTCCTGATTATTACTTTCACTTTTTTTCACTGGAATCGTTTTAGCAGGGATGATATATTAAAACAAGAGTGTTTAGGGTTTTGCATTAAAATAAAAAACATAACCCTCTTAACGTGACTCCATTTATACGTCTAATAGTATATTTCCACCGGCTTTAAATCAAGCAGGTTTAAGTAAATCGCTTCAAAGTTTTTCCACCGAACTTGTGAGTGATTTGTTGTTGAATTTTCGTATTCAATTTATGCACGTGCCTTATGAGGTGGGCGCAGCAGCTGTAATGTGAATTTTATTCACACGTAGTTGACATTTAAAATTGATTAAATATTCCTTAATGTCATTTTGTTCGAGATTGTCAATCACTATTGATGGATGACCCAGGGATGGAGTTTGAAAGTTTAAAAGCAACGTAGGGTTGCATATATAAATTGAGTTCGAAAAATAGTATTTTCGACATTATTTATAATAAATCAAAAATTATACAACTGACTTTAACGAAACTCAAAAATTTAATCTGCGTCTAAAACGATGCACATGCTTCATATTTTTAAAAACTAGGACAAAAAGGGGGCAATCTCTGCCCCTTGGAAGTTCAAACATTAATACATTTTCGTTTGAAAGAACAAAGAGGTTTTATACATATTTGTGCAAAAATGGCCAAGAAGGGGGGTAATTTCTGCCTCACCGAAATCGTACTATCGATTTTTGTGAAATTTAAAACACAGATTCCTCTGCATATTTCAAAAGCTATCACCAAGATGGGCAGTGTATAATTTCATCCTCACCGAAACTATCCAACTGATTTTTATGACGTTAAAACATAGATAGTTCAGCTTCTAGTTTTTTTGTGATACGACTTTATTGAAAAGGTACTTTCTTGAAAAGATATTTTTATTTTTTGATAAGGAAAATATTCCCCTACAAAATTCGGACTAATACGCTGCTTTTTAGGGTTCCGTACACCAAAGGTGAAAAGGAACCCTATTGTTTTCGCTACGCTGTCCGCCTGTCCGTCTGTCCGTCACACGGTATTTTCTCAGGGACCGTAAAAGCTACGGACCTGAAATTTGGACACGGTATGTAGAACCTTGGCCGCTTCAACAGCAAATACATGAGAATTAAAAGTTAAAGGGTGTTCCAAGACGAGCAACGAAAAATATTAAAATCCCATGTAATATACATACAATTCTATGAACATATGTATATTGAAACTTGAAATTTGTAAAATTAGTGTATTTTTATACAGACTACAACAATTAACACTAAAATTTAAAAAAATTAAAATTAAAGGGTGGTCCATCAGTTAATGCAATTTTGACTATGTAATTGTTACAATTTGCTATATCTTAGAAACCGTAAGAGGCAAACACTTGAAATTTTCAAAAACGGTAAAACTAAAAAAACCCAAAATTATAAAATCGCCAAACCATAAAAAAATCGCCAAAAATTAAAAAAAAAATCGCCAAAACGAAAAAAATCGCCAAAATTAAAAAAAAATTCTAACTCTAAAATAAATCGCCAAATTCAAAAAAAATCGCCAAAAATAAAAAAAAAATCGCCAAAATTAAAAAACGCCAAAAACCGAAAAAAATCGCCAAAACAAGAAAATAAAGTGTCAAAACTATAAAAAGGAGCCAAAACTTAAAAAAATCGCCAAAACGGAACAAACGCAATAACCGCCAAAACAAAAAAACCGAAAAGACCCCAAAAACGAAGAAAATGCCAAAACTATATATTATATAGGCTGAAGTTTGTATTGAATTACATATCTAGTGTTCGTACGGAACCCTTCGTGCGCGAGTCAGAGTCGCACTTTACTGAATTTTTTTAGTATTTTGGCAGTAAAATCAGACATTAAACAGCATAATTTATGTCGTAGAATTTAATCTACTGATCACAAACTATACACCAGCCAGCAGGGCATCCAAAAGATGCAACTGAAAACATTTCTTTTGCATGTGTGAAGATACTTCTAAGAACTGGTAGACTATATCGTCCAATATGCAAAATTGGTTTTTTGGATTCCTTATCTTGGTACCCTAATTTTAACGATATGCCTCGTTTCAAAATGCTGAAATTCTCACGGACGATAGATATGTAACTCAATAAAAAATATTTTAAGCCTGGCACTTTTAGGAATACGATGACTATAAATTCATAATTGACGGGTATTCGCGCTCTTCTGAAAAGTTGAAATTTGCATATTGGATAGTTTGACATGGTAGAGACGATACATGGGTGTACTTCCCCTTCAGCCTTGTTAAAAATTTCATTTGTTATTTGAAAGTCAACATAATATTTTTTTTTTGATTTTGTCTAGCACATTTTTCTATAACTTAAAAAAAGAGTGCTGCGTAAGTACCCCAATGTTTGAGTGTGTATATATGCATATGTGTGTGTGTGTGCACGTGCGTGTGCGTGTGTGTGTGTGTGTGTTTTTCTATGAATGTGTCAATTTAATATATACAACGTTGCGTATACGCAATACAGCCACTTTTGAGTATTATTATGACTACAAGTGCACACTTATGGAAACGCTTACAAGTGGGTAAATTGTTATTATTATTATTATTATTTCCATAAGTAATATGTAAATTTTTAGTGCATGTGAGAATATTATTTCACATATAAAAGGAGAGTGTGTGCACTGCAAGTGTTAACTTTTTTAATAATTTTGGCAGAAGGAGAAAATGTGCAAGTGCGTGTTATTGCTATTGTTTCAGCGATATTAATTGCAACAAGAACGACAGCAAGAAAACAATTAACTTTGTGCATTCATTTGTATTAAGATAAAAACATACATACGAGTACGTATAAACAAAATGAAAAGACCACTTGCTTTGTTGATTTTGCTTTTGATTGTTATTCTTCCCTTTTTTTTCATCTCACACATGTCACTCACGGCTTTTATTGTTTGTTCATGTCATAATGACACCAAAACACACACGCATTTTATTTGTTGATGATCGTTCTGTTATTATGCTTATTCATCCATGTAAATCTATCTGTGCCTCAGAATGTGTTATGCCATGTGTGACATTACAAAGTGTCTTGGCTTGTGCGTTTGCTTGTCTTTATTTAAATCACTGGGAAAATGCAAGTGAGTGCTGGTGTTAGTGATTTGTGAGTGTTGAGAATGTAGATTATGTGCCAAGAAAGTGCCAGCGAAATGAAGAATTTTTTCGATAGATTTCTATTAACTTTTTTTTAATATATTTTTTTAATATCAGCATTAAGACATACTTGCATATGCACTCGATAATTTTCCTTTAAAATTTGATAGTGAATTCTTTACAATAAAAGCTTTTTTTGCTGTGAGATTTTAGCAGATTTAATGTATTCTTCTGCAAGCGGAAGTTGTAGGGAAAAGAAAATGTTGAATGAAGCATTGAAAGATTATGATGTGCAGATTTTACGCATCATTGAAGGTTTAGCTTAGATATATGAGATGATATTGGTATTTTTTTTTATAAATGTTAAAATTTAACATTGTCACTATTTCAAATATAAGCATTAAATTAATTAATTAAATATTAAAAATTATATATCTATATATATAAAATCGTAGAGTGTGTTTGTTCCTAACGCATGATCTCTGGAACTATAAGAGCTGTGGGGCCGAAATTTTTAACACAGGTTCGGGTCAATTCCCGGAATGTTTTTGTTTTGTTTCTGAGCAAACAAGTGACCACCGTGGGAAGTAATTTGTAGTTAAAAAGAAATTTAACATAATTGAGGGTAATACAACGTTTGCCGGGCTCAGCTAGTATGTTTTTAACTTTAATTTTCAACCACAGAAGGAAATGAAATATATATCGGGTTGTTAGTTTACTCTCATACTTATATATCCTTACCTTATTTTTAATAACAAATGGGTTTATTTAGGTCAGAAGGTTTCTGGTATGAGGAAGAAAGGATACCATAAAAGGTTGCTGTTATAGGAAAAAAGGATTCCAGTCCACATTTCTCCAAGAGTGTGATCCCTTTGTGAAACCTGTGGAAGAGAAAGAACGAGATAGGGAAGAGTAGAAGACAAAATGGTTAGCTAAAGCAGAAAATTTAAATTCTAGAGAGTGAAAAAGAGAAAAAATATGTCTACGAATAGAGATTCCGTGGAGGAGACGTCATTTTATAAGTTAAACGAAATTTGGGAAGTCAGAGAGAAAACCTCTCCCCATTACTCGTGGTATGGATTGTTTATTTTTCAGTTCTATTTTTTATACTCTAGGCTATTAAAGAATATTTTGCGTGGATAGGGAAGGCATTCATCCTACAGAACTGGTGGTTAAAATTTTATTTTTCCTTATTTTTACAACTGAAGCAATAGTGATCGAAAGATAGATCTATGCGTTTGGCGCGGGTTTCATAAATACAGTGCCCTGTGACCATATCCATGAGGCTCTGCTAGTGAGGTATTAAAATTTTTACATGTTGCCTAGTTCTTTAAGCATCAAACCGAGATCAGAGAACTGACACTTTGGAACAAGTTGGCTCATGGCACCATTTAATGTGAGCCGTCTGCATATGAAAAGCATTAACACACCTCCATCAAGAGTAGTCATATCGACATCACAGATTTTTCTGATATGCATCGATAGGTAAGGTTATGTTAGGTTGGGTCAACAGGCTACTTACTCAGCTTACTTGGATCCATTCAATAATGTCCTTTGTGTTACATGTAAGAAACTGCATGTTAACACACTGGAGGGGAACTTCTGAGATTTTGCGTCTATCTAGAGAAAATAGTTTTTATACAATATATGTTTCATCAATATTGGTGGTCTATTTAATATAAGATAATCGAAATTCGACCACTGGGTGTTCATTTCATAAAAGGAGGGAGTTTATTTTTTTACGGCGAATTGGAGGTTATTATTATCTAGCATGTATTTTTTATGAAGTTGAATATGAGAAATTATACATATTAAAAGAAAGAAAACCTTCGACTAAAAATTTATATTGGAAAAAACAATAAAATATGATTTTTTTTTTTCAATATAAATTGTAAGTGGATGGCTTTCTTTTGCAGTTGTGAAATAGGCCATAAATTAATTTAATTAAATTCCCAGCTAAAAAAAAATATGTATGGAGCATATATGATATCCCATATATGGTTCGGATCCGAAAAATTAGGGTATATGGACATATATGATAATATATATTCATACATTTTCATACATGAATGTGTATTCCCTATATAGTATGCAAAGTTCATATTGATTCAACAAGCGCACTGCTGTGCAATAAATTAAATTATTAAAATTATTTTTTTGTAAAACTTTTTACAGAAAGGTTGTGTTTAATGAAACATTTGTTCAAACAAAATAATACAAAACGAACTAAAAGACATTTCGTTCGACATTTTAATGGAAAATGTGAATCGATTATTAAAAAAAAAACACAAAACACACATTCGCACACAACGTATAATCAGATTAAAAACTTATGCAATTATAAAAGAAAAATTAATCCGTTTTTATACTAACACTAGTTTTTAATATTATTTTTTTGCAGTTATATGAATTTTGTTTCTTAAATATATCTTAGAATTCTGATACTTTTTATAAAATTAATGACTGAATTATCTTTTTGATTATTTGATTTATTAAATAGGCCCACAATATATAAAATCCTACAAGTACGATTTTATGGTTGCAAGAGTTTTTATTTTTTAAACCTTGAGGCTCTACGCATATTAACTTTGCATCCGCTTATGTATTTTTTAACAGACTTCCAATTCACCAGTGATTAAAAAGAGGGAAAAAGATCGAATTAATAAAATTTAATCTTTTTTGATTGCAAATGCAATCTTATGTGATATATCATGTATGCAGACATTTTTATATGTCACCATATATAACATCTTATTTCTATATATGAATCACATATGAAGAACTTCATAATTAAAATTTCCATATATGAGTTCATATATTATAATACATTTCATATATTAGTCCATATATCAATTCATATATAATGGTTTTGCCATCTATAATCCCATACATTTCCATACAGGAATTTAATTTAATTAAACCTGTTTATTGCAGGAAATTCTTTTTTTCTGTACAGAAAATCACATTAATCAAATAAAATGTTTAATTCTGTAAAAATTTAAAGTAATGAAGTTAAGCCCGATTAAAACGTAATTCTAGTTAAAATAAATTTAAATATGTACAGCCATATTTATAAAAATTACTAAGGCTTTATTAAAGGTTTTTAAAATATATTTCCATAAAAAATGTTGCTTATTAAGCCTTTATAAAGCCTTAATAACTTTTATAAATAAGGCCTGTATTTTAACTGACTAAAGGTGATTGTATTGCACAGTATATCACGCCTCCACTTTTTTGACCTGCTCCACACACGGCAAAAGTGACGATTTAGGTGGACAAAAATTGGTAATACCGATGTTCTTCAATATTTATGATAATATGTCTCAACGTTCTTAAGTGTTTGGCAGTAATATTTAAGCAATAACATTACACACTTTTTTTACGACGGTACCCAAAACTTGATGTATGCATATCGGTAATGTACGCACCTCAGTTAGGCATACGTCTTCGTTCTATACTAATTTCAGTTTGCATTAATATATCTAAATTAATTAATAATCTGAAATAAACTAAGTTTTTGTTAGCATGATTATGATTTATTCAATATTTTGGATAAAGCCATTATTTTCTTTCTATAGTCGTTATTTATGCTTAAGTTGTCATAAAGTATCATATTAGTCCAATTCACAATCTTGTGCAAATGGTCTTGCATCGTTGCATGTGCAAAATTGTATAGTATATTGATACTCACCACTAAGAATTTTTAAGTGGTGAGTATCAATATACTATACCATTTGGCACATGCAACGATGCAAGACCATTTGCACAAGATTGTGAATTGGGCTCATATGAAACTCCCATAATTAACAAAGTATTATTCTCAAGAGAGTGAATTACTTTACTTAGACAAGTACCGCTTAAATCAATTTATCTTATCGTATATGTTCAAGTATGTGTAACTTTATTGCAGAGAATATTAAAATTTTGTTTTTAAAAATCCCTACATCACTGAATGATTTAATAAATTTAATGTGACTATAAAATTAATGAACTTTGATAGGTTATTGGTGTTAAACATTCAAGAAAAAAAAACAAATAGCATGACACACTCTAAAAATATGTATGTGCAGCAGCAGCTCAAAAACTGCATCCATTATTGCAACAGCATTAACGTTGCACCACTTTAATACATTGCAATTTGTATTGGCCATTTTGTGAACAACTTTTAATGTTTCAAATTCAATCTCTTTTTTCTCTTGCTAAATCAATAAATAATTAAAATAGACATTTCAACAGTTGCTCCAACGTGTAAATATTTTACCTGCTTTTCTCCAACGCACAATACAGCACGTGTATATCGTGTTAGCGGGTAGAGAGAGAGAGAGAACCTGTTTTACTATAATATTTATTATCAATGTTGCTTAGGTTGTTTTTGTTTAGACGATTGGTATTTCGTAACATAATTAAAAATTTCTAATTTATTACTTACAAATGAAAATAAATGCATAACCTATAGCTGACAGTGAGTAAGCTTGGTAATTATCAGAGAACAGCAATGAGTAGTGAGAAAGTGAGTAGAGTTGAACTATAACTTATAATTGCTTATACTTATGCAAACTCATACTTATTGCAATGTTGTCTATGAATCACATTCACTTAGGGATGAAACGATACGAGTAAATACAAGTAAGTACTCAAAACTTTTTCTTAGAAACCAAGTACTTTTGGTATCGATACTTTACTACCGAGTACAGAGTAGGTATCGGTAAAAAGTACTCGTATCGGTCAAAAATAATCGTTTCTTATTTGCCACAACAATGTTCAACATGGCGTCAGGTTAACAAAATTTCATTTGTTCGTATTAAATATAAATTTATGTTTAGAATATATCTGTGGCAAAAAGGAAAAAGCGCTAAAGTCGATATAATCTATTCTTAAGTTAACGATACCCATGTAATATCCGTATTAGAAAGTTCCCCTGGGCAAAATTTCATTTGATTTGTGCGCTTTTTTAGGAAAGTTTAAAAGTGATCTTGCAGCAGAGCAGTAAAATATGACTTAAGCACTTTTTCCTTATTGTCACAGATATTAAAGTCATTTTAAGAAAATGGGACCCCAAGTTAAGTGTGTGGTTATATTTTATAAAAAGACGATAAAATTGCGAGTTGAAAAAATTATTTTAAATGCGTGTGTTATTGCGACAAAACATCAAATTTGAACAAACGTTCAAAATGTCATTCCGACTGTACTGCTCCTGTCGGCGAAAATGTTTCAAAGCAAGTACATACAGTGAGTTTCACTAATATTCGGTTTTCAGATACAGAATCCATAAAGTCTGCCAAACAATGACAAATTTTTCAGGTTAAAAGATTGCATTGTTTGGCAGACTTTTTTATTGATTCTGAATATGAAAACCGAATATTAGTGACTCTAACTGTACATACTACATACATATGTATTCTGTTTGTACTGTGTGTATTTACTTTTGTTTCACAAGTTCAAATCATATGAAGAACTTGACCGATACAAGTAAGTATCGATGCTTTTTATTCGATACTGAGTAGGTATCGATACTTTTGAACCGATACCGTGGTATCGTTTCATCCCTACATTCACTTGAAAGTTTGAAGTGCGCATCGAACTCATACTTAGCAACATTTATAAAGTTCTTGATTTCGACTCTCCTTAACTCAATGCCTATTGACGATGCAAAATAAGTGTGATTCACAATGCGAACTTTGCATAGGAACATTAAAGTTTTCATTAAGAAGTTATGTGTTACTCTGTTGTTTTTTTTTTGCAGGAATTGAAAAACAAACCCATTTATTACTATTGTATGCTACGAGTACTTACAAAATGTTTAATGACTAAATTTTTTAAATAAACATACATGCATGAATTGAGTGAGCTGTATCAATGTGACTAGTATAGGGTGTTTTTTTCAGGGGTATAGAACTTCGAATTGAAATAAAACACAAGAAAATCGTTTTAATGTCCATCAATTTGGCTTTATTGGAAGGATAATCTTATGCCATTAATGTTTAAATATGATTTCGGGCATGTGGCCGCCGCGGCTGGCTCGAATAAAGCCAATTCTACAGGTCCAATTTTCAACCACTTTTTCGAGCATATGGGGCCGTATGTTGGCAATAACGCCACGAATGTTGGCTTCCAAGTCCCCTAACGTTTCTGGTTTGTTGGCGTAGACGAGCGACTTCACATATCCCCAAAGAAAATAATCCAATGGTGTCAAATCACACGATCTTGGTGGCCAATTGACAGGTCCATTCCGCGAAATTATGCGCTCATCGAATATTTCCTTCAATAAATCGATTGTGACGTGCGCTGTGTGGCATGTAGCGCCGTCTTGTTGGAACCACAACTCATCCACATTCATGCCATCCAATTCGGGAACAAAATAGTCGGTTAGTCGGCTCCAATTGCTGTGCACGGTGGCGAATCGATTCATTCCGGTCCTCTTCAACAGTTTGCTCTACAGCGGTAATTGTTTCTTCGGTGCGCACTGTTCGACGTCTCTGCGGATGCGTATTATCACATAGAGTAAACGTAGTGCGAAAACGATCCATGGTTAACCGAATTAATTGCTCTGATGGACGATTATGTCGACCATAAAATGGACGGAGCTTGCGGTAAACTTCGCGAACTGAACCATTATTTTCGAAATAAATTTGCACGATTTGCAAGCGTTGTTCTTTTGTCAACCTGTTCATGATGAAATGGCAAACCAAACTAAATATTAATCACTTGACAGCTGAGAAAATGGCCGCCAGTTAAAAAAGTGATGCCAACTTAAAGTTCTATACCTCAATAAAAAACACCCTTTATAAGTAATTTCTTAAAATTAGAAATTAAGCTGAGGTAATTTATGAGTGTGAGTGTGGTATGACTACGATGTCGACGTCACATTCATATTTATATCAACCAATACTTATAAATCAATATGATTGTGAGTATGCGTAAATCAGAGTAGTTGAGTTTAAATGATGTCTACTCACTTATATTTAAAACTTCATGAGCCAGTATGAAGAGCGAAACAAAAATTCATTGCCGAGCACTGGTGATTATGCTGCTGATGTTGGGTGAAGTCCGGTAAAAAGCAGTCAAGTGAATTTCATTTCTATATATTAGTTTTAAATTTATTAAAGGTGTGCACAAGCGCGTGCTAAAAGTTTTATCTGTTGTATGTACAATAATTTTAAGTTAGTTTGTCAATATATTTTTACATAAACTTATTATGGATATTAATTTAACATATTGTAACTGGTTTGGCACATATAGTAATAACTTATTTAACTAAAATTTAAACTATTTTTAACTTTTTAGTCCCATTTATTGAAAAAGTTAATTCCCAAAAAATTTTTTAGAACTGTAGAAAACCTGTTTCTTGTGTTTTTTTATTGTCTTTAAATTTATTTGGTTTTGCTATTTGTTTCTTTAGGAATATTAAGTTTTGTACTTTTCATTCAACGAACTGTTTTATTTTTATGAACAACGATAATGAAATTCAAACTTATGTATTTTTGAAAGACACTTAAAAATTTATTACATATGAATGTGTGAATAGCATAAATTTCAAAAGCAAACCAATAGAAGAAATAATGTCTTGTTTGTGGAAATAAATATATTAATTAAATATACATATCAAAAATAACACTTAAATAAACTGGATTTTGCTTTATAATAAATTGTAAGCGTTTAAGTTAAAAACCTTGTGAATTGTTATTATTTTGGTGCACTACATTTATTTATTTTTTTTTATCCAATAGTTTTAGTTTCTAGTGCTTTAGTCCTTAAGATTTTATATAATTTTAATTATAGTAAATTAAAAATAAATAAATACATTTATTTGCTAACATAATAAGACTGGTGTATTATTTAAGAGTTTTAAAATACAAGCGACTCCCAGTGGTGGAAATTCGACGATAGTATATACACATGAGTAGGCCACACTATATTTGTTTCTGCATTCATGAAATATATGCTATGATTTATTTTTAATTTTATTGATTGAGATTTAGATCTAGTATTTTTAAGTAGCAATAAATTGTTTTATTCCTAACTTAACTATTTGCACTCAGTGCCAAGAATGAAGAATATACACAGAAAAAAATAGACAAAAATTATTTTCAATAAAACCATGTTATTGAATAAAATTTCAGTTTCAATAATATTTGTCATTAACTTGAATATTATATTTATCAATTCCGCACATTTTAAAATACCATTTAAAGTCATTTATTTGTGTTGGTGTTTTCCTTGCTTGTTGATTGACTAAACCTGGTCATGTGCTGATGTTGTTTTTTATTTTGATTGTTGGTGTTGTATACGTGTGCATTCGCACAAGAAGCCGAAACACGTCGTGGCTTATTATTTTTACTCAACAAAGTTATTTTTAGATTAGAAGAAACAAAAGAAATCATGTTTTGCGTGTATTCATTATTTGCGTGTCCAAAAGTGATTTGGGGTCTTATGCAAAAAAACTTAATAAAGCTTTGCTAAGCAATGTTAAGTAAAGTTGTATTCAAAAAAAATTATTGTATCAAAATTCTAAAGTAGGCACCCACGTTTGTTAAGGCTACTTTAAGTTGATATTTCCAAAATGTGTATTTTGTACCTCAAATATTTTTACTAATATAGCACATATTGATTCATGTTACATCTGAAAATGAAGCTAGAAGTGCTAGCTCTTATCTTAAATTTATTATTTCTGTCATGTGATGGAAAATATCACTAAATTATCCAACTGCTTCGAAATACATAGCAAAATCCATAAAAAAATATTAAAATAAATACAATTATGCAAAAATGTTTTAGTGATGTACATACAATCAAAACAAATCGAAAAAAGCTGGATATTCAAATACTCGTTTCATTTGAATAAAACAAATTGTGATAATTTTTCACATTTTTTTACTTTTACTTCATGGTTGTGTTTATATGTTTTCCTATTAAGTCAGAAGCTCATATTTTTTAAATTAGGTTGCTTTACTTCAAGATAATAAAAATTTATTTAATAAAATAAAAAAATATTTGAATACCCGAATGAAATTGTATTCAATTTTGTACATCATAAGCTGTGAAGTGGTTGTTGAACACGGTGGTGTTACCAGTATTTATTATTAAATCACAAAATATTTAAAGTTGTCTTTTGCATATGATTTTTTAATAAAGCTATGTTAGCCTTAAAGTGCTTATCAACTAATATGAACTTTAAAGCTAAAGTAAAATATTTTTTTGCATAAGGGGGTTGCTCTTTAGCTGAGTGGTAAGTACGTTAGTTTATTAGTCAAGAGATTGCCGGTTCGACTCATCCCAAACACATTTAGTTTTAATAACAGCCAAGCAAAAGCAAACAAAAAAAAGGGGTTGAAAAATGTGACATTCATCCACACACACACCACACAATAACAATTATCACTGAAAATAAAATTTCGGTCAACAACTTTTTTCTTCGATTCATTAAATTTCTTTATTGTTTGAAAAAAAATATATTCAATAAACGTGCATACAATTTTATTTATCAATAATGCAAAAATCGTCATCACAGAAAATTCGAAAGATTTTTTATTGAATCAACGATTTTCGTATTCAAATATCAAACTCATTTTTTTCTGTGTATGTATCTTATTAGTTGGCAACCTAGAAGTTTATTTCTGTGCTTAGTTAAAAATCTTCTTGGCAAATATTTAAGTTAAGTTAACACATATAATACATTTGTTATTTTTAACGTTTTTAGTGCATAAAGTCGATTTAATTTTTTTTAAGTTTTAATATTTTAATTTTTAGTTTTTAATTAATAATTACTTTGTATGGTAGGGTGCCTTCCCCTGCCTTTACGCCACAACCTTTCTGCTGCATTTAGATTATTAATTATAAAGTAATTCACACCCAGCTTGTAGACGATCACTGATATACTAGTTACTTAATATGCAATAATTATTGATTACTTTGTATGGGAGGAATCCCTTCCCCTACTCTTACACCACCACTTTTCCGCTGGATTACGCGCATTAACTCTAAAGCAATTCTCACTAAGTTTGAAGCCTAGCAAAGAAACAGTACTCCATACATGCCGTAATTAATAATAACTTTGTATGGGAGGTACCCAAAAATCGCTTCACAAATAGCGAAGAAATTGTTGAACATATAAAAAAATACATACATTACGAACCGACTTCAAAAAAGGAGGAGTTTTTGAAGTCGATTAAAAAGGGCGAAAAATCAATATATGAAAGAAAATTTTATGAAATTAATGCTCAAATATGATTTCTGCCATTTGGCCTCCACGGCTGTAGAGCTGCAAAACTATCGATAGTCGCTCCACTCGATAGTTTCGATAGTTTTATTTAAAACTATCGATACTATCGATTGTATCGAATAGTTTTATAAAAGTTGCCACATAAACGACATTTGACTCGAAAAAAATCCCGAGTCCTCAACATTTTCATTAGTATATAAAAATATATCAAGCCTTTTTTTCGATTTTATCGTAAGCGGCATATTATCGAAAATATACTTTTTTATTGAACTTAAAATTTTATGGGCCTACCCATGGTTTAGAATTATCAAAATGCGAAAATTGTTGATAACTTTTAAGACACTGGCTGTAAAGTTTTATCCTAAGCGACAATTTTAACCTTCTTCTAAAAATTTAATTTTTATCGCATGCAATTACATCGAAGATTAGGCTGGAAATGTAGGTATGTAGGTACAATAAAAAAAATTTATAGGGAAACACGCTAGGGTATGTCAAAATAAATCCGAGACGATTGGCGGCCGTCGCGAAATTAATCTTTGTGTCGGCGATGTTGAATTTATTAAAATACTTGTGACTACTATTTGTCGAATAACACTTGGATTTATAAATAAATTCATATACATACATGTGTACTTAAGTACTTATGTATACAGAAGCAGGGATGCGATGTCATATTTACAAATTGTACTAACTTTCAAAAAAATTTTTACTTTTTTCAGTACGATTGTACCAAATTCTTTATTTATATTTTTTTAATACTTGTACTTGTTAATTAACTAAAAAGCAATTAACAAAACGCCAGAAGGTACAAAAAGAATATTGGTTGCTGGGATATGAATATAAAAGTAATATTTACAATATACTACGTTTATAACCTTTTTTTTATTCGATTGTTCACAGTAGATGCAAATAGTCGGCTTCTCTCCTTGGTACGAAAATAAAATTTCCACATTTGCAGATGAATTTGGAATAAATAACATTCCTCCAGCAATTCTTTAAGTACCGGAAAACATCGTTTGATTTAATTAATTTTCTAATACCTTCGAGCTAAAGTTTAACCCCCTTGTGCAAAAAAATAAGTGAACGTTAAAACAGGTTTTTCTATGGAAATTTTTTTTAATGTACACTTCAAGCACGAATTATTTTTTGCATAAGGGGCTTAATATATTTTAATGCTATTTTTGGCATGTAATATAATATAAATAGATTCCAGTAGTGCTAAATGGGTCATTGCGGTGCTACGGTACTTTTGGCATTCAAATAGCGATAAAATTATACAATTGTACCAACTTTTCCATCGCTGTACAAAGGCTTAAATCAACTACGGATAATTTGCTTCAAAGCTGCCGGCTACTGTTTATTGACTTCGATTATTTTTACTCTTTTAATTACTTGTTTTTTTTTGCCGATAGTATCGATAGTGGAAAAAACTATCGATATTTCATTTACAACAAAACTATCGATACTACCGATAGTTTTATCGATAGTTTTGCAGCTCTACACGGCTGGCGCGTAGAAGTCGGAATCTGGGACACCAATTTTTAACAACTTTTAGCATTGTGACCATCATCGTTTTAGAAGACATCTAAGCCAATGACTCCGCCAGCCCATAAAGCGCACCAAACAGTAATTTTTTGTGGATGTAATGGTGTTTCGACAAAAGCTTATGGATTCTCTTCAATCCAAATGCGACAATTCTGCTTATTCGTATTTACGTACAGGGTGACCAATGACATTTTTCAAAAAGTGGCACCAAATAGGGGATTTATCAAAAAAAAAGGGGGCAACATTAAAAAAACGAGACAATTGCACTAAAATTTCTTATTTTTAATGTATTATTATATAATTCCTATAAAAAAAAGTGGGACAAAAAGTGGTAATGCAGTCGAAAAAGTGGCAATTTGCCACTTTAGTCGGTCAAACGGTCCCGCTGTACGTACCCATTCAACCAGAAATCAGCTTCATTGGAAAAATTGTAGAGGTGCACGATGACGAATAGAATAATTATTTTGATTAAGTAAGTAAGTAAGTTTACTCGTAATTAAATTTCAAAGCAAATTAAACAAAAGCAACTATCAGCTGTTAATTGGGTGCTCAAATAAAGCAGTGATGCCAACTCAAAGTTGTGACACTCTATAAAAAACACCCTATACGTAAACAATTGTATCTATGATATATATATGCATATATATTATGAAATATCCTAACTTCCAAGCTAATTTTCTATAAACACACCTAAAAGTTCACAAAACACACCACCACGGCAATACCAAGAAGAACGTGAGAATATCACAACAGCAACACTGAATCTCAGACAGAAGTTTGCTTTCTGGGGGAATTTCATCTATTATATCAAAACTATGTGTACTTTTTGTTGCATAAATAAACATTGTTGTTTTTATCCTCTCAACATGCGCTGCACAATGGGACCAAAGGCAATTGTTTCGCACATCAATTTATGTTCAATTCAACTTAAATAGCGAGGGCTATGAAATGGTATACGGATTGGTGTTAAAAGAAACTACAAGTTCCAACAAATTCTTGCGGGTACAGGAAGAGGATGCGAGTACACTTCCCCTTCCCACCCTACAAAGTAACTATTATTTTTCCATTCATATTCAGAACTACAAGAGTCAGATACAGTAACTTTGATGTACAAAGTTACAAACTACTTTTTACTTAATTAACAAACATGATTTTTTTACATAAGAAATACCGAAACAAGAACGAGATTTACCTATGTGGACGGCTCTTAAACAAAAACCAAGCAAAACGTCATGTTTTTTTTTATTCACGCACGCTCCTCATTAATTGCCTGTCATTAAAGGCACAATGGGGCACAATGAATCCGTCATGCGTTAAACTTCGCCTTTTTTAACTGACAGCTAAGTTGAAATACATGGTTTCTTATGAGGGCTGTTACATTCAGTACGTGTCCGTCAACGCAAAATACAAAAACTGGTCAACTTTTAACTTTTTGCATACGTTGAGTAGTTTGACAGATATTGGTTGGTTTTTTTGGTATGATCTGAATTAGGTTTTTGTGTTTTGTGGCAGCAAAAATAAAATTAAACAAAAATATAAACGAAATAAATAAAATAAGTTTTAAGTTTTTAAAAAAAATAAAATGGAGAATCATTCTATTGAAGCTGTTCAAATGCTTCCGTCAATAAAGTACTCATTGTGCCAACCTTCTCCGCCGTTGCGATAATGTCATTTGAAAAAGGCGAAGTATAACGTATGACGGATTCATTCTGCGCCGGCCTTAAGAGTTAGCTCGTGATTGCATGAGAATTAGATTTCTAAAATCACACACAATATTTTTGAAATCACTATGGTAAAATATCTCATATAATATAAACAACCACAATCACACGTGACGCATGCATGACTCATGCGTGACTAATCGCTGACTTATGTTACTTATATGACATTTATTTTTTGTATAGTGATATAAAATTGTATGCACCTTAAGCGTGTTCTTTTTGTTTTCACGGTACTTGCAACTTTTTTTATGAATTCCTTTTTCACCATGTGTGCTAGTGACTGCTGCAGCAACAAAAGCTGTCTTAGCCTTGAAGATACAATTTATGTTTCTGTTATTCAGTGTTGGCTGGCTATGAGGCTTTTCATATTTGCGTTGTTGCCGTGGTGGTATTCCAAAAACTTCTGGAATTTCGGGGATTTCGAAGAAAAAATTTATTTAGTGCATTTCTAGTGCAAAATGCATTTCAAGCAACTATCCTATTTGCAGATTTGCGTTGTTGGTACCGCAGGGCCCGGGGATCTTGTGGAATTTTCGGAATTTGTGAGCAAAAAAAAAATTTGTGTGACCTGCTTATGCATATAAAATGTAACACTGATTTTTGTTTCGTCAAACTCTAATGCATTAAACACATTCACCACAGCAGACTACACGAAAACAGATGATTTCAAATGCTGCTAACTGCATGTACCGGGGCAGCAGCCTCATCAGCATCTGATGTTCAAGTATAAGTACATATTTCAGTGGTGCCACCTGAAAATATTTGGTGTTTATAAAAATAAAATTACTCGTTAAAAATAAACTTATATCACGAATCAATTTATTTCCTTACACCAATTTATATATGTTCTTTTTGTTAAATAATATTAAATAAGTGCAAGATGTCATTCACTCAACGTTTTGTTTTCCAATGCAACAAAAATATGACAACAACGTACAATTAGCATGGACAACAACCTGCCGCCGTGTTGCATTCATATAAACATTTTGAAGTCGGTAGCTTGCTGCGATGAATGTGTTTAATGCTTAAAGTGTTTATTTATTTACAGCACTTTGCTTTTACTAATTTTTTGAAAATTTTATTTATTTTGTTGGTTATAATGGGTGTTTTTTATTGAGGTATAGAACTTTAAGTTGGCATCACTTTTTTAACTGGCGGCCATTTTGTCAGCTGTCAGATGATTAATATTTAGTTTGGTTTGCCATTTTATCATGAACAGGTTAACAAAAGAACAACGCTTGCAAATCGTGCAAATTTATTTCGAAAATAATGGTTCAGTTCGCGAAGTTTACCGCAAGCTCCGTCCATTTTATGGTCGACATAATCGTCCATCAGAGCAATTAATTCGGTTAACCATGGATCGTTTTCGCACTACGTTTACTCTATGTGATAATACGCATCCGCAGAGACGTCGAACAGTGCGCACCGAAGAAACAATTGCCGCTGTAGAGCAAAGTGTTGAAGAGGACCCGAATGAATCGATTCGCCACCGTGCACAGCAATTGGAGCTTTGTCCATCAACTTTATGGAAGATTTTGCGCAAAGATCTTGGCTTGCGACCTTACAAGATCCAGCTTGTGCAAGAATTAAAGCCGCGAGACCATGCAATGCGTCGTGATTTTGGTGTATGGGCCGAAAATGAGATTGATCTCGATGCTGATTTTCATCGCAAAATTTTGTTCAGTGATGAGGCTCATTTTTGGTTGAATGGCTACGTCAACAAGCAAAATTGCCGCATTTGGAGTGAAGAGAATCCACATGAGACCCTTGAGACGCCATTACATCCACAAAAACTGACTGTTTGGTGTGCTCTATGGGCTGGTGGAGTCATTGGGCCATACTTCTTCCGAAATAATGCTGGAGAGTCAGTTACCGTTAATGGAGACCGGTATAGAGCCATGATAACCGACTATTTTGTTCCCGAATTGGATGGCATGAATGTGGATGAGTTGTGGTTCCAACAAGACGGCGCTACATGCCACACAGCGCACGTCACAATCGATTTATTGAAGGAAACATTCGATGAGCGCATAATTTCGCGGAATGGACCTGTCAATTGGCCACCAAGATCGTGTGATTTGACACCATTGGATTATTTTCTTTGGAGATATGTGAAGTCGCTCGTCTACGCCAACAAACCAGAAACGTTAGGGGACTTGGAAGCCAACATTCGTGGCGTTATTGCCAACATACGGCCCCATATGCTCGAAAAAGTGGTTGAAAATTGGACCTGTAGAATTGGCATTATTCGAGTCAGCCGCGGCGGCCACATGCCCGAAATCATATTTAAACATTAATGGCATAAAATTATCCTTCCAATAAAGCCAAATTAATGGAAATTAAAACGATTTTCTTGTGTTTTATTTCAATTCGAAGTTATATACCTCTAAAAAAAACACCCGTTATAAATATGTACGTGTTTTTAACAACTCGTTTTATAATTTCCTTTTCATACAAAATGCCTTACCACACTGGATAAAATTGCTTTTAGCAAACAAAATACCTCATTGAGGTCAAGGCTTTTTAAACTAAAAACAAAATATTGCATACCTTATTAAAAAAAAAAATTTACTTCACGTAAGAAATTTTATATCAGTTAATTGTGTCTTTTCAATTATAGTTTATCAATTGCAATACGACTGATTATAATACGACAATGATTCATAACTTTCAATACAGTTATTATTATTATGTAAAACCCCAGTTGTCAACCTTCGCTAGAAATATCGTTTAGTTTTCAATTCAAAACTATGAAAGTTGTAAATAGTTTGACATCATTTTCCAGCTGCACTTCAATGAATGTAAACTTCAAGTTCAATATAAAAATTTTTATGCAAATTTTTAAGTCAGATGCACATGACAAGAGAGAGAGAGAGAGAAAGAGAGCAATGTTATAAATATTTACAATTTATTAATTTTTCTTGGTTTTTAAAATTATATGGAAAAAAAATTTTTTATAACTGACTTATTTACTAAAATCTAATTTACTTTTACCAGTCATTACCTCATGTCGTACAACTTTTATTGTACGTATGTCTGTCTGTATGTTTATATGTAAGCTGCAGCATTTGGCCCGAGTTATGCGTGTGCGTACGACTCTATCTATGTATGTTTTTATGTTTTGAGCACAATATTTATGTTATAAAAATTTCGTTTTATGTCTGCTCAATGATGGTGAGAGCTGCAGAAAACTGAAAGAGGACTGGTTTTAAATACGTCGCACTTGTTGTGGAATGATCAAGAACGATCAGCAATGGCAGCAACAAAAAAATATCGTATATAAATTGATCAAAACAAAGCTTTAAAAAAAACATTTTTATTTTTTTATATCTTTTTTTTTCTTCAGCTTAACTACATTTTTATTTATAAGTAGTGGAATGCACGTAATATAGAGTCATGGTGAATACCCTATAAATATTTATTTATCAAATTTTACATATGAATTTATAAAGTGGCTTATTTTTATGAAGGAACATAGTAACAGAGACCTTCACCTATTGTAGTGGAACAAACTAGAGTCTTAAGTGGGGTGGAAACACACGACCCCTGCAAAGAAAGCCTTTCACACTACCCACTGGTAGTGGCTTATGTTGTTTATACACCTGAAGGAAGTCAGGAAGGACACTTAGAATGTTCGGTGAAGGCTTTTATGAGAGATGATTTGTACATGAAGATTCAGTTATCTTCAGAGGTTTCCTGCTACCACTGACTCTGTCATATGATACTCGAGCGCTCCTTCGCTGCAATATATTCTTTTTTTAACACATATTATTATTTATTATTACGGAATGTTCAAGACCGAATCAACATTTGATATGCTTTCGTTATCCCTCAAAAGATAGTGACTTTCTCTTGGCAGACTTTACGAAATGGTCCAGATCGAATCAATATTTGATAACATTTCGCTGCAAAACATACGAAAGCAGATCAATAAGTTCCTGCCTTTTCGAATGATACACAGCTTTGCTTTGCAAATCAAAATTTATTTTTCAACATAATCTCTTTTTCAATCAGTACACTTAGTCCAACGTTTCTCCAGTTTTTGTATTACTTCCAAAAAATCGGATTTTTCGAGGTCCTTAAAATAGACAATAATCTCATCATTGGAACTAAATCTCTTTCCACAGAGCCATTTCTTTAGGTTAAGATATAGGAAATAGTCACTAGGGTCTTAATACGGAGAATATGGCGGATGGGGTACCAATTCGTAGCCCAATTCATAGAGTTTTGCCATTGAGACTGCACACGTGTGCACTCGCGCATTATCTTAATGAAAAAGAAGGTTTTTCTTGGCCATATGGAGTCGTTTTCTTTTTGAATCAGTCTAATAAGTTGTCATAATATTCGTCATTTACTGTTTTTCCCTTTTGAAGGTAAGAGGTGTGGATTATCCCGCGTGCATAACAAAAAAATGGTGCCATCACCTTATTGGCCGACAAACTCACCTCGGCCTTCTTCGGATCAGGTTCACCCAGCTGCTTGGTCTTCGGAATACAGTAATGGATGCATGTTTCATTGACAAATACAAAACGGTGCTAAAAAACTCATTCAGAATGCGGTTAAACAACTTCAAACAATCCTTTGAAATTGTCACACGTTTATGTTTATAGGCGTTTTAAAGTCGAAACCACACTGCCATATGAAATGCCTATGGCATCAACAATCTCACGCACTTTTACGAGAGCGGATCAATAAATCAGTCACTTTTCGAACTTCCCTCGTAGTTATATGAAATGCAACACTGTTCCCATCAAGTACCACCTGTTAATAGACTACTTTTTTGAGCGAGTGGCATCATTTACTTTGCGTTTAACAGCTGTTCAAAACATACGACCTCGTGCATTTTTTTAAAAATGGCAAAAAGTGAATTTCGAGTGCTCATTAAACATTATCAGCATAGGCGAATATTTTCTCAAAATATTTGGTCCAAACTAACCACATTGCGGGTAGCTAGAAGGTTGAAATATCTTTAATCATCTTCGATCCAAGCAGTTATTATCTGATATTTGCATTTCAGGTAAGTAGGTTAGGTTAGGTTAGGTTAGCAGGCAGGTAAGGAAGGGGCAATTTAGAGTACCGCTCACTTGGGTCCAATACAATGATCCCTTTGTGATACTTGTGTGTTGAAGATAAGTTAGTGAGAGAGGATGATAAGGGAAGGATAGTGATAGTGAAGTACGAAGATGACGGAAGAGAGAGAGGAAAGCTTCATTCTTTTTACAACTCTGCTTTTTTACACGCTTTTTAATAATGCAGTGTTGCAGCGCCTTCTGGTGTCAAATGAGGCGTATTAAATTTTGAAGCTGTGCTTAGGAACCATTGGTTATTTTACTTCGCCAATGATTCTGCTACACAACGAAAGAGGGCGCTCTGATGTTACATTAGGATTAGCATCTGCTGAAGCCGGTGTAGTTTTAGTGACCCAGTGCCTTATGCCTGCATCACTTGAACTTTTCCCACAACAACTGATACAAAGGACACTAATGCACATCAGAAAAATGCGTGGTGTTGTTATTTTAATGGCTGTCGGGCACCGGGCTCGAACCCAGGACCTTAGGTTTTGTAGTCAACTTGCTAACTACTTCAGCCAACGCCACCCCCTTTTTGAGGTAAGTAGCTTTGAAAGCTCTTAAATTTGTTCTTGTTTCTTCGCAAAATAAGAGCAAGAATTTTTATGGCCGAAATGCGATTGGCCATTGTGCTCTCGTCGCACTTTAGGGTGAAAGCCTTCAAAGATGAACTTTAACTTTCACAACCGTATTTGGTACCATATGAAAGTAGATAAAATTCTACATCACTAACTGCAAAAAAAGATTTCTGTAGTTTATTTGCAGTGTGTGTTCAAAGTTCAATAATTTTAGTTATTTTTGCGCGCATTGATTAAAAGAGAAAATTTTGATATTTCAAGTGATTATAGTTTTTGTTAAGACTTCTATAACTAAAACTTTTATAATGGAACCGTCAATTTCATGTATATGAGCATTTAAAAAATTATTTTTTGTTTAGATAAATGTTTTAGAAATAAAAATATGGCTTGTTTTTATGGTTTAAGCAATTGTCTATATACATTTCGTTCCCGCTTGTGGAACTCGTCAGTAGACTTCAACCCAAAAAATTTTTGAATTCAGTTAACAAACTCCGTAAGTTTATAGTAAGACACTTAATACTATATTGAGAATCACAATATACAAACATAATAAGTTTGAAAGCTGCAAACAAAAATCTTTACAAAACAAGCATCTTTATTCGGGAACGAAATGCATATAGACAATTGCTTAGCCATAAAAACAAGCCAATTTTTTTTAAATTAAATAAAGACATTATGTCACGTAAATATACTTCAGTATTTCATGTTTTAGAAATATTTAAAAATAATTAAATTGCTCTAAAAATGTGGTATTTTTGATATATACATTGAGTTTCAGCAACTTTGCGGATGAGTGCAGGGAAAAATGATTTTATGCTCTTAAAATATAAGATTTTAGCTAATAAATCCCAGAATAGCTATTTGCGCATTTGTGCGATTTTTGAGTTATGAAGGTTTTTGTGAAAGAATTCCAGTTACTAAAAAGCAATGTGAAAAATACATATTAACAGCCTTATTTAGAAAACTTAAAGTCTTTATAAAGATTTTTTAAAACAAATTTTCATTAAAAATTTTTCATAAAAAGCCTTTATAAAGCTTTTTTAGGTTTTATAAATAAGGCCATAAATATTTATTTTTTTTTTATTTAAACAAAAAAAAATATTTTTTTTAAGTCACATAAAGTATGCTCTAATTTAAAATTTAAATTACTAATTTATCTCTTTTCATTCCACAGTTAAAGCAAAAGTAGTCAAATAAGACCATTTTCTCCAAAATACAAAAAAGCCCATAAAAGGTTAATTTTTTTTTTTAATTTTTTTAACTGCTGGTTTTTATGTATTTACTAATATTCATCAATAAAAAATAACAAGACTTTAAAATTACGACTTCTATGAATTAATCGCCACTTTCTCTACCATTCACCCCACTGTGCGTCGCGACGCGTCGGTGTGGAAGCACCAAAAGCTCTTAATAATAATAATATATGGCTTATATTATATATAATATAATAATATATATAATAGCATATGGCTTGGACGTAGCTGTCTTAAATAGAATAAAAATAAGCAAATAAATAGCCATATATATACATATATTAGATTGATCGATTTTGTTCTCGAGCAAGCAGCTATCAAAATCGTAATCTACGTCGAATTCTAAGAAGATTTGGTCAAGAAACAATGGGTATAATAAAATCAAAATCGAGCTTTTATTTATAGTGCTTCCAAACTGACATGGTTTTGAGAAAAACTGGTTTTAACGTTTAAACCAACTGTTAAAACCTGGTTTTACCATACAAATTGTTTTAGTTAAAACCAGTTTGAAATTAATTTTGAATTGGTTTTAAGTTGGTTTTATGAAATGCAACCTTGTTTTCGTTGTGCTAGATTTAGTGCTGCCAAGTTAAAATAACTGGAAGCACGGCTCGACATATTTATGTATTATTAAAACATAAGACATGTTTTAGTTAGTGAAATGAAAAAGAGCGGCAAAAAACTCTAATGTATAAATATAATTAAATATCAGAGACGTTGCTTTAATTTCACAATAATGAAAATCAATAAAAAAATAATATTACTATTTATTGAAGATTCCTTAAAATCTCTTTTGAGTTACAAATGCAATATTTAATCCACTATGCCTCATAAATTTCTTTAAAAATGTCTGTGTTTAAAAAAAAAATCTAAAGACAACAAAATTTAATTTTTGTAGACGCAATTCATTTTATAAAGAGATTTTTTTTTGCTGTTTTTTAAAACATTTATTTTTTATACATAATTTTGTTTACAATACAGATTCCAAACTAAATGCCGGAGTTAGTTTATTCTGAATACTTCAAGTGATCACAAGTGCAGCGCGCTAAATACTTCAAGAGTTAAAACTGTTAAAACACAACAGTAGAGAAGCAAAAAAAACTAAACAACCAAAAACGTTTCATTAAATATTTCACGTCTTTAACGTGTTTTTATTTTTATTTTTATTTTTATTTTTATTTTTCTTTTTTACCTTTCGCGTTGGCTATTAAGAGTTAATGATTTGAGTGTTTTTTGTATTTTTTTTCTTGGATTTAAACGCAACAATTAAAAGTTGCAATCTTGCTGTTTTGTTGCAAACACAATAATCTTGCATTAATTTTCATCTTTATTATTAAATTTTGAAGCAAAGAGTTCTACTTGAGTGCATCCAAAAAAAAAAAATTAACGCCGCTGACCACGCAACCAGTGAAACGCCAATCATTCGGACAAACAAACAAATTTATCTTAAACATTTTGGCAGTGTAAGCATCTCTTACAGCCTAACAAGTCTGAATATGAAGTTTGCCACCGCAAGTCTAATAAAATTCTTAGTCATATTTGCTTTGAGTTCAACGAATGAAGCACAAGTGGAAGCCGTTGTGGGTTTATACGGCCCGGACAGATATGAAGGTGAGCTACGATGTTTATAAATGACCTTGACATTTTTTTTTTTTTTATTTACAATGTTATAATTCCTTTTCTAGGTCTGCCCGAAACCTGTTTAATGCCCATGGATTTCGGCTACTGTCGTGCCAAGGTGCAACGTTACTATTTCGATATAAGGCGCATGAAATGCAACATGTTCTTTTGGGGTGGCTGTGCCGGCAACGATAACAATTTCAAATCCATTGACGAGTGCAATGATTTCTGTACATCGCCCTATGAACATCATGTGCACAATGAAGTTCCGGTGAAGGAGAAGGAGAAGCGCACAGAAAGTCGTGGTGCCACTAATGTAAAATACAATGCAATAACCAGCAGAGACGGCGGCAGCAGCAGCATTTCCAAGTCGGTGCCTAAATTTGCCTTGAAGCCAAATGTCACCTCAAAGGAAACCGGCTATAAGGGATCTTTTAAGGCCAGTGCTAAAAGTTTCAATGTAACACCAGCACCAAAATCAAGTAACAACAACAATAAACCAACTGAAGTTATTGAGGATGAGGATTATGATGACTAAAGGAGTGACAGAGAGTGTTGGAAACTCATTCAAAATATTTTATATATTTATTACTTAATTTTTATTATAAACATTGTATGTATAATAAATTAAATCTCAAAAAGAAAGTTGTTAAGAAAATATAAAAAATTACACAAAAGGTATTAATTTTATTAATTATTGTTCCTGCAGGTATTGCTTCAGCGAAAGGATATTTCAAGGAGACAAAAATCTTGTTGATGCTCACAGTATTTTACACTTTAATTTAAATATAACAAACAAACTGTAGCAATCATTTTTACAACTAGAGCCTAACAAATGTAAATAATGTATGGCTTCGAAACCTCAAAAAGGCATCATCCAGATTTTACATGAATGCCTGCGTGAAGTAGGTAGCTACGTAAACTAATGGATCGATTATGGATGGCAACCGAACTAAAGTTGCATTACCAAATTGACTAGAGATGGGCACGTTTCCTGGTTTTTCCATGACACGTACACGCACGACTCAACACGAAGTGTTCGTGATAAAAAATCTGATCTGCACAAAGCATGTTCGGGTCGTTTCGTGCTGAGAAAACATTTAATGTTTTGTATCGTGAAACATATTGTTGATATTGTATGTGCCTCTGTTCTGTACGCAAACCGATAGTATCAGCTGTGTTGGCAGATAGTATCAGCTGGCAGTACCAACTCGGTGCCATGTTTTGAAAAATTACTTGAAGAAAAAATCAATTAAATTTTCTGATCTTCAATACCATACCAATAATATTTCATGCGTGTTGTGCAGTAGCGTGTTGACGAAATGTTTTGAGTGCGTGTTCCGTACGTATTGAGCGTCTTGTTATCGTGTTGCGTTGTAAAAATTTGACACGAGCCCATCTCTAATGGGGACTCACAACTAGCAACTGTTTCGTTTGCCAAATTGTTAAAATATTGCCAACCCCACACTTTAAGTTTCCCTACAGGTTTAAAGACAAAAAGGTGGTAAAATTTAAATAAATTAAGATTTAATTTAAAAAATAATACACGAAGTAGTCGAAGATATGAATTAAAGATAAAAGAGAAACTGCTGGCTGAAACTATTTAAAGCAATAACAAATAATCACAATAGAGGCGTTTTTTTAAGAAATTCAATTTGCAAGAGCAGGAGTAACTTTTCTACACAAACGTACGGCTTGTAAAAAATAAAATCCTGATCTAATGAATTCTAGTTGTCTTTTGGAAATGTTCATAAACTCCACCATACCAGGATTGTATTTTATCTCGGTGATTCGGCACTACTCATTACAGCTTTTGCACAAAAATATGTGAGGCCATTCCAATGTAAAATGCATTGCTTTCAAATTATATCCATTTGGTATCTCTTATATAATTAGAGTTAAAGTTTTATTGGCGTAAATGTATACAACACAAGGCGAAATGATAAATTATATAAAATACAAAAAGAAAGCTTAAAAAAATATAATAAAAACAGGGTTTTTGTTTTTTTTTTTTAACAAATTTCAAATATTATGAAAGTCAACTTGTAAACACATTAACCACAGCAGGCTACCTACTACAAACAGCCAAAAATAGAATACATTACAAAAAGAAAGCTTAAAAAAATATAATAAAAAAAGGGTTTTTGCTTTATTTTTAACAAATTTCAAATATTATGAAAGTCAACTTGTAAACACATTAACCACAGCAGGCTACCAACTACAAACAGCTAAAAGTAGAATACATGTTTTTATTTGAAAATTGTTGTTTTCACATGAACATAGCAACACGACTACTTGAGACGATCAAATAAAATCATCAATCAGAGAATATGTATTATTATCATTTAATGGATGCTTTTTCGTATACCTTAAAATTATATAGGGTGTTTTTTTCAGGGGTATAGAACTTCGAATTGAAATAAAACACAAGAAAATCGTTTTAATGTCCATCAATTTGGCTTTATTGGAAGGATAATCTTATGCCATTAATGTTTAAATATGATTTCGGGCATGTGGCCGCCGCGGTTGGCTCGAATAAAGCCAATTCTACAGGTCCAATTTTCAACCACTTTTTCGAGCATATGGGGCCGTATGTTGGCAATAACGCCACGAATGTTGGCTTCCAAGTCCCCTAACGTTTCTGGTTTGTTGGCGTAGACGAGCGACTTCACATATCCCCAAAGAAAATAATCCAATGGTGTCAAATCACACGATCTTGGTGGCCAATTGACAGGTCCATTCCACGAAATTATGCGCTTATCGAATGTTTCCTTCAATAAATCGATTGTGACGTGCGCTGTGTGGCATGTAGCGCCGTCTTGTTGGAACCACAACTCATCCACATTCATGCCATTCAATTCGGGAACAAAATAGTCGGTTAGTCGGCTCCAATTGCTGTGCACGGTGGCGAATCGATTCATTCGGGTCCTCTTCAACACTTTGCTCTACAGCGGCAATTGTTTCTTCGGTGCGCACTGTTCGACATCTCTGCGGATGCGTATTATCACATAGAGTAAACGTAGTGCGAAAACGATCCATGGTTAACCGAATTAATTGCTCTGATGGACGATTATGTCGACCATAAAATGTAAGGGAGCTTGCGGTAAACTTCGCGAACTGAACCATTATTTTCGAAATAAATTTGCACGATTTGCAAGCGTTGTTCTTTTGTCAACCTGTTCATGATGAAATGGCAAACCAAACTAAATATTAATCAGTTGACAGCTGACAAAATGGCCGCCAGTTAAAAAAGTGATGCCAACTTAAAGTTATATACCTCAATAAAAAACACCCTTTATCTTCAATCAGCATTTGAATTCTGTGTTCATTGTGTGAGGATGCAAATATTAACGTTTTAACGCGCTTAAATTTTTTTATTTCATTTGCTTTGACTGTGCTGCGACTAGCAAAAGTTTCAAAGTAGACAGCAAAACCAAAGTATAAAACAAAAAACGAACAAACGACTGTCGACTGTGGTGTTAAACGAAAATGTTTAACTTAAATGTTGCTGTGCTGTGAAGATCTGCGCAGCTAAAGCCAAAGCAACAGCAACAGCACACAAAATTCGACTCTTCATTTTGCTGTCGCTTTATTTTAGCTTCTTAAACAATTAAGTACAACAACAACAACAAAGAAACGATGATTTATAGCTTCGACAGTTATAGCATAAAAAGGAGCACGAATTTTTAAAACTGTGCTTTGACTGAACTGTTCGACATTTTGAAGTAAAAGCAACAGAACTGTCATCAACAACGCACCTTATAGTTGTGCTGTAACTTAAGTGCAGACATGTCACACACATACATGCAGCGCAGCACAGCAACAAAAGTTTAAAAGAAATATATAAACTTTTCGAAGCACAGCAAATGCAGATTTTCTTTAGTGCTGTTGCTGTTTTGAAAACACTGACAAAAAAGTCTTCGTCAGATGACGGAAAAAATTACGTTAAACAAATATCATACAGACGTAAAGTCTTTTTTTTTTAAATATAATACGGGGGCTGGTTTCCACAACGATGTGTTTTGAAGTGTTCATCAATTTCAGTGTTCACAATTCACTGCACTTTTTTCAGTGAAAAATGTTGAGACTAGGGTTCACTTTAACGTTCATAATAATTCATTTTCAACGTTGCGGACACACAAATCAACAAGTGAAAACTGAAATTGGTGAACACTTTAAAATTCATTATTGCGGAATGTGGCCCTAGAGTCAAATAATGAATTTTCTATCTCACACCTTAGTTTTTATTCTTTTATTATTTATAATAATAATAAAACTGCTTGTAAAAAAAAGGGTAAATTATTATAAAATGCAAAATGAATTTTTTCATCTGCGCATGTGATTGATGATTTTATTTGTTCGTCTCTTGGGCTCTTAAGACTAATTTTTCTTTTTGTTGGTGGCAATAAATAAATACAAAATGTGAAATCAATGACAGCTTCAAATATCTGGATATTATATAACATAAAGAACATCTCAAACTCATGCACAGAAATAAAGCTTAAATTAGACGTGACATAGCCATAACGCCATAACCATAACCAAACCAAAATTCATTTGGTTTCTATGGTGAGAGTTATGGCGTTATGGCGAGTCACGTGTAATCGAATACAGTGTTGCCCATTGGTTTAGTTTGAACGGCTGCTCTCTATGGCTATGGTTATGTCACGTCTGATTGAAGCTTAAATTGATTCATTTTTATGTTATTACGTGATATAAGAACATTTAAGTAAGTAATTTAATTTTTATAAACGTAAAATATTTTAAGGTGACATCGCTGATATATATATTTATACTTGAAGATCAGCTGGTTGTGTTGCTGTTGTCATCTCCAAAATAATTAAGTAGCTGTCGACATGGCTAAAATTTTGAGTTTAGTCTGCAGCCTGCTGTCATGAATGTGTTTAAGGCATTACTCATTATAAATTTTATTGTTTTTTTTTCTTTTTTTCGACAATTTATGAGGCATTTAATAAATTATATATTCAACATAATGAGTTGCCTAAAGGTACCAACAGACGACATGTTTTTTACATGTGTTTTTTAAGTTTTCGACTCGTATGTTTTTCTTTATGCTTGTCAATATTGGTTAATTTACATAAGGTTTATAATTTTTGGTCACAAACGTACATGTAGTATCACGTCTTCTTTTTCAGTACATAAATATCCACGTAGTTTGTTTTATAAATGGCTTGCAGCCGTCGAAATAGCGAATAGCGCCGGAACCGCTGTAGTACTGGCGACGCAAATTTGCTTTTTTAATTTTTTCTTTTTTAAACAAGACGTTGAGGTTGTATCTAAAAATCTATACATTTTTGGACTTATTTTAATAAAACGACAACGTTAAATTAAAAAAAAATATATAACTAATTTGTCTTGCAAAATACTTCATTCAGACGGCTAATGATAGTGCACATAATCAACCGCCGACGAATTTGTTCGCATAACATAGACATTTGGAGCTGTATGTTTAACATAAGAAAATAGAGCACGCTCTATTTCTAATAATGTCTTATGTTTTATGTCATGTTTTTTACACAAGCAATGTTTTAAAGGTAACACACGACATGTTTTCGTTTATATATGTAAATTCTGGCACATACAATGTGAAAAACATGTCGTCTGTTGGTACCTTTAGTAGCAACGACATTCATTTATTCAACATAAAATAAATCACGAACAAAAATTATTCATGAAAAAATTATTAAACTTTCCCTCCAATTTTGGTTTTAAAATTTAACTTTGTTGCACAAATTCATAATAATTACATATCCACCATGGGCACATATTCACCATTCCACCATTCCATTCAATAATCATTCACAGTAACTTAGCAATTTATTTTATTATTAAAAAGTCTATAATAGAGTTTAAATTAACATCTTACAACACTAATCGTCTGTAGCAACCAGCGTTGCCATATTATTTTTTTGAAAAACTGAAAATTTAGAATAAAAAAACTGATTTTTATGTGAAAAAACTGCTCATAAAAATTCTTTATTATTTTGTACATTTTGGGGGAAGGGGTGTTAATCATACGCCTATACCTGACATATTTTTATATCATGACTTGATAATGTTTGTCAAGTTGTTACTTTTAATCCATCTCGAAAGCCTCATCGACATCAGTTAAGATAACAAAAGTTAAAAATTTTAAAAACCCCCGACTTTTTTCAGAAAAGATGGTATATCTTCTAAACGGCTGGACCGATTTTTTTCAAACATAACTAAGAACCCTCTCGATCAAGTCATCTTTCAAACAGAAAAAACTAAATGAAAATCGGTCCAGCCGTTTGGCCTGTACGTGGACACACAGATACACAGACACACACTACAAACTTATAACACCCCTTTTTTTAGTCGGGGGTTAAAAATATGGCTCGACAAATTTATAATGTTTTTAATTAATTCAAGTGGAAATATCCCATTCGCATTAAGTTGCACAGGAAAATTCTTTTTTTCCGAATCAATCTAAAAAAGTAAATAGATCAAAAATTCAATAAATAAGGAACTTTTGTTCTTTAAGATTTTGTTTTATTTTATGTGCGCAATGATTTATTTACTTAGCCAAAATAAAATGTTGTTGTTATATTTCTTCGTGTTTTATCTCATTCTATAAGGGATCGAATTATTTCAATGAAGAAACTTGTTTTTCTTTTTCCATAAGACAAGGCGAATTAATATTAATAAAGGAAGTGCTACGTCCGTATGAACCCAGCTTGCAACCAATAAGACCAAATTCCATAAAGAAAAACACAACTTTCGTGTGAAATCTCTCTTGCTGTTTGAAAAACTGCACAATTTATAGAAAAACTTATTTTATAAGCAAAAAAAAACTGCAAGACTGCTTTATGCTTAAAAAAACTGCTAAAATCAGTTAAAACTGCACATTTGGCAACGCTGATAGCAACTAACAACACAATGATCATTATAAGCATTCATATGACGAATTAGCTAATTTCTACAACAATACAAAGTTTAGATAAAAGCATTCGTATTTGAAGATGCCATAAATTAACTGGGGGGCCTAAACAGTTGTAAATTACACAACTTCCATTGATTTAATGATCATTAGGTCGCTATCGAAAATATCAGCTTCATTCATCAGCCATAGAAGTGAAAGAAGGCATTACAACTTTGACAACGAAAGTGTTACAAACAAACGAACGCTGAAAACGCAAGACTAAAATAATATGAAAATTTTATTATTTGTGGTAAGCATAAAACTAATTAAATTAACTTAAAATGTGGTATATAAAACATTTATTGATTGGTGTTTTTACTATCGATTTCAGCTTTTGATGTTGGCTTTAACTCTACCTAGTCATCAGTATTACTACGAAAAACCTTTAGTAAGTTTTCAAGAAGGAAAAATAGCTTCTACGCCACAAGATTTTAGAGCTATTTTGCCTGGAACAACAGTAATCAAAGGCCTCAATGGTAAGAACTATGAGGTAACAATGTCGTCGTCAAGGCCAATATATGAAAAACATTTAACGGTCCAGCAAATTATGGCAATGCCACCTCAACCAGCACTTTCTCAATTGAATTCGTTGCATAATGAAAATTTCCCACAATCTTTTGATAACCAACAGCAACATTTAAATTTTAACTCAACTCAATTCAACGAAAAAACAACTGATAATGGCGCGCAAAATAATTACCATCTACTAGCTAAAAACTCACATCAGCAGCAACCGCAAGCACAGGAACAAACTGGTATATTGCCCCAACAACAGCAACAACAAATCACTGACAATAATTTTTTCCAAAATATACCCCAGCAACAAGAGCAGCAGCAACAAGCCGGTACATTTGCACAAATCATACAACAACAGGTTGCTAAATTAGCCCAAGGGCAACAACAACAACAACAGCAACAACAATACAATCAGCAACAGTTTGAACAAAATGTGCAACAGCCATTACCCAACAACAATAATCTGCCAAATATGAACAATCTATTAAACGATTTAGTCAATAATCATAAATACGTTTCACAATCGGAAGCCTCACAACTCGATGCGTATGCGTATGAACAAATTAATGGTAATCCCCGGCCATTTACACGTACCATCAGTAAATGTGATGATGCTTTGGGCCAATGTGAGCCACAAAGTGCCGCCGCTGAAGTCATTGGTGGCAGTGATTTTCACCATCAGCAGGTTTTAAAACAAACAAAAGCTCAACTGGAGCCAACTGCTGATAAGTGTCAGAATAAATTCAATTATCAGTTTACCGGCAATGAGCTAACGAACGATGCAGCCAAGGAACGGAAGGGTATACCCATCAAAAAGGGCACCGATTTGAAAGATCGCAGACTGTTTCTTTACACTGAAGCTGTCTTGTCACAATATCCAGATAATTAATTTATAAAAGTTTAAGAATTATTTAATTTTAAAATTAGTGTATCTAAAAAAATTAAGTGCTTTTTTTTCTACAGAGAATCTTAATTTTGCCAGAGACTGTTTGCAGTTATTTAAAATTCAGCCTAAAGGTATGTTAAATAAAAATAAAGAATCCAGCTGTCATTGGTATCAATATCAGTCAGTTACAATTTTATTGCTGCTTTTGTTGTTGTTGTTGTTCTTGCTAATTTTAATTTAAAAAAAAACATAGATACTTTTGCCAGCATATCTGCATATTAATTTTTATATCTAAAAAATTCAAATTACTTTATTTTTATTACTTTTTTAGAAATAATTTTTTTTTTATACAAAAATCTTAAAGACAAAACAACCACAACTAATAAACAGTCTTTTACTTACAAATTAATTTTGTGGTATTAAGAAAACGACTAAGACAAAGTTTTATCGAATTTAGTAAAAAGTTATAATTGAATTCATTTTTTTTTCTTTGTATAATACAACAAACAAAAGTCACAAACATACATCGGAAATCATCTTATCGCAAATATGTCAGAAAAGATTGCCATGATCTTAAAACATGGAGATGAACAGTCAAAAATTACGGATATCTTATCTTCACTTCTTAATATAGGAAAAAATCTTCTCAAGTAGCAGGTTGCCTATAAATAAGATACCACTTTGACGATGACAAAATGAAATATAAACTGATAATTCTAGTGATGAGTATAGTATTCAATAACAAAAATTAAAAATTTTAAAAACCTCCGACTTTTTTCAGAAAAGATGTTATATCTTCTAAACGGCTGGACCAATTTTCTTCAAGCATAGCTAAGAACCCTCTCGATCAAATCATCTTTCAAACAGAAAAAACTAAATGAAAATCGGTCTAGCCGTTTGGCCTGTACATGGACACGGACAGACACACAGATACACAGATACACAGACACACACTACAAACTTATAACACCCTTTTTTTTTAGTCGGGGGTTAAAAAGAACTTTGTCGAACTTTTAGCTCCATATTTTTGGCGAAGCTTAGCCTTTTTGACATATAAATTTTTGCAAGGATAATAACAAATAAAAAAAACTAGTATTCAAATACATAATAGTTACAAAGATGACATCATAAATTTCTGACTATTAAACCAAAATCAACTATGTATAGAGGACACTAAAAAAAGATTGCTGTGAAAATCAGAACGTCAGCTGAGCAGCATGAGCAATGCCAAGAAAAATCTTTTAAAAGAAAGAATATTGAAATAGTGAAAAATTCCATAGCAAAGAAGAAAACCAATATAAAATCAAATCAAAATCAAGCAATGTCAGAAAAGAGAACCAGCAAATTACATTCAAAGTCAAAGGCCACCACATCATTTGATTGCTGGATGCTTGCATCACGTTCAGCAGGAGTAAACACTAAAATGCAAAATAAAACCCCGACTGACCCACTAAATTTGCCAATAAATATAAGCAAGCTTTACAATCATGAAAATGGTAAAAAAAAGAGTAAAGAGAAATTTTTTTATGTCTTAACACAAGCCCCCAGCAAAAAATTTCAAAAAAGATAATCGGGTTTGGAATTAAGCATTTTTGGTGGAAGCACTTCCCTACTGGATTACCAACTTAATAATTTTAACAAGGCGTGAGACTAAAATAATCGATTCTTGAAAGGCAGTTATGTTGTTTATTGTAGGAATTAATTATATTTTCCGTTGTGAGAAATAGTTATTTCTTTCTTGATTGAACTACTTTTTATACCCTTTACAAAAAAATGGTAAAAGGGTATATATAGGTTTGTCATTCGGTTTGTAATTTCTAGAATATTAATAAGCGAGCCATAAAGTATATATATTCTGGATCCTTATGCATAGGGAAGACGAACAAGCGATGTCCGTCTGTCCGTCTATCAGTCTGTACGTGAAATCGGTTTTCCGAAGCTCCCAGAAAAGCCAGAGACTTCGTTCGTGGATTGTTGTGTCAGAAATAGTCTAAATAAGTTTGGTATTGAAAATGAGCAAAATCGAGCAGACGGTTTCAGAGCTGGGAAACTTAAACTTCATTTTACCATACAAAATAACTACCAAAAAGTAGTTATTATTATTTTTTTATTAAATAAACTCATTTTATACTTCAGTGTGAATAAAATTAGTATTTCTAATTAAAAAAAATTAAAAAAAAAATTAAAAAGACGTTTCCAGGGTTGAAAAACTTTAATTTGTTTCTTATACAAAAGCAACTTGCTAAAACAAATTTTTCCTTTGTTTCTATAAATTAAACGTATCTTATATTCTTAAAAGAAACAGATTGGTGTAAGAAATCAGAAAAATTAAAAAGGATGATTCCAGGGTTGGGAAACTGAAACTTTTTGCGATATAAAAAATTAGCTACCGAAAATTAATTTTTATTTATTTTTTATAAAATAAACTTATTTTATACTTCAGTACAAATGAATTTGGTATTTCAAATTAAAACAAAAATAAAAAATTAAAACGACGTTTTCAGGGTTGGAAAACCTTATTTTTTATACAAAAGTAATTTACTAAAACAAATTTTTCCTTTTTTACTATAAATTAAACATATCTTACATTCTTAAAAAAAGATTGGTATAGGAAATCAGAAAAATCAAAAAGGAGGATTCCAGGCTTGCGAAACTTACACTCTTTGTGATATAAAAAATTAACTACCGAAAACTAATTTTTATTTTTTTATTAAATAAAATTATTTTATGATTGAGTACGAATAAAATTAGTATTTCAATTAAAAAAAGCAATTAAAAAATTAAGAACACGATTCCAGGGTTGGAAAACTTTAATTTTTTTTTTGGACAAAAGTAACTTATTAAAACAAATTTTTCCCTTTCTTTATAAATTAAACATATCTTATATTCTTAAAAGAAAAATATTAGTATAAGAAATCAGAAAAATCAAATAGGGTTATTTCAGGGTTGGAAAAGTTACACTTTTTATTATATATAAAAGTAACTAAGTCTAATTAATTTTTATCTTTGCCTTTATAAATTATATATATTTTAACTTTTGGAAATAAAAGTTGTTTGTAGAAAACTATAAAAATAAAAACCACAGCTCCAGAGCTGGAAACCTTGACCTTTTTTTCTGGATATTAAAGAAATAAATAAAACATTTTTTTTTAAATTTTCTTTTTTCACTTAACACACTTTCTATATTTTTTTAAGAACTACTAGATTGGTATAAGTAATCAGAAAAATCTAAAATGATGATTTTAGGGTTTAAAAGTTAATTTTTTTGTACATAAAAGTAACTAGGTCAAATTATTTTTTTCTTTTTGTTTATATTTTATGTATGTGCTTATGTATGTATCTCTTTACTACATAAAAGCACTTTGGTAGAGGGTATATAAGATTCGGCACAGCCGTATATAACACTCTTACTTGTTTTAAGGTAAGATCGAAATGGTTTTGAATCATTAATGAATATATTTGAATCATATATGATTTACTCATTTTACGTTTTTTATATTTTTCATCTTTTGATGTTCACTTTTTCTATTTTTGGTCTTTTTTAAAACTTTTCTATTTGGCTTTTATACAAGTTTGTTCATGTTTTTAGTGTTACCATATCCGCATTAAAAAAAGTTGAAAAATTCTGCTACTTGGGTAGCATAATAACTTCAGACGTTGGCGCTGTAGAGGATGTATATTCGCTCATACAAAAGGCCAAATCAACGTTGGACAGCCTTCGAAATTTATGGCCTAAAAATAAAATTTATGTTTACAACACCTGCGTGAAAAGCATTCTCTTATAGGGTTCCGTAACATGCCCGATCACGGAAACAATTAAAAATAAGCTACAAACATTTTCAATTAGATGTCTGCGCTATATTTTAAAAATCTTCTGGCATAGAATTGTTTCCAACTGCTTCAAATTGCCGGTGAAGAAAACGTCAACAATCAAATAAAAAGTAGAATGTATAAATGGCTCGGGCATACACTAAGAAAGCCATAAAATGAAATCTGCCACGAAACACTTGAATGGAACCCCCAAGGATCGAGGAATCGGTTGAAGATCGAAGACAACATGGAACAGCAATTTACAATGAGACCGGAAAATCCTTCAACGAACTGCGTCGTATAGCAGCCTATGTTCCTGATGGAGTTGTAAAATCAAAAAACGAAGCTTTCCTCTTACTTCATCACCTTCACTTCTCTATCACTATCCCTTTCCCAAAGAAGGCAGCACCTAGTAATAGTAACTAATAGGCATTCATTGCCTGAGTGTTACTTTTCTTTCAAAAAAAAAATCGATTTTTGAGCGCGCTGTATGGCAAGTTTCATCGTCTTGTTGGAACCAAGTGTCATTTACGTTTAGCTGATTGAATTTTGGGAACAAACATTCAGTCAGCATGACTCGATATCCTTCGTCATTCACCATAACATTTCGAAAGCAATAAGGACAGCACATTTCTTTATCTTGTTGATGGTTTTGAAACGGCAGAGTAAAATTACTACGAAAACGATCAATAACTGCCTGAATTGCTTGTCCACTAGGCCGATTATGTTGACTGTAAAATGGATGCAGTGCTCTACGAACTTCGCGAACAGATTAAATTTTTTTTTTTTTCAAAGTAAATTTGCGCAATTAGAAAGAAATACACTGGTAAAAATTTGGAAAATAAAATTGACTGCAGAAACAAAGCATGTTTTTTTAACTAAACTAGGTTTTTTAATCCATGAATTAAAAATAAGAGATCGCTCAATTCCTTTAGTTTTGAGGGAGTTCATATACTCGTGTTCTCATATGAGGGAACTTTTATAAAATAAGCCAATACAAACAAAGTTTTATCTTCTGTAAAAGTTATGAGCTAGAAATCTATTTTTACAATAGCTCAGCTGCATTTGTGTTTGCTGCTTACTCCCTTTAATCCCTGTAAAATCTTCTTTAAAAAGAAAATCATTTTATATACAAATAGAATATTATTTCATACTATGCATGAATATAAATTATTGAAAGCCTAAGTTCCGTTCCAGACTTGCAATTTTTGTTGCAGAAACTTTTTATTATTTAGTGCAAAAGAGGGAGAGAGCATTACAAAAAGTATGTATTTCTATTTCAAAACTCCCACACATATTCAAGAATTGCTGCAAAAAAAAAATTGCAAGTCTGGACCGGAACTAATGAAATCAAATAGAAATTGTTTTGTTTCCTGTCTGTATTAAAAGAATGATAAAAACACATTTTTCTTTTCAAAGCATTTTAAACTTAATTTTATTCTACAAATAAATTAAAATAAATAAATTAAAACAAAAAACAAACCCTCAATTTATTGATTTACGAGTACATAGAACCCATATTATTGTCTTGGCATCTCTTATTTTCCTTCTTATCAATGATTATTATTCAGCCACATGTCATAATCGAACTTTTCCCAATCATTGGCATCGCTACGAGGTCTAGTTGCACCCTTGACTAAGGAACGTTGTACACGTTTTTCACGCTGCACATCCAATTCTTCGAGCTGTTCCCGCAAATATCTTTCTCTAGCGTTTAGGGGTTGCGGTGCACGTATCACTCTTGAAATTCGATTTTCATCCATTTCCATTTCCGCCATGGCATCATTTTCCATTGTTTCGGCATTAAAGAATCCATCAAAATTTTGATAATGCATAGATTCGGCGGGTTCATGATCATCCGGGATAATCATATCATAATTATTATTATGCACCATTTCGTCATCAGAAATAGGAGAGGGCAATGCTTTAGTTAAGGGCGCGCAAATGAGGCATATTACAGTAAAGACTTTAAAAAGATGCTTAACAAGAGAAACAAATAAATAAATTTAATAAATAAATAAATTTTGTTTCATAAAAGAAACTCACTTGTTTGTTGAAATTTTCTGTCATCTTTATAAGTGTGAGTCTCAGCCTTTGATTCTTAGAAAACTGTTGATTGGAAACTAATTAAAAAATTCTAAACGTTGCGATTTTTATACAAATTTCATCCAGTTTTAAGATTTTTTAAGGTCAATATTCTTCAAAAAAAAAAAAAAAAAAACACTTTACTATATAAATGAGGAACACATTTCTTTAGCAACCGGTTGCTTGCTTTTGGGGAATCTTTAGCAGCAAAGAGCTTGAAATTATTGAACCTAAGACATAATCTTACAAATGAGAGTTAAATATTTAAGAAAGAAAAAAATTTACAACAAAAACTCAAATTTATTTTTGGTTTGTTTTTTTTTTCTCCAGCAAAAATTAAATTTGGAATGACAAATTCAAAATTAATTTATTTCTGTTGACACTGGCATCTTGTACACTGAACCCGAAACGCAGGAAAAAAAACCAATCGTTAAAAAGCATACATAATCAGATTTGTTAAATACATTCACACGGGTCAACAAAGTGTAGTTTATATGGTTTTTTTTATCTCAATAAATATTTACTTTTTATTTTATGGTAAGTCCTGCAAGCCAAATTACATGTGATAGATTTTGAGGGAACAATTGCACGAAAGACAATTATAAATTATTATGACAAACATAATTTTTTCGAAGGCCGTTACGCCTTCAACATCAGTTCAGTTTGAGTTCTCTATACTTGTTTTTCAATGCAAATGCAATACGGGAATTGTTTTGATTTATTGGAGTACGAGATAGAGAGCTGCGTAAACAGTCTTGAAATGTAAAAACGTCATGATTTTTAAATGTATTCACGTCGCATGTATTATACTAAACCAATAATAAATGCTGTCGTACTATAACCGAAGCACGATGGATGTATTGATGTACGTGTATATCAGTATTAACAAGCGATGTCGCCAAGATAGCAAAACAAAACAAATACTCAAAAGAAGTACTGTTGATTAGTGTATGCTTGTTATTTTTCATATTGTACGTTTGAGTGTGTGTGTTATATGTAGATGGCAAACTATTATGTGACTAACCGCATAAAACTAATGTTAATGCATGTGTGTGCCTTTGCATATGCGCAGAAAAATAAAAGATCATACACACATACATGCATGACGCGCTCATGCGTAGAAAGAAGCAAGTATCACAAATTCTTCCGTCACGAAATGTTTTCTTCTTTAGTAAAGCATTTGAAAAATCCCTCATGTCTTGAAAGTTCTTATAAGATGTCTTGTGCAGGAGACTAGTACGAGTATTGTTGAAAGCTTTTTGTGCAATGAAAGCTCAAACTTAACATCGGTAATTAACAGCCGTTGTGTGGTTTATTTTATTAAATACTACTTCAATGAATACCTTTCATTGGAAATTTTATATCATTTTCATAAAAAAAAATTAAATAATAATTTATTTTTGCCGCCCAGTGTAAATATTCCCCAACCAGTTTTTTTAAGTTCTTATTTTAATCAAATGAGTTTGACATAAATTAATAATGATGACAAAAAAAAACCAACTGATGAAAATAAAAAAAGCCAAATGATCAAAAAGAAAAATGATCATAAATAAATACACACAGCATTATTGCATTAGTTATGCGATTTTCATCACGATAAATAAAACTCACACAGAAACACAATAGACATACACACATATGTACATACATTAATACATATAAACAAATTTTTAACTAATAATTAATTTGTAATTAAAAATCTTAAAAGTTTTGTATTTCACTTTCGCTAAACAAAACAATTCAAAAGTCAATGGCCGGAGATTGCACAGTTTGATTTATATTTTTCTTTTAAAATTGTATTTTTTTTTTTGCTTCATTATTATTAATTTTTCCCCTTAAAAAGCAACAAAAGTGTCATAATTAAAACAAATACAAATTAACATAAAAGCAATCAATATTCAATATAAAAAATAAATACATATTAATGAGGTTGTGGCAGCTCCACTTTGAGCATATAAATTACAATATCGACAAAAAATCTGGAAACTTCCATTTTATTTATTTTTTTTTTCAAAATTCCCCTCTACTCATTTCAGTTGTTAGGAAAATGTTTTTTAATTGTATTTGTAAGCCTCATTTACTATTTAATAAATTGTTACATTGTTTAAGTAATAATAGTTTTTCTCTCTCCTCTCCTCTTTTTCAGAGCAGGAAAAAGTTCTTATTCGCAACAAAAGTAATTTTTTATAAAAGCAAATAATATGTACTTAAATAGCAAATACCCAGTTGTATGCACTTTGTTGGCTTAAGGGCAATAAAAAAAAACCACATAAATTAAGTAGAAGTTTAAGAAACTCAATGGAATGAAGAAATGTTGATAGAGGTGATTTAAAGTTGTGCACAGTTCCATCTGAATGCAACAGTTTCCGTGCTCATTAGAGAGGATTAGAGCTTTGCACAAGACCACTTACAAGAGCTTTTAAGACATGAGGGATTTGGCTTAAGGGCAATAAAAAAAAACAACATAAATTAAGTAGAAGTTTAAGAAACTCAATGGAATGAAGAAATGTTGATAGAGGTGATTTAAAGTTGTGCACAGTTCCATCTGAATGCAACAGTTTCCGTGCTCATTAGAGAGGATTAGAGCTTTGCACAAGACCACTTACAAGAGCTTTTAAGACATGAGGGATTTGGCTTAAGGGCAATAAAAAAAAACAACATAAATTAAGTAGAAGTTTAAGAAACTCAATGGAATGAAGAAATGTTGATAGAGGTGATTTAAAGTTGTGCACAGTTCCATCTGAATGCAACAGTTTCCTTGCTCATTAGAGAGTATTAGAGCTTTGCACAAGACCACTTACAAGAGCTTTTAAGACATGAGGGATTTGGCTTAAGGGCAATAAAAAAAAACAACATAAATTAAGTAGAAGTTTAAGAAACTCAATGGAATGAAGAAATGTTGATAGAGGTGATTTAAAGTTGTGCACAGTTCCATCTGAATGCAACAGTTTCCGTGCTCATTAGAGAGTATTAGAGCTTTGCACAAGACCACTTACAAGAGCTTTTAAGACATGAGGGATTTTTCAAATGCCTTATTACAGCCAAATCTTCTAGAACAAACGGTAAACAAAACTGTTTGCAAGAAATTTGTTTCAGCTGTTGCAAGTATAGGAGTAAAGAAGAAAATATTTCGTGACGGAAGAGTTTGTGATGCTTGCTTCTTCCTATCATGGGCGCGTATACAAACGTCATGCATGTACATACGCACACACGTTGTATTTATGATCTTTTATTTTTCTGGACACATACAAACGCACACATGCACTAACATTAGTTGTGTACGCTTCCTTTAAAAACTACCCTTAAATACAAAGTAGCTTACACACACACTCAAACCTTCAATATACAAAATAACTAGCATAAACGCATCAACACTACTTCTTTTGATTGTTTGTTACGAACAAGAAGTCTTCGTAACATCGCTTAAAAACACACATATGTATGTACATACGTACATCAATACATCCATCATGTTTCGTTTATTAAACGACATCATTTATTATTGCTTTAGTATAATAAATGCTACGACAATACATTTAAAAAACAAGACGTATTTACATTTCAAGATTCTTTTCGCAGCTCTCTAGTGAGTATCTCAGGGTTTTAGTTAAATTTTTTATTGCAAATATAACAAATAATAAACGTTCTTCTTTTTTATTTGAGAGCAAAAATAACAAACCAAATAGAGAGTAATTCCAAAAACTTGTCCTCAAACTATTATCGTACTATTTAAAAAAAAACTTATTAGCAGGGAAACCGCAAATATGCAACTGCATATTTTTTCTTGTATGACATATTAATGCAGAGCTAAGATTAGTCCGTTTCAGAACTTTCTATGCATTTTGGCATCGATTTGTTAGTGCATATTTTTGTATATTTTACCCTTTAAAGCATGTTTTTGCATATTTCAGTCTTACATGCATATTTTTAGCATTTTTTCGAATTTTTAGAACATAATTTACGCTTTTAGGGCATATTTTGATACTTTATAAAACTTTTTACTTTAATATGCTTACCAGCCATCTATCTTATCTGCTGGTTAAATTTTTTTTTCGCCATCTAAAGCTCATTTTCGTATATATTACACTGTTATTACGGACGTTAATTTCAATAAAAAAAAGAATTTTGCCCCGAGTAGATGTAACAAGCAACGATTTTTATTTGAAAATCTGTGTCAATAGTTTGTTGTTTTTGTAATTAGAAATTATAAATAAAAAGCTTGTCTTATTTATACAAAATACAGTTCCAAAGTCTTAATTTTGATATCGTGATTTCTTTTGAAGTTGAAGTTAAATTTTTTAGGAGAGTAATAAAAAAAAATTAATTTATATTACTTGCTTTAGTCAAAACTTGTATGGTAATTTTGTTTTAACGTACACTTCAAACCCAAATTATTATTTTTTAATATGGCAGTTACTCTTTGTTAATTTTTATTGTGTAATTTTTTTGTTTATTTTATTTTTGTCTTATTTTATATGTAAATTTTTTTGAATTTTTATATTAAAACTACATTTTCATTTACAAATAAATCAATTTGTTTTATTTTTAACAGCATATTTTTTCGATTTAAGTGCATATCTTCAAGTTTGTAGTGCATATTGAACGGGCATAAAACACTTTTTTGGAGCATATTTCTGGTTTCCCAGCTTATTAGCAAATATTTAGCGATATGCTTAAAGCTATTCGTTGAACTTTCGTTGTTGTAACCAAAGGCGAACCTTCGACATCGAAAGATTTGCTGCCACAAACCAAGTGACGAATGAAGTCTACGAACTCTTTTTTGCTTTGCTAGCAGTAGTCATTTGCGAATATTTGATTTGAGAAATGTTTGCCAACAGTTCGAAGGCAATATTATTATTGAATAATATAGTCAAGTGGGTAGGGTCACGCTCAATGCACTTATTACAGTGTGGCTGTATGTTTGGCTAACACTGTACCATGCTTTATTATTTCGCAGCTAGTCAAGAGCTGCTTAATAGGTTATAGTATTTAATATGGAACTCCTAAAAGAATCTCCTGATGATTATTTGGGGAGTAATATTGTACACTTTGTGTTTAACGCTCTCTTATAAATCTTACAATGTTTAAACGACAAGACATTTAGCTTAAATATTTTTTTTTCTTTTTTATTTTCGTGCTTGTGGTTATTGATTAGTATTCATTTAGTAAGAAAACAAAAGCAAACAAAAATTGTTTGCACTCAATCACGCGTTTATGCAAAAAGCATTAATTATTATACACACCAGAGTAGGTGTATTTGTTTTGATAGTTTGTATACTCTTGCACGTCTTTAAGTTGTAACGGATTGCAGCTTAGATTATTTACCCTATATCGTGGAAATTCAGAGAAAAATAAAGCTTTATTATTTTTAGAATTAGCAACTTAAAATCCCCACATCAACCTATTAGGGCCAAAAGTAGTTTTTAAACATTGAACTATTGCGCTAGCGACTGTAAAATCTTGACCGAACAGAACACCCTATTAAAAAATTTAATTTTATTGTTTTCATATATATTTTTGAACGTTAAATTCATCCGCAATTTAATTTTTTGCATGTATTTTTGAACGCTAATACCATCCGCGGTTATGTGACAAAAAGGAGTGAATAAATGACAACCGCTATAAACTTTAAAATTTCCCAAGATCTTTTTGAAACACTTTTTAATTTGACAACAATTTTGCAAGGCAAAACAAAAGGTTATTAAGATATTTTATCCAAAACAAAACCCCATTAACGGAAAGTTTCCCAAAACTGCAAACCAAACAACTGCAATATAGACAATTCACACACCTTTTTAACCCTAGACGCACTTTCTTATTTTTATACCTACAAGCACTTTCTTCGTCGAATCGACGAAGTGCATTTTTTATCTGGTCCCAAACGCTCCCAATTAAAAAAAAATACAAAATTTTGGTTTTATTGCTTATTTCAATGCAACTTAAAACTAATAAACAAAAAAAAATAAACTTTAAGTTTTTTTTACTTTTTTTTTAAATAGTAAAAAAAGTCAGCATTTTAAATAAAAAATTACTTCAGACATTTGTTAAAATTTTAAAACTGACACTCAAAACTAAAAAATAAACTTAGTTTGGTTGCAATTTTCAGTCATTTAGTGCAAAAGGCATAGAGCTCAATCGTCGATTTGACGAAAAAAAACTTAAAAAAAGCAATGTGAGTCCGATCACAGGGGAGATGTGTAAACATCTAGTAATGAAAAATTTATTTTAAGTTGGAAGTACTTTTTCTTTTAGTATATTTTTATTAACTAATCAATTAAAAGTATCAAAACTTATAATGTTGTAAATATATAGGAATTTGCTTGTTTTTGTTTGTTTTATTTAATTCATTTGGTTAGATGGTAAATGGGCACACTGCAGTATATATGTATGTACTGCATTAAAAATTGCAGTAAATTTACTGATTACTGAAAAAATTCAGTAAATTTTTACTGATAATGAAATTTAATTTGCATTACCAGGGGTGGCGTTGGCTGAAGTAGTTAGCACGTCGACTACAAAACTGAAGATCCTAGGTTCAATCCCTGTATCCAACAGTCATTCAAATAACAACACCACGCATTTTTCTGATGTGCATTAGAGTTCCTTTGCATCAGCTGTTGTTGGAAAGTTCAAGTGATGAAGGCATAGTCACTGGTCACTGAACTATACCAACTTCAGCAGATGCTAATCCTAATGTTACATCAGAGCGCCCTCCTTCGTCGGTATTGTGTAGCAAAATCATCGGCGAAGTAAAATAACCAATAAAATGGCTACTAAAAACACAGCTTCAAAATTTAATACGCCTCATTTAACACCAGAAGGCGCTGCAGCACTGCATTATTAAAAAGCGTGCAAAAAGCAGTTGTAAAAAGAATGAAGCTTTCTTCTATCTCTTCCTTCACCACCTGTCTTCTATCACTATCCCTTTCCTAAAGAAGGTAACACCTAGTAATAGTAGTAGGCATTAATTGCCTGAAAAAGTGTTACTTCTCTTAAAAAAAAAAAAAAAAAAAAAATCGTAGGGCCGTATTCATAATAAAATTGTAGCAAGTGGCAAACTTTTTTTCATTCAAATTTTTTAATTTTTGTATAAAAAAAATTTTCATTATTAGATGTTTCCACATCTCCTCTGTGATCGGACTCACATTGCTTTTTTTCATTTTGGCGTTTTTTTTTTTGCAAGTTAACAGATTATCTAGAAATTATATGACACCCTTACGATTACAAATTTATATCAGGCATAATATATTTCTGTGTTATGTATTGTGGCAAAGAGGAACTTGGTCAAAATTTATATCTCACAACTTTTAATGGCCGAAATTTTGGATAAGAACTTGGCCGTTTTTCACATTTATGTTTTTGTGAGGATCTGATTACTTTTTGAAAAGATTTCTATAATAACACTTTTTAAACTTAAAATTTCGAGTGTATTTTATTTCTATTCATGATTACTGTGCCAGTTGAAAATTGCAGAGGTACATAAAATAATGGGTAAGAGTGTGATGGGTGTGGAATTGTTGAACTTAAAAATGCACTATTGTGCCATTACAACGGGTCGCCAGTGTGTATGCAATTTAGTAAGAGTCGTCTGGAAAGAAACATGTAAAGTGGAGCGTAAATTTTAGTGGACTTGATCCCGTGTTTTATCTCAATAAATTTACATATTAAAGTCTGATTAGCCAAAGTACATATATCAAAAGGATATGCCCAATGTGCATGCAAAGTTTCAATAGGGTAGCTGGTGCTTTAATTTTTGGATTTTCTGATTGAGTAAATCAATTACTATTTGTCTACAAAATGTCAGCTCTCTATAGTATAATATTACGTAAAATTTTCATGAGCCTGGCCCCGCTCACTTTTATATCTGCTAGTGTTTATTGTTCATGCAAAGTTTGGTATTAAATTTTTAATAAGAAATACCTGAGTATTAAATTAAAAACTGCTATGCAGAAGTGCCTGAACGAAAAAGCTAAGATTTATGGGTGAAGTCACGGCTACTTTTCAAAATAGGGAATTTTTTTTTTTTGGATAAGTGCAATGTTTATGAAAAGCTTCAATAAAATGTATCTTAATTTTGAATTAAAAGTGCTTGTTTCCGCCCTCTGATAGCAACTTCTGGGTTTTCAGATTTTTCTTAGTGATCTCTTATCTAGATTTATTTGTGTATCAAATTTAAGCTCGCTAGTGCGAATTAGAGGTTTAACGTCGTGCCCCGCATCTTGGATAAAACTTTTTGGTTTTAAGATTTTCCCATAGGCCTACGCAGCTACAGTTACTAGTGTATAAAATGTCAGCCATCTAGCGCGAATTATATCTTTAGATTTTATCAGCATTACCTCTTCCACTATTCCTAACTCAAAATTTTGTTGTGAGCAGCGCTCATAATTCATGCTAAGTTTCTTCTAAAATATACTAGATAGATGTAGATTAAACACAAGGCTAACGTTTTATGGAAGTGATCACGCCAAATTATTAAGGTGATAGTTTAAAGTATTGTGTATGTGCAACGCATATGCAAGATTTCATTGAATTGGCTTGAATTAAAAACTGTGTATTAAGTTTTTAGTTCAAAATAATATTAGCGTGGCCCCGCCCATTCTGGTAAAATTTTTTGGGTTTTCAGATTTTTCTAGTTGGTTTCTCACTTAGACCTACTTGTGTATCAAATTTCAGCTCCTCAGCGCAACTTTTATTTTTTAATTTTTATGGGCGTAGCCCCGCCCATTCTCGTAAAATCTTTTGAGTTTTCAAATTTTTCTAGTTGGCTTCTCACCTACACTTACTTGTGTATCAAATTTCAGCTATAAGCGCAACTTAAAATTTTTATGGGCGGAACCCCGCCCCTCTAACTAAAATTTACGGGTTTTCAGATTTTTCTTGTTGTTTTCTCACCTAGACCTACTTGTATATCAAATTTCAGCTCCTTAGCGCAATTTTTAATTTTTGATTTTTGTGAGCGTAACCCCGCCCACTTTTCCAAAGTCAAATTTTTTTGGGCCAGTGCTTATTATTTGTATCTAGTTTCGTTACAAACGGATAACAATAGCTAGATAAATAGTATATCTAAATATGCTGAGCCGCAGGGCATTAAAATGAGGTTTCAATTGTATGGGCGCGTCAACGCCCACTTTTTTAATAAAAAAATTATAGCCTTGCATTACCGTAGTATGTATGCCGAATTTCAATAAAAAAGCTTCCACTAAGCGCCTTATATTAGCTTTTTTAATTCTGACTTTTATGGGCGTAGCCCCACCCTCCTGGTTAAAATTTCCAGTTTTCAGATTTTTTTATTTTATTTCTCACCTAGACCTAACTCTCTATCGAATTTCAGCTCAATAGCACAAACTTTAATTTTTATGGGCGTAGCCCCGCCCTCCTGGTTAAAATTTCCAGGTTTTCAGATTTTTCTGGTTCATTGCTCACCTAGATCTTCTCGTGTACCAAATTTTAGCTCTCTAGCGATAGCGCAAGTGCTTCATCAATTTGATGAGTGTGTCAGTGGTCAGTGGTCAGTGAGTATGTCTTAAAATATGCACTTTTTGCACCTCTATATCTCCGGAACCTTTCATTGTAAAACTTTCAAACTTTGCATATGAGGTAACATGAATTTATTCTAATCATGATTTAAATTTCATAATTTTACGGTCGCGGGGAACAAAGTTATGAGGGGGGTAAAAATAGCTCGAATGGCTTCCTGTAAATATACACACTGCGTGCATTGGCCAGAACTTGGCCTGGCGCACTGCCGTGCGCCTAGATTTAATTTTTAATTATGCAGACATTTTATTTCACTTTTCAGTGGTTAAAAAAAATATTTAATTAGATATCATCAATCGGACAAATTGCTTGAAACTTCTGCTAAATTTAATGCTTATATACATATACAGTAGAGTTTGGCTACACCGAACAGGGCTCAAAATCAATTATAGCATTTAGCAAAATAAATTCTCTAGTGGAAAATAGGTTTGTTTTAATAATACATACAAAATAATACGCTTATAATGCTTCCACACCTTAAAGTGTTTTCGCACGTTAAGAACTTGTTTTAACATTAAAAGTATAAACAGCTGATTTTGCATACACGCTGCAGGTTTAATAAATTCAGGTTTTAACACACACATGTCTTATATATTTATTCAAAATATGATTATAATAAATCTCCTGTAGAAATTAGGGTATTTGTTGCTGTACTTTTTTCCTTCTTTTTATAACACTTATTTGACAGACTGTACGATAGCTATTTTTGTTTTATACAGGGTGTCTGGTGGCAGATTTATATTTTCAAACTTAAATAAAAAACCTTATAATTGACACAAGGTTTTATTAAGAGAATGAAAATGCGGATTTTATTTTTTAAAGAGTATGTCTTCCATAGAGTTGAACACACTGTTCAAAACGTAGCCTTGTGTTCTGCACGTTGCGGTAAACTGGGTTCAATTGAGCTAATTTCTCGACGAATATTTTCCTTTAAAGCCACAAGAAATTGGGGACTGTCATTATAAAACCTCTCTTTGAGGTAGTCCACAAAAAAAATCCATAAAATCCGGTGGCCATGAGATGTCTCCAAAGCGACTGATCAGTTTTTGGGGAAATTTTCCGGAAGTAAATTCATCGAAGCTCTGGCTCTGTATGCAGTCACCCCATCCTGTATATGAAGAGTTCGATAGATAAGCTCGCAGGTTTAGCAAAAAGAATTCCGTTGAGAATCGCTGCCTCGCCTCGACAATATTTAAAAAAAAATGGTCCAATTATCTCATGCGTGGATAAGGCACACCCAAACAGTTATCTTGGGACAATGCAAATAAAATTTTTTCTGTGTTGAAATGTCTCTGTTAAAAGCTTTTTTACACCCAATACTTTTTAAGAATAAGGCCTGTATCCTTACTACGTTTATAATATTTATTAAAACAGTAAAGCATTAGCGAACAAAACTCCAAGTTACTCTTGAGTTCATTATAATCGGACTACAATGTACACACAATATTGGAAATAAATGATGGTACATATAAAAGCAATTAATTGTAGTCCCATATTTTCTACACGAGTAGCAAAAATTAGTAAATATATCTGCGCCCTGGTTTTTTTGTGCTATGATGTAGAATAATTAATCATTTTTTTTTTTACTGAGCAGTTTATTGAATTTATAATAATTGTCATTTTATATGTGCACGACCAATTAAGAATCATAAATTGACAATATTAACAGATTATCGGTTTATATATTTTTTTACACAACGTGTTAAGTTAAATAATTAATGTTCATTCATGCGTTATTAATTTAAAATTTATTTCATTATAAAAATCAATGAAACGCTCACTCCTCCTCTTTACTTTTCTATGCCGCTCTCAACAAAAGTTTGCATTCAAACTCTCCTTGCACTTAATGACATAATTAATAATAATAGATATTGTAAAAAATAATATGACAATAGAATAAATTAAAAAAAAAAAAATCTATATAATAAATGGGCTAAATATTGGTTTCTACTACATTAATTTTACACAAAAGAAAAAATATGACACAATAAAAATATGCAAAAAAAAAAATATTAAAAAAATAAACTTAAATTGTTGCAGGATTTAAAATCGAATATTTTTTTAATTGTAGTACATTTTTGAGAATAGTTATTTTTAGTAATTTAAAGTATGACGAACAGCGTTGTCAACTTGGTGCGTTTCGCACCATTTTGGGTGCTTTTTGAAATATTTTGTTCGAAAAATTCCTTAGTTGGTGCGTGGTGCGCTTTTTTTAAATTTCGGTGCGTTTTTTAATTTTTGGTGGCACCAATGCAAATTTAACACAACAACGGGTTAAAACCGAAAAATTCTTATTGTGAAATTTATCAACTTGCTGATAATGTTAATTACCATATTAATACTAATGATGTTTACAAAATATCACAATGTGAAATAAAATCTGCTGTATGGTCCGATTATAATAATAATGATGAAAATATTGGCTTTTTTTATTAGGAATAATCAATTTTTGTTCTCTTTTTAAAAAGTTTTATACAGAATTTATAAAATTAATGTACAAAAATGTATCATCTTGTACAAGTGAATCTAAACATATTTATGTGCCCTTAATTATGAAAGTTGTATAAGTCATATATTTCTTTGGTCGAGATATTTAGTACATTACATTTGAACAAATCCAAAAATATTTTTGGAATTTATGCAACAGTTTAATTTAGAGTTACTAGTATAACTTTATTTTACTATATCGAATCAAAAATGCGTATGACTTAGACCACTTTCATAATTAAGGGCACATGTATACCATGTATGTACGAATTCGTTTAGTACATATGTATATTGTAAAAGGCTATTTCCCAATAAGCACTCAAAAAACTAAAATTCAAGCGCTTGAAATTTAATTGGAACCAAAGTTGAATTCAAGTAATTTTTCAAGTAGTTTGCAAGTTTGAAAATATTTTTAAATAAAAAATCAAACAACATACAATATTTTCAAACCTTGTCAAAAAAGTAATTTATTTATTATTAAAACTGAAATTGTGTTAAAAATATTAAAAATAAATAGTTAAATAAAAATGTGAACTTGAAAAACAAAGGTGAGTAAAATCGTGAAAACAATAGCGAAGGCAGACATGCGCATAATTATTATTAGAAAACAGGAATTGCATATGGTTTTCTATTTTAAAAGCATTGTTTTTGAAGCTTGAAATACACTTGAAGTCAAGGTTGAATTGTAGTATAATTCAAGGCTTGTACTAAAACTGAATTGTTTGAATTGAATTCAAGCCCCTTTTCACTTGAGAATGCTATTGCAATAAAGTGTAAATCAAGTATAATTCAACCCTTGACAATTGAAAGTGTGGCTTGAATAACAATTGTTTTACACTTAATTTCAAGCAAAATTGCTCATTGGGTTCTTTTAATTGTGATATTTTTATATGGATACATTAAACTTCTAATAAAAAAATTTAAAAATATTTGAATAAAATGATATATACTGAACTTTTATTAGTTTTGAATGCTTACTATTTATTAATCGTTGATCTTTTTAAGAAATTTTGTGCAGAATTTATGAAATTAAAAAAAATATTATTAAACAAATTTGTTTAGTTTTTTTACGTTTTACCCTTTTAACTTTGAACTGTAAAAAACTGTTTTAGTGTTAAATTTTTAATACAAAAAATATAATTTTATACTTTTTATGCAAAATCAATTCAATAAACATTTTAAACTAGAGAAATCTTGGTGCGTTTTTCTGTAAATGGCGCGGTTTTTTCTCCATTTTGGTGCGTTTTGAAATTCCAAAGTTGACAACGCTGATGACGGATTATAATTTTATTATTTTTATTATTGCAGAAAATGTCACATGTATGAAAATTGCTTTTGAAATAAATATAGATACATATACATACATATGTACATGCATTAGACATGCCGAAAAAAAAGTTCGTCGTACACCTTTCAACTCAAAATATTACTGAGAGGTCGTAGAGGTCGCCCTTTTAAACTTTTACGTTATAACTTTAGAATTTACAATCGTATCAAGAAGACCAATTTTGTGCATTATAGGCCATTGAATTCAAGTATCATATCCTAGTATTAACCCATCTGACTTCAGTTCCTACTCCCTTAATGTATCATCTTAATACCAGGGGGGTTACTCTCTATTAAGATGCGAAAGAAAAATAGTACGAAATCGAACGATTGGTACTCTCTAATGGGTTTGCGCATTTACCTTTCGCATCCTTTATTTTCCCTTTCGCAAGTCTGGTATCACCTAAATACCAAACGCAAAGTGAGAAAAACATGTCAGTACGTTGAAAAAAATATTTATATTTAATATTTAAATCGTAATTTTTAGGGAAAAAGCTAAAAAATTACAGACAGAACGACGGCAGTTTGAAATTTTAGTGGATTTCATGGCCAAGGGACAGTTGCAGTCAGCAAATGGCAAACAAGCCGCAAATAATTTGTGGACAAAATTGACAGACGACCTAAATTCTAATGGACCTCCTGCAAGGGATATACATAGCTGGTTGGAAAAAAGTAATATCTATAGTGAAATGTGACACTAATAGTATATTATAATTACACATGTATGTTTGTATATAGGAATACCACATGTATTGATTTTGTTTTCCTCTTCCGCAGTTAGCTCAAATTGTATGTGCTTGGGACACAGTATTCGTTCAATCGCAATGCAAACTTCTTGCAAGCAACGCGACATAGATTGTTACGATAAACCTAATCAATGGTCCTGACCAATTTGGTGTTGATATCCACCTTGCCCAAGCAGTTTCAAAGCTGCGGCCACTTTTATTGCACTTGGACTTGCTGTATATCTCTTCGTTACGATGAGGTCGTCTTGAATAGCGTTTAGTACATAATGGGTGTTTTTTATTGAGGTATAGAACTTTAAGTTGGCATCACTTTTTTAACTGGCGGCCATTTTGTCAGCTGTCAAGTGATTAATATTTAGTTTGGTTTGCCATTTTATCATGAACAGGTTGACAAAAGAACAACGCTTGCAAATCGTGCAAATTTATTTCGAAAATAATGGTTCAGTTCGCGAAGTTTACCGCAAGCTCCGTCCATTTTATGGTCGACATAATCGTCCATCAGAGCAATTAATTCGGTTAACCATGGATCGTTTTCGCACTACATTTACTCTATGTGATAATACGCATCCGCAGAGACGTCGAACAGTGCGCAGCGAAGAAACAATTGCCACTGTAGAGCAAAGTGTTGAAGAGGACCCGAATGAATCGATTCGCCACCGTGCACAGCAATTGGAGCTTTGTCCATCAACTTTATGGAAGATTTTGCGCAAAGATCTTGGCTTGCGACCTTACAAGATCCAGCTTGTGCAAGAATTAAAGCAGCGAGACCATGCAATGCGTCGTGATTTTGGTGTATGGGCCGAAAATGAGATTGATCTCGATGCTGATTTTCATCGCAAAATTTTGTTCAGTGATGAGGCTCATTTTTGGTTGAATGGCTACGTCAACAAGCAAAATTGCCGAATTTGGAGTGAAGAGAATCCACATGAGACCCTTGAGACGCCATTACATCCACAAAAACTGACTGTTTGGTGTGCTCTATGGGCTGGTGGAGTCATTGGGCCATACTTCTTCCGAAATGATGCCGGAGACTCAGTTACCGTTAATGGAGACCGGTATAGAGCCATGATAACCGACTATTTTGTTCCCGAATTGGATGGCATGAATGTGGATGAGTTGTGGTTCCAACAAGACGGCGCTACATGCCACACAGCGCACGTCACAATCGATTTATTGAAGGAAACATTCGATGAGCGCATAATTTCGCGGAATGGACCTGTCAATTGGCCACCAAGATCGTGTGACTTGACACCATTGGATTATTTTCTTTGGGGATATGTGAAGTCGCTCGTCTACGCCAACAAACCAGAAACGTTAGGGGACTTGGAAGCCAATATTCGTGGCGTTATTGCCAACATACGGCCCCATATGCTCGAAAAAGTGGTTGAAAATTGGACCTGTAGAATTGGCTTTATTCGAGCCAGCCGCGGCGGCCACATGCCCGAAATCATATTTAAACATTAATGGCATAAAATTATCCTTCCAATAAAGCCAAATTGATGGACATTAAAACGATTTTCTTGTGTTTTATTTCAATTCAAAGTTCTATACCTCTAAAAAAACAACCGTTACATAAATGCATTTTTATTGAGTCGAAAGTTTTGTATAAAGCTATAAAAAAGGAATATTTGAAAATTTTTTTGCACATGATATCTACTCCTATTTTCTTACCTGTAGTCATTTAGGGAGAGTATATCTAATCTATCTCTCAAAATTCTCATTGTAATACGTTCAGTATATTCATTTTCTTCCTCAAACCATAATGCCAGTGAACAGCACAAGAAATTTTTTTAAATACTTTTATTATTTTGTTTACAAGTTTTGACATTTCATGTTGCAATTCGTCGCTATTGTGAATTATGTGGTGCCAGTGTTGCTTATTTTTCAACTTATTTCGCGAAAGCGTTTGCGTCAGCAATACTGAATACCAATTAGTACTCTTCACGCATTTACCTTTCGTATCGAACTGGCTTTCGCATCGCAATATATAGAGTAACCCAACAGAAAAATTACAGCTCGCAAAAAAACCATTTAACTTTTCTAAAGGAAGTGCTTTCATGATTGTAGCAGATCAGTTTTAAATTTATGTGTTTTAAATTTAAATTTTTTTTTTTTAATTTTTGCCCAAAAGTACAAACCCTAAAAAGGGCTATAACTCAGCAATGATAAGATCAAATTCATAAATGATTTTTTTTAATTATTTAGAATTAACATAACCTTTAAAACACATCATTATTTTGCTTTAATCTTATCAAAAATTTAAAAGCTATAACATTCTAATGAAGCCCGCCGAAATAAGCAAACTCATTGCCAAAACTATTTTTTGTGAACAAAAATGAAGCTTGGACATTTTTTAAGTAAATTGAAAAAGTGAAAAAAATCGTGGTTTTTGTCAGAACTATGAAAAAATATACAAAAAACGGCCGGCAATTTCGATTTTTGCCAACAAATAGACTTTTATACCTGATTTACATTAAGCGTTTTTTCATGAAATTTCATGAATTTTGTTGCACGCAACTTTTTCTATTTGCCAATTGCAGCGTTATAAAAGAGAATTTTATAAAAAAAAGGGCGTAGATTGAATCTCTGATGCATTTTTGACAACTTTTTTGATATAAGTTGCTCCTCATGGCCTCCTATTGACAAATAAAAAATTTTCATCCAACTAGTTTCATGAAAAAAATGCTTAATGTAAATTAGGTATTAGTAATACAGTTTCCGAAAAATCAAGATTAAAAAAATTTCAAAAATATTTAACCCTATAAGTTTTCAAATTATGACTAAGAACCCATGAAAATATTAATAAATTTTTTTGGGACTCCTAATGTACACACATATGTTGTATCTTAAGGAATTGCTCAAGGTGAATTTATACCAGGAGGTCCCGATAGCTCAGCTGATTGTTTTCTCTGCTCTTAATTTGAATATCAATCAGATGTCAACACAAAAAAAATGAGCAAATTCATTGCCAAAAGTTATATTATTTGTGAACAAAAATAAAGCTTGCTCATTTTTGTTTTAAATTGTTTCTTAATTTCAACTTGGCACGTATCCCGAAATATAGCGCTGGTCATAGATTTACTTCTTTTCAAAGATATCGCGGCATTAGTCCATTTTACGATATTCGTAACTATCTCATCAACCAAAAACTTGTTTAAGCATGAAAGGGGATCATGCAGATTGCAACACATTCGTATAGCATCCCTTTGATTTTGGTGTCAACCAACAATGTTTATTATATCCTCTTTTAGCCAGCCCTCTGTGACAGAGAGATGCTGATAAAGAAGCTGGTTGCTCTATGTTAACTTCCTGTATGTAATCGCCTGTGATAGGCGTCGGCTGTTCTTCGGTCTCCACATGTTTGGAAGCTTCTTCAATGTCGCTCTGTACATCATCTTCGCTCTAGTGGTTTTCTATCTCGCTATCCGTTTCTTCACAAGTGATTTCGTCATCAGTATCTAAAAAGGCGGCTAGGATAGCATCTTTATCCAAATTCCAGCTTTTGATTTTTTCGAGTCAGGCTATCGAGAAACTAAAAGCTTCTACATAAAATTTAACAATTTATGCACAATAAGTGGTTATCAAAAAAATAATCAACACGAATGTTTATAAAAATAATAAACTTGAAAGTCACTCTAAAGATAATCATGCGTAATTTTGACTCACATACCCCTTATATTTCAAAAATTTAAATACTAACCGCCACGAAGTTTGGGTCTCATTAAAGCAGTGGTAGGCAAAATAAGGGCGCCGCGCCTTTTCTTATTCTCTTTTATTACGTATGTGTACACACGCATTGTTGAAAAATAAACAACATTAATCAGTCTAGCTAAAACATTCAAGCAGGCAGGTGGTGTACATCGCATACTGTTAAAAATCAGTGTTGCCAGAGACAAACTCTTCCCAACAATAATAAATTATGTGTGATGAAAATTTACTAAAATTTTTATTTTCAGAAAATTATTTTGGCAAACCAGAATGTCTGGTTTGTGAACGGGCATTGTCACGCATGATAAAACATGACATGCAAAGACATATTCAAGCATATCATAAGGAATATGAAAATATTACTGGTGATGCAAGAGAAGCCCTTATTGTTCAGCTTAAGAAAGCTTTTTATGAAAAAATGATTGCTGATTCTAGAAATTCAGACGCAGAAGCAGTCGAGTTTTCTAAGAAAAGAAAGGCCTCTTTTGTTGTTGCTGCATCTCTTGCTAAACGTTGCCGTCCTTTTGAAGATGGCGAGTTTTTTAAAGAGCTGAGCGATGATTAAAATTATTAAAATGCTTTGGTGACAAATCTGAAGAGATTCGCATGCTTATAAATGACATTCCCCTCTCTCCTCGTACAATTGTTCGACGTACTGAGCAAATCAGCGCATTTATATTTTCAAATATTAAGAAAAGAATGCTTAATTGCCAATTTTTTTCTATATGCCTTGATGAATGCACTGATCTAAACGATATATCTCAGTTAGTTATTTGTGTAAGAACTGTCAATAAAAATTTTGACGTACATGAAGAAATGTTCTTCCTACATAGCTTACATAACAGTGTAAAAGGAAAACTTATTTTCGACATCATAAACGAAAATGTTCTTTCCTTTACTGATAAGAATAAGTTTTGCTCTGTATGTACTGATGGTGCCAATGTAATGGTGGGTAGAAAAGAAGGTTTCGTAGGACATTTGCTTAAAAGTGGTTTAAATATATATGTTTTTCATTGCATTATTCACCAACAAGCATTATTTGCAAAAAGTTTGAATGTAATGAATACAATGAAAATCGTGATTCAAATTGTTAACAAAATACGAGCTGGCTATAATGCCTTGAATCATAGAAAATTCAAAGAATTTCTTTATCTCGTGCATGCCGAATATGGTGATTTGCTTCTGTATACAGAAGTAAGGTGGTTAAGCAAAGGTCGTTGTCTTCAAAGACTTTTCAGTCTTCGTGAGGAAGTTGTATCATTTTTGGATCAAAATAAAACACCTGATACCAAAGTATTGTCGGAGCATTTGAACGATAATGTTTTTTTTTTATTAGATTTTGCGTTTTTGACAGACATAACTGAGTTTGTTAATCAACTAAACATACAGCTACAAGGAAACACCAAAACAATTTTTGAGCTATTTTCTGCAATAAAACAATTTATTAGAAAAATTTAAATTTTGATACAAAACCTTAAAGATAAAAATGTAATAAGCTTAAAAAGGACATTTGAAATTTATAGCAAAATTCCAAATAGCAATAGCAAACTACAGGAATATCTAAATGTGCTTCAGACTCTACTAATTAATTACAACAATCGTTTTCATGACTTTAAAAATATTGAAAATTTGATTGAAATGCATAACAACCCTTTGTTATGTAATATAGAACACCAAAATCGGGATATTAAAGCAGAGTTAATTAAAATGAGAGAAGATCTAGCTTTACCATTAACTAGCGGGATAGAGTTCTGGAGAAGTATTTCTGCAGATGTATACCCCAAGGCAAAAAATTTAATTTTAAAATTATATTCAATGTTTGGAGCTACCTATATTTGTGAGTCAAGATTTTCCATACTAAAGCACATTCAAACTAAGAGCCGAAACCGTTTAACAGATAAACATTTAGAAAATTTAATACGCATAAAATGTTGTCCGTATGAAATTAATATTGAAGATGTAAATAGATTCGAATAAATTGTTTTATTGCTGAAAATCGCAAATTTTTTTCGTTTTTCTTCGCAACCAGATGTTAAGTTGACTAACAAATTCATACACCACATTCGGCTAAGTCGAGATGAAAAAAATCTTTTAACTCTCTATGATTTATGTTCTTCAAAATTTTAACCACTATTTTCATTGTACTCGTTACATTCAAAGTTTTTTCAATTAACGCCTGTTGTTGAATATTGCAATGAAAAACAAATATATTTAAATTATTTTTAGCAAACTTCCTACGAAACCATCTTTTTTATCGAAAATATGCTTTCATTTTGCATTGTTGTATAAGCCATATAGGGAAAAAATTCTTTGTGTACGTCAAAATTTTTTTGACAGTTCTTATACAAATAATTAACCGAGTTATGTCGTTTACATCAGTGCCTTCGTTTATTTCTTTCTTATTATTTCCTGATATTTAGAAAGATGAATGCACTGACATGCTGGGCATTCAAACTTATCGAAAAATCAAATACATATAAATTATTTGAAGAAACCGTCCTACAAAACCCATCTTTTTATCCACCATTACATTACAACAAAAGATGCATTTCTTTATATAAAAAAATTTTGTTCTTCTTACCGTAATAATATCAAGTTTGCCTTTGGAGATTTCGAATTAGTGAAATGAGACACTGGCAACACCGGATCGTGGTGAGAGTTTAACTCACACAATTGTAAAATGCAATTGTATGGGTTGCCGACCACGGCATTAAAGCAGTGTCCCGCAAAATAAAATATGTTTGTATTGGTGAGAAAAATGAGAGTAAAATTAACTTGCACTTGAAGAAAAGTTTTGTAATATGAAATATATGATGTGGTTATTAGTTGATTGAATTTTTTTTTTTTAAATAAGCAATTTAATTGAAACTTAAATAAAAAGTAAAAATTTAATGAGCATTCAACGATTTTGTGTATAAATTCAAAATTAAATTTATTCACAGTTCTCTGGATACTATTAAAATGCCTTTTTAGACTGTTTTCCCTATTATTTTTCAATGTTTCATAACATAAAATCCATTGCATATTGCGAAAACATTTTTTATCACGAAATTTTTATTAGCTTCCATAATTATGTAATATATTTTTTGCGGTACAAATTTATTAAATTTTAACTTTAATTTCGTTCCGTGTGCTGAAAAAAACTAAACAAAAAACCAGGAACAAATTCGTACATGCGTGCACAACTTCATTCGTCGCTTGCTCAGTGACGACTAAATGAAAGAGCATAAGCATGTATGTGATTTTCATCCGCACAATTGTGCTATGGCTTGCGGGTTACTGCATTAAAGGTATCATTAACGACTGAGATGTCTTAAGAGTACAAATGCGAATTCACTGTAAATAAAGAGAAATAACAATATATTGAAAGGGTATGCGTAAATTTTACGCAGATTATCTTTCTAGGGTTAAAAAGTGACATCGTCTTCGGGTCAAGCCGTGTTGGAAAAACTCGACACGCGCTTGTCTGCTCTTGAAAGTAATGAAAATATTATGTTTTGGATTTCATTATGCGAACAGAAATGTTTACACTTTGCATTTACCAAAAAAAAAAAGCAAATATTTCAATATATTTAGAAGATAATGCTCTATATATGCGCCTGTCAGCTCGAAAGGAAATAAGAATGTAAATATATTTCTCTTTTGCATATCTTTCAAGTTAATCACACAAGGAATAGATACTGCAGTTGGTTTATTGCTTTTATTGCAATTAGTTACAGTTAAATAATTTGAAAGAAAAATTATTGAAAATCTTAAAACAAATTTTGATTCAATAAATACACTCTGCTTTATAAAACTTTTAAAGATTTACGGGCTAAGCAAACGCACAAATAAATTATTTAATGATTTGTTTCTTATTTGCAGCCTCCATATATAGGGTGTTTTTTTAAGAGGTATAGAACTTCAAATTAAAATAAAACACAAGAAAATCGTTTTAATGTCCATCAATTTGGCTTTATTGGAAGGATAATTTTATGCCATTAGTGCTTAAATATGATTTCGGGCATGTGGCCGCCGCGGCTGGCTCGAATAAAGCCAATTCTACAGGTCCAATTTTCAACCACTTTTTCGAGCATATGGGGCCGTATGTTGGCAATAACGCCACGAATGTTGGCTTCCAAGTCCCCTAACGTTTCTGGTTTGTTGGCGTAGACGAGCGACTTCACATATCCCCAAAGAAAATAATCCAATGGTGTCAAATCACACGATCTTGGTGACCAATTGACAGGTCCATTCCGCGAAATTATGCGCTCATCGAATGTTTCCTTCAATAAATCGATTGTGACGTGCGCTGTGTGGCATGTAGCGCCGTCTTGTTGGAACCACAACTCATCCACATTCATGCCATCCAATTCGGGAACAAAATAGTCGGTTAGTCGGCTCCAATTGCTGTGCACGGTGGCGAATCGATTCATTCGGGTCCTCTTCAACACTTTGCTCTACAGCGGCAATTGTTTCTTCGGTGCGCACTGTTCGACGTCTCTGCGGATGCGTATTATCACATAGAGTAAACGTAGTGCGAAAACGATCCATGGTTAACCGAATTAATTGCTCTGATGGACGATTATGTCGACCATAAAATGGACGGAGCTTGCGGTAAACTTCGCGAACTGAACCATTATTTTCGAAATAAATTTGCACGATTTGCAAGCGTTGTTCTTTTGTCAACCTGTTCATGATGAAATGGCAAACCAAACTAAATATTAATCACTTGACAGCTGACAAAATGGCCGCCAGTTAAAAAAGTGATGCCAACTTAAAGTTCTGTACCTCAATAACAAACACCCTTTACATACATAGAATAGAAGAGGATTTAAATTTTCATTAGTATTTTGTAACAGCAAAAGCAAACATACATACATACATACTTTCTAAAACAAAAAAGTTAATCGCATACTTATTAGCAACAACAACAACAACAACAACAACAACATATTACAGCCTATAAAAACAACAAACAACAATATAAAATATTTAACATGCCAGAAATAACAAATAGCTTTTGAAACAATAGACAAACGAACACCAACTGCCTCGTTATAAAATGAAGGAAAATTAAAAAAATAATAATACTTTTATGCATTAAAAAGTTTATCATAAAATGTCTTTGATCCAGCGGCACGCGCACATTCGGGGCTTTATGCAAAATTACAGAAATTTTCAGTGAAAAAAATAAAATGTGGAAACTTAAAAAAAAAAAACAGCAACCAAATTATGTACATTAAAGAGATATTTGAAATAAAAAAAAAAATATTTTCAGTTAAATAGTTGAGCAGCATGACTTTATTTTTACTCTTTTGTAACAAAATATTTTCCATAGACGTCAAATGAATTAATGTGTTTAAAGGCTTAATCAGACGTGACATAACCATAGCCATAGAGAGCAGCCGTTCGAACCAAACTAATAGGCAACACTGTATTCGATTATACGTGACTCGACATAACGCCATAACTCTCACCATAGAAACCAATTGAATTTTGGTTTGGTTAAGGCTATGGCGTTATGGCTATGTCACGTCTAATTTAAGCTTTATATGGAATGACTTTAGCTTGCAGGCTTCGAAAGAAATGAAGCCATTACCTGGAGGTAAAAATTTGTTGATTGCTAGAATGTAATAAAAAAATGTTATAAAGGATTAAACAAATTTAACGGTAATTTCTTAAATATATTAAGTTTGTAAATACATATACTAAAAATTGTTACAAATTTGTAACAATTGTTACTGGAAAGTGTTCATTATCTCAAAAAGTTTACAAGGAGAGAGCGTAAAAAGAGAGAGAAAAATTGAGAGATATAAAAATTCTTACAAATTATTACCAGTAAACTTGTAAAATTGTGTGTGTCATTTTTAGGGTTTCGTAAACCAAAGGTGAAAAGGAACCCTATTGTTTTCGCTACGCTGTCCGTCTGTCCAGCTGTCCGTCTGTCCGTCACACGCTATTTTCGCAGGAACCGTAAGAGCTACGGACCTGAAATTTGTACAGAGTATGTAGATCCTTGGCCGCTACAACAAAAATACAGGAGAATTAAAAACTAAAGGGTGTTCCAAAACGAGCAACGAAAAATGTTAAAATCCCATGTAATATACATACAATTGTATGTACAGGGTGGGCCAAAAGAAACCAAGGGGTGTAAAAGTTTAACAACTTTTTTTATAATGAATGAAAATAATAAATGAAAATCAGAAAATAAGAAATGAATAAATGAAATCAACTTTATTGAAAATTTGATTATGAGTGATGAAGCTCATTTTCATTTGAATGGCTTTGTTAATAAGCAGAACTGTAGGTTCTGGGGTTCTGAAAATCTCAAAATCAACGCCAATTGCACACCATCAGGTGTACAGTATGGTGTGGGATCACATCTGAAAATGTCATTGGGCCCTACTTCTTCGAGAATGAAGATGGAAGTGCTGTAACCGTAAATTGAGAGCGGTATCGGTTTATGATAGAAAATTTTTTACGTCCTGCTCTTGAAAATAGACCTGGTATGTGGTTTCAGCAGGACGGAGCCACTGCCCATACTGCCCAAAACACAATGGCACTTTTAAGTCAAATTTTTGGAGAGCGAATAATTTCTCGAAATTCGGAAATTATTTGGCCAGCGCGATCGCCAGATTTGACAGCACCCGACTATTTTCTTTGGGGTTTTTTGAAGTAGCGAGTGTATGTGAACAAGCCAGAGACAATCCTTGAACTCAAGGCAAACATTGTTGCAGAAATTCGAAACGCTACAGCCACAAGTTTTGAAAGATGTTATAAAATATGCTCTAAAAAGAGCCCATCAGTGCGAAGCTGAAAATGGTGGTCATTTAAGAGACATAATTTTTCATACTTAGTGTAAAAAAATTTCCATTTTGTATATTATATAATTTGAAAGAAAAAATAAAAAAAAGTTAATAAACAAAAAAGTTATTAAACTTTTACACCCCTTGGTTTCTTTTGGCCCACCCTGTACATATGTATATTCACACTTGAAATTTGTAAAATTAGTGTATTTTTATATAGACTACAACAACGAACACTCAAATTTAAAAAAATTTAAATTAAAGGATGGTCCATCAGTTACTCCAATTTTGACTGTGTAATTTTGACAACTTGCTATATCTTGGAAACCGTAAGAGGCAAACTCTTGAAATTTTCAAAAACGGTAAAACTAAAAAATCCGAAAATTATAAAATCGCCAAACCAAAAAAAAATTGCCAAAAATCAAAAAAATCGCTTAAACGAAAAAAAGCACCAAATTAAAAAAAAATCTAAAATAAATCGGCAAAACCGAAAAAATCGAAAAAATTAAAAAATCGCCAAGATGAAGAAAAACGCAAAAAACCGAAAAATTCGCCAAAAACCGAAAAATTCGCCAAAACGCGAAAAAGACACCAAAACTAAATAAAAATCGCCCAAATGAAAAAATAATCGCCAAAATGAACAAAAAACGCCAAATTTAAAAAATCTCCAAAATGAGAAAAAACGTCAAAAACTGAAATAAATCACCAAAACGCGGAAAAGGCGCCAAAACTAAAAAAATCGCCTGAATGAAAAAAATCGCCAAAATGTAAAAAATCACCAAAAACCAAAAAAATCGACAAAACGGGGAAAAAAGTGCCAAAACTAAAAAAGCGCCAAAAACCGAAAAAAAACCAAAAACGAAAAAAGCTAAAACTATTTATTATATAGGCTAAACTTCGTATTGAATTACATATCTAGTGTCCATACGGAACCCTTCGTGCGCGGGTCAAAGTCGCACTTCACTGAATTTATTAAAATTCAAGTAATGTGCCAAGTATCGTAAAAATCGATGTAATTGGAGCACGTAAAAATATCATATATAATTTTAATGGGCGTGTGCGCGCGCATTTTTTCAATTTCAAAATTGTGTCGCTACAAGAGCCACCTGATAAAGACAATATTAGATTTTTGCCACTAATGAATATCTGGTTATCAGCCACCTTTAGAATCATATCTTTCGAGCTACCTGAAAGAATGGATATATGCCAATGGTTTACTATTTGGCATAAAAGCAATAAGTAATAATAATAATAATCCACGATCAATTTAAGACCTCAAAGAAAGGAATTCGTGAAGCTATCAAAGACATCCATAATAAGAAGAGTTAGAGGATTAAAATTTTCTCCAAAAACTATCCGCCTAAGATTTTACATGAAAGTGCTCAACACCCACTCTTCCTAAAGTACAAGCGTTTCATGGTTTTCTAGGTTGATCTGCAAAAATGAAGTATTTCTTTATATCAATATCAGACGCTAACTTTCAAAATGCCGATATAAGTATATTTCTTTTTGGTCTCCTCTGCCACAATGAGCTGGCATTTGTTGTACAGTGTGTTTTTACGAATAGGAGATCTATTAAAATTAAACAATTAAGTTCGATTTCCCCTAATTTTTTTATCATTGAAAATTAATGACATTTTCTCTTCTAGAAAAATATAAAAACTTTTTAACTTTTAATTAAGAAAATTCGAATTTAGCGTTCGTTTAAAGTACAAATTTATATTCGTTAGTTGTGATACAATCATTTATAATTAAATCTCAATTTCAAATAACTATTTGATTACTAATTCTTATTTGAAAAGTACAATAAATGCAACATTTTTTCCTAGAAAAGAAAAAGCCATAAGATTAAAGCTGACATACAAATCAATTTTAATGTGCTATTTAACATAAAAATTTTAATTTCTTAAACCATAAATAATGACAAATGAATACTTTTATGGTAACAAAAAAAAAATTGTGTAACATTTTTACAAAACTTTGCCAATTAATTAACAGCAGACCATTCGTTTGCGCTGCAGCATTATTCAAATTAAGGAGAACAAAGTAATTGTAGAGATTCTGTGATTCGTAAAGTGAAGGAAACCTCATTGCCGCTGGGAAACTAATTAATTAATAATTTTCATTTTTTAATTGAACACACACACACACACAGACACACACACACACACACTCATACACTTTCGTACACACAAATACGCTCACCAATCGAACACATAAAAATATTGTTAATATTGACTTTGGTTGTGGTTGCCTTGATTAATCAGCACATCAATCATTAATTTGCTGGATTTCCTTTTCGGCACAGCAGTTTTTGTTTGCAGTGAATGTGGCTTTAAATATATATAAATATATTTATGTAAGTACATTTCACTGCTCCTTTATTGCAACATAAACATATCTCAAGAAAAATAATTTTTAAGATATAATAATGAAACACAAAGCGTTTTACAAGTGAATTTTACATGTTCATTTCTTAAAAGAAGAAAGCTTTGTAATGTCTTCATTCAGCTTTATGTAAATCAGGGGTCCAATCGTTACATCCGTGAACGTACAACTCGTCACGTAAAAACACAATTTTCGGATTATGACATACGTTAACGTATTGAAATCCCATTCAGTTTATACGATTGACGTATCATTTAATTTGTTTTCGTACGATTGCCGATACGATCACGTATGTAACGATTTGAAGCCAGGTAACGCCAAAGCACGTTAAGCTCTCTTAAGCATTAAACACATTCACCACAGCAAGCTACCGACTACCAAATATCAGGGATAGAATACACATGTTTATATGAGAATGATTCTTTTGAAGACAACAAGGCAACATGGCGACAGGTTGTTGTCTATGCTGATTTTGCCGTTGTAGTCCAATTAAACTAATTTCTATTTCTTTGGCTACAATGAGAAAATTCAGTATTGCCAGTACAATACAAAATGCTGAATGAATGAGTTTGTACAATTATTTCATATTATTTAACAGAAACTATGTCCAAAAATTGATGTAAGGCATAAATTGATTAATTTTTGTACTTTTACGTGAAATAAGTATATTTAGGGCCATTATTACAACTTAAAGATAGTTAAAAGTAGGATTTTATCGGACGTATAAAAACTTTATCATTTGAAAAATTTTACTTTAACCTTAAGTGAGCGATAAATTACAGGCAAGTTTATCCTACCTGGTAAATTAAATCCAATTTGCAATAATGGAAAGCTTTTTATACGTCCGATAAAATCCTACTTTTAACTGTCTTTAAGTTGTAATAATGGCCCTTAAAAGAGTAATTAATTTTTATAAATGCAAAATATATAAAAGTGGCAATACTGAACTATGTATTTGTAGTTGAATATCAGCTGCAGATGGTGCTGCTGCCGTCTCCAAAATAATTAAGTAAGGCTACGAGGCGACAAATGCTGCTTGCAGCATTTCAAGTCGTGTGTTCGTGTAACCTGCTGTGGTGAATGTGTTTATTGCATTAAACACAATTCTTTATATAAATTATACAAGGTAACCCTACCCTAAGCCAGGTGTCATTAGTTTGTTTACTAGGCCAAATGTCAAATTTAATTTATGTGGTTACAAGCCTAAAAATATGCTCTTATTTTCTTTATCACCAACAGTGTTGCCATCTTTGGGGATTTGTCCCCGAATTGTGGACTTTTTTCCGCGATTGGGGAAGAAAATTTCGTGTTTGGGATCTGGGGATTTGTTGGAGATGATAGCCAAATTTTAGAGGCTTTTTTTAACTGATGGTAACAAGAATGATTTTTTAGCTAAGAAATATGCGTTTGGCAACTCTAAGGATGTGTGTTACTATTCATAGTAAATGGATTCTAATAAAGAAGAAGTATCAAGGCAGATTAACCAATAAAGTACACTAGCAAAACAAAAATAAGTAACAAAATGCAATATGACTTGTTGGAAGCACTTCTTAGAATAAACATCTAACGTGGTTTATTTTTCCAGCTGGGCTGTGACTCAGTCTGTCCAGCTTCGAACTTAAAGGTCCACTTCCTTTGAAATAAAATATCAATTTTCTTGGGTATTAAGAAAATATACAAATCCTTTCTTTATTTAACGAAACTTATGCTATTAGGATATATTAGAACTACAAGTTATGTTGTCAGTGAATTAGAGGCGGTGACAGTTATAATTAATACCAACTTATTATGTGAATATTCGGTGGTCCTTGAGGCTATTTAGTAAATGAGAGGAATTCGGTGGCTCTCGTAATAAAACATGTTCAGGTTATATTCAGCGGGCGATAGAAATTATATTGCTCTCGTAGTAGACAGAAGTAGCTTAAGAGTAATTCGGTGGATCTTGACTACGGAAAATTAAGGATTACTGCGATGAATATTGAACGGGTTTTGAAGATGAATTCGGTAGATCTTGGAAAAAGAATTTCAAGATGAATTTGGGGCATTTTGAATAAAAAACGAGAAGTCCAAGATGAATGCGGTGGATCTTGAACGAGTTTTCAAGATGAATTCAGTCAATCTTAAAAAAAGCGGCGAAAGAAATTCAGGATGAATTCCTAGGATCTTGAATATAAAAGGAGAATTTCAAGATAAATACGGTAGATCTTGAACAAAATAAATTCAAGATGAATTCGGGAGATCTTGAATATAATAAGCAAAAAGATTCAAGATGAAGGCGAGAGATCTTGAACAAAAAAAAAAAAAATTAAATAATTTCAAGATGAATTCTGTAGATCTTGAAATAAAATAAACTAAAATAAATTCAAGATGAATACAATAGATCTTGAACACTAACTACAATTTATCAAAAAGCTCAAGATTAATGCGGTATATCTTGCATGCTTTCTCTTTAAAAATTAGAACAAGCCTTTACGTTGATATCCGTTCTTATAATATACAAGTAGTGCCCCTGCTTACCGTACTGAAACGCCCAGCTCGTCCTGATGGCTTGTGGCTTAAACTTGATATCTTATAACGGGTGTTTTTTTAGAGGTATAGAACTTCGAATTGAAATAAAACACAATAAAATCGTTTTAATGTCCATCAATTTGGCTTTATTGGAAGGATAATTTTATGCCATTAATGCTTAAATATGATTTCGGGCATGTGGCCGCCGCGGCTGGCTCGAATAAAGCCAATTCTACAGGTCCAATTTTCAACCACTTTTTCGAGCATATGGGGCCGTATGTTGGCAATAACGCCACGAATTTTGGCTTCCAAGTTCCCTAACGTTTCTGGTTTGTTGGCGTAGACGAGCGACTTCACATATCCCCAAAAAAATAATCCAATGGTGTCAAATCACACGATCTTGGTGGCCAATTAACAGGTCCATTCCGCGAAATTATGCGCTCATCGAATGTTTCCTTCAATAAATCGATTGTGACGTGCGCTGTGTGGCATGTAGCACCGTCTTGTTGGAACCACAACTCATCCACATCCATGCCATCCAATTCGGGAACAAAATAGTCGGTTATCATGGCTCTATACCGGTCTCCATTAACGGTAACTGACTCTCCAGCATTATTTCGGAAGAAGTATGGCCCAATGACTCCACCAGCCCATAGAGCACACCAAACAGTCAGTTTTTGTGGATGTAATGGCGTCTCAAGGGTTTCATGTGGATTATCTTCACTCCAAATGTGGCAATTTTGCTTGTTGACGTAGCCATTCAACCAAAAATGAGCCTCATCACTGAACAAAATTTTGCGATGAAAATCAGCATCGAGATCAATCTCATTTTCGGCCCATACACCAAAATCACGAAGCATTGCATGGTCTCGCGGCTTTAATTCTTGCACAAGCTGGATCTTGTAAGGTCGCAAGCCAAGATCTTTGCGCAAAATCTTCCATAAAGTTGATGGACAAAGCTCCAATTGCTGTGCACGGTGGCGAATCGATTCATTCGGGTCCTCTTCAACACTTTGCTCTACAGCGGCAATTGTTTCTTCGGTGCGCACTGTTCGACGTCTCTGAGGATGCGTATTATCACATAGAGTAAACGTAGTGCGAAAACGATCCATGGTTAACCGAATTAATTGCTCTGATGGACGATTATGTCGACCATAAAATGGACGGAGCTTGCGGTAAACTTCGCGAACTGAACCATTATTTTCGAAATAAATTTGCACGATTAGCAAGCGTTGTTCTTTTGTCAACCTGTTTATGATAAAATGGCAAACCAAACTAAATATTAATCACTTGACGGCTGACAAAATGGCCGCCATTTAAAAAAGTGATGCCAACTTAAAGTTCTATACCTCAATAAAAAACACCCTTTAGTACTTATTATGTTAAATTCTTGAGAATTATTTTCCCATTTGTATGGTTTGTTCGTTTGAATTTAAAATCTGTAAAAGTCTGCATGTGTTTGTTGTACTTTATTTCTTTTATACAGCCTACATGTGCTTACAAAAGTATGTACGTGGTTGTTGTTATTTTCCTTTAATTAATATGATGTCAACTAGACATCGTTTTGAGAAAATTTTTTAATTTTTAGCTCTAGTGCAATTTTTAGTAAGTGACCTCTCAGTATTTTTCGATTAAATATTTTTTTTTCGATATTAGCAATAAGTTGAATATTTTATTCTACACTCTGTATTTAAGAAATGTTTTACATTCACCCTTATCAAAAAGAAAAAAAAAATAATTTTATTTAGTAACTTTAATATCCAGAAAAAAAGTTCAAAGTTTCCAGCTCTGGAGCTGTGGTTTTAACTTTCATAATTTTCTATACCAAACTTTTCTTTCTAAAACGTAAAATATATATAATTTATACAGAAAAAGAAAAAATTATAATTAGACCTAGTTATATGTTATATAAAATACCACAAAAATTTTAAGTTTCCCAACCCTGGAATCACCCTGTTTGATTTGTCTGATTTTTTACAGTAATCTCTTTCTTCTAAGAACATAAGATATGTTTAATTTAAAGAAAAAAATAAAAAATTTGTTTTAGTTTTCCAACCCTGAAAACGTCTTTTTAATTTTTTTTATTCGATTTTGCTGATTTTCAATACCAATATTTTTCAGACTATTTCTGACACACCAGTCGAAGACCGAAGGAGCTTCGGAAAAGCGATTTCACGTACAGACAGACGGACAGACGGACATCGGCCAACAGTTGGCCCACAGTTTCACAACAGTTGAGCTTTACAGCTACGTCTTATGAATGCGTCCAATGTTACCCTTCAAGTGTCATAGTCATTTATATATATTTGTGGTAGAACTAGGAGTATCTATTTCAAACTATAAACAGAAAAAATATTCCCGCGATAAACAAGTTTAATTGAAAATCAGACCAAAAATCAATTAATAATTTATTTACAGCAATTAAAACTTTGTTTAAAAGTTTATTTAACTGCAAAGTTTAATTAAGTCAATTATTATAGTCAAGTTAAATTAAAGTTGCTTATTGCAGAAATATTTGTTCCTATATACGTAAGATAAGTTCCTTTATGCGGTATTTTAAGGATGTCTGATGTAAATGAAGACTTTGCAGTTATTTTAGGTTAAATTGACCTTTTGGACTTATGACTGTGTTGTAATAAGACAGCAATATGTAACTGCGTATGTAAGTGTTTTTGCATTTTTTATTTAAGTGCGTAACTGTGGGAATTTTTAATGTTTTTATTATTAATTATGATTACATGTTTGTAAGTTATCTGCTGGTGATGATGATATGATGAATAATTGCAACATACAATCAAAATTAATGACAACTATGTTCAGGGAAATGATAATAATGGTAATGATGATGAAGATCATGATGATGATGATGTTGATACAATTCAAGGTCATTTCCTTCCTGCCTGTAAAATTATTATTTTTTCCTTAACTCTTTCTGCTGTTATTATTATTTGTGCATATTTGCAATTAACTTTTTTTATTACCAAAAACGAATGATATGGCATTAAATGTGGTTTATATGAGCAGGAGAATTTATTGCAAACAGATTAATTTATTTTCAGGCATATTTACTACCAAGTTGTGCAAATTTTAGTAGACTAAGATTTAAATAGAAAAAATTATCATCAGCTTTATTTCTCAATTAATTTAATTAATTCTTGATTTTTATATTTGTAACAACTTTCTCTAACACTTTCAAGGACCTGAGATTCTATTATAAAAATCCAAGCAAGTTTTTTTGTCTGCTACCGAACTCTAGTTTTGAGTATTTCACCATAAATTCTGGGAAAAAGCTATACCAAAGTGTCATACGAAGATTTTTAAAATTGAAATTATTATTTTGCCAAGTTTCGTTATTTATTGTGGGCATAAAAAGTTATTTATTATTTATAGACTACAGCAATTTTTACATGTACAAATTTCAGTAGTTATTAATAATACGCTGATATATGCATCTGTACATATCGTTACCTTAATAAAGAAAGGCCCTAACTCATTATTTTGTCGAAATCAAGATTTTTGAACTTTTCGGTATATTAGACGCTCTTCTATCGAAATATACAAAAATCTAAATTTCAAAAATATTATAAGTTAAAGTCTTTCTATATTAAGGTAGCGATATTTATATATGCATAAAAGCATGTGTATGTCCGTATGTATGCATATGTGATTTGCTTACTCAGGCGTATAAGTGAAATGTACTCGTATATACATTTTTGATTTCGTAGTTGAAATGCTATAATTATGTGCCACATACCACAGATAAAGAATATATGTATGTAGACATACATACTTACAGATGTATGTAGTTCATAATAATTTTTAACATTAACTCGTTATGAACCACACATAAATAATCACTTTAATGCTACAGTGGGCAGTAAAAAAAGCTTTATTTGTAGAGTTTTCTAAAAATTCAGTTCTAAAGCCTTACATAATATTTCAGCACAATGGGACTAATCAAGACTCAAGTAACCCGATTTTTCATAAAACTGGCAGTGACTGCTTTCACTCACTTCTATTGTCATTATACAAAAGATAATTAACTAAAAATAAAAGGTATTCATGTTAAAAGTTGCACCGTTACGGAAAATAAAACTATGTAAAGTTTTCAAAAAATTTAATAACAACCAAAGATCTGGAAAATCAGTATGCCTTTAAAAAATGGTGTCATCAGTTTTTGGTTAACTAATAATTCAGATTTGATGATAGCGCTTAACTAAATATGACAATAATGTATAATGAATAAGATTTATTTAGTGAACTTTAAGGGCCAATCCCACGATGTCTACAACGTTTTAAACAACAACAAAATATTAAAATTTGTTTTTGTTTTGAATGCAAATGTGCGACAAGTCACACGTAGTCGACATCTTGGGAAAGGCCCTACGAGTTCACTTAATAAATCTTATTCACATTTTATGTAAAAAAAATGATTTCTTCGTGCACTTTTTTGCTAAACTACACGAAATAAAATTAATTTTAAATTTTTTTCAGAATAACTGCCAGGCCCTACTGATTTTTTGCAAACAATATTCAGAAAAGTTGTAGCTACCGAACTCTTGCGGTACAGTCCGTATGGTTTTCGTCGTTTTAATTTTTTAATTTTTATTTTAATTTGAAATACCAAATTCATTCGTACTGAAGTATAAAATAAGTTTATTTTATAAAAAAAATAAATAAAAATTAGTTTTCGGTAGCTAATTTTTTATATCACAAAAACTGTGCAGTTTCCAACCCTGATATCATACTTTTTGATTTTTATGATTTCTTATACTAATCTCTTTCATTTAAGAATATGAGATTTCTTTAATTTATAGAGAAAAAAGAAAAATTTGCTTTAGTAAGTTACTTTTGTATAAAAAAAGTAAAGTCTTCCAACCCTGTAAACGCGTTTTAATTTTTTTTATTGAAATACCAATTTTATTCGTAATAGCATAAAATAAGTTTATTTATTAAAAAAAAAAATTAGTTTTCGGTAGTTAATTTTTTATATCACAAAAAGAGTACGTTTCCCAACCCTGGGATCATCCTTTTTGATTTTTCTGATTTCTTATGCCAATCTCTTTCTTTTAAGAATATAAGATATTTTTAATTTATAGAAAAAAAGCACAAAATTGTTTTAGTAAGTTTCTTTTGTATAAAAAAAAATTAAAGTTTTCCAACCATGGAAACATCTTTTTAATTTTTTGAAGTTCAATTTTTAATTTAAAATACCAAATTTATTCGTACTGAAACATAAATTAGGTTTATTTATTAAAAAAAATAAAAATTAATTTTCGGTAGTTAACTTTTTATATCACAAAAAGTCTTAGTTTCCCAACCCTGGAATCATCCTTTTTAATTTTTCTGATTTCTTACACCAATCGTTTTCTTTTAAGAATATAAGATATGTGTAGTTATAGAAACAAAGGAAAATTTTGTTTTAGTAAGTTGCTTTTGTATAAAAAAAAAATTAAAGTCTTCCAACCCTGGAAACGTCTTTTTATTTTTTTTAATTTTTTTTTTTAATTTTTTTTAATTAGTAATACTAATTTTATTCATACTGAAGTATAAAATGAGTTTATTTAATAAAAAATTAATAATAACTACTTTTCGGTAGTTATTTTGTATGACAAAATGAAGTTTAAGTTTCCCAGCTCTGAAACCGTCTGCGCGATTTTGCTCATTTTCCATACCATTTCTGACACATCAGTCCAAAAACGAAGTCTCTAGCTTTTCTGGGAGCTTCGATTCACGTACAGACAGACGGACAGGCGGACATCGCTTATTCGTCTTCCCTATGCATAAGGATCCAGAATATATATACTTTATGGCTCGCTTATTAATATTCTGGAAATTACAAACGGAATGTCAAACCATTTTTTGGTAAAGGGTATAACAAAACACAAGCTTTTTTGTATTCACTAAAGCTTATTTTCGCACACACAAATTATGCAGCAAAATATTATTTTTACCCTCTGTTTCCACAAAACGGATGGTTAACTTTAGTAAAAAATTTGTATGAAAAGTACGCATATTTTTGAGTGATTTTTCTACAAATTTTCTAGACGAGTAGAAGACTTATGGAAGCAGGAAATTATTATTTGTATTTTTTATAGACAAGTCGCTTGCTTATATTGTGGAAACAACACCCCAGCAAAAAATTACACATTATCATCAGAACTACTTGCCATATAGTGACTTACTTTTCTGATTACCAAATTTCATTACTCGCTTACAAATCACATTATGTAAAATTTAAAAAAAAAAATTATGTACAAGTTGCTAAATGAGGAGAATCATTCTTTTAGATTAAATCGATTACGTGAACAAAAAAATAAAATAAAAAAAGTAAGTACTTCTCAAGAATCGATTATTTTAGTCTCTCGCCTTGCTAAAATCATTAAGTTAGTAATCCAGTAGAGAAGTGCTTCCACCAAAAATGCTTAAATCCAAACTCGATTACCTTTTTTTTAAATTTTTTGCTGGGACATAAGTCCCCGTCCATACAGTAAATCATTTTGTGCGAAATAGTTTTAAACTATCCTTTGAGATGAGAATAACATGGAAAGGAACTGCATGTGCGTGAAACAAAGTATCCTTTTCTATTCCTCTTTCCCCCCTCATCAAAAAACTCGAAAGCTTTGCTGCAAAAGTTTAATAGTGCGGACAATGTCTGAGGCCGTTAATGGCGCGGTTTTTAAATTTGGTTTTTGCAAACATTTATAATAAAACTGCAATCGTATGACTCTAGGCTAATAATAATAAAATTTCAGCAAAAATAATACGATGAATCAAAACAATTCACATAGTACATTTGCAATAACCGCTGATTATATAAAGCAGAAAACATCATCAACTGACACCACCCACAGTGAACCCAATACAAAGAATGCTGATGATGGAGGTGTAGGTGTAGGTGTAGGTGTAGGTGTAGGTGCCTTCGAAAACAGCTAGTTGTTCCGTTCTAAAACGTGTTTGTCAGAATATTTAAAATTAACTTTGGTGTTATTTGTTCATTAATAATTATCACATGTAATTTGACTAACAAAGCGATACGAACTTTAGCCCAATCAAATCATAAAATTTTTTACGTTTGCGTTTGGTACTCCATATATTTAAGAACTGTTATTTATTTTTGGTTTTACTACCCACTGCTTAAATTAAATTATGTATATTTATTTTTCTTGTACTACGTCCATAAACTATCAAATATTTTCTGCCAACACAAATACACACACTCATATAAACATATTCTCCCATGATTTAAAACCAATTTAATCGCCTGCAAAATAATAACAACAACAACAGGAATATAATTATTTGTATCATTTTATCCTCATCACTGGCATCATACACACATAATAAAAATTTCTAATAATTTAAAAAATTTATTTAACAATTTATAAATCTTTAGCAACAATAATTCAAAGTAGTGGTATTTGCTGTTTAAATTATTTAAGAATTAATTTCCATATAAATAATAATACAAAATTTTTGCTGGTATTAAATAACACTTATTTATGAAATATATATAAAATACATATTTCCAGCAGGAAAATGTTATCAATAGAAAATTATATGTATAAAGAAAATTATTATGAGTTGCGTGTTAGTTATAAAGTTCATATTAAGGTCCATGAGACCTATTATTTTAAAAACTATGAAAACAAGGTTATTTTAATAATTTTTAGCAATGAGTTTTCTTCATATTTATGTAATTCATGTTAATTCAACATCATTTACATTAATCTCCAAAAACAATGTTTCCTCCTAAAATAACTTTAAATCATATTGATTTAACATTCCAGTATGAAGAATCATGTTAAATTTATAATCATTTAAGTGGAAATAAAGTTATATTGATACTGAAATAATACGAAAAACCATGTTGAATTAAAGTTATTTCAAGATGAAACAACATGAATTTAATATATTTTATATGTATGTATTCCTTTCAGTCCTACAAGGAGTACAGGACCCTATTTATTTAATTTAGTGTAGTCATCTTATTTTATTAACTATTTAACATGCTTATTAAATTATTTCGACAATAATAAGCAGAGTAAGCGTGATAGGTTATATCTGTGTTATGTCCGTTGATGCTTAATTCACGATATTCAAATAATAAAAATTAATTTATGCCTGAACTGTGAAAAAACAAAAACAAACCTTATATCCTCAAGCCGCACATTATTATTATACGAGTTTTTAGGAACAACAGCTGTTGCTAATTTGAAACTATGAAGAGGTGCGATTTCCCAATCTGTTTGCTTATCTTTTTATTAATTTATTTCATAAATTGCCAAATTTCCTGCTGGCATTTTTATCCACTATTTCTCTTTTGTAAAGTGTCAATGAATTAATATGTAAAACGATGCATTTAAAGTGTTGATGCAAATGGTTTTTATAAAATATTCAAAAATTAAATATTAAACAATTGATAATAAAATTTTGCCATAAGCTGCTTTTCAAATAGTAAATGTAAACAAGTAAAGATTTTGTAAAATATTAAATTTATGTACAATATATTAAATGACCTAAAATTGGCTAAATTAAGCTATTGAAGATCTTTGCATGTTCAGTGAAAACACAAGCAAAAATTCGATAATTGACCACGAAAATGCATTATTTGCAAATCATTCGATACCCTGTTAATTGATTAACTATCGCAATTGCATGTTTTTTGAATAAATTAAACAGCTAAGACAACAAACAGAAACAAAAATTGAAGTCAGCTTTCCAATAGCTATTAATTTTATTAACACATTTCGTAAGTGATTTTGCCTCATATGGAATTCATGACAATTCAACATGATTTACAGTAACCTTTAAAGAAAATTTTTTCTTTTGAAATAAACTTATTGCATCTTTGACTCAATATCCCCAGCAGGGTAAAATCAAAATAAAGAATCAAGTCGAATTAAAGTCATTCAAAAATTGCAGCTCTCTAGTGCGAATTATACCTTTAAATTTTATGCGCACTACCCCTCCCACTATTTTAAGCTCACAATTTTAATGTGAGTAGCTCTTATAATTCATGCTAATTTTTTTTTTAACATGCTAGACCGAAGTACGAGATTAAACACATGGCTAACATTTTATGGCAGTGCTCACGCCCAATTTTTAAGGTGATAGTTTTAAGTCTTGTATACCTGCACAGAGTGGGCAAGGTTTCAATAAAATGGCTCGAGTTAAAAGCTGTATATTAAGTTCTTAGTTCCAAACAATACTAGCGTGGCCCCGCCCATTCTGGTAAAATTGTTTGGGATTTCAGATTTTTCTAGTTGGTTTCTCACCTAGACCTACTTGTGTATCAAATTTCAGTTCATAAGCGCAACTTTTAATTTTTAATTTTTATGGGCGCAGCCCCTCCCTCTGACTAAAATATCCGGGTTTTCAGGTTTTTCTAGTTGGTTTCTCACCTAGACCTACTTGTGTATCAAATTTCAGCTTATCAGCGCAACTTTTAATTTTTAATTTTTATGGGCGTAATCCTGCCCACTTTTCAAAAGTCAAGATTTTTTGTCGGCCAGTGTTTATTTTTAGTGTCAAGTTTCTTTGCAAACGGACAATAATACCTAAATATGCTGTCATTAAATCATGAAAATGAGGTTTAAATTGTATAGGCGTGCTAACGCCCACTTTTTTAATGGAAAATTTATAGCTTTGTATTTTCGCATTTTGAATAAAATAGCTTCCATTAAGTGCCTTAGATTTGCTCTTTTAATTCTGACTTTCCTGGCTAAGATTTGTGAGTTTTCAAACTTTTCTATTTGAGTCCCTACCTAAATTTAGCTCTGTAGCGAATTTTAGCTCACTAGCACAAATTTAAATTTTTATGGGTGTAGCCCCGCCCCCTTGGTTAAAATTTTCGATTTTTAAATTTTTTTTTTAGGTGCCTGCTCACCTAGGTCTACCTTTGTAGTAAATTGCAGCTCTCTAGCTATAGCGGAAGTGCTTCATCAATTTGATGAGTGATCAGTCAGTCAGTGAGTATGTCTTAAAATATGCACTTTTTGCAATTCCATATCTCTAGAACCTTTCATTGTAAAACTTTCAAAGTTCGCATATGAGGTTACATGAATTAATTCTAATTATAGTTTCAATTTCATAATTTTACTATTGCAGGAACAAAGTTATGAGGGGGTAAAAACAGCTCGAATGGCTTCGTGTAAATAATATACACACTAAATAAAAATTAGTTTTCGGTAGCTAATTTTTTATATCACAAAAACTGTGCAGTTTCCAACCCTGATATCATACTTTTTGATTTTTATGATTTCTTATACTAATCTCTTTCATTTAAGAATATGAGATTTCTTTAATTTATAGAGAAAAAAGAAAAATTTGCTTTAGTAAGTTACTTTTGTATAAAAAAAGTAAAGTCTTCCAACCCTGTAAACGCGTTTTAATTTTTTTTATTGAAATACCAATTTTATTCGTAATAGCATAAAATAAGTTTATTTATTAAAAAAAAAAATTAGTTTTCGGTAGTTAATTTTTTATATCACAAAAAGAGTACGTTTCCCAACCCTGGGATCATCCTTTTTGATTTTTCTGATTTCTTATGCCAATCTCTTTCTTTTAAGAATATAAGATATTTTTAATTTATAGAAAAAAAGCACAAAATTGTTTTAGTAAGTTTCTTTTGTATAAAAAAAAATTAAAGTTTTCCAACCATGGAAACATCTTTTTAATTTTTTGAAGTTCAATTTTTAATTTAAAATACCAAATTTATTCGTACTGAAACATAAATTAGGTTTATTTATTAAAAAAAATAAAAATTAATTTTCGGTAGTTAACTTTTTATATCACAAAAAGTCTTAGTTTCCCAACCCTGGAATCATCCTTTTTAATTTTTCTGATTTCTTACACCAATCGTTTTCTTTTAAGAATATAAGATATGTGTAGTTATAGAAACAAAGGAAAATTTTGTTTTAGTAAGTTGCTTTTGTATAAAAAAAAAATTAAAGTCTTCCAACCCTGGAAACGTCTTTTTATTTTTTTTAATTTTTTTTTTTAATTTTTTTTAATTAGTAATACTAATTTTATTCATACTGAAGTATAAAATGAGTTTATTTAATAAAAAATTAATAATAACTACTTTTCGGTAGTTATTTTGTATGACAAAATGAAGTTTAAGTTTCCCAGCTCTGAAACCGTCTGCGCGATTTTGCTCATTTTCCATACCATTTCTGACACATCAGTCCAAAAACGAAGTCTCTAGCTTTTCTGGGAGCTTCGATTCACGTACAGACAGACGGACAGGCGGACATCGCTTATTCGTCTTCCCTATGCATAAGGATCCAGAATATATATACTTTATGGCTCGCTTATTAATATTCTGGAAATTACAAACGGAATGTCAAACCATTTTTTGGTAAAGGGTATAACAAAACACAAGCTTTTTTGTATTCACTAAAGCTTATTTTCGCACACACAAATTATGCAGCAAAATATTATTTTTACCCTCTGTTTCCACAAAACGGATGGTTAACTTTAGTAAAAAATTTGTATGAAAAGTACGCATATTTTTGAGTGATTTTTCTACAAATTTTCTAGACGAGTAGAAGACTTATGGAAGCAGGAAATTATTATTTGTATTTTTTATAGACAAGTCGCTTGCTTATATTGTGGAAACAACACCCCAGCAAAAAATTACACATTATCATCAGAACTACTTGCCATATAGTGACTTACTTTTCTGATTACCAAATTTCATTACTCGCTTACAAATCACATTATGTAAAATTTAAAAAAAAAAATTATGTACAAGTTGCTAAATGAGGAGAATCATTCTTTTAGATTAAATCGATTACGTGAACAAAAAAATAAAATAAAAAAAGTAAGTACTTCTCAAGAATCGATTATTTTAGTCTCTCGCCTTGCTAAAATCATTAAGTTAGTAATCCAGTAGAGAAGTGCTTCCACCAAAAATGCTTAAATCCAAACTCGATTACCTTTTTTTTAAATTTTTTGCTGGGACATAAGTCCCCGTCCATACAGTAAATCATTTTGTGCGAAATAGTTTTAAACTATCCTTTGAGATGAGAATAACATGGAAAGGAACTGCATGTGCGTGAAACAAAGTATCCTTTTCTATTCCTCTTTCCCCCCTCATCAAAAAACTCGAAAGCTTTGCTGCAAAAGTTTAATAGTGCGGACAATGTCTGAGGCCGTTAATGGCGCGGTTTTTAAATTTGGTTTTTGCAAACATTTATAATAAAACTGCAATCGTATGACTCTAGGCTAATAATAATAAAATTTCAGCAAAAATAATACGATGAATCAAAACAATTCACATAGTACATTTGCAATAACCGCTGATTATATAAAGCAGAAAACATCATCAACTGACACCACCCACAGTGAACCCAATACAAAGAATGCTGATGATGGAGGTGTAGGTGTAGGTGTAGGTGTAGGTGTAGGTGCCTTCGAAAACAGCTAGTTGTTCCGTTCTAAAACGTGTTTGTCAGAATATTTAAAATTAACTTTGGTGTTATTTGTTCATTAATAATTATCACATGTAATTTGACTAACAAAGCGATACGAACTTTAGCCCAATCAAATCATAAAATTTTTTACGTTTGCGTTTGGTACTCCATATATTTAAGAACTGTTATTTATTTTTGGTTTTACTACCCACTGCTTAAATTAAATTATGTATATTTATTTTTCTTGTACTACGTCCATAAACTATCAAATATTTTCTGCCAACACAAATACACACACTCATATAAACATATTCTCCCATGATTTAAAACCAATTTAATCGCCTGCAAAATAATAACAACAACAACAGGAATATAATTATTTGTATCATTTTATCCTCATCACTGGCATCATACACACATAATAAAAATTTCTAATAATTTAAAAAATTTATTTAACAATTTATAAATCTTTAGCAACAATAATTCAAAGTAGTGGTATTTGCTGTTTAAATTATTTAAGAATTAATTTCCATATAAATAATAATACAAAATTTTTGCTGGTATTAAATAACACTTATTTATGAAATATATATAAAATACATATTTCCAGCAGGAAAATGTTATCAATAGAAAATTATATGTATAAAGAAAATTATTATGAGTTGCGTGTTAGTTATAAAGTTCATATTAAGGTCCATGAGACCTATTATTTTAAAAACTATGAAAACAAGGTTATTTTAATAATTTTTAGCAATGAGTTTTCTTCATATTTATGTAATTCATGTTAATTCAACATCATTTACATTAATCTCCAAAAACAATGTTTCCTCCTAAAATAACTTTAAATCATATTGATTTAACATTCCAGTATGAAGAATCATGTTAAATTTATAATCATTTAAGTGGAAATAAAGTTATATTGATACTGAAATAATACGAAAAACCATGTTGAATTAAAGTTATTTCAAGATGAAACAACATGAATTTAATATATTTTATATGTATGTATTCCTTTCAGTCCTACAAGGAGTACAGGACCCTATTTATTTAATTTAGTGTAGTCATCTTATTTTATTAACTATTTAACATGCTTATTAAATTATTTCGACAATAATAAGCAGAGTAAGCGTGATAGGTTATATCTGTGTTATGTCCGTTGATGCTTAATTCACGATATTCAAATAATAAAAATTAATTTATGCCTGAACTGTGAAAAAACAAAAACAAACCTTATATCCTCAAGCCGCACATTATTATTATACGAGTTTTTAGGAACAACAGCTGTTGCTAATTTGAAACTATGAAGAGGTGCGATTTCCCAATCTGTTTGCTTATCTTTTTATTAATTTATTTCATAAATTGCCAAATTTCCTGCTGGCATTTTTATCCACTATTTCTCTTTTGTAAAGTGTCAATGAATTAATATGTAAAACGATGCATTTAAAGTGTTGATGCAAATGGTTTTTATAAAATATTCAAAAATTAAATATTAAACAATTGATAATAAAATTTTGCCATAAGCTGCTTTTCAAATAGTAAATGTAAACAAGTAAAGATTTTGTAAAATATTAAATTTATGTACAATATATTAAATGACCTAAAATTGGCTAAATTAAGCTATTGAAGATCTTTGCATGTTCAGTGAAAACACAAGCAAAAATTCGATAATTGACCACGAAAATGCATTATTTGCAAATCATTCGATACCCTGTTAATTGATTAACTATCGCAATTGCATGTTTTTTGAATAAATTAAACAGCTAAGACAACAAACAGAAACAAAAATTGAAGTCAGCTTTCCAATAGCTATTAATTTTATTAACACATTTCGTAAGTGATTTTGCCTCATATGGAATTCATGACAATTCAACATGATTTACAGTAACCTTTAAAGAAAATTTTTTCTTTTGAAATAAACTTATTGCATCTTTGACTCAATATCCCCAGCAGGGTAAAATCAAAATAAAGAATCAAGTCGAATTAAAGTCATTCAAAAATTGCAGCTCTCTAGTGCGAATTATACCTTTAAATTTTATGCGCACTACCCCTCCCACTATTTTAAGCTCACAATTTTAATGTGAGTAGCTCTTATAATTCATGCTAATTTTTTTTTTAACATGCTAGACCGAAGTACGAGATTAAACACATGGCTAACATTTTATGGCAGTGCTCACGCCCAATTTTTAAGGTGATAGTTTTAAGTCTTGTATACCTGCACAGAGTGGGCAAGGTTTCAATAAAATGGCTCGAGTTAAAAGCTGTATATTAAGTTCTTAGTTCCAAACAATACTAGCGTGGCCCCGCCCATTCTGGTAAAATTGTTTGGGATTTCAGATTTTTCTAGTTGGTTTCTCACCTAGACCTACTTGTGTATCAAATTTCAGTTCATAAGCGCAACTTTTAATTTTTAATTTTTATGGGCGCAGCCCCTCCCTCTGACTAAAATATCCGGGTTTTCAGGTTTTTCTAGTTGGTTTCTCACCTAGACCTACTTGTGTATCAAATTTCAGCTTATCAGCGCAACTTTTAATTTTTAATTTTTATGGGCGTAATCCTGCCCACTTTTCAAAAGTCAAGATTTTTTGTCGGCCAGTGTTTATTTTTAGTGTCAAGTTTCTTTGCAAACGGACAATAATACCTAAATATGCTGTCATTAAATCATGAAAATGAGGTTTAAATTGTATAGGCGTGCTAACGCCCACTTTTTTAATGGAAAATTTATAGCTTTGTATTTTCGCATTTTGAATAAAATAGCTTCCATTAAGTGCCTTAGATTTGCTCTTTTAATTCTGACTTTCCTGGCTAAGATTTGTGAGTTTTCAAACTTTTCTATTTGAGTCCCTACCTAAATTTAGCTCTGTAGCGAATTTTAGCTCACTAGCACAAATTTAAATTTTTATGGGTGTAGCCCCGCCCCCTTGGTTAAAATTTTCGATTTTTAAATTTTTTTTTTAGGTGCCTGCTCACCTAGGTCTACCTTTGTAGTAAATTGCAGCTCTCTAGCTATAGCGGAAGTGCTTCATCAATTTGATGAGTGATCAGTCAGTCAGTGAGTATGTCTTAAAATATGCACTTTTTGCAATTCCATATCTCTAGAACCTTTCATTGTAAAACTTTCAAAGTTCGCATATGAGGTTACATGAATTAATTCTAATTATAGTTTCAATTTCATAATTTTACTATTGCAGGAACAAAGTTATGAGGGGGTAAAAACAGCTCGAATGGCTTCGTGTAAATAATATACACACTGCGTGCATTGGCCGGAATTTGGCCTGGCGCACTGCCGTGCGCCTAGATAAAAAAACAAAAGAAGCGTGTCATGAAATCAAATGTCAAATGTTGAAAAAAAGAACTAATATTTTTCAATACTTAATATGTATAATATTAAGATATATCCATTGCAAAAACTTGTACTGATGAACAAGCGTCCTTAGGCAAATTTTTTTAAGAAATTGGAATCTTTTATTCTTCAAGAAATAGCAATTTTTTTAATTTTTATTTTTGCAATTTTTTTTAATATTTTTAGAACGCATATTTGAATCTGCCAGAGATTAATCACGCTTAATCACAAATTAATTACTTCTTTTTGTAACAAAAAGTCCTTGAATCAAGAGTATATTTCCATTCAAATATCATTTTACTCAATCTCAGTTAAAAAAAAAATAGAAGAATTCATTTGAATAGGAATTAAATATGTCAATAGTTCATTATATACAACTTAATTATTATATTTCCCCAATTCGGTCGTTGTGGCGGCCATAAAGTAATTTTTATAATTTCACTTATACTGCAGCCCACAATACAAAAATTCGTTAAATATTACAAACATATAAAACTTTACTGGACGGTTTTTTTATTATTATTTATTTCTCTGTCCAAAAAAATCATTACAAACATGCAATTGAGTTTGTGTTTAAATGTAGTATATATATAAATAACTATTATTGGTATTTTCGTAGTTATATTTTATTTTAAACACAATTAAACATTATTGGTAATCCAATTACGCAAAAATTTATTTAACAACTGCAATAAAATAAACAACTACATCAACAACAACAATAGTAAGAACAATAAAACACACCCACACACAGAGAAATACGATTAAATATTTAACAAACCCACACGCAAACAAACATTGGCACAAATTTAAATAAAATCACCCGCAATGATACAATCAAAGTTCACAATACACACAACTTTTACATAACGGACACCAGCAAGAGCTGGAGTGCAGCCAATGAATGGCTGTGGAACGGAAAAGGAAACGGACGAATATAAAACATATGTTTATTTGGTAATGTGAGTGTTAAATTTTGAATACTCGCACCAACACTTACATACACACACGCACATGTTCAAATATTGTGAACAGCCAGTTGTCCAAATCGTCCTAGACGACATTGTCTTCGACGACTCATGTACGACATGTCGTCTGTAGATTAAGTTTTCTAATCGACAATTTAAAAGAAATCGGCGTTCATGACTATCTGAACGACAATGTCACACGTTTTCTCTTCAATAAAACTTTGTTGTGGACCATCTGAGCGACAGTGTCATACGTTTTGTCTTCAATAAATGCTTGTCGAGGACAATCTGAGCGACAATGTCCCTCGTTGTGTCTTCAATAAAGCATTGTTGACGACAATATGAGCGACAATGTCGCTCATCTGGTCTTGTGTGACCTCGCCGCCATTTGTATGAAAATTTCGTCAACGATTTGTATGGAGTTGTCTTTAATATGTCTTCTACGACTTACCATTGTCTTGTACCCGTCGTCAAAGATGTCTTAAAGACGTGGCCAACTGGGTTCTTCTGTAGAGATTTTTGCAAAAGTATTTTTTATTTTCAATATTGGTAATTCTGCGAGTATACATATGTGTGTATGTATTTACATATGTACATGTTAATATGTAATATTATGCTTTTATTGGCCTACATATCATTAGCAACAGCTCAAGTTTGGTACTACCCATTTTAAAGTCTTGATGAAACTTTCTCCATTAGAGCTCTAAAATAATTTTTTTTAATTTCTTAAAAGTTATTAAAGAATTTAAATTTAATGGTAAAAATTGCCTCGTAATTTCAATAATGAATCGAAAGAAGGAAAGGGGGTTCTTAACTCTTATTTTTGGAATAAAAAGAACCAAAAGTGTATAGCAATACATTTTTGGTGATACTTTATATCTGTGGCAAAAAGGAAAAGTCGAGATAAGCTGATTTTGAGTTAATGGCGGCTTCGTAATCTGCATACATAAAAGTACGTCTGGTAAAAATCTCTAGTAATTAGAGTTATTTTTAAGGAAGTTATATCACTATGAATTGCGACTTATCTTTTGTAGTCTTCTAATCTCATTTGGAATAAAAGCTTAATTGAAATTATACTTTAGTATAATTCAACTTAAATGTATTACTTGTAGTGTGTAAAACGATGTTTGCTTAAAAAAATAAAGGTTAACAGAGAATTTTCCAATTTAACTGTAAAAGAAATAAATTTCTAAAAATCGACTTGAACACTTCAAACTTCTCTCCTGCAAAACAGTAAAATATTACTTATGCACTTTTTCTTATTGCCACAGATATATTCATGCTTAGCAAATAGTTTTTTAAAATAAGTAGGTATTAATTTTAAGGGTTCCGTACATCAAAGGTGAAAAAGAACTCTATTGTTTTCGCGAGAATATCCGTCCGTCTGTCTATCTGTCACAAGCTGTCCCCAAGAACCGTAAGAAGTACGGACTTGAAAGTTTCACAAAATATGTAAAACTTTTGCCGCTACAACAGTAAATATATGTCAGCTAAAAATTAAAATTTGTCCTAAAGCGAGCAATGAAAAATGTTGACATCTTAATGTAATATAAAAAACAATTATATATTGAAACTTGAAATTTTCAAATTTAGTGTAACACTGAATTTTAAAATCCAAAATTAAAGGATATTCTATCAGTTACTGTAATTTTTATAATTTGCTGTATCTTGCACACCGTAAGAGGCAAACTTTGACAATTTCCAAAAACCGCTAATAATTAAAAACCCGAAATTAAAAAAATGCCGAAACGAAAAATCACCAAAATAAAAAAATACAAAAAAAAATTAAAATTAGATACGTATTAGAGGCCGGCGTAAACAGTCTTACGAATAATATATTCTCGTGGCATGTAATACCAAACGAATAATAAATCGCCAAAACGAAACAAACTCTGTTAAAAAAACGCAGATATCGCAAAAAGTCAGAAAAATAGCCAAAACGAAAAAATTGCAAAAAAAAATTAAAATAATTGAAATTTATTTGCTGGTAGTTTAGCATGTCTATATACGTATTTCATTGGCGCTTGAACCAAATCATCAGTAGACTTTAACCACAAATTTTAAACAGTCACAAACCTCATACTTTATGCATAGACTTTCAAAAAATATATGAGAATTCATAAAATAATAATACTTTTGAAAATCACGAAAGAAAAAATAAGCTTAGTAGGCTTTGAAACTGATACAAAACCCAGCAAATAATCTATATCCAGGTGAACTCATTTTATTTTTCTACATCCATATACAATTAGAAATCCATTGGATAACAACAAAAGTATTTACAAGGCTAAATGAAAAATAAAACATCAATCGAACTTTAAAGAAAATCCATCAAAAGTATTATTATTTTATGAATTCTCATATAGTTTTTGAAAGTCTATGCATAAAGTAAGAGGTTTGTGACTGTTTAAAATTTTTGGTTAAAGTCTGCTGATGATTTGGTTCAAGCGCCAATGAAATACGTATATAGACATGCTAAACTACCAGCAAATAAATTTCAATTATTTTATGTACACTTCTGACAATATGTCGGATGATGGATTTTCTTTAAAAAAAATTAAAAAAAATCTCTTAAATTAAAAATATGTATTGTAAAAAACAAACCGCTAAAATCGGAAAAATATACAAAAAAAAAATTAAATCTAAATATGTATTAGAGGCCGGCATAAACAGTCTTACGAACAAGAAGTCCTCGCGAAATCGCGACATCGTAAAAAATAATCAAAAGAAGTAGTTTTGATGCGCGTATGCTTGTTATTTTGCATATTGTACATTTGAGTGTGTATGTGTGTGTGATGTAAGATGTGGATGGTAAGCTACTCATATTATGAGTTTAAGGGGGGTCGTTTTTTAAAAGCAAACGCACACAACTAATGTCAATGCATGTGTGCATTTGTATGTGCGCATAAAAATTAAAGATCATACACATTTGTTTTAGAAGATTTCGCTATAAAGCATTTGAAAAATTCCTCATGTCTTAAATGTTCTTGTAAGTGGTCTTGTGCAGTGGTCTATTGTGAATTGAGCAATTATTTCTGTAGCAATTCTATAAAAAACCTAAGAAAAAAATATTGAGAAAATAAGCTTTTCTATGCAAAAGTCAATTGCAAAGATAGGCTTAAGTTATAATGCACAAGTAATATTATAACAGGCGCTTTGCTTTGATTTTTGTGCAATTGTTACGATAACCTTTTTCAATATATCCTGCCATATATTTATTCCCGTCGTGCCAAAGTGAAACATAGAGGCATATCGTGCCATAACTGCCAAATAAGATTAAATAACACGATTTTCGAACTTGATTTTTTGACCAAAATCGAGTATTGGCGATCGAAAATAATGGATTTTCGTAAAAAAACGAGGTCCAAAAACTGTGTCGGTTAAGATTTTATTTTGCGGTTATGGCTCAATACTTTTAAGGCTTATGTTAAGTAAGCTTTTTATAAAAAAAAATTTCTAAGGGCATTTGGTGTATTGGGTAGTTATATATAAAATTTATTGGAAAACAATCAACAACATGATACACAAATACAGCCGATCTTATTTATTGAGCAAATATTAAACAATGAATTAAGCAACAAAAATATTTTTTAAAGTTCTAATTTTATTTTTATTTGTCTATTTACCTACCACAGACCTTTAACTATTTTTCTATCTTTACATAATTTAAAATTTACTAAATAAAAACAAAAATTTGTTGAAAACAGATCTGCCTTGTTAATAAAATAGTTTACTTATTGACATTAAATATATTAATAACAAAATAGGTATGAACCTTGAACAGATGTTCTTCAAAAGAATTATGGCCTATTTCCCACCTGCGAAAGAAAAGGTTCGACTCATAATTTATATTGAAAACAAAAACAAATTTTCATATTTTGTTGTTGTTTTCAATACAAATTGTAAGTCGAACGTTTTCTTTCGCAGGTGGGAAATAGGCCATTAATGTTTTCGTTTAAAAGAAATATTCTTAAGAAATAATTCATAAAAAATATTTTAGTTTTATAAAAGATTTATTAATCAAGTTTACATAGAAAATCTGTTTTATAAACCTCTCATTAAACGGAATTGTTTTTTATGAATACATAATTTCTATATATATAAAAGAGGATGTGTGTATGTATGTAACATATGGACTCCAAAACAGCAGGGCCGATTTTGATGAAATTTTCAGGGAATCTTCAGAAAATTCAGGCGGGTGACACTTTGAAGTCTGATTTTGACTTTCGGTCCGAAGGCGGAGGGGCGTGGCAAAATCCATTTTTCATATGTATATATTAACTTTTTTTTTTTTTTATTTTATTTATTTTTTTTTTGAAAGCTGTTGTCATGTTTTTCAAAACGAGATATCAAAATCTTAAATCGGTTATGTAATTCCGAAGATATTTACAAAAAACCTATGTTAATAATGATCCAATATCAAAATTTTAAAAACTTTCGAAATGTTGCATTAAAAAATCCGAGTTTTCGGTTTATTTACAAAATATTTACATCATTCGATAACACGATGGGGATAGCGAAGCACACCGGGTGTAGCTAGTATATGTATATAATTATTTATGTCTATGATGATAGTTTATATCAAAGTATATTTATTATATTCGTATTTTATTTGTTTTTTTTTTATTTGCATTACTGAAAGAATTTATTTAAAATAAATAACATTTTTGTTTGTTGTTTGTTAAAGCACGTCTATATGCATTTCCTTTCATATACGAGTAACTATAGATGTGCTCAAAATTATTCTTGTTAACACACTACAGACTTAAGGACAAATAAATATACTTCGCTATTTTTATAAGAAAACAACAACACTTTATAAACTTATTTATTTACAAATGGCAAATAATTACTTTGTTTTCCATTTGGTATAAATACCTGGGCTTCAGAACTTAAGTTAATTAGTTTTTTTGTGAGCAAGCAAGTTATTAGAACACGCCAAAAGAAAATATGAATCAACTAAAAATATTTGTAATTGCACTTACTGTATTGGCGAGTATTTTGGGAGTAGTCATTGCACAGATTAATTCACCTGTCGAAGCAGCATCACTACCACTGCAGATCCCAAACATGATTGCCAGGGAAGGTCTAAATGTTGCTGACAAAGTGTTACCAAAAAAGTAATCGTAATTCTTTGCAAGCTCTAGAAATATTACAAAGCAATATCTATATAAGCAATATAAATTATACATTCTTTTAAATAAAGTTTAAAAGATTATACAACTGAAAAACTAAATAACATATATACATACATATATGTAAATGTAACTAAAACAAAAGATATAAAAAATTAATTAAATAAAGTCATGACAAAAGCATAGGTGCTGATGTGTTTTTTTACATTTAGTATATAGGCAATTCCACGCAAAACGACATGATATGTGAAAAAAAATTTAACCACGAAAATCTTTAAAATGAATTGCGATTAAACTGTAAGCACGATGATGTTAAGATTTATTAAAACGCAATATGAACTATTATTGCGCGTCCACAAAGTTATCCTTCATTTAATAAAATAGGAAAGGACAAAACGTCAGTCTAAGCTGGCAAAGTATTTGATCATCTAGTCAAATATCAAAACTGTTTGAGTTTCATAAATCATTGCTGACAATGCGCAGGTGCATCTGAAAAAGCATAACTGCACTCACCATAACTTTATATCAGAGTGTTAATTGAAAGAGTCATTCACTAGAGTTAAAGTAATTTTTCTTAAGGCTAATAAATCAGTGATATTTTAAACGCCTGTTTAGTTAAACTAAACTAAAATGTATATGTAGTTTAAACTCAACAGGAGTAAATTAGTGAACTATAACTTTTGTGTAGCTTAAAAATTATATAGGGTGTTTTTTTAAGGGGTATAGAACTTCGAATTGAAATAAAACACAAGAAAATCGTTTTAATGTCCATCAATTTGGCTTTATTGGAAGGATAATTTTATGCCATTAATGTTTAAATATGATTTCGGGCACGTGGCCGCCGCGGCTGGCTCGAATAAAGCTAATTCTACAGGTCCAATTTTCAACCACTTTTTCGAGCATACGGCGGCCCGTATGTTGGCAATAACGCCACGAATGTTGGCTTCCAAGTCCCCTAACGTTTCTGGTTTGTTGGCGTAGACGAGCGACTTCACATATCCCCAAAGAAAATAATCCAATGGTGTCAAATCACACGATCTTGGTGGCCAATTGACAGGTCCATTCCGCGAAATTATGCGCTCATCGAATGTTTCCTTCAATAAATCGATTCTGACGTGCGCTGTGTGGCATGTAGCGCCGTCTTGTTGGAACCACAACTCATCCACATTCATGCCATCAAATTCGGGAACAAAATAGTCGGTTAGTCGGCTCCAATTGCTGCGCACGGTGGCGAATCGATTCATTCGGGTCCTCTTCAACACTTTGCTCTACAGCGGCAATTGTTTCTTCGGTGCGCACTGTTCGACGTCTCTGCGGATGCGTATTATCACATAGAGTAAACGTAGTGCGAAAACGATCCATGGTTAACCGAATTAATTGCTCTGATGGACGATTATGTCGACCATAAAATGGACGGAGCTTGCGGTAAACTTCGCGAACTGAACCATTATTTTCGAAATAAATTTGCACGATTTGCAAGCGTTGTTCTTTTGTCAACCTGTTCATGATGAAATGGCAAACCAAACTAAATATTAATCACTTGACAGCTGACAAAATGGCCGCCAGTTAAAAAAGTGATGCCAACTTAAAGTTCTATACCTCAATAAAAAACACCCTTTATTATGGCAGCTCAAGAATAAATGTCAAAAAAACAGCTGTTTTGCAGCAGGCTATCAGTTCTTTGCACAATCAAACAGGAAAAAAATTTAATAAAATTTCATTAAAAGTGGCCAAATTTTAGTCGAAAAGTAATTAAAACTATGATTGGCGAAGTAGGATAGTATAAAATAATAATAGAGTGTACGAAAGCAGATCCAACAGGATCTGAAGAAAAAGTAGAGGCCTGTAAAAAACTCAAGTGCTTTTTTAATGCAAAACATACATATTCAGCCGTATTCATAAAAAAAAGTTGATTGAGGTTTAAAGTTCATATTAGTTAAAAAACGTTTTCAGGCTAAATAACGTTTTTTAAATATTGGTATTCATAATCAGTTTTTTAACTAAAAATCAATTAACTAGATTTTTTTAAAATATCGTGGCAACACTGTATTCTTTATTTGTCACTTGCATATTAGTTCTGCAAAACAACGATTTTTAACTCACAAAGTACTCGTGTCTATTTTGTTTATTTGTCGGTTTTCAGAGAAATATTGTTTCTATAAAATAAAAGATATGTTCCAACTTGTATTTAATAAAATAATAAAAAAAAGTTCACAACAAATCTTTGTTAAAAGTGCTTTTTATATTATTTATTTTATTGCAGATAAAGAAGCACTAGAATAACGAGCTTTATTTTGTTTGTTTTGAGTGTTTATACATCACTAGTTAATTTTCTACAATTATACTATATTTGTTAACACATAAAATGAGAAAACAATGACTGGGAATAGAAACTGGATTGCTCCTTTTCTTTTAAATATTCTTTGGAGTATATTTGTTATTTCGGCAATAGTTTATATAAAAAAAATTACATTGTTTTCTTCTAAATAACACTGGCATATGCATACATACATGCATACATAAGTACATACATACATACTAGAGCGTGGCACAAGCCTTAAAAAAAAGGCTTGCAAGCACTCTCATTAATTTCAAAATGTGTGTGTATATTGCGTCGTTATTTTAAAATAAAACTTTCAAAAGAGATGTGTTTTGCTTTACGATAAGAATACTGCAGTGCAGAACAAAACTGCAATAGAACAATGTTGAAGTAAAACCAAGCCTTTCAAAACAAAAATGAAATAGAACATCAAAATTCACACAGAACATTCAAAACATGCTTGAATGTTCTGATAGCAAAGACAATTTTCCATATAAAAGAAACATTGCGCTTCGTTAGGATTATGAAAGCTGAAAAGAGATTTTATTTACTATGAAATAATATCATACATACTTATGTACATTTATATATAAAAATTTTGTTAATTTTTATGTTCATTATATGTATACATATATACATATATAAACATACATAGTTTGCATGCTTGTGTTCGTGTTCTAGTGCACTCGTTGTTTCTGCTATGATTTAGTGTTGTTTTGTTTCCTTCTCGCTTTTCGTTTTGATGTTCTACTTGTTTTGAGAACACAAGCACTAACAAAACTGCAGAGAAAAACTATTCGAATGATGCTTGATTGATTTTAGTGAGAGTCATGTTTTGTTAGTTTTGTTTTGTTATTTATGTTTGCACTAAAACAGACTGCTTGGCAGTAGTGTGAAATAGAACACAAAACGTTTAGAACCATTTACGCAGCCCTTTAATACATACACACATATTTATGTACATACAGGTAAAGTTCAAAATGTAAACAAAAGCGAAGCAAAATTACAACAACGTCACCTTAAAATTGGTTTAAATATGGGGGCAGTCAATTTTAAAATTTGCTGATTTACGCAAGGTTTAAAAACGTTTTTTAAGCTAAAATTCTATTATGAATACAATTTTAGCGAATTTTGCTTAAACAATATTTGAAACGCGGTTTAAAATATTTATGAATACGGCTGATTGTATGTAAGTAAAATAAGAAAGAGTGCTATATTCGGCTGTGCCGAATTTTATATATATATATATATATATATATATATATTTTACATAAGCACATACATAAAGTTTAAGCAAAAAGAAAAAATAATAATTTGACCTAGTTACTTTTATGTACAAAAAAAATAATTTTCAAACCCTAAAATCATCATTTCAGATTTTTCTGATTCCTTATTCCAATCTAGTAGTTCTTAAATAAAATATAGAAAGTATGTTAAGTGAAAAAAGAAAATTCAAAAAGTGTTTTATTTAGTAACTTTAATATCCAGAAGAAAACTTTAAAGTTTCCAGCTCTGGAGCTGTGGTTTTTATTTTTATAATTTTCTACAAGCAATTTTTCTTTCCGAAACGTAAAATATATATAAATTATAAAGGAAAAGATAAAAATTAATTAGACTTAGTATATATATAAATCACAAAAAGTGAAAGTTTCCCAACCCTGGAGTCATCCTCTTTGATTTTTCTGATTTCTGATACCAATCTTTTTTTTTAAATGTAAGATATGTTTAATTTATAGTAAAAAAGGAAAAATTTGTTTAAGTAAATTACTTTTGTATAAAAAATAAGGTTTTCCAACCCTGGAAACGTCGTTTTAATTTTTTTTAATATTTTTTTAATTGGAAATACCAAATTCATTCGTACTGAAGTATAAAATAAGTTTATTTTATAAAAAAAAAATTAGTTTTCGGTAGCTATTTGTTTATATCACAAAATGTGTTGGTTTTCCAATTCTGACATCAGACTTTTTGAGTTTTCTGATTTCTTATACTAATCTCTTTCTTCGAAGAATATAAGATATCTTTAATTTATAGAGATAAAGGAAAAATTTGCGTTAGTAAGTTACGTTTGTATAAAAAAAGCTAAAGCTTTCCAACACTGGAAACGTGTTTTAAACTTTTTTAAATTGAAATACCAATTGTATTCGTACCATAGCATAAAATATGTTTATTTATTTAAAAAAAATTAAATTTGTTTTCGGTAGTTAATTTTTTATATCACAAAATGAGTGAGTTTCCCAACCCTGGAATCATCCTTTTTAATTTTTCTGATTTCTTACACTAATATCTTTCTTTTAAGAATATAAAATGTGCCTAATTTATAGAAAATTTATAGTAAATTACTTTTGTATAAAAAAAGTTAAAGCTTTCCAACCCTGGAAACATTATTTTAATTTTTGAAGTTTAATTTTTCATTTGATGTACCAATTTTATTCGTACTGGAGCATAAAATAAAATGAAAATTAATTTCCGGTAGTTAATTTTCTATATCACAAAAAGTTTTAGTTTCCCAAGCATGGAATCATCATTTTTCGTTTTTCTGATTTCTTACACCAATCTTTTTTGTTTAGGAATATAAGATATGTTTAATTTATAAAGAAAAGGAAAAGTTTGTTTTAGTAAGTTACTTTTGTATAAGAAAAAAAGTTAAAGTTTTCCAACCCTGGAAACGTTTTTTAAAATTTTTTAATTTTTTTTATTTGAAATACCAATTTTATTCGTGGTGAAGTATAAAATAAGTTTATATAATAAAAATAAATAAAAAATTAATTTACGGTGGTTAATTTTATACATCACAAAAATTGTAGGTTTCCCAACCCTGGAATCATCCCTTTTGGTTTTCTGATATCTTAAATCAATGTTTTTCTTTTAAGAATATAGGATATGTTTAATTTATAAAAAAAATGAACATTTGTTTTAGTAAATTACTTTTGTATAAGAAAAAAAGTTAAAGTTTTCCAACCCTGGAAACGTTTTTTTAATTTTTTTATTTTTTTTTTTAATTGGAAGTACCAACTTCATTCTTATATTTTTAAAATAAAAAGATTGGTGTAAGAAATCAGAAAAATCAAAGAGGATGTTTCCAGGGTTGGGAAGCTCACTCATTTTGTGATATAAAAAATTAACTACCGAAAACAAATTTAAATTTTTTTTAAATAAATAAACTTATTTTATGCTATATTACGAATACAATTGGTATTTCAATTTAAAAAAGTTTAAAAGACGATTCCAGCGTTGGAAAACTTTAACTTTTTTTGCACAAAAGTAATTTACTAAATTAAATGTTTCCTTTTTTTTCTATAAATTAAACATATCTTAAATTCTTAAAAGAAAGAGATTGGTGTAAGAAATCAGAAAAATCAAAAAGGACGATTTCAGGGTTGGGAAGCTTACACTTTTTGTGATATATAAAAGTAACTAAGTCTGACTAGTTTTTATCTTTTCCTTTATAAATTATATATATTTTACGTTTTGGAAAGAAAAGTTTTGTGTAGAAAATTATAAAAATAAAAACCACAGCTCCAGAGCTGGAAATTTGAACTTTTTTTCTGGATATTAAAGCAACTAAATAAAACATTTTATTGGAATTCCTTTTTTCTTTTTTCACTTAACACAATTTCTATATTTTTTTAAGAACTACTAGATTGGTATAAGGAATCAGAAAAATCTAAAATGATGATATTAGGGTTTGAAAATTAATTTTATTTGTACATAAAAGTAACTAGGTCAAATTATTTTTTTTTTCTTTTTGTTTAAACTTTATGTATGTTCTTATGTATGTATCTCTATACTACATAAAAGCACTTTGGTAAAGCGTATACAAGATTTGGCACAGCCTAATATAGCACTCTCACTTGTTTAAAATAAGTAGGTATTAGTTTTAAGGGCTCCGTACATCAAAGGTGAAAAAGAACTCTTTTGTTTTCGCGACGATATCTGTCCGTCTGTCTATCTGTCACAGGCTGTCCCCAAGAACCGTAAGAAGTACGGACTTGAAAGTTTCACAAAATATGTAAAACTTTTGCCGCTACAACAGTAAATATATGTCAGCTAAAAATTAAAATTTGTTTTAAAGCAAGCAATGAGAAATGTTGAAATCCTAATATAATATATAAAAAATTATATATTGACACTTGAAAATTCCAAATTTAGTGTAACACTGAATTTTAACAATCAAAATTAAAGGGTAATTCAATCAGTTAATATTTTTTTTTTTTTTTTTTTTTTTTTTGATAACTTGCTGTATTTTGCAAACCGTAAGAGGCAAACTCTGACAATTTCCAAAAACCGCTAATGATTAAAAATTCAAAATTGAAAAAATGCCGAAACGAAAAATCGCCAAAATCAAAAAGCGCTTAAATGAGAAATATCGACAAAAATATAATAAATCTCTCAAATGCAAAAAAAAAATCCCAAAAAGTAAAAAGGTCGCAAAAAATATAGTAAAAAAATAGCTAAAAACCAAAAAAAATCGCCAGAACGAAAAATATCGCCAAAACCAATAAACTGGATTCAAAAAATGCAGAAATCGCCAAAAGTGGGAAAATAGCCAAAACATTAAAAAAAAAAATCTCTTAAATTAAAAATATGTATTGTAAAAAACAAACCGCTAAAATCGGAAAAATATACAAAAAAAAAATTAAATCTAAATATGTATTAGAGGCCGGCGTAAACAGTCTTACGAACAAGAAGTCTTCGCGAAATCGCGACATCGTAAAAAACAATCAAAAGAAGTAGTTTTGATGCGCGTATGCTTGTTATTTTGCATATTGTACATTTGAGTGTGTATGTGTGTGTGTGTAAGATGTGGATGGTAAGCTACTCATATTATGAGTTTAAGGGGGGTCGTTTTTTAAAAGCAAACGCACACAACTAATGTCAATGCATGTGTGCATTTGTATGTGCGCATAAAAATTAAAGATCATACACATTTTTTTTAGAAGATTTCGCTATAAAGCATTTAAAAAATTCCTCGTGTCTTAAATGTTCTTGTAAGTGGTCTTGTACAGCGGTCTATTCTGTAGCAATTATATAAAAAGCTAAGAAAAAAATATTGAGAAAATAAGCTTTTCTATGCAAAAGTCAATTGCAAAGATAGGCTTAAGTTATAATACACAAGTAATATTATAACAGGGGCTTTGTTTTGATTTTTCTACAATTGTTACGATAACCTTTTTCAATATATCCTGCCATATATTTATTCCCGTCGTGCCAAAGTGGTACATAGAGGCATATCGTGCCATAACTGCCAAATAAGATTAAATAACACGATTTTCGAACTTGATTTTTTGACCAAAATCGAGTATTGGCGATCGAAAATAATGGATTTTCGTAAAAAAACGAGGTCCAAAAACTGTGTCGGTTAAGATTTTATTTTGCGGTTATGGCTCAATACTTTTAAGGCTTATGTTAAGTAAACTTTTTATAAAAAAAATTTCTAAGGGCATTTGGTGTATTGGGTAGTTATATATAAAATTCATTGGAAAACAATCAACAACATGATACACAAATACAGCCGATCTTATTTTATGAGCAAATATTAAACAATGAATTAAGCAACAAAAATATTTTTTAATGTTCTAATTTTATTTTTATTTGTCTATTTATCTACCACAGACCTTTAACTATTTTTCTATCTTTACATAATTTAAAATTTACTAAATAAAAACAAAAATTTGTTGAAAACAGATCTGCCTTGTTAATAAAATATGTAGTTTCCTTATTGACATTAAATATTTTAATAACAAAATAGGTATGAACCTTGAACAGATGTTTTTCACAAGATTTCATGTTTTCGTTTAAAAGAAATATTCTTAAGGTATAATTCATAAAAAATATTTTAGTTTTATAAAAGACTTATTACTCAAATTTACATAGAAAATTTGTTTTATAAACCTCTTATTAAACGGAATTGTTTTTTATGAATATATAATTTCTATATATATAAAAGAGGATGTGTGTATGTATGTAACATATGGACTCCAAAACAGCAGGGCCGATTTTGATGAAATTTTCAGGGAATCTTCAGAAAATTCAGGCGGATGACACTGTGAACTCTGATTTTGATTTTCGGTCCGAAGGCGGAGGGGCGTGGGCGTGTTTTTTTTATTTTATTTATTTTTTTGAAAGCTGTTGTCATGTTTTTCAAAACGAGATATCAAAATCTTAAATCGGTTATGTAATTCCGAAGATATTTACAAAAAACCTATTGTTACATTAAAAAATCCGAGTTTTCGGTTTATTTACAAAATATTTACACCATTCGATAACACGATGGGGATAGCGAAGCACACCGAGTGTAGCTAGTATATATATATAATTATTTATGTATATGATGATTGTTTATATCAAAGTATATTTATTATATTCGTATTTTATTTGTTTTTTTTTTATTTGCATTACTGAAAGAATTTAATTAAAATAAATAACATTTTTGTTTGTTGTTTGTTAAAGCACGTCTGTCTATATGCATTTCCTTTAATATACGAGTAACTATAGACGTGCTTAAAATTATTCTTGTTAACACACCACAGACTTCAGGTCAAATAAATATATTTCGCTATTTTATAAGAAAACAACAACATTTTATAAAGCTATTTGTTTACAAATGGCAAATAATTACTTTATTTTCCGTTAGGTATAAATACCCATTCTTAAAAACTTAACTCAAATAGTTTTTTAGTGAGCAAGCAAGTTATTAGAACACAAAAAAAAAATATGAATCAATTAAAAATATTTGTAATTGCACTTACTATATTGGCGAGTATTTTAGGAGTAGTCACTGCACAGAGTCAGCCTTTTAAAAGACCTATGCCTATTAATAGGCACAATCGCACCAGCACCACTACCACTGCAGCTCCCAGACATGGTTACCACTGAAAACAAAAATGGTTTTTGCAAAAAATTTTATAAAAAAAAATACAAAGGAATATTATTATACATTCTTTTAAATAAAGTTCATAACATTATACAAGTGATAAACTAAATAACATACATACAAATATGTAAATGTAACTTTAGCAAAAAATATAAAAAATTAATTTAATAAAGTCATGGTAAAAGCGTAGGTGTGGATGTGTTTCTTTTTTATGTAGTATATAGGCAATTCCACGCAAAACGACACGACGCAAGGTGGGTTGAATCAGCCCCAAAGTTGCTATTAATTCAGGTAAATGTGGAAAATTGTTATTTATTATTTTTTTTTATTTGTATTTTTGAAATATTAGAATTTTTTTTTTCATTTTTGTTTTTTATACAGGAAATAAATAACAAAAATTAAAAATTTTAAAAACCATCTCGAACAGTCCTCTTTCAAACAGAAAAAAACTAAATGAAAATCGGTCCAGCCGTTTGGCCTGTACGTGGACACTAACAGACACACAGATACACAGATACACAGACACACAGGCACACACTACAAACTTATAACACCCCTTTTTTTAGTCGGGGGTTAAAAATATGTATTTAGGAATTATTTTTATATAAATTATGGACAACAACTACAATCTAAATTGTCCCCTTCACTATAGTCATCACTATCATCATGGTCATCATCATAATTATCATCATAATTATCATCATCATCATTATTATCATCATCATTTTCATTATCGGAGTTACTGGCATTTTTAGTTCTATTCCACCAAATATTGAAAATACTTCAATTTTGGAACATTTTTAACAATATCAACAAAAAATTTTTTCTTACAAAATTTAAACAAAACTTTCTTAACCACTCACTAAAGAACCTTAAATTGATGGTTACATCATAAAATTTTCACTAAATAACTTTTAAACAGAAAAAAAAAGAACTTGAAATGTGTTGAATTCCAATTTTTTCACTATTAGCAAAACCACGAAAAAACGTGTTGTACTTTGACAGCACACTGCAGAAAAAGTAAGCAACACTAATAGTGTTTTCACACTGAAAGCTAAAACCTGGTTTTAACGTTAAAACCGCAAACAGCTGATTTTGCTTTCACACTGCAAGTTTGTTAAATTCAGGTTGTAACTCACAGACTGTCTAATAACTTTGCTCAAAATAAAATAAATCTCCTGCCGAAATGCGTGTATTTGTTGTTGCATTTTTCCTGCTTTTTGATAACACTTGTTGGACATACTGTTCAACTGTTTTTGTTTGTATGAAAAACTGAGATATTTCACAAAGCGCTCTAAAATGGAAATTATTTTATATTTTGTAAATAAATTTTTTTTAAATTATGGAACTTCTTATACAGAATAAAGAAGTGCTTGGAAATATTGTTAATAATATAAAAATGCACAAATACAGTATAACATAAACCTTTTTTATAGGCAGATTCAATTTAAAATATTTTCTTTGTTTTCCTTCCAAAAAAACTTTTTTTCCATAATTTTTTGATTATTGTTGCTGCTGTATCCATTTATAACTTGAAAATTTTATAAGCGCCATCTATTGTTATTCACTGGCATAAAACTATCAGCTGCTGTCGGTCATTTGATCTTGGCAGCACTGAATTTATCATAGCAAGAACAAGGTTACATTTCATAAAACCAACTTAAAACCAATTCAAAAATGGTTTTAATTTGGTTTTAACAAAAACAATTTGTATGGTAAAACCAGGTTTTAACAGTTGGTTTTAACGTTAAAACCAACTTTTATTAAAACCATGTCAGTGTGAAAACAGTATAAACATTGATTTTGATCACTAGTAATGCGAAATTTCATCTATTTTTACTAGACTTAAAACTTTATTCGAAAATAATAACTTGAAAATATTAATTAATAGCGACTTTGGGCTTGATTCAACCCAATGTGCGACGTGTGAAAAAATTTACCACCGAAAATCTTTGAAAAGAATTGAGATTAAACTGTAAGCACGATGATGTTAAGATTTATTAAAATGCAATATGAACTATTATTGCGCGTTCGCACATTTCGCCTTCATTAAATATAATAACAAAGCAAAGGACAAAACGTCAGTCTAAGCTGACAAAGTATTTGATCACCTTAACTGTTTGAGTTTCATAAATCATTGCCGATAATGCGCACGTGCACCCGAAAAAGCATGACTGCACTCACCTTACTCTATATCAGACTGTTAATTAAAAAAGTCATTCACTAAAATTAAAGTAATTTTTCTTAGGGCTAATAAATCAGTGAAAGTTTAAACGCCTGTTTGGTTGAACTAAACTCAACTTTATATGTGGTTTAAACTCAACAGCAGTAAATCAGTGAACCATACCTTTTGTGTAGCTTAAAAAATAATATTATGGCAGCTCAAGAATAAGTGACGAAAAAAGCTGTTTCGCAGCAGGCTATCAGTTCTTTGCACAATCAAAAAGGAAAAAAATTTAATAAAATTTAATTAAAAGCGGCCAAATTTTACTCGAAAAGTAATTAAAATTATGCTTGGTGAAGTAGGATAGTATAAAATAATAATAGAGTGTACGAAAGCAGGAGGCAAATCACGGCATTCGATATGACTCGTTATTTAAAAATATTTCCATATAAACTCTATTGAAATATTTTTAAATAACGAGTCGTATCGAATGCCGTGATTTGCCTCCAGATTGAACAGCATCTGAAGAAAAAGTAGAGGCTTGGAAAAAACTCGAGTGCTCTTTTAATGCAAAACATATAGTATGTAAGGAAAAAAACCATATGTCCTGTATTGGTAGTTTAAACACTCAATTTTATGCGTATACAGATGGTTTAAATGATCCACTGATTTAAAGGTTTTGCTGGTTTAACCACAAAATAGAGATTAACTTGCACTGATTTATTAGCCCTTATGCGGGCCTGTTCTGTAAATCACGACATGTCAAATCACGGTGATTTCAATAAATCAATAAAACCTTTATCATTGCTTTTGTAAATTTGGCATATTATAGCGATGGAAGTTACATTAAAATATTCTATTATACATGACAAAAACTTAAGATACAACGAAAACCCACTAACCCACTAAATCACCGTGATTTAAATCACCGTGATTTTCAGAACAGGCCCGATAGTCCAGCAAATTTCTTGTTGTATTCCTTTAGCTGATATAAAGGATATCGATGGTATAAGTGAGGTCAGGTATATTTTTTCAAAATTTTCAAATTTCCATTACTTGAAACGTCAAACCCGTACCATTATTATCAATTATTTTTTTGTCCAGTCAATAGGCATTTAACACAATCAAGAAGGCTTTAAACAATTTAATAAACCAAAATTATTGTGAACATTCTACGAAAGATTTTACAGAATATATCCTGAAAGTAACAATTCTGTTAAAACTAAATTGTAACTTGACAACCGTCGCCACCTTTCGAAAGTCAATCCGAGTAGAAAGCAGTTTTTTTTTGGTGTTTAACTTTAATTAAATATTTATGAGTTTAAAATCCTTGGAAAGCTTGTGGGGACGTGAAATTTAAATTTACTCGTCAAAAAAAAAATTAATTGTCCAACTCTGGAGCTATTTTTTATTTTTCTAATTTTAGTACGAATTTTTTTAAATCTAAAATATAAAATATATTTAACTTATAAAGAAACAGAAAGATTAATTTGACTTAGTTACTTGTAAAGGGTGTTTTTTATTGAGGTATAGAACTTTAAGTTGGCATCACTTTTTTAACTGGTGGCCATTTTGTCAGCTGTCAAGTGATTAGTATTTAGTTTGGTTTGCCATTTCATCATGAACAGGTTGACAAAAGAACAACACTTGCAAATCGTGCAAATTTATTTCGAAAATAATGGTTCAGTTCGCGAAGTTTACCGCAAGCTCCGTCCATTTTATGGTCGACATAATCGTCCATCAGAGCAATTAATTCGGTTAACCATGGATCGTTTTCGCACTACGTTTACTCTATGTGATAATACGCATCCGCAGAGACGTCGAACAGTGCGCACCGAAGAAACAATTGCCGCTGTAGAGCAAAGTGTTGAAGAGGACCCGAATGAATCGATTCGCCACCGTGCACAGCAATTGGAGCCGACTAACCGACTATTTTGTTCCCGAATTGGATGGCATGAATGTGGATGAGTTGTGGTTCCAACAAGACGGCGCTACATGCCACACAGCGCACGTCACAATCGATTTATTGAAGGAAACATTCGATGAGCGCATAATTTCGCGGAATGGACCTGTCAATTGGCCACCAAGATCGTGTGATTTGACACCATTGGATTATTTTCTTTGGGGATATGTGAAGTCGCTCGTCTACGCCAACAAACCAGAAACGTTAGGGGACTTGGAAGCCAAAATTCGTGGCGTTATTGCCAACATACGGCCCCATATGCTCGAAAAAGTGGTTGAAAATTGGACCTGTAGAATTGGCTTTATTCGAGCCAGCCGCGGCGGCCACATGCCCGAAATCATATTTAAACATTAATGGCATAAAATTATCCTTCCAATAAAGCCAAACTGATGGACATTAAAACGATTTTCTTGTGTTTTATTTCAATTTGAAGTTCTATATCTCTAAAAAAACACCCTATATATAAAAAAAAAATTTAAAGTTTCCAACCCTGGAACCAACCTTTTAAATTTTTCTGATTTATGTTTAGGTTATAGAAAAATATTTAAAATTAGTTGTAGTATGTTGCTTTTCTATACCAAAAAAAAAATCTAATTTTCCAACCCTGGAAACGTCTTTTAATTTTTATTTTATTTTCACTATTAATTTAAATCTTACTGAAAACCAAATAAGTCTATTTAACAAAAAGAAAAACAAAAATTTGTTTTAGGATATTAACTCTTATATGCGAAAAAAAGTTAAAATTTTCCAGCTCTGAAATCGTCTATTCAATTTTACTGTTGTGCAATACAAATGTATTTTAGACCACCAGTCCAACAGCGAAGTCTCTAGCTTTTCTGATAGCTTCGGAAAACGGGTTTCATGTACAGACAGACGGACATCACTTATATGACTTCCCTTTCCATAAGGACCCAGAATATATAAACACATATCGTTACCTTAATATAGAAAGGCATTTTTCGATACATCAAATGTTCTTCTATCGAAATATACAAAAATCTCGATTTCAAAGAAATAACTACTTAGGGCCTTTCTATGTTAAGGTAGCGAGTCCCATTTTTATATTGTGGAAAAATTACACACAAAATAAGAAGTATGAAGGAATTCCCTGTATAAATATTCATGCTTACATACAATATGTCAATAAATGAGCGGTAAACATATATATATGTATATATATACAATAAATATAATAATCATATATGTACATACATACATATCGCTACCTTTATATAGAAAGGCCTTAACTCACTTTATTTTTTAAATCGAGATTTTTGTATGTTTCGATAGAAGAACATCTAATGCATCGAAAAATTTAAAAATTTCGATTTCAAAAAAATAATGAGTTAGGTCTTTTGTATATAAAGGTACCAGTTGCCGGGTGCAGCACAGCCAACAGTACTTAAAGCATAACTGAAATTGTAGAAACCTCGCTAGCGACCAAAATAATGAAAGGAGTAGCAGTTATGAAATAATAATAATAATCTTATACATATCTTTAAAATTATATTCAATATATGGTCGTTATCGCACGTACTATCAAAGACAACTTGCAAAGTCTACTCTCAAATTCTGTCGTGGTTGGGAGCTGGTTGCACCATCAACTATTTGAGGTTATTTTGCAAATTTCTGTAATAGAAACGAAGCAAACTAAAACCTTGTAATTTATTCTTCTCATCACACAAACACACTTACATGTAAAAATAATGACTTGCATATGTACGTATAAGTGTATATGTATTTGTTTGTGTGTGTGTGTGTGTGTGTGTGTGTTTTAATGTATCTCATTTGAGGTGTCAGTTTGAATATAAGCATTTGAGTAGCATAAGGTTGCCACGTTTTTAAGGTATGTAGTTGCAAATATTGCAGCTCCATCTGAATACATGTTCTTCAAGATAAAGTTTTCTTAATTTTTATTATTTTTGTTTTTGCTCATGCTTTCTCCTTTGCTATTTGTGTAGAATTTTGCGGTTCAACAGAAGCACGTTGCATGCATCCGCTGAATTATAATCAGATCATTTCTAACTAAACCATAATGTAGTGGAAGCACTCGCTAAAAGTACAAGAAGAGGTATTAGTGCACGACAACAGCAGTGGCAAGAACAACAACAACAATTTATCTCTTGCCAAACCAATCTTGAGTTGAAGATGAAGAAATTGTCATTTGAGAATTATACTTGCGCGACAAAGAAAGAAAAAATTATAATAATTGCAAGAAAATGTGAAAATATGTACATATGTTTGTTTGTCAGCATTCTTTGATAAAAATAATTTCATGCCAAATAGTTGTGGCAGCTTAACATACTTTTGAATTTGTTTAATCTCTTTCCCTTTTCAAATTATGGTGGATTCATCATGAAATCGTTTTAGTTTTTAAGTGTCGTGTGAGGTAATTTTGACAAATCAAAATGAGATTTGTTGTAAAACTTTCGTGTGGATTGTAATTGTCCTAAGAAATTTTGCCATTAGATGTAATGTTAATCCTTTAGTGGTACATAAATTAAAAAAAAACAGGCAAGTGAAATCGAATGTTTGCGAAAGTTCACAATTATACAAAATGAGTTTTTTTAAAGCTATGCTCTTTATATCAGACACAGGAGCTAGGACGTGATTTTAAAAACAAAAATAATCCACACTTTTACAATTAAGGCCATTATTACAACTTAAAGTTAGTTAAAAGTATTATTTTATCGGACATATAAAAACTTTATCATATGCAAAATATTACTTTAGCCTAAAGTGAGCGATAAATTGCAAGCAAGTTTATTCTACTTGGTAAGTTAAATCCAATTTGCAATAATGGAAAGCTTTTTATACGTCCGATAGAATCCTTCTTTTAACTAACTTTAAGTTGTAATAATGGCCCTTAGAAATACAAAATGTGTTTTTTTTTAGCTCATAAAGCTATGCTCTTTATGTCAGACACAGGAGCTATAATTGACACCAATACAATTATAAATTTATTTTTGTTTTAATGTCTTCTTTGTTCACATTTTTAGTTTTCATTTTCTTTATTTTTCTCTGTTCATAAAGAAAGAGATGCCAGATTAATTACTAATAAAAACATTACAAAGCTGAGATGCTAAGTCTGCTTTTACATACATATGCAAAATATCAACACATGCAAATATTTGCGACGAATTTATTTTGTTTTATAAATAATAATATAATAAATAAATGTAATGAATATTAAAATCAGTAATCAAACATTCAACATTAAATTCTAGATTAATTTTCGTCGTCAAATGTGGTTCCACCTTTATATTAGGTGTGTTTATTTATTTTGCAGTAAAATGCTATGAAAATTTTAAAATTTACTCCCAAAAAGAGCTGTTAGCGAAAAAAGTACTGAAAACGAAAAGTAATGAAAATTAGTAAGATTAAGGAAACAGCTGACTCTAACTCCACATAGTGTTGAAAAATATATAAACTTTTGATCAAAGTCTATCGGCGTATTCGTAAAAAATATTTTAGATTTATTAGGGGTTTATTTGAAATATATCTATGGGAAAATTCTCAAATAAACCTAAAATATTTTTTATGAATGCAACAGCATTGCATTGTTATATCACACAAGAAATTTCTTTTAAGTAGCATAGCTCTAACCAGGTGTCCCAGGACACCTCTCTTTTTATTTTTCAAGATTTGCCATACACAATTCAAATGGCCTAAGGTGACAATTTAAAGATATTTTAAAATGTCTACAGGCAACCCTCCCTTAACACGGTATTCCTCAATGCGGTTTCACTCCAACACCAACGAATTGAATACTGTGCCATTCCTCTTTTAGCGCGGCCCCTGTGGCTGAGTGGTAGCGATGCTAACTTCTAAGTCCAGAGGTCGTGGATTCGATTCCCAACATAGACTCTGGGTGTTTTTCGCAGACAAGCTAATCGCTTTGCCAGTTGTGTTTGTGCTTAGAAATAACGCACATTTGTCCAACAATTGAAACTTACAGATTACCAACAATTTTCATAGTTAAGGGCACCTTGCATTCATTTGTACAATATGATATATTTTTGTACATTAATTTTATAAATTCGGTTTAAAACTTTTTAAAAAGAGACCAAAAATTAATTATTCCAAATTATTAAAGTTAATATTTTCATCATTATTGTTATCATTGGGCCATAAAACAGATTTTATTTCAAATTGTGATATTTCTTAAACATCATTACTATTAATATGGTAATTAACGCTTATCAGGAAGTTGGTAAGTTTCACAACAAGAATTTTTCAGTTTAAGCCCATTGTTGTGTTAAATTTGCGTTGGTGCCACCAAAAATTAAAAAACACACCGAAATTTAATAAAAAGCGCACCACGCACCAACTAAGGAATTTTTCGCACAAAAATTTTCAAAAAGCACTCAAAATGGTGCGAAGCGCACCAAGTTAACAACGCTGTTAACAATTATAGTTCTTTTTGTGTGAAATACAAAACCATTGTTTTCTTGTTATCTTTCAAAAGGTTTAACTGTGCATTTTTAATTATATCTTATGACTTTTTACATCTTAAATAAATGTTGATATATTTTCTTTTTGGCTTAGCATGAGGGCTAAAATGTTTTAAGAATAATATATGCACATAATTTTCCTCCTAGGTGGACTTTGGCTCCAAGGTAACATAACAGAGGAAGCCATCGGGCAAAACAGTAGACCCATTCATCACTCAACCAGCAGCAATAGTGAAATAACAGAAAATCCCTAAAGACTTTTATTACTAAATAAAAAGGTGGCATGTAAGTTATCTGTCAAATGCAGGCAGCAACAAGCCATGCTCATGCAATCACTTAAAGTATTTTTAGTTTCTTAGCTTTACTACTGAAACTACTTTTGTTCTTTAATCTATGAGAAATTTATTCATGCCCTTATGCCTTGATATTTTTGTAAACTCACACGAAGACAAAAAAATTTTCCTTTTTAGAAACCAAACTTCATTTATGATGGTGTTCTTTCTTTTTATAATATTAAGGAGTGTGAAAATTTTTTGAAATAAATATAATAATTTCTATACTCTATAAATAATACTAGTATTAGAGGGCTGCGTAAACAGTCTTGAAATGTAAATACGTCTTGTTTTTTAAATGTGTTGTCGCAGCATGTATTATACTAACCCAATAATAAATGATGTCGTTTAGTAAGCAAAGCACTATGGATGTATTGATGTACGTGTATATGAGTGTTTTTAAACAAAGTCGCGAAGACTTCTTGTTCGTAACAAACACTCAAAAGAAGTAGTGTTGATGCGTGTATGTTTGTTGTTTTGCATATTGTACGTTTGAGTATGTATAAAATATATAGATGGTAAGCTATTATATGTTTAAGGGTGGTTGTTTAAAACAAACGCACACAACTTATGTACATGCATGACGTTTGCATACGTGCCCATGCGTAGGAAGAAGCAAGCATCACAAACTTTTTTGTCATGAAGCATTTTCTTTCCTACTCCTATACCAGCAATAACTGAAACAAATTTCTTGGAAACTGTATTGTTTTGCGTTTGTTTTAGAAGATTACGCTGTAGTAAAGCAATTGAAAAATCACTCATATCTTAAAAGTTCTTGTAAGTGGTCTTGTGCAAGGGTCTAACTCGTATTCAACTTACTTGCTAGAACATGCAACATTTTGTTTACTGCAGCTCTTCTTATGCTCATGTTGCTTAATCATTTGATTGTAGTGGTAGTGTTGAGTGTTAGTATAAATAAAAATGAATATGAATATGTTTTTTGGAACAAAATTTTACATTAAATAAAATTGCAACAAAGGAATTTTTTTTATAAACATGCATACATATTTTTATTATTTTTATTCCTACGTGCATGCAGTTCTACTTCTTTATACAAAGAAGAGAATTGTGTAAATTCGAAGTTTTACAAATGTAAGTAAATTGTACTTATAATATTGTGTATGTGAAATATGTTTTCGTCTTCTCTTCTTAAATAAAGACTTAGATCGAGAAAGTTTACTTTCGCAAATTTTACAGAAACTTGTATTAAACTTTCCGTAGTCTTCAAACATGCAAAATTTACTTTGACAAAGTTTCGCAAGTAAGCCATTACTATTCCAATATTTTCTTTTTTCATTTTCTTACAGAACAGCGTTACTATATGTGAAGATTTATCTTATATTTGAAGTTTTTCGAGATGTTTTAAAGGCTAAAAGACTTCTTAGCGAAATACAAGATTTTTGAAAATGTTATAAATGGTACTTTTTATAGAATTAGTTGAAGTTCTTTTTGACTAAACTACTTCCATATTATCTTCTTTGCATCATAAAAGGTATGAAAGGAAGTAGCGCAACACTATTTATGCATATCCTTTGATTAAATTTCAACGATATTTTCTTCAGTATATATTGCAAACAATAGTCTACATGCATAAGTGTAAACCTTTTTTTTTCTGATCAAGCACGCATTCTGCTAAACGACGCGTGTGTTAAAAGGAATAATTAGCTTAAATCTGGGAGCAAATTACGGCATTCAATATCGATCGGAGTCGAGGTATATTAATAATCTTTCAGTAAAATTATTAAAAAAAAATTTTTAATAAGAAAAAAAGATTTTTTTTGGTCGACTTGAAGATTTTTGAAAATAAAATATGGCAACACTGTTATAGAATGTAAAGAGTTTACCGAGTAAATTGTCGCTGTGTAAATTAGCTATCTCCAGAGCGTTTTACTTTATCTTGCTCTTATGCACTAAACACACAGCAGGCCACACAACAACAAAACTGCAAAAGTAGTTGAATTTAATTGTCGTCATGTAGTTAGCTATGAGTACTTAATCATAAGCAGCTGATATTGAATTACAAAAACTTATTTCAGTGGTGCCACTTTCAAACATTTCACATTCATAAAAAGAAAATTATTTATTTTAAATATATATATGTGACGCGCAAAATAGAAAGGGACCTAAGGGTAAAAACCGGTTTTGTTCAGGAGAGCCATTTTAAAGATTTAAATACGTGTATCTTTGGTGTACCATCACATCATAAAACGCGCATATCTCTGGGAGTGAACACTTTTGGGGCATGGGATCGGTCTGATTCGATGCTTAGATGTTGTCCACATCAAAAAAGTGAAAATTGATTTTTTTACCCTTAGGTCCCTTTCTCTATGCACTGTCATATATATAAAAGAGGATGTGTGTATGTATGTATGTATGTAACGTATGGACTCCAAAAAAGCTGGGCCGATTTTGATGCAATTTCCAGGGAATCTTCAGAGTATTCAGGCGGGTGACACTGTGTAGTCTGATTTTTTTATTTTCGGTCTGCGGGCGGAGGGGCGTTGCAAAATCCAATTTTCATATTGCACCACCATTCACCACAGCAAGCTACCGACTACAAAATTTCTAGAATAGAATACACATGTTTATATGAGAATAATTCTTTTGAAGACAGCAAGGCAACATGGCGACAGGTTGTTGTCTATGCTGATTTTGTCGTTGTATTCCAATTAAACTAATTTCTATTTTGTATTGTATTTGTACTTGAATATCAGCTGCAGATGGTGCTGCTGCCGTCTCCACAATAATAAATAGCCGGCTACGAAGTGACAAATGACAAATGCTGCTAGCGGCATTTGATGTCGTGTGTTCGTGTAGCCTGCTGCGGTGAATGTGTTTAATGCTTAAATAAGCCATATAATATGTATGCCATATTCAGAACTATTATTAAGAATAATTGTCTTATGTGATGTTTTAAGGATGCCTGGTCTAAATTCACTCTTGTTTGTAATCGTTATATTTATTTTTATGTAGAGTAAAATAAGTAAAATTTATGAAGAAATTATAAGATTTTATTTATACGAGCATATTTTTTTTCCTTTTGTCTTAATTTCCATAAACCCGCTTTTGCATACAGTACCGAATAAGGTCTTAATTATAGAGACAAACACTGAACAAGAAGACTGACTGAGTGTCTACATGTGTTGAGAGCGCTGAAGACAAGCATGAAAATGTTGAAAGGTAGGCAGTCATTCACTCGTCAGCCCTTCATTAAATGCATGTTTCTTAAAAACATGCAACAACATACATATTACAGGCCTGCGTAAACAGTCTTGCACGTGTATATGCGTGTTTTTAAGCGATGTCGCGAAAAACACGCATATGCACATTTGTCCGCAACAAACAATCAAAAGAAGTAGTGTTGATGCGTGTATGCTTATTATTTTGAATATTATACGTTTGAGTGTATGTGTAAGATCCCTGCAGAAAATTTGGTGATAATTGATCCAAACGTACTCGTCCTATGACTTAAGAAAATGCGAGTGTTATCAAAAGTACGGAGAAGTGTATGGTGAAAACAAGATATATCATGTAAATGGTTACATATTCACCATTTTCGTGATGTATCGTCTTGATCTTGAGCCAATTTAATTTGGACTCGGTGCAATATTGTAGTAAACGGCACTAAACAATGTTCGATGTGGTTGAATACATGGACCTATCAAATAGTGTAAATATAATGTTAATTGCTCCCTACAATGTGACTCTGGAACCAGTCCCGTAACTATACTGAGATATTAACCTAAGCTTAACTGGTATTTATACTTTTGAAACATGAGTGGCCCTGTGGTTGAGTGGGTAGTGTGCAAGCCTGTCATGCGCGAGGTTGTCGGTTCGAATCTCAGAAAATTGTCTGCTTAAAAATAAATTATAATTGCAATTGTAACAATAAAAAAAAAATTATAAGTTTTTACTTTTACAATTAAATATCGGAATGACATTTATATATAATTTATATTATTTTACACCGAATAGGTCCCTATGGGATAGTTCAGTGACAAGTCACAAGGTGCATAAAAAGTATCAATTAACCCCATCCTAGGCCATTGCCACGTAAAAGTGACTGGTCCGCTTCATAGGAAGTGTTAGAACTCGGACTAGTCCCTATCACTTGGGGACCGGTCAAGTGACTAGTATTGTGTCAGTTCAATTTCCTGCAGGGATGTAGATGGTAAGCTATTATGTGCTTAATGGTGATTTCTTAAATCAAGCGCACACAACTAATGTCAATGTGTGTGTGCAGAAAAATTTAAAATCATGCACACAACGTGTGTGCGTATGTATATGCATGATGTTTGTATACGCGCCCATGCGTATGAAGAAGCACTCATCACAAATTTTTCGGCCGCGAAGTATTTTTTTCTTTACTTCTATACCTGCAATAACTGAAACAAATTTCTTGCAAACATTATTGTTTAGCATTTGTTTTAGAAGATTTTGCTGTAGTAAAGAATTTGAAAAATCCTTCATGTCTTAAAAGTTCTTGTAAGTGGTCTTTTACAGTGGTATAATACATACATACATAAGACATTTTTAACATGGAAGTGGGATTTGTTTGCATTAAGGTAAATGTTTTCACGTACATATGTTTGTACATCATAAATAATTTTTATGCTAAATCTGACTTTAATCATATAACGAGATACAAGCTTAAAGATTCCTGATCTAAATTGCTATTTAACCAACTTCAATTTTTTTTTTTTTTTTTTTTTTTTTGCTGAGAGCAGGTTATCAATTCTTCTATGTTTTCTTATGTTTATTAATTGAAACCTCCTAACTTTTTGAGCGATTAAAAAAAACATTTTTTTTTTGCCTGAGAGGCCATAGCTTCAATTGGGTGCCATTGTTAAAAAAAAAGCGGAAAAACGCCCACTGATTTTTGTTCACTTGATTTTATAATCTTTTATTTATCCGATTTCTGCGAAACTTATCACACACCTTGGGCTCTCGTCATAACATGATTTCAAAATTTTGAAGAAAAAAAGGCGTAGCCACGCCCACTACACTTGGCGCACACCTTGAGCTCTAAGAAAAGACTCAATCTTGCATTCAAACAAGTGGGCGGGACCATGCCCATGAGAGATTGATATTTAATTATATGTTCTTTTGCTTATCACATTTCCAAAAAACTTGGCCAGCAGTTTTTAACTCTTAGAATAACATACTTTGTTTTAAAAAAGGGCGGACCATGTCCATTACAGCTAAATATAATATATCATGTGCTTCTACTTGTGTGATGTTTACCAAACTTCGCACACACCTTAAGCTCTAAAAGTGACACGATGTTGAATTTAGTAAAGTGGGCGGATACTAATATATGCCTGCAAAAATTAACGTGACCACACTCCTGAGGAAATAAAACTGGCACGAAAATTTTCAATATTAAACTTAAGAAAAAAGTCGAACCCACTTCAAATATAAGCACCAAAAAGTTAAAAATAAATTAGACTCACTTAATAAGTTACTAAAATAAACTGACTACATTAAATTAAATTAATGTTTTCTCAACTTGAAATCACTTTGAGGCAAAATGGTTCTTCGAGTTAATCGAGTGTCAACTGCACGTTGTTTCAACTTGAAATAACTTTAATTCAATATGAGTCTTCATTTTCATTAAACGATACTGGAATATTAAATAATCATGATAAATAATAAAATTATTACAAAAGGAAACACTTTCCTTTTAGATTACTTTAAATCATGTTGAATTAACATGAAATGTTAAATCTTGTTTTTGTATATTTAAATATGCAATTTTTTGCATGCGTGTGCATTTAAAATTGCAGGTCTTGGCAATTGAAAAAAATTTCCCTTAATTGTGAGCATCGTTTTATGATTAAGTAAGGTACGAATTAGTCACAATGGACCCAACTGGGTCTCCGAGTGGATGTGTGCTGTAGCATTTGAAGTACGAAATTCACATGTGATTGCCTACAAAATTAAATTATATTTCTAAGTGAAGTTGAAGTTAAAAAAAATTAATAATAATAATAATAATACTGCAATTTAAATGCACAACTTCCTTGATTTAATATTTTTATACAGATATATTAACGTAATTATTATATTGCTTTCTTCCATTTCTAAGATACGGAAACTTTTACCTTGATTTTCCAATTTTTGTTTTACCCTGAGAGAAATTTCCGATCTCCCCTCGCTGTTTGATAACTAAACAGACTTTCATTGATAGTGGCAGCAACAGCGGAGGCAGTAGACTAAAATTAAAAATGTTGAAAGCAAGTAAAAAAAACTCTCTGTTATTTCTCAATTAAAACTGAAAATAAAAGAGTTTTTTTCTTATACTACAAACAATAAAGACATTCTTTTCTTGCTATAACATTTTTTTTTTAATTGTTTTCTTTATGTTTTTCAGTTTTTGCTCGCTCTTATCTTTCAACAAGTATGTGCATGTCCTTAAACAGCTTCTTTTGTCTTTCCTACCAAAATAAAAGAAACCTAAATGTTGTTGTTGTTTTTCTTTTCCACCATATCTTTGCTATATGCAAATAGCTTTTTTATCCTTTCAACATATTCCTTATTTCTCCCCTCTCTCTCTCTCTCTCTGCCTTTAAACGTGTTACGACAAGAAGTGAAACAAATAGAAATTGTGTTGATGAACGAACATTTTTGGTATTGTTCGTCCTCTTAATTTTAACACACTTAAAAAGTATACACGGTTGATTTGTTTACCATTCCATACAAGCCCAAAAGACTAGAGAATCTTCTCGTTACATCTTGGCACACGGTTTGAATGAAAAGTGTTGGTCTTTAAATGTGTGTGTGTGTGTGAGTGCGTGTGTATGTGTCTAGATATGTTGTATATAGTGATAGTATTTTGCTTAGCCTCTACTTTAAAGAGTGAATGCCCTTATCCTTACTACACCTACATGAATCGTATGCACAGCAGCACTCCAATACACGCACTTACACCACTACAAGCACACTGCTAAAAAATTTACTTTACGTTTGTGTGCGTGTGTTTATACTGACTTAATTCAATTTCAATTCTGATGAAAATTGAAAGCAACCCAGCAACCTAATTAAATTCAAAAAACAATCAAGCACTTATACACACACACACACACACACAAACACACACACACACAAAATCACACACACAAACGCACAATTACTTACTCATCCAAAAATGTTTTACATTCCACAGTGGCAATAAGTGCGCCACAGTACACAGGCCACCTGCACAGAGATTTTACATATTTTTTTCTCTTTTTTCTTTTTGATAAAAGGTTTTTTAATCTGACAAATATTGGTAATTTTATGAACGTATTTTTAAATGGGAATAATTTTTGTGTTGAAATGTTAGAATATGGGAGGCGTTTTACATTGAATGGTTTATGGACAATGAATCCCAAATTATTTGAAAATTTAGTCAATAGAGTGATTTTTACTAAAAAAATTTGATATTAGTTAAAAAATATACATACGTAATTACAAATCAGGCATGGGCATCATGTATCTCTTCTGTTATATACTTAAGGGAGTTAATTGAAGACGAATCAATTAGTCCTTGAATTTTTTAAAGAAAAAAGAAATCATTTTACTTTTCAACATGGTCTCCTTGAATTTTGTCCAACGTTTGTCTAGTTTTTTTTCTAATTTTTTTATTGGCTCTTTTGAAAGTAGCCAATTTGGATTATACCGATTTTATCCGAAAAAAACGTTTACCATAACTTTATTGGTTGACAAGCCTAACCAGGCCTTCCTTGGCGCCGATTCGTCACAAGAAATCCACTCTTTTTTTACTGCTTATTTGTCTCTGGTATTGCGATGTATTCTCGTTTCTTTCAGCGTTAGAAAATGGTACTAAAACTCATCCATAATTCAGTAGAATAAGAACAAAAAACGTTCCTGCAAATTTGTCACACGGATGTGTTCGTTATTGATTGTGAGCAAATACAGTACTTATCTTGCGAGAAGCTTTCTCATACCCATGTCATCATTCAAAGTTGATACTACTGATCCATCTAAAACGCCTATGGCTTTCCTTCTTTTTTGATTTCAAATTATCCATTTTTTCAATTGTTTTGCGTGTAGAGTATATAAATGAATTAGGTCGGTGGCGTTAGGAGAGGGAATGTGTGACATATCAGTTAAATTGCCAATAAGTCATTACTGCAGGGAACTCAGTAGGCTCCCAACACATTCGTGATTGAGTAGTGAGGATTACAGAGTCCAGAGGGGTGTGTAGCCAAACCTTGACTCTGAAAGATTCAATCAATATTTGCCAGAGCAAATAGCAGCATTTGGAAAACTGGCTTCCATTAAGCATATTATCTGAAATTTTCTGAAGGTGCAGACTTTTCCATGACACTATTAGTGATATCGTAAAGTGTAAGCTGGAGTATATTAGGGGCTTCATGATGGAAATTCAGCGGCTTAATGACAGATATTAAGGGTTATACTAGATAAGTTTGCAGTTTTATATTAACAGGTACTAATAGATGGAAATCGTAATGGACTCAGCTTGGTCTCCATGTGCAGGTGAATTGCAGCACTGCACTTCTTAACATAGCCTAGCCTTTGTGTGTAGAGATTTCAATCGTTGTACTGCCACAACGAAATTCAGGAAAACACCTTTTTATCTTTGAACTTGATGGTTAAAAGTCCTCAAAGTGTTTATCAAGCTTAGCCTTAGTTTGAGCTAGTATGCGAAATTCACTTTTTCATTTTCTTCTCAAATAATCGGTTAGTCTGCTACCAATCGCTGTCAAGCACAAATTAAATGGCACAGCTTGTTTGTACCGAAGTCAACTGCCAATTTGTCTTTTGGCAGGAGCAAAAAGCGGGAAATTCAAAAAATCAATGGCTTCTTGACCCGATCGGATGATAATGGATCGTCTATTCCACTCAGTACCTACAAGAACACCAAAGACGACAACTACTATTCTGCTAAAAAAAATCCAACTTCAACCAATTCGCTTAAGCTTTTTTTCTTTTTTATTAATGGAAAGGCTTAGATCAGCAAGATAAAGTAATAAACAAGTGACCCTATTGCTTTATACACAAAAAAAAATTAATATTAAAGTTCAAGAAAACAATATTATCTCAACATTTTCACATGTGCTTCTCTTTAATTGAAAATGATTTACTTTCAAATGAAAATGTTTCCTTTTGAAATAACTTAATTTTATGTTTAGTTAACATTCCACTACTGCTAAATCGAAATACAAAATAATGTTGAATCATATTTATTTCAAGTGTTGAAACGATGTGAATTTCATACTGAAATAACATGAAGAACCATGTTGAATCAAAGTTATTTCAAGTTGAAACAACATGAATTTTATTAAATGCAGTCATCTTATTTTATTATTTATTTAACTTTCGCGATTGAATATAGTGGGTAAGGGCATCAAAATATTGTGTGTTATATATATATATATATATATATATATAAAGGGTGTTTTTTTTAGAGGTATAGAACTTCGAATTGAAATAAAACACAAGAAAATCGTTTTAATGTCCATCAATTTGGCTTTATTGGAAGGATAATTTTATGCCATTAATGTTTAAATATGATTTCGGGCATGTGGCCGCCGCGGCTGGCTCGAATAAAGCCAATTCTACAGGTCCAATTTTCAACCACTTTTTCGAGCATATGGGGCCGTATGTTGGCAATAACGCCACGAATGTTGGCTTCCAAGCCCCCTAACGTTTCTGGTTTGTTGGCGTAGACGAGCGACTTCACATATCCCCAAAGAAAATAATCCAATGGTGTCAAATCACACGATCTTTGTGGCCAATTGACAGGTCCATTCCGCGAAATTATGCGCTCATCGAATGTTTCCTTCAATAAATCGATTGTGACGTGCGCTGTGTGGCATGTAGCGCCGTCTTGTTGGAACCACAACTCTCCCATCATGGCTCTATACCGGTCTCCATTAACGGTAACTGACTCTCCAGCATTATTTCGGAAGAAGTATGGCCCAATGACTCCACCAGCCCATAGAGCACACCAAACAGTCAGTTTTTGTGGATGTAATGGCGTCTCAAGGGTCTCATGTGGATTCTCTTCACTCAAAATGCGGCAATTTTGCTTGTTGACGTAGCCATTCAACCAAAAATGAGCCTCATCACTGAACAAAATTTTGCGATGAAAATCAGCATCGAGATCAATCTCATTTTCGGCCCATACACCAAAATCACGACGCATTGTATGGTATCGCGGCTTTAATTCTTGCACAAGCTGGATCTTGTAAGGTCACAAGCCAAGATCCTTGCGCAAAATCTTCCATAAAGTTGATGGACAAAGCTCCAATTGCTGTGCACGGTGGCGAATCGATTCCTTCGGGTCCTCTTCAACACTTTGCTCTACAGCGGCAATTGTTTCTTCGGTGCGCACTGTTCGACGTCTCTGCGGATGCGTATTATCACATAGAGTAAACGTAGTGCGAAAACGATCCATGGTTAACCGAATTAATTGCTCTGATGGACGATTATGTCGACCATAAAATGGACGGAGCTTGCGGTAAACTTCGCGAACTGAACCATTATTTTCGAAATAGATTTGCACGATTTGCAAGCGTTGTTCTTTTGTCAACCTGTTCATGATGAAATGGCAAACCAAACTAAATATTAATCACTTGACATCTGACAAAATGGCCGCCAGTTAAAAAAGTGATGCCAACTTAAAGTTCTATACCTCAATAAAAAACACCCATTATATATATATATATATATATATATATATATATATATATATACATATATGTACAAGACGTGCACGCTGCCCACTAGCCAGAAGCAGAAAATTTATGCCGGTAATGCGAATTTTGTCAGACAAGTCACACAACTGAGAGCGCAATAGTGCATTTTTAGCAACTAATCAGTAACACACTTAAACAGCATATTATATCTAATAAATTAAACTTGATTTCCAATCAAAATTTTGCATCCTGATTTAAAATTGTCCAAAAATACCAAAAAAAAAAAAAACATGTATTTAGTTCTTCGTCCCATCAGTCAAAAAAAATTTATGTTTTATTTCAGGGGGACGTTAGCTGAAGTAGTTAGCACGCTTACTAAAAAATCGAAGGTTCTGGGTTCGAGCCCGGTCTGCCGTAGTCATTAAATAACAACACCACGCGTTATTCTGATGCGCATTAGTGTCCTTTGTATCATTTGTTGCAGAAAAGTTCAAGTAATGAAGGCATAAGGCATTGGCCACTAAAACTACAGCGGCTTCAGTGGATACTAATCACAATGTTACATCTAATCGCTCTTCTTCGTCGGTATTGTGTACCAATAAATTGGCTACTTAACATAGGTATATAAACTTAACACGCCTTATTGACACCAGAGGCGCTGCAATACTGCATTATAGGAAACGTGCAAAGAAGCAGAGTTGTAAAAGAATAAAGCTTTCCTCTACCTCTAAAGATTTTCTAAAGAAAGTAGCAGCTACTAATACTAGTGGGCATACATTGCCTTTTTTGAATTTAGGTATGAGTTTGTAAAATATTAATTCCTGGAACAAAGTTTTTTCAACCACTCCAAACTAGTTAGTTTAACCAACTTGTTTGGTTGGTGCGATTTAAAACGTAAAAATTTTTTTGTGTGCTGTTATTGAAAATAAATTCAGTAAAGTGCGACTCTGACTCGCGCACGAAGGGTTCCGTACGAGCACTATATTTGCAATTTAATACAAACTTCATCCTATATAATATATAGTTTTGGCATTTTTTTCGTTTTTGGGGTTTTTTCGGTTTTTTTGTTTTGGCGTTTTTTGCGTTTTTTGCGTTTTTTCTGTTTTGGCAATTTTTTTAAGTTTAGGCTCTTTTTTTAGTTTTTACACTTTATTTTCTCGTTTTGGCGATTTTTTTCGGTTTTTAACGTTTTTTCATTTTGGCGATTTTTTTATTTCGGCGATTTTTTTCATTTTTGCGATTTTTTTCTATAAACAATATTTTTAGTTTTGGCGACATTTTCGCGTTTTGGCGATTTTTTTCGATTTTTGACGTTTTATTTCATTTTGGCGATTTTTTTCATTCTGGCGATTTTTTCGAATTTGGCGATCTATTTTAGTGTTAGATTTTTTTTTTAATTTTGGCGATTTTTTTCGTTTTGGCGATTTTTATTTTAATTTTTGGCTTTTTTTTGGTTTGGCGATTTTATAATTTTCGGTTTTTTTAGTTTTACCGTTCTTGAAAATTTCAAGTGTTTGTTTCTTACGGTTTCCAAGATATAGCAAGTTGTCAAAATTACATAGTCAAAATTTCATTAACTGATGGACCACCTTTTAATTACAATTTTTTAATTTTTAAAAAAATACACTAATTTTACAAATTTCAAGTTTCAATATACATATCGTCAGCCCATTATTGGTTTGACCTACCGACCATTTTTAAAAAAAATGAGTTAGGTATGGAGTATATATATTTCGAATATACACTTTCTGAACCCAAAAAGTGTTTCGCGAAATTAATTATGGTTTCTGAGATATTTATCATTCATTTTGCTCCATTTCAACTATTTTTAGGTTTAATAAGTATTGTTTGGCTGTAAACGCCACTGTTTGGCTATTGCGTCAAATTATTCATACAAAAACGTACAAAATAAATTTAACTCTTGTTTTGCTTCATTTCCGTTATGTTATAAAAATAATTGGGACGACCGACGAACTTCGTATAGTTCGATGAAGTTGCCTTCAAGAACTCGATCTACTCCAAATCTCTGCCTTGCTATGGATATATTTGTAGTGTATGGATACCAAGTTATGCAAATATTAACTGCGGCAAAAATTACTTGCATAGTATTATAAAAAATGGATTGTGTACTTGAAATAAAAATTAATGCAAAAATTGATATCAAGTCTTGAAATAAATAAAAGTCTCTTAAACTCTAAAAAGGCAGAAATTTGGAATAAATCACACCTATTGCGAAAATCTTAAAATTTCGCAATGTTGAAAACAAGCTCAAAACTAAAATTGAGTTATTAACATTATTAAAATTCAAAATAAGCTTGCAAATTTTTTTCAAATTTTAAGTCCTTAAATAAAAACAAATAAGGAAACCCAAAAACTTTGTAAAAACTACATCTTTCCAAAACCGAAATTCGCGAAAAATTGCAAAATTTTAAACCAGCCATAATTTTTAATACAAATCGCTAAACATTCCTTATGTTGCGAAAATTCGCGAAAACTTGGTCACAGCAGCATATGCAAAAGTAAGGTCTAATATTGTTCAAAATTAACTGTTAAGAATAATACTTGCAAAAACTCGCTTTCATCGCGAACATTGCAAAAATTCGCGAGAAATTGTAAATCGCAAACAAGCCGTAAAATTAATTAGAAATTGCCAAAACTATTAAAAAAATAAGTTGAAAAGAATGCGAAAAAATCTCAGATACGCGAAAAATTCCTAAATGCATTGTAAAAATTACTTACACTGCAATGAATAAAAAAAACCTCAGAAAATTAGATCAATTGCAAAAAAATTGCTATTATCGCGGAAATTACAATGTCTGGTAAGGGTTTTTGTTTAATTTTGGGGTTATCGTTAAACCGATTGATTTATTTCTATGGACTGCAAGCATAAATTTTCTTCTCAACAACAAGTTTCTCAGCAGTAAAGTTGTATACATATGCAGCACAAAAAGCTACTTTTTAAAAATAGATTATGAAAAGTGGCGTATGTGGCACAAAACATTATTTTTTTCTTTCAATAAAGTAATATTAACTTTTAACTCTATTCATGGAAGTTCACAAGAATTTACATATTTCTTCTAAGCATTTGTCGGAAACAATGGTGAAAATATAAAAAAATTCTATCGGGTATACCTTGAGAAAACTTGATGTAAACCTTCTTTGTCGTTTTTCTCCATTCCTACTTTTCGGCATATGCTCCAAACCAATAATGGGCTGACGATATGTTGATACAATTGTATGTATATTACATGGGATTTTAGCATTTTTCGTTACTCGTTTTGGAACACCCTTTAATTTTTAATTCTCATGCATTTGTTGTTGTAGCGGCCAAGGTTCTACATACTCTGTTCAAATTTCAGGTTCGTAGCTCTTACGGTTCCTGAGAAAATACCGTCTGACGGACAGACGGACAGCGTAGCGAAAACAATAGGGTTCCTTTTTGACCTTTGGTGTACGGAACCCTAAAAAATTAAAACAAATAAATAAAATTTCAATTATATATTTCTAACTGCTTCACATTGGTTAGTTTAACAAATTTTTGAGTTATTGCAATTATACCCCTTGACAATTGTTAGATTTACCCATGTTTTTTTTTTTTTTTTTGAAAATAAGCATTATAATTGCATATAATGCAAAATTAATACATATTGTGTGTTCGCTTATAAGTGAAATCTATGAGGAAATAGCTTCTGTACAATTATAATCTCATGCTTTATCGTTTGCCTGATTTCTGGCCTTGTTTTCGATCAAACCATTGAAAGTTCACGAACTCTAAAAACAAGGCCTAAATGATCAAACAGAATAAGTCCGCAACTTCAGGAAAAATCGCCTTCAAATTAACAAAGCCCATAATAAAATCTACGGCAGTAACTTCAAATGCTCTTTAATTTTTGTTTTATTTTCTTTTGTGCTTATTTTTCTTTGTAGTTTTGTTCACAAAATGTATGAAATTTATTGAAAGTATGGTAGCATTGTTGAGAGAATGAGTATTTATATGTGAGAGCATTAGAAAAAAAATAAAAAAATAGACTGCTCTCGACTGCTTTCTGGTGCTAATTTTTTTTGTAATTTTTTATGGAGAATGTGTTTATGCCGCAATTCGGTTTGATAATTAACTGTCAAGTTTTTCCAAAATATTCCTCTAACTTTATTATGATCCTTAGAAAAACAGAACAGCAAGACTCTATGTTATTGAGTTGCCGTGAAAATAAAGTATAATCAGTAGCAAAAGATTTTGTATTAAATTTTAAAGAAGAGATGTGTATAATTAATTTTTAGCCCCACTGTAAGTTAAACACTTTAAATATTAAGCACTACGTGCATACATACAAATTTACAGCAAACAGTATATGAACACTCTGGTATTATTTACATCAAATATTCCGAATGTCACATGAGCAGAAAAAAACCTAATTCCAACAGCGAAAAAAAAATTCAAACAATAGCTTTTATAAAACAACAAAACAGGCAATAAATTTAAAAGCATCCGCCACCGGGACTACCGGGCGTTTGTATACTTTTTAACCCACAATAATCCTAATGTTGCTGCAACGCACATTCTCTCACTTCTTGCCATTCATACATTTAGGTGGCACATTTAACTTTCGGAAAGCCAGTGCATGTACTTAAAGTGCTTCAATTCCCTATTTGTTTGTTAAGTGAGCTAGTGAACAAAAATGTGTATGAACGTGTGTAAGCACACTTAAATATGTGTGTGTATGTGTGAGTGTGTATGAAACAAAAGCATAGACTGAGGCAGAGAAGCCAAGTTAGCATGTCATACCACTTCCATACTAGACACATTTATTTTCATTTTGTTTGGATTTTTTTTTATTTTTTTTTTCAAACATCTCTTGAAATTAACTGCTTCGTTACACGTGCTCTTGAATAACATGATCACATACAGTGTCATTTAAAAAGGAAAAGAAAAGGAAAGGCCTTCACTACTAAGGACTCCGCAAAATATACAATAATGCTCTTATGCTGCTCTGGCTGGAAAAAGAAGACTTGGTGCAGAAATTTAGAACACTTTCAACATGATGGCAGCCAATAGTCCGCTTAATGCCCTAATTCAGTAAGAAGATTTAGGATGTTATTGTTTGAAAATACTTTTGAGTTCTTGTGTTTGAATACTCTAAATTATTTTCTTCCTTGATAACTTGGGGGCCACACGTTCAATTTTTGACTTTCAATTCCAGTCAATTTTCAACACATTCACACTTTTTTCTCTAACACAATCAAACTTCTTAAATTGAAAACTAGATTGATTAATTTTCAATTTGAACGGCTGGTCACAGCACACATTGATTGAAGCTATAAATTTGAGTTGTTTCTTCATCGGTGGCATTTAAGAAACGAAATTGATTATCAATTTGTATCACAGCTATCAATTTTAAGGAATTTTGACACACAATATGTGTAATGAAATTGAAAGCCATTTATTGAACGTGTGGCTGCAACGTAATGTAAATAAAAATATTATTGTCATGTTTTTAAAATATAAAAATGAAATGAATGTCTTATATGTATAATAGTTTGAAAAATATATGAAAAAAAAATGTGTTGGATATAATGTTTGGAACAAAATCATAAAGCAAATACACGAACCTTCTAGCATAGACAATAAATAATAATTGTTTTAAAGAATCACAACGGCGGCTGTTTTCCGTCCATAGACAAGATGGCACAATCGTCGAACAGAATTAGGGCATCAAAACATTTGCTCCTCTACAGACTTTTTTAAGGTTTACAATAAACTTTACAAAATTTATTTAGATATACCCTTAAGATCGTTAAAGGCCCATTTTGAACTCCTTTTTCCGTTCAATAACTGTCCCGCTGGCATTGTACACACTTATTTAGTCCCAAATCACACTGTGCAAGTCTTATTGCTAAGCTGATTAGTTTCAGGGAGAGAGAGAGACGAGGGGAACAGCAATGTTTCTTTTCCCCCCGTCTCTCTCTCTCCTAATAAACTAATCAGTTTAGCAATAAGACTTGCATGGTGTAAATAGGGACTTGGCAGCGTATGTGTGTGTAAATGGATGAAGTAAAGAGATTTGTTTTATAAAAGCGATGACAACGACTTGATTGCTGTTTGTTAGTAGTTAGTTATAGTTTAAGTTATTATTGTTGTTGTTGCTGCTGTTGCTATTGCTGCAGCCAGCTCCCGTAGTAATTTGTTATTTGTAAAACTTTGTGCATGTGTGTGTGAGTGAGTGCACGCTGAAGTAAAAGTATGTGTGCTTGTGTAAGTAAAACGAATTTTAAACTTTAAATAACTCAGTCGTGCATCCATTGGTTACTTTTCTAATTCCATTATTTACGTTTATTGTTGCCATTTTTGTTTTACTTTGTTTGCGTCTAGTATCCTCTCCCTATTGTTCCCTAATAAAAACCAGTGACACACAAATAAATGAAACACCCACAGAATGAAATATCTCAGACTTACGCACGCATACAGATGCCAAAACAAAAAATTTACAACGACTTTTAGTTTAAAAAGGGGAAGGAAGACTATAAAAATTTTAGGATAAAAGGTTGCTTTCAAACGAAGTCAATAAAAGGTTGTCAATGCAAGAAGTTCGCTTTTTTGACACCTATTCAGTGAATTCAAAGTCATTTTCATGATGTTGAGGAAAGCACATTTTTGTAGTGTTCTTCTTAATAGGTGCAAAGAAACTATTTTTTCATTACTTTTACAGAGCTAGAGAAAACTAAGAAGAAATCATTTTTTATATTTTTTTTTTTTTGTAAATAAAGATATACATAATACTTCATTTAAAAAAATTGTTATTTGACATAACGCCATAAGTTTATTTTAATTAAAATTTCTGTGCTGGTGGTTCAGCATGTCTATATTCATTTCATTGGTGCTTTGCCAAATCATTAGTAGACTTCAACCACATATTTTGAATAGTCACAAACTTCTTATCTTATAAACAGACTTTCAAAAACTACAAGGAGTGAAAACGCTCCAACATCGTTTCACTTTCTTATAGTTCTTGAACGATTTGATTTTTAAAAGGATCAAATTTCAGATCTTTTTTTTAAATTTCATGAATAATCGCTCTTGGAAGTCCCAGTGAAGCTGCTCTTTTTCGTATTGAAAGTCACGGATTTTTACGTAAACTGGGAGTCGTGAAGATCGACTGCGTCCTGGACGTGGGATATTCATAGCCGAAGCAGTTGCGCATAATCTCTCCACCCACGAACGAATTAAATTTACACTCGGTCCGTCACGTATTCGCCGAATACCGAACTTTTAAGAAAATTGTCGACGAGCAATTACGTAAGAATCATTACTCTTAAAAAAATGTCTCCACAACGAACGCGCAATGCTTACTCGACTATTGCGACATCGTGACAAACAAATTTCAACGGCACCCTCCTTCCGCACCGTTTATTGCTTTTTAAAATAATCGTATTTAAAAATATAAATTTGATAATGAAATGTATTTGATAATTCACAATAAATTTTTTTTTTGAAAATCACAAAAAAAAACCAAGCGTAGTAGGCTTTGGAGCTTTAACATAACCCAGCAAATAGTCCATGTTCAATATGAAACTATTTTATTATAGCTTTGCTATTTATTGGGCGATACAGGAGTTAGGAAATGATTTTCGTGACAATAATAATCGACATTATTAAAGTTATAAATAGATTTTTGTTTTGATTTCTTTGTACTGAAAAGCAGAGTACGAAAATAAACGAAACAAGTTGTTTGATTTTGTTTTGATTTGATTGTTAAATTTGTTTTTGCTTTCTTTTTGTACATGAGCATAAATCAGATAACACAGCTGATCCTCTGTAAGCCGGTTAACAGCCGCCACCGGTCACAAACAATACATTAATTTAATCGTACGCCGCTAGAAAAGAAAATAATGGGAAATAAAAGGAAACGTCTTGAAAAATTAGTAGAAAATTTGACATCATCATATAATATAGTTTTATTGAATTGTTATTTCACACATGAAATTTGTTTTATATAATTACACACCAAAGCTATGACAGGGAATCCTACGACAGTTCTCTTCTCAACTAGTTTTTGAAAGTCTGTGCATATGAGAGGGAGAGGTTTCTGACTAGTCAAAATATGTGTTTGAAGTCTATTGATGATTTGGCAAAGCACCAATGAAATATATATATATATATATATATGTCAAATGAGGTGCATTAGTTTTTTTTAAGCTTTGTTTAATACCAATTTTATTGATTATTTTACTTAGCCAATGATTCTGCTACACAACGAAGGAGGCCGGTGTGATATTATATTAGGATTAGTATCTGCTGAAGTGGATATAGTTCAGTGACCAGTGATTATGCCTTTATCACTTGAACTTTCCTACAATAACTGAAATAAAATGAAAAAATAAGATGAATCAAAACAATTCACACATTCCATTTGCAATAATGCTAAGTATATAAAGCAGAAATCTGCATCTACTGACACCACACACAGTGGACCAAACACAAAAGAACGCTGATGCTGAAGGTTTAGTGGCCTTCAACTATGTGTTGTTAGTCAGAATATTTACAACAGACTTTGGTGTTATTTGTTCACTAATAATTATCACATGTAACTTGGCTTAAAAAGCAATATGAACCTTAACCCGTTCAAATCACAAATATACAAAATGGCACTAATTCACATCAAAAAAATGTATTGTGTTGTTATTTCATGAAATTTTTCACTAAATCGCATATTTGCGGCTATATGTCGTCGATGACTCCATGAATTTCATCTCTAAAGACTTGACTCGATTGTGAAAGATTTTCGTAGACCTCATCTTTCACGTAGCCCGAAAGCAAGACTACAAAGACGTTAAGTTACCAGTACCTCGTTTCTGTAAGTAATGTGAGAACTTTGCGAGTCGATAAAATTGTTATCATCCTGTGAAACACAGGGTGAGTAAGAAAAAAACTGTATTTGTTTATATTTTTTGTAAGTTTGTACAAGTTGTTATGTGAGTAACCCTGTGTAAAATAGGACAACAAACATAATTATTTAATTTATCTCGATGCGAGAACTTCTCACAAGTTACAGAAACGAGGTACAGATCTCGGTAAGCAATTGTGATAGTCTCTTCTTACTTGACCGCAAAATTTATACAATTTCGGTAGTGGAAGCATGTCAATACTGAGTGTATCAGAGTAAATTGGAGTTTTAGAAGTGCAAAAGACCATAACAACGGAATTATTTTCTCCATGATATCAATTGGATTCGCTACCAACTACTTGAAGATATTACTAATTTACTGTCGGGCATGCTTCCTCCATCATTCTCAGGCACATACATTTATGATACACACTCCACTATAAACCACTTCTAAAATTGTATCCATTTACACATCGTATGAATTTATTTCTTTTCCTTTTCATTTTCGTATTGTCCTGTAATATTTGTTGTTTCTATTGCTGTTTATATTTAAAACTTTTAAAGAGTTTGTCGACATTGTCGATGTAGTTGTTAGCTCTGCTGTTGCTTTGTTCTTCGCCATGTAGCAGGGATGGAAAGTTAAATAGTATCAAATTTTTATCAAGAATTACTTATTTAAAATTTTAAGTGTAAAGCACTCCATACACGATTCAATTAAATTTTCAATTGAGTCAGTTGTTGTGCGGCTCTTTCAATTGATTAGCTTGGCAGTTGTGGATTTGCTTGAAGAAAATCAAAAGATTTTGATTTTTAATGTGGACTAGTAAATCTTTCAATTCGATGGTATGGTGAGTGTTCGATTCTCTTGATTAGATGTCAAAATTTATATTCATAGCTTTATTTTGTAAATAGATATTTAACAAATTTTTCGCTTCAGGTGACAGATATTGAATAGAGGGCTGCCTAAACAGTCTTGAAATGTAAATACGTCTTGTTTTTTAAATGTATTGTCGTATCATGTATTATACTAAACCAATAATAAATGAGGTCGTTTAATGAGCGATAATGGATGTATTGATGTCCGAGTATATGAGTGTTTACAAGCGATGTCGCGAAGACTTCTTGTTCGTAACAAACAATCAAAGGAAGTAGTGTTGATGCGTGTATGCTTGTTATTTTGCATATTGTGCGTTTGACTGTATATGAACTATATAGATGGTAAGCTCTTATGTGTTTAAGGGTACACCCAGAGAAAAAAAAACAGCATAAAATCTATAAAAACCATATTAAATTAATAAGAAACATTAACGAAAGTCTAGTCATGTTGAAATTTTTTATTTCAATATGGAAAAATATTAATTTACAGTATTAATTTATTAATTTTTTTATTTTTAAGTATCTCAACGTAAATTTTCTATAATATTGAAAATTACTGAATTAATGTGACGCGTTTTTATTTTTAAGTTGCAACTTTTCCCTGAGTGTAGGTTTTTAAAGCAAGCGCACACAACTAATGTGCGTTTGTATCTGTGCAAAAAAAATAAAATATCGTATTTGTATATGTGCCCATGCGTATGAAGAAGAAAGCATCACAAATTTTTCGGTCACGAAGTATTTTCTTCTTCACTCCTATAACTGCAATAAATGAAAGAAATTTCTTGCAAAACAATGTTTTTAGCGTTTGTTTTAGAAGATTTCGATGTAGTAAAGAATTTGAATAATCCCTCATGTCTTAAGAGTTCTTGTAAAAGGTCTTGCCCACGGGTCTAATATGTGACAGTTGACAGCATTGCCAGAGTAAAGGGGCAAGACATATTTTGAGAGTGTCATTACAATGGCAAACAAATACCAATAAAAACAGTTCAATAATTAAATAAAAGCACAGGGTAATGCAACGCATGCCCTTGGCATGTGGAATTTGTAGCACTAAATAAATTGGCCCCAGTAAAATTACTTTGCTAAAATCATATTTCTCATGACGTTGACAACCAAAATTAGCGCGACATTACTTTTAAAAATCGAATATTGGCCATGCAAGTGTCAGCTTACACATCTCTGCTGTGTGGCCTTTTCAGTCACGAAGACCGTGTGTGTGTGTGTGTGTATGTATATCCTCATGTGTATATGTATGCATTCAAGAACCGATCCAAGTGAATATTATAGCCTGTGGCGAAATAAGAATGAATTGCTCGCAAATACGTGTAGATTTCTTGTTGCTGATTGGCATTTGTAATTAGTCGAAAAGTAAATAAATAAATAAAGAAACTTGATTTTCGTCTAATTTCTATTTTTCTACATCTAACGACAGCAAGCATCCTATAACATGATTAATGAAGAAAAGAGTTTTCATCTTTCGAAAATATTTCTGCCACAAATCTGGCAGATGAAAGCGCTGCTCCAGCAATGAACCTTATGGACAACAAAAGCAGAGTCATATATAGCTGAAAGCAATAGCAAAATGTTTATTTAAGAAATTTAAACAAAACTTGAGCACAACAATTTTAAAAATGTTTTAAAACTTTAATTGCCTTAAAAAACTCAAAAAAAAAATTAAGGAGTAGAATACTTGATTTAAAGCGGTGGGATGTAAACACTTATTTATGCCAAACACATGTTCAAATTTCTCAACAATAATATTTACAAGATGAAAAGATAATTCGCTTACATACACACAATGATTTACTCCCACCGTGCTCCACACAAACAACAAAGTGTGTGTGTGGAATGTGAGCGCCTTCTTTGTATGTTTTTGGTTTATAAGCAAGCTTACATTTGTTTGTGCTTGCATTAGTTTGTTAGTTAATTTGTATTTGTTTATGGCTTTTGGTGGTATTAGTCATGCCAATAAATTACAATCAGTGCAACGGCAATATTAGTGGCCTCTAAATTTTGTACGAGTACATGCATATACACACATAATTCAAATTTTGACCATTGTTTGCTTTAAGCCTCCCAATATACTCGTAATAGCGTTGGCTGTGGTTCGAATTGGAAATGAATACAAAAACAAGCATTTTACACGAATAACTACATACATACTCGTATGTATATGATTGCAAGTTGGTGAGTACGGAAGGCAGAAGTTGAATCAAGGTCTAATTATCAGCACGTTTAATATTCATGTATATAATAATTTTTGCCTGAATTATTTCTGGGTGATTTAACAAGTACATAAGTGATAATTAGCACATTAAACTTTTAGATTTTTATTTATTTTTTTTATTGTAATGTATGCCTTTTATTGAAGTCATTTTAACCCATTAAAGTGCTTAGAAGAATACAACTATATTTCAGTTTGATAAACTCATCACTCATCACCATCAGCCATTGTACAGGGTGGGCAAAAAGAAACCAAGGGGTGTAAGAGTTTAATAACTTTTTTGTTTATTAACTTTTTTTTATTTTTTCTTTCAGATTATATAATATACAAAATGGAAATTTTTTTACACTAAGTATGAAAAATGATGTCTCTTAAATGACCACCGTTTTCAGCTTCGCACTGATGGGCTCTTTTTTGAGCATTTTCCATAACATCTTTCAAAACTTGTGGCTGTAGCGTTCGAATTTCTGCAACAATGTTTGCCTTGAGTTCAAGGATTGTCTCTGGCTTGTTCACATACACTCGCTCCTTCAAAAAACGCCAAAGAAAATAGTCGGGTGCTGTCAAATCTGGCGATCGCGCTGGCCAAATAATTTCCGAATTTCGAGAAATTATTCGCTCTCCAAAAATTTGACTTAAAAGTGCTATTGTGTCTCGGGCAGTATGGGCAGTGGCTCTGTCCTGCTGAAACCACATACCAGGTCTGTTTTCAAGAGCAGGACGTTAAAAATTTTCTATCATAAACCGATACCGCTCTCCATTTACGATTACAGCACTTCCATCTTCATTCTCGAAGAAGTAGGGCCCAATGACATTTTCAGATGTGATCCCACACCATACTGTACACCTGATGGGGTGCAATTGGCGTTGATGAATGGCTCTTGGATTTTGAGAACCCCAGAACCTACAGTTCTGCTTATTAACAAAGCCATTCAAATGACGTTAAAATGTCGACGATATGCTCTTTGCGTTAAAATAATTGATCTCTGGTTTAAATAATAAAATTCTATTGTTCTGGTTCTCTGTTCAGTTGTGAACCTCTCCGTTATAAATTCTCCAAGTGTTGTCTATATAATCTGAAAGAAAAAATATGAAAAAATTAATAAACAAAAAAGTTATTAAACTTTTACACCCCTTGGTTTCTTTTGGCCCACCCTGTACCTTCGATATAATGGTACATTACAACAATTGCTTTGAACAACTGTGAATCGCTTTCACGGTTTTGCGAAAGCAACTCACATTCTTAATTTTACATACAAAGTTTACGTAAATTTTAAAAGAATTTTTTAGTACGCTCTACATGACAATAAACATCCTCAAAGGTGTCGTAGAGTGCGTACCATAGAGAATGTTTTTTTAGTCCTTAAATTCTTTTGTGGACAGAAAGTTCAGCCTAGAAACCAAAAACAACACTTTTCAATAAAAGTGAAACAAATCATATGCAAAAAAAAATTACTCAAAGTAAAAACGTCACCAAAAAGCTAAAAATAATCATCAAAATCGAAAAAAATCGCTAAAATAAAAAAAAACGCCAAAAAGAAAAAAAAGCGCCAAAACAAACAAAATATCGCTAAAACAAAAAAAAAATTAAAACCGAAAAAAAATCGGCAAAACGAAAACAAGTGGTAAAACTAAAAAACGCCACAAAAATGTTTTTTAAATTTCTACATCAGGTAAGATATACGATGATGTAAACTAAAGTTCGTATAGTATTATATACAAAGTACCTGTACGGAATGCTTCATGTACGAGTCAAAGTCGCACTTCACTCATAAGAAATTTTTCCCATTTTATGGACATAATTAATTACAGCCCAACGGTAGGGCCGATGGAAATGATTTTCTTGGAATCAAACTTCGGCAGCCTCCCTTTCTACATACTTAAAAATTGTAACACCAAATTTCAGGAAAAAAAAACTTTTTATCACTCACGCCTACGTTCTCTCACACGTTAAAGCTTTTGACCAATTTTGTCGCTATTTTAATTTTTTTTAGTTTTCATAAACTATAAATTTGTATTATGAAAACTTTTAGTATTATTATATATTACAGCAAAAAATAATATTTTTTCACTCACGCTCACGCATTCTCACGCGTGACAGCTATTGACTAATATCAATTATACACTAATCTTTGACATTACTTGAATTTTTTTTTTAATTTTCAACATTTATAAACTTTTATTAATTAAACCTCAGTCACTTAATAAAGTGACTGTAATTCAAAATTGTCGAAAAAAAATTAAACGAGTGGTCTTTGTTATTTTTTTATATTAAAGCAAAACAAATTACTTTTTCACTCACGCTCACGTAATTTCTCACGTGAAATTTTTTTTACTAATATTAATCTTTTTTTCAATTTTCAAAATTTATAAATTTTTATTATGAAAACCTTTAATAGTCGCAATCAATCAATTGCTAAAGTGACAATAATTCGAAATTGTCGAAAAAAGTTTATAAGAATTGTTTTCTTAATTTTTTTATTTTAAAGTGAAAAAATTATTTTTTCAGTCAGGCTTACGCACTCTCACGCGTAAAATTTTTTGACTAATATTAATTATATACTCACTTTGGACATTATTTGAATTTTTTTTTAAAGTTCAAAATTTATAATTTTTTTTATGAAAACCTTTAATACACGCAAGCAATCACTTGATTAAGTGAAAGTGGATCAAAATTTTTTAAAATTTTTTATAAAAGTTGGTTTCTTTATTATTTTTTTTCTATGAAAAAAATATTTTTGTACTCACGCTCACGCTCTCTCATATATGAAAATTTTTACTAATATTAATTATGCACTCATCTTTGACATTTTTTGATTTTTTTTTTAACTTTCAAAATTCATAAATTTTTATTATGAAAACTTAAGGGCAATCAATCAATTCATAAAGTGACAGTAAATCAAAATTGTCGAAAACAATTTTATAAGAGTTGCTATCATCACTATCTTTTTTTACATGAAAGCAAAAAAAAAATTTTTTTCATAACATTTTTTAAAACTCTTTTTTAGACCCTTTTATTTGCTTAAGGCATGCATTAAATTGACTTTTCTCGTACAGTAAATATTTGGTTCAGTTATTTGGAAAAATTGGTTATTTTTAAAAAAAATTCTTATATTTCGAGTTAAGAAAATTATGGTTTTATAAGACTTTATATGTAGTTCTTAAGGTCACTTCAATAATTTCGATTTAATAGGAATAACAAAATACTCACTTTCGACATCATCTTGAGCTCCACTGTATTTAATGCATACAGTCCCTGCTTGTTTACTCATTTACAAACCGATGGAGAAACATGTCATACCGTAAAGTAACGTGGCAGGAAATTTTTAACGGAGACGTACAGTGGGGATTTTTGCCAAATAAATGGTAATAAGTCTGAAATTTCTAAACTACTGCTTGAATTCTAAAATTTCGAAAATCTTTAGAAGAGGAATTAAACTTTATATACACTTGTCTTGGCAGCATTGTGGCTTAGGCAGGAAAGAAGTTACGGTGGGCCAAAGTTTACCACTTGGAGCTCAAAAAAAATTCTGAGGATTGTAACTTTTTTAAAAATTATACGATTTTTATTGTATAAAGCATATTGAGCTAAACTAAAAATTCGCTATTAGTTGATTTTTCAATATCAAGTTTTTTTAGTTTTGGCCCAAAAAAGGGGAAAATTTCCTACAGTGCGCCCTTGAACGAAATCGATATCATGTAAACAATTACGAACAGGCAACAAAAATCTTCTATTGTTATAAATAAAATGTTTATTATTTTAATGGTTTTCACACAATTTTAAAATCATTGATTAATCTTTTAACATTTTTTTTTTCATTGTGCAGACAGTAAACAATTTTATCATTTATACCAGCTGTTAGTTTTTCGCCATTATTTTGATTTATACGATTTACTGACCAATTCGACGTGTTGTGTAAAATTCTTCGCTCATCCGTGAGCGTTTTACAATACCGGCAATAATTTTTTTAATGTGTAAACATCTATACCCTAGGGGGTAAAAATCTTTTTCACAATACAATCACAAATTTAGAGTAAGATCACATCGGTGTGAGCTATGTATGATTGTATTAGTGTAATCATACGAACAAGAAGTACATACAAAGAAACTTAACAGCTGCATAGAAATAACTGATCCAAATTTTAAAGCATACTTTCAGGAGTTAATTTTAATAGAAATTGCTTGTGAAATGTAATAGTGTTGCCAGTGGGGATAATTTTGTTAAAAAGTTGAAAAATATAAAATAAATAAAATATATATAAACTTTTAAATAAAAGCGCGTTTTAAATATCAAATACTTGCTTAAAAGATATATATCAGTCTTTATAAAGACTGCCTAACACTGAAGCTGGTGCACGACAATTGGGTATCAATCTCCATCTCATGGCAATTATTATGGGTGGAGATTTTAATACAAATTTTGCAAACCCACAGTCGCAAGCTTTATCAAAATTTTTATTTGACGTTTTCCACTTGCATATGAGCAATTCTCCACAAATCCCCATAACTAAAAATTCCACTACTATAGATGCAGTTTTCCATTAATTTTTAAATACAGTAGAGTCAAACATTTATATATATATATCTTATTTTATTTACCATAGGCCAATATTAATTATTTGTACTTAAGGCATTTACCATAGATGGGCACTTTGCAGTACTATTAAAATTTCAGTAAAAATAATTTTAAACCAGTAAATTTTTACTGATTACTAAAATTTTTTCTGCAATTTTTATAAAGTGCCTAAATGATTTATTATATGATGAGGTGCATTGAATTTTCAGTAATCAGTAATCTTTGCATTCATAATGAAGTTCTACCAAGTGGCTAGATTTTTTTCATACAAAAACTTCAAAATTTGAATGAAAAAAGCTTTGCCACTTGCTACAATTTTATGAATACGGCCCTACGATTTTATTGGTAATGCAAATTAAATTTCATTAGCAGTAAAAAAATCAGTAAACTTACTGCTTACTGCAATTTTTAATGCATTACAAATACATGTACTGCTGTGTGCCCATTTACTAGCTAAATAAGTTAAATAAAACAAACAAAAACCAGCAAATTCCTATGTATTTACAATATTGAAAATTTTGATACTTTTAATTGATTAATTTAAAAAGATATACCAAAAGTATAAGTACTTCCAACTTTAAAAAAAATTTCATTACTAGACGTTTACACATCTCCCCTGTGATCGGACTCACATTGCTTTTTTTATATGTTTTTTGTTATTAATTTTCCACAAATGGCCAGCTCCTTCTACAGGTTAACATGACAACAACATTTATCAGTTAAGAAAAGTTCATAAGATGATTTATTAATAGAAAATAATTTTATTGCAGCAAAAAAAAATTAAGGATACACAGAAAAAATTATTCCCATAAAATTTTAAAACAAACGTGTGTTTTGAAATATAATTTAGTTTCAGTAAATATTTTTTACTGCTCCAGTAAATTATTTGTTCCAATTTTATTTTTTGTAAAAAAAAAACTGTACAGAATGAAAATAAGCTGTATAAAGTAAAATTTGTAAAAGAAAATTTTAGATTTATTTTTTTTTTATTTAAATTTGTTATTTTCAGTTAAATTTATTTTTATGTACTGTAAAAAAAATTTGTCTGATTTTTTATTAATGTTTTCAGTTAAATTTATTTTTATATACTGTAAAAAAAAAATTTGTCTGATTTTTTTTAATTTTTTCTGCAAATTATTTTATAGATATAAAAAACATTTAATTTTTTTAAAGAATTTTGTTTGCGGTTTTCAAACTTATTATGTTTGTATATTGTGATTCTCAATATATTTTTAAGAGTCTTACTATAAACACACGGAGTTTGTTAGCTAAATTCTAAAATTTTTTGGGTTGAAGTCCACTGACTAGTTCCAAAAACGGAAACGAAATGCTTAATCATATAAACAAGCCAATTTTTGAAAGTAAAAAAAAATAGTTGAACCTTTCATTTGATTCAGTTATTTTTGTTCAGATAAAACTTTTACTAATTTTAAAAAACAAAAAATTTAAGAATTGTTATTGATTCAGTTAATTTATTTTCTGATAATACAAAAAATTTTAGTGAGTGTGTTTGTAAATTATAAAAAAAAAAAAAAATTTGCTGAATAATACAAAAACAAAAATCTGCAAAAATGTTTTACTGTTCCTATTAATAAATTTGACTGAAAATATTTTGAGTTTCAGTTAACTTTTTTCTTTAATGCCATAATAATTTAACTAAAAATAAAATTTTTTTCCAGTTAAATTTTTACAAAATTGTTATCAGAATCTACAAATTTTTTTGTAGGTCCGCATTCACACAAAAAATTTACTGATTCAATGAATTTGGTTACTGAAAACGAAATTTAGTTTTTTCTGTGTATCAAAAATCTATATTTCAAGTGTGCTTAAGTCAAACTCTGTAGGGAAATTTTGTTTCAACATATACAACATATATACACTACAAGGCCAAATAATTTTTTTAGAATACACTAGCAAATATTTATTTTAAGTATCTTAATCATAAAATAAAACATTCCAATGCTTTACTGTATACTTTCAAGACGAAAAACAAAGTATAACGAAAGTCAACTTGACTTCCGGCACAAACAGGATTTAATACAATATTATTTTTTTACAACTTAAATACAACGACCGCAATGTAATGTGTTCATGACAGGCCACAAAATAAAGCATACATTGAGGAAACCGTTGGTGGCCGACAATGTCATCACACATAACTGCACGCCATCAGTGAGTGTACATGGAATTTAATTTCAAGAACGATACTGCGACTCAGCCAAGAACTTTAAAACAAACAAGATGATATTAAACGAAATGAACGAGAGACAGACGATGCCAACGCAAACCACAAATTCAATGGAAAATGGTGTGTAAATCAGCAACATAATCATCAAAATCACCAACATTTAATAGTCAATGAAGCTGAAATGAAGCAACAGCTGTCGTTGTCGCATTATTCTAAATTGTTAAATGTTGTGGATTATAAAATTAAACGAAAGCCTCCGACTGTGAATGGCAATAATAACAATGGCAATCAGCAGAAATAGTTCAATGTCCAAAGGCAGGAATAACAAGAGCAGCAACAGCAACAATAGCAACAGCAGCAGCAACAACAATAGATTCGACTACAATATCACACTTAACAAACAAGACAATAACAATTATACAACACGTATTTGCAGCTAGAAAGGGAATCATGTGATTTGCGTGAGTCAAAGTGTGTGATTCCTTCAGCCTTCTAGCTTGAAAGTGAATCATGTGACTGGTGTGGGTGAATGTGTGTGATTCTTATATTTCTAATGATAATTACAGAACATGTACTTCCAGCAGGGAATTATGTGATTTGCGTGGGTGAAATTGAGTGATTTCATTACTTTTAATATTAACTACAGAGCATGTACTTCCAGCTATAAATGTATTCACGTGATTCTCGTGGGTCAAACTGTGTGATTTTTAATATCAAATAACAATTACATAGCCTGCTCTTCCAGCTGGAAAGTGAATCACATGACTGGTGTTAGTCCAAATGTGTGATTTTTTTACTTCTTATAATAATTATAAGACATGTACTTCCAGCAGAGAATCATGTGATTTGCGTGGGTGAAAGTGAGTGATTCCATTACTTCTAACATTAATTTAAGAACATGCACTTTTAGCAGGGAAGCGAATTATATGCTTTGCGTGATTCAAAGTGAGTGATTCCATTACTTCTAATATTAACCACAGAACATGTACTTCCAGCTTTACATGGAGTCACGTGATTCTCTTGAGTCAAAGTGTGTATGGGAGTTTGTATCAATCTGGAATGCCTTAATTTGCCAGAGACTCGACTTTTAGTTGAAAAATCATTTTGATATATGAGGCCCATTTTTATCTCGGAATATATGTTTATGTTTAGTTTAACCATATATTGGATCCTGCTTTAGTGAACTGGTGATTAATTATTTCTTATGAACGAAATTAAAATGAAGTTATTGATGTGGACGACGTTTATTATAAACAAAATGGAACTGTATGATGTTACAAGCAACTTTACTATCCCTGTTTTTCGTGAAAAGTTTACTGACCGTATGATTTTTCGAGAGGCGATCAGAATTGGCCATAGAAATTTTGGTGATTTAACATATCGTGCCATAACCGCCAAAAAAAGCTTAAGCGACATAATTTTAGAACTTTATTATATGACCAAAATTGATTATTTGTGATCGTAAATAATACATTTTCGTAAAAAAGATGTTCAAAAAATGTGTCGGTTAAGTTTCGATATTGAGACTTTTTTTTCTTGGAGGCTATGAGAAAGGTTAGATCTGCTATAATAGCCCACAATTGTTTCAAAATCTAAAAGGTGGACTTCATAAAATTGTTGAGGACAGATAGACGCAAATGAGAGAACTGGTGATGAACAAATTCGTGAAAAGGACATGGTCTTGCAAGCGTAGCTGTATCGGTCAGTTAGCTGCAGTTATTGGCTATAATAAATGGTAAATTATTTTCTTTAAAATTCAATAAAAAAAATAAATGGCTTAGCTTAAAAATATTTACTGATTTTTTACTTATCCAAATGAAACTTCTTATTAAAAGACCCTTTAGTAATAAATGTGTGATGACCTCATGCACGCAAAGAAAAAATATGGTTGTAGAATGGTTGAGAAAACCACATTATGTTCTCTGAAACAAATGCGTGGTAGTCGAAAAATAGTTATTGTTATTTTAAACATTTATTTCGTTACGACAAACAGAGTAATGTTTGAATTTAATAATGACATTATCATATTCATATAAAAGTGTGATATGGTTAGAGTTTAACAATATAGTTTTGTTAAAAATTTATGAGTACAACATAATTTGTATTGTTATTTAAAAATAATATAATGTAAATAACAATATAATGTTTTCCAAAACCATACTATGTTAAGTTTAAAAAAAAAAATATCATTTTCAGAAACATCTGTCAGTTCAGTATTTCGTTTGTAAGCTATCGGTATTGCACGGGTAAATAAATAAATAAATAAATAAAGTATAAACAAAAGGGTAGATCAATAAAAATATATAAACATTTGTGTATCTTTTTATACAGACATGTCAGTATGTCGTGTAAGTATACATTTCTATATATACAATTTATTTCAACAATATTAATTTATTTTTATTTCGAATTTAAAGCACAGCTGTTTCTACAATAAATATATGATTAAAAAACAAAATAGTATTATTATATTAAATAATACTGTGGTCGTATTTAACAATATTAATATAATATTAGAACATGGTATGGTGAGTCTCAATTATATTTTAGTCACATCTAACAATAGTGTTATCATATTTACAATACTAACATTATAATATAATTAACTCAGATAATAATATAATTAACTCAGATAATATTATAATTATTCAGATAATAATATTGTTAAAGTTTTTTTCTATTAACAAAAATATGATTTGACTGCAACCATATAATTCAATCATAGTATGTTGCTGTTTGATTATGGTTACCTCAACCATATTTTTTCTTTGCGTGTGCTTGTAGAGTTCTAAATATTTAATCGAAAAACAAAAATACTTTGAATAAGTTTTAATATTACGGAGAAGTTAATATATCAAAAATAGAGTAAATTTACCAATTTAGTGATATAAAAATCAATAAATTTGTAGTGCGATCTCTATACAAATTTACTGGGCAAGTTGCCACTTTATTATATGAAAATTACATCAAAGAACATGAAAAAATTTAAGTTTCAAAATTTACACTTAACATTTTGTAAGCGTGACTACTTTAGCTTTGTACTTGCATAAGCATGCATGAATATGAGTCAAAAAATGGCAAGTACATGCATGCATGAACATGAGCGAACATTTCTTATAGCCGTGATTGCAAAATACTCACCATGCAATCTCTGTGTCCTACACAGTCAAAGCCAAAATCACACAATATTGAAGTAATTGTAAGTTAAAATGGTTTATCAGCATTTCTGCAGCACTAACAACAAAACAACAGCCATAACAATGACTAGTGAAACCAATCACACTAATGACAATACTAACAACTCCTTCTACAGTTATAGAAACATCATTTTTTATACTCACAACGTCATCGCAATCATTTCTGTTTTCATGTCCAACAACCTTAACGAACTAAAAGTCCTTTCAAAATAATCTTTAGACTTTTTAATATAAGACTGTATAAAATAAAAAAAATAATACTTTAAACTTTTTCTTTAAATTTGCATAAAAATACAAATTAATTTTAAATCTTAAAATTCTTATAGATTAAGAATTTCAGGAAAAAAAATTTCATTTGCACCTGCACACGTCAAACTAGCGAAAATGTTTTTTTAAGCACTTGTTAAAAGGATTTGCCAGGAGTAGTGCACCATCCAGGTCGAATTTTTTTATTTTAAGAATTATTTTTACATAAATTTCCCAATATATTTCAAGCTTTCCCCTTAAGCTAAAACCTTAGTGATACATATAGTGTTTTTGTAATTGTCAAACTCAAAATATATTTTGCTCTTACAGCCCAATACGTGATTCGTGTGATTCATATCAATAAGCTGTTCACACTAACAAATCTAAAGTTCTTAAATTACTTTAAAGAATTTACTTACTTTATATACTTTATTTAATACTTCAAGTTAATTTACCAAAGTTTAAGAGTAAGAGTATTAAAAATTTTTCGCTTTTATTATGTCCACAAAATTTATCTATTACATAAAATAGCTGATAATATGCTACACAAACTGTTTAAAATAGATATAAATAAAACAGAGAATATTTACTTTGGATAATGTTTAGTCAATGCTTTTTTAGCCTTGTCTTAAAAGGAACAAGGGCCAGTTAATTTGAAACAATCGGCCATATATCATCGATAATACACTGACTGAGTAATCATGTGTTCGAAATTCTATGAAAGCTGCAAACAAGACCAACAACACAACAAGCCAAAAAGTTCAACAAAGAGCCATAAATCAACAACAAGTTGGAAAAGATACAGGCAATACTAACACACACACACACACACACACACACACACAAATACACTTAGATGAAAAAAAACAGCAACACAAACATAAATATTCTATTGGTAACGACACAACAAAAAAGAAAAGCTAAAACAAGCACCAACAATATATCTTAAGCTTTGGTTAACAACATTAGATAGCACAACAGCCATTAGAACAAATGGTAGAAAAACTTTAACAAGAATTTTAATACAATGAAATCATCAAGTTTTTTTTTTCTTTCAATTTCGAAACATTCGTAACCAAACAACGCAAACAACATAGAACAAATGCTGTAAATGAACCGCAAAATCGTCAAGATCGACAACAGCAGCAGCAGATTTTGACACCCAATCAAGCAAACATACATAAAACAATCAATATACCAAGCACAACAACAGCATTACTAGCAATTACAAAACACAAGAACAACAAAAACCAAAAAAAACAAAACAAAAAACCAGCAGGCAAATGGAAATAGAGCAACAGCTGCTATCATTGCAACTTTTCAAATTGCAAATTAAATGATGGAATCGAACGACAAGCTGTAAACACAACAACAACACAGCAGTAGCAATCAGCAATAATACAAAGCTAACAATATTCACACCAACAAAATCAACGCACCAACTCAGAGCACCAGCCATCAAACTATCAGCAACAAGACAATAAAGACTTATTGAACTAATTGTAAATGGAAATAGTTTGTCAACATTTCCATCATCAACATCATCATCAGCGACAACAATCAGATAACATGCACAGACACAAGCTTACAAGCATCACCAACAACAGCAACACCCACCCATACATTAGTTAATAATTGCGATAGTCAGGAAACGGATGTATGTGTCGTATTAGCAGGAACATCCGCTGAAACCAGTTATTCATGCTCTCCTACCTGAAGAGTTGCCAGCTTAGACTTTTAACTATTAAATATGACACGAATTCTTGCGTAATGGTATGGTTTAGTTTTTGTAAGAGGCTGTTTGTAGAACAAGATGAGTAAACAATTGAACGATGACACAAGGATTTGACTCTGTATATGTAATTCGTAGCATTTTTTTTTGTAATTACGTTATTTATCAGACACATTAATCTAATGTACAATCGTAGTATTGGCTACCTTCATTTTAATGCTTTTATTTTATAAAAAAAAAGTGTCTTTAATGCTTAGATGCATTTCATGACTGCTGAGGCAACTCATCGGTAGACTTTAATCACAATTCAAAGAAGTTTACAAAATCTTAATATAAATAGACAAATTCCCTAATTTCTTGAGAATTACAAGACTACAACCATAGTTTACTAAGAAACCCTTTCAAAAAAAAAAAGAATATTATATTTGACTGTGCCGAATCTTGAAATACAATATGTGCGTGTGTTGTGTTATTTATTTAAAGATTGCTCTTACTGTTTTGGCCGCACAGTTTAGGAAAAGGTGTCACAGTTCGACGTTTTACATGCAGGGATGGAAAACTGGATACGTTCTGCATATGATATTCAAGGATCGTGTTATTATTTGATTGTCTTAAAGTAATTTTAGTAATGTGCCTAACTTCCAACTAAGCTAATTTATTGTAAATTTGTTTAATATATGTGATCTTCCCCGAGAAAAGGGACTTTGTGTGTGAAAATGAAGTTTTGAGAAAAACTCATTTCATCTTATTCTACACCCTTTTAGGTACCAGAGTCCACTCTTAAGTCCAAACCCGTTTTTTGACACACTAGGTTCCTTTTCTCGGGGAAGGTCACATATAATAGAATTTAATATGATATTGAACCGTTTAATGACTCAATGCAAACATCCTATTGCCATTATTGCACATTAACTTATACGGTATTGACTTCAAACAAAAGAACTTTTACGTGGCACTTTTATTATTCATGTACATAAAGTAAGCCGAGGATTAAAAACAGATGGACTCAAAAGTAAGCGTAAAAAGTGTTTCTTTCCGTAAAAAATTTTATCACTTTTATTATATAGGGTGTTTTTTTAGAGCTATAGAACTTCGAATTGAAATAAAACACAAGAAAATCGTTTAAATGTCCATTAATTTGGCTTTATTGGAAGGATAATTTTATGCCATTAATGATTTTTGGCATGTGGCCTCCGCGGATGGCTCGAATAAAGCCAATTCTACAGGTCCAATTTTCAACCACTTTTTCGAGCATATGGGGCCGTATGTTGGCAATAACGCCACGAATGTTGGCTTCCAAGTCCCCTAACGTTTCTGGTTTGTTGGCGTAGACGAGCGACTTCACATATCCCCAAAGAAAATAATCCAATGGTGTCAAATCACACGATCTTGGTGGCCAATTGACAGGTCCATTCCGCGAAATTATGCGCTCATCGAATGTTTCCTTCAATAAATCGATTGTGACGTGCGCTGTGTGGCATGTAGCGCCGTCTTGTTGGAACCACAACTCATTCACATTCATGCCATCCAATTCGGGAACAAAATAGTCGGTTAGTCGGCTCCAATTGCTGTGCACGGTGGCGAATCGATTCATTCGGGTCCTCTTCAACACTTTGCTCTACAGCGGCAATTGTTTCTTCGGTGCGCACTGTTCGACGTCTCTGCGGATGCGTATCATCACATAGAGTAAACGTAGTGCGAAAACGATCCATGGTTAACCGAATTAATTGCTCTGATGGACGATTATGTCGACCATAAAATGGACGGAGCTTGCGGTAAACTTCGCGAACTGAACCATTATTTTCGAAATAAATTTGCATGATTTGCAAGCGTTGTTCTTTTGTCAACCTGTTCTTGATGAAATGGGAAACCAAACTAAATATTAATCACTTGACAGCTGACAAAATGGTTGCCAGTTAAAAAAGTGATGCCAACTTAAAGTTCTATACCTCAATAAAAAACACCCTTTATATACAAATGTGTACTTTATAGAGACGCATATAAATATTGTGTAAATTTCACAAGGAATGACTCAGCCAGATGAGTCAACACTGGAATGATGACATAAAGGTTTGTGTATCAGATACATTTATCTAATTCCTAGTTATACAATTTGCCATCCTTGAATGTTCTTATTCTATTTTTTATTTTTTTTTTCATTAAAATTGGTAGCGTACTCCTTGATTGTGTCACATATGAATTGCAAAGCTATGCGAACACAATTGCCGGTGGCTGCCAATGGGTTAACGCTAAAAGACTTATGCATACCTTAAAAATAGCTGACACAACAGCAATGTAATAAAAGTAACAATTAAATATCATCATATGGAGCATGTAATTAAACGCGTGATGCATAAAAATGTGAAATAAAAATATAGAACTTGTTTTGCCAAAAAAAAAAATAAAAAAATAAGAATAAAATGTTTGCAATTACAATTTCCATTTCAAAATGCACAAGTTTTTACGTAAAAATACATAAATTACACATATGTACATTTCAGTAGGTAAGTCATTTAAAGGTCATATAGGTCAAAGCAATACAAAAGCACACACGCACACACACACATAGAATAAAAACACATAAATGAATATTAAAATTGAATTTTATTTTTGTTTTTTTGTTTTTAGCAGCAAATGGCAAATGGCACAAGCAACAGAAATAAAATATAATAAAACGTATAAACCTAGAATTTTATTACAACTTTGTTTGGCAAAAGTGTAGAGTAATAGAAAGGACATTAACTTTGCGCTAAGTTGAAAACCACATTTCTATTATAAGGATAATTAATAGTAGATTTTACAAGCAAACCCAGGCAAGCTATAACTCGCACTAAGACACACACACACACACCACTCTAGCAAGTTTACATACATATGTATGTGTGCTCATGCACACACATGCATTCATACAAAGATTTAAAGTCACTCACCGAAGTTATATTGTATATACATACATACATACATACATACATACATGCATGAGTTCTAGGTTGATGCTTAAATAGAAGTTACAGTGTGTCGAAATAATTATTTTACCACTCAACACTTCTAATTGACACAAAAAAAAACTAAATATCACTTAAAAACTTAATTTTGTCTTTTATCAGTTTTTAATGAATTAAATTTTTAAACAAAAGTATTTTAGACTCTAATAAATTTTTGTTTAATATTTAGTCTATTAAATGTTTAAACAAAATTATTTTATTAACTTAATTAAATTTGTATACCCTTTACCAAAAAATGATAAAAGGGTATATGTATATAAGTTTGTGATTCCTTTTGTAATTTCCAAAATATTAATAAGCGAGCCATAAAGTATATATATGCTGGATCCTTATGCATAGGGAAGACGAATAAGCGATGTCCGTCTGTCCGTCTGTCTGTATGTGAAATCGGTTTTTCGAAGCTCCCAGAAAAGCTAGAGACTTCGGTCTTAGACTGGTGTGTCAAATATAGTTAGAAAAAGATTGGTATTGAAAATCAGCAAAATCGAGCAGACGATTTCAGAGCTGGATAGCTCAAACCTTACTTTGCCATACTAAAGTAACTACCGAAAACTAACTTTTAATTTTTTTTTATACTTCAGTATGAATGAAATTGGCATTCCTACTAAAAAAAATTAAAAAGCCGTTTCCATGGTTGGAAAACTTTAAAATTTTTTATACGAAATTAATTTACTAAACCAGATTTTTCTTTTTTTCTATAAATTAAATATATCTTATATTTTTAAAAGAAAGAGATTGTTGTAAGAAATCAGAAAAATCAAAAATGATGATCCAGGGATGGGAAACTAAAAATTTTTGTGATATAAAAAATTAACTAGCGTAAACTAATTTTTATTTTTTTATTAAATTAACTTATTTTATACTTCACTACAAATTTAATTGGTATTTCAAATTAAAAAAAAAAATAATAACATTAAAAAGACATTTCCAGGGTTGCAAAACTTTACCTTTTTTATACAAAAGTAACTTACTATATGAAATTTTTTATTTTTTTTCTAATAAATCAAAAATATCTTATATTTTTAAAAGAAAGAGATTGGTGTAAGAAATCAGAAAAATCAAAAAGTATGATTTCAGGGTTGGAAAACTTACACTTTTTGTGATATATAAAAGTAGTTAAGTCTATTTAATATTTTTCTTTTCCTTTATAAATTATATATTTTTTGCGTTTTGGAAAGAAAAGTTTGGTGTAGAAAATTATAAAAATAAAAACCACAGCTTTAGGGCTGGAAACTTTGAACTTTTTTTCTGGATATTAAAGTAACTAAATAAAACATTTTTTTATTTAATTTCCTTTATTCTTTTTTCACTTAAAACACTTTCTATATTTTTTTTAAGAACTACTAGATTGGTATAAGGAAATCTAAAATGATGCTTCTATGGTTTGAAAATTAATTTTTTTTTTTACATAAAAATAACTAGGTCAAATTATTTTTTTCCCTTTTTTTATACTTTATGTATGTGCTTATGTATTAGGGTGATCGACTCGCTTTTCAACCGGTTTTAAAATCTGGTTTTTTCAAAATTCGGTTGTCGGTTTTTTTCAAAATGTTGATTTTTCGAATGTCGAATAGTCCGGTTTTTTTACAATTTAAAAAACGGCTGAGTCGAATACTTTTCGATTTGTACATTTTGCATGTTTTGTTGATTTTCGTAAGTATTTTTTTAGTGTAAGCTTTTTTTGAGCATGTCAACATTTACTGAAACATGAAATTTAAGAGAATTTATTTTATGAGGTAATAGCAGAGACGAATTCAATTGGCCTTATGGTGTGCAATGGATGCCAAAATACAGTTGCAAAAAGAGTTTTTTAGTTTTGTTGCCATTTTGCTTCATACATTCATATGTATATACCATTAAGGAAAAAACTCTACATACAACCATAATTTTTGGGGTTTCAGGAAACTTGGGAAGAAATTCAAAAAATTAAATATGCAAATGTTTAGGTTGCTAATATATATGTTTATACAAAAAATTAAAAAACAATTATAATTACAACAACATAATAGACCATATTTGGATGCCATTTGTTGACGGTTTGGTACTGGAAATCACAGAATTTTCAAACAAGTTGACGATATCAAACATTTTGCACGTATTTTTTCATGTATTTTATGCCTGTATGCAGACTTTTCTCGTATGTATTTTTAATATTTTTGCTAATATAGGTGCTATAATTATTTCTTTATTTTTATACCCTTTACCAAAAAATTGTAAAAGGGTATATATAGGTTTGTCATTCCGTTTGTAATTTCTAGAATATTAATAAGCGAGCTATAAAGTATATATATTCTGGATCCTTATGCATAGGGAAGACGAATAAGCGATGTCCGTCTTTCGTCTGTCCGTCTGTCCGTCTGTCCGTCTGTCTGTACGTGAAATCGGTTTTCCGAAGCTCGCAGAAAAGCTAGATACTTCGTTCTTAGACTGGTCGATTAGGAATGGTCGAAATAAGATTGGTATTGAAAATCAGCAAAATAGTGCAGACGGTTTCAGAGCTGGTAGACCTAAACTTCATTTTGCCATACAAAATAATTACCGAAAACTAGTTGTTAATAATTTTTTATTAAATAAACTCATTTTATACTTCAGTATGAATAAAATTAGTATTTCTGATTAAAAAAAATTAAAAAAAAATTAAAAAAATTAAACAGACGTTTCCAGGGTTTGAAAACCTTAACTTTTTTTGTTATGCAAAAGTAACTTACTAATACAAATTTTGCCTTGTTTTCTTTAAACTAAACATATGTAATGTTCTTAAAAGAAGGAGATTGATGTAAGAAATCAGAAAAACAAAAAGGATGATTCCAGGGCTGGAAAACCTACGATTTTTGTAATATAAAAAATTAACTACCGAAAATTAATTTTAATTTTTTTTTAAATAACTTATTTTATACTTCACCACGAATAAAATTGGTATTTGAAATAAAAAATTAAACTTCAAATAATTAATAAGATGTTTCCAGGGTTGGAAAACTTTAACTTTTTGTGATATATAAAAGTAACCAAGTCTAATTAATTAAGTTTATCTTTTCCTTTTTGGGAAGAACAATTTTGTGTAGAAAATTATAAAATTAAAAACGTCAGCTCCAGAGCTGGAAACTTTGAACTTTTTCTGGATATTAAAGTAAATAAATAAAACATTTTTTTGAGTTTTCTTTTTTATTTTTTCACTTAACACACTTTCTATATTTTCTCAAGAACTACTAGATTGGTATAAGGAATCAGAAAAATCTAAAATGATGATTTTAGGGTTTTAAAATTAATTTTTTGTACATAAAAGTAACCAAGTCAAATTATTTTTTTCTTTTTGTTTATACAGGGTGGGCCAAAAGAAACCAAGGGGTGTAAAAGTTTAATAACTTTTTTGTTTATTAACTTTTTTATTTTTTCTTTCAGATTATACAAAATGGAAATTTTTTTACACTAAGTATGAAATATGATGTCTCTTAAATGACCACCGTTTTCAGCTTCGCACTGATGGGCTCTTTTTAGAGCATTTTCCATAACATCTTTCAAAACTTGTGGCTGTAGCGTTCGAATCTCTGCAACAATGTTTGCCTTGAGTTCAAGGATTGTCTCTGGCTTGTTCACATACACTCGGTCCTTCAAAAAACCCCAAAGAAAATAGTCAGGTGCTGTCAAATCTGGCGATCGCGCTGGCCAAATAATTTCCGAATTTCGAGAAACTATTCGCTCTCCAAAAATTTGACTTAAAAGTGCCATTGTGTCTCGGGCAGTATGGGCAGTGGCTCCGTCCTGCTGAGACTACATACCAGGTCTATTTTCAAGAGCGGGACGTAAAAAATTTTCTATCATAAACCGATACCGCTCTCCATTTACGGTTACAGCACTTCCATCTTCATTCTTGAAGAAGTAGGGCCCAATGACATTTTCAGATGTGATCCCACACCATACTGTACACCTGATGGGGTGCAATTGGCGTTGATGAATGGCTCTTGGATTTTGATAACCCCAGAACCTACAGTTCTGCTTATTAACAAAGCCATTCAAATGAAAATGAGCTTCATCACTCATAATCAAATTTTCAATAAAGTTGATTTCATTTCTGGCCAACTCTTAAAATTTAACTGCAAAATTTAGACGTTGCCGATGATCTGCGGGTTTTAATTCTTGGACCAATTGCACCTTATATGGGTATAACTGTAAATCTTTTTTTAAAATGCGCCGTAGTGACGTACGAGACATTTCTAGCTGATCAGAACGCCTTCTGCCAGATGTTTCTGGTGCTTCGTTAACACTTTGCTGTACTCGTTCAATATTTTCCGCAGTGCGACTTAAACGTGGTCTACCGGTTCGAGGCAAATCTCTTACGCTGCCATGTTGGTGATGACGATTAACTAAGCAACGAATCATCGCTTCAGAGGGCGAAATTCTGACGTTAAAATGTCGACGATATGCTCTTTGCATTAAAATAATTGATCTCTGGTTTATATAATAAAATTCTATTGTTCTGGTTCTCTGTTCAGTTGTGAACCTCTCCATTATAAATTCTCCAATTGTTGTCTATATAATCTGAAAGAAAAAATAAAAAAAAAACTAATAAACAAAAAAGTTATTAAACTTTTACACCCCTTGGTTTCTTTTGGCCCACCCTGTACTTTATGCATGTGCTTATGTATGTATCTCTATACTACATAAAAGCACTTTGGTAGAGGGTATATAAGATTCGGCACAGCCGATTATAGCACTCTTACTTGTTTTTATTGACATATTTAATATTGGCATATTTAATTTTTTTAATTTCTTCCCAAGTTTCCACAAACCCAAAAAATGATGGTTGTATGTAGAGTTTATTTCTCAACTGTATATTATATATAAATATGTATGTACTATACTATACATAAGTATATGAAGTTAATTTTTATGTTTTACCTTTAATTTCTGTATTGTTTTATAGTATTTACATGAAAAGCAATTTAAAATCAAAACTTTTGTATAATAATTTTCTTACTTAAAAAAAAACCGGTTGACCGGTTTTTCTTGAATTGTCAAAACCGAAACCGGGTTTTTCATAATTTCAAATATTCGAACTATTCGAACACCGGTTTGTGGAAAAAGTCGAATAATCGATCACCCTATTATGTATGTACCTCTATATTACATAAACGCACTTTGGTAAAGGGTATATAAGATTCGGCCCAGGCGAATATAGCACTCTTACTTGTTTATTGATAATATGTATTATTTTAAATTAAATAACAAAAATTAAAAATACTGAAAACGTATGAACCGATCTTTTTAAAGTATAGATTAGAAGATAAAAGATCAAGTCAGTAGCTCTAAATTGGGTAAGTGTGTACAATACGAGTATTAAGAAATATAAGCTTAATTGCTTGTTGTCGCACGCGACAAAAATGAAGACTTTCCCGTGCAAATGCTCATATATAGAATTTAAGATCTGAATGAGGTACATAGACCAATAGTTTTTGGTTCTTCAACATTGCTAACATGTTGCCTTTTGCCCAACACTGTCTTTACACACACTCTTACATGCAAGGACATACGTAAATACCTCAGCTAATATATAACATTCGTATGTTAAGCCACATGTTTGTGTATGTATGTATATAAAAACTCTAAATATTGTTATACATTTTATGAAATTAAGTCACAAAAATGCTACCCAGAGATGTAATTACTAAAAAAAATCTTGCCAAAAACAAAAAAGCAAGAAACTTGAGGTTAAACCAATCCAAACACATGACAATTATGTTGCAAAATACACAGACACAGAGTAACATTTACGAGCATTGAAATGCAGAAGGGTATATTATATTTTCTAACACTTAAATAAAATGTAAGAGTGTGAATATTCGTATATATTTGCAACCACACAGTCTTATTAATAATTAAAATTTGTTTAAAAAAAAAAAAAACAAGGAAAAAAGACACTCTAAACTTGAACACAAACTAAAGGAAAAACAAATTGTATTCATATTCAGAGTAGGATGAGTGTTAGAATTTGTAAATTTTTTGCAACCAGCATGGAAAGAAAAGAGCAGTAACAGCAAGAACAAATACACAAAAAAAAATGTAAAATAATTCTATAAACTCAGTTAAAAGCTTTTGTTGCTGTATATTCCATTTTTTAATTATTGCTATTAATCTGCTAATTTAAATTAGTTGTTTTAGTGTCTTCACAAAAATTTAAGAATTATTTATTAGATATTTATAAAAACTCATTTACTCGTACATAGAAAAATTTTCTCGCAGGTCAAGTATACAGTTAAGGTAAAAAGTGTTTGGGATTTCGATTTAAAAAGTTTAGTCTAGTTAAACTAATTAATCAAACACGTGAAGCGTTTAATTCAAAAGTGCAATAAGTCTGTTGGATTGGGATTATTCATTTTTGTTAGTATTTTAATTTTCGAAAATCGAGTTTTAATCATACTGCAATATTTTGAAGTCCTGGGAGTCGATTCTGACTATTTAAGCTGTGATGTGCGTATAGATTCGTGTATAAATTAAGAAGTGTCCGTCTGTGGTTTTGTATCTGTGGCTGTGTGTCTGAAGCTGCGAGTGTGGCTGTGTGCGCCTTGGGATATGTGTATGTATGCTGGTGTATGTATTAACATCTCATAACTTGGGAACGGATAAACGAATCGGAAGCAAATACATATCGTGCCATAACCGCAAAAATAGCTTAAGCGACATAATTTTCAAACTTCAATTTTTGACCAAAAACGGTCTTTTGCGACCGTAAATAGTCGACTTTCGTCAAAAAAATGAAGTCCCAAAAATGTGTCGTTTAAGCTATTTTAGCTGTTATGGCTCGATATGTGCACATATGCGCATTCACAAGATGTTGAGCTAACTTAGATTTCGTAAGATAGTGAATCAATCGATTCGGTAGATTTCGAAAAATTCCAATATTAATATTTTTACAAAGCTATTTTTTAAACAAATATTAAACTACTTCGCAGATCACGTTAGAAGTCTAATTATTTTTTAAGTTCAAAAAAAGAAAACACATCTATCGGTGCAAAATTTGACAAAAATCGGGTGGTTTGTTTGAGAAATATCACAAAAAAATTTTACAAAACTATTTTTTTTTCTAATAAATTCGAAAATCTTCTTAAAATCAGTTTTATATGTTCACTGATTTTTATTGATTTAAAAATTGTATCGGTTGTCGCAACTTGTTATCCGACTCTGCTTTTTTGCACTTCTTTTTTTTAATCCTTTGTTGCAGCGCCTCTGGTGTTAAATGAGGCGTTTTAACTTTTTTGTGATTAGTAGCCATTTTGTGGGTTATTTTATTTCGCCGATGATTGTGCTACACAACGAAGGAAGGCGCTCTGATGTTACACTAGGATTATTATCTGCTGAAGTCAGTATGGTTCAGTGACCAGTGACTATGCCTTCAACAGTTGAACTTTCCTACAACAACTGACACAAAGTGACACTAATACACATCAGAAAAATGCATGGTGTTATTATTTAATGACTGTTGGATATAGGGATTGAACACAGTACCTTCGATTTTGTAATCAACGTCCTAACTACATCAGCCAACGCCACCTTCATATATATAAAAGTAACTAAGACTAGTTTTTTCCGAAATTTTCGATTGTGTTTTCTTTCTCTTGTTTTGCTTGAGCAGCGTCTATATGCATGTCGTTATTGCTTATGGAAGACATAAGTACACAGAAAAAAGTATTCACCAATTAATGTTTTCAATTAAGAATTCAATTGATTCAATTAAAGTTTTAATTGTATTAATTAATTTGAGTGGAAAAATTTAACTGATATTATCAAATTGTTTATAGGTGAAAATTAGATTGATTTTTAAATTAATATTACAAATAATTTAATAAATATTACAAAATCATTCACATTACTTTTTTGTGTGTATATTTAAGCCAAACATTTTTTTAAATAGTTTTTCATTTATTTATTAAACATGTTTATATGCTGTGTATTTACCGATGATAGTTCAATAATTATATCTGTATAAATAAAAATCAAATTTCCTTCGCTGGCAAAGGCATTACTTAGGATTTTATAACTTTTTTTTAATGTTTGTCGTAACTAGAGATGAGCGCGTGTTGAACTTTTCCAACGCAACACGGCACGACACGAATACGAATCTCCAGACGCTTAACACGAACGAAACACGCACGCAAAAAATTTTGTCAACACGATACTGCAAAACACGCACGAAACATTATTGGTATGGTATTTGAAAATCACAAAATTGATTTTTTTCAAGAGTCACTTTTCAAAATATGGCACCGAGTTGGCACTGCCAGCTGATATTATCTACCTCCACAGCTAATACTATCAGTTAACGTGCGGAACTTTAAGCTTCAGAGGCCCATACAATATCAACAAATATGCTGGTGTTGTGTGTTTGGCGATACAAAATATTCGTATTAAATTTTTTCTCCACATATTTTACATCTAAAATCGTTTCATGTTTTTCGTGTCAATTTTGCTCAACACGAAATGACCCGAACATTCACAAAATCAAATATTTGTGTCACGAACACTTCGTGTTGGGTCGTGCGCGTCTGGTTCACGAAAACAACACGATTAGCACCCATCTCTAGCTGTAGCCCAACTTATGTTTTTAGGAAAAATAAAAATTTACTATGCCCACTTCTTTTAATATATATAATTTCGGTTTTTTTGTAAATGTTTGTTATAACCTAACTTAGACTTTTGCGGAAAGAAAAATTTACCACACCCGCTTTTACGCCCCCTTTTTTAATTGATCTAAAATCAGAGAACGGCTGCTTCGATCTTAAGTTTTTTTTTTAATGTTTGTCATAGCCCAATTAAAGTTTTTGCGGAACGAAAAATTTACCATGCTCACTTTTTTTGATTTTAGAATCAAATTTAAGTTTTTAAGGAAACTGACTATTTTTTTATAAACTTAAATATCAACATTTCTAGCAATTCCTTAAAAAAACTAACATCTTTGCCAAAAATATTTAGTTAATGGTTAAAACTTTTAACATATGCATTTAACATATAGACTCTTTAACTTGCAAAGGAAATGAAAAGTATAAAAAGCATATGAATGTGATACACACGCCTCCAGGATATGCAACGGAAGAGTGAATTCAACTTTATTACCGGCAACTACAGTCATATGCGAAGCAAACCAAAGCTAGACTTCAAAATGTTGTTGTTAAATAAATACATTTTGAACCAACACACACATGCAGTTGCATAAATTTAACGTTACAGGAATGCTTACAGTTCGCTACTAAAAGTTTATGTGTATATTTAGAAATTTTAAAAAAGAATGAGTAGAGAAAAACTAAAAAAGAAAGAAAGAATACAAACTAGTGAAAACTATGTATTCATTTGAAAATATTCTTCTTTTTCAATGCATTCGCAGAAACTCATTTATATCACACACATTGTTTAACACAAAGTGTATACATACCCTGCAGAAAGTGCGAATAGTGAAATTGTAGTGTTTTACTAGTGACATTGTCAGTAGTAGTACTGACTAGGTGTACCCCAGCCAATGTAAATGCCTATTGACACATAACATAGGGTTGTCATTCAAAATCTATCAGTAGACTTAAGCACTATTGAGAAGGTAGTTCTTTTAAGACCATATGGAGATATTTCAACCAAAGATTCACTCGTAGATTTTAGTGACCCTCGTCTACATATACCTATTTTTTTAATATTATTGCACAACATAATAAAAAAGAAAAACAAACTATTGACGCGTTCATTGGCAATACCACGAGAAATACACTGGAACTGTTGTCTCTAACGTATCTCTACTCACGCATAAAAGGAAAGTTGTCGACATTTTAACTAGTGTAATTGTCGCTGGAGAAAGAGTATTGACATAGAGACATATTGTTCTAGGCTGACTAGAGGGTACATATGTACATATATATGGATTAGTATGTACATATGCATGTGTGTGTGCATTCGAACAAATGCTTTCACTTCTATACAAAAATTTGTAGAGCTATACAATTGTAGAGCATGAAAATATATACATATAAGTATAAGCAAAATTTTTGCTCGTTTAGCATGTAATTTATTTTACCAAATAAAATATTCGACTGTATGTTATGCACACACATACACATGCACACACACAAGCATACATTGCATTGGCATAAATATGTTCATATATGCATACGTTCATACATAAATAAATATAAACAATATACATATATTTTTCATGCCGTTTGCATAGTTTTCATCATTGTGGTGAAATGGGAGTTGATGCATACATATGTACATTCGTACATTTAAAAATTTCACACTTTAACTATTGGTGCGGGGAGGGAGGTTTAGCAATTATTTGTAGGTTGCATTGAATTCTATTCAATAAGTCCCAATTTACTGCTTCAATTTTTAGTATTTAATTAAAACTAATTAACTAACTAACTAAACACGCAAAGAAAAAATATGGTTGAGGTAACCATAATCAAACAGCAACATACTATGATTGAATTACATATATGGTTGCAGTCAAATCATATTATTGTTAATAGAAAAAAAACTTTAACAATATTATTATCTGAGTTAATTATAATATTATCTGAGTTAATTACATTATAATCTTAGTATTGTTGTAAGGTGTCGTTACAAGTCTCCTAATAAATATCAAAATATATAACATACAAGTGTATACCACCTCACTTAGCGTAGCGTACATATTATCTTTTAATAAAACAACAGCATGTTTTCATTATAGTTAACCTCTGAGATTGTTTATTAACCGTAAGTCAAGATACAAGTCTCACTTAATTGATAATTGAACAATCATAAAAGAACCAGTTTGGTACTGAACAAACAGGCATTAACCGATATCGATGCGTGCTTCGTTATACATATATAAGTAGTTCGTAGTACTAATACCGTAGTTTGCCGATTGTAAGATCACCCGAATACAGTTTACAATCGTACTAACAGTAGTAAAAGTAGCCGATCTCAAGATCTTCCGAATACATCTTGACGTCGTTGTGCCGTAGTTTGCCGATTGTACGATCTCCCGAATACATCTTAAAATCGTACTAACAGTAGTTAAAAGTAGACGATCTCAAGATCTCCCAAATACATCTTGACGTCGTTGTGCCGTAGTTTGCCGATTGTACGATCTCCCGAATACATCTTACAATCGTACTAACAGTAGTTAAAAGTAGCCGATCTCAAGATCTCCCGAATACATCTTGACGTCGTTGTGCCGTAGTTTGCCGATTGTAAGATCTCCCGAATACATCTTACAATCGTACTAACAGTAGTTAAAAGTAGCCGATCTCAAGATCTCCCGAATACATCTTGACTTCGTTTTGCCGTAGTTTGCCGATTAGCTAAAAGTAGCCGATCTCAAGATTCCCCGAATACATTTTGAGTTTGAATTCAATTAACTATTTTCACGAATTCTTATATCTTTGCTTTTCTTTACCAGAGGACCCGAAGTACAGGAAAACATCAACTCATCAATCATCACCTTACCGCTGCTGCAGTGATATTGCCAGCCGAATTGCGGAGGACTTCGTAAATTTAAGTTTATTATAAGTAGTAGAAGTTGATTTAAAGTAGCACCTAGATTTCGTTAAATAAATAACTGTTCCATATATCTTCAACATCAAAAGATACATATTTTATTTCAAAGGAAGTCGACCTTTGGTAAGAACCCTGGCAGACTGAGTCATACCTCGGCTGGGTAAGTAAGCGACGTTACATTGTTAATATGACAACACTATTGTTAGATGTGACTAAAATATAGTTGAGACTCACCATACCATGTTCTAATATCATATTAATATTGTTAAATACGACCACAGTATTATTTAATATAATAATACTATTTTATTTTTTAATCATATATATATTGTAGAAACAGCTGTGCGTCAAAATCTAATAAAAATAATTTAATATTGTTGAAATAAATTGTATATATAGAAATTCATACTTACACGACATACTGACATGTCTGTATAAAGAGATACACAAATGTGTATATATTTTTATTGATCTACCCTTTTGTTTATTCTTTATTTATTTATTTATTTATTTATTTATTTATTAATTTAACACCACCCGTGCAATACCGATAGCTTACAAACGAAATACTGAACTGGCAGATGTTTCTGAAAAAGATTTTTTTAAAAACTTAATATAGTATGGTTTTGGATAACATTACATTGTTATTTACATTATATTATTTTTAAATAATAATACAAATTATGTTGTAGTCATAAATTTTTAACAAAACTATATTGTTAAACTCTAACCATAACACACTTTTATATGGATGTGATAATGTAATTATTAAATTCAAACATTAATCTGTTTATCGTAACGAAATAAATGTTTAAAGTAACAATAACTAGTTTTCGACGACCACACATTTGTTTTAGAGAACATAATATTGTTTTCTCAACCATTCTACAACCATATCTTTTCTTTGCGTGAAGTTTTACTAAAAAAATAATCTAATCAATGATTCTGGATTGAGACCGCCAACCATGTTAACCTTAGATAGAATAGGGGGAAGATCTGATCCAAAGACCGGCACTGCGACACCTGATGGATCTTTTGTACCATAGCCCTGCACAGAAAAAATTTTAGCCAAAATGCTTCCAATTAAATCAAAAAATGCTGTTTCAAACAATTTTATAATTGTCTCAATTAAATTTTGTTGATTGAAAACAAAAAAGGTTAATGTTTGTATGGATGTTTTTATCAAATATGCAAACATACAGACGAATATTAAACTTTTGTACGCATTATTAAAAATTCAACCAATTTTTTTATTGTTTGAATTAACTTTGTTTAATGAAAAAAAAAATATTTTAGTTCGTGTTTGTGCTTGTTCATGTTTTCAAGAAAGTGTGTCAGCCTGTTATTCTAGAAGTACCAAGTTCGAGGCATGACAGCACTTTAAGTTAACAAATAATATAAGAACACATAAGTAAGTTAAAATAAATAAATAAAAAAAATACTTTTTACTTTTTAAAATTTTTTTACTTTTTAAAATTTTATACAATTATTTTTATTAATTCATTCAACGAACAATTTAATTATTTAAAATTTCTAAATTCAATTATTAATTTAATTGGGCCAATTAATCATTTGCTTAAAATCTTAACAGCCAGAAAACCTCATTTTTACAAATTCATTAATTGATATTATCAATTTGTTTGCAGTACGAAAATCAGTACAGGATTTAATTAGTAGTACAAATTTCTAACTAAAATATTAATTAAAGTTGATTTTAAATTTTTTCTGTGTGTGAATTAGATTAAATCAATCTCCTTATGAAAGTCAATACAGATATTGGAGAAGCCCGCCTAATATCATCTGAACACAGAAACTCAGAATGAAAAGCACGCCTTCTACTGTCACATAATACGATACAATCACAAAGAATGTGTGCCGCCGTCTCGTTATCCTCCAAACATAAACGACACAAAGGTAAACGAACTTGGTTACTTTTCCACAGAGGATAGTTCAGTCCAAAGTGACCAGAAAGAAAACCAGTAACAAGTCGTAAATTATTCATGTTTAGGTTCAGGGTGCCATTATATGTAAATGGCTGCATCAAAGCTTTGGCCTACCTTAAACCAGAAGAAGACAGCCACATTTCCTTAGCGCTCGAAGTGTCATCTTCTTTGATCAGAGATATCACAAAACAAATCTGGGCCCATAAAAGGAGCAGCTGAGGCCCTCTTGGCCAGTTCATCTGCTTCCTCATTCCCTGGAAGACCGCTGTGGCCAGGTATACAATAAATGGAAACCTTGTTCCGTATGGATAGCTTTTGTAATGAGTCAAATCACTCTTAAACCAACCTGGAACGGAATTCCCATGAAATGAGAGACTTAAGAGCTGCCTGACTTTCGATAGCTATATGCGCACCTATAATGCCCCTTTTTAAATTAATGTAAGCATATTGCCTGTATTTGTGCCTAAAATACCGTAGAACATTTCCCCATGGGCAAAGAGGCTTTTACGTTGGGCCCAAAAACTCCAGCACCAACTCCATCCTCCGTTTTAGATCCATCCGTATGCCAACATAAACTTCTGGAATCCACATCGGGACCGTTTTCGTCCCATACTGCCCTTTGGCGATTTTTTTCGGTTTTTGGGTTTTTTCAATTTTGGGAATTTTTTTTATTTTGGCGATTTTTTTTCTTTTGGCATTTTTTTTAGCTTTAGGGATTTTGGTAATCTTCAAAAAATGTTTCCTTAATTAGTGTTTTTTGGGAATTGTTACAATTTAAGTTTAATTTTTATTAACGCACTAATAATCCCAAATTTTAATTTTACTTATTCAGTACAATATTTTTTCTTAAAAATACATTGAAATTTATTTAAGGGCTTAGCTGGATCCAGCTAATAAGTAAAATAATAATCTGGAATTATTAGTGCATTAATAAATATTAAGCAAAAAATGTTTCTTCTTGAAATAACTTAAATTCAAAATGACTTAACATTCTAGTATACTGTTAATTCAAAATGCATAATCATGTTCAATCAAAGCAATGTCTAGGTAAAAATAAATTTGTTTTTAATATCAAACATAGTTTATGACATACACAGAAATGACTTTTTCTCTTAACAAACGGCAACAATGACTTAAAGCTAAATTTGCTGGTGTGAATTCTACATTAAACTGTAGCTGTAGAAATACTGGGGCAAAGCTACTATTTAAAAAAACAAATAAATAGCAACTAAAATAGTAAAAGCATAGAAGAAGTAACAACAATACGCTTGCGAAACGAACAACCTAAACGTACATTTTAAACAACAGATGTTGAATTAAAACAGCAGCAGGCAAACGCATGGAAAATTCTGAGCCAAAAATACTAAAGGATGCCATGCCACACACACACACACAGCCAAACAAAGTAAATCGTAAAGTAACGGATTTTTAAACTAACAGCCAAGCCGGAAGACGATCCAAATTTAACAAAAGAAAAGCGGATCTAATGCTACAGGAGAGTTATTTCCACACTCCATCACACACGCACGCACACACACACACACACACACACACATACACAGAGAGAGAAGAATGAATGCAACAAAGGAATGAATAACTGTATATGTGTGTAAGTGAGTGCATACAGTTTCTTTTGGTTTTGCCGATTATGCAGACATTTATTATTTTTGGAAAAACAACTTGTTTGGCCAGATGTGGAAATTATTGTTGGGGTAGAGTCGTGATGTGTGTGTGTGTGTGTGTACAAGAGAAAATAATAAGTTGCTTTGTTTTTTTTTTTCTTTAAGTAAGGATTCACACTAACGTTACCTTACACACATGCAAAGCTGGAATATAATGATGTTGTTACAAATATTTTTTATAAAAAAAATTAAATATACACACAAACGCTTGAATAATTTTAAGGATGAGCATAAATATGTGTGTCTTGCATTTACTATTTTAAATATTTGATTCGCATTTTTATGAGCAAAACTACAACATTTTTGTATATATTCTGCTTCAAAAATATAATAGAATAAAAACTTTAGCTACACACATGTGTTACACACACACCCCAATTTAAATCCCTTAAAATCTCGTTCCTTCAAATTTAACAGGTCATGAAGTTGTTGAAGAATTTTTTTCCGGCTTCATTAAATTTATTCCCTCTGTAACACCAGTTGCACAACAATGGATTCACAACATGAAGGGATTAAAACGAAAAGCGTTTGCTTGTGAAATATATTGAAATATATTACAATTATTTAAAAATTAATTAAAGCAATTTCTTACCAATAAAAGCAACCAGTTAACCAGCAGGTGTATTATCATTTTGTGTTCCAATTTATTTAAAAAAAAATTACATGTGTAAGTAATAAGATACGCCTGTAAGAAAGTAAAGAATAATATTATTTGTTTAGAAAAGTTGTTTTTGTAAAGTTTTCATACTTAAGCCGAGTTCAAAAGAAAGACTTAACTGGTATTAGAAAAATATTGAAAGGAGTTTTAAAAAGTAAATTGTCTGCTTCATATGTGTACTTATAAATAAAAAAAAGTCCTGTCATTTACAAAATGCTTAAAAAAGAAATTTTGCATGAAAGATTTATTTATTAACTGCTTATACTAGGGAACACAACTGGGATGTACGACGAATCTTTCGTTGTGAACTTTTGTCGAAAGAAGCTCATCCTTAGTCCCAGTTGTGTTCCTAGCATTATTCATAAAAAATAATTTCATTTCTTTTTGTAAAGAGCAAAAGAAAAGGTTACACAAGCTGGTTTAAAAACTTAAATCCAGAAATATTTTCAGTCCACACTCGTTGCCACATGTACGTTTATTTTTATTTAAAAAAACTCAATTATAATTTGACGTAAGTGGCTTCGAAAGCTCTTAAATTTGTTTTTATTTCTTTGCTCTTAGCAAGCATTGTTGTCACCCAGATCTGATTGGCTCTTGTGCTCTCTTTGGTGTGAAAACTCAAAAGCTCTTTTGTTAAAGTTAGCACATTGTGCATATCGCTTGGACGAAGCTTATATACAGACACTTTAAACTTTCAAATTTAGCGTATTTTTATGCAGACTAAACCGTAAAAAACTCTTTAAATTTTCAAAATGCTAAAACTAAAAGATCGTAAAATTAAAAAAAAACGCCGAAACGAAAAATCGCTAAAATGAAAAAAGCACTAATACTAACAAAAATAAAATAAGTCAATAAAATGCAAAAAAATCACCAAAGGTAAAAAGGTCACAAGAAAACTAAGAAAATCGCCAAAAAAAAAACAAAAAAACGCTAATACTAAAAAAAGAACTCGCCAAAGCTAAATATATGTCTTGCAAGAAAAAACAAAATAAAATTGTCGAAAAAACAAGCACCAAAACTAAACAAATCGGCAGAAACAAAAAAATCACAAGAGCGAAAAAAGTACCAAAACTAAAAAATCGCTAAAACTAAAATAATTTGCCAAAACGCGAAAAAATCATGGCAACAAAAAAAACGCCAAAACTAGAAAAACCCCAAAACGCTAAAATAAAAAACTCATAAAACAAACAAAAATCGACATGACTAAAAAAAACGCCAAAATTAAAAATAAATTCCAAAAACCGAAAAGCGCTTAAATGAAAAAATAAAATAATGCAAAAAATCACGATAAGTAAAAAAGTTCGCCACAAGGCTAAGAAACTCGCCAAAGCCAAAAAAAAAAAAAAATTCAAAAATATCGCTAAAACTAATAATATATATTTTAAGAAAATACTAAGAAATCATCAAAAAACAAGCTCCTAAATCGGCGAAAACAGAAAAAAAATCACATAAACCAAAAAAGCACCAAAACTAAATAATCACTAAAATTTAAATAAGTGACCAAAAACCCGAAAAAATCGTGAAAACTAAAAAAAAAATCAATACTGAAAAAACCCCAAAAAGCTAAAAAAAAAACTCACGAAATCGAAAAAGCGCCACAACTAAATAATAAGAGCCAAAATTTAAAAAAAAATCAAAAAACCGTAAAGTGCTTAAATGAAAAATAAAACAATGCAAAAAACAACAAGATCACAAAGTTACAAAGTGGCTAAAAGCCAAAAAAAAACGCCAACAAACGAAAAAAAAATCGCTTAAACAAAAAATATGTATTGCAAAAAAAAACCAAAAAAAAAACGCCAAAAAAAATTAAACTAAAAAATCGGAAAAAACAAAAATAGCACAAAAACGAACAAATGCGCCAAAACTAAAAGAATCGCTAAATAAGTTAACAATATCCGAAAAAATCATGAAAGCTAAAATAAACGCCAAAACTAAAAAAACCCAGAGATATAAAAAACTCACAAAAACGAAAAAGTCTCCAGAAATCACAAAAACCGAAAAGCGCTTAAATGAAAAAAAAAATAATGTAAAAAATAACGAAAAGTAAAAAGGTTACCACAAAAGCAAAAAAAAATCGCCAAAAGCAAAAATCGAAAAAAATCGCTAAAACTTAAAATATGTATTGTAAGAAAAAACATAAAAAAAATCGTAAAAAAACTAAGCGTCAAAACTAAAAAAAAACGAAATTTATCACCAAACAAAAAACTCGTTAAAACTGAAATAAGTTGCCAAGACCCGAAAAGATCGTGATAACTAAAAAAACGCCAAAAGTAAGAAAAACCCCAAAATGCTAAAAAAAATCTCAAAAAGGAAAAATGTGCCAGAACCAAAAGTTTACCGGGTACTTAATTTTTTTTAAATGTCTGCATCAGGTAAGGAACTCATCTGTGCACTTCAACCCAATGTCTTAGAAATAAACTGAGAAACCTACTATTTTTATAGTAAAACTCTAAAAACATTATTGAGAATCACAATATACAAACACAATAAGTAAAGTTAGAAATAAAACGTATGATGCATAGCCCGCGATATTAGGAAGTCTTTTTTTCAACTTGCCAATGTTCTTTGGCATCATATTATCTCAAATTTAAATATTTATAAACTTTAAGTGCTACAAAAAATATTCTCTTTGAGTGTTTTTTTTTAATCGCAATAGTGGAAGGCAAGAAATTTTACGCAAATTTAACTTTCTGAAGCTTTTGCGGGTATTAATGGCGATTTTCATATTTCATACTGGCTGGCACTCACAGCTAAATGCCACTTCAAGTTTGTGACTGTTGGAAAAATCCTCAAATTCAACACTTGAAACTGTTGTGTTGCGACCACTAAAAAATGTTAGCCGGTGCAAAAATGTATGCACACGAATTGGCACACAAACACACACATACACACTCTAATATACACACATGCATATGTATTAATACTATTCATCAAAGCCTACTTGTATTTAGACAGCAAACGGGAATAGTTTACAGTTAATGCCTCAGTCAAGAACAACGACACATTCATGCACACATGCATCATTTCGAACGATACGTTTCGAATATTTATGAGTTGCAAAGTGACGCTTTTGCACTCATTCAATTCAGTTTAAAAAGAAATATGTTGTCCTGCTATGTACGAGTACATGTTGTCCGCCTCCATTCAACACCCATCATCTATCTATCTTTTCACTCAACCTTATGTGTTTTTTTTTTCTTTCTTAATTTTGTTTTAAGCTTTCTATTGTGGTTGATCATGTTTAAAGAGCCGAGGAGGTATGAATGTTGCTGTCCGCATATTTAACAATCGAAGAGGGAGTCTTTGACGAAAATCTATTGACTATTTTTCTTTTGGGTTGCCATGGAGTAAACTATTGAGGGTGCTGCGGGCTGATGTTATTTATAAATGCGTTGACTACAAAGCATATAAGAGTCATCGAGATTTTTAGTTCGAAACCTAGCCAGACCCAATCATTTTAACATTTCAGATTTTCTGATACTCATTATCATATCACAGTGATCTTCCCCTACAATGGAATGAACGCAATAAATTGTCGGTGAAGTAAAATAAGTAACGAAATGACGACATACATATCTTAAAAAAATGATCCTACTTAACACCAGAGGCTCTGCCACAATGTTAAAAAACGAAATGAAGAAAGAGTAAAGCTTATCTTCTCTGCCTTTCCTACTATCAGGTTATAACAAGGGACCTGTTATTTGGACCCAAGAAAGTTGAAAACTGTCAAACCTAACATAACCAAAAGTGTTGCCAATTTATTTTATTACCAAAAATACCCTGAAAAACTCTAAAGCGTCTTAAAACTTAAAATATGGTGAAATATGTATAAAGTCCGAATTTTTTCAAAACAGATGATAGATGTGTTATGAGTTAGATCTAGGAAAATAAAAAAATGCTCAGTGAAATAATTTTTTTTTCATTGTTTTAAAAATTTATGTTTTTTTTAACAAATAGAAGTTTATTCAAGCAATCAATCGAATATTTTTTTAGTTTTCCATATACAGCAAAAAAAAAAGAACATATATACAAATTGAATTTTATTTGCTTCAATTAAACTTCTAATGGACGGTCTGAATCACGTTGTCGATAGAGATTATTCAAGCGACAACTTCTATTGAGAACAAAAAATTTTGTTTTTGTTTTCAACATGCCTAATCGGTCGAACGTTCTCTGTCGCACAGTGGGGTATAATGTCAAAAAAAAATGGAAATAATTCTGCAGTTTCTATGCCGGCCATACAATTGTAAAACATTTGAGGTGTTACAGAGCTTAAGTTTTGTAATTTGGATTGTATATCTGAAAGGACTCGGACCACCTCTAGTTGATGAAAAATTCAGATTTATGTCGAGCTGATGTTGTGAATCTTATAAAAATTTATTTTTGCAAATACATTTTCCTATCTAAGAAAATAAAAATCGTCTTTACAAAATTCAAAAAAAAATAAAATTTTAGCTTTTTTTCACGGAAAGTTTGTAAAAGATTAACGAGGGAAAAACTCATTGATGATTATTTACAAAAAAAATATGGCAACACTGCTAAAAATGTCAACTAGAATGGGAACAATGCTGTTGTTTGCAATTGATGACGATGATGACGGCTTATATTAAAGTTGTTGGCCAGGCATTGAAATATACCAATAACTTGGATAATAGTGGAATTTTGTATTGAGACCACAAACACCAACCAAGCACAAGTAACAGCTAAAGGCATCGATGACAGCAACATTCAATACTTGAATAACATTATTTTCCAACAACAGGCCCACGTAGAAGAAATGGAAAGTGGAAAAAGATATCAATCTTCAGCTATTGATTCCCAGCAAAACATGTACTCAACTGTTTGAAAAGTCGTACTAAAAAAACAAAAATTTAAATTCAAAACTTTTAATTAATATAAACTAAAATTTATATATAGAAACATTTACAGCCGTATTCATAAAAATTTTAAACCGTGTTTCAAATACTGTTTAAGCTAAATTCGCTAAAATTGTATTCATAATAGAATTTTAGCTCAAAAAACGGTTTTTAAACCTTGCGTAAATCAGCAAATTTTAAAATTGACTGCCCCCATGTTTAAACCAATTTTAAGGTGACGTTGTTGTAATTTTGCTTCGTTTTTGTTTACATTTTGAACTTTACCTGTATGTACATATGTGTGTATGTATGTATGTACTTATGTATGCATGTATGTATGCATATGCCAGTGTTATTTAGAAGAAAACAATGTAATTTTTTTTTTTATAGAAACTATTGCCGAAATAACAAATATACTCCAAAGAATATTTAAAAGAAAAGGAGCGATCCAGTTTCCATTCCCAGTCATTGTTTTCTAATTTTATGTGTTAACAAAAATAGTATAATTGTAGAAAATTAACTAGTGATGTATAAACACTCAAAACAAACAAAATAAAGCTTGTTATTCTAGTGCTTCTTTATCTGCAATAAAATAAATAATATGAAAAGCACTTTTAACAAAGATTGGTTGTGAACTTTTTTTATTATTTTATTAAATACAAGTTGGAACATATCTTTTATTTTATAGAAACAATATTTCTCTGAAAACCGACAAATAAACAAAATAGACACGAGTACTTTGTGAGTTAACAATCGTTGTTTTGCATAACTAATATGCAAGTGACAAATAAAGAATACAGTGTTGCCACGATATTTTAAAAAAATTTAGTTAATTGATTTTTAGTTAAAAAACTGATTATGAATACCAATATTTAAAAAACGTTAGTTAGCCTTAAAACATTTTTTAACTAATATGAATTTTAAACCTCAATCAACTTTTTTTTTGTGAATACGGCTGTTAACATTTAACTTGAGTATAAAATTTGTATGGAAAGCACTAATTTTTCTGAGTGATTTTCATACAAAATTTCTAGACGAGTTGTCTGCCTAACTTGTGGAAACTGCACATAAAGCTTTCAGATTGCCAATCTCTATAAAAGTTAAAGTCAATCGTTTGCTTAGTTCTTTTCTAAAGAAGTTAAAAAAAAGCCATTGAAAATATGTTTTATGCAAAGAAGAATTATAATTTCAAGGAATTTAATTTTACTCATAATTGTTTACATTAATTCCAATAAAATGAATGAATGCTGTGACAGACAAAGATTTTTCGGAAAGTACAAGTTTCAGAAAAATCATCAGAAATGTTACAAGCTGGCGCTGTCTGTGTACATTAATCACTGAATCTTAAAAGCCCTGAAGACGATCAAATAAACCCATCAAGCACTGCATATGTGTATGCTTATCACTTAAAGGCAGACGTACAAATAAACACTTCAATTATCACTTGTATTTTTACTTCGTAGACAATACAAATTATCGTTCGCACGCGCATTTTTCCATCATTAACAAAAATAAAAAAGCAAGTAAATGTCTTGTCAAGCAGAATTCGAAACAATCGATCATCAAATAATCAAGCGTCAAGTAAAAAATTTCAAGCTTTTCGATTCTCAATAGGCATTGCCGACAACGCGTACGTGTAGCCGAAAAAAAAATACGACCGCAAGCACACAAGTGTGTGCTTGATGAGTTTATTTGATCGTCTGCAGTACCCGGATTCAGTAACTTTATTATGATAATCGTATCGCTATAATAAATATAATGAAAATTTATTGATTTTGATATTCAGTAACATAATTTAACGATATGCGCTGTCGGTTAGAGAAAAAAAAACTAAGTCTCAAAATCAAATTCATTGAGTTTTTCTTTATTATTCTTTGTGCTTTTTGCTTATTTTAACATTTTCGCAATCACATTATCGTTACCGCAAGCGAAAAAATATGTGTATAAATATTACGATTTTCGGTTCGCATAAAGTTACAGATATCACGTACAGGACACTTTATTGCCAGCTGTGAAAATTCTTTTATTTTTTGCTGGCCTTGCGTTCTAATTTATTGCAGCCTATATAACGACTGCATGCTCATAAATATGTGATTGATGAGTTTATTTGATCGTGTCCAGTTTTGGAAAGTCTTTTTTTTTTTTTTTTTTTTTTTTTTTTTGCTGGGCTTGTATTGCAATTTATTTCAGTGCTTCTGTGTGTGTTGTATAGGAGGGTGTTTTGACAACAATAAAAACTATTTTTGTCAGAAGGTCAAGCCAATAGTCTTGCAGGAGATTCCTCAGTTTTAAATGGAAAAACTCGAATAGCCTTGCAGCAGATGCTGCTTAAGGCGGTTTCAGACTCTAATACAAGTATTAATACTTTTGACGAAAATGCATCCCTGATCTAATTTCTGTTTAAAAAATTCCAAAAAACAATAACAACTCAACATGTCAGAGTTGCATTTTCCATAAAAGTATTAATACTTGTATTATAGTCTGAAACCGCCTTTAAAGCTTCAGCTCGAGTTAAGTCATCCTCCTCCTTGGCTATTTCTCTCCTGACATGTGCATACAAGCAGCTGCATCAAATTCTTAAATTTTAATATTTCTGCGGCCATACATTATATCATATTGAGGCGTTTATGACAGCGAGATGAATGTTTAGCAATTGATGGTCTAAGTACGTCACCGGCAGGATCCCACAACCACATTTCACCATTTCGTTGACTGGTATGCTTGTCCACAGGCTCATGAGCTTACACTTTCTTTCATACATACACGCACATCCATTAATAAACATTTAGCATTTCATGTATATTCATCTATTATGCAAACAAAACCAATTCAAACCAAGATACGAATTGCGTACAGAGAAAAAAGAAAGAAAACGCACACTCACTTTAAAAGGAATGAAAAATAAAGGACATGTTTAGAAGATATCTGTCGTTGTTCGCAACAAATAGCTAAATACTAGCAATACAACAGCAACATGGGGCACAAAGTGTGCAAGTATGATGATGACTTTTGTTTTCAAAATGCAAATGAGGCAAAATGCTTAAAGTCCTTTTGATATTCATGGCTCAACAATAATGACAAGCGCTCGCTACAATTGCAAGGACAAAATGATTGCCCTGCCTTTGTCTCATAAATTTTTATGCGTTGTGTGTTTGTGTGTTTGTGTGTGTGTGTGTGTACTAGTCACATTGTTGTCCATGTATTTGTACAAGCTTTTTTGAATGTTTTATTTCTTTATCTACTTACTAACCAAAGCTTTAAGATTAACGAGCATTTAAGAGGATTTTATACTTGACGTCTTCTTTTTTCGCCGTGTTTTTTCGTTATTGTTGTTATTGTTGTCACAGTTTCCCTTTTACTATTATTATTGTAAGTTTGGCAGCAGTTGCCAGTAATGCGGCAGCGACTGCTGCTGCTGCTGCTTTTGATGTTGATTTCATTTGTTACAAATTGCTGCTGTGCACATGCTGGCGTATGAGTAATTTCAATTCATATTATTGTTGGCAATAAAAAGCATCTAAAAAAAATAAACAATGACTGAAAGAAGATGAAAATCAGACATATACTTTGTGTAGATGCTGCACTGAAGACTTAACCATTTAATTTTATTAAGTCAAATGCTACAAATAAATTTCTAATGACAGTCGTTCATATTTCTTGAATTAATTCTTTTTTAATGCAATTTAAATTTTACAAAGAGGGATAAATAATATTTATGGAAAGTCTTGAAACTTAAAGCTTCCAAAGTATAATATATAAAATATTAAACTGATAATTCTTGCTTTGCGCTTTTCTCTGAGATTAAGTTTCTTTAGAATGACTTAAATGATTAATTAAGCTTCTTATCGTGCCATAATAGTCTAAAAAGCTTCAGCGACATAATTTTCGAGTTTAAGTTTTTTGCCGAATCTATGATCGTAGATAATCTATTTTCGCAAACAAAAAATAAAAAATGTCGCTTAAGCTTTTTTGGTGTTTTTGGCTTGTTATCAGCTGAAAAGCTTTAGTAATCGCAGAGCCTCTTATTTCAACATATTTATATTATTTCGCAATTCTCAATTCTTTTCCATTTGCAATAATTTCACACTTTTTAAATTGATCACTAAGGTCCAAATTTACAGCCCGTGCTTTAACTAAGTATTTTTCTTATCAATTTCATTGGTTAAACCACCTTCATTAGTTAACTAAAGACTGTGAATTTGAGCCTAAATGACTTTCAATTTCATCCTTCCATTTGTCTGGCCATTTTACGTTCAATTTAATAGATGATCACAAATTTATTTTTATGATTTTCTTTTAAAAAAATATTGCGCCAAAAAAAAGCGAATCAAAGTTCTTAAAAAACGTGCGGCATTAAAAAAAATTATTTTATTATGAAAAATTCTTGGGCTTTTTAATCGAGAAGGTTGTCAATTCGTCTGCATTTTTTTTAATTGTTACTTCATAGCCCGGTACATTTTAGACCGTCAAAATTTTTTTGTCTGAGCTATATCCTGCTTCTAACTGGTACCAGTACGAAAAAAGTGGGTGGGGACACGCCCACTATTTTTTATATTTTTTTTATGACATTCTGCTTACGAGTATTTATTGCTACGAAACTTGGTTTTTGTAATTTCAAGATTTTAAAGTTTAAAAAAGGGCGGGTCTACGCCCATTAACGCTCATTGTTATATTTCACGTGGTTCTACTTAAACGATTTTTACGAAACTTACCTCACACCTTGAGCTCTAAAATAGACACAATCTTTCATTTAAACAATATGGGCGGAGTCACGCCCATTCAAATTTAATATTTTATTTTAAGTGCTTCTATTTTACCGTTTTTTGCAAGACTTAACACGCACCCTGAGCTCTGAAAAATACACAATCTTGCATTTAAAAAATGCGCTAAGACACGCCCATTAAAATTTAATTTTAAATTTCACGCTCTTCTTCTTATCTTCCTCTATCAGATCCTTGCATTGAAGTCGGTTTTTTTTTGGCAGAAAGAATTATTTTCTAATAATTAAAAATGTCATGGACTTATTGTAAATATAAGTTAAGTTTAATTTTTTTAAATTTTTGTATAATTTTATTTTGAATTTTTTCTCTCAAAAAACAACAAATAGCTCATCACAAGTTCGACAAATATCATGTCACTGACTTGCTTTAACATGCCCCGATGGCAAAAATTAAAAACTATAATGTATGTCTGTATAAGATTTTTGTTGAATAATAAAATAAAACTTTCCTAACTAAATAAAATACTAAAAATTACATAACAAAGACAACTTCCATATTCATATACATAAATAACCCAACAAACATTCAATGTTGATCTTCAATTGAGATAAGGAGTAATAACAATATAGAAATAATCAAGTTTAAAGTTTGAAAAAAATTATTAAATAAGAGCGGGAATAATAAATAATATAATATAATATCCTTACTAATATCGAGCCATAAGCGCTAAAATAGCTTAAGCGACACATTTTTTGGACTTCGTTTTTTTGACAAAACTCGACTATTTACGATCGCAAATAACCGATTTTGGTCAAAAATTGAAGTTCGAAAATTATGTCGCTTAAGCTATTTTGGCGGTTATGGCACGATATTATAAATGTGAAAGTGCGTTTGTTTGTTTGTTTGTTTGTTTGCTACGCTTTCAGCCCAAATCGCTAGAACGTTGTTGGAGATTTTCTCACCAATGGAAAGTTACATTACCAGCGTGATATATAATATATATTTTTGATGTGTAAACATCTATACGCTAGGGGGTAAAAATCTTTTGACTTTGATTTCTTTGCTGAGATTTCTTTGCTTTTTGCTTTTGCTTGGCATTGTCAAATCGGTGTGAACTATGTATGAGTGTATTAGTGTTTGAAAGAAGCAATACCAAGCAGAGAAACAAGTCGACCGGCTCGAAGCCGACGGTGCGCCGCAGCCGGTTATTTTTCTGTATATTTCCGTACACCAAAGGTGAAAATGAACCGTAAGAGCTACGCACTAGAAATTTGGATACAATATGTAGACATTTGGCCACTACAACAACAAATACATGAGAGTTAAAAACTAAGGGGTGTTCCAAAACGAGCAACGAAAAATGTTAAAATCCCATGTAATATACATACAATTGTATGTACATATATACACTTGAAATTTTAAAAGTTAGTGTATTTTTATACAGACTACAACAATTAACACTAAATTTAAAAAATTTAAATCAATGGGTGTTCCATCAGTTAATGCAATTTTGACTTTGCAATTTTGACAACTTGCTGTATCTTGGAAACCGTAAGAGTAAAACTTTCAAAAACTTTTCAAAAACGGTAAAACTAAAAAATCAAAAAAATATAAAATCTCCCAATATAAAAAATCGCCAAAACGAAAAAAAGCACCAAATTAAAAAAAATCGCTAGGACTAAAATAAATCGCGAAAAACCGCAAAAATCGCCAAAATTAAAAAAAATCCTTAAACAAAAAAATCGCCAATATGAAAACATCGCCAAAATGAAAAAATCGCCTAAATAAAAAAACCCCAAAAACAGAAAAAAATCGCCAAAATGAAAAAAACCCCAAAAAAAACAGAAAAAAATCGCCAAAATGAAGAAAATTGCGAAAATTAAAAAAACCCAAAATGAGAAAAAAACGCCGAAACCAGAAAAAAGCGATAAAACTAAAAAAATCGTTTAAACTGAAAAAACTTAAAAAAGGAAGAAAGCTAAATAAAAAAAAAAGATCAAAACCGAATGTGCGCGAGTCAAAGTCGCACTTTACTGAATTTATTTTAAGTGCAATGCGTACACAACAACAAGAACAGCAACAACTAAACGATGAACAACAGGAATTAAAAATTAAAAAGTAAAAGTAAAGGCATTTACCATAGATGAGCACTGCATGCAGTACCACTAAAGTTTCAGTAAGAACAAAAAAAATTCTACTGATTACTAAAACTTGTTTCTACAATTTTTATAAATTGCCTAAATGATTTGTTATATGATGAGGTGCATTGAATTTTCAGTAATCAGTAATGCCCATATTAATAATGAAATTCTACTAAGTGGCTAAATATTTTTCATACAAATGTTTCAAAATTTGAATGAAAAAACATTGCCACTTGCTACGGCCCTACGATTTTACTAGTAATTTATTTACAATATTGAAAGTTTTGATACTTTTAATTAATTAATTTAAAAAAAGATACTAAAAGCATAAGTACTTCCAACTTAAAAAAAATTCATTACTAGATGTTTACACATCTGCTCTGTGATCGGACTCACATTGCTTTTTTTTATACGTTTTGGAATAGGTTTTCTGCATTTGGTACGGATTCTTTCCGAGAAGCAAATTTTTGGGCTGATTAGGGTAATTTTCGTTTCGGGTTCGATTGTTTAAAAAAAATTTAAAAATCAGTTTTTATGCATTTCTAAGCATATCGACGCGAGGGGAGCCGCGTGTAAAAGCTAGTACTCAAATTTTTCAAAAAAATTACCTCCCATCATTCAATCTTAATTATATAAACCATCCCATTTTCTCATATCCAGATTTATTTTCGCAAATGCAATCTCAAGCGTTTTTCAAGCGTTGGATAGAAAAATTTTTTATCATATGGCAATTGGAGTTTTTTTTCCTAAAGCAAATTAACTAACATATGCATAATTAGTAAAGAACAAACTACAGTGGCAAAACTGTTGTAAATTTACAGATGCTAAAATTGAGCTTTCATTACAAAAAAGCTTTCTGCAAATTGAAATATGATAAATCAAAACAATTCACATATTCCATTTGCAATAAAACTTGCGTATATAAAGCAGAAAATCTATATCAACTGACACCACACACAGTGGACCAAACACAAAGAATGCTGATGATAAAGGTGGTAGTACCCTTCGCAAACAGCTAGTTGTTCCGTTCTACTGCGTGTTTGTAGGAATATTTACAATTAACTTTAGTGTTAGTTGTTCATTAATTATTTTTACATGTAATTTGGATTACAAAGCGACGCGAACGTTAGCCTAATCAAATCATAAATATACAAAAAGCCATTTTTTCATATTCAGATTTTTTTTTTAAATATATTTTCAAGTTCTGCTTTCAACTCTCTTTCATATTTTTTTTACGAATATGGAATATGTGAAAAAAGTAGGGTTTACTTATACCATAATTTTTAACGAAATTCTTAAAATAGTTTCAGTAATCTGAATTACTGATAAATGTGGAACATAAGTAGAAGGTGTTGTCACATAAATTCCAAATAAGCGCAAGTGAGATTTAAAATATTTTACAAGAGAACGACAAAAAATAGTAAAAATTTTAGCCTATTTAATCAAAGTTTGTAGTAGTCTTTTGAGTTTCTTAAATAGATTCGATATTTTTGATCATATAGAGATAACAATTGTGAGTAAATGATTTTTGAATATTTTGTAAGTTACGCCTTTTTTGATTTAAGTATATGTAACGTTGGGCACGATTTATTTATGCTTTTGGAGATTTTTTGAGTTAAATTATAGAAATATAATAATTTTTCGACCTTTTGTATATATTCAATGAAACTATTTTTTTAAGCTTTAGAACAATTTAACATATATTGTTTTTTTATTTCTCGATATTGTTATGTTGTTATGTTAACATTTGAAAGAAATATCCTGAAGAAGTTAACCAAAGATTAAGGAAATATCGAGAAATAAAAAACAATATATACTAAATTGACCTAAAGCTTAAAAAATAGTTTCATAAATAAAGAAAAAAATTTCTTTTCAAATTCGAAAAGCAATTCAACTGACAGGGTTATTAATAACTTGAAACATTGAGTGTCAAAGCGATAAGAATTAAAACGCAAATTGTACTGTCCACTGAAAATAACGTTTGTTATTAAATAGTTTAAAATCATATATCTCATATTTCAAGTTTTTGATTTTGTGCTTGTTGGGTATGACTTATGAATACTCATACACACACACACACACACACACACACACACACGCACACACACACACACACTCAAAAGATCCCTCTAGTCAACCTAGAACCATATGTCTCTATGTCAATACTCTTTCTCCAGCGACAATTGCACTAGTTAAAATGTCGACAACTTTCCTTTTAAGCGCGAGTAGAGATACGTTAGAGACGACAGTTCTAGTGTATTTCTGGTGATATTGTCAATGAACGCGTCAATAGTTTGTTTTTCTTTTTTACTATGTTGTGCAATAATATTAAATAAATATATGTAGACGAGGGTCACTAAAATCTGCGAGTGAATCTTCGGTTCAAATATCTCCATATGGTCATAAAAGAACTACCTTCTCAATAGTACTAAAGTCTACTGTTATTTGTCAATAGGCATTTGCATTGGCTGGAGTACACCTAGTCAGCAGCACTATTGACAATGTCACTAGAAAATCACTATAAGTTTACTATTGACAACGAGAGAGGTTGTAGACTAGAGCCCCTAAAATTTACTAGTGAATCTTTGGTGCCAATGTCTCCATGTGGTCCCGAAAGAACTACTAAGTCAGTAGTGCTATAGTCTAGTGTTGGATTTTCAATGACAAGCTAATGTTAAATGTCAGTAGATGATTCCATTGGCTGGGGTACACCTGGTCAGTAGTGCTACTGACAACGTCAGTAGTAAATCACCACAATTTCACTATTCGCACTTTCTGCAGGGATACAAGTACTTCACATCCTATTTTTTCCACATTAGCTCACATACATACAACAAACTTGGGATGCATGATGTTCTTACAGTTAAATTAGCATTTTTGTAGAAAATTTGCTGAAGATTCTTGAAGTTTTAGCCCCAACGAATGACTTAAAAAGCGAACAGGATGGCAGGCAGGCACACATTTATTTTAAATGCAGCCAAGCTTAAAAATGCTCATATATGGCAAATTAAACCGATTAAGATTAAAATCACTAAATCCACTAGAATAATTATATATCAAATGAAACTAACGAAAATGAATGCTTCGACTCAGTTGTAGTACGAATGAAAATTTGATGTGTGTGTGCTTAAATTAGGGAATATTAAATACAAATACAATATATTTATATAAAATTATAAATTCAAAACAGTGTTACGCTTATTTACACTTTTTTGCATATAAAAAATTTTTAATCTTTTAATACGCGAAATAAACAAATTAAATTATTTACAAGAAGGAAATCTAAATAAGTTGGAATTTTCTAAAACTAATGAGTATTTGGGAAATAATTAATAATTGTTAATATAGTAATATAATAATAATAATAATAATTTGTAAGCCAATAGTTGTGATGGTTGCAAACCGAAATAATGTCTGGTATTCACAGAAATTTGTTTGTTGAAAAAAATAAAGGAATTATGACATGAGATGACGGAGATTGGTTTCCAATTAAATTAAACAAACACCTTCAAAAGTAATATATCTCACAAAAGTGTTATTTTAATTTCAATCGATTGTTGATGGCAAATAATCCAATTTATTTTATTACCACACAGAAAAAAGTATTCACCAATTAATATTTTCAATTAAATATTTAATTGATTCAATTAAATTTTTAATTGTATTAATTAATTTGAGTGGAAAAACTTAATTGATATTATCAAATTGTTTATAGGTGAAAATTTAATTAGATTTTTAATTGATATTACAAATATTTTAATTAATATTACAAAATCATTCATGTTACTTTTTTGTGTGCAAATAAATCCCTCAACCCAAAGGATTTTGAAATCATCAAAAATAAAAAATTCTTATGTTTTAAGTAAGACTCTCAAAACAAACGAAGTTTTTTTTTGTTTTTGCTAATTTCAAAATATTTTGTATTGAAGTCTGCCGATGAATTCCATGAGCAGCAAAGAAATGCATATAGACGTTACTTAACAAAAAAAACAAAAAACAAAAAAGATTCAAAATAAAATAAAGACTTTGTGTCTTATAGAAAATATTTAACATACACATTGAAATTTGTTGTTTTTGTTGCTGGTTTTTCAAACTTTTATACAAGAATACTCAGAATATCTTTAAAATTTTACAGATTTGTTTAACTCTCACAACTCACAGTAACATACTCGTACATATGCATGAAAAACAATTAAAAAACAGAGATCTCATTAGATTCGTTTGTTAGGCACTGTGGTACGTCAACTCTTTTTGTAATTACTCTATTTCATTTTCATATTCACATTTGAATGGTTTCTTTATCGTTAGACTGAATATTATAAAAACACATGGCACAAAATTACACAATTTGCCAAAGATTCAGATTCAATTGTTAGTTGAGAAGATTCACTTAAATTTTAGCCTTTTTCCATAAACACACGCATGTATTAACAATTGTGTCAAAAAGGCAAAATGCTTTAGACACATTTAAATCTTGGTAAAGATAAAATAACTTGATTTCAAACAAAATTAAACAGAAAAACTAACATACGCGTATTAAACTCTTACGAAATGAAAGTGTATTAGTGAATAATACTGTTTAACACAAGCCAATTGTTAATTTAGGCAAGTGGATATACCCAGTGAACATATTTTGCCAACGGGTGTAGCTTTAAGACACAACGAACCAATTTGTTTAAAATTTCTTTAAGGACTTAAGCGAACATTGAATGGTTCTGGAAAAGCCATCTCTGCACAGTCTTTGAAATATTATTCGATTATAGTTGTAACCTTTTTACCTTTCAAAAACGGTAAAAATAAAGGTTTTAATTTTTGCAATTCCATAAAAAGTCACCAGTGTGCAATTATAATCAAATCAGATCCCTTAATTTACTCAATGCTAGTATTAAGAGCTTTTAAACACACAATGTTAAATTATTTACTGCTAAAATACCACGATGTTAAGTTCACTGCTCTTTACACAACACAATCCGTTTAGCTAATGAAACGCATTTTTATATTTAACATGAAACTTACAGAAGAATGTTAGCAACATCCAAAGAGACTCAGCACATTCAACAGCCTCTCAACAGTAGCTTTCGATCACGTTATTAGTTTGCATCAGGGTTGTCAGATATGCCGATATCTCGCCAAATGTGGCGATTTTTCAACTTGTTTGGCGTCCAAATTTTTGGTTTGGCGACATGGCGATTTTTCTGGCGATAAATAATTTTTTTTGGCGATTTTACTGGCGATAAATAAATTTGTAGACGATTATTATAGCTATTTTTTAACAAAATTTAAATTCAAAAATTTTCTAATTCAGGAAAATTAATTTGTCCAAGGAGTAGTTTCAAAAATAAATCCTATCAAAACTCGCCTGCATGAAGTTAAAACAATTTGATTTTGATGATATTTCTTATATTAATTATAGTCATTAATGCGTTTTGGATTTGGATGGGAAAAATTTACAAGAAATAATTTTTGGCGATTTTATTTCTAATTTTGGCGATTTTCTGATAAATTTTGATACGATAATTTTATAAAAATTTATATTAAAAAAGTGTTATATAAAAATAAATTTATTATCAAATATTTACTAAGAAAAACTACATAAAACTGATTATTGGCGACTTTTGGCGAATCTTAAAATCAATTTGGCGAAATAAGTCGGAAAAAATCTGACAACCCTGGTTTGCATTACAATTCGTTCTGATGGTTTGTGTGTAGGTACGTTGAAAACACTATGCAAAAAAATTTTGTCTTTTTCTTATAACCTCAAATATTAAATATTCTCTTAGCTAATTTAGGGTCGCTGAACAAGCGTTTTCGACATATTCGCGAAAAATGTGTTTTTTGCAGTTTACAAAGATATTTCCGAAAATCTTCGGACTTGCTTATCCAAATTAAGCAAATTTTACACTACTGAAGAGATATGTTTTTTCTTTATCTCTGCATATTTAAAATGTGTTGATCGGATTAAAATTTTTTGAGTTACGGCTCTTTAGATTTGAAAAAGTTTAAATTTTTAGTGAAAACATCGGAAAATTCAAATTCGGATATTTTCAGTAAATCTGTCGTTACTTTTTAATTTTTTATTAAATAATAAATATTTAATGCTTAATAAGTTTTGTCTAAAATTTTATATAAGATGCAGGTTTAAAAAAATTTTAGAATTTTTTTATTTGCTTAAGGGTGCAAATTAAAACACTGAATAAAAAAAAGAAACCTAAAAACTTTAAAGTTTTTTAAATCTCAACAAAGGCCGTAGCTCAGTAAATTTGTATCCGATCAAGACATATAAAATATGGACTGATAAAAGAAAAAAATAGCTTTGCAATGGTGTTAAATTTGCAAAATTTTATTAAAGACTTCTTAAGATTTTTGGAAATATCTTTGTAAACTGAATATTTCGAAAACGCTTCTTAAGAAAAATAAATAAATGCCATATTCGTGTTCAGCGACCCTAAATTAGCTAAGAAAACATCTCATTTTAAAGGTTTATTTTTTTTTGCATAGTGTAATAGAGCAAATTATTCATGAAAATATTTGAATTGCTCTGGTTATTTGTATCTGGCGTCTGCATTGGCTTATGTGTTTGTGTGGTTGTATATTTCTTAATAAGCAGAAGGCAGAAAGTTGTTATGCTTCCAATAGAATGAACATCGTCTTGTATGTGTGTATGCTTGGGTATTATGTTATTTAGCTACTCGTAATAAAATGTGTAATGATAGAAACATTTGTATTAGGTTCGTTCACGCATAGTTGTATAGCAATATTATTACTTGATTGTCCTTTGTATGAAGACAACTTTCCTGGTGCACAATAATCTGTCTATTTTCTGAAAGTTCGCTCGTAATATCAGTTTTTCTCAGGCGTCAACAAGTCATTTCACTCTTTGTACAATGTCCTACAAATTGTGCACAATTTCTGACAGACCTCTGAACAAAATTCGCCACAAAAAAATGTTTGCTGGGTACGTACAAGAATTGTCTTGCCTATATGCGCGTGTGTGTTCATATCTTTTTGTATGTATGTATGCATGTTTGTCATTATCAGAGTACATTTAAGTGTTTTTCTATTTTTAATTAAATATAAAAGTAAAAATTAAACAAAAATTATACATATGTACATATGTATATTATGACGTCCTTTGCTAAAACAAAATTTTGTGCTCTACATATGGCAACCAGTCAACTACACATTGTAATTAAATATTTTTTAGATAATTTTCACAATTTTAAAGCGAAAACTTACTAGTACATTACTGTGCAAATTAAATTTTAAGCCAACATTACCACATCTGTGACATAAGAATGAAAAAAACTGTAATCAATATAAAAGAAATTAAGCAACCACTTAAACAATTTGTGCCATGTCAAAGTGTAAAAATTACAATGGTTGTGTTCTCGTATTCAAAAATAATAGCACAAAATACATTTTTGTTACTTTTATTTCATACGTAGGTATACAAAAAGAATTTTAACATTATTGTAAATAAATATTCAATACTAAGCACCCAGCAAACACACTAACGTGAGCTACAGTGGAGAATAGTTTGAGAGAGATAAAAAAATAATTCGAGACTCGCTAACTATTTTATAGACCCATATAAATTTCATCACTTATGTAAACTTCATGTAATTTTTTCATTATAAATAATGGCGTAAGAAAGTTCGAAAAAAAGTTAGAATTTTCGAAATTGAAAAAAGGAACCAGGATCGCATTTGGCATCATGTAGACAGAAATTTTGCATATTTCCAAAGATTTTTTGAATGTTTTGGCCTTAAAAATAAGTTCGAAATTTCGAATTTTGGAGAAAGCAGTAGCTCTAAAATTACGCATGATAAGCTCCTGTGTCCCCTGCAATTCCACATAGCACACTTTTATTGCATTTTACATTTTATTTTAAATGCAAAATGAAATTTGATATTTCGAACTTAGTTTTTAAGCCAAAAAAAAATCTTCAAGTTTTGGCAAATTGTACAGCTTTTTGATATTTCTAAGCAAATCTTAGTTTATTTTCGCAATTTCAAAAATTCGAACTTATTTTCGGAATTTTGAAAATACGAACTTATTTTCGTTATTTCAAATTTTTTTCTTCGACAGTATAACCAAAAGTTAAATATTGTGCAGTTTTAATAGCACACATAAAAATATGTATATTAACTTCGAAAGTTCAGTTCGAAATTTAAAATTTTCGGCAATGAAAGTATGTATGTTCTGCTTAGGCTTCCATTAAAGATATGCACTCAAAATTTTTTATTGCACATAAATTCATTTCAATCCTTTTTGAACATTTCTTAATCTAAACAATTCCAGAATTAAAAACTATTTCTATTTGAAATATTTTATGGCATAAATATTTTCAATTTATATGTATATTAATTTAAAAGCTACGTCCAAACACACATACACTGCATTCGAGGTAAACAGCTTTGAAAGCTCTTAAATTTGTTCCTGCTTCTTGCTAAGTAAGAGCAAGCACTGGTGTCTGTTGTGTTGTTGTTGTGGATGTTGTACTCTCGTCAGTGTGAAAGCACAAAAAGCTCTTTATAAAAGTTTGCACATTGTGTATATGACGTGGACGTAGCTGCTTTAAAATGTCATGCTAACTTAAACTACACAACTTTGTGTTTGCTAGGATGAACCATGTTGCATATATGTATATGTATGTATATACGAGTAAGTTAACAAGTAAAAGAAATAGCAACAAACATTATTAACCAGCATTACTACCATCATTTATACATCGTCATGCCGGGTAAACTTTTCCATAAGAATTTATAGTTAAAATGAAAGGGAGTGGGAGTGGAGATTGGTTTAAAAAATTATTTTAATTAAACAACAAGCAAATGTTTCACTTCCGCCTGAATAAAGTGACAAGCAACCGCAGACAATGGCTGTTACCAATATGGCGTTTAAATAGTGAAACAAAAAAGATTATTCAAAAAGTTACGAGGATGGTTTTGCAGATAATAGTCTAAAAGTCACACGCAGTGCCAATCTCAAAATCGTATTTGTTTAAAAGCTCACAAATAAGGCCATCAGCGCAAAAGTGGTGTATTACACATTTATTTGTGGTTGTTTTTCTGGTGTTAAGTAATAGAGAATCGGCTTCAGCGAATACTAGTCCTAATGTAAGATCAGAGCGCCCTGTTTTGTTGTGTAGCGGAATCATCGGTGAAGCAAAATAGGCAACAAAATTGCTGCTAAACACCACTTCGAAATTTAATACACCAGAGGCGCTGCCACACTGCATTATTTAAAACGTGCAACAAAGCAGAGTTGTAATAGAATGAAGTATTCCTCTATCTCTTCTCTATCACTAAGCATTTCCTAGTAATAAAAGTAGGCATTCATTGCCTGAGTGTTACTTCTCTTCAAAAGAAAAACTATAACAATTAAATAGTTTTGGGTTATTCCACTTTTGCTCTAATGGTCTCAGCTGTCAAATTTCAAGAAGATTTAATATGATAGCACTGCCGAAGCGAAGTGCACTATCATAAAGCAAGCTTCCTGATCGTTGGATGCGAAGCATTTGGCAACAGGTGTAAGTTAAGAAAATAATGATTTACAAGCTTAAAAAGGAGACCATCGAGGAACTGCATAATAAAAAAAGCTGAAATTAATAGAACGAAAACACATGCCTCAAAAGAACTACCGCAAATTGAATATGAAGTTCTAAATATTTTGGTGAAAATAATGTGTATAAACGACAAGCAATCGTGGATTAACTCTATTGCAGCAGAAGCTGCTTCAAGTGACAAATGAAAATATCGAAATTTTGCCTGTTGGCATGGCAAAAAAAAACGACAATGTCCCTATACAATTTAAAGATGATAAACTCATCACTGCACAGAGAGATCAGCTTTCACGATGGTATGATCACTTTTTAATGTCACCAGCGAGACATCCGTCAATTTGAATAAATTTGAACAAAGTTTGATAATTCCTGAAGTGGCACGTACCATTTTCTAATGTCTCAGCATTTCCGAGATTTAATCAGCTATTCAGAGCAAAAAGAAAGTGACAAAATACCTTGAATTGAAAAGGTTCATGCAGAACTTTTTAAAGCTGACTTTAAACCAGATACTGGATTCAAGAACTTTTTGTTAGCCGAAAATGGTAATATTTATCTATACGTTTATTAGTTTGCGGTAACGATAATATGATTCTATGGCATCCCTGCAAACAAAATGGCAAAATAAGCGAAAAGCACAAAGAATTAAAAATAAATTCAGTAGAGTGCGACTTTGACTCGCACACGAAAGGTTCTAAGAACTTAAGACTATATAATATAAAGTTTTGGGTTTTCTTTTCGTTTCTGGGCTTTTTCGATTTTAAGGTTTTTTGCGTTTTCTATGTTCTTTCGGCTTTGGCGATTTTTTATTTTGGGCGCTTATTTTCGTTTCGGCAAATTTTCCTGGTGTTTTTTTATTTTGGCGATTTTTATCATTTTGCTGTTTATTTTCGTTTATGTGATTTTTTCGGTTCTTGGCGTTTTTTTTTTCATTATGGCGACTTACTGATTTTTTTTTCATTCTGGCCATTTTTAGGGTTCCATACACCAAAGGTGAAAAGGAACCCTATTGTTTTCGCTACGCTGTCCGTCTGTCCGTCACACGGTATTTTCCCAGGAACCGTAAGAGGTACGGACCTGAAATTTTGACAGAGAATGTAGAACCTTAGCCGCTACAACAACAAATACATGAGAATTAAAAATTAAAGGGTGTTCCAAAACGAGCAACGAAAAATTTTAAAATCCCATGTAATATACATAGAATTGTATGAACATATGTATATTGAAACTTGAAATTTGTAAAATTAGTGTAATTTTATACCGACTACAACAATTAACACTAAAATTTAAAAAAAATTATATTAAAGCGTGGTCCATCAGTTAATGCAATTTTGACTATGTAATTTTGACAATTTGCTATAAATATCTTGGAAACCGTAAGAGGCAAACACTTGAAATTTTCAAAAACGGTAAAACTAAAAAAACCCAAAATTATAAAATCGCCAAACCAAAAAAAAAATCCCAAAAATTAAAAAAAATATCGCCAAAACGAAAAAAATCGCCAAAGTTAAAAAAAAATTCTAACACTAAAATAAATCGCCAAATTCGAAAAAATCGCCAAAATGAAAAAAACGACAAAATCGCCAAAACTCGCAAATGTCACCAAAACTAAAAAAAAAATGTATATAAAAAAAAATCGCAAAAATGGAAAAATCGCCAAAAATAAAAAAAAATCGCCAAAATGAAAAAACGCCAAAAACCGAAAAAAATCGCCAAAACGAGAAAATAAAGTGTCAAAACTAAAAAAAAAATAGCCAAAACTTAAAAAAATCGTCAAAACCGAAAAAAAAGCAAAAAACGCCAAAACAAAAAAACCGAAAAGACCCCAAAAACGAAAAAAATGCCAAAAATATATATAGGGTGTTTTTTTAAGAGGTATAGAACTTCGAATTGAAATAAAACACAAGAAAATCGTTTTAATGTCCATGAATTTGGCTTTATTGGAAGGATAATTTTATGCCATTAATGTTTAAATATGATTTCGTGCATGTGGCCGCCGCGGCTGGCTCGAATAAATCCAATTCTACAGGTCCAATTTTCAATCACTTTTTCGAGCATATGGGGCCGTATGTTGGCAATAACGCCACGAATGTTGGCTTCCAAGTCCCCTAACGTTTCTGGTTTGTTGGCGTAGATGAGCGACTTCACATATCCCCAAAGAAAATAATCCAATGGTGTCAAATCACACGATCTTGGTGGCCAATTGACAGGTCCATTCCGCGAAATTATGCGCTCATCGAATGTTTCCTTCAATAAATCGATTGTGACGTGCGCTATGTGGCATGTAGCGCCGTCTTGTTGGAACCACAACTCATCCACATTCATGCCATCCAATTCGGGAACAAAATAGTCGGTTAGTCGGCTCCAATTGCTGTGCACGGTGGCGAATCGACTCCTTCGGGTCCTCTTCAACACTTTGCTCTACAGCGGCAATTGTTTCTTCGGTGCGCACTGTTCGACGTCTCTGCGGATGCGTATTATCACATAGAGTAAACGTAGTGCGAAAACGATCCATGGTTAACCGAATTAATTGCTCTGATGGACGATTATGTCGACCATAAAATGGACGGAGCTTGCGGTAAACTTCGCGAACTGAACCATTATTTTCGAAATAAATTTGCACGATTTGCAAGCGTTGTTCTTTTGTCAACCTGTTCATGATGAAATGGCAAACCAAACTAAATATTAATCACTTGACAGCTGACAAAATGGCCGCCAGTTAAAAAAAAGTGATGCCAACTTAAAGTTCTATACCTCAATAAAAAACACCCTTTATTATATGGGATGAAGTTTGTATTAAATTACATATCTAGTGTTCGTACGGAACCCTTCGTGCGCGAGTCAGAGTCGCACTTTACTGAATTTATTTATTATTTTTGCAAATTTTTTTTAATTTTGGCGATTTTTTCAGTTTGTGGCGATTTATTTTAGTTTTAGAGATTTTTTTTAATTAACCGCTTTTTTCCTATATTAAATTTTGGTTTTTTTTTTGTTTTAGGCGTTTTTTTGGTTTTAACGTTTAATTACATTTTTACGTTATTGAGGTTTTGGCATTTTATATTTTTGGCGCTTTTTTCGCTTCGGTAATTTTTTTCTTGCTGTTTTTTTAATTTTGCTCATTTTTTTTTCATTTTTACGCTTTGTTTCGTTTAGGCGATTTTTTTCGGTTATTGGCTTTTTATATTAGTTGGGCGATTTGTTTTCATTTCGGTGATTTTTTTTTTCATTTCGACTATTTTTTCGGTTTTTGGCGATTTTTTCATTTTGTCGATTTCTTCTGTTTGTGGCGATTTATTTTAGTTTTAGAAATTTTTTTTTTTTAATTTACCGCTTTTTGCCTTTTGGCAATTTTTTCGGTTTGGCGATTTTATAATTTTTAACTTATTTACTTGTAGTTATAGTGCTTTTGAAAATTTCAAGAGTTTGCATTTTACGGTTTCCAAGATAAAGCAAGTTGTCAAAATTACATTAAATTTGAGTGTTAATTAAAGTTTAAAATTGTTTGTGTTAATTGTTTGTAGTATAGTATATATCTATATAAAAATACACTAACTTTGCAAATATGTATCAAGTCTGTATATAATTGTATGTATATTACGTGGGATTTTAACATTTTTCGTTGCTCATTTCAGAACAACCTTAAATTTTTAACTGTCATATATTTTTTTTTTTTTTTGTTTTAGCGGCAAAAGTTGTACATATTGTATAAAAATTTCATGTAAGTAGGTCTTACGGTTATGGAGAAAACAGCCTGTGACAGACAGCGTAGGATGTTATTTTTACTTTTTTACTTCAACTGGTAGGAAATATTATTAAAATATGTTACTGAGTTATCGTAATAAAATTTACTGAATCCAGGTGCTGGTCTAGTCGCTGTGCTTAAGGCATCAACGGCTTGAATAAGTATCTATTCTCCAAAGCAATATTAGCTAGAATTGATTTCTAGGTGGTTCTCAATTTTAAGTATAATTTACTTCGGGAATTGAGACTTTTTCCTTTAACTTCCATTCTCGCACTCGGACACTGCTTCGAAAAAGCAAACACTGATTTAAACTCTTCATTCAACTCTCGTACTAATAATGCAGTGGTTACTGTTGGGTATACAAGGCTTACTCACGCTCACCCACGCTCACCCACGCACACAATCACATATACTCACACAAACATAAGCACACCCTCACGCAAAATTTACACCAATCTATACACTTATAATGCGTATATATGTGTATATATATATGCCACTGGCAATCCTGGATTCGAGTAAGTGCGTTTGTATGCTTGTGTGTAACAGGGTGTTTGATTGTGTTTGCGTGTGTGTGTTTTAAAATCCCTAATCCTTGCACTGAAAAGTCGTTAAACAAAAATGCACTATGACCGACAAAAAACAACTCACACACGCACACACATAAACACATACACAGGCTCAGATAAATATAAACACACTACACAGAAAAAAAATATCATCGAAATGCAACCAACAAAACAAATTGTTAACATTTAATCTTAAAATTAACAATCATGATTGTTTATACAGGGTGGGCCAAAAGAAACCAAGGGGTGTAAAAGTTTAATAACTTTTTTGTTTATTAATTTTTTTTTTATTTTTTCTTTCAGAATATATAGGCAACACTTGGAGAATTTATAATGGAGAGGTTCACAACTGAACAGAGAACCAGAACAATAGAATTTTATTATTTAAACCAGAGATCAATTATTTTAACGCAAAGAGCATATCGTCGACATTTGATCGTCAGAATTTCGCCCTCTGCAACGTCTAAATTTTGCAGTTAAATTTTAAGAGTTGGCCAGAAATGAAATCAACTTTATTGAAAATTTGATTATGAGTGATGAAGCTCATTTTCATTTGAATGGCTTTGTTAATAAGCAGAACTGTAGGTTCTGGGGTTATCAAAATCCAAGAGCCATTCATCAACGCCAATTGCACCCCATCAGGTGTACAGTATGGTGTGGGATCACATCTGAAAATGTCATTGGGCCCTACTTCTTCGAGAATGAAGATGGAAGTACTGTAACCGTAAATTGAGAGCGGTATCGGTTTATGATAGAAAATTTTTTACGTCCTGCTCTTGAAAACAGACCTGATATGTGGTTTCAGCAGGACGGAGCCACTGCCCATACTGCCCGAGACACAATGGCACTTTTAAGTCAAATTTTTGGAGAGCGAATAATTTCTCGAAATTCGGAAATTGTTTGGCCAGCGCGATCGCCAGATTTGACAGCACCCGACTATTTTCTTTGGGGTTTTTTGAAGGAGCGAGTGTATGTGAACAAGCCAGAGACAATCCTTGAACTCAAGGCAAACATTGTTGCAGAAATTCGAACGCTACAGCCACAAGTTTTGAAAGATGTTATGGAAAATGCTCTAAAAAGAGCCCATCAGTGCGAAGCTGAAAACGGTGGTCATTTAAGAGACATCATTTTTCATACTTAGTGTAAAAAAATTTCCATTTTGTATATTATATAATCTGAAAGAAAAAATAAAAAAAAGTTAATAAACAAAAAAGTTATTAAACTTTTACACCCCTTGGTTTCTTTTGGCCCACCCTGTATAACAAATTTAAATTTTTGTAGTCAATTAAATTACTCAACAAAATTATTTGTTAAATTATATCATAATGGAATGAGCACATGTAGAAGAAACAAGAAATCATATTTTGTGTGTATTCATCATTTGCGTATTTACTAAAGTGTTGGGGTCTTATGCAAAAAACTTAATAAAGCTTTGCCAAGCAATGTTAAGTAAAGTTGTATTCTAAAAAAATTATTGTATAAAAATTCTAAAGTAGGCACCCACGTTTGTTAAGACTACTTTAAGTTGATATTTCCCAAATGTGTGTTTTGTACCTCAAATATTTTTATTAATATAGCACATACTGATTCATGTTACATCTAAAAATGAAGCTAGAAGTGCCTGCTCTTATCTTAAATTTATTATTTCTGTCATGTAATGGGAAACATCACCAAATTATCCAACTGATTCGAAATACATAGCAAAATCCATAAAAAATATATTAAAATAAATACAATTATACAAAATTGTTTTAGTGATGTACATACAATCAAAACAAATCGAAAAAAGCTGGATATTCAAATACTCGTTTCATTCGAATAAAACAAATTGTGATAATTTTTCACATATTTTTACTTTTACTTCATAGTTTTGTTTATCTGTTTTATTACCATGTCAGAAGCTCATATTTTTTAAATTAGGTTGCTTTACTTCAAGATAATGAAAATTTATTTAATAAAATAAAAAATTATTTGAATACCCGAATGAAATTGTATTCGATTTTGTACATCATAAGCTATGAAGTGGTTGTTGAACACGGTGGTGTTACCAGTATTCATTATTAGATAACAAAATAATTAAAGTTGTCTTTTGCATATGATTTCTTAACAAAGCTATGTTAGCCTTAAAGTGCTTGGCAACTAATATGAACTTTAAAGCTAAAGTAAAATTTTTTTTGCATAAGGGGGTTGCTCTTTAACTGAGAGGTAAGTGAGTCAGTTTATTAGTGTTGATGTTGCCGGTTCAACTCCGCCCAAAGACGTTTAGTGTTTTTCGTAGACAAGCAAAAAATCATTTCGAGGATTGCGATTGTGTATAAAAAGCTTGTTAATATAACAATTATAATACAGAAATTCAACAATTCACATTGGTAATATAACAATAACTTTAATTGAAATAACTTTGAAATTTAACAAAAATAAATGTTGAAAAAAATCAATTTCAACAAATTATTTGTTGATATATTTAATTGAAAATATTTTTAAGATTTTCCTTCAACTTACAATTTCGTTAATTGTATTTACAAAAATCGTTGTAGGTTCAAAATTAATTAATTATTTAATTGATATAACAAAAAAATTAATTGTATTTACAAATTATTTTTTTCTGTGTAATACAAATATGACAAGCACTTCCACCTCTGCATACAAACGCGCACACACACACACACACACACACACACACACACACACACACACATGCAATGACATTAACTGGAGTGATGTGGTTGTTTTAGTAGCTGATGCTTCCCTCCGTTGTTCTTGTTCTTGTCGTTGTAGGGCCAACAATGTTTAAAATGAAATAAAAAGCAAGAGTTACATGGCATAACGCGGTTACGTTGAGTTGGGTGAATTTAGGTTTTGTTGAAGTGGTATTTGCGGTGTGCTGACAATTTACTGTCTGGCATTTGTTTTCTGCTGTTTGAGTTTCATATCCTCTTGATTTTTGTTTTTGTTCTGTTTTATTTCGTTTAATATATATATGTGTGAGTCGATTTCGCTAAATTATGCGTGCTTATACCCAAAAGCAGTTTCTACATAAACTAACGTGTGTGGGTTTTTACTAACACTTTTTGGGGTTATCAATTATTCCCTGCGCGTATTTATCTGTATCTACTTATACGAGATTCCAACAGAAAGCCATTGAATATACAGGTTATTGGGGGATAAGAACATTTCTGAAATCCACAGTGCTTAACATTTTAAATTTTTAGTTTTAGTTATATTCTCCCCAAATCCTGCAGGCAAATATATAACATTAATTTCTAAACGAATAAGATCTAAAGGCAGGCAACAATTTCAAGCATGAAAAACTAAATATAAAAAAGAATATTTACGATTTAATTAAAGAGCATCATCAGCATTTTAGGGAAAAGGAATTGAGTTAAACTCAAATGTATGTATTTGGGACAAAATCGATGTTGATTTTAAATGATTATAATTTTCAATAAATGAAAATATATAGTATAAAATTACGTGACATATTATAAACTAAATTTGGTTTTAAGCTGCCACATATTAAATAAATGAAGAGCAGGGTAAATATGAGACTTTTAACATGAGTCTCGCAATCAATTAATTAAAAAAGGTTCAATTTCTATAAGTATAATTTTTGAAAGAAAAAAATAGGCTTGGTTGCAAGTTCAAGGTATAATTTATTTCCAATCTATTATTTATTTTGTTAATGAAAATTTTGTTCTCAAAATAAAATTTAAAAACAAAACTAAATAACGAAATTAGGCAACAAATATTTGTTTTATTATAATTCAATTAAATTAAATTTATTCATGTAGAAATACAATAGATTTTAAGCAGTGGCTTTATTCCTATAAATTGCACACTTGATTTTTAATTTTATTTCCCACTAAATTGAGTGATCGATTTAATTTTAAATAAAATTATATGTAATTTCAAAAGTTGGGTTGTTTTTATGGTTAAGCAATTGTCTATATGAAATTAAATAAAGACATTATGTCAAATAAATATACTTCAGTATTTCATTATATGTATGTAATTTTTAAAAATAGGCATGTCCATATACAGATAGTGATGAAACGTTACGAGCAAATGCTGGTAAGTACTCGATACTTTTTCTTACAAGTCAAGTACTTTTGGTATAGATAAGAAATGGGCGAGTATCGAATTTTTCTAACACAACACGACGCGAACTCGAATACCAGGACTCTCAACACGTACGAAACACGCACGCGAAAAATCTCGTCAACACGATACTGCACAACACGCACGAAAAATTACTGGAAATCAGAAAATTTAATTGATTTTTTTCAAGAGTCGCTTTTCAAAATATGGCACCGAGATGACACTGCCAGCTGATACTATCTGTCAGCACAGCTGGTACTATCGGTTTACGTACATAACTTTAAGCTTCAGATGCCCCTACAATATCAAAAACAAATATGTTGGTGTTGTTGGTTTGACGATACAGAATATTCAATTTTTTCTCCACTGGAAGGAAATTCATTCATACAACGTTTTCTGTTTTTTTTCTATTTTGGTTTCTTATATCCCTTCCATAAAAACATTTTGGAAGGTGAAGTTTAATATAACACAAAAATAAGCGCTTCGGAAGCGCGCAAAAGCACACAGTACATCCCCTCTGCCTTACGAGGATGCAATAACGTAAGCGAATGACTAAATTTAACACAAACACTACGAAGTCAGTCGGCTGTTTATATTCAAACTCTCAAAGTTTTTTATAGATCATCCTCTCTCGCTTAAGGTACGGTCACACTTGTCAAAGATTTGCTAAAAAAAAGCGTAACCTCTAAATGTTAATGAAAAATCTTCCAATTCAGACAAAAGTTTGTCAAGTTGAAGAGTAGCCAATATTGTTGGATTCTATGACATTGTCCATTAGTTGTGTTCGAAACTGTTTGATATGATAAACAAGTGTCTGGATCAAAATTTTTTTATTTAGTGTTTGTTGGTTACGCTTTTTTAGGCAAATGTTTGACAAGTGTGACCGTACCTTTACTTGTACACAAAATTGAATTGTGTACAAAAATAAATATGTGCTTCGGTAGTTCAGTGGGTAGTGTTCTAGCCTACAGAAAGTAAAAAAAATTAAAAAATTAAGAGCAAATTTTTTAAGTAGACGAATATTTTTGCTGAATTCAGGTCACTCCGGCAGGCATGAAAGAATCACATTTTAGATCGACGTGGCAGAGCTTCTACGCGAGGAATCCCATATAAAAATCATGCAAAATTTCATGCATCGGGTAAGCGCTTGCATACCTAAAGAGCACTTATATAGGTGCTTCCAGCGAAGCACCATTTTTTGCTGGGATATTTGAGAAAACTTAACGAAATCTTTTCAATATGACCACATGATGATTTTATTGTATGTATATGTTTTCAATAAACACGCACAAGCGCAAACACTTAAATAGAATTTAAATACACAAGATGGGACATTTAAGTTTTTTAGAAATATCTTTCAAGTTTGTACTGAAAAATATAACTTGGTATTTGCAACGTAATTAATAAGTAAAGAATTGCCAATAAGTGTCTTGAAAAAATTAGAAGAAAAAACTAAAAAAAAATTGTTCTATGATAATTTGTTTTGTCCTAAAAGATTTTTAATATTTCCAAAACTATTATTTCTAAGAACAAGTCCAATAAAATAATTGACTTACATAACGATTGTAAACTTTTTGAAAAATTGTTCTCTTTGTGCAATACCACAAAAAACTTCCATTAGTACTCTGAAGCTCCATAAAAACTCTGTTACAAAACAAAAAATCCTCCATCGTTATAGAAGTATTAAATAAGCGGAAGTACGCGGCATTGTTACTGTCAAATCATAAAACCATTTGACACATTTCCAAACAAATGCAATTCATAAAAGTTTAAGTGTTGGCAAATTTGAATGTACACTTACTTGCTTCAACCATTGTTGTTCACTTTTTAAATTTTAACCAAAAAAAATATATTTTTTTTTCACTTAGATATATTATCACTGCCATTAATATATTCAGTCATACAAATGCAAAAAGTCCTATACACAAACAATTACACCTGTAGGCACACACACAAACACACACACACACACACACACACTTTCACAAACAGTAGCTGGAGCATAGAAGAAAAAAAACATAGAAATTTAAAAAGTAAATAAAGCGGTGTAGGAAAAAGTTTGATATGTATAACTCTATTTAATTGAAATTTTATCGCGTCAAATTTGCAAACAAATGCAACATGCACAAATGTCTACAAATACATACGTTTACAAAACAATAACACTGGGGAAAAATGTACAAATACACCTGTGGACTTGTATTTGCTAATTCCCATACTTTTACAATACAAATACTGCAAGTATTTATTTGTGATTTTTGTGCATTCGTGAGCGCATTAGGATGGCTCAAGTCATGAGATGAAACAGAAAATTTTATTTCATAACCATAACATGAATATAAACAATAGCAGACAGATATACTGCATTAATTTATTCATGTTCTACTGTGTGGGGAACACGTTTGTATATTTACTTTTTGGTTGATTAAAATTTCTTAGTGCAGATATATCGAATTTATATTAAGAAAATTATTGCCGGAAACATTTGTTACTTGCTTAAAGCAGCGCTAGCGAAGCGAGTGATATACGAGTAGGAAAATGGTCCAGCACAAAGGAAACTCTGAAATATTGTGGGATGGCAGCATGTGAATGCAGCATGAGTATGAACATGAACGTGAATATAAACATGAACATGAACATAAACATGAACATGAACTCAAACTAGACGGAGCCACGTGCAGCATTTGTTTTGTTCAGTCTTCATATCAAAATGATGTCTAAGTGGCTCCTGCACTATTCAGCTGTTATATTGGTCTATTAATCCTGCACCTGCACTGACATTTACAAAGAATAAATAAATGTTGACTTCTTGATAAGTAACAAATAAACAAACACATTTATAAAAGTTGTTGCTTCGTGCAACAGATTCCATTCTAATATTTTTCAGTTACAAATATACATACTAACACAAGTGCAAATTAGCAATCACATTTCACGCTGGAGTATGCTAAAAATAATTGCGCAAAATTTAGCAGAAATATATATATTCAACTCATAGCAGCTATTTTTTAAACATATATTATGCCTACTGCCACATATACAGCCACACAAACTCGCCAGCCAATCCAGATGCAAGACCCTGTTTTTATGCAAATATACCTGAACTGACTCCATACAAATGTTTAAAATTTTTAAAAACAATTGCAAATAATAAGAATGATCCAGATATTATTATTATGTTATACATTTTGCTTATTATAAAATATACAACCACAAAAATTCATAAGTCAATCCAGACGCCTTACACAAACAACAACAACTACAATAGTATAAACTACTTCAAGGAAGAAAATATTTGTTTCTGTTCTTAAGCATCAAAATTATGCAACATTAATATTGTTAAAATTTATTTAAGGTGATTTCATACCAGATGGCCTTGACAGCACAGCTGTTCGTACCAAACTTAGGGGCAGCAATGTATTGGATTATAGATGACTCGCCATAGCACCACAGCCATTAACATAGGAACCATATGAATTGTGGTTTGATTATGGCTATGGCACATCTAATTTCAGCTTTGATCTCACTCACACGATTATATCGGGCAACAAGGAAAATTTACATAGCGTCTACAACTGCGATTAACTCTGACATAATGTCTGAGAGAACGTCGGCAGGACAACAAATATAAAATGCCGATATTTCTCTCCATCCCACACAATAGGACAACGTAAATTCACTTTTCTTATAACATTTGTATAATGAGTTATTTTATTTTCACTTTTACCTTCAAATTTTAATTCATAAATCAATTAATAAACACATTTACATGCCTATTCACAGAAAGTATTGTGACTGAAAAATAGTTATAACTTTAACATTGTGACTAAAGACTAAAATTTCCGATTCTCAAAACAAAATTCTATCAACATACATTTTTGAAATAAAGAGTAGGAATGTAGACAATCATAGAAATTGTGACAGGCATTTCAAACTAAAATAATTAATATAAAATATTTAAAAAAGAGAAACTAATTTAAAAGTGGCAAAAGGGTACATAAAGGTAAATAATTACCCTTATCGGGAATAAAAGGCAAACATTTTGTTCACGTGAAATATTTCCCTTGAACAAAAAATGTTGGAAAAAACTAGAAAATAGTATACTGACACAACAACAACGCAAGCATTGGCGATCACAATTTTAGGGAAAGGGAACATATTTCACGTGAACTTTTATTCCCGATAAGAGTGAATATGTAAATTTTTGCTAATAGCCAATTTTGGGAGTGATGTACAATTTCGACAAACAATCGAAGAGCAAGTTGTGCTCCCAGATTTTACCCTTATACAGGGTGGGCCAAAAGAAACCAAGGGGTGTAAAAGTTTAATAACTTTTTTGTTTATTAACTTTTTTTTATTTTTTCTTTCAGATTATATAATATACAAAATGGAAATTTTTTTACTTTAAGTATGAAAAATGATGTCTCTTAAATGACCACCGTTTTCAGCTTCGCACTGGTGGGCTCTTTTTAGAGCATTTTTCAAAACTTGTGGCTGTAGCGTTCGAATTTCTGCAACAATGTTTGCCTTGAGTTCAAGGATTGTCTTTGGCTTGTTCACATACACTCGCTCCTTCAAAAAACCCCAAAGAAAATAGTCGGGTGCTGTCAAATCTGGCGATCGCGCTGGCCAAATAATTTCCGAATTTCGAGAAATTATTCCCTCTCCAAAAACTTGACTTAAAAGTGCCATTGTGTCTCGGGCAGTATGGGCAGTGGCTCCGTCCTGTTGAAACCACATACCAGGTCTGTTTTCAAGAGCAGGACGTAAAAAATTTTCTATCATAAACCGATACCGCTCTCCATTTACGGTTACAGCACTTCCATCTTCATTCTCGAAGAAGTAGGGCCCAATGACATTTTCAGATGTGATCCCACACCACACTGTACACCTGATGGGGTGCAATTGGCGTTGATGAATGGCTCTTGGATTTTGAGAACCCCAGAACCTACAGTTCTGCTTATTAACAAAAGCCATTCAAATGAAAATGAGCTTAAAATAATTGATCTCTGGTTTAAATAATAAAATTCTATTGTTCTGGTTCTCTGTTCAGTTGTGAACCTCTCCATTATAAATTCTCCAAGTGTTGTCTATATAATCTGACAGAAAAAATAAAAATAAATTAATAAACAAAAAAGTTATTAAACTTTTACACCCCTTGGTTTCTTTTGGCCCACCCTGTATTTATATTTATATAGGGTGTTTTTTTGAGGGGTACAGAACTTCGAATTGAAATAAAACACAAGAAAATCGTTTTAATGTCCATCAATTTGGCTTTATTGGAAGGATAATTTTATGCCATTAATGTTTAAATATGATTTCGGGCATGTGGCCGCCGCGGCTGGCTCGAATAAAGCCAATTCTACAGGTCCAATTTTCAACCACTTTTTCGAGCATATGGGGCCGTATGTTGGCAATAACGCCACGAATGTTGGCTTCCAAGTCCCCTAACGTTTCTGGTTTGTTGGCGTAGACGAGCGACTTCACATATCCCCAAAGAAAATAATCCAATGGTGTCAAATCACACGATCTTGGTGGCCAATTGACAGGTCCATTCCGCGAAATTATGCGCTCATCGAATGTTTCCTTCAATAAATCGATTGTGACGTGCGCTGTGTGGCATGTAGCGCCGTCTTGTTGGAACCACAACTCATCCACATTCATGCCATCCAATTCGGGAACAAAATAGTCGGTTAGTCGGCTCCAATTGCTGTGCACTGTGGCGAATCGATTCATTCGGGTCCTCTTCAACACTTTGCTCTACAGCGGCAATTGTTTCTTCGGTGCGCACTGTTCGACGTCTCTGCGGATGCGTATTATCACATAGAGTAAACGTAGTGCGAAAACGATCCATGGTTAACCGAATTAATTGCTCTGATGGACGATTATGTCGACCATAAAATGGACGGAGCTTGCGGTAAACTTCGCGAACTGAACCATTATTTTCGAAATAAATTTGCACGATTTGCAAGCGTTGTTCTTTTGTCAACCTGTTCATGATGAAATGGCAAACCAAACTAAATATTAATCACTTGACAGCTGACAAAATGGCCGCCAGTTAAAAAAGTGATGCCAACTTAAAGTTCTATACCTCAATAAAAAACACCCTTTACTAGCATTTTCTCGCGACTTTGTTCGCACTTAGAAAGAAACTGAGTAGGCTTTAAATTGTATTAAGGCCAATCTTATCTAAAACAGACAAAATACCAACAGTGAAAATCTCGCGATTTATTCTATTCCGCACTGCTTTCTCAATTTTTTTTTATACCCTTTACCAAAAAATGGTAAAAGGGTATATAGAGGTTTGTGATTCCATTTGTAATTTCTAGAATATTAATAAGCGAGCCATAAAGTATATATATTTTGGATCCTTATGCATAGGGAAGACGAATAAGCGACGTCCGTCTGTCCGTCTGTCCGTCTGTCTGTACGTGAAATAGGTTTGCCGAAGCTCCCAGAAAAGCTAGAGACTTTGTTCTTGGACTGGTGTGTCAGAAATGCTCGAAATAAGATTGGTATTGAAAATCAGCAAAATCGAGCAGACGGTTTCAGAGCTGGGAAGCTTAAACTTCATTTTGCCATACAAAATAACTACCGAAAACTAGTTATATTTTTTTTTATTAAATAAACTTATTTTATACTTCAGTATGAATAAAATTAATATTTCTTAATAAAAAAATATAAAATAAAAAAAAATTAAATAGACGTTTTCAGGGCTGGAAAACTTTAAATTTTTTATAGAAAATTAATCTACTAAAAGAAATTTTTCCTTTTTTCTATAAATTAAATATATCTTATATTCTAAGAAGAAAGAGATTGGGTAAAAAAATCAGAAAATCAAAAAGGATAATCCCAGGGTTGGGAAACTTAAAATTTTTGTGATATAAAAAATTTACTACCGTAAAATAATTTTTATATTTTTTTTTATTAAATTAACTTATTTTATACTTCAGTACAAATTAAATTGGTATTTCAAATTAAAAAAGAAATTTTAAAAAATTAAAAAGACGTTTCCAGGGTTGGAAAACTTTAATTTTTTTCATATACAAAAGTAACTTACTAAAACAAATTTTTCCTTTTTTTCCATAAACTAAACATATCTTATGTTCTTAAAAGAAAGAGGTTGATGTCTGAAATCAGAAAAACAAAAAGGATGATTCCAGGGTTGGGAAACTTACACTTTTTGTAATATATATAAGTAACTAGGTCTTACTATTTTTTTATTTTTTTATTAAATTAACTTATTTTATACTGCAATACACATTAAATTGATATTAAAAATTAAAAAAAGTTTAATACATGAAAAAGACATTTCCAGGGTTTGAAAACTTTAACTTTTTTCTTATACAAAAGTAACTTACTAAAACAAATTTTTTCTTTTTCTCTATATATTAAACATAGCTTATATTTTTAAAAGAAACATATTGGTGTACGAAATCTGAACGGTTCCAGGGCTGGAAAACTTACACTTTTTGTGATATATAAAATAAACTACCGAAAACTAATTTTTATTTTTTTTATAAAATAAACAAACATATTTTATACTTCAGTACGAATGAATTTAGTATTTCAAATTAAAAAAAAATTAAAACGAAGTTTCCATGGTTGGAAAACCTTATTTTTAATGCAAAAGTAACTTACTAAAAAATTTTTTTTCCTCTTTTTTACTATAAATTAAACATATCTTACATTCTTAAAAAAAATATTGTTTTTAAGAATACAGAAAAATCAAAAAGGGGGATTCCAGGGTTGGGAAACTTACACTCTTTGTGATATAAAAAATTAACTAAGTCTAAATAATTTTTATCTTTTCCTTTATAGATTATACATATTTTACGTTTTGGAAAGAATATTTTGGTGTAAAAAATTATAAAAATAAAAACCACAGCTCCAGAGCTGGAAACTTTGACCTTTTTTCTGGATATTAAAGTAACCAAATAAAACATTTTTTTTAATTTCCTTTTTTCTTTTTTTATTTATCACACTTTCTATATTTTTTTCAGAACTACTAGATTGATATAAGCAATCAGAAAAATCTAATATAATGATTCTGGGGTTTGTAAATTTATTTTTTTTGTGCATAAAAGTAACTAGGTCAAATTATTTTTTTCTTTTTGTTTACACTTTATGTATGTGCTTATGTATGAATCTCCATACTACATAAAAACACTTTGGTAAAGGGTATATAAGATTCGGCACAGCCGAATATAGCACTCTTACTTGTATTATATCATTCTTCTCTAGACAATAAAAAACAGAAAAAAGGATAGGAGATCCAGGCATTCACGCATGCTGCCGTGACCAATGGAAATAGGGATTCAAACTCTGCAGATAATGCGACTAGTCCACACATGTATGTAAGGACTAGTCCAAAGAGGAGTAGAAGTACTTCAAAACTACCCAAATATATGGAAAAAGCTGGTCGATTTAACATTGCGATGTTCTAGGGTCGGACTAACCCCAAAACTACCGCATATGGAATAGCTATAGACTAAACGAACACTTATCGTACAGCCATTGTCCATTACTGCATTACATGGGACCATGATGTAACTAGTCTATTTTACCTATATTGGACCACGTACCCCAATATTATTTGCAGGGTTTTACGTAAATACATACGAATGTATGTTTTTTTTATTTTTTATTCAATATTCAAATGCCATAATTTTTAATGTCATAATTTTCATTAACATAGAATGTTAACTATAAAATGTGAATTTTTGTGACTATGTTACGAGATTACAAAATAAAAACGGAGTCACAAGATTAAATATAGAACTCTGACATAACAAAAGATGTGACTGACTTGAGACTTTTTCTGTTAAAATTATAAAATCCCAGAAATTATATCTAAAACATAGTTTTTCATTTATTTTAATAAACACTCACACATGCACACTAATTTATTTTCATGTACGTGTGTTTTTTGACAGTTCATATCATAAGATTGTTGTTATAAGATTTCTTATAACAACGCTCTCATAATAATTCTTATAAGATTGAGATAACACTAATTTGAAGTCTACACGTGACATTATTCTCTCTGCGATTGAATTTGACGCTCATATCTTACATATTATGTTAGGTGTAGACTCTATGTTATATGAGGCCTTATCAATTACTCAGCTGGCAGTTTTCGCCGCTTGTAATTTGAATATTCCTGTAGTGTCAATACACATTTTTTATTATACATATATTTTTTGACATCAAAATTATAAATGTTTCAAAGAGTATGGAGTATACATGTCTGTATGAGCATGCCTTGCCCAGCCAGGCACATTCTCATAAGGTAGACCCGTCTCAATTCTCTTTGAAAAATTCATATGTGAGATGTCAAAAAATTTTGACATCTGCGAGATATTCAAATAATAAGCAGAGAAAAGAATCATTGGGGCTGTCATGGCAACTTGGTATAAATTCACTTTGATACCTGGTACAAAAATGCCTTGCAATTATTTAACAGTTTTGACACCTTAAAAAAATTAATTACCATAATTTTCACAATAGAAAACAATGAAAACAAAAATATATTTATGTACATGTATACTGTATATATGTATATGTTTACATACATATATAAATATGTTTGTATGTATGTATCTATATATTATTTTGCAGTAACAAAAATAGTAAAATGTAGCGAGCGGAAAATAAATGTGCGAACAAATAATAAATTATTTACACGTCTGGTGTCAACTGGTGATGTTTTTGTCATCATTGTCGGCGGCGCTCTTTTGTTGTAATTTCTATTGTATCCCCGGCCAATGACAATATTTCATTTAACACACACACACACACAACTACAATAAAATTGCCATTTATTTATTTAGTCAAATAACCATATGTGAGTGTGTGTGTGTGTGAGTGTGTGTGTGTGTGTGTGTGTGTGATTGTTTCTAGCCGCCAACACTTTGCAAGTGTTTACACAATACGAATTCTCTTCTATTTTTTTTTTATTATTCCAACAGCTTTATCGAATAAAAATAAACACATACAATAAAAAGTATTGTTTTCATCGCTAGAAAAAAAAAGATTTTACAATAATAAAGTGCCGGAGACTTTTCCTATCCAATTACACGTACAATTGCAAATCAAAATTAGATACGAATACAAAGAGAAAGATAAAAATTTTGCCAAACAAATGACTCTCCAAATGAACGTAAAACCTTGATTGTGTATGCAATTTTTCACTAATTTGTTGTTAGATAACATACAGATAAATAGGGTGTTTTTTTCAGAGGTATAGAACTTCGAATTGAAATAAAACACAAGAAAATCGTTTTAATGTCCATCAATTTGGCTTTAGTGGAAGTATAATTTTATGCCATTAATGTTTAAATATGATTTCGGGCATGTGGCCGCCGCGGCTGGCTCGAATGAAGCCAATTCTACAGGTCCAATTTTCAACCACTTTTTCGAGCATATGGGGCCGTATGTTGGCAATAACGCCACGAATGTTGGCTTCCAAGTCCCCTAACGTTTCTGGTTTGTTGGCGTAGACGAGCGACTTCACATGTCCCCAAAGAAAATAATCCAATGGTTTCAAATCACACGATCTTGGTGGCCAATTGACAGGTCCATTCCGCGAAATTATGCGCTCATCGAATGTTTCCTTCAATAAATCGATTGTGACGTGCGCTGTGTGGCATGTAGCGCCGTCTTGTTGGAACCACAACTCATCCACATTCATGCCATCCAATTCGGGAACAAAATAGTCGGTTATCATGGCTCTATACCGTGCACGGTGGCGAATCGATTCATTCGGGTCCTCTTCAACACTTTGCTCTACAGCGGCAATTGTTTCTTCGGTGCGCACTGTTCGACGTCTCTGCGGATGCGTATTATCACATAGAGTAAACGTAGTGCGAAAACGATCCATGGTTAACCGAATTAATTGCTCTGATGGACGATTATGTCGACCATAAAATAGACGGAGCTTGCGGTAAACTTCGCGAACTGAACCATTATTTTCGAAATAAATTTGAACGATTTGCAAGCGTTGTTCTTTTGTCAATCTGTTCATGATGAAATGGCAAACCAAACTAAATATTAATCACTTGACAGCTGACAAAATGGCCGCCAGTTAAATAAGTGATGCCAACTTAAAGTTCTATACCTCAATAAAAAACACCCTTTACAAATAAAAATAGAAAATCACACATAGGTAAAAACAAATTGTTATATTGCTATTGGAATTGAGGCAACAGCACTGAGTGAATCTTTGAAATACAAGTGAACAATAGTTAAGCAGAAAAAGTACATAGAAAAAAATTTATAGATAAATTTAATAAATTTTTGGGTTTAAAATATCTTTAACCAACAAAAGTGGTTAAACTAACCAATGGTAAACAGTTACAAAAATTTAAACCAAAAATTTGTTTTAATAAAAATTACGCGTTAGCCTTGCTGCAAATAAGAAAATGTTGCTAGAAAAACTCAATTTAAAAAAAAATTTTGTATTCATTGAATCATTCTTTGAGGCAATTTATCCTTTATAAATCTGGGGTCTAATTGTCGCTTTCGGTAATGAACTGATTCGATCACGTTTTTTTAAGTTTTAGATAATGGCATTCGCTATCGAACTTTGTAATAATATGGTTCGATATCCAATTCCATAATCTCAAACTGAAAAATCGTGATCGAATCAGTTCGTTATGGAAACTGACGATCAGACCCCTGGATTAAACAAAACCTATACACACCAGTTAAATGCAGATTTTGTCGTCATTTTTTAGGGTTCCGTACACCAAAGGTGAAAAGGAACCCACCCTATTGTTTTCGCTACGCTGTCCGTCTGTCCGTCACACGGCATTTTCTCAGGAACCGTAAGAGCTACGGACCTGAAATTTGGACACAGTATGTAGAACCCTAGCCGCTACAACAACAAATACATGAGAATTAAAAATTAAAGGGTGTTCCAAAACGAGCAACGAAAAATATTAAAATCCCATGTAATATACATACAATTGTATGAACATATGTATGTATATTGAAACTTGAAATTTCTAAAATTAGTGTATTTTTATGCAGACTACAACAATTAACACTAAAATTTAAAAAAATTAAAATTAAAGGGTGGTCCATCAGTTAATGCAATTTTGACTATGTAATTTTGACAATTTGCTATATCTTGGAAACCGTAAGAGGCAAACACTTGAAATTTTCAAAAACGGTAAAACTAAAAAAAACGAAAATTATAAAATCGCCAAACCAAAAAAAAATCGCCAAAAATTAAAAAAAATCGCCAAAACGAAAAAAATGGCCAAAATTAAAAAAAATTTTTAACACTAAAATAAATCGCCAAATTCCAAAAAATCGCCAAAATTAAAAAAAACACCAAAATGAAAAAAAAACGCCAAAAATCTAAAAAAAATTGCCAAAACGCGAAAATGTCGCCAAAACTAAAAAAAATTTTATATAAAAAAAAATCGCAAAAATGAAAAAAATCTCCAAAAATAAAAAAATCGCCAAAATGAAAAAACGACAAAAACCGAAAAAAAAATTGCCAAAACAAGAAAATAAAGTGTCAAAACTAAAAAAAAGAGCCAAAACTTAAAAAATCGCCAAAACCGAAAAAACGCAAAAACCGCCAAAACAAAAGAAAAGACCCCAAAAATTAAAAAAAATGCCAAAACTATATATTATATAGGATGAAGTTTGTATTAAATTACATATCTAGTGTTCGTATGGAACCCTTCGTGCGCGAGTCAGAGTCGCACTTTACTGAATTTATTCTTAACTTTATAAATGCTCAATGAAGAGCTAATTATTTTTCAACTGCCTTATATTATCGACCTTTTTCACCATAAATGCTTTCCGCCGACATCGTGGGCAGGCAGTAAATATTTTTTAAAGTTATTATTATCTTCTTTATGTTGAAAGGAGGTGAACACCGGCTGTCCACTTCTTCTCATGTTTTTTTGCAATCGCATTTCTTATTTGAAGCAAAATGAGATTTAAACTCTCAAAAGACTAAAATGTATATAAAGGAGAGAGAGATATTTGAGAAATTTTTTTTCACAAAATAAAACAATTGTTAAACTATATATAAAAATAAATTTGTCCAGACAAAAATTTTATTTGAATTAGCAACACTGTTCACTTACAAATATGTAGTTTGAAGAAGGAAGGCAACACTATGCACTCTTCAGTCGACGATAAATGAGAAAATTTGGTTTGCCCTTTTCGTTAGCTCGTACTTGCAAATACTCGTTCTTGCGAATACTCGTGCTTGCGAATACTCGTATTTCCGAATACTTGTATTTGCGAATGCTTGTACTTGCGGATTCTCGTACTTGCGAATGCTCGTAATTGCGAACACTCGTACTTTTTAATTCTCGTACTTGTGAGCACTCGTACCTGCGAATTCTTGTGTTTTCAAATTCTCGTAATTCCGATAATTCGTACTTGTGACTACTCGTCAGTGTTGGTATCTCTACGAAAAGCAAAAGCACATTAAGCTGTTGCAAAAAGGGTAAAAAGCGCAAAAAAATACGAAAAAGAGGGTAAAAAAGCACCAAAATATATTTTTTTTTAATTTTAATACATTAAGCCGTTTAAAAAGGAGAGTTTAGAGTGTAAAAGATCAAAATATAATTAAAAATTTTTGCTTCGAAATAAACAAAGTATTTGAGATGTAATAACAGAATTTATTAACATATTAATTAAAACAAAATCTTGTTTAATTTAATAAAAATAAGTATGTGAAACCAAATAATAAAAAAAACATGAGTCAAATAATTGGGTATCAGAGAAACAAGTCGACCGGCTCGAAGCCGACGGCGCGCCGCCGCCGGATATTTTTCTGTATATCAAACCGCCGCCGATTTTATCGGCTCGCATCGGCTCAAAACCAGCCGAAATTTTGTCTACTCAAAAAGACAAATTTCTGAAAAAAAAATTTGAAAATCAATTTCCAGTTTCAGTTTTTATTTTCTCTTTAAATTTTCATATAGTTATTTGCGCCGCCGAAAATTCACTCGGCGTGCGGCCGCCGGTAACAAAACCACTGCGCCGCCACCGCCGATAATTTTACCTCGACTTGTTTCTCTTTTGGGTATGTTCTGCATTCCACGTTAAATTAAAACGTGTGGAATTGCCGTAGAATTGTTGTTGGAAATATGTATTTGTTTGGCAATTCCTAACGATTTAATTTCACGTGAAATACAGAACACACCCGAATATAGTAGCATACACTCGTATACATACATACATACATACAATAGTAGGTGAAGCTTAGGCTTAGATTAAGATATGTATGTTATGAAAAATCATTTACACATAAAGAATGCATTAAAAGCGTCACTCTTTTCTTAAGTACTCTTAACTTAAAAGTTTTTGTTTTTGCGATATTTACCTTTATTCCAATTGTCAACATTGACAGCACGTCAATACGATATGAACAAATTGGGGGTTGGCTACGCGTTGTCGAAAACAACTGACTGCTATTGATAACCTCATGCTTTCAATCGAAATCGGCCCTTAAAATTTAACCAGCCTATAGTATGATTAAAACTTGTGTAAGCTTTAACAAATGTGTTATTTTGTACTACTTTCAATCAATTATTATGCAGAAAATTATGTGGTACTTTCCAGTTACTTCCGTTTTTTATTTTCCAAAAAAAATTAAATATTTTAATTCCAATTATGAAAAGTTTTCTAGATTGTTTTTAACATAGTTTCCGTTATTGTCATCAAAACCAATTTAATAAGCCTCAGTTAAAAGATGCTGATATTAGCGCTTAAAAGTATTTTAGTTTTGTAAATTAATAATATTTTTATTTAACAAAAAAGCACCAAAAGCACTGTAAGAAATTGTTAAAAGCACTGTAAATACCCGCTTTTTAAAAAAAAGTATTAGCCAAAATTTCGCGTTTATGAAGAGGCAAAAAGCACCAAAAAAAATACCCGAAACGCACCAAAATACCATCACTGCTACTCGTACTTGCGAATTCTCGTATTTGCAAATGCTAGCGCTCGTACTCACGAATAAACTCGTACTCACGAATACTCGTACTTGCGGATGCTCGTATTTGCGAATACTCGTACTTGCAAATACTTGTACCTGCGAATTTTTGTGTTTGCAAATACTCCTACTTGCAGATTCTTGTGCTTGCGAATACACTTACTTGCGAATGCTCGTACTCGCAAATACTCGCACTTCCGAATTAACGTACTTGCTTATAATCGCATTTGCGAATACTCCTATTTGCGAATAATCGTACTTGCTGATAATCGTGCTCGCGAGTACTCGCACTTTGGAGTATACGTACTTGCGATTACTCTTTTTTGTGTATACTCGTATTTAATACCTCTGGAACTTTTAAAAATCGCCAAAATTTTTGTTCCTTGTTGCTAACCTGCAAATTTATTTCATTATTACAATTCCTTTGCTGCTTTCTATACTCAAGATTTTTTTTTCACATTCTTATCGATAAAGTATTTTTACAACATACATATTTCCTAGAAACTTTATGCACTAAATATTCGTACATGTCAGTTTCCTTAAGAGTAAAATGAAAAAAAAAACGACTAACAATTTCTTTTGGTAACTTTTAAGCTCCTCTACTTGATCTGCTATTCCGTTTTTGTGTATTTTTTCGGTTTTTTTTAAGACTAGCTATCTTAATCACTTGCCTACAGCCTTAGCTCAGCTTTGTAACATTTTAAGTATTGTAACATTTAAACTTAAAGCTGCAACTAGAATGAATTGTTAAAAAAATTTCCATTGTTTAATCATGATTGTACGGGACAAGCCGGACACCTTCAGGGTTTTTTGGGTTTAAGAGAAAGAGAAACAGGAAACAAAATCAAAAGCACAAGTGAATTAGGCCAGTAGCTTAAATGATATAATAAGAAAACTTTAACTAAAACTAAAAGGATGTTGTAAAAAATGATACACTGACAGAAGAGTGAAAAAAGTGCTTAAACTTTACAGCGACCCAAGTAATAAAATATCCTTTTTTTTTTTGTAGTGAAAAATAAACTAATTAAGTAAAAAAAAAATATTAAATGAGTTGTTGTTGCAATATTTTATTATGATGTTCCCAATTTTTAAATAAAAACTGATTTAAGCAAATAGTAGTAAATTTTTTAAGAAATTTGAAAAAAAACTTTTGAAAATAAGGCATTAGTTTTTAAAGGATGGCTTAAATCAAATAATAGTTTGTCGTAAGGCAAATTTATATAAGGTATACTCAGCTGAATTCGCTTTGAGAAATTTATACTTGAAATTTCAGAAAAATGTACTGAAAAATGTATTTTGACATCCAACGTATATTCGAATTACGGCCACCTAGTTTGTATTCGCCTTGGTTTGTCGCTTGGCATTGCTCAGTGCCGTCTTATCTTAAGGCGCAAAAATTCATTACAAATAATTAAAAATTTAATTATTAAACTTAACACAGTATCTGCACTTTTTTCTGACACTTAATATAATTTAGTTTCTTCTTGCAGTTAACTGGCGGTTGTCCTTTTATCCCTTTCTTTTTTACTCGTTTGACATATTTTATTGTTGTTGTTGTGCTAGCAGTTAAGTGTTGCTAACATTCCTTTTCCTATTTCCCAAAAGTTTAGTTTTATCTAAAAAGAATCATACATATTTAAATGGTTATTTAGCAGAGTATAAAAGCAAGCAAGAAAAAAAGGGAACGCGATGTGCCTTGAAGATGTTCAGATTATCCCAAAAGTCCTTCAAGTCCACAACAATTTCCGTTGCCTGTCAGAGACATGGAAACAACAAGAAAGAAGTTAAACTGTGCCACAGCCTATTCCTCCTACGCTTGCACCCTCGAGTTAAAAAGATTAAAATATATATTCCAACAAATGAGGTAAGTAAGAGTGTGTTAAAGCATATAGTGCAAAAAAAAAAATAAAGAAAATCCAAGTTAGAAAAAAACTTTAGCAGCGCAAAAAAAATCGGAACAACTATTAAGTGGGTTTGCTGCTGGTCGCTGGCTAGGTTTGGTCCATTGCACTAGAAACGTTATTCTAAGGAAAGTTCTCAATTGTTTGACTGCTTAACAAAATGTTGATTGTGTGCCATGCAAATACAGCTTGTTAGCTTGTTTATCCTTGCCCCACTGCTGCAACAATATCTGCTGTTGTTTGCAAATGCTAAAAAGCAGCAAAAGAAAACTTAACTAAGCAAAATGTAAAGAAAAGCCAAAAAAAAAATCAACAGCTTGCACCATAAAAAATCTTAAAAAGTTTAACAAAAATAATCTATTTAAACAACTTAACATGACAACAACACAAAATCATTGCATACAATTTTCTTTTACTATTTTTTTTACTAATCTTTCTACGAGGCGGCTTAATGTCCATGTTGTTGCTGCTACTGCTGCTGTTTGACAACGATAAAAGAGATGGGAAAAAATTAAGAATTTTATAAACTTAAATTTAAACTTAATTTGTCTATAGATAAATCTTCATATATAGTTTATCCGCCTAGAGTGTGTGTCAGTTGGAGTGTAAGCGATAGAGAAAGTTTAAATTGTTTGGCTTAAAAAAAGATTAATAAATAAAACATTATGCAAGTCAGAGGTTTTTAGGAGTTTTTCTTTTGTCAATTAAATGTGGAAGGCAATTTTGAATTATTTTGCAAAATTAAATCAAATTTTTATTTTAATGGGAAAAATTTTAAAAATGAATTTGAAATTTGAGATTTTTATTTGTGATGATTGTGTGTGTGTAAGCAACATTGAGGGGCCTCATACAAAGCGGGCAAACTCAGAAGGCTTTCAATCTTCAGAATAGAGATGGTCGCGTGTCTTGTTTTTTCCTAACACGAACACGCACGACTCAATACGAAGTGTTCGTGACAATAAATCTGATTTCGCGCTGTTCGGGTCGTTTCGTGTTGAACAAAATTGACACGAAAAACACGAAACGATTTAAGATGTAAGATGTGTATGAATGAATATTTTCTATCTTCAAACACACAACACCAGCACATTTGTTGATAATATATATTTATATATATATATATATATATATGGCTCTGAAGCTTAAAGTTCTGCTTGTAAACAGATAGTATCATCTGTGCTGGCAGAGTGTATCAGCAGGCAGTGCCAACTCGGTACCATATTTTTTTAAAACGAGTCTTGAAAAAAAATAAATTAAATTTTCTGATCTTCAATACTATACCAATAATATTTCGTGCGTGCTGTGCAGTATTGTCTTGACAAAATTTTTCCCCTGTGTGTTTCGTGCGTGTTGGGCACCTACCACGGTCTTGGAAAAATTCAAGACGCGCACATCTCTACTTCAGACCTTAAGATTTTTTTAGTGCAATTACTAATCTAACTTCTAAAAAATTCCCCATATAAGGCCTCTACTCTTTCGCATAAAAGATAAGATACATATATCGTATTCTCTTCCATGAGCAGGGAAAAGAGAGGCGTAATATTTTTTGTTCTATGTTTGTTTGTACCAAATCAGAAGCAAAATCGATTAATTTGAAGGCCTTTCATAATCGCTGGTGAAAAGAGCGATAGCGGAAGGTTAGAACCGCGCAATGACATCGTGTTTAAAAAATGTATGAGTATGGAGTGGAGCGAGAAGGAATTGACTCTTTCGCACATACCGCATTCTCTTCCATGAGAAGGGAAAAGAGAGGAGTAATATTTTTTGTTCTATGTTTATGCCAAAGCAAAAGCAAAATCGATTAATTTGAAGGTCTTTTGGAATCGCTAGTGAAAATAGCTACAGCGGAAGGTTAGAATCGCATTTAAAAACATATGAGCATGGAATGGAATGAGAAGGTCTTGTGCATCTAAAAAAAAATGCCATCTAGAAAGCATTCTTACCCCTTCTTTTTCCCACTGGGTAGGTCTCATGTTTTTATGTTTATTATTTGTGTGTAAGTATGCGGGGGTGAGAATTTCTGTCTGTCTGTGTGAATTAGCGCAATAGAAACTTTCTTCAGCAAGCAGGCTCAGGTACAAAATTGTATGAATGTACGCAAGAACATATTTCTATGTCTTGTGCACACTTTTAAACATGAAAAACTTCTTGAAATATTGCAGTAAATTGTTATTGACTTATAAAAAATTCGTTGCATAAGAAACTAAGAAGAACACATCAGTAACTAGGATAGTTTCGATCTTTGCATAAGAAGCGCAGTATGGCAAAAATAAAACAATGGAACAGAAAATACTTTCTTCTATTTTTAATATCTTCCAACATGGTTGATTTTTCCATGTTTGATATGATTCAGTCTGTTTAGGTTTGAATACAAAAGGTTCCTTTGAAATAAAGGATTCACTTTCTTAGATATTAAGAAAATATACCAAGTTTTAATTAACAGAAACTTATACTATTAAGGATACCTTAGGGAGATGCTGTTGGCTTAAATAGTTTATGCGTTAACTACAAGGCAAATTATGATAATGGAGAGCTCAAGTTCAAACCCTTTAACACCTACTTGCACTATCCCTTTTCTACTCCTAGTTAATACAAAAGTACCTGTTATTTGGATCCAAGTGAGCTGAAACCCTACTTCTTCTTCTCAGCAATCTGCCTATCTAACTAACTTAACCTAACCTAACCTAATCGAAGCAAACATAACCTAACCTAACCTAACCTAACGTAACCTAACCTAACCTAACTTAACCTAACCTAACCTGACCTAACCTAACGTAACCTAATCGAACCTGACATAACCTAAACTAACCTAATCGAACCTAACATAATCTAATCTAACATCACCTAACCTAACCTAACCTAATCTTATCTAATCTAACCTAACCTAATATAACATAACCTAACCAAACATCACCTAACCTAACCTAACCTTACCTAACCCAACCTAATCTACGATACCTGAAAGCTACAGGGTATGTTGTGTTGCATCAGCGATGCAATTGTTCAGAACTAGAGTGTTGGTTTTTCCGTGGTAGATTGTGTATGTACCCAGCAAAAAATTAGACATTACCATTTGAACTACTTGCCATATAATGACTTACTTTTTAGATTGCCAAATTGAAGTACTCGCTTACAGAACACATTACGCAAATTTTTAAAAATAGGAAGTAGAAGTTAAGTAGTGCCAAAATAAGTAGTTATTTTTAATAAATTATAAATATTTCTAAATTTTCTACTTGTTTCTTTTAAGCTAAAAAATAAGTACTTACTTTTTGGGAAAATAATTATTTAAATATACATAAGTAGTTCTAAATAAATTTTTTTTTCTCATTTACGGTTTTAATAAAAGTTCATCAATGAAAGCAATTGAAATTTTTCTAAACATAGTATTTATGAGTAACAATAGAGGCACTGATATGAATAAAATATAACCCATTTCAATTGAGTTTATAAAAGAAATTTTACAAAATGGTGTATTTCGTAGTAAAACAATAAGTTTTTTTAAATTATTTAAATTTTTCTTAAAAGCTATTATATGTATATTTAATCAAACTGAGTTTTTAACCAAGACCTCCCATTTACTCAAACAATGGCATATTTAAAAAAAGTAGTTCAATCAAGAAAAAAAATAACTATTTCCCACAACGGAAAATATAATTAATTCCTAGAATAAACAACCTAACTACTTCTCAAGAATCGATTATTTTAGTCTCACGCCTTGTTGAAATCATTAGTTGGTAATTCACTAAGGAACAGCTTCCACCAAAAATGCTTAGTTCCAAACTCGATTACCTTTTTTGAAATTTTTTGCTGGCTAATTCTAACGGCGTATAATAAATCTCGACAAGATAACTTTGTTGACTATCGAATTAAGCAGGCTTGGGATTGGTAGCTCTTAAAAGGGATGCAACAGAAAGGCGGTAGTATTGAATAAAGGCCTAAAAAGGTTTAAGATGAATTCTGTAGATATTGAAATAAAAGAAGAAGGTTGTCAAGATGAATGCGATATATATTAATTAAACTCTAAGCAGGGTTCTAAATAAACTCGTTAGATCTTGAAGTAAAAGAAGGGATAATTGACTAACAGGATTCGAGATAAATTTGGTAGAACTTGAAGTGAAAACAGGGAGTTCTAAACAGGATCCGAAATGAACTCCGTAGATCTTAAGGCTAAAGATAGGATAATTAATTAAATTAAAAGGGTTCGAGGTAAAAGCGGGGATGCAAGATGAATGCGGTGACTTTTAAATCTTGGCTTTATAGACCTTAGAATGGATTAGGTAGATCTTGAAGTAAAACAAAAAGGAGTTTAAAATGAATTCAATAGATCTTGAATCATTGCGAAACAGGGTCCAAGATGAATTCGGTAGATCTTGAAGTAAAAGCAGAAGTATTTCAAGGAGCATTAGAAATGGCCACAGATGATCTTACGCCACATTTTTCGTCCACCTGCTCATTACCTATGATTTCATTTTATGCCGAAAGTAGGACAAGAGTTGTCTCGATCAGATGGAAAAGTATGTATGGCATATTCTTACACTGATTAATGCCCCTATCACGGTTCTCAACTAAATTCAGTTTGGTCGTCTAAGAGTACACCAAACTTACAAATGACCAAACTCTGTTTTAGTATTATGAACCACAATTGTGTCTTAGTTGAAATTGTCATCGCGTTGCCAACTTAAAATATTTAGTTTGACACTAAAAAACACAAAGTTTTAGAAAAAGTATTGTTTTTAGTGTTTTAGTTCAAAGAAATCATACCAAATGGATACAAATATGTATGTGTAGATTTATCTTATGATGACGGAAACGAAGTCGCAATTGTAGATGTGCTACGTATCGGAAGAAAAACTCGTGATGATTCCAACCTTCTTGAACTACCCAATGCAAGGTAAGGAATAGTCAAAATAGGGAACGAAATCTTTAAAAAAAAAAAATTTTGAATGTTTTTAGTTATTCCGGCAGAACAAAGAAATGTTTCGTTATTTGTTGGATCACCAAAAACTATACTTAAAGAAATCTAAAACTAAACTAAAAAAAAGCCAACCACAGACCCAACTACTAAAAAGCAGTTGTGTATACTAAACGCTTTTCTCAACCAAACTTACGCAGAGTGGTAAATAACAGTACCAAAATGCAACTGTTAATTTAAATTTATCAATCCCAACCAAACTATTTTAAAAGTTGAAAACCGTGATAGGGGCATAACTTAAATTGAGAAGGTTTGAAGTGATCTTGGAGCAAAAAACGCTTCCCGGCAGTCTACAAAAACGCTGATTCCTCTCTTATGACCAGTATTTCAGCCTGAAAAAAACTTGCACTTTTAGGAAGATGGTACAATAACTGTACTCTCAAATCACTAGATAAAACTCCAGACTTAACACCACAGACCATTCTGGATTCGTTTTGTCTAGACTCTAATGTATAACTTATATACCATTTCGCCTTTTTTAATTCCTTTGGATGGTAGAAGGACTTTGAAAGTTTTAGCAAAGTCTATTTTGGATATTATTTAATATCAAGTTTTTTTAGTTATGGAAGTAGCCGACGTTCTTAGCTTTCACTTCGCAGACCATATTAAGTACGTCCTACTGGTCTATAATTAAAATTTATAAGTGCCGAGTCCTGATATACCGTCAATAAGATACGTTAATTTGATTTATCTATCTTAGTTGATTTGTAGTCCTTTAAATCGTATTACTGTAAGTATTTTCTTTTAAGAGAAATAACGCTCAGGCCATGAATGTCTGTTACTAGTAGGTGTAACCTTCTTTAGGAAATGGATAGTAATGAAAAAGACAGATGGTGAAGGAAGAGATAGAGGAAAGCTGATTTCTATACAATTAGAGCTACAATTAAAGCTTCTCAAATTCCATTAGTTCGTTTGGCCAAGCAGAAAAATTGCTTTGATTTATCTATATTAAATGGATTATGGTCCTTCGAATCATATTTCTGGAACTATTTTATCTACGTGTTTTCAAAAGCCTGTTGCAAAAAATTTGACCCTTTAGAACTTCAGCAATAATATACAAAGAAAAACAAGTAAGAGTGCTATATTCGCCTATGCCGAATCTTAGATACCCTTTACCAAAGTGCGGTTATGTAGTATAGAGATACATACATAAGCACATAGTTACTTTTATGTACAAAGAAAAAAATAATAATTTTCAAACCCTAGAATCATAATTTTAGATTTTTCTGATTACTTATACCAATATAGTAGTTCTTAAAAATATATAGAAAGTGTTTTAAGTGAAAAAAAAGGAAATTCAAAAAAAATGTGTTATTTACTTACTTTAATGTCCAGAAAAAAATCACAGTTTCCAGCTCTGGAGCTGTGGTTTTTATTTTTATAATTTTCTATACCAAACTTTTATTTCCAAAACGTAAAATATATATAATTTATAAAGGAAAAGATAAAAATGAATTATACTTAGTTACTTTTATATATCAAAAAAGTGTAAGTGTCCAGAAAGTGAACTCATCCTCTTTGATTTTCTGATTTCTTACACCAATCTCTTTCTTTTAAGAATTTAAGAAATGTTTAATTTATAAAAAAAAGGAAAAATTTGTTTTAGTAACTTACTTTTGTACAAAAAACTTTAAAGTTTTCCAACCCTGAAATCGTCTTTTTAATTTTTTTAATTATTCTTTTTTATTTTAAATACCAATTTTTTTCGTACTCAAGCATAAAATAAATTTATTTAATAAAAAAAAATTAAAATTTAATTTTCGGTAGTTAATTTTTTATATCACAAAGAGTGTAAGTTTCCTAACCCTGGAATCCCCCTTTTTGATTTTTCTGTATTCTTAAAAACAATCTTTTTTTAAGAATGTAAGATATGTTTAATTTACAGTAAAAAAATAAAAAATTTGTTTTAGTAAGTTACCTTTGTATTAAAAATAAGGTTTTCCAACCCTGGAAACTTCGTTTTAATTTTTTTTTAATTTGAAATACCAAATTCATTCGTACTGTAGTATAAAATATGTTTATTTTATAAAAAAAATAAAAATTAGTTTTCCGTAGTTTATTTTATATATCACAAAAAGTGCAAGTTTTCCAGCCCTGGGCCATTCTTTGTGATTTGTCATATTTTGTACACCAATATATTCCTTTTAAGAATATAAGCTATGTTTAATATATAGAGAAAAAGAAAAAATTTGCTTTAGTAAGTTACTTTTGTATAAGAAAAAAGTTAAAGTTTTCAAACCCTGGAAATGTCTTTTTCATGTATTAAACTTTTTTTAATTTTTAATATCAATTTAATGTGTACTGCAGTATAAAATAAGTTAATTTAATAAAAAAAATAAAAAAATAGTAAGACCTAGTTACTTTTATATAATACAAAAAGTGTAAGCTTCCCAACCTTGGAATCATCCTTTTTGTTTTTCTGATTTCAGACATCAACCTCTTTCTTTTAAGAACATAAGATATGTTTAGTTTATGGAAAAAAAGGAAAAATTTGTTTTAGTAAGTTACTTTTGTATATGAAAAAAAATTAAAGTTTTCCAACCCTGGAAACGTCTTTTTAATTTTTTAAACTTTCTTTTTTAATTTGAAATACCAATTTAATTTGTACTGAAGTAGAAAATAAGTTAATTTAATAAAAAAAAAATATAAAAACTAGTTTACGGTAGTTCCCAACCCTGGGATTATCCTTTTTGATTTTTCTGATTTTTTAACCCAATCTCTTTCTTCTGAGAATATAAGATATATTTAATTTATAGAAAAAAGGAAAAATTTCTTTTAGGAAATTAACTTTGTATAATTTTGTATAAAAAAGTTAAAGTTTTCCAACCCTGGAAACGTCTATTTAATTTTTTTTAATTTTTTATTTTATTTTTTATTAAGAAATATAAAGTTTATTCATACTGAAGTATAAAATAAGTTTATTTAATAAAAAAAAATAATAACTAGTTTTCGGTAGTTATTTTGTATGGCAAAATGAAGTTTAAGCTTCCCAGCTCTGAAACCGTGTGCTCGATTTTGCTGATTTTCAATACCAATCTTATTTCGAGCATTTCTGACACACCAGTCCAAGAACAAAGTCTCTAGCTTTTCTGGGAGCTTCGGCAAACCTATTTCACGTGCAGACAGACAGACAGACGGACAGACGGACAGACGGACAGACGGACATCGCTTATCCGTCTTCCCTATGCATAAGGATCCAGAATATATATACTTTATGGCTCACTTATTAATATTCTGGAAATAACAAACGAAATGACAAACCTATATATACCCTTTTACCATTTTTTGGTAAAGGGTATAATTACATTAACAGATTTCCTTTTTATCATTGCTCCTTCGCATCGCATTTAAGACAAGATCTAGTGATTTGTTGCAGTTTCCATATAAATACATAGTTATTAATTACTTAATGCTTATGGTCCTTTTAGATTATTAAGGTAATATAGTTAAATATCAGTACCAAAATAACTTAAAATAAATTAACTAATACTTTTGAGGTTCTGCACCGGAAAGTAGTTATTTAAGTTAAGTTTCATTATTATTGTTATAATTTAAATTCATTTTCTTCTTTTAATTTTTATTCCCGAAAAAATATGTTCAAATGAAATTATGTATTCCACTTTTAGTTCTTAAAAAAAAAGATGCAGTTTATTTAAAGATTTCCTTTTTATTTTTAGTTTTTTTTTTTGTAGGTTTCTATGCCTTGGCTGCTTATTATTTGGGTCCTCGGCTTTTGCTTCTTTGCTTTTTTGCTAGCAACTAAAGTTTATGTTCTTGGGAAAAATTTTACTTGTGGCACATGTGCAATTTCTGTTGTATGCTTTTTATTATTGCCATTGCTGCTGTTGTATATTCTCCATTGCCTGCTTAAACTGAAATGGTTGTATGTAAAAAAAAAGGAAGCTTCCTGCTACATTTCCCGCTATCACAGTTTCGTTGTGGCACTTGAAGAACTGTGCTACGGCCCCTTAGTGTGGCAGCTTTTGCACCAACAACTGACTAGTTGTGTTTCTTTCTTTAAAGCCATGAATTATAACTTTGTTAGCAAATTCTCTATCTTATTACTCCAGCATTTTTTTTTTTTTATTTCTTGTATTTTCTAGTTAAAATTAAATATTTTCTTTAGTATTTTATTATTTTCATTTTCCCTTATGAACTGAGCAAAAAAAAAAAACAAATCAAAAAACAAAAAGGTTTGATGCATTTTAAGTAGAAAACTAAATTTATTTTTGTCTTAAATATTTTTGCCAGTATTTTGAATAAAAGAAAATGAAGACAAAATAATTCCTTAAGTTATAGTCTTGTTTGCTGAGAAAATTTGATTTCAGTTAATATTATTTTAAATATAAATGTGATTTTCAATTGTAGCTTGTGGTTTTAATTTTGGTATTAAGTAAGAGGCAGAAAAAAAATACTTAAATGAAAAAATAAGTTTTAATATATTTATATGCAACTAATAAGAAAAATTGCATGCAGCTGTTCAAAAATCTAACAAAATTCATCGTTGCAGCAAAGCATTTGGTATTCTTATGAGAAATTTCATTTGAGAAATTCAGTTTCTGTTTAAAAGCTTAATATAATATTCAGCAATTTAGAGTACACTGCCGCTAAGCCTTTGCTCAAAGGGAAGGAAGTTGGCAACAGCATAGCTCTATTGATATGGGCTATACTCAGTACTAAGACTAGGAAGAGCCAAGTATATAATGACAACCCTGTAATATTCTTTGTGTGTGACAAAGTCTCAATTACTTTGCGCCATTTTTTAGAAAGTTATAGCAAAATGATTAAATACTTATACCTGCAATCTTATGTGGAATAATAAATTAATAAAGCTTATACTTTGGTAAGTAAAATAAAAGTTTATAACGAATTTTCCAATCAGAGAAATAAGACGATCGAGTCACAGCTGGCTCAAGAGCCGCCGCCAACTTTTAACGCAACTTCAAGATGCCACCGATGCATTTGGCTTATCTCGGCTCACAATTGCAGCCGGCTAATTGTTTTTTGTAGTTGCAAATTTGTACGACGTCTTACAAATGATATGGAAGACATCACAGGTGTTTAAAATTTTTTTTTATAGAAATGTGTTTAAAAAACTTATAAATAGCGGCTGTCAATGTCAGCCGGCTCAAGACGGCTTATGAGCCGCCGCCGACTATTTTTTCCTAAGCCGCCGACACCGACTTTATACCGACGGTTTGCCTCTCTATTTCCAATTTAACTGTAAAACCTATGAAATATGACTTAATAAACACTTTTTCCTTGTTGACGCAGAATTATACTCCCCAGTTTTTATACCCTTTACCAAAAAATGGTAAAAGGGTATATATAAGCGAGCCATAAAGTATATATATTTTGGATCCTTATGCATAGGGAAGACGAATAAGCGATGTCCGTCTGTCCGTCTGTCTGTAGCTCCCAGAAAAGCTAGAGACTTCGTTCTAGGACTGGTGTGTCAGAAATGGTCGAAATAAGATTGTTATTGAAAATCAGAAAAATCAAGCAGACCGTTTCAGAGCTGGGAAGCTTAAACTTCATTTTGCCATACAAAATAACTACCGAAAAGTAGTTATTATTATTTTTTTATTAAATAAACTCATTTTATACTTCAGTATGAATAAAATTAGTATTTCTAATTAAAAAAAATAAAAAAAAAATAAAAAAATTAAACAGACGTTTCAAGGGTTGGAAAACTTTAACTTTTTTTCTTATACAAAAGTAACTTACTAAAATAAATTTTTCCTGTTTTTCCATAAACTAAACATATCTTATGTTCTTAAAAGAAAGAGATTGATGTCTGAAATCAGAAAAACAAAAAGGATGATTTCAGGGTTGGAAAACCTAACATTTTTCTGAAGTTTAAAATTAACTACCGTAAACTAAATTTTTATTTATTTTTATTAAATGAACTTATTTTATACTTCACCACGAATAAAATTGGGGTTTCAAATAAAAAAAAAATTAAAAAAGACGTTTCCAGGGTTGGAAAACTTTAACTTTTTTTCTTATACAAAAGCAACTTACTAAAACAAATTTTTCCTTTGTTTCTATAAATTAAACGTATCTTATATTCTTAAAAGAAAACGATTGGTGTAAGAAATCAGAAAAATTAAAAAGAATGACTCCAGGGTTGGGAAACTGAAACTTTTTGTGATATAAAAAATTAACTACCGAAAATTAATTTTTATTTTTTTTTTAATTAAATAAACTTGTTTTGTGTTTCAGTACGAATAAAATTGGTATTTCAAATTAAAAATTGAACTTCAAAAAACTAAAAAGATGTTTCCAGGGTTGGAAAACTTTAACTTTTTTTATACAAAAGTAACTTACTATAACAAATTTGTCATTTTTTACTATAAATTAAACATATCTTACATTCTTAAAAAAAGATTGGTATAAGAAATCAGAAAAATCAAAAAGGAGGATTCCAGGGTTGGAAACTTACACTCTTTGTGGTATAAAAAATTAACTACCGAAAACTAATTTTTATTTTTTTTACTAAATAAAATTATTTTATGATTGATTATGAATAAAATTAGTATTTCAAATAAAAAAAAGTAACTCAAAAATTAAAAAGACGATTCCAGGGTTAGAAAACTTTAATTTTTTTTATACAAAGGTAACTTACTAAAAAAATTTTCCCTTTCTTTATAAATTAAATATATCTTATATTCTTAAAAGAAAAATATTGGTGCAAGAAATCAGAAAAATCAAAAAGGATGATTTCAGGGTTGGAAAAGTTACACATTTTGTGATATATAAAATTAACTAAGTCTAATTAATTTTTATCTTTGCCTTTATAAATTATATATATTTTACGTTTTTGAAATAAAAGTTTTTTGTAGAAAACTATAAAAATAAAAACCACAGCTCCAGAGCTGGAAACTTTGAACTTTTTTTCTGTATATTAAAGTAAATAAATAAAACATTTTTTGAATTTTCTTTTTCCACTTAACACACTTTCTATATTTTTTTAAGAACTACTAGATTGGCATAAGGAATCAAAAAATTTAAAATGATGATTTTAGGGTTTGAAAATTAATTTTTTTTTCTACATAAAAGTAGCTAAGTCAAATTATTTTTTTCTTTTTGTTTATACTTTATGTATGTGCTTATGTATGTATCTATATACTACATTAAAGCACTTTCGTAAAGGGTATATAAGATTCGGCACAGGCGAATATAGCATTCTTACTTGTTTATTTTCATTTACTCCTTGATAGTTGAAGGCAGGGATGGCAAAGTTGGTATAATTGTACTTTTTTGGTACTATTCAAACTCGGAAAGTACACTTGTAGACCAATAATTAATATCCCCAGTTTCACTTCATATTTCTTTTCAAACGATTGCATATGTCAGTTTTCACTTTTGCACAATGAAGCTCATATTCTTCTCACTTGAAAATAGTCTTTTGAAAGCAATACGCAACGAGAAAATCAAAAAATATGAACTTGTCCATTTCCAAAACAATTTTCTTCTAAATTCGAATAATAGAGCAAATGCTTTTCATTTGTAACCCTGTGCTTTAACATCCGAACTTACAAACAAGTTTGTAAAAACGATTCGATAGCCAGAACAAAGTCGATAATTATAATAAAAACAAATAAAAATATGTAATTTTAACTACAAAAATCTTTTAGTACAATTAAGATCAAAAAAGTACAATTTCTGAAAGTTGTTGCTACAATTTTAAAATTCTCAGTGCCATCCCTGGTTGAAGGATTTCTGAAGCAGACACTCTATTGCCTAAAATGTATAAACACTTGCCTTCAATTTTTTCCCGAATGAGCTGCTTGAATAGAATCTCTATTTATTTCATAGTTATTATCATTCAGCACAAAATGAATCTCATGAAAAAATAAATAAACTAAACAAAAACGTGCCGCTTAATAAAAATGCAATTAAAAGTCTGCTTACAATTTAAATGATTGTGTTAAAAAACAAATAAATAGGAAAACTAAATACAAAACATTCGGATAAATAAATATTCATTAAAAATTTTCCACATAAACTTCAGCACTTGCAGCATTATTTTTTATTACACGGTAACAACCTGGAATTTATAATTCATGCTTACATTGCTCAACTCAAGCAGCAACAATATTGCGAACAACTCAGACAAATTTAATGCTACTACACCAAAAAAAAACAAAAAATAAAATAAATAAAAGTCCAACAATAACAGAAATACTAATAGAAATAGTAAAACTAAACCAAATATTTTAGTTTTACTATTTATGGAAAATTTACTAGAGTCTTCCACACACACATACACGCTCAAGCATACCCTGTCGGAGAATGTGTGGTTGACTACAAAAATAATCAGCTTATACATAGTTAACTTTTCTTAAACTAACTACAAGGTAACTACAATATCATCCAAAACTAACTAAAAATTAGTTCTTAACAAAGAAATTTATTCTCAGCTGCTTTGAAACTCATTTTAGTTTTATATTAACATTTTGCTGTTATTATTTAAGTTGGTACCTTAGCTTAGTGATGATACATGTTTAAAGCTCAGAAGAATTTTTTTAATTTGCTGACTACCAGGTGATTTAAAAAAAGTCAACTTTAAGTCTGTTGAAAAGTAACACAGAGTGAGACAATTGACTACCCCCCATTCCATCGCAATGTTCAAATAGTCAGTTGATTGCATCAAAAGTAATCCAAGTGTCAGTCACTATTAGTTGCGAAATATTTAGCTTAAAGCTAGTTTAAAGCTAACGAAAATTCCGACAGGGTATTTATAAAATTGCATTTTTGTGCTTGTGTTTGTTTAATGTGTTTAAAAGTTTTTTGGGAAAATAATGACCTTAATCTCAGCAATAAAATAAAATTGTAACTACCCTTTATACAGTTTTTTTTCTGATATTGTTGCAACAAACAACAACTTAGCAACAAAACTCATATAAGGGCAAAGTGAAAAAGGAAACTACTTCTTCATTACCTAAATTTTGTGATATAAATCCTTAAAATTACTTTTTGTGGCCATAAACAGTCACATACAGATATACGCAAGATCCATGCATACACATACACATATACACACGCACACATACACACACACACCCACACATACATACATACACTACACAACTTATAAAGGGTGTTCCAACAAGAACGCAAGATTTAAATTTGGCGCCATTCGATGTGTCATTGTTTGACATTTGAACAATTGTTATTGTTTGCTAGTAGAAGGTACGAGGTTAGTAAAAATGGAGCGCTACACGAATGAACAACGCATTCTCATAGTGAAATTGTTTTGCCAAAATGGTGAAAGTTTTGCGGCTACAGTTCGTAAATTTGCGATCAATTTGGGGTCACAATAATGCTCCAAAAGAGTCAACTGTAAACACATTAATGTATAAATTTGCCGAAACTGGGTCTGTTAGTGATGTAAAGACAATAATGCGCCTTCGACCAGGTCGATCGACCGAAAATGTCGCAGCTGTATGTGGTGATGTCGCTCAAACGCAGGTCAAGCGCAAACAGTCAATGGTGTTCGGTATCGTGAAATGATAACCAGTTTTTTTTAGAATTGAAGAAATGAATGTGGAGGGTATGTGGTTTCAACAAGATGGCGCCGCATGTCATACAGCCAGAGAAACAATTCAATTGCTGCATCAGTCATTTCCCGGTCGTATTATTTCGCGTTTTGGAGACAGATGTGCGATAGCTTTCCGTGAGCACCTGTCATTACGGCCTTATCTCACGGGTGCCAAAGCACCGGGTGTGGGTTAGACGCCAGACCAACGCACCTATGCACCCTATTAGAGTGAACCTATGGCCCACTCCATAAGGCACATAGGTTGCAATCTTTGAATATAGTTATCCGTGTTCTATATTCAATTACCTTGCTGAGGTAATTTGAGCTATCTAAACTCTGCTGCTATGTCCGTGCCCATAGCAGCTTCTGTTGAATGGCAACAGCACCTAGAATAGTGTCTGGCTGACCGCGTCAGACCAATCACTAGCATTGATTTCACACTGGGAAGCCAAGACTATTCTCCCAGCAATTTTGGTAGCAACCACAGCCACCACGATAATTCTCCGGCTTCCACGCTAAGGTGTTGTTGAGAATTCCTCAACCATTGCCGGCACAGCTCAACCAGTCATCCGAGATGAACCCATGCCTGTGTCGCCAAATAACCAGTGCCTACTCCACACATACCAAAATCATACCTTTAACCCCGTGGGGTATACCCCATTGGGGTAGGACGAACTCGGCATTTTAACAAAGGAAACTGACGACCGCTACATGCACTCAAAACTTCAAAGCAGCTCGACTGTCGGGCAATAGGCAACCGTGCCACCAGAAGTAGCCTCTGGTCAGACCTCGAACTTCCACCACAAGGGCTTCACCTCTATCGTCTTTTGAACTCAGGGGTAGTTCTAGGTGACGCTGCACCTAACTGACATCAACAGGACCTGTCTTCCTTTTATAAATATGTGCACATCCTTTGCTCTGTTTATGTTCAGAGATTGGGTAGTAACACATAAGTTCTATGGGTAATGTACCAAAGGTACGTCAATGGAAAAAGCCACATCACCCCATTTGGGGCCCCGGGGTTGCCACACCCGTAGTCAAAAATATACTCCCCTGGGGGGCGTTTTGGAGACCAGAATTGGCCGCCTAGATCGTGTGATTTAACACCATTAGACTTTTTTCTTTGGGGTTTTTTGAAGTCGATGGTTTACGCGAATAAGCCGACGACGACTCAAGCCTTAAAAGAGGAAATTGGATGCTGCATTAATAAAATAACACAGCATTTATGCAAAACGGCCATTGAAAATTTCATTAAAAGATCGCGTGTGTGCCAGCAAAGCCGCGGCGGCCATCTGCCCGATTTGTTGCTCCACACATAACCTCATTTTGTCTACTTTACGATATCATAGAGTTTCACGATTTTTTTTTTAAATATCTGTGTTTTATTTAAAATTTAAATCTTGCGTTCTTGTTGGGACACCCTTTATTACACTTAAACACTTTCATTTATGCTTTAGATATTTAAAGTTGCAACAATTAAAAAGGCAACAACAGTAAATAGCTAAAAAAAATATATATATATAAAATATATATTTATAATATATTATGAGGAGTAAATACTTTTGGGCGAAAGTGTGTGTAAAGGTGTGTGTGAGTGTACCCATAAATTCATGCGTATGTGTACTAAATGTCGTAATAAGCAGGACCTTCTGTCAAGGAGCAACAACAATAATATTAATACAAACATGTACTTGAGTCCCGTTATTTTTCTTAACAAGCAAGTTGCAATATTTAACATTGCTACTGCTTTTGGAACATATTTAGGCGTTCGAAAGAGTGACTCACTAGTACGTTTTAGTAACTCCAGTCCACAAGAAAGACTAACGATAAGTGCTCATAATTATTTATATAGATATTTCAGTATTTAAACTTAATAAATATAAGTAACTTCCTATGGCCATAATTGTAGCAAAAACAATTAGTACGCTCACATATTTGCTTTCAACCAACTATGACTTTAGCCGATTACAAGAGTATATCCATTGCATATTTGCGATAAATTTAAATACACTAAAATTATAAGGAAAGCTACTTGCGTATTGTGTGTATGGACTGTCTGTCTTACTTATACTCAGAGTATGGATATTAATTCAGACATTTATTTATTCATCATACGCCCCCTTATAAATTTGTTTGTACGAACAGGGCTGTCAGATATGGCGATTTCTCGCCAAACGCGGCAATTTTTCAACTTGTTTGGGGTCCAAATTTTTGGTTTGGCGACATGGCGATTTTTTTGGCGATAAATACTTTTGTTGGCGATTATTATGGCTATTTTTTAAACAAAACTGAACTTGAAAATTTTTCAAATTCAGGAAAACTAGTTTGTTGAAGGAGTAGTTTCAAAAATAAATCCTACCAAAACTCGTCTGCAAGAATTTAAAACAATTTGATTTTGATGATTTTTCTTATATTAATTATAGTCATTAAATTTCAATGAGAAAAATTTATAGGAAATAGTTTTTGGCGATTTTATTTCTAATTTTTTGATAAATTTTGATACGATTAATTTATAAAAATTAATATAAAAAAAGTGTTATATCAAAACAAATTTATTATCAAATATTTACTAAGAAAACCTACATAAAACTGATTTTTAGGGACTTTTGACGATTTTTAAAATCAATTTGGCGAAATAGGTTGGAAAAAATCTGATAACCCTGCGTACGAAATGGAAAAGAAAATGGGATTTGGCTATTTGAAAACATTAAACATTAGCTAACCTCTCCATAATCATTTTCAATGTATTTTTAAACAACAATTAATATTTTAAAATATAAAAATAAAAATATTGTAATTTACTTACTCACCTAGTGTACACTACGCTTTTTTTCATGAAATTAATTGCATAAAAATTTTTCATTTGTCCATAGAAGGCCTGAAAAGCAAAGCGAATGAAAAAAGTTGCAAAAAATTCTTCAGAGATTCATGCAACCTCATTTTTTACATATTACTCCCTTCTGTACTGCTTCAATCAGCAAACACAAAAACTTTCATGTAATAGATTTCATGAACAAATGCATAATGTCAACTAGGTATTATTTTATAAAAAAAAACAAATCCTAAAGGAAAACACAAATCATTAATCAGATGATTAGGAAGTAAAATTTAAAATAAATTGTAGCCTTAAATAACTGCTATTGTACCTTACAATTTTTTTTGCAAACAAAAATCGCTAATGAGCTGATATTATGTGATAGTAAATATTTAGTTAAAACTGTTTAAAGCACAGTCGATAATTACTTAATCCATATTTCCATCCCTGTGATGCAATTACTTGAACACCTTTGTCGTTTTAGCGTTTTACCCATTCACTTTTCTGCATTACTGATGCTTAAAATCTTTGCAAATAAAATACTCTTGTAAATACTTATGTAAAGCCGAATAAATACTCAGAGTATTTATATATGTATGCGAATGATTATAGCTCTGATTCTATGCTACCACAAACACCTGCGCTCGAATTACGACTTTGCAATTTAAAATTCTTTAGAGACATATTGTGTTAAAAAAGGGAACAATAGTAAACTATAGTAAATTAACAATTTCAATTCACAAAATACATACTTGCCCAAAGGCATAAGAATGACAATTATTGTGCAAGGGATCCAGTATATATTGGATCACTAAGTTACATGTTAACTCTAATTGAGAAAAATCTTAAACTAAAAAAAAATTACTATTATTTTTAATGTATAATTAAACTCTTTTTTTAAACTTAAGGTCTTGATTTGAATTATAACCAAATATTTTTGTGATTGAAAAACAAAATTATATAACAAAAAAAAAACAAAATAAGAGATTTAAGAGATTTCCTGAAGAAGTTAACCGAAGCTTAACGTCCTACTAAACGATAACGTCCAATAAAACTGTATATTGTTTCCTATTCTATATTAAGAAAGTACCTAATTCATTATTTTTTTTGAATTCGAGTTTTAAGTTATTAGTTTTTAGTAAATTTGTTGTGTTAATGCGGACCTACAAAGAAATTTGTAGATTCTGATAACAATTTTGTAAAAATGTAACTGAAAAAAAAAATTTATTTTTAGTTAAATTATTATGGCATTAGAGAAAAAAGTTAACTGAAACTCAAAATATTTTCAATCAAATTTATAAATAGGAACAGAAAAACATTTTTGCAGATTTTTTTGTATTATTCAGCAAATTTTTTTTTTTTATAATTTACAAAAATTACATTCACTAAAATTTTTCGTATTATCAGAAAATAACTTAACTGAATCAATAAAAATTCTTAAAATTTTTTTTTTTTAAATATTAGTATTTATTTGAAAAACAAATAACTGAATCAAATGAAAGGTTCAACTATTTTTTTTTTTACTTTAAAAAATTGGCTTGTTTTTATGATTCCTGATATGTTTATAGTAAGACTATTAATACTATATTGAGAATCACAATATACAAACATAATAAGTTTGAAAACCGCAAACAAAAATCTTTAAAAAAAATAAAATGTTTTTTATTTCTATAAAATAATTTGTAGAAAAAATTAACAAAAATCAGACAAATTTTTTTACAGTATATAAAAATAAATTTAACTGAAACTAACAAATTTAAATATAAAAAAAATAAATCTAAACAAATTTTTTACAAATTTTACTTTATATAGATAGTTTTCATTCTATACAGTTTTTTTTAACATAAAATAAAATTGGAACAAATAATTTACTGGAACAGTAAAAAATATTTACTGAAACTAAATTATACAGGGTGGGCCAAAAGAAACCAAGGGGTGTAAAAGCTTAATAACTTTTTTGTTTATTAATTTTTTTTATTTTTTCTTTCAGATTATATAGACAACACTTGGAGAATTTATAATGGAGAGGTTCACAACTGAACAGAGAACCAGAACAATAGAATTTTATTATTTAAACCAGAGATCAATTATTTTAACGCAAAGAGCATATCGTCGACATTTTAACGTCAGAATTTCGCCCTCTGAAGCGATGATTCGTTGCTTAGTTAATCGTCATCGCCAACATGGCAGCGTAAGAGATTTGCCTCGAACCGGTAGACCACGTTTAAGTCGCACTGCGGAAAATATTGAACGAGTACAGCAAAGTGTTAACGAAGCACCAGAAACATCTGGCAGAAGGCGTTCTGCTCAGCTAGAAATGTCTCGTACGTCACTACGGCGCATTTTAAAAAAAGATTTACTGTTATACCCATATAAGGTGCAATTGGTCCAAGAACTAAAACCCGCAGATCATCGGCAACGTCTAAATTTTGCAGTTAAATTTTAAGAGTTGGCCAGAAATGAAATCAACTTTATTGAAAATTTGATTATGAGTGATGAAGCTCATTTTCATTTGAATGGCTTTGTTAATAAGCAGAACTGTAGGTTCTGGGGTTATCAAAATCCAAGAGCCATTCATCAACGCCAATTGCACCCCATCAGGTGTACAGTATGGTGTGGGATCACATCTGAAAATGTCATTGGGCCCTACTTCTTCGTGAATGAAGATGGAAGTGCTGTAACCGTAAATGGAGAGCGGTATCGGTTTATGATAGAAAATTTTTTACGTCCTGCTCTTGAAAACAGACCTGGTATGTGGTTTCAGCAGGACGGAGCCACTGCCCATACTGCCCGAGACACAATGGCACTTTTAAGTCAAATTTTTGGAGAGCGAATAATTACTCGAAATTCGGAAATTATTTGGCCAGCGCGATCGCCAGATTTGACAGCACCCGACTATTTTCTTTGGGGGTTTTTGAAGGAGCGAGTGTATGTGAACAAGCCAGAGACAATCCTTGAACTCAAGGCAAACATTGTTGCAGAAATTCGAACGCTACAGCCACAAGTTTTGAAAGATGTTATGGAAAATGCTCTAAAAAGAGCCCATCAGTGCGAAGCTGAAAACGATGGTCATTTAAGAGACATCATTTTTCATACTTAGTGTAAAAAAATTTCCATTTTGTATATTATATAATCTGAAAGAAAAAATAAAAAAAAGTTATTAAACAAAAAAGTTATTAAACTTTTACACCCCTTGGTTTCTTTTGGCCCACCCTGTATTTCAAAACACACGTTTTTTTTGAAAATTTTTTGGGAATAATTTTTTCTGTGAATGGAAAAACATCTAATGTATCGAAAATGAGTTAAGGACTTTCTTTATCAAGGTAACGATATATAAATAAAGACCTGAAGCTTAAATTAAATTCAGTGAAATGTGACTTTGATCCGCGCACGAGGGGTTCCGTACTAACACTAGATATGTAATTCAATACGAACTTTAGGCTATATAAAATATAAATTAATTAAATTAAATTAACTAAATTAATAGTCATTGGCTTGTGGCAAAAATTAAATAAATATTCTTAATACAGTCAAATTCCGATTTTTCGTACCCCGATAAATCGTAATTCCCGATCATTCGTAATAAACTATCGGTCCCTTGAAAAAATCTCGTTAATTCGTAAAATTTGCATACATTTTGGTCCCCTCGCTAATTCGTAATCTTTTCTTCAAATAAAATCTTCTTTACCTCTTATAAATCGTAAGTGTTTGCTAACTACCACTTATAATTCGTAATAAAAACAACAAAAACATGGAAAGAATGATGTTTTGTTTATCGCTATTTTTTGCGTGGGTTTTTGCTTCTGCTTGTTTGTAAATATGTGAGCACGCATAAGACACTGTCGGTGTTACAAAAACAACAAATTTTTATTTTGTATTAACATTATATTTATTTTAACAATTTTTTTATGCTTTTTTATCGTTTTAGTAAATAAATTGAAAAATCCCGTTAATTCGTATTTATTTTATTTTAACCCCGTTAAATCTAAAACCCCTATAATTCGTAAGACATGGCCGGTCCCTTGCGACTACGAATTATTGGGATTTGACTGTAGTAACAAACCAAAAAAGTGTGTCTTAAGTAGAACAAAAATAAGCAAATTAACTAACATGTGTATAATTAGTATAGAACAAACGACAATGGTAAAACTGTTGTAAATTTAGAGATGGTAAGGTGAGCTTTCATTACAAAACATCTTTCAGCAAATTGAAATACGATGAATCAAAACAATTCACATATTCCATTTGCAAAAAAGTTTCGTATAAAAAGCAGAAATCTACATCAACTGACACCACACACAGTGGACCAAACACAGAAGAACGCTGATGATGAAGGTTTAGTTGCCTTCGAAAACGGCTGGCTGTTCCGTTCAACTATGTCTTGTCAGAATATTTACAACTAACTTTGATGTTAATTGTTCATTAATAATTATCACATGTAATTTGGCTTAAAAAGCGATACGAACTGTAGCCTATTCAAATCATAAATATAGAAACAAATGAAGTTCGAAAAATAATAATTAAATTAACTATATAAAATATAGTTGTGCCATTTTTTTAGTTTTTGGTTTTTTTCGGTTTTGAGCGTTTTTTTGCGTTAGTTTTTTAAGTTTTGGCGCTTTTTTTAGTTTTGGCATTTTTTTTTTGTTTTGGCGATTTTTTTCGGTCTTGGCGTTTTTTTCATTTTGGCGATTTTTTTCATTTGGGCGATTTTTTCGAATTTGGCGATTTATTTTAGTGTTAGAATTTCTTTTAATTTTGGCGATTTTTTTTCGGTTTGGCGATTTTATAATTTTGGAATTTTTTAGTTTTACCGTTTTTGAAAATTTCCAGTCAAAATTGCATTAACTGATGATTTAATTTAAATTTTTTTAAATTTTAGTGTTAATTGTTGTAGTGTAAAAATACACTAATTTTACAATTTTATTTCAAGTGTCAATATACATATGTACATACAATTGTATTGTATATTACATGGGATTTTTTTGGAACACTCTTTAGTTTTTTGTTGTTGTAGCGGCCATGGTTCTACATACTCTGTCCAAATTTCAGGTCCATAGCTCATACGGTTCCTGAGAAAAAAGCTAAAACAATGGGGTTGCTTTACATCTTTGGTGTACGGAACCCTAAAAATAGCTCAATTAATCGTATAAATTTTGATTATTTTTAATTATCTCTAAATTAATGTTTTTTTCTTGCTTCGAACTTACTTTTTAATTCAGTTAATTTTAACGGCGACAAAGATTGTACTCACTCGTGTGGTTAATGGTAAATTAAAGTCATACACATCAAAACTCTCATCATCACGCTCTCATATTTTATACCATATTTGATTAAAAAAAGATATAATAATAATAATAACCTATTGTTAAATCTCTAAGTAAAAGTTTATGTGTGTCAATGATCTCTTTCTTCATTAACCCTTGAGGAGTTAATTTAAAATGAACTCTAATAACACATCGACTAAAAAATATCAACGCATAGTAGTCTAATAACGAGGGTAGTATCGAAGAATCTAAACCTGAAGTGTCGTCTAACTTCCTTTGTAATACTTCTACTAAGTACCTTAAAGCTTCTTACAGACATACCAACAACACCAAGCGAATGCATATCAGGTGCTGGCTGCTGCCACTATTATCGCCGCTTGTCATTTCAATATCCTCGCACATATTTTTGACATCCCAAGTATAAATTTTTCAAAGCTAATTAAGCCGAATCTACTTTATATGAATATCCCTTGTTTGAGACTCTTTTTGGGATGGATACAAGCCATATTCATATGAGGTAAACTTACTTTAATTCTCTTTGAAAAACGAATATTTGGCATATCAAGGCAACGTACTTCAAGATATGTCAAGTATGTAGACATTTAAGTGTTATTTAAATTACAGACGTTAAAAATAATCCCCTAAGCTGATGAGGCCACCTGATATAAATTCACCTTGGTTAGCTATGTCTATTGTTTTATATTTATAACATTCGAAAACTTCTTAATCAGCCCACTTGTATTTACTCGTATTGTGTCAATTAATTTTATTAAACGAAACTCATAAGCCTTATTGCATTATATTTACCCAGTTACGAGCACTTAAGTTTAAACTCATTTTCGTCATTGTTGTTGGTGAAAGCAATTGAGTAAAAAAAGGAATTTATTGTAAGCTATTTATGTGAACTTGCACAAAGTTGTCAGCGGAGATGACTTAGTTTTTACAACTTTTGTATTTAACACACGTAAGCACACACACACACACAAGCCACAAGTATACACATTTATGTTACTTAAATGAACACTGACTAGAAAACAAACGAAAATCGTCAAAATAAAAACTTAGCAAATTGAAAAAAAATAGTCAAAATGAATATTTCAAAGAATCACAAAAATGCTGAGTTACAAGAAAAAGGTGGCAAAACGGAAAAGAAATTTTTAATATAATAAACACGAGGCATTGAAACTAATAAGAAAAAATTAATGATTTTTTTTATATAAAACATAAAAAATTGTAAAAATAAAATCTCCGAAGCAAAAATATCATAATTAAAAATATTTCAAACGAAAACTTGATTAAATAAAAACTTAATGACCCAACGGAATAATTCGCCAAAACTAAAATAATCGCCAGAACAGAAATATTGATTTAAATCGCCATTTGAAGAAAACCGAAAACAGAACAAATACAAGAAAGATAAAAAACACAAATCCTTTAATTCTTTATGACTCAATATTGTTAAACTAATTTTATATAAAATATTTTAAAAGCTCATAGTATAAGAAAAAAAATTTCTTCTAAATTTTTTTTTTAAATTTTAGTTTTTGTGGTGAAAATGGGTAAAAAAGGGAATGAGAAAAACGTCAAATATGTTGGCGATAATTTCACTCACAATATTTTAAAAATAAAAGCAATAATTGGGTTGGACATTCATAAAATTTAATGAAGTAAAACGTGATAATATAACTTTTTTTTCAAATTGCACTACGGCAACATTGATTTAATAAAATCGTAGAGTTACTTTAAATCTCTTCTGCTGTAGTAGAAACAATTTTTTATTAAAAATGAATTTTACAATTCGAAACAAAATATTGCACCAAAGTTATTGAAATGAAATACAATTAATTATTACATTTACTTAATACTTTTTATAGAGATTTAATAATTTGTAACATATCGGTAATATGGGGTGATAAAGGGTTAATACTCGTCTAAAAACTGCTCCAAAAAAAAACAAATAAAAACGTCAAATAACATAACAAAAAAATCGCCAAAATAAAATTAAAGCCAAGGAAAAAAAATTTCAAAAAATATTTAACATGAATAAAATCGAAAAATCGTTAAAGCAAAAAAAGTTAAAAACAAAAAACTAGCCAAAATGAAAATTTTGCAAAAACTAATAAATCCCTTAGGTATAAAAAGTAGCTCTCTAAAATATGGAGCAAGTGCCATTAAATCTGTGGCAAAAATTTTAAAAAAATTAAGCTAAATAAAAAAAATAAACGCCGGAGTAGAAATATTGATCAATTTGGTGAAATTCAAAAAAAAAAGATGCACAAGATCGAAACAAAATATAAACCCAACCACCCAAACAAATAAAAACCCAAAAATTTGATTATTGACATGAGAAGAAAATCGCCAAAATAAATTACAGAAGCCAAGGGAAAAAATCTAAAAATGTAATTAACTTGAATAAAATCCGAAAATCAAAAATTCGCTTAAACAAAAATATCGCCAAAATGAAAATTTGCTAAAATTAATTAGGGATAAGCAGTAGCTCCCTTAAAAAGCAAGTAATTGCCATTATATATTGTTGAAACTAATCAGTTGTAATAGTAAGAAAATCGCCTATAGCTTTGTTCTATTTGTAATGTATTTTTCGTTATTAAAAAGTTGGCAGCACTGACTTAAAGATGGATTATATTCTAACGCATGGTAAGATTATTTTGCTTTGTATGTGTGTGTGTGTTTGTGTGTGTGTGTTTGTGTGTGTGTAAGTTTATAATGACACCTACTTGCGATTCTTTACGTGCATGCAGAAGAGAGGATTTCTTACCAAGATTGCAATATAAAAATAGTTAAAAATCATTAAGTAGTCGTGACTATTTTCACAACGAGAGACAACTACCATTACTGTGACACCGATAAGTTTTGTGGCATGCATCTAATTGAGAACCCATGCACGCTTACTCTAGAACAATATGACTTGCTCTGAATGACGTCAATGGGAAAAATATTTAGTAGAGATAATAATTTAAAGAAATTTTTTTTATACATATTTACTTAGTAAAATGCACACGCAGCCATATAAAGCTAGAAGAGAAAAAATGTTGAACATAATAATGATGAAAATTATGAAAATGAAATGATACAGAAAAGATAGTAATTGATTGTAAAGTAAAAAATTAATTACTGCCAATAATTCAGTCACGAGACGTGACTGGTTGCCCAAGGTATTCATTAAAAATCTTGCTATCTAAAACTGAGCCAGTAAGAGTGCTATATTCGCCTGTCTTAAGTTTTATACACAGTTCACCAATGCTGATAAATAATAAATCTTGGTCACACCCGTCACAAGAGCATTGACCATAATTAAGTCTTTTATTCAAACGTAAATTTCTGAGCACGACTTGTACTTTAACTAAGCAGAGAAAACTTATATTTAGAACGAGTTTTTCTTTTATAAAAAAAATACTAGGTGAACCAAGCAAACATTGTCTTACCCTTAATTATATGTTTTTTTTTAACTACAAATAATTCCACAACCTAGTCACTTGTTGGTTCAAAAACAAAACCTGCAGGTTATTGTCCCGAACCCGCACAGAGAAAAAACTGCCTCATAAAATCAATAAGATTTTCTCTATGAAACGTTTTTAGGCTAAGGGGTATCCCAGCAGAAAGAAGCGAAGATTTTTTCATAGAGATTCCTTATTGTTTTTATGTGGTAAATCTTATTAATTTTATCAAGAAGAAAACCACATAAAATCAAGAAGAAATCTTATTATTCACAACTTTTTTACTCAATTTCCGTTATTTTTGGCACCAAAAAAACATTCCATAGAGAAAAACTTCTTGATTCTATTAGGTTTTCTTATAAATTGTAAACTATAGGGATTTCTTATTGATTTTATTAGGTTGCCTTATTAATTTTTTTAAAAGGGTTTTCTTCTTGAATTTATTAGGTTCCTATATTATTATGTGTAAAGCACCTTATTGATTTTTTTAATAAGGAAATCTTCTTGATTTTATTAGGTTTCTTGTTATTTCATTTATGTGTGTACGTACATTTATGTATGTATGCATGTATATAAATAAACATAGAGACAATTTTTAATGATCTTTTTCGTTTTTGTTCCGTAATATCTCTGCTGCAGAGACTTCAACATTCATACCCAGTTAGCCAAATCGTCGCAGACGACATTGGGTAGTATGAATAAAAAAAAGTATTTGCTTTTTACTTAAAAATTTTTTTAAAAATACAAAAAACATACACATATTTGGGGTTTTCAAACAAATTTTTAAGTAGAAGGCAAATACTTTTTTTTATTCATATTACCCATTGTCTTCTACGATTAATGTACGACATGTCACAATTTAAAGGAAATCGTCGACAATGTCACATGTTTTGTCATCAATTAAACTTTTTTGAGGACAATCTGAACGACAATGTCCCCTGTTTAGTCTTCAATAAAGCCGTGTTGACGACAATCTGAGCGACATTGTCGCTCATCTCGTCTTGTGTAACCTCGCCTCCATTTGTATGAAATATTCGTCGACGATTTGTATGGCGCTGTCTTCAATATGTCTTGTACGACTTACCATTGTCTTGTACCCGTCGTCGAAGATGTTTTAAAGACGTGGCTAACTGGGTATTTATGTATTTTTGTATATGTGTTGCCGCTCATAACTTTACATCTTTACTTTACATACATACATATGTATATATGTATTAAAATTAAACTTTTAGTTGAAAGTGAACCATTGCAAAGTGAACAAGTCGAAAGAACAGTTGAATATTTTTCCACTAACATAAAATATAAACTAAATTAAAATAAAACTAATTATAAATAGTGCGTACCTATATCTATATTATTATTATATTTATGTACATATATAATCGTGGTATGTTTTTTGGTAAGGAATAATCTCTGGAAATACAAGAGCCTTGGAGTGGAGATTTTCAATACAGGTTGGGTGACCAGTGTGTTGATTAATTTTTAATTAATTTTAATTATATGAAATTTTTAAATATATGAAAATTATAATATGTTAAGGGCCGTTATTACTACTTGTCTGATTTTGTCTGCCCGATTGCTACAATTTTAATTTTTTTATTGATGTCATTATTACTAATAATAATACTTAATGGACAAAAAAATATTTAATGAAGGTTTTATAATGCAAAGCCATTTATATAAATGATGAAATCATGCCTTTAACTAACGTCAAGTTGTAATAATGGCCCTAAGTACGTATAAATGGGTAATGTGAATACAAAAAAAGGCATTTGCTTTTTACTTTAAAATTTGTTGTAAAGTCTTAAATGTATATGTACTTTTTGTTTGTTTCAAACAAATTTCTAAGTAAAAAGCAAATGCTTTTTTTATTCACACTACCCAATATTTATAAGCAAATATGTAATTAAAAAATTCAAAAAGATACTGCTAACATAACTTACTTATTATTACTATATTGTGTGTATTGCTAAGTAAATACATATGTAAATGAAAATAAATAAAATTTTCAAATAAAAACAATAATTATTGTGTTTTATTTTTGAAAAAATCAATAAGATAGCCTAATAAAATCAAGAAAAAACCCGTACTGAAAAAATCAATAAGATAGTCTAATAAAATCAAGAAGAAAACCTTATTGAAAAAATCAATAAGATAGCCTAATAAAATCAAGAAGAAAACCTTATTGAAAAAATCAATAAGATAGCCTAATAAAATCAAGAAGAAAACCTTATTGAAAATATCAATAAGATAACCTCATAAAAACAACAAGATTTTTTGATTTTTTTAAAAAGGTTTTCTCTATGAAATTAATAAGATTTCCTTATTGAAAAAAAACCATAGAGATTTCTTATTAATTTTGCTCTTTTTTTTGAGGTATTTATTAGGCACTGTTTTCTCTGTGTGTTGAAAATTTCAGCTCCACACTTCTTACAGTTCAAGAGATCATGCGTTACGAACAAACACACACAACGATTTTATATATCTGTGGCAAAAAGGAAAAAGTGCTTAAGTCGAGCTAAGCATATTTTGAGTTAATGGTACCTTCATAGTCTGCATATACGAAAGTACCCCTGGTCAACATCATAATTAATTTGTGTGATTTTTTAGGAAGTTATAGCACTATGACTTGCAATGAATGCCTGCTACTATTACTAGGTGTTACCTTCTTTAGGAAAGGGATAGATATACAGAATATAGGCGGTGAGAGAAGAGACAGAAACAGCTTCATTCGTTTTACAACTCTGTTTTTTTTCAAGTTTTTAATAATACAGTCTGGTAGCGCCTCTGGTGTTAAATGAGGCGTGTGAAATTTTTTTGAAGCTGTGCTTGGTAGCCATTTTATCGGTTATTTTACTAGGGTGGATCAATAAATCCGTGTCTTTTTGAATGAAACACAGTTTTTTTTTGCAAAACGAAAATTTATTTTTCAAAATAATCTCCTTTTAATTGAATACACTAAAATAATCTCTTTCCACCGAGCCATTTCTTTAGGTTTGGAAATAGGAAATAGTCACTAGGTGCTAAATCCCAAGAATATGGTGGATGGAGTATAAATTCGTAGCCCAATTCATAGAGTTTTGCCATTGAGACTGCACATCGTATTTCTCCGATGATTATGGTACACAACGAAGCATGAGGACTATGCCTTCAACACTTGAACTTTCCCACAACAACTGACACAAAAGGACATTAATGCACATCAAAAAAATGCATGGTGTTGTTACTTTAGTGACTGCTGGTTACAGGGATCGAACCCAGTACCTTCAGTTTTGTAGTCAACGTGCTAATTACTTAAGTCAACGCCACTCTCATCTTTTTTAGACTTTTAAACTCATTTGGAATAAAAGCTTAAGTTAGCTTATTCTTTGATATATTTCAACTTACATGTATTACTTGTAGTGTGTAGAATGATATTTGCTTAAAAAAATAAAGTTCAACAGAGAATTTCTCAATTTCTCGGTAAGAGAAATAAATTTCTGAAAATCGCCTAGAACGCTTAAGAGCGCTCTCCTGGGCAACAGTAAAATATGACTGAAGCGCTTTTTTCCTTATTGCCACAGATATATTGACAAAGATATAAATTTAGTATTTTTGAATTACAACAAAAGAGATAAGTATGATTGTCACGCCCGTCACAGTACAACTACCCATCAGCAAACCTCCATAAAAATTCCATACTATTCTGTTAAAGCTAAAAACTATTTCGTTAAAATTTCAAGCTCTTTTTCTATACCAATTTATATAGAAATATTTTTTAAATAATATTTACTTTCTGAAAAAAAAATTCTTACACACTTGAGTATCGCTAAAAATCGCCATAAAATTAAATTAATATTCATCAAGTTAAATTAATATTCATCAAGTTTATAGCTTATGAAAAAGAAATCAGTTTAGTCTGTAGAAAGTTAAAACACTTTCATTATTAAATAACATCCTTTTTTTATTCACAAATCACACACTTCTCACTTAAACTCCTCTTGAACGTATGAAAAAATGATTGATCCACTTGAACGTATGAGTGTTTAAACAAAATATAACTAATACGAGTAATAGCACTTGCCAATATTGATGTATGTGTGTGTGTGTGTGTGTGTGTGAGTGTGTGTGTAACAAAGTTAACAAGTACGTGTGATAATATAAAAAAATATATTATATATTGCAAATTTTTATTTAAAAATAAAACTAACTTTTTAATAAACTTAAATTTAGGAAAACTTTTCCAACAACAACAAAAAATACTCACTCATACACACATTCACACACGCTGTCAAATGGCTGCTGATGATGCTGATTCTTGTCATGATGATGACGGTGCTGATGACGCTCGTGCTTCTTAAACCGATGCTGTCGATTATAATGCTGGTGATGATTTGGTTTTATTTTTTTTTTCTTTCTCTCTCTACATAAAGCTGATTATATGAGCAACAACATAAAAAGTTTGCCAAAAAAAAAAAAAAATCTAGAAAAAGATAAAAGTTATACAATATATCTACATAAAAGTAAAACAAAAGTAGCAACAAATACTCGCGTGTGATCAACAAGTCTATCAATCAGTTAAAACGTGCTTCAAAACTTGTTAGAGATACCACCTACTTTTGTGTGGTAAATTAAATTACAAAGTTTTAAAACAAATATATGCAATGGCAACAAAAACACACAGATACGCACACACAAGCATACACACAAGCCCACACACACAAGCACACACACTTAAATACTCAGGCTTAGCTATTAACAACAACAAATAAAAAAACCTACACATGTGTGTGAGTGAGTGAGTTCACAATCAAACAAACAAAGAAGCAACCGAATAAACGAACAAACAAAAAACTTTTGAAATGCAATAAAAATTAAAATAATATAAAAAACAGATGGTCCCGGGTTGGCTAAAAAAAAATCTATTATTTTTATTTTCCACTTTTTTATGCAACAAATATGCATGCATTTATTTCAACAAAAAAAAAATATATAAAAACAATATAACTTTGAAACAGTGGAAAGCTTAAAAACATTTAAATATTTCCCACAGTGGGACAAACTCTTGAATTCGATTTAATAGCCAAAAAACATTTCATTGAGCGCTTCTTATGTTTAAATTTTAATAAAGCAAAGTGTGCCTGAGGGCCAGTTTTTGACTTGGTAATTAAATTGTAATTATTTTTAAGTGCTACTTAAATACGAAATTGGGCTTTTCCGTGCACATTTAAATAATACTTAAATAATACTTAAATGTCCGAACTTGTATATATAAATTCTATTTATGTTTTATAAGCGTACCATATGGGCAATTCCACAGCATCTCACATACAATGTCACGAACGTAGACCAATCAATTAAGCTTATGTTTCAGAGAAAATTAAAATTTTTATTTATTTCTTTATGTACTTTTGAGAAGCGTAAATAGCTCTACCTTTGGTAAAATATAAAGAAAAATCTAACCTCATGTCAACATTCGTGACATTATATGGAATTGCCCATATGTTTTTGTACATGAGTGTGTTTATGGAAAACATATATGTACATGAATATTATGTGGTCGTGTTAAAAAGAATTTCGTTAAGTTTTTATAAACATATAACATTTGCAATACATAGTTTCATATCATGAAATAAATAAGTAGAAAACAGTATTGTGATGCTCGTTTGGTTTCATAAAATGTGTTTTGTGCAATTTCAATTTTCTACATTCTAATAATCTAACTTTCTTATTTGTTTATATCAAACAGTTATTGTTTGGAAAGATTTCCATAATATTTGGAAGTTCTTTTAGTGCTGCGATATTTTCAATGTAATAAGAACTTTAATTAAACACTGAAAACATTAAATCGTATTTAAATACAGTTTAAAGTTAAATAAAATTTAACTAAATACGTACTTAAATATTAAGTTAAAAACTAGGGGTGGAATTTCATCGAAATTTTAAATTCGATTGGGAGGTCTTTTATATATATTTTTGTGCAAAAACTACAAAGAGTGGTCCGAGATCATTAAAATTTGGAACCGACTAAAAGAAAAAAGTTAAGTTTCATCAGTAGTACAAAACCTCTTGATATCGATTTTATATATTTTATATAATTTAAATAAAACAGAGTGTGTCTAAGATATCGTCAAAATTTTTAACTCCCTTGAATAGAATAAAACGTGGTGTAACTGTCTACTGCGGCTTATTCAGTGTCGCGCATACCAAATGTTAAATTCACTTCATATTCATAAAATATGCCCTCATGGCCCTAAATCCCCTTGTGAAGAATGTCCAATGTGGCATGAGCTGCGCCACACAATAGGATGACTTCATATATTTTTGAACAAATATGCAAAGAATGGCACTAGATCAATGAAAGCTGGCAACGACTAAATTAGGGGAAAAAATTACAGAATATGTCACGCCCTCTGGCCATGAAATCTTAGTATATTTTTTTCATAAAAGTTTTTCCTTTTCAAGCACAAGTCTTCAATTAAAAATAAAATAAAAACTAATACATGATTCATGTTCATGTTGGCTTTCTGGAATACTGTGGTTTGCGGCTTATTTGCATAGACCCCTTAAGAAACACGCACGATGCCGGTGGCCAATTTCCATGATTTCCGAGGGAGACGTCCTCAAATCTCTTGCACAGAATGTCCCTTCTAGCATGAAATGTGTATCATAGTGGAATGGCTTCATGAACTTGTGTGCAAAAACTACAAGAAGTTTTCGGAAATCATTGATAGTTAATACCGCATATTATATTGACTAAACTGAAAAAAATGGAATTTCATCACAATGAACCACGCGCACAATGTATATACCATGCCTATGCAATATAAATTAATTTTTTTCATACAATTTCAAAAGTATTAAAATTTGTTACAAACACTTTCCATATATTCCATAATAAAAAAACACGCCCTCTGCCTATGAAATCCAGTTCGAATTTTTTACATAAAATTTTTCCTATCCTAGTAGAAGGCTTCAAGGCATATTCTAGGATAAAAAAAAGATACATGCCGAGTGCTATAAAAATCGGCCACGCTCACCGCCAGTGAACCCGCAAAATATATCTGACGCTATACGGAACGAGTGCTTAAGTCATATTTTGCTTTCAAGCCGATTTTCTGATATGTATTTCTCTTACAGTTAAATTAGGCAAATCTGAGTTCACTTTAATATCTTTTATAAATATATCAAAAAACACACTAAAAATAATCGATTTAATTTAAAATATATCAAAGTATGAGCTGAAAGAAGCTATTATTCCATTTGAGATTATAAGTCGAAAAACATAAAAAAAATTGCACAAAATAAGAGAGATTTTTCCGAGGGGTACGAGTGAAGAAAAATATAACCGGGGACCATTAACTCAAAATTAGCTTATCTTGCCTTAAGCACGTTCTGAAAATCACATTTTTCAAATCACATGTGATTTTGGATTTTATAAGCAAAATGTTCCTTGTTCATCTTGCGAATAAAAAAACTTTATGCATTATTCTTCATCTATAATTTTTTTTTTTTTTTTTGCTACATCGTTAAGTTCCAAAAATCTTGTTTGGAAGGTTCTGTCTTAGGCTGGTCATAAAAGGCTGTGATGATATCAGTAAGTGACGATAAATATCAGAGTTTAAAGAAACTCTATTGCATTGCATTTGAGGCCATATGCTTCTTAAAAGAAGCCAAAGGAACCAATATATATCCATATATGTTAGCTGATTGGACAAACGTTGTTTTGTAACATAAATTATAGGGAATTTCTAGGGTAGAAAATAATAACTCATTGTAAGTGTGTAAGGATGTGGCATATGAGTGTAAATACAGAAACGATGACGGAATGTAAATATAACAAAACACCAAACCATTATTGTTTTAAATTTATTATAATCTGCAGTGCCATCTGCCGGGCTGATTAGTGAATCTAAACTATCCAGGGCGCCTTACTTCGCACCTGGCTCTCAAAAGAGTTCATGCCTGGCTACTATAACTTTCAAGATGTACGATTATTATGAATTAGTTTATAATGGGGGGTGCACCTTCCCCTGGTCATATCGGGCTGATTTGTGAATCTAAACCATCCATGGCGCGAACCCAAATGCATACAAAAAATTCATTCAAATCTGTCCAGCCGTTTAGAAGGAGTTCAGTGACATAATCACGAACAGTAGAGTTACTCGTATATAAAGATTATATATATGTGTATATATACACTCTAAAACACTTTTGTTGAAAATTACGCCGATAATAGTAGGCAACACTTTACAGACTACTTTCGACCTAAAATTGCACAGCTATATTTTTTCAACGTTTTGTTGATTTTTGAGCACTATATGTTTAATATTGAACAAAATATGTTCAACAATTTTACGCAATTTGAGTTTAATTTTAAAATATGTTTTTTAAATAAAAATGCATTTAATACATGTGTTTAATTAAATTTATTCATAAAAGGTTTACTGAATTAACATAAAAAATTCACGTTTTGCTTTAAATTGTACATATACCCCCTGTTTGTGTGAAACGTTTGAGTTAAAAATCTTGGCGTTTTTGTAATAGACTGAAGGAAACTTGTACAACTTTTCTTTAATCTATTGCAGAAACGCTAAGATTTCTAACTCAAACGTCTTACACAAACAGGGGGATAATTTTTAGAATTCGAATTAAAATTTAAAAAAAATAAATTTGTAAAATTTGAGTAATTTTGTTTCTTACATAAGTATGTATACATATCGCACTTGTTTAACAATACTGTCTTAACTCTAAGCTTTAATTTAATAATTTTTTTACTCATTATTTACAATATTAACTTATCACTATTTATATAAAACACACAATTATTATTTAGAAATAGCTTTATTTTAATTTTAATTAATTTTATATATGGCGTGCTTCTGTTAGAACATGTGTACTTTTGAGCTTCTTCTTTCTTCTTTCTTCTTGTTAAACATATTTCTGCTGCTTTACGCACATATGTTTAGTTTTCAACATTTTGACGTTATTTAGGCATATCTAGCTGTTTTTTAAGCACACTTTGTTTAAAAATAAACACATCTAAAATCAGATTTATATTTTTGTATAAAATGAGACAAATATTGTTTTTTTTTTTTGATACAAATAACTACACAATCGATATAAATTTGGACAATAAGAATATTTCAACAACAATTTAGACAAAATATGATCCTAAATTTGAGCTAATGTTTTAGAGTGTATAAGAGTTTAGGTTTAGGAAATAGTAAATACTAGATATATTCAACTAGCTATTCTACTTCATCTATCCGACATTTTTACCCATTTGACTTCTTTTCTCCAACCATGACTTTTCTAAATTCAGTACGGATTTGAGTCAAATTTCTTTATAATTCCTAGTTATTTTTTGATACAAGAAAATTTAACTAAAAGGAAATCATAAATGATATGCCCCACCGTGATAAATAGAATAGTTTTAACAAACAAATATATGCGCACATATTTGCACGTCGACATAAACGTTTGCCCATACATAAGTATATTCTTACTGGGCACAAAAAGGTAGTAAGAGGCCTTCTGGATGGCCTTATTTAACAGACGCAATGTCTTTCTAGCCTGTTATGTCGTATGAACGTATTGGCATCATAACATTGCAAACAGAAGTTTTCGTAAAATTCACAATAGTTTTTAACTTGCACTTTGAATCAGCGATGCCAACTTGGTGCTTTTGGCACAATTTTTAGTGCTTTTTGAAGACTCAAAATGCCAAATTTTCAGCGTTAATGCCAAACTAAGAAAAAACACTAAGTAGTGCTTTTAAGAAATTTGTATATTTCTTAATATTATTTTAATAAATACATCAATTATTTTTTCAGTGTAAAGCATACCTTTTTAGGGTTCCGTACACCTAACGTGAAAAGGAACCCTATTGTTTTCGCTACGCTGTCCGTCTGTCCGTTACACTGTATTTTCTCAGGAACCGTAAGAGCTACGGACCTGAAACTTGGACAGAGTATGTAGAACATTGGCCGCTACAACAACAAATACATGAGAATTATTTATTATGAGAAAATTAGTGTATTTTTATACAGACTAAAACAAATAACACTAAAATTTAAAAAAAATTAACATAAAGGGTGGTCCATCAGTTAATGCAATTTTGACTATGTAATCTTGACAACTTGCTATATCTTGGAAACCGTAAGAGGCAAACACTTGAAATTTTCAAAAACGGTAAAACTAAAAAATCCGAAAATTATAAAATCGCCTAACCAAAAAAAATCGCCAAAAATTTTTAAAAAAATCGCCAAAATTAAAAAAAAATTCTAACACTAAAATAAATCGCCAAATTCGGAAAAATCGCCAAAATAAAAAAAATTGCCAAAATGAAAAAAAACGCCAAAAACCGAAAAAAATCGCCAAAACGCGAAAATGTCGCCAAAACTAAAAACAAAATGTATAAAAAAAAATCGCAAAAATGAAAAAAATTGCCAGAAATAGAAAAAATCGCCAAAATGAAAAAACGCCAAAAACTGAAAAAAAATCGCCAAAACGAGAAAAAAAAAGTGTCAAAACTAAAAGAAGAGCCAAAACTCAAAAAAAATCGCCAAAACCGAAAAAACGCAATAAACGCAAAAACCGAAAAACCACAAAAACGAAAAAAAATTTTCAAAACTATATATTATATAGGCTGAAGTTTGTATTAAATTACATATCTAGTGTTCGTACGGAACCCTTCGTGCGCGAGTCAGAGTCACACTTTACTGAATTTTTATTCTTAAATATAAAATTTTAGAAAGTGTAACGTCTTCCTCAGGCCTTTCAAATTTCACTACTGGTCTCCCATGATTATCCTATTTCTCTACTCAAACCCAAACACACATGCACATTTATTCGCACAAATATGCGAACATTTTTTCTATTGCTTGTAAGTTTGTGAAATGAAATAAATAATAAAAAAAGTGTAACATATAAATGTTTATTTAAAAAGTTTTCATTTCAATTTTACTTTCAATCCATTCGTATGTATTTTGGTGTTTGCATTTTTTTATACAAATCTATGTATGTATGTGTGTATGTATAAGTAAACACATTTTAAGTGCAAGTGTGTGCATGCATGTGGGCGTATGGACACTGGGTAAAGAGAGTTTAGTACAGTGTGCTGAGTGTGCATACATTCCAATTGTTCATCCGTTCACTCATTCATTTATTTAGCTGTCAGTGACTTTTCCCAACATCAGGCAGCTGAACTCACTCACCAACATTCGTTAGACGTTCGTTTGTCTATTCATTTGTTTTTGTTTTCATTTGAAATTAAATCAGGAAGCAGAGCATTTTTGGCTTTTAAATTCAATACGCTGTTGTTTTTCTTCCCATCCTTTTATTGTTTTTTTTTTTTGTTGTCTGTTTGCTTTGAAGTCTGTCCGTCACAAAAAAAAAAAAAGAATTTAAATTTATATATTTTTTTTCTTCATGTGTTTGTTTTATAACATTTTACTTGATTTTTGGTGTTATTTTTCATTAAAGCGAATGACTGTTTTAAAAAGTATGAGAAAGAGTTTTAAATGCTTCGAAATAACCGACATGACTTGACAGAATGTAAAACATTTATCAATTGTCTGTCTTGTTTTTATGACAAATTCATTGTGATTAGTTTTCTTAAAATTTATGTTTGTGTAGATTTTTAAAAAAAGTTACCAGTAGGGATTTTTGTTAAAAAAAAGAAATATTAACAATTTAAAAGCAATTTATGCGAGATAGTGTTTCTTACAAAAAATATGCTTTACTTGTGCATTAAACTTTAACTTTGTTTTTGCTATATTTTAAGTGCCTGACATAATATTTAAACAGATATGGCCTACTAAAAACAAAAATTCAAATGGTTCTAATCATATTATCGAGAGTGTATTAAAACGATAGTTTTATATTGATATGGTAATACAGTACTAGGATAAAACGGTATTATTAGAAGAAAAAACGACAATACTGTTATCTCTACAAAACAGTGTTGCCAATTTCTGTATAATTATCTAAAAATGGGACAAAAAAAAATTTTTTTGAACTATTTTGGGACCCATACAATTTTTTGTGTAACTTTGTAAAATTTCGCCCCAACATTATACAAAGGTAAAATATTTAATTAAGGATCTCCATTTAATTTAAAAAGAATTTTACTCCGTAAATTTACTTATAAAAATTTTTATAATCTGTTTATGTTTTTGTTTGGCTATACTTATCTTATTTTCGAACTGTTCAGTAGAAAAATTTTCCAGCAATGTAAAATTAGCAAAAACTTACATAAAGAATAAGTTGTCATCTGGTACCATCGTGTCAATATTGTTTGCATATGAAGGTATAGCACAATATTTAGCGGATCATATTACACCAACCAAAAATGTGTTGAAAATTAAATAATGGAATTAAAAATTGCAATATATCGCATACAGTAATACCTTATTTACATTAAGCATTTTTTTCACAAGATTTGGTTGCATGAAATATTTTTCATTTGTTAACAGGAGGCCGGAAAGAAAAATTAGATAAAAAAAAAGTTGCTGAAAATACTTCAGAGATTCGTGTCACGTTATTTTTTTATAAATCACTATCTTATATAGCGCTGCAATTATCGAAAAGAATAAAATTTCGTTGTTGACATATCGCTATCTTTATTGACACTTGCCGATATAACAATAATATTTTCCTCAGTGCGCACTAGTTGCATATGTATTGGTGGATTAATGTTAAAAAAAAAGTGAAACTGGTGCGAAATTTAGGCGCAAAAACTTGAAAATGTCGATGGATTATAACGACCATAAAATGGACATAATTTACGAAATACATTTCTCACACAGTACGAATTTTGATAATACAATTCAACCATTTGAAAGTGTTGTTCGTTTGTTAGTGTATTCATTGTGAAATGGCAAATCTTACTGAGCATTTTTGGAATTGCCACAAGTTACGAATTTATTTTTTTGCACTAAAAAAATTCATACCGAAAAAACAAATAGTAAAAAAATCACTCGATATATATTCTTATCTGAAAAGCATTATCAAACACAAAATATTTTTTGTGTAATTTACAACATTCTGGATAATTTTGAAGGTTCGTCTGTGCAAAATTGAATTTCGATTCCGGCAACACTGCTACAAAAGCAAAGAGATCACATTGAAAAGTTTCAAGTGGTGCCATACAAATAAAAAACGATTGATTTGATAAAAGCCTAAGTTCATAAATTTCTTGCACATGTGAATACTTTTTAATGATTTTATAACTACAACTACAACTATAACAACAACTCCTCCACCTTCAAGATTACTACTGGGTCTTTAGCCAAGAAAAATAAATGTTTAAATGTTACAAGTATAAGTACTTAAACTATTCTGACCAACCATAGAGTAAAAACTGTGCAAACTTGCATAAAAAACGCTTAAGTTTGTTTTATGCGCTTTTTATTTCTCTTAAGATTTTTTTTTATCTGCATCTTCTACATTCACAGATAAATTGATGAAGCTAGTTAACGCTTTTAAAACTAGACAAATCGTAAGATATTTTCGTTTCGCAAGAAACAAACAAGAAAATTTAAATATTTGTTTCCTTAGAGCAGAGGTGGCCGGGTGGGGTGGCTGGCAGTCAGTATTGCCATAAAATATTTTCAATTGTTTGTATGTTATGAAAAACCTTTAACTTCTTTCCCTGTGCTAATTTTTGCCAGAAAAGCAACTTTGTTTCTTTCGTTTAAAAATTTTTTTCAAGTGCATGCGTTCGTGCATAAACCCTGCAAATATAAATGCTGCTGCCTTCTAATACTTGTGCGATATTATGTGGATATGGAGTTGTATGTTTGCTGGTGCTGTTGATGTTACTGTTTTTTGTATAATTTTAAGTTCATTCTTTTCACTGCAATTGCAAAAATTTGTGAGTGATATCCTTAGTTTTCTAACAATTTTTAATATTAAAAAAATAAAGAAATACACTGCAAAGAAAATTTTTTACGTACATATGCAATTCATAATGTTGTTGATGCCTGAACCAGCTACTTCTTTTGTAATATAGTGCTTTCCATAATAAGGATTTAAGTACCACACTCAAAAAAAGACATATACTATTATTGAGGAAAATTTTTTGCTAAATTAAAGTAAAAAATTTTCTAAGTTTAAGTAATTTTTTCTAAGTTTAAGTAAATTTTTACACAACCTTAGAAAAATTACTTAATATGTGTAAAAATAAAAAGTTCATATTCTCAAAAATAGTTCATAAAAATACACATATAAATTCCCACATTCAAGGACAAGTTTACTGGCTTTGAGGAAATATTTAACAAAAATTGGAAAATGGTTTAAAAGTTTAGGGAAATTGTATCCTTAGAACTTGTCAATCGCGTTTTAAATCAAAAAATAAATTTTAGGAAATGACTTACTCCCGATTAGTTTATAAAATTTGACTTACTTGAAAGATATCAAAAGGTATTCTAAATTCTAGAAAAATATTTACCAGTTTTAAGTATTTTTTTCTTTAAATTATAGAACATATTTTTAATTTGCATTAAGCAAAAAAATCTAAGTAAATTTTTTATATATCCGATTAATATTTGAATTTGAAATAAATTTTTTTGAAAATAAAATAGAATTTTAAAACTCAAAAATTTCAATGCTTATTCAGGCAATTGGATAGAGTGCTTGCCTATCATTCAGAAGGTTGTTGGTTCAAAACTTGTCTCCTCTCAAGGTATTAAAATGTATGTTTGGTGAATTAATTAAGAATATAATATAATATGAGGATATAATAAAAAACATACCATGTGGTATAGAATTTATTTAAAAATAAAAATAAGTACCTGAATTAAAGACAAAAAACATTGAAAAATTTACTAAATTTGAGATCAAAGATAAAAAAAATTTTTTGACAAACTCCGAATTTTATGGAAAAATTTTACTTAATTTTAGAAAAATTTTACTTAAATATAAAAAATATAATTACTATAAACATTAATGAACTAGAAATTTAGTAAATATTTTACTGGTTTCGAGTAAAAACAGCCATACGACAACTTTTTTTTACTCAAATTTAGAAAATTTTCCAAAGTTTTATGGCCTGTTTCTACATAACAAGTAAGCTCTCAGGCAAGCGCGTGGTACACAGGGGAGTACGTAACAAAATGAGTTTTTATAGTACACTTATCTAGCTTACGTTCCCCCCAGGGGAGTCTACTTGTAGACTACGGGTGTGGCAATCCCGGGGCCCCAGCTGGGGTAATGTAGCTTTTTCCGCTGACGGACCTTTGGCTCATTACCCGTAAAACTTATGTGTTACTACCTAATCTCTGAATATAAACAGAGTAACGGATGTGCACATATTTATAAAAGGAAAACAAATATTGTACGCCCGTTGTTGTTAGCTAGGTGCAGCGTCACCTAGGACTACCCCTGAGTTCAAAAGACGATAGAGGTGAAGCCTTTGCGGTGGAACTTCGAGGTCTAACCAGAGGCTACTTCTGGTACCACGGGTGCCGGTTGCCCGACAGCTGGGCTGCTTAGAGATAAATGCATTGCGGTTGTCAAAAATTCTGTACTGAAATGGCTTTTCGTCCTGGATACGACCCCAGGACACTCTCACTTTTTAGTGTCGGGTCTTAGTAGGCGCAGAAATTTTGGTGGCGAGCTTGCGTTCTTCTCGCGTGAGTGGTCCTCGCTGCTCTGAAGTTTTGAGTGTATGTAGCGGTCGTCAGTTTCCTTTGCTAAAATGCCGAGTTCGTCCTACCCCAATGGGGTATACCCTACGGGGTTAAAGGGATGATTTTGGTAAGTGTGGAGTAGGCACTGGTTATTTGGCGACACAGGCATGCGTTCATTATGGATGAGTGGTTAGCTGTGCCGGCAATGGTTGAGGAATTTTCTAGGGGACCTCGCTTAGGTGTATACACAACACCTAAGCGTGGAAGCCGGAGAATTATCGTGGTGGTTGTGGTTGCTACCAAAATCGCTGGGAGAATAGTCTTGGCTTCCCAGTGTTAAATCAATGCTAGTGGTTGGTGTGACGCGGTCAGCCAGACACTGTTCTAGGTGCTGTTGCCATTCAACAGAGCTGCTATGGGCACGGACATAGCAGCAGAGTTTAGATAGCTCAAATTACTTCAGCAAGGTAATTGAATATAATACAGGGATAACTATATTCAAAGATTGCAACCTATGTGCCTTATGGAGTGGGCCATAGGTTCATTCTAAAAGGGTGCATGGGGGCGTTGGTCTGGCGTCTAACCCACACCCGGTGCTTTGGCACACGTGAGATAAGGCCGTAACGGCAGGTACTCACGTAAAGCGATTGCACATCTGTCTAGCTTACGTTGTATTTGGTATCACTTTTTGTATATTTAATTTCATTATTGCCATGGTATACAATTTGATATTTGAGTTAATTTTTTTCCATACTAGAAGCATTACTTAATGGCAGCCCTAGGAGAAAATCGAACAAAATAAAAACAGCTGCTTTTAAATTTCAATGCAATATTAGATCAGTTCGTTTATTTTTCAAGCAAAATCGAGTAACTGAATAAATTCTGAGTATTTTTGCTATTAAGCATTAAAGAATGTTTGAATATGTTAAAAAGGCTGCATCATACATTCTTAATTAATAACATCGATAGTGACATACTTTTTTTCATTTACGGTATGTTATGATTTTTTTCACAATTATAAAAGCATTAAAATTTTGCTGAAACAAGTCAAAAAGCTTTCATGCTTCATGAATGGATTTCATCCATCATATACGATATGTACATACATATATCGTCAGATGGTTACTGATTTGCCGCATTTAATGGAAATACTCCCAATCTTCTTGCTTTGAATACAGCTAGATCCAAGATAATAATGATTAAAAAACTTTACATTGAAATGTGGTTTAAAGCACAGGAGTTTATATATGAACCAAAATAATATCTCTATCGTGGTTAGGAGGTTAATTATCTTTCAATATATTTTAAATGTGCAAAAATGTATTACAGATATAAAAAATATATTTCATATACATAAAACCGATGTACATATATTCTTTTTTTTAAATATGCTACACATCATACAAGAAATTGATTGAAGAATTTACTTAGAAATAAAATTCACAAAAAAGTGCAACCGCTATTTTCGACAACCATTTATTGAGTAAGAGCTTGCAATTACTCAGTCTCAAATTACAAACAAACGAAATTCAATATAATACAGCGAAGCTCAGTAAAAAGTTTCAGATAATCGAACAAACCTATTATTACTTTTCTTGAACAAATTTATGCGAACAAAATTTAAAATAAAATTGTGATGAAAATACATACAAATATGGGATATAATGTAAGAATGTTTGGATTTATGTTTACAGGTTCCATAATGGTTCACTTAGACGATAGTGTGGACATTTGATTTCTTCTTTAATGAATAAAAACCTATTTTAATTTCCACACAAGTACTCATTTTTGATTGCCTATATTTGACATTAGATACAATTGAAATTGTTATATAGAAGATATTACGTATTTTACTGAGAAAAAGTTGACACTTGTCTTATGAAACCCCAAAGCCAAATTTTGTACTCATATGAACAAAATTTTTGAGTTACTTGTAATGTAGAAACATGCCATTAGTTAGTTTTTTTTTTTTTTGAGTGCATATATAAAATTTATTTATTCAATTTTTTTTTGCCATTTTTAATATTATAATAATCTATTTAATTTGTAAAGCTCTTTTATATAAAAATATTTTTTTTTCTGGCTTCTCCAGGAATTTTATTTTTTTATTCTGAAGAAGTGAAATATCGACATAAAAATAATATTTTTGTACAAAAACAAATTCAGTAAGGTGCGAGCTTGACTCGCACACGAAGGGTTCCGTACGGCCAGATATAACACAATACGAACTTTGCGGCAAAAAGGAAATAGTGCTTAAGTCGAGATAAGCTGATTTTGAGTTAATGGCACCACTATAATTTGCATATTCGAAAGTACCTCTGATCAAAATCTCAATTAATTTATATGGTTTTTCAGGAAGATACAGCACTATGACTTGCGACTTATCTCTTTTAGACTTCTAATCTCATTTGGAATAATAGCTTAATTTATATTCTACTTTGATATATTTCAACTTAAGGATATTACTTATAGTGTTTAGGACGATGTTTGCTTAAAAAAATAAAAGTTAACAGAGAATTTCCCAATTTAACTGTAAAAGAAATAAATTTCTGAAAATCAACTTAAACGCTTGACTTAAACACTTTTTCCTTATTACAATAGATAAAGTCGAATATCTTACCTGATGGAAATATTAAAAAAATAAATCCGTTTTTGGCGATATTTTAGTTTTGGTGTTTTTTTTAATTTTTTAGATTTTTTGGCGTTTTCTCGTTTCTGATGATTTTTTCGATTTTTACCGAATTATTTTAGTTTAAATGATTTTTTTCAATTTGGCGCTTTTTTTCGTTTTAGCGATTTTTTTCGGTTTTTGGCGATTTTTTTTTTCGTTTTGGCGAGTTTTTTTGTTTTTTTTTTTTTTTGTTTTTGTACTTTTTACTAGTAGCGTTTTGAAAATTTCAAGAGTTTGTCTTTTACTGTTTCCAGGAAGTTGTCAAAATTACATAAGCTGATAGTATACCCTTTAGTTATGAATTTTTTTAAATTTCAGTATTAATTGTTGTAATCAGTATTAATTTGCACTAACTTTGCAAATTTCATGTGCCAATACATATAAATGCCTGTACAATACATTGAAATTTCAAAGTTTTTCGTTGCTCCCCTGTAGTAAATAAAATAATCAGTTGACAAAAAACACTAGTTTATAAATTAATTATTTTGCAAGTGACTACAAATTGGTTTAAATCTCATGCAGACATCAACCAAACATATTGAATAAAAGCACACGTAAGAAATAAATAAAAGCAAAATAAGTAAATGAAAAGGAAATCATCACAAAAACATAAATGTGAAAAAAGGCCAAGTTCCTATCCAAAATTTCGGCCATTAAAAGTAGTGAGATATAAATTTGGACCAAGTTCTTGTTTGGTACAATACCTATCACTGAAATTTGCTATGCATTATGTAAATTTGTAATCGTAAGGTTGTCATATAATTTCTAGATAATCTGCTTACTTGACAATATTTTTACCGATATAAAGAAATGAACAAATATACATTATTCTCTCCTTTTCTAGAAAGTTAAAAATATTGCCAAGTTAGCAGATTATCTAGAAATTATATGACACCCTTACGATTACAAATTTGTATAACGCATATCATATCTCTGTGTTAGGTATTGTGCCAAACAATAACTTGGTCAAAATTTATATCTCACTACTTTTAACGGCCGAAATTTTGGATAATAACTTGGCCTTTTTCCACATTTATGTTTTTGTGATGATCTGACTACTTTTTGAACAATTTTCTATAATAACACTTCTTAAACTTAAAATTTTTAGTGTGTCTTATTTCTATTCATGATCACCGTACCAGTTGAAAATGGCATAGTTGCATAAAATAATAGGTTAGAGCGTGATGGGTGTTGGATTGTTGACCTTAAAAATGCACTATTGTGTCATTACAACGGGTCGCTAGTGTGTACGCAATTTGGTAAGAGTCCTCTGGAAAGAAACATGTTAAATACAGCGTACATTTTAGTGGACGTGATCCCGTCTTTTTTCTCAATAAATTTACATATTAAAGTCTGATTAGCCAAAGTACATATATCAAAAAGATATGCCAATGTGCATGCAAAGTTTCAATAGGGTAGCTGGTGCTTTAATTTTTGGTTTTTCTGATTGAGTAAATCAATTACTATTAGTCTACAAAATGTCAGCTCTCTATAGTATAATATTACGTAAAATTCTTATGGGCCTGGACTCGCTGACTTTTATATCTTCTAGTGCTTATGGTTCGTGCAAAGTTTGGTATTAAAAAGTTAATAAGAAATACCTGAGTATTAAAAAGCCGAAGTACCTGAAAGAAAAAGCTAAGATTTGTGGGTGAAGTCACGGCTACTTTTCAAAATAAGAAATTTTTATTTTGGATAAGTGCAATGTGTATGAAAGGCTTCATTCAATAAAATTTATCTTAATTTTGAATTTAAAGTGCTTGTTACCTACCGCCCTCTGGTTGAAACTTCAGGTTTTTTAGATTTATCTTAGTGATCTCTGATCTAGATTGATTTGTGTATCTCATTTCAGTTCTCTAGTGCAAATTGGAGTTTTAAAAGCGTGGCCCCGCATACCGGAAAAAACTTCTTGGTTTTCAGATTTTCCTATTGGCTTACTCTACACTTACTTATGTATAAAATTTCAGCTCTCTAGCGAGAATTAAGTTTTATGAGCACTATCCCTCCCACTATTTTCAACTCACAATTTTGTTGTGCGCAGTGCTTACAACTAATGCTAATTTTCTAGTAAAATATGCTAGACTGAAGTAGATTAAACACAAGGCTAACATTTTATAGGAGTGATCACGCCCACTTTTTAAGGTGATAGTTTAAAGTACTGTATACGTGCAACGCGTATGCAAGGTTTCACTAAATTAGTTTGAGTTGAAAGTTGTATATTAAGGTTTTAGTACCAAACAATATTAGCGTGGCCCCGCCCATTCTGATAAACTTTTTTGGGTTTTCAGATTTTTCTAGTTGGTTTCTCACCTAGACCTATTTGTATATCAAATTTCAGCTCCTTAGCTCAAGTTTTAATTTTTAGTATTTATGGGCGCAGCCCCGCCCCTTTAACTTAAATTTCCGTGTGTTCAGATTTTTTTTAGTTGGTTTCTCACCTAGAGCTACTTGTATATCAAATTTCAGCCTCTTAGCGCAACTTTTAGTTTTTTATATTTATGGGCGCAACCCCGCCCACTTTTCCAAACTTAAAATTTTTTTCGACCAGTGCTTATTATTCGTGTCAAGTTTCGTTGCAAACGGATAATAATACCCACATAAATAGTGTATCTAATATGCTGAACCGTAGTACACGAAAATGAGATTTAAATTGTATGGGCTTGTCAACGCCCACTTTTTTAATGAAAACTTTATAGCCCTGGATTATCGCAGTATATATGCCAAATTTCAATAAAATACCTTTTATTAAACGCCTTAGATTTGTTTGTTTAATTCTAACCTTTATGGGCGTAGCCCCGCCCTCCTGGCCAAATTTCTCGGGTTTTCAGTTTTTTTTTATTTTATTTCTCACCTAGACCTAGCTCTGTGTCGAATTTCAGCTCAATAGGACAAATTTTAATTTTTATGGGCGTAGCCCCGCCCTCCTGGTTAAAATTTTCGGGTTTTGAGATTTTTCTAGTTCATTGCTCACCTAGATAAACTCGTGTACCAAATTTTAGCTCTTTAGCGATAGCTCAATTTGATGAGTGTGTCAGTGGTCAGTGAGTATGTCTTAAAATATACACTTTTTGCACCTCTATATCCCTGGAAACTTTCAAACTTCGCACGTGAGGTTATATGAATTTATTATAATTATGATTTAAATTCTATAATTTTACGATTGCGGGGAACAAAGTTATGAGGGGGGTAAAAACAGCTCGAATGGCTTCGTGTAAATATACACACTTCGTGCATTGGCCAGAACTTGGCCTGGCGCACTGCCGTGCGCCTAGATTAAAAAACAAAAGAAGCGTGTCATGAAATCAAATGTCAAATGTTGAAAAAAAAACTAATATTTTTCAATACTTAATATGTATAATATTTTCTATGAGCGGCTCGTATGTATGGATGTATGTAATGGGTGTTTTTTATTGAGGTATAGAAATTTAAGTTGGCATCACTTTTTTAACTGGCGGCCATTTTGTCAGCTGTCAAGTGATTAATATTAAGTTTGGTTTGCCATTTTATCATAAACAGGTTGACAAAAGAACAACGCTTGCAAATCGTGCAAATTTATTTCGAAAATAATGGTTCAGTTCGCGAAGTTTACCGCAAGCTCCGTCCATTTTATGGTCGACATAACCGTCCATCAGAGCAATTAATTCGATTAACCATGGATCGTTTTCGCACTACGTTTACTCTATGTGATAATACGCATCCGCAGAGACGTCGAACAGTGCGCACCGAAGAAACAATTGCCGCTGTAGAGCAAAGTGTTGAAGAGGACCCGAATGAATCGATTCGCCACCGTGCACAGCAATTGGAGCTTTGTCCATCAACTTTATGGAAGATTTTGCGCAAAGATCTTGGCTTGCGACCTTACAAGATCCAGCTTGTGCAAGAATTAAAGCCGCGAGACCATGCAATGCGTCGTGATTTTGGTGTATGGGCCGAAAATGAGATTGATCTCGATGCTGATTTTCATCGCAAAATTTTGTTCAGTGATGAGGCTCATTTTTGGTTGAATGGCTACGTCAACAAGCAAAATTGCCGCATTTGGAGTGAAGAGAATCCACATGAGACCCTTGAGACGCCATTACATCCACAAAAACTGACTATTTGGTGTGCTCTATGGGCTGGTGGAGTCATTGGGCCATACTTCTTCCGAAATAATGCTGGAGAGTCAGTTACCGTTAATGGAGACCGGTATAGAGCCATGATAACCGACTATTTTGTTCCCGAATTGGATGGCATGAATGTGGATGAGTTGTGGTTCCAACAAGACGGCGCTACATGCCACACAGCGCACGTCACAATCGATTTATTGAAGGAAACATTCGATGAGCGCATAATTTCGCGGAATGGACCTGTCAATTGGCCACCAAGATCGTGTGATTTGACACCATTGGATTATTTTCTTTGGGGATATGTGAAGTCGCTCGTCTACGCCAACAAACCAGAAACGTTAGGGGACTTGGAAGCCAACATTCGTGGCGTTATTGCCAACATACGGCCCCATATGCTCGAAAAAGTGGTTCAAAATTGGACCTGTAGAATTGGCTTTATTCGAGCCAGCTGCGGCGGCCACATGGCCAAAATCATATTTAAACATTAATGGCATAAAATTATCCTTCCAATAAAGCCAAATTGATGGACATTAAAACGATTTTCTTGTGTTTTATTTCAATTCAAAGTTCTATACCTCTAAAAAAAACACCCGTTATGTATGTACGTATTTTTATTTTTAGTGAATATAATAAAAATAAATATTTATAGTATATATGTACATTGTACATATATTTACATAGATATATATGAATATATACATACATATATCTGTATAGTATATAATATATGTATATCATATATATATACATATGTATATCTTTTATTTTGCTATAATATTAATTAACTACAAATTTGTTGGAAAATAAGTAGTTCATAGTCAATTAAAAAGTCATGCAGAGATGGCCAATTGACTACCGCCTATGACATGCCTTTGTTAAAATAGTGAGTCGGTTACAAGGAAAAAGTCACTGAATCAACCAGATGTGGTTATTTTTTAACCAGTTTGAAGTTACTTACAGATGGGTTTGAGTTCCTATAGGGTCGCTTTAGGACACCGTTAAGTTTTTAACTGTCATGTATGTATTTGTTGTTAAAAAATCAAATATGCATTCCAAGATAAATATTTTTCATTGTTTCTTAAGCTGCTTAAGCAAGATCTGATATTGAATTTTTACAACATTATGGAAAGCACTATATATGCAAGTTCTAAGGAATATACATACTATATTTTGTATATGAAAGAAAAAACTTGAAAATTTGTAAGGAATATCACTTTAGAAACTTTCAATTCTTTTTCGTTTTCGTGTGTTTTTTTCTTTCTCTTGAAATAACAAATAACATGAAAGAAAAATATCATAGAAATAAAGTAATTCAGTTTATTCTGCAGTTGTTTGTTTGTATGCTTGTGATGCTTGTATTTTTGTATAAATGCATCTGTGTGTGAGTGTGTATGTGCGATTGTGTATTAAGTCCATTTCTTGGGGAATCCTTTTTCTTAAATTTTTTGTTAGGACTTCGACTTTTTGTTGCAAGTTTATTTCTGTTTTTTTTCTTTACTCTCATAAATCACGTTCGCGCACAAAAGTTTTGATTTGTAAAATCAAAAGCTATTTGCGCTGTAATCAGCACAAACATTGTACCAGAATACAGCAGTAGAGGACCTGGCAGCCAGCTGCAATTGCAGTTTGAGTTAGTTTTCTTTTTAAATTTGTTAACAGCCCTACAATGAATAAAAATGATACTATAACACACATCGATTGATAAGTAACACTTAATAATAACACCAATAATTTTGCGTATATCCAGAAAAAAAAGTTAAGAAAAGAGAAGTTATTTTTAAGGCATGATTTATTTTATAAAAGTTGTTAGATGATAATAATTGTATAAATTTTTGACTGGTGAAGAAGTCACTTCCAGACAATTAAAATTTAATTGATAACACTCTGTTATCGATTTCTATGAGAATTAGAATTAATTCGTCTTCTTCGAAGCAATCAAACGAGCACTTGTCAACAATGATCAAACCGTAACACGTTAATCAAATCTGGTAACTCTAATACCACAGGTTAGGTTCAGTTTGATTTGCCATTTCTTTTAAATTTCTTAAAGTTGTATACAAAATTATCCTTCAATTCGGAAGTATTTTATATAAAGCAATGAGGCTAATTTTTGGTTACATGGGCCTGTCAATAGCAGATTCGTTTCCTTCAAAAAAAAAGTATTTTTAAATTTAACATCTGTTAACGTACTAATAATCCCAAATTATTATTAGACTTGTTCAGTAAATTATTTATTTTTTTTTTTATTAAAAATACTTTGAAATATGCAAGAAACTAAAACAATTTGATTTTGATGATTTTTCTTATATTGAATTTGGATGAGAAAAATTTACAAGAAATAATTTTTGGCGTTTTTTTTCTAGTTTGGACGACTTTACAACAAATTTAGATACAAGCATTTTATAAAAATTTATATTAAAAAAAGTGTTATATTAAACAAATTTATTATCAAATATGTATATACAGGGTGGGCCAAAAGAAACCAAGGGGTGTAAAAGTTTAATAACTTTTTTGTTTATTAACTTTTTTTTATTTTTTCTTTCAGATTATATAATATACAAAATGGAAATTGTTTTACACTAAGTATGAAAAATGATGTCTCTTAAATGACCACCGTTTTCAGCTTCGCACTGATGGGCTCTTTTTAGAGCATTTTCCATAACATCTTTCAAAACTTGTGGCTGTAGCGTTCGAATTTCTGAAACAATGTTTGCCTTGAATTCAAGGATTGTCTCTGGCTTGTTCACATACACTCGCTCCTTCAAAAAACCCCAAAGAAAATAGTCGGGTGCTATCAAATCTGGCGATCGCGCTGGCCAAATAATTTCCGAATTTCGAGAAATTATTCGCTCTCCAAAAATTTGACTTAAAAGTGCCATTGTGTCTCGGGCAGTATGGGCAGTGGCTCCGTCCTGATGAAACCACATACCAGGTCTGTTTTCAAGAGCAGGACGTAAAAAATTTTCTATCATAAACCGATACCGCTCTCAATTTACGGTTACAGCACTTCCATCTTCATTCTCGAAGAAGTAGGGCCCAATGACATTTTCAGATGTGATCCCACAGCATACTGTACACCTGATGGGGTGCAATTGGCGTTGATGAATGGCTCTTGGATTTTGAAAACCCCAGAACCTACAGTTCTGCTTATTAACAAAGCCATTCAAATGAAAATGAGCTTTTGGTACTAAGAAAAATTACATAAAACTGATTTTTGGCTAGTTTTGGCGATTTTTGAAATCAATTTGACGAAAGAGGTCGGAAAAAATCTGCCAACCCTGGCTGTGATTACCAAATTATTATTAGCTTTTCACAAATACAAACCCTATTTCTCTCATACACAAAATATTGATACATTGTCAAATAATTGTTGTCTAATTCGACCACATTCCACAATAAGTTTATCGTGTCTTATTCCCAAAATAAAAGTATATTTTATTACCTCTACCATTACTTATATGGAGCTTTGAAGTACTGAGTCGCTTTTGACTTTGTCACCAGTGCTACTCTACAATTATTCCCCATATAATACTTTGTGCTATATATGTACATTTAGCATGTGCTTGTCATTGAAGTTCTACTAGTAACACTTAAACAATTGACTAGATAGTGAATTCATAGTTCTTATGGGAACTATAGCATTGCACAGATACATCTGTTTGCACTAGTTTTGCGTGTTTTTTGGTTCTGGTATGAACAAATATGTTATTTATCGTTTCCTGTTACTAGTTGTAAATGTTGATTTTTTAAGCAATTATTGTATGGTTGGGCAATGAGCAAATTAACACAACACATTTATGTTTTTTGTTTTTCTAAGGCAAATAAGATACATAAAACAGAAAATATGTAATTGGCTGATGAATGAATGAATGAAAGCAAAATTGCACATACATATGTAAGTAATTGATACATGTACATGAAACACATGCATTTGTAATTACTCTCAGAGCAAAATTGTCTCTTTCTCTCTCTATACTTTGGCTGTGCCACAAAATAACATAACGAACGTCCGCACATACATCTGCACATCATGTATTTGTTTCAATAGTGGTTTTTTCATATATTTGTATTACAATATGTATTTTTTGAGCAAAAACAGATCAAACAGTTGCTCAGCAGCAATACAATAAGCAATTGTTATTTGTTTTCAATTGCATTTTAATTTGGAAAAGCACGCACACACAATAACTCTTATACTAGTTCTGTCGCTCACACTACAATTATATGGTACATACCATGGTATATTTGTTTTGGCTATACAAACGAGTATACAAATGCAACCCTTTAATGGGAACATGGAGACATAAGCTATGTACAGACGGTTGTCAGATCTTACAATATTGCCAGTAAAATGTGCTAAAAATTTCTTACAGACGTGTGAACTGGCAATTTTTGTCAGAAGACGTTGCCAGAAAAAGCATTGTCAGTCAATTGCAAGACTAGCAACTGACAACATATTGTCAGACATCTTACAATCGTGTGAACACATTGTAAAATTATTGCCAGATATTTGTCAGACATTTTAATATTGTCAGATGTGCGAAGTTCATGCATCTGACAATGGCGTCATTGTAAGATAATTCTTTCTATGGGCAACACTGCACACGCTTGATTTAAAAAAAAATGTATAATAAAATATATGCAGACAAAATCATTGCAATTGCTTCTTCATGGTCCATAATAATTTATACTTTCACTTTTTACATTTAACACAAACACAAACGATAAATATTCAACAATTTCCAACAAATGGTTTAAGTCTGGCAACGCATAACAACAGATCGAACAATTTGTGCATATGACAACCGTGTGAACTGACAATTTTTCTACTGACGATTTTGTCAGATGAATTTATTGTCATACAACCGTCCAGCAATAAATTGCAAGATTTTCTGCCATCCGTGTGAACTGACAAGAAATATTGTGCTGGCAATTTTCGATTGCGAGTACATTGTCAGCACATTGCCAGATCTGACAATATTGTAAGATCTGACAATCGTCTGTACATAGCTATACCAACCAGAAATTTACTGGTACATTTCTATACCTATACCTATACCACATCTGCTTTCTCTCTTTATTTTATACTGACGAATAAAAGAGAAATTATAGACAATGTAACTACTACTAGATTTTTAGTGTTGACATTGAGACACTTGGCCCCAGTCTGACTGCAGGGTGAATTTCTGGTGCGTGCGTGTGTATTTGTTGCTGAAGTAGTTGACAAGTTTTTTCCAACAAAAAGTCGAATATGTGTGTGTTGTGTGTTTGAATTCTGCTCTATTATTAGTATTTTTCTCTTTTTTGAAATTGCAGTTCTTTATGGTCCAAGGGAATTTATTGGAGTTGCTGTTGTTTTATGTTTTGTTGTTGCTGTTGTGCAGCAAGTTGCAAATATTTCAATATCTTAAGGTACTTATAACAATGTGCTACATTTTATTTCAAAATGCATGGACATTAATATATGTATGTATGTGCGTTGCATGAGGATTCCTAGAATTTTATTACCAATTTTATTTGTGTGTGTGTATGTGTGTGTGTGTGTGTGAGTTTGGTTTTACATGTTAGATGAAAAGGAAATATTATTAATAATCATGTACATACGTTTTATCTGAAAATGATCTTGCTGCTACTGTTGATAAGAAAGAGAAAAGAGGTTTCTTCTCTTCTGCTAAAGGCACTATTAAATGATTATATTAAAATATCACGCTTTGAGGTAAAAAATAAAAAATTTATTATAATTAAAATTACAATAAATTAAACTAAGACAAAGCACTAGCAGCTATTGGCTATCGGCTTAATAAACTTAATAAAAAAAAAGAGAATACTATTAAGTTTTCAAATTGAACTGACTGAACTGAACTTAAAAGTGGTGCTTTATACATACATTTTCAAAGCTTTTTTAACCTATTTGTTCCTGAATAAAATTCTCATAAGACAAGAAAAACTGTGCTTACATAATTAGTGGAAGATATAACATGTTAACTATCAAAGCAAGAAAATTCATTTCTTTGGAAGCAAGAAGGTAATTTGATCAAAAATAATAACTATTAATTGATTACCATCTGCATTACCACATCTGCAAAAGAAGGAATATATTGCTTCTGCTTGTGCCGTTGTTTTTTTATAATTTGTTTTTTTTTTTTTTTGCAATTTATATTTAAAAAATCTAAAAAAAATTGTATTATCTAAACGGCATTGGAGAATATTGAAGCGAAATACAAAAGAGCAATATATTGATCCTGTGAATAAATTAATAATAACCAAGGACAGGGGTTTCATGCAAATGCATGTTTTTCCCCTTAAGCCTGACAGTGGCAAGAACGAAATATCTTTACGAAACATTGAATTTGCGTGAAAATGGCATCGATTTGTTAGTGCATATTTTTGCATATTTTATTGAAAATGCATATTTTTGCATAATTTGGTCATATATGCATATTTTTGTCTCATACTTTGGTATAATTTCATGGTTTTTGTGTCATATTTGCTCAAAAGTTAAAATTTCAAAAATAAAAAATTATTGACATTATTAATGCAAGACAATTGGCAAATTCATTCGCTTGCATTGTTTTAGAATTTTAAAAGGAATGCACAACCACACATGCCTACCAAATATAATAAACATTGTCATTTTGATGATTTCAAGAGGAAATCGTCTGCTATTAAAGCCGAAAGTAGTTAAACAATTCTGCGGAAACTTGATGTTGTTTTTAAAAATTACAGATTTAAAAAAATCTAATAGCTAGAATTCAATCCATTGTAATGGTTGAGTTAACTAAATATGTAACATTATATAAAAAAAAATATTTAAATTTGAGCCTTTCTTCAATGCACAAAAGCTTTCCAAAAAAAACTTGATAGAAATAATCGTTATATCATTTATAATATGGTGCACAAAGTTAATATAAAAGGCTTGTACACGCACCTCTTGAGAAAATAAAATATTTTTGTGTCTTTAATTAGTTGTATGTGAACTTAAAACTTTTCTTTTGAACAAAAAATTTTTAAAATATGTGCATATTTTATTGTTTTTAGTGCATATTTTGCGTTTTTAATGTTATATTTTAAGCGCCTAAAATATCTTTCTTAAGTGCATGAAGTCCTTGTTCCTGATAATAACTAATAATAAATGTATATTTAATTATGAATGCATAAGTAACATAATAAAATGAATTATACCATTCATTGAAAGAAATGAATTATAAAATTCGTTAGCAGGACACATGTTCACAATAATGAATTCCGTTCTTTTTTCATTAAGCATTATGTTCTCGTTTCGTATTCATTACCTTTACAACCAAAGCTTCCATTTTTTATTATTTCTAACCAAAATTGATAATATTTTTTTCAGTGTGGAGATGTAAGTATTTTTTTCATTTAAGTATATGTTTTCCTAAAGCAATAATATATACATACATATGTGACCTTCTCCGAGAAAAGGGACCTAGTGTGTGAAAATGAAGTTTTGAGAAAAACACATTTAAAGTTTCATAGCGCATTATCACTTTGAACACACCTTCAGTTGGGAGATGCGATTTGGTATGGTATGACTTCGGTGACGTCATGCCTATGTGGTGACGTATTTTTTTTTTTTTTTTTGCTTTTAGTGTGACATGTTTTTCTCATTTTAATCGATTTTCCCAAGTTCGTTTTGTACGTTTTTATGACGTAAAAAAATTTTTATCCGCCATCTAACTCATTTCATCTTATTCTACACCCTTTTAGGTACCAGAGCCCACTCTTAAGGCCAAACCCGTTTTCTGACACACTAGGTCATTTTTCTCGGAGAAGGTCACATACATATACTCGTAATTACTTTTTTTTATATTTAAGCCGTTAAACTTTCGAATCACTGGGTTTTTAAATTTTTAACGTCGTTTTTTACGTTTATATATTGCGCTTGTTGTATGACACTATCAATACCTTCCTACCGAAAGAATGTTTTTATAACTTAGTTTTATAAAAAATATCGTAAAAGTCCAGATTTTAAAATTATTAATAATTATAAGCAATCAAAGGAATAGTGCAAAAATCACAATTTTTTCCGTTATATATGATCGATTATTGAACTTTTGTTTCAACTTTGATATTCGTTGAGCTTCTCATTTGTTTAAATCAATGTTTAACACAATACCTATCGCTAGTTGTTATAAAAAATTATGTATAATTGTTCCCTCATGATCTGCATTAGCAAACAATAATTAATTTCAATATATTTTTAAAAAACTATTAATATTTTACTAAATAAGCTAGTTACTAATTTAAAGGAATAAAAGCAACAAAAAAAATATTAAAACTTAATAGAAAAAGTTTTATTTTTCTTTTCCCTGAGTGTATGTATACACCCAGAGAAAAAACAGCTTAAAATCAATAAAACCCATATTGAATTAATAAGAAACATCAAAGAAAGTCTAGTCATATTGAAAATTGTTATTTCAATATGAAAAAATATTAACTTACAATATTAATTTATTAATTTAATTTATTTTTAAGTATTTTAATATACATTTTCTATTGTATTGAGAAACATTAAAATAATGTGACGCGTTCTTATTTTTAAATTGACGCTTTTGCCTGAGTGTACATATAATTAAGATTTAACATGAACTTTAACTGCAAGTTCTTCATACAAAACTTGTCGTTAAGGTCACTGTTATCTATTATTCTTACATTCTTATTTCTCGTTTATTAGCAACCATTTTTTAATATGTAAAATAATTACATATCTTGTTTTTTTTTTTTTTTTTTTTTTTTGTTATTATTATTTAACTTGAAAGTTCAGATCAATCTTTGCATTACAATGCAAAATAAAATTAATTCTAATGTTTTTTATTTATGTAACTGAAAAAATCCATTTAAATTTGTTTAATTTTTCAACATTTGGTAACTTTTTCAAAAATGTTGGTTGTAAAATTTTTTTTGTTGTGGCAACACTGTTTTACAACTTACACCTAATTCACACGAAGACTTTTATGAAGTCTATTTTTCGGCGTCATTTTTGGTTTGATAGCGAACGGGTTAGAGAAGAAAGGCGGGTAGAAAAAATTACCCGATTTCTGTTTTTTATGGTTTTTTTCATACCCTGTCGGAAATTCGGTTAACATTAAGCTAACTATTTCTCAAATAGTACTAACTTTGGATTACTTTTAATGTCATCAACTGACTATTTTAACATTGCGATGTCCTAGGCGGTAGTCAATTGTCTCACTCTGCACTACTTTCAGCTAACTTAAAGTTGACTTTTTTAAATCACCTGGTAGTCAGTAAGTTAAAAAAAATTTTCCGGGGTTCGAACAGGTATCGTCACACGTTGTGTACTCAACGCGCTACCACTCGGCTAAGGTAACAGCAAAATGTTAATATAAAACTGAAATGAGTTTCAATGTAGCTGAGAATAAATTTGTTGGCTCTCATCAAATTCGATTACGTACTCATCTTAAGAAATAATTTTAGGTTTGTTCTGGATGACACTGCAGTTAGCTTTTAGTCGGTCTAAGAAAAGTTAACTACAGCTTAACTATTTTTGTAGTCAACAACACATTCTCCGACAAGTTATGTACTGCAAATGTGTGTATAAACAATAAAATCAATAAAAATCAATATCAATAAAAAAAATTAGACATGTAAAAATAATCATCGTATGAACGCGAATAATTTTTGGTAGAAACTTCAAAAGGGAATCAAGAAAAATAGACGTCATAAGTTTCATCGTCTGAATCCTGTGTTAGAGAAAAGTTTCTTATTTCTGTAAACAAGCGTATGAGTATTATAATTTCGAAATAATATAAATATTACTCATACGTTCAATCAACAAATGAGTGCCAATCGGGATCGATTTTTGGAAATCCCGGGATTCGGGATTTTCGGGATCCTGGGATTTTTCGGGATCACGGGATTTTCGAGATTTCGGGATTTAAATATTTTTCGTAAAATAAATTATTTTTTCAAATAAATATTACTTTAATTACAATTTAATGTATTTTAAAAGGTTTTAATTTCATAATTTATCATTGCACAATTGTCTTTAAAGTGAACAATTTTCTAATACGAGTATGAAATAAAAATCAAAAGAATTTTTCTCATCTATTTTTAAGTTGATTAATCACATTTGATGTTAGAGAATTTATAGTGAAAACAATAACTAAATATGAAAACTTGTTTATGTTTTCAATATAAATGTTTTTTCTATTATCTAAACCAAAACGAATTCGTACATGTACATATACATATCGGTGGACTTTTAGCACTAACGCTTAAGTTGACTTACGAAAATTTTTAGATTCACTTTCATACAAATAAGTTGCAAAAACAATATTGTTTTGTTAAAAATATATCTACTAACGTTTTTTTTTTAATTGCGATTGACCAACAACAAGTATAACGGTTGTTACATATGTATGTATACCAAGCATTATCTAATTTTTTATCAATTTTGTTACGACTACGACAACGATAATAAAGCTGAACATGTCGAAAAATTAAAAGAAATGTATACACTATTCTAATCAATTACGTCTAAAGATCACATTTTTATAGGCACATAATTAAAAGTTTGCCTGAGCACTTGAACAGTATTTTTGCTCTACTGAAAAATTTTAAATTCATACGTTTGCTAAGAGGAGTATGGTTTATTAGTGTCCTGGCCTTCTACTCTGCAACTCGAATACAACTATAATTGAGTCGAACTCATTCAGTCGGTCGTTTTTGACTAAAACTATTTATCAAATCCATGTAATTTAAGTGGCTTTGATCTTAGGTTTGTATCAAAAACGACCTAAACGGTCTAAATAAAAAACAAAATAATTTTGAACTGCAATGTTAAAAACATACCTACACACTCGAGCAATTTTTTAGGCAAAATACTCCGCATTATTCTGTAAATATTTCTCGATTTTACATCAACCCGACAACAAGAAGTTTTCACTTGCCTTGTATTGTATTCTACTCCAATTGTAAGGAGGTGTCAATAGTACTCAATTGTTACCGACAAGTAGATAAGTGCTATAATTTTTTTAGCGTTGAGGAGTCGACATACACTGTGATTAGATTTTTTTGTTTTCCCTATTATTTGCTACTGTTTGAAATTATTCCCCGGGACAAATTTCTCGTGGAATTTGAATTATAATTGCCCTCATAATATAGAATAAGACGGAATAAATTTGTCAAGCTTGTGAATTTTTCAAATGTTATTTCCCTTCCAAAGGTAATATGTTTCTTTTGTTTACAAAATATTTCTAAAATGTACATATATTGTAGCACCTTTGATGAAAATAACCGTAAGAAAGTAGTTTATTTATTTTGCTCTTGTTGTTAATTTATAAGAAATATGTCACGAATAGTCATTAAATTGTTAAAACTGTACGTATAAAATTGTATGGGACTTTTAAATATTATAAAAAATACCTTAGAATCAACGAAATTTATAAAGTTTTTATATAAAAATTGCTAAGAAATCCCGGGATTAAATTTTACAAATCCCGAAAATCCCGGGATTTCCGGGATCGGGATTTCCCGTTTGGCATCCCTAATGTATTCTACTTAGAAGGTATTTACAGTGCGATACGAGTCAAGCAATAGTACTTTAATCGTCCTGTGAGTTGTAAAGATATTTCCTGGTTTACTTTTAGCTCTATTTCGTATTCTCCTCATATTTATCTCATAGGTTATGCAGAAAAAAAATATATCACTTTTCACCCACGCTGCACAGTAGGATCGTTTTATAAATTTTTGTGCAAAAACTATAGGAAGCAATCCTATATCATTGAAAGTTGGCAGAGACCATTCTATTGACCAAGTCAAAAAGAAATATGGAATTTCATCGTAACGACACGCCCACCGCTCGCCACGCTAACAATTCACATCGATGTTTTCTTGTAAAATGTCCCCATTCAAGAAGAAGTCCTTTAATTTTGTATATACACTTTCTAAAATAAAAATCCACACCCACAGACACAAAACTTTATTTATTCTTCATCTATCATTTATTTAACTACATCTTCACATTGCAAATCCTTTTTGGATGGCACATCTAAATTTAGAATTAATATAAACGGGTTATATATTTTTTATTTTAATTAATGTGCCTACTAACAAGCATAATATGCTTTTACCCTTAAGTCCCTTTCTATTTTGCGCGTCACATATGTGAAGCGATAGTGAAGAGATTTCAGATGTTGAAGTATTAAATTATTAAACTTAAGAAATTTTACAACTCTGCTATTGTGCGTGTAATGAATTTTTATAGCATCTTTGCAGCGCCTCTGGTGTTAAGTAAGCGCATTACCTTTAATTATGTTGTGATTTTATTAGATGTTTCATTCTGTCTCCCATTCATTGCTACAAATATCGGCAATGGGTATGAATATGAGACACTCGCACCATGGTCACATCTATGGTCTCTCATATGGTCATCAGCGTGACCATATTAGCTTATTTTGAGCTAAATTTAGCTTATTTTTTTGGGATTTAGCTGCAAAACTTCTATTTAGCTCTTAGCTTATTTTTTGGCTTTTTTCAAAAACTCATTTAGCTTTTTTATCCGTATTTTTAATCTTAATTCATGCAATTTAAAAATATGTTAAAGACATAAAAAAGTAATACAGGTATGTGATGGAAAACGATCGTTTTCAAAACGATTTCAAAACAATCGTTTTGAAAGGGTGTGATGATTTCCGATAGATTTTGGGTATCATTTTTGAGCTTATCTTAAACTACTGACTTCTGAAAAGCACACTAGAAGATAAAACATAAATCACATATTGGAGCTGTAAAAAGAAATTTATCAAAAATGTCTGGAAAGACTATTAAAAACAAGTTTTAAAATTATTGACAAAACGACTATAAGAAACATATCACACCTTCTATCGTTTTCAAATTGTTTTTTTTGTCTAATTCGTTTTTCATCACATATCTGATAATAACAAAAATTAAACATTTTAAAACCCCAAATTACTGACTAAACGGCTGTACCGAATTTTCTTCAAGTATAGGCAAGATCAAGTCACTTTTCAAACGACAAAAACAAAATTAAAATAGGTATAGCCGTTTTGGAAGCTACGGCGTCAAAGACACACACATTCAGCTAAATAAATCTAGAAAAGATGTGATATTTTCTAAACGGCTAGACCGATTTTCTGCAGCCTTCAAACTAAATCATAATCGATCCAGCCATTTGGTATGTACGTAGACTCATACAGACATACAGATACACACAAATGTTAAAAATGATAATTTGCTACCATTTAAAAATACAAATTTTTTTCATTGGAAAATGATTTAAATAACAAAAATTAAAAATTTAAAAAACCCCCGACTTTTTTCAGAAAAGATGTTATATCTTCTAAACGGCTGGACCGATTTTTTTCAAACATAGCTAAGAACCCTCTCGATCAAGTCATCTTTCAAACAGAAAAAACTAAATGAAAATCGGTCCAGCCGTTTGGCATGTACGTGGACACAGACAGACACACAGATACACAGACACACACTACAAACTTATAACACCCCTTTTTTTAGTCGGGGGTTAAAAATACATAATGTAAATTGCTTATTTATAAGAAAAATTGCAAATTGAAATAAAGAGGATATTGATTGCAATTTTGGAGTTACAATGGCAAAAGATAAGTAATTAATATTACCCATAAGACGTTTAAAGAGTTCCTTTGACTTGAGTTGAACGTGCATTCAGCGGCATGAATTTACTTAAAATAAAAATTAGAATTAGATTTAAAAAAGGTTTCGTATATTAGTGTAAATTCTTTTACATTTTTGAAGACTGGTTAAGCTTATTTTGGGAAGTTTTTCTTTTGTTTTTCCTTAAACTCAAATATATTAATGAATAAATAATTTAATTAAAAATAATTCAATTTTTTTTTTCAAATAATAGAAAAATATTAATTAGTGATTTTTTATGGGAATTGTTAAAATTTAAGTTTAAAATTTTTTAAACGCACTAATAATCCCAAATTAATATTTTACTTATTAAGTAAAATATTTTTTTTAAATAAAAATACATTGAAATTGATTATTGAGGGGTTTAGCTGGATCCTATGCGCATTTCACTGTTGTTGTTTGTGTATGTAATGGGTGTTTTTTTTAGGGGTATAAAACTTCAAATTTAAATAAAACACAAGAAAATCGTTTTATTGTCCATCAATTTAGCTTTGTTGGAAGGATAATTTTATGCCATTAATGCTTAAATATGATTTTGGGCATGTGGCCGCCGCGGCTGGTTCGAATAAAGCCAATTCTACAGGTCCAATTTTCAACCACTTTTTCGAGCATATGGGGCCGTATGTTGGCAATAACGCCACGAATGTTGGCTTCCAAGTCCCCTAACGTTTCTGGTTTGTTGGCGTAGACGAGCGACTTCACATATCTCCAAAGAAAATAATCCAATGGTGTCAAATCACACGATCTTGGTGGCCAATTGACAGGTCCATTCCGCGAAATTATGCGCTCATCGAATGTTTCCTTCAATAAATCGATTGTGAAGTTCGCTGTGTGGCATGCAGCGCCGTCTTGTTGGAACCACAACTCATCCACATTCATGCCATCCAATTCGGGAACAAAATAGTCGGTTAGTCGGCTCCAATTGCTGTGCACGGTGGCGAATCGATTCATTCGGGTCCTCTTCAACACTTTGCTCTACAGCGGCAATTGTTTCTTCGGTGCGCACTGTTCGACGTCTCTGCGGATGCGTATTATCACATAGAGTAAACGTAGTGCGAAAGCGATCCATGGTTAACCGAATTAATTGCTCTGATGGACGATTATGTCGACCATAAAATGGACGGAGCTTGCGGTAAACTTCGCGAACTGAACCATTATTTTCGAAATAAATTTGCTCGATTTGCAAGCGTTGTTCTTTTGTCAACCTGTTCATGATAAAATGGCAAACCAAACTAAATATTAATCACTTGACAGCTGACAAAATGGCCGCCAGTTAAAAAAGTGATGCCAACTTAAAGTTCTATACCTCAATAAAAAACACCCTTTATATATTTAACGTTATTTTAGCAAAGATGTCGAAAAAAGTTTAGCTTTATTTTCTGGCTTAAAATTTAAATTTTTAGCTTATTTTAGCTCTTTTTCAAACGTGATTTAGCTTAATGTTATTTTAAAATCTGGTCACACTGCATATCATACAAAAAATTTACTAAAATTTATTTATTTAAATTCTCATCTTTAAATATGCCTCGATTTTTTTTATCAAAAAAAAATGTTTGCAAGATTTGCAAAATAATATTTTTCAATTTCATTAAGAAAACTTAATATAATTTAGGTAAAAATTTTTGTTTCTGTTTCTTTTCAATCTTCATTATTTTTCAAATGCATTTGCTAAACTATTTGCAGTTTCAATGTTTTGATATTTCATAAGCAGTCGTGTGTTAAGGGTTGTGCATGTGTATGCATGTGTGTCTGTAAGTTAGTGAAAATAGCAAAAATCAGTATTCACGAATGCATGTGTGAGAGGACAAATATTTTGTAGTCATTTGTGGTTGCATAATTTAATTAAAAATGTTTATTTAACTATTTTCAAATATTCACATACATGAAAGCACACTCACACACACACACTTATATATTCTAGTACATGCACTTGCTTACACAAACGAACACATGAATCCATACATAGACACAAAAGTCAGAGACACTCATAGACAGAAGACAGACAAAGAAAATAGTAGACTGTAACAACAACAACAACAAGTAGGCAGACATAATCCCAGCAAACACACAATTTTTTGACAACATGTTCAAAATGATTTATTTTTGTGTCTACGCGTATCTCGAAACTTGTAAGAATTTTAATCTTAATAAAGTATTACTCAAATTGGGTGTATCCTAATTTATACCTTGAGTAAAATTTAGGGAACCTCTTAATTTTATTGATTGAAATTAGCGTTTTTCTTTTCCCGGTCTTTTTCGTTTCCCGAGAAAGCGGGAACGTTTTTTTTTTTGCTTTCCCGGAATTCCTACCCAGTGCAAAACAATACAAAATATTTTTTAATTTATTTTATTTCAACAAAAAACCAACATTATATATAAATGCAAAGCACACAAAAAATTATTCCCAAAAAATTTTTAAACAAATATTTGTTTGAAATCAAACTTAGTTTCAGTAAATATTCTGTACTGTTCCACTAAATTAATTTGTACCAAAACACTGTATAGAGAAGAAACAGGCCACGACGTTTGTCGGCTACTTTTCGGCATTTACATGTATATAACACGATCAATCAAAATAAACAACAACTAAACAACAACAACCGCACAACAGCACGTTGTTCCTATCAACAAGCAAGATAAACAGCAACACACTGAAATAACCTTTTCTCTCAGCCGAACTGTGATTAATTTAAATTTTTACAAAATTTTTATCAGAATTTATAAAATTATTTGTAGGAACGCATTCAAATTGAATATTTACTGATTCAACGAATTTGGTTACTGAAAATGAAATTTAGTTTTTTATGTGAAGCGCAAAAAAAAAACTAATTATATTATTAAAAAAATTTTACAAATTTTACAATTTCTTTGGAAAAAGGTCTTTAGTACAGAATAAGCATTAATAGAATCGTCCTTCTTACCAAAGAGAATCTGTAACTATTTTTCAATTTTTCTTTTATTTCCTTGCGCATTTCTGTTTTTACTTTTATGAATTGTTTTGGAATTAAATTTTGGACGTCGCGTTCCGCTTATGGCAAATAAAGGCCTCTTAGTCTCAGAGCACATGTGTGCCAGATGTAAGCTCAGCCTTAATGTAGCAACAGAATAAAGTCTGCAACTTCAGAAAATCGCTGATAAATTAATCAAGCCCATAATAACATCCAGGGCTGTCAGATATGGCGATTTCTCGCCAAACGTGGCGATTTTTCAACTTGTTTGGCGTCCAAATTTTTGGTTTGGCGACATGGCGATTTTTCTGGCGATAAATAAATTTGTTGGCGATTTTCTGGCGATAAATAAATTTGTTGGCGACTATTATGGCTATTTTTTAACAAAATTGAACATCCAAATTTTTATAACTCAGGAAAATAAGTTTGTTGAAGGAGTAGTTTCAAAAATAAATCCTACCAAAACTCGGCTGCAAGAAGTTAAAACGTTTTGATTTTGATGATTTTTCTTATTTTAATTATATTAATTAACGCGTTTTGAATTTAATGAGAAATATTTACAATAAATAATTTTTGGCGATTTTATTGATAATTTTGGCGATTTTCTGACTAATTTTGATACGACCATTTTATAAAAATTTATATTAAAAACAAATTTATTATCAAATATTTACTAAGAAAAACTACATAAAACTGATTATTGGCGACTTTTGGCGATTTTTAAAATCAATTTGGCGAAATAGGTTGGTAAAAATCTGACAACCCTGATAACATCGACGGCAGTAACTTCAAATGCTCTCTAATTTTTATTTTATTTTCTTTTGTGCTTATTTTTCTTTGTAGTTTTGTTTACAAAATGCATGAAATTTATTGAAAGTATGGTAACATTTTTGTGAGAATGAACATTGATATGTGAGAATATAAGAAAAAACGCTCTCAAAATAAAATAGATTCTATCTCACTACCGGTTTCTGCAGCTGTTTTTTGTGTTAATTTGTATGGAAAATGTGTTGAAGCCGGTATTCTGTTTAATCATTTAATTGTTGTAAATTTTAGGCTATTGTGCTAGTGCCAACACCTCATTATTGCACCATCGCATTTAAAAAGTGAATAACGACATTTATTAAGTTATAATAATAACAATTAAAAAAATAACAAGAATTCCCGCACAAATTTCCCGTGATTTCTTTCCCCGAAAATGTGCGGATACCGGGAAATCCCGTTTAAAAACACTTTTTGAAATGGATGGACTAGAATAATAAGAATTTTACAGAAATAATTATCCTTATTCCAATTGTCAACATCAACGTTACCTCCTTTGCCAAGGAGGATAGACTGCTAGATGCATGCTATTCCATAGAAATAAGTACAAAATTGCTCTAGCGAGTGAGTTGACATGCCACAATTGTTGACGTGATGTATTGACGTGATGTCGATGTTCACAACTGGAATATGGATCAATATTGTTGAGAATCTATAGCGTAAACTGGCCTAATGTAAAAGTTTTCCATAAAAACGTTTGTTAACAATAACAATGTTTCAAACATTATTAGCTTAAGAACAAAAACCATAAGCACACAAACATACCAAACGAGTTTGATCGAAAGTAAACAGCATAACAACAATTATTAAGTTATAACTTTTGCTTATTACAGTACGAATAGATGAGCAATTTTTATTTCTGAACATAAGAAATAACCTCGGCAGAATGACGTCACAAAAAAGTTTGTGTTCAAACTTATTTTAAGAGGTGGCTAGACGTATAATGTTAAAACTCAAAATTTAGGTTGTCGTATGCATACAAAGTGCACGTTTTACGTTTTGATTTTTTAATACTTCTGCAACAGAGCATATATTTTGAGCTTCTGCTTGATTTTTTTTTGTAATAAACTTATTATTTCTAGTTTCTCGCCATTATTTTCTACGAAAAAGGTAAATTTGACAGCTGGTGTCCTAACATAATTGATCAGACTTGTGTTTGAGCAATTGCTTCCAAACATGTGATCGAACACTAACATTTACGGTTTACACAGTAATTTTTTGTGTTAGCAACAGATTTTGACAATTGCCAACACAAAAATTTCCTAACTTATGTCTCGTGTAATCTCACTGTTAAGAAATATACAATCACATAAACACATAAGCCAATGCAGATGATAAATATAAACAACAACAACAACATCTAAAGGGTGTCCCAACAAGAACGCAAGATTTAAATTTGGCGCCATTCGAAGTGTCATTGTTTGACATTTGAACAATTGTTATTGTTTGCTAGTAGAAGGTACGAGGTTAGTAAAAATGAAGCACTACACTAATGAACAACGCATTCTCATTATAAAATTGTTTTACCAAAATGGTGAAAGTTTTTCGCCTACAGTTCGCAAATTTGCGATCAATTTGGGGTCACAATAATGCTCCAAAAGAGTCAACTGTAAAGAGATTAATGGATAAATTTGCCGAAACTGGGTCTGTTAGTGATGTAAAGACAACAACGCGCCTTCGACCAGGTCGATCGACCGAAAATGTCGCAGCTGTACGTGATGATGTCGCTCAAACGCAGGTCAAGCGCAAACAGTCAATGGTGTTCGGTATCGTGAAATGATAACCAGTATGTGGAGGGTATGTGGTTTCAACAAGACGGCGCCACATGTCACACAGCCAGAGAAACAATTCAATTGCTACATCAGTCATTTTCCGGTCGTGTTATTTCGCGTTTTGGAGACCAGAATTGGCCGCCTAGATCGTGCGATTTAACACAATTAGACTTTTTTCTTTGGGGTTTTTTGAAGTCGATGGTTTACGCGAATAAGCCGACGACGACTCAAGCCTTAAAAGAGGAAATTGGACGCTACATTAATGAAATACCGAAGCATTTATGCAAAACGGCCATTGAAAATTTCATTAAGAGATCGCGTGTGTGCAAGCAAAGCCGCGGCGGCCATCTGCCCGATTTGTTGCTCCACACATAACCTCATTTTGTCTACTTTACGATATAATAAAGTTTTACGATTTTTTTTTTAAATATCTGTGTTTTATTTAAAATTTAAATTTGCGTTCTTGTTGGGACACCCTTTATAATGCTTCTAAAAAGAAACTTTATTGTCAACGTACTTACTTACAAGCCAACATATTGAATAGTCTTTGAAATAATACGAAAACATTATATATGTAAATATACCAAATGCTAGAGCTTTTGTTGGCTGGGATGCTACAAGCACACATATCCACACGCACACTTCTCGAATGCATTTACATAAGCATTCACCAACTACTCGATATGAATTTAAAGTTTTAAAAGTTTTTTTTAAATATCAAAAGATATTTTTAGTAAAAAAAAATTAACAAAATATTTTTATAGCAGACTTGCATACAAAAGAAACATAAATAAACACAATTCCAGCTGAAAACTGATGATGGGTTTTACTTACTCTACTAAAAAATGTTAAGGGGATTTTCGGGACTGTTTGGCTCTTAATAAGTTAAGTTATTAAATATTTATAGGGTTTTTCATTAGGCACTTTGTATCTTTAAATTTAAATTTATCAAAAAAAATATAAAGAAGCGTTAGTGGAAAGGGAACTATGAAAAAAGTTTCATCAAATAGATAGATTTTATTTAATAAATCTTCAGTGAAGTATAAACTTCAAAAAATACTTACAACAAAGCTGCATCGAGTTATATTCCGATGAAGAGAAATGTGGCGGCATAAATTATCTCTTGAGGGACAATTAAAATCCTTTGGAATCACAGGCTCTACTGTGAGTTAATTTTATTGCTTAAAATACTTGTGTATTAAGAGTTTAATTTTTAGCCTTAAAGTATAAAATGGCATTCTCAATGAAGGAGTAGTTTTTTATTAAATTAGACTTTAATTTATATTTTTTTTTTAATTTTTTCTCCTTTTTAGGGTTCCGTACACCAAAGGTGAAAAGGAACCCTATTGTTTTCGCTACGCTGTCCGTCTGTCCGTCACACGGTATTTTCTCAGGAACCGTAAGAGCTACGGCCGCTACAACAACAAATACATGAGAATTAAAAATTAAAGGGTGTTCCAAAACGAGCAACGAAAAATGTTAAAATCCCATGTAATATATATACAATTGTATGAACATATGTATATTGAAACTTGAAATTTGTAAAATTAGTGTATTTTTATACAGACTACAACAATTAACACTAGAATTTAAAAAAAATTAAATTAAAGGGTGGTCCTTTAGTTAATACAATTTTGACTATGTAATTTTGACTTCTTGCTATATCTTGGAAACCGTAAGAGGCAAACACTTGAAATTTTCAAAAACGGTAAAACTAAAAAAAAACGAAAATTATAAAATCGCCAAACCAAAAAAAAAAAATCGCCAAAAATTAAAAAAAATCGCCAAAACGAAAAAAATCGCCAAAATTTAAAAAAAATTTCTAACACTAAAATAAATCGCCATATTAGAAAAAATCGCCAAAATGAAACAAAATTCGCCAAAAATTAAAAAAAAATCGCCAAAACGAAAAAAACGCCAAAATTTAAAAAAAAATTCCAACACTAAAATAAATCGCCATATTCGAAAAAATCGCCAAAATGAAAAAACGCCAAAAACCAAAAAAATTGCCAAAACAAGAAAATAAAGTGTCAAAACTAAAAAAAGAGCCAAAACTTAAAAAATCGCCAAAACCGAAAAAAACGCAAAAAACGCCAAAACAAAAAAATCGAAAAGACCCCAAAAACGAAAAAAATGCCAAAACTATATATTATATAGGATCAAGTTTGTATTAAATTACATACCTAGTGTTCGTACGGATCCCTTCGTGCGCGAGTCAGAGTCGCACTTTACTGAATTTATTTAGTATTCCGTATACCAAAGGTGAAAAGAAACCAGCATTTTTGTTTGTTACGATGCCCGTCTGTATCTAAAAATTAAATGGTTTTCTTAACCAAGTAAGGAAACTTTTTGAAATCCAAATGTTATGTTACATACAATAGACTCATAAATTTGCCGAGTTAGTGCATTTTTTTCTATACAGACTACATCAATTAACACTGAAATTTAAAAAAATAAAAATTAAAGGGTATTCTAACAGTTAGTACAGTTTTAACAACTTGCTGAATCCAGAAAACTGTAAAAGGAAAACTCTTGAAGTTTTCAAAAACGCTAAAACTAAAAAATCCCAAAATAAAAAAAAATCGCCAAAACGAAAAACTTGCCAAAACCAAAAAAAAATGCCCAAAAGGAAAAACAAGTTCAAAATTAAAACATCACTAAAACTAAAATAAATCTGCGAAAACCGAAAAAACGTCAAAATAAATAATCGCCAAAATGAAAAATGAAAATATCCCTTAAAATAAAATAAATCGCCATAAACCGATAACGCCAAAATTAAAAAAGCGTCAAAAACCAGAAAAATCCTAAAAGGAAAAAACACTAAAGCGATAAAATCGCCAAGAACCGAAAAAATCGTCAAAACGAAAAAAGCGCCAAAACTCAAAATATCGCTTAAACTAAACTAAATCGCAAAAATCTAAATAACCGCCATGAATTAAAAAAGCGTCAAAAGCCCTAAAAAAACTAAAAGGAATAAACGCCAAAACGAAAAAATCGCCAAGAACCGAAAAAACTCGCCAAAACGAAAAAGGGCCAAACTAAAAATATCGCTAAGACTACAATGATTCGCCAAAGAGCGATTATTTTGGCTAAAGTTCGTATAGTATTACATGTGTAGTGTCCGTACGGAACCCTTCGTGTGCGAGTCAAAGTCGCACTTTAGTGAATTTATTTACCTTAAAAAATATGCAGCAACTTGAAATTTGTTGCTGCCTATATTATAGCAATCTATTCACCAAAATTAACAGCTGTTAGTTGTCAGTTGTCGTACGTACTAACATTTTAACAAGTGGCGAGGCAACTAACGTTCGGTTACATTTCTTAAATCGAACCATTATTGATAATAAACTACTGATACAATTTTAAGAAAGGTGATGCAAGCAAAAGTCTCAGAAAAGAATACATTAAGTCGAAGTTTTTTTTTCAGAGGTCGAAGGAATTTTTCAAAATGGCGACGGCAACCAGTAACCATCAGCAACTACTAGCTGACTCGTAGGACCATGCACCATCGAAATTTGGCAGCATGCCTGCCTCTCTAAAGTAACCAGAGCAGGGCTCAAATTGTCATATCCGTGATCGTTTAGATAATCTGACTGGGATTTCAGCACGTTCACGTATGTCATAATCCAAAAATGGTGTTTTTTCGTGACGAGTTGCACGTTTACGATACGACTTCAGATTTTGAAGACTCTCATAAGCTCTACTAGCTTGCTATGAATTTAACTTTAGTTTTATCGTATACAATGATTTTTTTTTAACATCTCCTGAGAACTGCAAGGTTCTTGCAAGAGGACTTTTGTTCATTTATGGTCAAACAAACACTTGTCTACTGGCAATCATTGTCTCAGCAAAGATTGTCTGGACAATGAACTGCATATTTTTCAAACTTGTCTCTAAAGAAGGAGAAGCAGAGAAATATATTCCACCACAAACTCACACCCTTCTGACTTCTATTAATAAATAAAAGCAACAATTAAACTCTACTCGTATTATATTTAGACCCATACATACTTCTACATTTCAAGGAATGTTGTAGTTTAATTTAAAATAAATGTTTTAGAGTTTTTCATCACAACACAAATCTCTCTATTGGTTCAGGGCAATAATTATGTGTCAAATGTAGAGATGTGCCCGTGAGTGTTTTCTGACTCACGACACGCACGGTCACGCAGAAAAATATTTTACTCACGCACTTTCACGCACGAATGCTTTTGAAAATTTTCACGATCACGCACGCTCACGAATAAAATATTTTTAATCACGCACGAGTGGTTTACAACTAATCACGACAACGCACGCTCACGAAAAAGTATATGTATATATTATATAATTTTCATGTTTTTTGGGTTGAAAAATAGGTTCTTACATATATATATATATATTAAAAATAGGTTCTTACATATATATATATATATTAATATATATATATATATATATATATATATATATATATATATATATATATATATATACTATATATACAGGGTGGGCCAGAAGAAACCAAGGGGTGTAAAAGTTTAATAACTTTTTTGTTTATTAACTTTTTTTTATTTTTTCTTTCAGATTATATAATATACAAAATGGAAATTTTTTTACACTAAGTATGAAAAATGATGTCTCTTAAATGACCACCGTTTTCAGCTTCTCACTGATGGGCTCTTTTTAGAGCATTTTCCATAACATCTTTCAAAACTTGTGGCTGTAGCGTTCGAATTTCTGCAACAATGTTTGCCTTGAGTTCAAGGATTGTCTCTGGCTTGTTCACATACACTCGCTCCTTCAAAAAACCCCAAAGAAAATAGTCGGGTGCTGTCAAATCTGGCGATCGCGCTGGCCAAATAATTTCCGAATTTCGAGAAATTATTCGCTCTCCAAAAATTTGACTTAAAAGTGCCATTGTGTCTCGGGCAGTATGGGCAGTGGCTCCGTCCTGCTGAAACCACATATCAGGTCTGTTTTCAAGAGCAGGACGTAAAAAATTTTCTATCATAAACCGATACCGCTCGCAATTTACGGTTACAGCACTTCCATCTTCATTCTCGAAGAAGTAGGGCCCAATGACATTTTCAGATGTGATCCCACACCATACTGTACACCTGATGGGGTGCAATTGGCGTTGATGAATGTCTCTTGGATTTTGAGAACCCCATAACCTACAGTTCTGCTTATTAACAAAGCCATTCAAATGAAAATGAGCTTAAAATAATTGATCTCTGGTTTAAATAATAAAATTCTATTGTTCTGGTTCTCTGTTCAGTTGTGAACCTCTCCATTATAAATTCTCCAAGTGTTGTCTATATAATCTGAAAGAAAAAATAAAAAAAAATTAATAAACAAAAAAGTTATTAAACTTTTACACCCCTTGGTTTCTTTTGGCCCACCCTGTACATATCTATATATATATATATATATATTTATGCTCGTGTTTTTGTAAAATTTACAATGTAAATTAAAATAAAGCAAAGTTAATTTAATATCTATATATTTGTGATTTGAATTTGATTTTCGTATCGCTTTTTAAGCCAAATTACATGTGATAATTATTAATGAACAAATAACACCAAAGTTAGTTGTAAATATTCTGACAACACATAGTTGAACGGAACAGCCAGCCGTTTTCGAAGGCCACTAAACCTTCATCATCAGCGTTCTTCTGTTTATTTAAAAAAAAATTTCACAGACTTGTACTTATGTACTCAAAAATCAAAGTTTTGATGTTTAAAAAAATTGTTCAGAGAAACTACCGAAATGTCTTAACGAATTCGGTACGACAAGTCTGACTTCAGAAAAAGTCGAAACATTTTGTTTGGGGGTATTCATTATGTTTGTAAGCTCATACTACCATACATATTAGTATACATATATGCATTTATTATTATAAAATAATTTATTTCAAATGATTGATGAATGTTATCTCGTGAGAGCGTGAGAATTCGTGCGTGATTATTAAAAAAAACTCACGCACGATTACGCACAAGTAAATTTATTTCAGTGATTAGTTATAATATTTGATCACGAATCACGTGAATCACGCGTGACTCACCCGTGACGCGATAAAATCACGACATTTGCACATCTCTAGTCAAATGTACTCCTATCAAATAATTCAAGTCCAGCAATGTATTCTTCAATAACAGAACAGTTTAATGCAACAAAATGCTAACACAATGCTGAAGCTACTTTATGCCACAACCAAACTTTAAAATTTACTTTAAAAAAAGTAAATAAATATTTGTATACAAATAAATCAGTCGTTTAAGAAAAATCGAGTTGCACAAAATTGTGGCAATTAAAGAAACCACAATTTGTACAACAAATAAATAAATTTATTATACAAAACCCCAAAAATATATATGTATATAGATGTGTACGAGTGTATAAATACACACATTTGCAAGCAGCAAAGAAAACTCTAAACTAAAGTAATATTTATATATATATATATATATATATATATATATATATATAAAACCAGCCAGTATATTTACTTTATGTTCCGCTCGGTTAGTATCGGTCAATATAAATGTTTCACAGTTGGAGTAATTGAGTGTAAGTGTGTGTGTGTGTATGTGTGTGTGTGTGTGTTTGTGGTTGGGCAAACTTGTAAATGTCTACTTAAAAAACAATCAATTTCTCATTGACTAGAAATACTTTTTTTTCAAAAGATGCTCATATTCCAAATAAAAACACATTTGTATATAAATACTTACATTAAAAAAATATATATATATGCATTTTGGAAAGTAAAAAAGGCAAAGTTTCTCTTTCTTCTCAAATGAAAAAATGAACACACAAGTTATATTGACGCTTTTAAAAATTTATACAGAAAATCAATCATTAAAGTTAATTATGGGAAACAAATTTATATATTATTTTAAACAAACTAATATAAGTGATTAATTTTACAACCATAGAAGTTTCTTACAGTGATTTTTAAGTACGATGTGTACTCTATTGATCTGTTATTGTTTTATGTTTTATCGCCCCCCAGGGGGGGGGGCGGGTGGTAAAGGATCTATAGTAGATCTGCTCCGCGATGCAGTTAAGTATCCACGAAACTGTAGTTACACAAGTTCATTAATCTTTATTCGTCAAGTGGAGGGACGTAGGAGTGTTATATCAAATTGGCATCCCTTATGAAATGCTTAAACTCATGTTTTAGACTTGGCAGTTTTTCTTGAAACAGTTATCTTCAATTCTCTTTTAAAACTGCTCGTTTGTTTACACTCAGACGGTTTCTTGTTCAATTTTCCTATTGTTTTAATGCTGCGAATGAAATAACAAAAGAGAATTGAAGTAACTTTTCTGTACAAGGAAGTACCCCTCTTCTTTCTTCTTTCCTCTTTCTCCCATAAACTCAGACTTGCTTCAAGAAAAACTGCCGAGTGTAAAACATGAGAAAGCAGTGTTTTTGTATTTCAAGTGAACAGTTCATAAAGCAACTACATTATAGCGTGCTATCCAAAAAAAAAAGTAAAACTAGTTTAATATTTGTATTTATTAGCTGTTTAAATAAAAAAACAATAGAAGTTTAATTCTATACTAACGTTTTTTTTCAACTAGTGCTTATTTCGTGAATGGTAACACTTAGCTCATGTCTGATTTGACAGATAATTAGTTTTATCCTTACGCTGAACGAATATGGTTGTGTATACGCTTGAACTACGCTTCGATAAGTGGGCCTGCGATCGACTTAGAGAAGATGCCGATTTTGCCAAAAAAAATCATCTTTTCAGATGAAGCTCATTTTGATCTTGGCGGGTATGTAAACAAGCTAAATTGTCGCATTTGGGGCACAAAAAACCCGCACGCATACATTGAAAGGCCGACGCATCCAAAACGAGTCACTGTTTGGTGCGGATTTTGGTCCAGAGGCAGAATTGGGCCATTTTTTTTTCGAAAATGAGCAAGGAGTGGCCGTTACAGTCAATGGCGATCGTTATCGGGCCATGTTGAACGAATTTTTGTTCACAAAAATTGAAGAGGAGGATATTGGCAACATTTGGTTTCAACAGGACGGCGCTACGTGCCACACAGCCGAAGTTACACTCGATGTTTTGCGCCCTGTTTTTGAAGATCGCATTATCAGCCGCCACCTCGGAGCTGCGATTTGACACAGTTGTACTATTATTTGTGGGGTGCCGTCAAATATAAGTGTTACGCCGACAAGCCAGAGACAACTGACGCTTTAAAGGACAATATTCGTGAAGCCTTTGGTGAAATACAGCTGCACACAATCGATAATATGCTTAAAAATTGAACCGATCGTGTAGGCTACTTCATGGCTAGCCGAGGCAGCCATTTGAATGAAATTATTTTTCATTATTACCCGGAAGGATTGTACTTTCAAATAAAAAACGAAATTTGAGAAAATATTCTTTATATATATATATATATATAAATAAATATACAAAATATTTAATAAATTAGGTTATAATTTGGACGAATTTATGCTTACAAGGCACAAATTTACAGTCATTAGTTAACTAATAGAAATAGTTTAACCAATAATTGGCCAAGTTCTGGCCAATGCACGTAGTGTGTATATTTACAGGAAGCCATTCGAGCTGTTTTTAACCCCCTCATAACTTTGTTCTCCGCCACCGTAAAATTATGAAATTTAAACCATAATTAGAATAAATTCATGTTACCTCATATGCAAAGTTTGAAAGTTTTACAATGAAATCTTCCGGAGATATGGAGGTGCAAAAAGTGCATATTTTAAGACATACTCACTGACTCACTGACCTACTGACTCACTCATCAATATTGTGAAGCACTTCCGCTATAGCTAGAGATGTGAAATTTGGTACACAAGTAGATCTTGGTGAGCAATGAACTATAAAAAATCTGAAAACCCGAAAATTTTAAACAAGGGGGCGGGGCTACGCCCATAAAAATTAAAATATGTCCTAGTGAGCTGAAACTTGCTACAGATCTAGGCCTTGGTGGACAATAAACTAAAAAAATTTAAAATCCGGAAATTTTGGCTAGGAGGGCGGGGCTACGCCTATAAAGGCTAGAATTAAAAAAGCAAATCTAAGGTGCTTAATGGAAGCTATTTTATTGAAATTCGGCATACATACAACGATAGGGCAAGCCTAAAAACTTTTCATTAAAAAAGTGGGCGTTGACACGCCCATACCATTTCAACTTCATTTTCGTGTACTACGCCTCAGCATATTTCATACACTATTTCTGTATGTATTATTATCCGTTTGCAACGAAACTTGGCACAAATAATAAACACTGACCGAAAAAAATCTTAAGTTTGGAAAAGTGGGCATGGTTATGCCCATAAATATTAAAAATTAAAAGTTGCGCTAAGGAGTTGAAATTGGATACACGAGTAGGTATAGGTGATAAAACAACAAGAAAAGCCTGAAACCCCAGAAATCTTAGTCAGAGGGGCGGGGCTGCACCCATTTAAATTAAAAATTAAAAGTTGCGGGTATGAGCTGAAATTTGATAAACAAGTAGGTGTAGGTGAGAAACCAACTAGAAAAATCTGAAAAACCAAAATATATTAGCAGAATGGGCGGGCCTACGCTACTATTGTTTGAACCTGAAAACTTACAGCCTTATTTATAAATTTTATTAACGCTTTTTAAGAAAAATTTCTTATGAAAATTTATCTCAAAATCCCTTTATTAAGCCTTAAAAAGTTTTATAAATAAGGCTGTTAATATACAGCTTTTAACTAAAGCTATTTTAGTGAAAACTTGCATATACGTTACACGTCTACAAAACTTTAAACTATCACCTAAAAAAGTGGGCGTGATCACTCCCATAAAATTTTGGCCTTGTGTTTAATCTACTTCGGTCTAGCATATTTTAGAAGAAAATTAGCATGAATTATAAGCGTTGCTCACAGAAATATTGTGAGTTTAAAATAGTGGGAGGTAGCTCACGCTAAAGAGCTGAAATTTTATGCACAAGCAAGTGTAGATGAGAGCTGAAATTTGGTACACAAATTAATCTAGATCAGAGATCACTAAGAAAAATTTAAGAAACCAGAAGTTTCAATCAGGGACTGGGAAAAAGCACTGTAAACTCAAAATTAAGTTAAATTTTATTGAAACTTTTCATACAAATTGCACTTATCCAAAGTAAAAATTTTCTATTTAGAAAAGTAGACGTGACTTCACCCATAAATCTTAGCTTTTTCTTTCATATACTTCGGCTTAGCAGCTTTTAGTCTATTACTCATGTATTTCTCAATAGCTTTTTCTTACAAAACTTTACATAAATCATAAGCACTAACAGATATAAAAGTCGGCGGGGGCAGGCCCATAAAAATTCTACGTAGAGAGCTGACATTTTGTAGACAAATAGTCCTAATTGATTTACTCAATCGGAAAATCCAAAAATTAATGCACCATCTACCCTATTGAAACTTTGCATGCACATTGGGCATATCCTTTTGATTTATGTACTTCGGCTAAGCAGACTTTAATATGTAAATATATTGAGAAAATAGCCGGGGTTACTCCCACTAAAATTGACGCTGTATTTTACATGTTTCTTTCCAGATGACTCTTAACAAATTATGTACACACTGGTGACCCATTTTAATAACACAATAATTCATTTTTCCTCATTTTTCATTTTCCCATTATTTTATGTAACTTTGCCATTTTTAACTAGCAAAGTGATCATGAATAGAAATAAAACACACTGGAAATTTTAAGTGTAAAAAATGTTATCATAGAAAATTTTTCAAAAAGTAGTCAGATCCTCACAAAAACATAAATGTGAAAAAAGGCCAAGCTCCTATAAAAAAGTTCGGCCATTAAAAGTAGTGAGATATAAATTTTGACCAAGTTTTTCTTTACCACAATACCTAACACAGATATATATTATGTATGATAAAAATTTGTAATTGTAAGGGTGTCATATAATTTTTAGATAATCTGCTAACTTGGCAATATTTTTAACTTTCTAGAAAAGGAGAGAATAATGTATATTTGTTCATTTCTTTATATCGGTGAAAATATTGGCAAGTAAGCAGATTATCTAGAAATTATATGACAACCTTACGATTACAAATTTACATAATGCATAGCAAATTTCAGTGATAGGTATTGTACCAAACAAGAACTTGGTCAAAATTTATATCTCACTACTTTTAATGGCCGAACTTTGTTATAGGAACTTGGCCTTTTTTCACATTTATGTTTTTGTGAGGATTTGATTCACAGCTCTTTGTTTACCATTAGTTAAACCGCTAAATGTCATTGGTTAACAAATAGTTAGACAACAGCTGATTCGCTGTAAACCTTAGGTCGGTTCCAGATGCATAACAAAACAGTCCGAACTTGTACAAAGCTATCCAAAAGCGTTCCAGATAGCAAATTTCGTTCAGTTTTGAGAGCGAATGAGAGAGTAATTTTTTTCATTTCCTGTACAAACTAGTACGAACTTTTTCTTCTGGGGAAGTTCGGACAAGAATTAAATAATCAGCTGTTTTTTGTTTGCATATCGAACTGAAAAACTAACCAGAAAGTGTGCAAATATAGAAAAAAAAGTATTTGCACACAAATTTATTAAAAATCAATATGGAAGGTTTTTTGAACAAAGTTGAAGTTGTGAGTACATTTGTACACATTTCCCTATTTATTTAATAAAAAAAAATGCTGTTTTTAAATAATTTACTTTTTAGAACTCATTTTCATTTGCTTTTTAAAGCTGTTGCCAATGATGCAAAACTTTTGTTTTTATAATGTTATGCGTTTTAAGCGACTAAAATCACTTAAATTAAATTTAATTTAAAAAGTAAGCAGCACTAGTATTTTAAGATGGGCAATTATGGTTTTTTGCGTTCCAGCAATTTTGGATAACTTTTGCATATTCAGAGAGTAATTTTCTTTTTACTCTCATTAGTCCGAACTTGTACGAAATCTTGTGGAACACCCCTTTTATTAGTGTTGTTGCATTGTGAAAATTTGTATACACACTTTACACATACATTATAAAGCATCTTCTTTCCCTCCAGTCAACCTAGAACCATATGTCTCTATGTCTATACTCTTTCTCCAGCGACAATTGCACTAGTTAAAATGTCAACAACTTTCCTTTTATGCGCGAGTATATATACGTTAGAGACGACAGTTCTAGTGTATTTCTGGTGATATTGTCAATGAACGCGTCAATAGTTTGTTTTTCTTTCTTATTATGTTGTGCAATAATATTAAATAAATATATGTATGTAGACGAGGGTCACTAAAATCTACGAGTGAATCTTCGGTTCAAATATCTCCATATGGTGTAAAAAAACTACTTTCTCAATAGTGCTAAGGTCTACTGATAGATTTTGAATGACAACCCTATGTTATTTGTCAATAGGCATTTGCATTGGCTGGGCTACACCTAGTCAGTAGCACTATTGACAATGTCACTAGAAAATCACTATAAGTTTACTATTGACAACGAGAGAGGATATATCGATATTGTAGACTAGAGCGCCTAAAATTTACTAGTGAATCTGTGGTGCCAATGTCTCCATGTGGTCCCGAAAGAACTACTAAGTCAGTAGTGCTATAGTCTAGTGGTGGATTTTCAATGACAAGCTAATGTTAAATGTCAATAGATGATACCATTGGCTAGGGTACACCTGGTCAGTAGTGCTACTGACAACGTCACTAGTAAATCACCACAATTTCACTATTCGCACTTTCTGCAGGGTTGTATTTAGCTGTAACACACTCCTTTTATTTTATTTTCTATTATATCTTGGTTTTTTCGAACCAATTTCAGCACTAATTCAATTTCTTGTACGTTGATAGCATAGACAGATGTGCAATCGCTTTACGTGAGTACCTGCCGTTACGGCCTTATCTCACTTGTGCCAAAGCACCGGGTGTGGGTTAGACGCCAGACCAACGCCCCCATGCACCCTTTTAGAATGAACCTATGGCCCACTCCATAAGGCACATAGGTTGCAATCTTTGAATATAGTTATCCTTGTATTATATTCAATTACCTTGCTGAGGTAATTTGAGCTATCTAAACTCTGCTGCTATGTCCGTGCCCATAGCAGCTCTGTTGAATGGCAACAGCACCTAGAACAGTGTCTGGCTGACCGCGTCACACCAACCACTAGCATTGATTTAACACTGGGAAGCCAAGACTATTCTCCCAGCGATTTTGGTAGCAACCACAACCACCACGATAATTACGGAATGTGCGTTCAGTTTGGCACTTTACTTAAGCAAATGACATTTGACGAAACTTGACGAAAAGTTTGTTGTTAAGTACATTATAGTTTGCCACATGCTTTTTATATGTAACCGCACAGTTGCTTAAGCTAGCTTATTCATATTATAGTTGGGCCTTAAGTTTTCAATACTTAAAAACGTAAAAATACAAATAGATTACTTATTATTACAATAAAAAAAGTTTTCACATTAATGGAAAAAAGTGCCAGAAAATGAGCGAGAGTGCCACAGTGCCAGCCAACATCCAATAGTGCCAAAAATGTCACAATTGTACCACATTTCCCATCACTGCTGCAGGCTCTAACTTCCTCTTATGATTCTTGTAATTACTCAGCAATAAAAGAAAAGTAGAGAAAAACTATTAAAATGAAAATGGAAATCAATTGAGCAAAGAGAGTATAAAAATGTATGCATGTGTGTAGTAGTAAGAAAAGAAAACAATAACAATAATAATATTTTGACATAAAATGACAGTTGTAGACAAATTACTAACAACTATTTATTGCACAGACAACATGTTTAGTTTTTTAATCATTTCTATAAAAAAAAATAAAAAAAAAATAAAAATGTGCAAAAACTGAGGAACATATTTAAAAACTAAAGAAGAAATTCAATGTTTTTTTATTGCACTAGTGTAAGTAATTGTATGCTTAAGTGCAAGCATGAGTATTTGTGTGTGTGTACGTGTGAGTGAGTGCTTGTTACTTCTTGTGGAATGGGTAATTGAAATCCGATTTAAACATCATGTTATTCGAGCATTATTTTTCTATTTCTTATTTTTTTAGTGCCAGACTCTTTAGATCATGATACATACGATTCATTTAAGAGTGTCTCCGAATATGTGGGTTTTGTCTCAAATATTTTTTTTTTTGATTCATTTTCATTTTAGTTTCTTTTGCGATTTTTTTTTATTTCCCTCTTGCTGTTGTTGTTACACATTTAAGAGGATTCAAGTGTCAAATTATTTTCGTATGTGCATGCACAACATTAAAATTGAAAAAAAATATATGTATGTAGAAAATACTAGCATGAGAGCAAGACTTGATGTCTATTTATCATCGTGTTTGTCATCAGCATCAATATCATCATATCATCTTCTTGTTCTTCTTCGAGCCCATAAAACTGATGGGCTTTGCCAGAATGTTTTGATGTTTTGTCACTATTTGAAAATGTGTTAAGTATTGAATTTTATTCATGTTTTTATATTCATGGGATCTTTGTGGCAAATAAAGAACCAGCTTTAAATTTCAAATGGAGCATAATCAAAAAACAACATCTTTCTTTGTTGCTTTCCTTTTTTAACTTTTCATCGTTAAAAGCCCCAAAAATGTTTGATTGTTAAGGAGAATAACAATTTTGAATATTTACTGACTAAAATGTAGTTCATTGAAATAAATTTAATTTTGCTTACGAAAAGGTTGCATGCAAGTTGTATTTTATTGCCTTCTGGCATCAAGAAGGCAATAGCCTAATTCATCGTTGCATGTGCAAAATGGTATAGTATATTGATACGATACAAGACCATTTGCACAAGATTGTGAATTGTTGTAAGATTGTCTTTGTCGTAATGCGTAATGTGGATTCGTTTACAAAATAGTTGTGGGCCACTTACTTTATTTATTACATACTTGTTAAAGCATCAAGGGAGGAATATTTTAATACAAATATTTTGTTAATTTTAAATATATTAAATTAATTAAATAGCACAGAAAAGGACAGTAAATGGTATAAAAACAATATTAACTGCTTTTACAATTATATCGCCAGAAGCTTCTTGTATAGATGGAGTATCGCACCACAATCTCTGCCAACTAAATAAATAATTACTTTAAAAAACATCCCGAGACCAAAGAAGTTGTTCCTTACAAGTTATAAATGATGTTCGTTATAACCGAACTTGATTGTAGCACAAATTTCAAAAAGAAATTTGGCTCCACAACAATCAAATCTGGCATGAAACCTCTGGTTAATTTCAATAAATTATAATCAATAATGAATTATTAACTAAATAACAATTGCTGATGACATTTTGTTATTTTAAGTATTGAGATTGTTCTTTAAATTTGATCTAAAAAAAAAATATCCATAGAAATTTAAATTCTTTTACAAATTTTACATTACTTCTTTGCTTGTTTTTCTTTATCCATTTATAACCGCAGGCTTTGTATAAGAAAAAAGAGAAAACCCCAAAATCAACAAATAAATACCCACCATTTACAAATTATGGAATTATTTTCGTTCTTTGTTTGCCAAAAAGATTTCCATTTTTTTTCTAAAGAAAACCAAAATTTTACTAAGTAAAGAAAATTATTTCCATTGAATTTTAAAATAAATCAAGGATTTATGGCGGTTTCTAATGAAAACAAAGAAAAGAATAACAACAACAACAAAATAAGGAACAAAAAGGATCAGGACTCAAATTTAGTTTTTTGGTGTTGGTTGCTTTAAGAACAAATAATTTAAGTTCATAATCGTTTAAACGTATGAAAGGGATTTTTATACAAGAGAACACAGAAGATGACGCTTAGCGGAAGCCGGGAAATAACCGAAAAATCATTCCCAGTTAAAGCATAGCCCCTCGGAAGAAAAAAAAAACTTCATTCAATAAAAAGGTACTAAGAATGTGAATATTTATAATGGTTTTTAGCATAAAACATAAGGTGCTGCTATTATTTAGTTTTCACTAAATGAGGGACTTCAGTAGATACATACTAATCCTAATGTAACATCAGAGTGCCCTACTTCGTTGTGTAGCAGAGTCATCGGCGAAGTAAAATAATCGATAAAATGGCTACTAAGCACAGCTTCAAAAATTTAATACGCCTAATTTAACACCAGAGGCGCTGCAACACCGCATTATTATATAAAAAAAGCAGAGTTGTAAGAGAATGCAGCTTTTCTCTGTCTCTTCCTTAACCACCTGTCTTCTCTATTCTATCACTATCCCTTTCCTAAAGAACGTAACACCCTGTAATAGTAGTAGGCGTTCATTGCCTGAGTGTTACTTCTCTTTAAAAAAAAAAAAACAAAAAGACACTGTTAATATAACATTTTTCATTAACAATTTTGCTTTATATATGTTTCATGTTAACTCAATATGATTTACCTTAAAATTAAAATGTTTCCTTTTAACTTAAATTTATTTCATGTTTATTGAAAATTACAGTACTGTTAAAACAAAATGAATCATCATGTTGAATCAAAGTTAAGTTAGGTTAGGTTAGGTTAAGTAAGGGTGGTAATCAGATTCAGAAAGATTCCTGAACTCAATATCGCCCATTGTGGCCATTCTCTTTCTTGCATAACCAGGACAGTGACACAGAAAATGTTCTACACTTTCCTCTCCATCGATATCCTGCCAGCTGCGGTAAAAGTAATTGCTTTCGATCTTTAACGTGTATGCATGTCTACCTATGAGAAAGTGTCTGGTTAGGGCCGACACTAGAATCGAGACTTATTTCCTATATTTTATTATTAAAGAAGCTGTATTTTTCCTATTTAGATGAGTCCATAACTGCCTTGTGATCACGCATTCATTTCTTGTGACCCACCTTCTATTGGTTTCATCTTCCGTATTGCATCTAAGTCTGAGTTTGCAAGAGAATAGGGATAAGCACACACATTCCAAATTTGATGGAATTTGCAAGGTTGTCCCAGTTCTAGCAAGCTCATCAGCCCGGGATCCAGATTATTTTAATATCAAACTGCTCTGCCATCTCATTTAGACATGATCGGCAGTTGACAGCTGTTGTTGATCTTAGAAACGGGTATTCAAGGTCCATAATAGATGCTTGACTATCAGCGTACATGTTGATCAAAGTCATTGAATTGACATTCACTTTCAATCAAGGATATCTGCCTTGAAGACACTGCCTTGATCCGGAAGTCGCTTTGCAATACGAAGACTTAAAGCCCCTGAACAGACTCCATAAGCCACACCTTCTTGTGTTTTAGAGCCGTCTGTATAAAACTAAACACTTTTTCTTCTGCCTGGACTTCCATTCATCCCCAATTCTGTGGATGGTATCCAGGTTCTATAAGGACGTTCGCATGATAGCTTCATTGTCGAGCATTCTACAGTGGCCGGTAACGTTTGCGTTCCACAGAGAAGTAAAAGGAAGCTAGATTGTGGAAGTTGTTGCTATCTCCTTCCCTACTAGATTCAATGATAGTATGTATAGGAGCATCCATTCTGCATTCGTAGCAGTAGTGCCAAGAGTACTAGTAGTTATATACAATGATGCAATTCTTTGCACTTTGATATGTAGATACGCCTTTTTCTTCAAGAATGGCCACTACACCATGATCCCATACATAAGAATTGGGCGTTTTATTGTAGTATAGATCCTATGAAAGACTTTTAGGGTAAAACCAGAGTTTTTCGTTATGGATTTTTTTTTTTTCATAGACAGAGTGAAATTGTTGCTTTCTTCACTCTCTCTAGAATATTAGTTTTGAAACACAGCTTTGAATCAAGAATAACTCTGAGATATTTTGCAGTTTTGGACACTTTTATCTCCGTGATCGGTGGAAAACAGGTATCTTATACTTCTTAGAGAAGAGGGATAGTTCCGCTTTATGCATCAAAGTTATTTAATATTGAAACAAAATAAATTTTCATACTGCAATAACACGAAAATTATTTGCAGTTGAAATAATGTGAATTTAATGCAATGTAGTCCTGTTATTTTGCAAATTATTTAACTTAACTCCATAAAATTATTAATTTACTGTTTTTTAATTAAGGGCCATTATTACAACTTAAAGTTAGTTAAAAGTAGGATTTTATCGCACGTATAAAAATCATTCCATTATTGCAAATTGGATTTAAATTACCAGGTATCTTAAACTTGCCTGTTATTTATCGCTCACTATAGGTTAAAGTAAAATTTTGCAAATGATAAAGTTTTTATACGTCCGATAAAATCCTACTTTTAACTAACTTTGAGCTGTGATAATGGCCCTAAATATAATAATAATTGGAGAAAAAATTTCAGTGTTCGTACACAGAAAAAATATCATCGAAATGTAACCAACAAAACAAATTTTTAATATTTAATTTAAAAATTAACAATGATCATTGTTGATATAACAAATTTTGAGTTTTGTAGTCAATTAAATTACTTAACAAAATTATTTGTTAAATTATATCATAACGGAATGCGCACATGTAGAAGAAACAAGATATCATATTTTGTGTGTATTCATTATTTGCGTATCTAATAAAGTGTTGCTCTCTAGCTGAGAGGTAAGTAAGTTGGTTTATTACACAGAAAAAACTAAATTTCGTTTTCAGTAACCAAATTCATTGAATCAGTAAATTTTTTGTGCGAATGCGGACCTACAAAGAAATTTGTAGATTCTGATAACAATTTTGTAAAAATTTAACTGAAAAAAATAATTTAATTTTTAGTTAACTTATTATGGCATTAGAGAAAAAAGTTAACTGAAACTCAAAATATTTTCAGTCAAATTTATAAATAGGAACAGAAAAACATTTTTAGAGATTTTTTTTGTATTATTCAGCAAATTTTTTTTTATAATTTACAAACACATTCACTAAAATTTTTCGTATTATCAGAAAATAAATTAACTGAATCAATAACAATTCTTACAATTTTTTTTTTAAAAATTAGTAAAACTTTTATTTGAAAAAATAACTGAATCAAATAAAAACAAACTATTTTTTTTTTACTTTCAAAAATTGGCTTGTTTTATGGTTAAGCATTTCGTTCCCGCTTTTGGAACTCGTCAGTAGATTTGAATCCAAAAAATTTTTTAATTTAGATAACAAACTCCGTATGTTTATAGTAAGACTCTTAATAGTATATTGAGAATCACAATATACAAACATAATAAGTTTGAAAACCGCAAACAAAATTCTTTAAAAAAATAAAATGTTTTTTATATCTATAAAATAATTAGTAGAAAAAATTAAAAAAAAAGTATATAAAAATAAATTTAACTGAAAAAATTAAAAAAATCAGACAAATTTTTTTACAGGATATAAAAATAAATTTAACTGAAAATAAGAAATTAAATATAAAAATAAAATAAATCTAAAAATTTTTTTTTACAAATTTTACTTTATATAGATAATTTTCATTCTATACATTTTTTTTTACTTAAAATAAAATTGGAACAAATAATTTACTGGAACAGTGAAATATATTTACTGAAACTAAAGTATATTTCAAAACACACGTTTGTTTGAAAATTTTTTGGGAATAATTTTTTCTGTGTAGTTTTGAGGTTGCCGGTTCAACTCCGCAAAAAGACATTTAGTGTTTTTCGCAGGCAAGCAAAAAATCGTTTCGAGGATTGTGATTGTGTTTATGAAACATTAATAATATAACAATTATGATAATCAAAATTTGTACAAAAACTCGACAATTCGCATTGTTAATATAATAATAACTTTAATTGAAATAACTTTGAAATCTAAGAAAAATTAATGTTGGGAAAATAAATCAATTTCAACAAATTATTTTTTGATATATTTAATTGAAAATATTTTTCAGATTTTCCTTTAACTTACAATTTCGTTAATTGTATTTACAAAAATCGTTGTAGGTTCAAAATCAATTAATTATTTAATTGATATAACAAAAAAATTAATTGTATTTACAAATCATTTTTTTCTGTGTACATACATTAATTCAATTCTTATTTACATTTCTATTGACAGCATTTTAAAATTGTTACTTTATTTGGCAATATTTTTATTGCATTTAATTCTGTTCGTATTTTTATTTTCATTGTATTCATGGTTTTACAACTGACAATGTTGTTCAAACATATCGCTAATGTAAGTATGTACACATGTAAGTGTCTGCTTCTTCCTTCGACAGCCATATAAGAACAGAGTGCAGTTGTGTGTATGCGTGTGTGTGAGTGTGTGTGTTTACACTAAACGTTATTGACTTTTTTAGTGTCATCACTTTCAATTTAACCACATACTTTAGCTACTTTTATCACACACACAACAAAAAATAAAACGAATTCATTCATCCACATTTCATTTATTCATTCATTCATTTCTTTCAATATTTTTATTGTATTTGTGTGAATTCATTTTGTTCAAGGACTAAAATGCAATCATCTCTGTACAAATTTAAAAAATCAACTCACGTTTAGTAAAAAAAAAACACAACAACATTATTTTGTCTGTGTGAGTTATTTATCTTTGTCTCCATCCAGTATGGGAGAACACAGAGAAAAAAGCATTTAAAGGATTTTAGTATAATATTTATTTACTTCAAAATATATTTTTTGTGGAGTTAGGGTCACACGGACCGCATACTTAGTAAGTCAAGCCTGTGCTTATAAGAGAGAGAAAAAAGAATTAAGAAAGTAAAAGAGATACAGAGTTGCTTGTCCAAAAAACAACGTCCAGCCTTTCCAGTTCTTATATTCGTTGAAGGAAAATAATAATGAAATTGTGTGTAGAACAATGGGCAACATCAAAAGAGGCTGCAACTAATTTGCCTTGAAATACGTTTATAGGTGTAAAATCTGAATAGTTGAATAGTGCAAGGAACACAAGTGGGACGAACTAAAAAGTTCGCCCAACGCGACGTATACACCTGTAATGATCCGCTGTCTAAATACGTCATATGAAGCCTACACCTTTTAGTGCTGCCATAACCATCAACAGCTGTTTATATTTCCATTTGTTTGGTCACAAGCTTTACGTCATCCATATACTATAAAATTTTAAATAAATAATTTTAATAAAAAAAAGCTAAAGTATTTAAAAAAATAAATCTTTAAATCAAAACTTAGCAAAGAATCCAGCAAGTATAATCAGCTGTAATGATTCTCTGTTAATGGCTACGGCGAAAAGCCAAAACTGGTTTGGTTTCTATGGTTATAGTTATGGTTATGGTTGTAGTTATGGTTGCAGTTATGCCTGTGGTTCTGGTTATGGTTGTGGTTAAGGTTATGGTTATGGTTATGGTTACGGTTGTGGCCTTAGCATTATGGCGAGATACCTATAATCAAATACTGTGTTGCGCATAAATTGTGGTTATACTCGTCGCACGTTTAATTGTACATATAGCTTGAATTTGTTTATTTTATATTTTGTCCGAGCGAAGCGAAACTGAGTTGCCATTACTTTTAATTTTTCACGCAAAGTTAAACTGTTTTAACTTAGTACAGCATTTATACAGAAAACAATTAGTTGGGCGTTATTCATTTCAATTGCTATTAACTAGAGCTGGATCCAACTCGTTCAATCGTTAATTTTTGCCACAAACCCATGATCAAACCCATGTAATTTAAATGGGTTTGATCGTAGGTTTGTGGCAAAAATTAACGATTGGAAGAGTTGGACCCAGCACTACTATTAACAGAAACACTACCCTGTTATCCATTTTTCACAACCCTGCAAAATAAATAAGATTTCTAATTCATACAGCAGCTTTAATTTTCCAGACAAATTTCTCAGTAATTACTACAAATTATTTAAATGTATGTATATTAACGTTCAGGAGAAGAAACAGAAGAATACATCGTTAGCCGAAATGCAAAATCACGTAACTGCACTTTTTAAATTTTATAAAAGAGAGAGATACAAAATTGTAATGAAAGCTCAGTTAGCCGACTTTAATATGTATAACAATATCGGTCAGCTCTTTTCTACCGTTTCGGTTACATTCGATTACAATTGGCTAGCCAAGCCTTGAAAATGGTTACAGAAGTATAATGTACAGTTAGTGGAATGCACGAATCTGTAAAGGCTCAGTTAGCCGACCGTAGGAAACAGTTGATAGATACTGTTGTTTTGAAGTTTTTGTTACTTACGTTGTTTTACATTTAGCACTAAACCACTTTAATATTCTATCATTTAAGTCAAAAAAAAGTTAATTCCTTTGCACACTCAATCATAAAAAAAAAACAGAACACACATCAACAATAAAACGAACAAAAAAACAACAGTGTAACAACACGTTAAAAAAAGTTAATGTCGTCTTGTGGTTTGCCGCTGCAGGTTGACAACATCTGTTGTTCCCTGCCACCAAACAACAAAATAAGGACAACAATATACCATAATAAAGACGTATGACAGAGATGCAAGCAAATAAACGGTGAAATGCTTTTAAGGATTATGTGGCAATAAGTTGACTGAAAGTCATAGAAAATAAATAAAGACGAAAATCATTCCCAAATATTAGTATTCTCAGTATTAAAAGAAGGGAAAGTCACAACAACAAAAATAACATATAATCGGATACACTCTCATGATTGAATTTTCGTTTTTATACGTAAGTGTCAAATTAATTTAAATACGCACACACACACACACAAGTTAATCTGTTTAACAAATTGTCTTATCAATGACTCCTGCTAAGAGTTCATTTACTGCACTTTTAAGACTCTTTTAGTACTCAATCATGAGCTGAAATAATTGAATATGTTTATAAAGGATCAATACAGTGAAGACAAATTTTAATTGAAATGAATTAATGGTTCAATTAGACGTACCATATTGCCATTGCAATGCATTAGCCATAAATATATATGCTGCACCTATTAGTGCTGCCATAACCACAAACAGCTGATTATATTTTCATTTGCTTATTAAGAACCCGTTTAGATGAAGGCTGCTCTAGCTGCGACAACGTTTACGTTATCTTTTAGAATTCCTGCTTAAACCCACATGCCTATGTAAAAGACTTTCTTTGTCGCAATAGTCAGGGGACTTTTTGATATTAATACGATAAATTCTTTTTATTCGTTTATTCGTAGCAGTGTTGCCGTAAAGTAACTAATTGTTAGTTTGGGAAATGTAAAATTAATATGTCCATATATTTTTATTTATTTTTAATAATACTACCGAAATACAATAATTCCTTTTCTCTCCTCACTTTATTTGTTTATAATTTTTATGTTATAACTGTTTATTTCATGCATGTTATAAAAAATTGGTCTAACTGGCAACATTGCTTGCACATAGCATAAAAAAGTATACAAGAGCAAGAAATATGTGAGAGAGAAGAGTTAAAATTGTCGCTTCAATTCAAAGTACGAGCGACTTTTGTCACCCCGAAAGCTTCTCTGCATTTCTCGCCCACGATTTGCAGGCGACGTGTCGCAGCTAGGCCAAACTTTATATAGTTAAACATGCGGTTGCGGCCAAATCGCTGTGAAAGCACAAAAGCTATTTTATTAAAGTTTGCACGTTGTGCATATAGCTTGGACGTAGGTAGCTGCTATAGTGAATTATGTAATCAAAGCTCAACTTTACTATATATGAGCTTTCATTCCATAAAAGAGCTTTCAACAAGTTGGAGTGTATGATGAATCAAAATAATTCACATATTCTATTTGCATTGAATTATATATTTTTTAAGGATAAGGTTAAAAGCACTTGACACCACCTACAGTGAACCAAACACAAGAACGCTGATGAAGAAGGCGTAGCGGCCTACGAGTTCTGGCTGGTTAGTTACACTTGCAATTCTTTTGAATTCATGTACTCCCACTTATGCTCTAATGAAAATTTAAATATTTTATTTCTTTAAATACCACTTCTCTTGGTAGATCTCTTCTGTCTTTCCCGTGCAGCTGATTAGTGCAGTCTATTTCATTAAACTGGTCAATAATTTAATAGCATTAATATTTTTTATATGAAATTATACGAATCAAATTTGTATGTCATAAGATTTCACCGTGATAAGCTGTTATAACATGCTGCAATTCATAAAAATATAGATATATGTTAGTCTATTAAATTTTGCCAGGACTTCAAATTAAGCTCAGCAGCACAAAATCTGATCATTTTTTTTTAGAAAAAGGGTTGTAATAAAAATAAAAATTTATTATATTTGGCCACATTAATGTTAATATCCCATATGAGCTTTTGATTTTCCACAGTAAATGTAATTGTAAAAGTAATTTTCTGCAATTGTGCACAAGTGTTGAAATTTGTAATATTTTAAATGGTTTTTTATTTAAGTATCAGTGTTATTGCTCACAGTTAAGTAAAGTAAATAAGCTGGGAAAGTTTGAAAATGTGTGGAGTAAAGAGCACAGATGTTCGATAAGACATTGACATTGATTTTGTTGTTGTTTGATTTGCCTAAGCAGTAACGAAATGCATCTAGATGTGCTTAACCAACAACAAAATCAAGAGTATTCAATGTTATTGAGTAATATAAATTTGTAAAATTTATCAAATCTAGTGCGGACGTAGCTGAGAGCTAAAGCTTGGATTCTAAATATATATAAAGTTCCTGATCTCGATCTTCCCACATTTACTTCTGTGTACTTTTGCTTCTACAGTATGAGAGCAGATGACTTGATTTTCAATCCAATCCTCTATCTGTGCTCGAGTCATGCAACCAGGTTCAGGCACTCACAGTAAATTCAAATCAGGTTGAGTCCAAAGCAGAAATAATTATTAGCCCAATTCACAATCTTGTGCAAATGGTCTTGCATCTTTGCATGTGCAAAATAGCATAGTGATACTCACCACTAAGAATTGTTAAGTGGTGAGTATCAATATACTATGCCATTTTGCACATGCTACGATGCAAGACAATTTGCACAAGATTGTGAATTGAGCTATTGAGAATAAATATATAAATTTTTTCCATTAATTTGCTCTCACTTCGACTGACCAATAGTTTCTTCACAAATTCCAAAAAAAAAATCCAAAAAGTACTTTAAAATATATCTTAGTTACTGCTTAATATTTTTCATATTATAAAAGGTAGCGTTGGCTGAAGTAGTTAGCACGTTAAATACAAAACCGGAGGTGCTGGGTTCGAACCCGGTGTCCGACACTCATTAAATAATAACACCAAGCATTTTTGTGATGTGCATTAGTGTCCCTTTGTGTCCGTTGTTGTAGTGATGAAGGATGAACTATACCGGCTTCAACTGATACTAATCCCAAAGTTACGTCAGAGCGCCATTTTTGGTCGGTATTGTGTAACAAAATCATCAGCGAAGTAACAAATGGCTATTAAACACAGCTTAACTATTTAGTATGCCTCATTGACACCAGAGGCGCTGCAGCACTGCATTATTAAAAAACGTGAAAGAAAAGAAGAGTTGTAAAAGAATGAAGCTTTCCTCTCTCTTCCTTCACAACCTGTCTGCTCTATCATTATACCTCTAGTAATAGTAGTAGGCATTCATTGCCTGAAGTTTATTTCCCTTTAAAAGAAATATTAACAACCTCTTTAAAACACAAGATAATAGCATTCAAAGCTATTTCCTTTAAAGACATAAAATTCGTATTAAATAAATTTTGCACCCTTCAAATGCAATTGATGCATGTCCTTTTTTGTGGTTACACTTTTATGTTTTACTTGGTAATTTAATATGGCCTAAATTTTAGTTATACGCCTCTTTTTCCTATTTGCCATTAGGCTTTACTTAAGTTGCTGCTTATTTTTTTTTTCTTGTGGTAATTTTTTCATGTTCAAGCTAATATTTTTATCATATTTGTGCTTTGGAATGTATTAAAATGGATTTTTTTCAGCACTGGTAGTTGTACAAATAGTATGAAAAAAAATCCTTAGAAAAATAAAAAGAACTTTTACAGCATTTAGTAATTTGTGGTGTCAAATTTTATGTGTACAAAGCAGAAACCAAAAAAAAAAAAAAGGAAATACTACAGACATATTTTCACAATAACCACAGCGTCGAGAATAGTAAGAGGAAAAGGAAAAAAATACAAAAAAATAATAAATATTTAAGTATTTGCAATAATAAAATACAACTCGACACAAACACCACAAGCATATCTCGACTACGCACACAATGCCAAGGATAAACAAAGTTAATTCGACAGACAACAGGGAACGTGATGTCATGTTGCTGTATATAAAAATCAAATGTTATCACAAGAGGTGGAAGGAGAGAGGGAGTGTGATTCCAAATTGAGTCTTCAATTCATTTGACTTTTGTAACATTGATGCAGTTATTTTTTTTTTTTTTTTTTGTACTTTTGTTTTTTGATAACTTTCAATCGCCTTAAAAAATTTAAGAAAATTCGCATGCTATGTAAAAAAAGAAAAATTCGTACAGTGTGGGAAAAAAGTTAAGCATCAGTTAGAATTTTTGACGAGATATTAAAATTTTTTTTTAACACCTGCGCGCAATCTAGCAGATTTCAATTAAAATCTTTAGGAAAATCTATACCGTTTACAACAATTTTTTTACATTTATTAAAATTTATTATCCAAAACAAAATCCATGAAGTGAAAATTTTACTAAACTACAACCAAACACTTGCAATGTAAATAATAATTCACACATCTTTTCAAGCACAGAGGCTTACTTTTTGGTACAAAATTAAAAACTACACTTTTGTGCCATTTTAACCGGCACACGAAGGGTTCCGTACGGCCACTACATATCGCTCATAACTCAAAAAAATTAGTTTGCAACAACTTAATGGAAAAAGAAAATTATATTTTAGTTAATTTAATTATTATTTTTTGAACTTCATTTGTTTCTATATTTTATGATTTGAATAGGCTAAAGTTCGTATCGCTTTTTAAGCCAAATTACATGTGATAATTATTAATGAACAAATAACATCAAAGTTAGTTGTAAATATTCTGACAACACATAGTTGAACGGAACAGCCAGCCGCTTTCGAAGGCCACTAAACCTTCATCATCAGCGTTCTTCTGTGTTTGGTCCACTGTGTGTGGTGTCAGTTGATGTAGATTTCTGCTTTATATACGAAACTTTTCTGCAAATGGAATATGTGAATTGTTTTGATTCATCGTATTTCAATTTGCTGAAAAATTTTTTGATGAAAGCTCAGTTTACCATCTCTAAATTTAAAACAGTCCTACCATTGTCGTTTGTTCTTTACTAATTATACACATGTTAGTTAGTTTGATTATTTTTTGTTATACAGGGTGGGCCAAAAGAAACCAAGGGGTGTAAAAGTTTAATAACTTTTTTGTTTATTAATTTTTTTTTTATTTTTTCTTTCAGATTATATAGACAACACTTGGAGAATTTATAATGGAGAGGTTCACAACTGAACAGAGAACCAGAACAATAGAATTTTATTATTTAAACCAGAGATGAAAATTTGATTATGAGTGATGAAGATCATTTTCATTTGAATGGCTTTGTTAATAAGCAGAACTGTAGGATCTGGGGTTCTCAAAATCCAAGAGCCATTCATCAACGCCAATTGCACCCCATCAGGTGTACAGTATGGTGTGGGATCACATCTGAAAATGTCATTGGGCCCTACTTCTTCGAAAATGAAGATGGAAGTGCTGTAACCGTAAATGGAGAGCGGTATCGGTTTATGATAGAAAATTTTTTACGTCCTGCTCTTGAAAACAGACCTGGTATGTGGTTTCAGCAGGACGGAGCCACTGCCATTACTGCCCGAGACACAATGGCACTTTTAAGTCAAATTTTTGGAGAGCCAATAATTTCTCGAAAATCGGAAATTATTTGGCCAGCGCGATCGCCAGATTTGACAGCACCCGACTATTTTCTTTGGGGTTTTCTGAAGGAGCGAGTGTATGTGAACAAGCCAGAGACAATCCTTGAACTCAAGGCAAACATTGTTGCAGAAATTCGAACGCTACAGCCACAAGTTTTGAAAGATGTTATGGAAAATGCTCTAAAAAGAGCCCGTCAGTGCGAAGCTGAAAACGATAGTCATTTAAGAGACATCATTTTTCATACTTAGTGTAAAAAAAATTCCATTTTGTATATTATATAATCTGAAAGAAAAAATAAAAAAAAGTTAATAAACAAAAAAGTTATTAAACTTTTACACCCCTTGGTTTCTTTTGGCCCATCCTGTACTTAAGACAAACTTTTTTGGTTTGTTACTATTAAGTATATTTTTTATTTTAATTTTTGCCACAGGCCCATCACATTTTGTGATATAAAACATTAACTACCGAAAACTAATTTTTATTTTTTTAAATAAACTTATTTTATGCTTCAGTACGAACAAAATTAGTATTTCAATTTAAAAAAACAATTAAAAAAATTAAAAAGACGTTTCCATGGTTGGAAAACTTTAAAATTTTTTATGCAAAAGCAACTTACTACTACGTTCTTTTATTTTTTCTATAAATTAAACATATCTTACATTCTTAAAAGAAAGAGATTGCTGTAAGAAATCAGGCGCCTAATTCCCGCATTCGATTGCGAGCGAGTTATTACTCGAATGTGCGAGTTTTTTAACTTTTGGGATTTTAGCATTCGGTTTCGAATAAGACATATCGAAATTTCTCATGACAGCATTCGATAACGTGCATACATTCGGATGCACTCGTAAGCAAAAAGGCATTCGAAATCATGTTTAACATAGAAAAAGCGAAGAAAAAGAAAATGTATGTTCAATATTTAACTTATTTTTTTATAAATGAATGAATGCACAAATATACGTATAAAAAAATGCAAATTAAAGAATTTCTAGTTGACTTTAAATATAACAAAACACACTGACTTGGTAAATAATATTTTGCCTTAGAGTTGTCGTAGAAAATAAAATAATCAACCAACTCTGGGAACATCTAAATAATAAAGAAACTGCTTCTGGTAAACCAATAAAAGAATCGAAAATGTGGCGAGTGCTCTATTCTCTAACCTTACACTAATTTATTATTATTAAAGTATTAATTAAATTAAAATGAAAATAACATTTATGTATATTCGTTTCTTTTTTCTGCATATACGTGTGGATGTACGTACATATGTATGTACATACATATATTTTTGCACACGAACATATATACAAACATATGCTTTTGCTTACAATTTATTCAGTGCTGTGAAATAAATTTATATATAAATATATTTGCCTTTTTCCAACACTGAAACAAAAATTCGATTCGCTTGGTAACGAGTGACATTATCAGAAAATTTCTTGCCATCGAAATTAATTTCTATTCGAATGCAATTCTGATCACGAGTGCAGGAATGGGGCCCCAGAAAAATCAAAAAGGATGATTTCAGGGTTGGGAAACTTACACTTTCTGTGATATTTTATATACCATATAACTAGGTCTAATTAAATTTTTTTTCTTTATAAATTATATATATTTTACATTTTGGCAAGAAAAGTTTGGTGTGGAAAATTATAAAAATTAAAACCACAGCTCCAGAGCTGGAAACTTTAAACTTTTTTCTGGATATTACAATTACTAAATAAAACTATTTTTTTTAAGTTTGAAAAAAGCTTTTAATCGTTTGTGTTAGATACTTTTGTTTTGCTTTATTTAAAATAACAATCCTTAAAATATGCATACGTATATATGTATGTATGTATGTAACTTGGAATTTGTTTAAAAAGTTTTAAGCATGTAAATAAATGTTCTTATGAATATAAATTAATAATTTTTATTTACGAATCCCTGGAAAAAGTGAACAAAACATTCACGAAACGTCGGGAAATATGAAATAAAATTGTTTTTTATTGTCATAGAAACACGTTAGGCCTAATTAGCTAAAGGAAATAGTCTTCAACTCAATTTAGAAACTATTTTTTTTTTAATTTGATTTTTTGATATTATATGACGTGACGTCGTTTTTGACAGCTGGAACAAGGGTGAATGTAAAATAGTTCTTAAATACATAGTGTATAATAAAATATTCAAATTATTGCTAATATCGAAAAAAAAATATTTAATAAAAAAAATATCGAGAGGTCACTTACTAAAAATTGCACTAGAGCAAAAAATTATAAATTTTTTCACAAAACATATGAATATATGTATGTATATGGATGTGCTTATGAATGTATCTCTATACTTTATATGCGCACTTTGGTGAAGGGTATATAAGATTCGGCGCAGCCGAATATAGCACTCTTACTTGTTTTTTGCTTTGGCGATTTTTTCCATTTGTTTTTAGTTTTAGCGATTTTTTAACTCTGGCAGTTTTTTTCGTTTTGACGATTTCTTTTAGTTTTAGTGTTTTTTCTTAGTTTCGCTGCTTTGTCTTAGTTTTAGCGCTTTTATCAGATTTTTTTCAGTATAAGGCATTATATTAGTTTTCAGCGTTTTTTTCGTTTTGGTGTTTTCGAACGACTGATCTCAGTTTTTTTTTTAGTTTTGGCGCTTTTTACGTTTAGCTGATTTTTTTCGGTTCTTGGTGATTTTTAGGGTTCCGTACACCAAAGGTGAAAAGGAACCCTATTGTTTTCGCTACGCTGTCCGTCTGTCCGTCTGTCCGTCTGTCCGTTTTTCCGTCTGTCCGTCACACGGTATTTTCTCAGGAACCGTAAAAGCTACGGACCTGAAATTTGGACACAGTATGTAGAACCTTGGCCGCTACAACAACAAATACATGAGAATTAAAAATTAAAGGGTGTTCCAAAACGAGCAATGAAATATGTTAAAATCCCATGTAATATATATACATACAATTGTATGTACATATGTATATTGAAACTTGAAATTTGTAAAATTAGTGTACTTTTATACAGACTACAACAATTAACACTAAAATTTCATCAGTTAATGCAATTTTGACTATGTAATTTTGACAATTTGCTATATCTTGGAAACCGTAAGAGGCAAACACTTGAAATTTTCAAAAACGGTAAAATTAAAAACACCGAAAATTATAAAATCGCCAAACCAAAAAAAATCGCCAAAAATTAAAAAAATCGCTAAAACGAAAAAAATTGCCAAAATTAAAAAAAAATTTCTAACACTAAAATAAATCGCCGAATTCGAAAAAATCGCCAAAATTAAAAAAAAACGCCAAAATTAAAAAAACGCCAAAAATCTAAAAAAAATCGCCAAAACGCGAAAATGTCGCCAAAACTAAAAAAAAAATTTTAAATTAAAAAAAAAATGCAAAAATGAAAAAAATCGCCAAAAATAAAAAAAATCGCCAAAATGAAAAAACGCCAAAAATCGAAAAAAATCGCCAAAACAAGAAAATAAAGTGTCAAAACTAAAAAAAGAGCCAAAACTTAAAAAATCGCCAAAATTTAAAAAAAATTTCCAACACTAAAATAAATCGCCATATTCGAAAAAATCGCCAAAATGAAAAAACGCCAAAAACCAAAAAAAATCGCCAAAACAAGAAAATAAAGTGTCAAAACTAAAAAAAGAGCCAAAACTTAAAAAATCGCCAAAATTTAAAAAAAAATTCCAACACTAAAATAAATCGCCATATTCGAAAAAATCGCCAAAATGAAAAAACGCCAAAAACCAAAAAAAATCGCCAAAACAAGAAAATAAAGTGTCAAAACTAAAAAAAGAGCCAAAACTTAAAAAATCGTCAAAACCGAAAAAACGCAAAAAACGCCAAAACAAAAAAAACGAAAAGACCCCAAAAACGGAAAAAACATGCCAAAACTATATATTATATACGATGAAGTTTGTATTAAATTACATATCTTGTGTTCGTACGGAACCCTTCGTGCGCGAGTCAGAGTCGCACTTTACTGAATTTATTTAGTTTTAACGATTACTTAATATTCAAACTTTTCTTGCTTTGGCATTTCTTTTCGGTTGATTCTTTAGCAATTTTTTTAGATTTTGCACTTTTTTGGTTTAGCGATTTTTTTTAATTTTGACACTTTTTCTTAGTTTTGTTGGTTTGTCTTAGTTTTAATAATTTTTTTCCGTTTTTGAGATATTTTTCAGTCTCAAACGTTATTTTAATTTTCCTTTTTTTATTTAATTTTAGCAATTTTAGCGGTTTTTGGAAACTTATCTTAGATTGGAGATTTCTTTTTAGTTTTAGCGTTTTTTTTCGTTTTGCCGGTTTTTTCGGTTCTTGGAGACTTTTGTAGTTTAGCTAGTTTTTAGTTTTGGCGCTTTTTTCAGCGTTCTTTCGTTTTTGTAGGTCTTTTCGGCTGTTTTGTAGTGTAAGCGATTTTCTTAGTTTTTGACATTTTTTTTTTTTTTTTTTTTTTTTTTTTGTTAGTCCGATTTTTTTCGTGTTGGCGATTTTTTTTAGATTTTTTGCAATTTCTTGTTTTTTTTGCCATTTTTTTTATTTCTGGTGATTTTTTGCATATTTATTGAATTTTTTATGATATTTTACATTTAAGTGCTTTTTTATTTTGGCGATTTTTCGTTCCGACATTTGTTTAATTTTGTGAGTTTTTAGTTTCAGTGGTTTTGAAAATTTCAAGAGTTTGTCTTTTACGATTGCCCAGATACAACAAGTTGTCTAAATTGCATTAATTGTTAGAATGAATACTCTTTTTTATTTTGATTTTTAAAATTTCAGTGTTAATTTGGTAGTTTGCATAAAAATACACCAACTTACTTACATATAATTGTCTGTGTATTACATTGGGACTTCAACATGTTTCATTGCTTGCCCTTTAATTTTTGGCAGTCATATATTTATTGTTGTAGCTGCAAAACTTTTACATAACCTCTGAAAACTTCAGGTCGTAGGTCTTACAGTTCTCGAGAAAATACCCTGGCCGACAGACAGGCAGACGGACACACAGACAGACAAACAGACGGACAAACAGACGGACATCGTAGTGAAATCAATGGGGCTCCTTTTCACCTTTGGTGTACGGAATCTTAAAACAAACAATTCTACTAGATTTACAGCCTGTTTTTAGAAAACATAAGCCCTTTCGTTTTTATGTTTCGTTTATAAACGATAACGTTTAAGATTTGATTCTTATAAAACATATTCTAAAGCTTTCGTTTCGACATAAAGAAGCTTTTTTAGGTATAACGAAAAAATCACACTCACAAAATTATTACAGTGAAGGAATACAAAATATAAAATCTATAAAAAAAATCTATGCAAAATTTTAAATAAAATTCATTTCAAATTAATTTTAAATTTTATCAATAAGGGGGTAACCAATTTAATTTTTAATTGATTTTAGCATTCAATTGGAAATCAATTTACCCATTAAAACAGGTTTTCATTGCATTTCGTATTTTCCGTTGTTTATTAGAACTAACTATGTTTTTTTTTCTATAACCTTTACATTATTTTGACTCAATACTTAAATTTTTTGTGATTTGTTTGACAGTTAAATTGTGGAAAATAAAGCAAAAATTATCGGTTTATACTGAATTTGGTCTTGAGTCTTTCACAGAAAAATTAGAGAAGCAAGGGGAACATCTTTGCTTTGTACGGAAGTCAAGATTCGTTCTTGTGAAAGTTAAATCAATCCGCATATAGAAAAAGCCATTTATATTTTTTCGTTTATTTAATTTTTCGTAATTTATAGTAAAAAATAAAAGGAAACAATAGCTTTTCACTGTTTTAAGTTAGTTCAGATTCTAACATTAAAAATTAAATAACATTTTCGTTAAAGTCAAATGAAAAATATGTAAACATAGTTTCATTCGTTATTTTAAAGAACGTATACACTTATTCATTTTCGAAAAACAGGCTGTTAAAGTAGAAATCTAGTAACTAAATTTTGCTTGAAATCTTGTAAGTAGTAGGGATTGCTCAAATGTTAACAAATATCCTGCAGTCGTGCGCAAAATTGTATACATCACTATTAATAACGAGGATACAATAATATGACTATTGTCTCAAACAAAAAAAAAACATCTTAAAGTTATTTTGTAGTATTTAAGGCAACAAAATGCTTAAACGGTTTTAACGAAAAGGAGACCATAATAAGTTGAAACCAACAGCAAAACAATAACAACAAGATCGCATTCAAATGCTTGAAACTGTCAATAAGTTTGTTTGCATTGTCTGTGTTTTCTTGTTATGGCTTTAATATGGGATGGATGTATATAGCTATGTCTGGGATGGGAAGAGTCAATGTTAATTTGTGTGTGTGTGTGTGTTGAAAAGAAGTTTGTGTCTGTCGGCCTTAGTAGACAGCTGCTGTGCTAAGAAAACAAAACAAAAGAGAATAAGTAAAGGCATAGAAAAAAAATCAAGAAAATTAAGAAACTAGAGCCCAGCAACATTTAGAGGTTAAGCTTAAATGTCAGTGCTTAAAATGACAAAAAATTAATCCGAGTAAATCTATGTATGTATGTATGTATGTATGTATGTATGTGCATAGCTACACTAAGTATCCAACAAATACCAACGTAATAAAATATTCCCGTACTTAAATTCGTCCTTATATATTTATTAAGACATCAGTTGTTGCTTTTAGTTCACTTTCATACTCATTTCGTAGATGTGACCCTGCTTAATGTTATTTTTGTTTTTCTATTTTTTTTTTGTTATTCTTCTCATTATGATGATGGGACATTGTCCTTTGTCCTGCCTTTGTCCATTTTCTCCTTTTCCTTAACTTGACTTGTTTATTATTCCTTTATTTACTTTTGTTTTTATTATTTTATCAAATGTACGAATGTGCACAGAGAAAGTTTGGTTTAGATAAATAAAATAAGGGAAACGAAAACGGAAATCTCTTTTATATCTTGATTTTTGTATTTGACATTCGTGTACAACAAGTTTAACCCCAAACACTCACACAAACATAAATACTAGTACACTTACACCATCATCAAGCATATGCTACGAGTACAAATGCTAATTGTTCGAGTCCTTTCTTGTCTAAGATAAGGGCTTAAATATGAAAATAAAATATTTATCACTAGCCAAGGATCTCTGTTTGAACATATTTTTTTCTATTAAAATGAAATCATTTAGTTCTGGCTATTAAGTGTTAATAAACATGTAAATTTCTTTTATTTGTGCTTCAATATAAAAATAAAAAAAAAACTATTGTAATCTGAATGTTGGAAGAAGTATTTAAGGAATTTATGGACAACCGAAGAGAAATATGCTTTTAGTCTGTTTTAAAATGAAATCAACTTATTATGTTTGCAAAATAAACAATAGAAATAAGTAAACTTACCTTATTGTGATATTTTGAAAGTATTTAAATTGCATTCATTTTAAATATCTCAAACAAGAACACTTTTATATTAAGTTGTTAAACAACATGAAGAGTATGAAAATAATGACTCAAATTTATCTCAACAATAGTGTTTTTGGATAAAGAGTTAACAAAAAGTATTCAATAAAATAGATTAAATTTTGAAATGGAATGCTTTTTATTATTTTTATAGCTTTGCTATTTATTAGGCTTTACAGGAGTTAGGACGTGATTTTCGTAAAAAAAATAATCGACACTATGACAGTTATAAATATATTTTTGTTTACCCTTTACCAAAAAAATGGTAAAATGATATATATAGGTTTGTCATTTCGTTTGTGATTTCCACAATATTAATGAGCGAGCCATAAAGTATATATATTCTGGATACTCATGCATAGGGAAGACGAATAAGCGATGTCCGTCTGTCTGTACGTGAAATCGGTTTTCCGAAGCTCCCAGAAAAGCTGGCGAATTCGGTCTTAGACTGGTGTGTCAGAAATAGTCTTAAAAAGATTGGTATTGAAAATGAGCAAAATCTAGCAAACGATTTCAGAGCTGGAAAACTCAAACCTTATTTTGCCATACTAAAGTAACCACCGAAAGCTAATTTTTATTATTTTTTTATTAAATAAACTTATTTTATCCCTTCAGTATGAATAAAATTGGTATTTCTAATAAAAAAAATTTGAAAAATCAAAAAGATGTTTCCAGGGTTGAAAAACTTGAAATTTTTTATACAAAATTATACAAAATTAACTTATACCTGATTTACATTAAGCATTTTTTCATGAAATTTCATGAATTTTGTTGCACGCAACTTTTTCTATTTGCTAATTGCAGCGCTATAAAAGATAATTTTATATAAAAAAAGGGCATGTAATGAATCTCTGATGCATTTTTGACAACTTTTTGGATATAAGTTGCTCCTCCAGGCATCGTATTGACAAATGAAAAATTTTCATGCAACTAATTTCATAAAAAAAATTCTTAATGTAAATCAGGTATTACTAAAACAATTTTTTTCTTTTTTCTATAAATTAAATATATCTTATGTTCTTAAAAGAAAGAGATTGGTGTAAGAAATCAGAAAAATCAATAAGGATGATTCCAGCGTTGGGAAAATTATACTTTTTGTGATATAAAAAATTAACTACCGAAAACTAATTTTTATTTTTTTTTTTATTAAATAAACTTATTTTATGTTTCAGAACGAATAAAATTGGTATTTCAAATTAAAAAAACAATTAAAAAAATTAAGGGCCAATCCCACGATGTCGACAACGTTCGACTTGTCGCACACTTACATTTTAAAAAACAACAATATATTAAAATTTGTTTTTATTTTGAATGTAAGTGTGCGACAAGTCGAACGTTGTCGACATCGTGGGATTGGCTCTAAAAATACGTTTCCGGGGTTGGAAAACTTTGACTTTTTTTATACAAAAGTAACTTACTAAAGCAAACATTTTTTTTATAAATTAAACATATATTATGTTCTTAAAAGAAACAGACTGGTGTAAAAAATCAGAAAAATCAAACAGGATGATTCCAGGGTTGGGAAACTTACAATTTTTATGGTACTGTATATACCATATAACTAGGTCTAATTAATTTTTTCCTTTTTTGTTAATAAATTATATATATTTTACGTTTTGGAAAGAAAAGTTTAGTGTAAAAATTTTTTAAAAATTAAAACCACAGCTCCAGAGCTGGAAAGTTTGATTTTTTTCTAGATATTAAAGTTACTAAGTAAAACAATTTTTTTAATTTGATTTTTTGATATTGTGTGACGTGACGTCGTTTTTAACAACTGAAATAAGGGCGAATGTAAAATATTTCTTAAATACAGAGTGTAGAATAAAATATTCAACTTATTTCTAATATCGAAAAAAAAAAACATTTAATCAAAAAATACAGAGAGGTCACTTACTAAAAATTGCACTAGAGCAAAAAATTATAAATTTTTTCACAAAACATATGCATACATATGTATGGATGTGCTTATGAATGTATGCATCTCCGTACTTTATACACGCACTTTGGTGAAGGAAACAAATTGTTTAATTTTGTTCTGTTTCGTTCTTTGAAGTGAGTAAAACAAAAAAATGGGAAGGATTGCTCAATTTATTTTTGTATTGTTTTTGCACTTAAGTACACACCAGAGAACACAGCCGATCAGCTGAAAGCCGGCTAATAGCCACCGCCGGTCACAAAAAATACATTAATGCAATCGTACGCCGCTAGAAAAGAAATCATGGGAAATAAATGGAAATGATTTGAAATGTTTGCGACGAATAATATAATTTTATTGCATTGTTATTTTACACAAGAAAATTTGTTTTATATGACTAAACAACAAAGATATAACCGGGTGTCTTAAGACACCACTCTTCTTTTTTTTATATTCAAAGACACCAGTATAAACGTGTAACCGGTTGACTAACCTAATTACAATACAATTAGTGATTTGGCTAGCGAAATGCTGAACGTTCTATTTACAGCTCGTTGCTCATTAATAGTCCTTACTATCGCTGTTCATGTAGGAAAATTTAAGCAAAGTATCAATAATTATCTGTGAAAACTTTTTAAATGTCCCACTTTCTACCAGCAACTTATAACAAAATTCCTTTGCAATAGTAAACTGGCAAGTTGAAAGCTTTCAACGACTTCCAGCATCTAATAACAGATTCTTATTTAAGATATGCTGCTTAGCATGCGAAAATTAAAATAGAAAAAATGAGCTTGTGATTATTATTATTTTTTTTATTTTCATTACAATCCATTCATTTCTGGTCGATTATTATTCATGAGTTTTAAAAGTTTTGTCTAAAGTTTTTGCAAAGTTTTCCTAGTATTCTCTAATTCCCTTTGTTACTTTTTTGCACAAACACACACACACACATAAATATAAAACAGATTTTTGCAAGAAAGTACGTTTAACGGCAGCATCGAAATTACAAATACCCTTTTCGTTTTGAATTTCAGACTTTGTTTTATTTTGATGGTTAAAAGTTTAGGCATTTCTTAATATAATACTTATAGGATATTAACATGGAAATCTAATTAAAATCTAATATTTTTATTTATTTTTTTTTTACTACCCAATATATTTAAAACAAAGATGAGGGAATTAGCGGTCTACTTAAAAAGGTTTGTGAATTGACTACATTGCAGTTGTTTGGTTGCAGTTTTGGAAATTTTTCAGTTAATGGGTTTTGTTTTGGATAAATGTCACAAAAACCTGGTGTAAACGGTAGGGATTTTCATGAAGGTTTTAGTTAAAATCTACTATATTTTGTGCAGTTGTAAATGCCCTTTTATTTAAATTAATTATAATTCAAAATAGTTCAACTGTAACAAGAAAGTGTTTTACATTCGTTAATTGGGGTCTAATCGTTGCTGTCGATAACGAGCTGATACGATCACGTTTTTTCAGTTTGAGATTTTTGCATTCGCTATCGAACAATGTAATAACATGGTCTGATATCGAATATCATAATCTCAAGCTGAAAAATTGTGATCGAATCGCGACCAATTTAATAATATGGTTCGATATCGAATGCCAAAATCTCAAACCGAAAAATTGTGTTCGAATCAGCTCTTTATCGAAAACGACGATTATATCCCTGATTTACGCCTTGTAGGCCAACATTGTTCGTGTTATTAAAAAACATAGACATCCAGAATACGCCTCGTTAAGAACAGCCGAAATCATTTTCCGAATGTTAATGCCCTCTATTGATCTTTCTCATAAAAAAGTTCTTTTGTACTAAAATTTATATTTTGCATTTCATTTTTTTAAATTTAGAAATCTATCGGGACTATACATACACCCTTTGCTGGCAAAACAGAGGTCTCTATTTCTCTAGCCCTAAAAAGTAAGTGTATGTGATAGGATACCCTTGAAGTTTAGTAGGATCTGGAAAAGCTTCTCACATTGGATAGCTTCTAGAATCTAGATTATTCTACTAAGGTGAGTAGTATTACACGAACAACACTTGTTGTCTGTTCTCTATTTGAGAAGGGATAATTTGCGGTAATTTTGAGAACACTTTGAACAAAATTTTGGCATTCGATATTTAGTAAAATTTAAAAATATTTCCATTTAAATTCTGTGAAAACCTTTTTTAAATTTCACGCGATATCGAATCTTATGGTTTTCAATACGATCCGTCTGTTTGCCAAACAAACTTTAGAAATTTCCAAAATTAAAAAAAAATCGAAAGTAAAAAATCGCCAAAATAATATAACTTTAGCAAACTTCGATTTGGACTCACGCACGAATTGTTCGTATGGGCACTAGATATGTAATAATATGCGAACTTTAGCCAATATAATATATAGTTTTGTTATTTTTTTCTGGAATTTTTTCGGCTTTGAGCTTTTTTTTAATGTGGCGTTTTCGGGTTTTTTTTAATTTAGTGATTTTTTTAACTTTGGTGATTTTGGCGATTTTTCCGATTTTTGGTGATTAATTTTAGTTTCAGAAATTCGTTATTAATTTGCCGCTTTTTTCGTTTTTCGTTTTTTTTTCGTTTTTTGGCGATTTTTTCTTTTTGGCGATTTTATAATTTTGGGATTTTTTTAGTTTTGCCGTTTTTGAACATTTCAAGAGTTTGCCTCTTACGGTTTCCAAGATACAGCAAGTTGTCAAAATTACATAGTTAAAATTATAATAACTGATAGAACACCCTTTAATTTAATTATTTTTTAATTTTAATGTTAATTCTTGTAGTCAACAATTATTTGTATGTATATTACATGGGAACACCCCTTAATTTTTAACTCTCATATATTTGTTAATGTAGCGGCCAAAGTTCTACATAAAATTCGCTAAAACTTAAAAACAACAGGGGCGGTCCTAATCCCCTAAAACACAACTTATTGCTATGAAATTTTTTGTATTTTTTTTTTTAATAAAACCGAACCGATTTTGGGGGAGAGAATATAAGAAATCCAAAAATAAAAAAATAATAACAGCCTCTCTAGAGTCACCTACAATAAAATACAGTGTTGCCCATAAGTTTAGCGCGAACAGCTGTTTTCTATTGTTATGTTTATGGCACGTCTGATTGGACCTTAAATGTAGCAGCTGGTTTTAGGTAAGAGAACTCCTGAAGCGAAAGCAGGGCCCATGTTTTGTATATAATTTGGCAATTTGTCGACAGCAAACTTGTTTTTACCAAAAACTATCCTAAACATAAAATACTTTTTCCATTACTATAGAGCAAACAAATGTTAGGAAAAGTGCCGAGTTTGCTTTTAGTCATATTGCGTCCATAGTTTTTTTTTTTGTAACAGTTTGTAAAAATTTCAATTTGTTACACAAAAAAATCGTAAAATATTTTCAAATACAAAACAAAAATAAAAAGAAATGTGAAAGTATGCAATTTGCAATCTCTTTCACGTTAATCAATCCTAATACAAAGTTATGAAAAGAAACTAAAGGCAGCAATGAAAGGACTCATGCATATTATGTATATTTTGATTGTTGTTGTACATTATAAATTCTCAAGATGTTTTGTTTGTGAATTATCATAAAGATGGAAACTTTTGATGGTTTTTATATTTTACAGATTGTGGCTTTAAGTGTCGCCTTTTGATAGAAAGGAAAACATTTGTGTTTAAAAAAAAATCATAGAGTGGATTTTTATAGCATGGACAAAAGATGGTAGCGTGAGCAACTTTTCTCTCACTGTCATGCACTTTCATAAGGAAAGTAAATAATATTACAGTGATACAAAGTCGATTAATCCGCAAGCTCTTTACACAGACTACATGGTCCAATGAGCTTACTGGATCTAACTCAAAATTAACTTGACCTTGATATAGTCCCAGATGGTCTCCCATCTTAAAAGAAATCCCAAGGATTCTGATTTGCTCACTAGTGACAGTACTAAGAGGATACTGTCACATGCGAGGGTAGATCATTAACCCACTGTCTGTTGAATTGCCCGCCTCTTGATTGAAATGGCAACACTGCTCCTGTCAAGAGGCAATTGTCACTTGATTCCTGTCTAAATTTGAACAAGCTGTATCATTTAGTTTGTGTTTGATAGCCGTTGATAACACACTACCTCGCCTTTTGAGAAAATAATGGAAAAAAGTGAATTTCGTGTGCTCATTAAACATTATTTTTTACGAAAAAAAAACCGTCAATCAAACCAAGGAAGAAAAGATCGATAAATACTATGAGGACTCTGCACCATCGATTTCAATAGCAAAAAAAAGTGGTTTACTGTCTTTAGTTGTGGTCGCACAAGTACAAATGACCAGTATTTAAAAAACTTAAGTCGAAGTAGCAAAAGTCGTAAAATTTTTACTTTTCTTGCTTTAGCTTTTTCCAACTGTGTAAAATAAACCAATGCTTTTTCTTGTGCTTGTGAAAATAAACAACAGTCGCAGTAGAAGCAGAAGCAGAAAACGAATTATGAACAATTGCGCAGTTCTTTCAGCAGTCGACGATTTTAAAAGTTTGAATTTTATTTGTTGTTGCTTTTGGTTAGTTTCGCTACTGAAAGCATAAGCAGTCTGTGTGCTTTTCTAAATACCAAACAGTCACAGTCGAAGAAGCAAAAGCTTTTGCTTTTAGAAGCTTTCTGCAGGTTCAATCAACTATTTTATGGTGTTTGTCATGTTTTTGTTCTTGTTTTTGCACATCAGACAAGAAGCAAGAACAAAAACCACTTTACTGAGATTGCTTCAAACTTATAAAGGCACAATTTTTTTGCTTCTTCTACTGTAATTATTTGTGACTTCCAAAAGCATATAAACTGCTTCTGCTTTTACTTGCCATACTAACCAAAAGCAAAAGCAAATGAAATTCAAACTTTTCAAATCGTCGACTGTTGAAAATACTGCGCAATTGGCAATAAATCGTTCTTACTTTGACTGAAAGTGTTGTATTTTTCAAAAGCTAAAGCAGAAGCAAAATGAAATGAAATGAAAATCACTTCAGATTTTTAAACACTGCAAATGACACTGAACGTTCTGGACAGCCAATTGAGGTCAGTACACCTGAAAATATTGAAAAAAATCCACGACATGGTGTTGGCCTATCGAAAAGTAAAAGTGCGTGAGATTGTTGATGCCATAGGCATTTCATATGTCAGTGTGGCTTCGATTTTAAATGATCAGCTGTGTTTAAGAAAGTTGTCTGCAAGATGGGTGCTGCTGCGTTTGCCTTCAATTGACCATAAACGTAAACGTGTGACAACTTCAAAGGATTGTTTGGAGTTGTTTAACCAGAATCCGAATGAGTTTCTAACTTTGGTTGAAACATGAATCCATTACTGTATTCCGGAGACCAAGCAATTGATTTCTCCGGGTGAACCCTCTCCGAAGAAGGCCAGGGTGAGTTGTCGGCAAATAAAGTGATGGCAACAGTTTTTTGGTATGTCCATCTCCAATATATCTTACAGTTTATAAAAATAGAAAATTTTATGTAGAGCAAAAAATCCTACCAGCTAATACATACACAGGACATTGAGTGGATTTTGTTAAGTACATTTAAAATATTGGCTATAAAAATACAAATGAAAATCATCGAAAAAAAATCGGTTACAAGTAGGCAAATCGTGATGACAAAAGGATTTATCTTATAAGCAAGATAAAATTCTATTATAACAAAATTTCTGTGATAGAAAGTACTTGGAATATATTAGGGATTAAAATCCAACACCATGAGTCACTGACGTTAAATATTTAAAAAAAATGGACAAATATTAAAAATAACCCTTATATTCATAAAATTTTAAAATTTTCTATGGGAGATACGTTTTTAATTCCAAACTCAGTCAAGGAAATTTTATTTGCCACAGCTGAAACATTAACCAATTTAAAAATTTTATCTGAATTTTGGTTACTAGAAAATTTTTAAGTTTATACAAAAAAAGTAAAAAATATGGAACTGAAATGATATACAATATAATTGTCTTTATTCAAAATGGGCTAATTTAGCATTTTTTTTATTATATAGGGTGGCGCAGAATGAGCTATATGGTTTGAATTATTTATAACTTTTTTAATTATTATTCTTTCTTTGTTTTTTTTCAGGATTTTATGAATCATTACACGATCGAACAACGTACAAAAATAATTGAATTTTATTTTTCAAACCAACAGTCTGTTGTATTGACACAGCCCGCGTATGGTCGTCATTTTAATGTGCGCACAGTTTTCTTTGGGGATATTTGAAAGAAAGAGTGTACGTTAAGAAACCAAGAACTAAACTCCAACCAAAAACCAACATTCGAAATGAAATCCAGTGATGGGAATTGGAAATCTTGATTTCGTGCCGAATCTGTTTCCGAATAGTGCCAAAATCACTTGAATAGTTCCAAACCACTTTTTATATACTATAATTTAAATGCTGGCTAGTAGTGTTTAGTATACTATGGTCTTTGAACGATAAATTCCACGAATATCACAAAAAATACGTTCCAAAATTATTTGGAACGCATGCATACATATACAGTCGAACTTCTATAACTCCAATGACCATTATTCCAAAAATAACTTCGACCTACGTAGGCTTCGAGTTACAGAATTTTTTTTTTTTTTTTTTTCGATGAAAAACAAAATCATGTGCAAGCATGCGTGTATATTATCTATTTTTTTATTAAAAACTGACAGATATTTCGATTTCTCGCTAAACGTGGCGATTTTTCAACTTGTTTGGCGTCCAAATTTTTGGTTTGGCGACATGGCGATTTTTCTGGCGATAAATAAATTTGTTGGCAATTTTTTTTGGCGATAAATGAATTTGTTGGCGATTATTATGATTGAATTTCCAAATTTTTCAAATTTAGGAAAATTAGTTTGTTGAAGGAGTAGTTTCAATAATAAATCCTACCAAAACTCATCTGCAAGAAGTTAAAACAATTTGATTTTGATGATTTTTATTTTTTAAATTATAGTAATTCATGTGTTTTGAATTTGGATGAGAAAAATTTACAAGAAATAATTTTTGGCGATTTTATTTCTAATTTTTGGCGATTTTCTGACAAATTTTTACACGATCATTTTATAAAAATTTATATTAAAAAGTGTTATATAAAAACAAATATATAATCAAATATATATTAAGGAAAATTATATAAAACAAAAATCTGTTCGCGACTTTTGGCGAAATAGTTCGGAAAAAATCTGACAACCCTGACACTATATGCAATAAACAAGTTAAACGAAGTAAAATATTCAGAAATTAGTGAATGAAAATTTATTAGCCGCTTTCTTTTTCGTTAATTCACCTATAACTTCTTTCATATATGTGTTTTTTATTGTTTATATATAATAATACATTGATGTTTCATCAGAAATAGAATAGATTTTCATCAAAAAACGAAGTTAAAAAATATGCCGCTTAAGCTTGTTTGACGGTTATGGCTCGAACGGACAAAAAGTGCCAGAAAAGGAGAGATAGTGCCACAGTGCCAACTAACATCCAATAGTGCCACAAATAGCACAATTGTGCAGTGTGACCAGATCCTAAAAATTTTTGCGCCTAAACTGACTTCAAAATAAAGCTAAAATATGCTAAAAAATTATTAAAGTGCTAAAACATACTGCTAAAACTTAATATTTACCTTTTTTAATCCAATTGTTTCTTTTAAAGTTGTTATTTTTGTAATTTCTGCTTACATCGCCTTACTAATATTAAATAAAATGTATTTCCTTTGAATGAAACAGATTTTTTTTTTTTAATTACAAATTATTTCTTGAACCTAAACTGCATTATGTATAATGAAAAACTGGCATGAAGTTAGCATAAGTGGCAAAATGAAACATACGCTTAACGATTTTTGGCCCATAATATTATTAAATTAAAAATCACGCTAGGATTTAATAGTGGGTAAAAAGTACATCATGCGCCGACTTTTAATGACACGTTTTATGGAGGAACTCGTGTATAATAATAATGTTTTTTTGACTGCCGGCCTCTGGCCGATGTTATGGACTTTCTCCACCAATGTATTTCGTGAAACTGCGGAGCATAATAAAGATTTCTGTCTTTGCAAAGTTTCCCTGCTTAAAAACGTTTTCTAGACTGCCAGAAAATTTAACTTACTTAAATCTCGTCACTTCCCAGAAAAAATAGTGATTTGGAAGCAATAACAACAACAAGCATTAACGTAAGGCGGACTCTCTAGCAAAATAGAAAGTTATCACAAAAAATTTTGCAAGCCAGTAATTTTTGCATCTGAGTATTACTTCTTTGAAGCACTTTAGTAAGCTAAATGTGTTGATTCTAGCTGGCTCATATCGAACAAAAAAATTCCTTATTCATGCGCAACATCAAGTGATTCTGTAACATTGTATCCCTCACAAATATGCTTCAGAAAAGCAATAATTTTTGCTGGGTTATGCTAAATAAATACTAGTTTGTCACTATACATAAAGTATTTAAGGCAAACCAAAAATATTAATTCACGAACGGTTCTTCGAGAAGAATTCGTTTTTCACTTACGTTTCGTTTATAAACAACATTTAAAAATTGGTTTTTGTAAAATATTCTGAAGCTTTCGTCTATTCAATTTTTACATAAAAAGTACAAAGTTTGTACAGTCTTAGGATACGGTATTTATAACGCGCACAGATCCAAAGTTGCGAAACATTGTAACCATGAGCACCAACTTTGCAACCGATGCGCTGTTTGATTGTTTGCGGTGTTCTAAATACTTGTCAACGACGTTTTGAAAGGGTATGCATTGTTAATGTTTTGTTCTGCAGTGTTATGAAACACTACACATTTTGTTGGAAGGCAGTTGACGTTTTGGAAGTCAGCCTCTTTTACGTATAAGAGATATTGTTAAAAGTTATGTAGATTAATATGAAAAAATGCTAGAAAATGCTAAATAAAAAATTGAAAAATGCTAACGAAAATGCTAATTGCTAAACCGAAAATTTTGCAGCTAAATCAACAAAAAAAAATGCTAAATTTAGCTGCAAAAATGCTAAAATGGTCACGCTACAATTGTGCCACATTTCCCATCACTGCACTACACCCGAAATGGAAAATATGAGATGTATACTCTCTCTCTCTCTCTGTCTCGCTAAAAACAGCATTTTTCAAAGCTAATTGCAAAAAATTATATACTGTATTTAAAAAAATTATAATAATCACATAAATCAAAAAGTTATAAACCTCATAAACCATATAGCTCATTCTGCGCCACCCTGTATATTAATTTATTAATTAATAATAATTAATATACTGGAAACGTCTTTTTAATTTTTTTTAACTTTCTTTTTTAATTTGAAACACCAATTTAATTTGTACTGAAGTATAAAATAAGTTAATTTAATAAAAAAAATATAAAAATTAGTTTACGGTAGTTAATTTTTTATATCACAAAAATTTTAAGTTTTTCAACCCTGGAATTATCCTTTTTGATTTTTCTGATTTTTTAAACCAATCTCTTTCTTCTTAGAATATAAGATATATTTAATTTATAGAAAATAGAAAAAATGTCTTTTAGTAAATTAATTTTGTATAATTTTGTATAAAAAAGTTAAAGTTTTCCAACCCTGGAAACGTCTATTTAATTTTTTTAATTTTTTTTATATATTTTTTTATTAAGAAATATTAATTTTATTCATACTGAAGTATAAAATAAGTTTATTTAATAAAAAAAATAATAACTAGTTTTCGGTAGTTATTTTGTATGGCAAAATGAAGTTTAAGCCTCCCAGCTCTGAAACCATCTGCTCGATTTTGCTGATTTTCAATACCAATCTTATTTCGAGCATTTCTGACACACCAGTCCAAGAACAAAGTCTCTAGCTTTCTTGGGAGCTTCGGAAAACCTATTTCACGTACAGACAGACGGACAGACGGACAGACGGACATCGCTTATTCGTCTTCCCTATGCATAAGGATCCAAAATATATATACTTTATGGCTCGCTTATTAATATTCTAGAAATTACAAATGGAATCACAAACCTCTATATACCCTTTTACCATTTTTTGGTAAAGGGTATAATAATGTGGAAGAAATAATTTTAATTGCAAAACAAACAACGGACTGACAACGATTGATTCTGAAAGAGGAGATACAAAAAAATAGTGGGTTCATCTCCGATTTTTATTGAAAAAGGGTTTGCAGTCCCTCCTGCCCCCCTCCATCCCCCAGGGGAGTCTATTTTTGACTACGGGTGTGGCAAGCCCGGGGCCCCAGCTGGGGTAATGTGGCTTTTTCCACTGACGTACCTTTGGTACATTACCCATAAAACGTATGTATTACTACCCGACCTCTGGTAAGCGGAGCAAAGGATGTTCACATATGTATAAAAGGAAGACAAATATTGTACGCCTGTTGTTGTCAATTAGGTGCAGCGTCACCTAGAACTGCCCCTGAGTTCAAAAGACGATAGAGGTGAAGCCCTTGCGGGAGTCCCCTCTCCCCTCATTTTTTCTGTTAAATACCATAAAAATATTTTTTATCTTTTATAATTTTCATAAATTTTGAAAATCTATTTGCCCAACATTACTAATTTACTCATTACTTATTTACTTTGTGGAGTTATGCCTTTTAGCTTCTGACACATCCATATATCACGTAAAGGTACAAAAATTAATCAATATATTTCTTTGCATGAGTTTCGAGATGTTCTTTCTGTTAAATAATATTTATTTATTTATTTGTAGTAGATATTCTACAAAGTAAATTTGCAGAATATGGTTGCACAAAAATGGACGGGTGTCTAGGATCATATGTCTATGATGTTATTTAACAGTATTCGTAAAAATGTTTTTGTGACTTACTGTACACGACCTATGCCTTCACATAGGAAGTAGCAACGTGGTTGTTAAGGAAATTCCACAAAAGAACCGCAAGATTATACGGTAGTCCGTGGCAGATCAGTCAACCAGTGCGAGTGAGACGCAAAACTCTCGAAGGCCAATAAACAACAGTGGCCTGGTTGCATTTAAGAAATAATTGCCAACGACGCGTGATGTTGACTCGGCCAGAGCTGCTTTACGACTGATAATATGAAATATATTATTATAGCATACATTCCACATTTTGTATTGCATTGGCAGCACTGTATTTGCTAATTATACTGCAATGAGAAAATCAGCATCGACAACAACCTGCCGCAGTGTTGCCTTACTCTCGTCAAATTAATTAGTGTCATATAAACATGTGTGTGTATTATATTTTTGATATATTACAGTCGGTAGCTTTTTGTGCTGAAGCGGAAAAATCAAAATATTCTTTATCCTTGATATTTGGCTTAACTATACTTCTAGTAGACATGAATAGATATGACAAATATTTTTGTGTGATATTTGTGGAGTTATGTATGTGGTGCTGAGTTGTTGCTATTTTTGAAATTTTGTTTTTTTTTCTCATTATTGTTACGAACTAAAAAATTGCGTAAAAAAATTTAAATATGTGATTCTAATGCCAAATCGTCTGTCTGATCTTTCAAAAAGAAGTATATTGGGGAGAAAAAAAATTCCAGACTAATTGATAATAAAATATTTCAAACTTTAGCTCGTTTTTTTTCTTAATTTTTTTACTAAAATTGCCTTAGGGTGTTCATATTATAACTACTGCAAAAGTTTGAACTCAATCACCAGCTATAAATCCAAACTGGTTAAGGGTAAGTTTCATAATTACCCACAATTGATGCTTAAAACTCACACAAATGCCAACTTTGTGAGGTTAAATTTAATTTCTAGGCTTAATAGTAAAAAATATTCACTTTCGAAAGGCAAAACAAATTGAGCTGGTATTAAAAAATTATTTAATATTGTTTTTAAATACTTCCCTTTAGCCTATTGCCACTTCCGGACGACGAATATTTCCGGTGGACTATTACAATCATGAAAAACACTGCACATATAACACTTAAAGCCGGTTGTTGTTAATTTTTTCCTTCTTCCTAGTTCATATATATTTTCTTCTATAAATATTGTTTCACATATAAAATATACAATAATTGCATTTAATATTTAAAGTTATATTTAAATTCTATGTAAAACATGTGGAAGCATGAATTTTATTAGTCTTTTTAGATTTCATAATCGAATGCAATAATGGCATGAGAACGTAAAGGAATGAGTGAAGAGCACATTTATTGAAATTCGTATGCAACTAAGCAGATTAATGTTTAATCAACCAGTGGTCGAATGGTTCATTATAAATTGCGATGCAGCAGAGCAGCAACATGAAAAACAATAAAAAAAATAGAACAGCACTACAAAAAAAACAAAATGTTTTACTAATAATTGAAAACTAATAAAAATTCAAAAGCGATTTATAGAAAAATGCAAATCTATTCATTTGAACGGCGGGTGTGCACACACACACACAGACACACACATACGTGCATATACATACGTGCATATAAATATACACCCTGGCGCAAAAGCAGGCAATCAGGCAGACAGACAGACAAACAAATACATTATAAAATAGACAACATACAAACAGAAGCCCATATATATGCAAACTTATTATCTACACACTTATTTATTCACGCAATCAATTATGTTTTTAAATGATTTTATATAAATTCGCACACACATGCACTGCACAGTGGGGCAGGCCACTCACTCGTGATTTCCATTTAATTTAATAGTTTCCTTAGAAAATTTTTCATTGCTCTGATACTGTTTAATCCACTGCCATGATTGAAGAAGGCACAGAAAATATCGTGTCGTAACCTCCAAAACAGCGTAAGCTACATAGTTTTCGAACTTAATTTTTTGATCAAAATTGATTATTTGCAATCGTAAACAATCCATTTTCGTCAAAAAAAAAAAAACTAAGTCCCAAAAATATGTCGCTTAAGCTGCTTTAGCGGTTATGGCTCGATAAGGTCATTAGATTTTTTTAAGAAAAGCTGTTATTTTAAAAAGTTTTACAGCCTTGTTCAAAAAAATATTTTACTTGAGCTTTAAAGTTCATAGTAGCTACCAAGCACTTTAAGGCTAACATTGCTTTGTTAAGAAATTGTATTCAAAAGACAACTTTAATTATTTTGTGATTTAATAATAAATTCTGGTAACACCACCATGTTCAACAACCATTTCACAGCTTATGATCGAATACAATTTCATTCGAGTATTCAACTAATTTTTTATGTTATTAAATACATTTTTATTATCTTGAAGTTAAGCAACCTAATTTATAAAATATAAGCTTATGACATGGAAGCAAAACAGATAAACATTTTTATGAAGTATGTAAAAGTAAAAAAATATGATGAACATAGAAAAATTATCTCAATTTATTTTATTCGAACGAAATGAGTATTTGAATATCCAGCTTTTCTCGATTCGTTTTGTTTGAATGTACATCACTACAATATTTTTGTATAATTTTATTTATTTTAATATTTTTATGGATTTTGCTATGCATTTCGAATCAGTTGGATAATTTAGTGATATTTTCCATCACATGACAGAAAAAATAAATTTAAGATAAGAGCTAGCACTTCTAGATTCATTTTCAGATGTAACATTAATCAATATGTGCTATATTAACAAAAATATTTGAGGTACAAAATACACATTTAGGAAATATCAACTTAAAATAGCCTTAACAAACGCAGGTGCCTACTTTAGAACTTTGTTATAATAATTTTTTTAATACAACTTAACTTAACATTGCTTTTCAAAGCTTTGTTAAGTTTTTTTGAATACGACCCTTAAAATTCAATTCACAAGCCATTTTGTATCGTTTAAAGTTCTATTTGAAAAAAAAACATTTCAAATTAAATTTCTCAAAACAGAAATATTTACAGCCTTATTTATAAAACTTATTAAGACTTTATAAAGGATTTTTAAAACAAATTTTCATAAAAAATTTTTCTTAAAAAGCCTTTATAAAGCCTTAATAATTTTTATAAATAAGGCCGTTAACATATAACTAGTTTTGTTTTGAGAAATTTTGTTTAAAACTATCTCCTCAAATACAACTTTAAGCAATACAAGACTTGTGAATTGATTTATTTATTTAATCCAATTATTTTCATAATTATATCTAAAAAAGGCGCGATTTGAAAATGCTTGACTTTTAGTAATAAACTCTTTAAACATGCAACTATTTGCATGTGTGGACATTTCGCATATGCTAACACAGACTTGGCAACCCTATTGTTTTAAAGTTCTTTTTAGTAAGGCCGGGTTTCCATCTATGTGCCATGTGCCACACAAGCGTTAAAAAAACGTAACCACGAATTACTAATGAAAAACAGTTTGATTCAGACACGTATATATTAAATTAAACAGTTTCATACATAACTAATAGACAATTTTATAGAATCCAACATGATTAGAAACGTTTTAAATCAATAAATATATGTTTGAATCAAACAGTTTTTCATTAGTAATTAGTTGGTTACGTTTTTTTGGTCAAATGACACACAAGAAATGCCAGATGTAAACTCAGCCTAAGTCATCTAACATTTCCTTCTTTACGAACAGAGAAAAATAAAGAAAACGAAAATAAAATATATAAACAAAGAGATAAAAACATAAATAAACATAAATTAAATTATTTTGTTACGAAAATCACGTCCTAGCTGCTGTGTTTGACATAAAGAGCATAGCTCATTTTCAAATCGCTCATTTTCCAGCACACCCCTGACTTTATATGTGCATCTTATTCCAATAAACTTTTTGATTATTTTGTAATAAATATTTGATTAAAATGTTAATCAATCAAAAAGTTGCTTAGCCAGGCTTAAGTTCAGTATTTTTTTTTAATTCTAAAGCAAATAAATTCATTAAAGTACGACTTTGACTCGCATATCAAGATTTCCATGCATATGTATGTAATACTTTATGAATTTTTACCCTTGACACTTGTTACTTTTTGGCGTTTTTTTCTGTTCTTGTGATATTTTTTTTTTTTTTTTGTTTTTGGCGCTTTTTTAATTTCGGCGATTTTTTTCACTTTCGGTTCCACTGTGCAACGTTAAATGGGTGCACCCAAACTAATACTAAGCACATCTACATAATTTATACACATTTTAAATAAAAATGGATAGAAAAACTTTTACTCTAATGTAGAACACGCTAAAGTTTTAGTTTAACTTTTGTTTGTGTGTGTGTGTGTGTGTTCGTGTGTGAGCGTGTGTGGTGGTGTTTACCACTTGACCTTAGATTCGATAAAAACGAATGCTCACTAAAGCGAAGAAATTTCGAAACAAAATTCTTCGATATTTGTTCGCTAATCTAAGAAAATTCGTATGTTCGCTAAAACTTCGGGCTTCCAACTTCTTTCGATAGTTTTTATAATGTATGATAATGTGCAATAATTGAACAGAAAAAAATTTGTCAGTGGATGTGTGTTAGTGTCTTAGAATGGAGTTACCATGTTCAAATACTGCAGCGTTTGAATTTCTGCTGCCTTTTTGGGATATCGAAATTATTTCGATATTCTCTCACTTTTGATATTGCTAGCGAAACTTCGAGATCGAATGTGTTTTGGGAGAAACCTGAGCGTTAAGTGAAGTTTTTCTATTAATTTTTGAGTGTCACTCTCGATAGTCTTACACGATAAATGTTCGAGATATATATATATTCGAAATCGATATCAATAGCGAAAGACTTGGTCAATTGGGTTGTGGTATTATTATGCAAATTCTTTGCAAATTGCAATTAATTAAAAACGATTAGTAGAGTAGATTGAAATGGGTTCAATAAACAAAGTAGAGAGGAACAAAGCCAGTAAAAAGTTATCTAATTGAAGTTATAGGGAGTATATTAAGCACTCTACAAAAACTATTTGCCATAATATTATGATATTCAGCAGTAATATACATAGTATATCGTCAGTTGAAATCCGGCACCCCTTAAGTATTCAACAGCGGATTTTTTTCTTAATTATTTGGCATTGCGTCGAAACAGTTGTCCCTTAAAAACTTTCCAACATTTATCATAACAATCATTCGACTGATTAAAATGAAGATTATGAAACTACTTCAGTCACTTGAATAATTTTGTTTAATTTTCTCTATCTCTCTCTTTCTCTCTCTCTCTTTCTCTCTTTTAGAATTCTAAAAAGTGTAGAGTGTGTCAATACGTGAAAGGATATAAAACAAGTTTTCTGTAAAAGCATTTGTATACAATCAGAATGATTTAGATATTATTAGCTAAAGAACATAATAGACAAGGACTAAAATATATAGGGTGTTTTTTTTAGAGGTATAGAACTTCAAATTGAAATAAAACACAAGAAAATCGTTTTAATGTCCATCAATTTGGCTTTATTGGAAGGATAATTTTATGCCATTAATGCTTAAATATGATTTCGGGCATGTGGCCGCCGCGGCTGGCTCGAATAAAGCCAATTCTACAGGTCCAAGTTTCAACCACTTTTTCGAGCATATGGGGCCGTATGTTGGCAATAACGCGACCAATGTTGGCTTCCAAGTCCCCTAACGTTTCTGGTTTGTTGGAGTAGACGAGCGACTTCACATATCCCCAAAGAAAATAATCCAATGGTGTCAAATCACACGATCTTGGTGGCCAATTGACAGGTCCATTCCGCGAAATTATGCGCTCATCGAATGTTTCCTTCAATAAATCGATTGCGACGTGCGCTGTGTGGCATGTAGCGCCGTCTTGTTGGAACCACAACTCATCCACATTCATGCCATCCAATTCGGGAACAAAATAGTCGGTTATCATGGCTCTATACCGTGCACGGTGGCGAATCGATTCATTTGGGTCCTCTTCAACACTTTGCTCTACAGCGGCAATTGTTTCTTCGGTGTGCACTGTTCGATGTCTCTGCGGATGCGTATTATCACATAGAGTAAACGCAGTGCGAAAACGATCCATGGTTAACCGAATTAATTGCTCTGATGGACGATTATGTCGACCATAAAATGGACGGAGCTTGCGGTAAACTTCGCGAACTGAACCATTATTTTCGAAATAAATTTGCACGATTTGCAAGCGTTCTTCTTTTGTCAACCTGTTCATGATGAAATGGCAAACCAAACTAAATATTAATCACTTGACAGCTGACAAAATGGCCGCCAGTTAAAAAAGTGATGCCAACTTAAAGTTCTATACCTCAATAAAAAACACCCGTTACAAGACAATAATAACAACTGTAATGTTATACCTTCTGTTTATTAAGAAATATATGTACCATCACACAAACACTTAAGCCCATACAGATGAAAGACACACACAACAACAGCTACAGTCCAGCTAGCCAAGAGCTGTTTAATATACAACTCTTAGAGGAATCTTCTGCTGATTATTTGGAGAGTGATATTGTAACATTTCTGTTTAGCTCTCTCTTATAAATCTTGCAATGTTTAATCAACGATACATTTATCTAAAATATGTTTGTTCTTTATTATTTTTTATTATTTTTTTTTTTTTAAGAGAAGTAACACTCAGGCAATTAATGCCTACTGCTATTATTACTAGGTGTTACCTTCTTTTTTTTTTAATAATGTTGCAGCGCCTTCTGCTGTCAAATGGGGCATATTAAATTTTTGAAGCTGTACTTAGTAGCCATTTATTGGTTATTTTACTTCACCGATGATTCTGCTACACAATACCGACGAAGGAGGGCGCTCTGATATTACATTAGCATTAGCATCTACTGAAGTCGGTATAGTTAGTTCAGTGACCAGTGACTATGCCTTCATCACCTGAACTTTCCTACAACAACTGATACAAAGGGACACTAATGCACATCAGAAGAAAGATGCGTGGTGTTGTTATTTAATAACTGTCGGATAGAGGAATTGAACCCAGGATCTTCGGTTTTGTAGTCAACGTGCTAACTATTTCAGCGTTGGCTGAATATTTTTTTTCATATTTACTGCTATAGATTGTTAGTTTTTTTCTTCATTTCTTCACTGATGCTTTCATTTGAGTTTTGAATAAGAATCTGGTCGGTTGCTTTAAGTGTGTTTTTATTTTTTATAATAATTTAAGATATATTAAAGTGAAGTACATATTAATTTAATGTGTTTGGCATTTTACATCAAATATATATTAAAGGAAGTACGTAAAAAGCTTTTCAAATAATCTTATTCATTTAATTAATTAAATAATAATATAAGTACAAAAAAATGGTAATATGTTTTTTTGACCCCCGACTAAAAAAGGGGTGTTATAAGTTTGTAGTGTGTGTATGTGTGTCTGTGTATATGTGTATCTGTGTGTCTGTCCGTGTAATCGTATCGTATAGTCCAAACGGCTGGACCGATTTTCATTTAGTTTTTTTCTGTTTGAAAGATGACTTGATCGAGAGGGTTTTTAGCTATGCTTGAAGAAAATCGGTCCAGACATTTAGAAGATATAACATCTTTTCTGAAAAAAGTCGGGGGTTTTTAAAATTTTTAATTTTTGTTATTTCATATTTAACCTGCAAAATAAAAATTATACTGAGTTTTGTACGATTCATCAAATCATTATCGAATTATTCTTTTACAACTCTCCCAATAGCTGATGTAGATTCTCAATGTTCTTCAAAAAAGAGTTGCAAGATAATTCTCAAATGGTTGCATCTACGACTAATAAAAGCGCCTTTTGCGGCTCTTGTATATTTTATTTATCTATACTGCAATCAAACCAACCAAATGGTGAAATTTTGAGAGAAAAAAACTTGAAATTGCTTGAAATTTTTTTATATAATTTTTTTCTATAACCTGCATGTGTGGGAAAAAAATGGGTTCTTTTAAATCTATGCAAAAAAAATGGGCTTACGACCAGAGTGGAGTGTAGGGTGTTGAAACTATGTTCGAATTGAAAATTGATATGCGAACAAAATACACTTGCACTCACACAAAATCTCTACTTTACACATACTAGAATAACAAATACATGAGAATATCATAGAAAGTCCCAATTTACACTATGCAAGTCTTATTGCTAAGCTGATTAGTTTTTTAGGCTAGAGCGACGGGGGGAAAAGAAACGTTGCTGTTCCCCTCGTCTCTCTCTCCCTGAAACGAATCAGCTTAGCAATAAGACTTGCATAGTGTGATTTTGGACAAAGGAGAGGGAAGAGAGTTTCCGTGAATCAATGAACAAAAGCGATTATAAATGAAATACTGTGGTTTTATTATCATGACAAAAGTGACACGATAAAATATGTGTACATATGTATATATTTTATATAAAATTTATAAAACTGCGAACCTACATTCATAAATGTATGTACATACATACACACATATGTACGTATGTAAGTAAATACCTGCACATACTCATGCCTACACCCACACCTACACACGCACACACATTGCAAGCAAGAATTTTAATACATGCACAAATTAAAGAGAATTTAATATCATTATTACATTTGTATGGACAAATTTCTCTATTTATAGGGAAAAGCTCCAATTATAATTTGTGATCAAAGATCACAGATTTTAAACTTACGTGTGGGTATATTAAAGTCGCTTTGGCAACATTTCGTTGCAGTTTGCGACTAATTGTCAAAGCAAGTAATTGCTTTTAGAAAATAACGGTTGTTGTGCTCTGTTGTTACCTACACATACATACATACATACATATATGTACGCATATGTTTACGTGAAATAGAAATAAATAAAAACACATGTCTACATATTGGAAAGGGAAAGTGGCTGTTATAACTGGCGCTTCGAGCGGCATAGGTGCCAAAACTGCTGTAAAGTTAGCAAATGCTGGTGTTATTGTAATTGGCTTAGCGCGACGCACTGAACTAATAGATGTAAGTTAAGAGTGTGAAAATTTGTAAGGATTTAAAAATATGCTATAAAAACATATTAAAAACAAAGTGTTAAACAGCCTCTAGGTCAATTAATTTACGAAGAAGACACACAAAGGCGTGTCGAAATATTGTTGAAAAATAAATATAACTATATAAATATGTATATAACTATTTTATAAAAATATTTATATATGTATACTTGCTAGAAAGCAATTGCTCCGCCCGAAAAATATACAAAAGTAATGGAGAAATATTAATCTCTGTCTCATGCTCCGCCCGAAAAATATACAAAAGTAATGGAGAAATATTAATCTCTGTCTCATGTAGCGTTCTTTTTTTTTTTAATACATACTTATTTTTCATGTAGGAATTTGTTTTAAATTTTTTTTTCAAATGAAAAAAAATTAATAACTGATTAAAGGCAGAATTAGTTTTTACGTTCTGTTCTGTTTCCGTTACGAATCAGCTGACTGTTGCGTTCTGTTCTGTTCTGTTTCGGGTCAATCTGTGAAAATCAAAAACTTTTTCAAAAACTTAATTGTAAGTGACAGCAAAATATATGAAAATGTTTTGAAATAAACTGTAATTGTGCTTTTATAATTTAAAAAAAAATTAACCTTATTGCAGGCTAACAATAGGCTATGCAAAACTCATCACTTTTTCTTGTCAGAAACAACTAATAAGTTATTAGAGAAAAAGTAACTATAAAAATTTAGCTGAACGGCACAGCACATAACAGCAATAAAAAGTAAAGACTAATGAGGGAAGCTATTGTACATTTGAATAAATTAAAAAAAATTTTATAAGTCTGCAAGCCGGCTTGGTATTGACTTAACGAGTTTGGAAGCATCTTCAACCATTATTTTTCCCCCATTCGCATTTCTTTCGAAGTAATATTATGTCGACGAGTTTTTCGTTCAAGTAATTACACTCCAAAAAATATCATAATTGTGTGCGTGAAGTCGCGTTTTTTCATTTACACATACGCAATGGTTAATGAAAATCTAAAAGTTTCAATATTTATGATTTGATTAGGCTTAAGCTCATATCTCTCTGTAAGCTAAATTACATGGGATAATTATTAATGAAGATATAACAACAAAGTTAATTGCTAATATTCTAATATTTTTATTTTTCAATTAGAGCGGAAGACGATTAAGTAATCAGCTAATATTCTGACAAACACTAGCAGAACGGAACATCTAGCTGTTTTCGAAGGTCGCGACACAATTGCAAGACAGTTGTAAATTAAAAGATGATAAAATTGAGCTTTCATTACATAAAAGCTTTCAGCAAATTACAATACGATGAATCAAAACAATTCACATATTTCATTTGCACTGAAAAACTAAGTATATAAAGCAGAAATCTACATCAACTGTCGCCACACACACGATTGATCAAACAGAGAGAACGCTAAATATGAAAGTGTTGCGGCCTTTGAAAATAGCTAGTTGCTCCGTTCTGCTGGTGTTTGTCAGAATATTAGCTGAATATTTAACCGTCTACCACTCTCATTGATACATAAAATTATCAGTTTTGTTGTGACTCCTGTTAAAATTCACTGTATACGATCAAATTAACTCATCAATCACATAGTTGTTTGCGTGAAGTTATGTTTTGTTCGGCTACATCTATGCGTTGTCGGCAATTTATTAATTAATTTGTTTATTGAAATATTTCTGACTTTAATTTTTTTATTTGGTGGTTTATTATTTGATCTTCTCCAACTCTGATTGACAAAGAAAATTAAAGTTTAATTGTGATTCTAGTTAATCATGGAAAAGTGCGTGGACGAACAAATGTTTATATTGCGTTGTATTGAACATTACTAAAATTATGATTTGATTTGAATGCTAGGAAATCAAATTTTAAAAAGTGGTTGACATGTTTGTTTGTACGTTTCCTTTTAAGTGACAAGCATACGACACTTATACATTATAGGCCTGCGTAAACGGTCTTGAAATGTAAGCACTTCTAGTTTTTTAAATGTAATATTGTGGCATGTATTATACTAAACCAATAATAAGTGCTGTCGTTTAATAAGCGAAGCACTATGGATGTATTGATGTTTATGTATATGAGTGCTTACAAGCGATGTGGCGAAGACTTCTTGTTCGTAACAAACAATCAAAAGAAGTAGTGTTGATGCGTGTATTCTTGTTATTTTGCATATTGTACGTTTGAGTGTGTGTGTGTGTGTGTGTGTGTGTGTGTGTGTGTGTGTGTGTGTGTAAGATGTAGATGGTAAGCTATTATGTGCTTAGGGGTAGTTTTTTAAAGCAAGCACACACAACTTATGTCAATGCATGTGTGCAGATCATACACACAACGTGTGTGCATATGTACATGCATGACGTTTGTATACACGCCTATACGTATGAAGTAGCAAGCATCATAAATTCTTCCGTCACGAAGTATTTTCTTCTTTACTCCTATACCTGCAATAACTGAAACAAATGTCTTGCCAACAGTGTTGTTGTGAGCGTTTGTTTTAGAAGATATAGTAAAGCATTTGAAAACTCCCTCATGTCTTAAAAGTTCTTGTAAGTGGTCTTGTGCAGGACTTTATTACACATATTAATTTATTGATGGGATTATTTAATCTTCTTCAGAGCAGGATTTTGATTTCTAGTAATTTAAAATTAAAAGCTAGAAAACGTTAACGAAAATTTGAATGCAAAAGCTGGAATGGAATAGCTGGAAAACTTATTTTTATCTTGATCCTAAATATTATGGATAATAATTAAGAAAAAAAAGTTTAGTGTTTTTAATTTTTATATACAACATATTTTAGAATTTGAACAAGGAAGTGGAAGGAGGTGGAAAAATACACACTCAACATTGTGATTTAAGAAATGAAAACAGCATTTTGGAGGCATTTAAATGGATACGTACAACTTATGGATCGATCAGTTTGCTGATATGTAATGCTGGAATTATCAAGGCAAACTTTTTAATTGGTAAGCTTCGCAGGAATTCGCAACGAGAAGTTAATTAGAACTACAAATAAATGCGAGAATAACATAATTATATGCCATAGAATAGCGGGCAAGATTGAAATACTCTTACACTCTTTTAGCTTCAACAAATGGAAAATATTTTTAGCAAATCCTATCCAGCAAAAAAAAAATGGAAATCTTTATTGGAGAGTGATATTTTTCTTATTTTGAATTTCTGTTTGAACTTCCTTTTGTTTGTTTCCTTGTTTGATTTCATAAGGTTAAGCTTCATATTTTAAATCAAACAAATTACATGCGATAACTTTTAAGGACATTTCTAATCATTTCAACAAACACGAACTGAACACAAAAATACACTGTTTCCGCATTCAAATCTTTCGCCCACCCGGTGTAGTATCAGTTAGTGCAAACTTGGCCATTATATTCAACTCTTTCAGTGCAAATAGAATACGTGAATTACTGTTATTCATTGGCTCCATGAAAAATCGCCCAAAACCAGATCGCCCAAAAATGAAAATGAAAAATCGCCCAAAATTTCAAAATGAAAAATCACCCAAATAAATGAAAAATCGCCCAAAATTTTCAATTTGAAAAATCACCCAAAAAAATTAAAAATCGCCAAAAAAAAATGAATTATCGCCCAAAATTAAAAAGACGCAATTTACACTGTGCCTTTTCTGCTTGCCTGTGCAAGCAGGCTTTTTTAGTTTATTGGTTAGAGGGGGTGAGAAGCTTGCGGTGTAGAACAAAAGGCACGAAATAAAAATTCGAGGGGATTTATGACATTTCTCTTTGCCTCTTTCGTATTCTCAGCATTAAACGTGTATATAAATGCCAAAAAGGCATGAATAAAAAAGGCTTAATGTAAATGTGTGTGACTTTTCGTAGGGTTTTAAAAGAAAATTGTCAATACAAGGCAGGCTAAAAAGGCATAGTGTGAATAGCGACAAAACACCAGAAAAAAATTAAATTATAGTAATTTCATTTTTATATTAAAATGAAAAAAGAAAAGTTATAGAGAAGCGTAAATAATTTTCGTTCGTTCCCGAATTTTCTACACCATAGCGTTCCTCGACATTACGCTGCCTAATAAAAATTTTCTGCTTGCAAAGTTTTCCTGCTTAAGAAGGTTTTTTGCACTGCCGGCCTTTGGCTGGGCTCAAAGGTTTTCTCCACCATGGTGTTTCCCGACAGGGCGTTGCCTAATAAATATTTTCAGCCTTGCAAATTTTTCCTGCTTAAGAACGTTTTCTTGTACTGCCGGCCTTCGGCCGGGCTTAAATCTTTTCTCCACCATAGTGTTTCCCGACAGGGCGCTGCCTAATAAATATTTTCAGCCTTGCAGTTTTCCTGCTTAAGAACGTTTCCTTGCACTGCTGGCCTTCGGACGGGCTTAAAGATTTTCTCAACCATGGTGGTTCCCGACAGGGCGCTGCCTAATAAATATTTTCAGCCTTGCAAAGTTTTCCTGCTTAAGAACTATTTCTTGTACTGCCGGCCTTCGGCCGGGCTTAAGACTTTTCTCCACCATGGTGTTTCCCGACAGGGCGCTGCCTAATAAATATTTTCAGCCTTGCAGTTTTCCTGCTTAAGAACGTTTCCTTGCACTGCTGGCCTTCGGACGGGCTTAAAGATTTTCTCAACCATGGTGGTTCCCGACAGGGCGCTGCCTAATAAATATTTTCAGCCTTGCAAAGTTTTCCTGCTTAAGAACAATTTCTTGTACTGCCGGCCTTCGACCGGGCTTAAGACTTTCCTCCACCATGGTGTTTCCCGACAGGGCGCTGCCTAATAAATATTTTCAGCCTTGCAGTTTTCCTGCTTAAGAACGTTTTTTGCACTACCGGCCTTCGGCCGTGCTTAAGGATTTTCTCCACCATATTTCCCCACACGGTGCTGATTAATACAGATTTTCTTCTTTGCCAAGTTTTTTTGTTTAATAACATTTTCCTGCACTGCCGTCCTTAAGAATTTTCTCCACCATGGTATTTGGGTGTATTTTTCCCTTTAATTTTTAAATGTTAAAACAATTTTGGGCGATTTTTCATATGAAAAATTACTTAAAATTTGTATGAAAAAATTTTTGGGCGATTTTTCATTTTTATTTTTGGGCGCTTTGATTTTGGGTGATTTTTCATGGAAACATTTTTCATATGAAAAATCGCCCAAAATTTCAAAATGAAAAATCACCCAAAAAAAATTAAAAATTGCCCAAAATTTTTGGGCGTTTTTTTATATGAAAAATCACCCAAATTTTGTATGGAAAAATTTTGGGCGATTTTTCATTTTTATTTTTGGGCGATTTTTCATGGAGCCTTATTCATTGTATCACAATTTTTTGAAAGATTTGATGCAATGAAAGCTCAAATTTAACATCAAAGTCATTCGAACAATTTTCCAAATGTCTAACTAAGAAACATGCTCGCTGTCATTTACTGCACTAATAGAATAATAATAATAGAAAAAATATATTATTCTGCTTAAAAATTGTGTGAGTGTAAGGTAAAATGAAGCGATCTTTCAACTGTTAAGAGTTAAATAATTACCCTTGAACCAGTTGAATCAATTAAATTTTTACATTCAAACTATTAATTAGCAAATATATTTTAGAGCATATAAGCACTGTAAATAAAAATATATGATAGAATTCTCGTTTGGTTCATATTGAAATTACTGTAAGTATTTCACAGTCACAATATTTTAATCATGTTGCCTTCTGTATCATGTTTTCTTTTGCTGAGCAATTTATTAGCAGATGAGTGAAATTATATAGTACCAGTTCACATATTTTTATTTTTAAAATTACTTTAGTACTCGTAGTTGTGGTCATTGATTACGTCAGAAGTTTATATAAAACCTTGAATGTATTACTTTTAATAAATTGTAAAGTCTCAGTGAATCTTTTAGTTAAAAAAATATTTCTCATTCGTTGAACAAATATGCAAGATCGATTTTAGTTGGATTCGATTCAATGTAACTTACTATTGTATGTTTATTTATTATCCTAGAATCTACATCGGAGGAGCTAAAGGAATTGTACGATTTAAACGTCTACTCCACTACAATTTGCTTACGTGAGGGATTGAAACTAATGCGTGACGCGGTAAAAACAACAAAAGGTCATATAATAGTTATGAACAGGTAAGTTCATATAAAATTTATAACAATTCCTAAAAATGATCCAAAAACAAACTATTTAATACAAAGTTGAAAGAAGATGTGCTCGTGAAAATTTAAGCTATTACGATAGAAATAATTTAAAATATTACTTCCGCAAAAAATACATTCCGCAATTGTGAAACAAAATTAATAATTAGACCCAATATTTTCCTATTATTTATGTAACTCTAATTATAATAAATAAATAATAAAGGGTGTCCCAACAAGAACGCAAGATTTAAATTTTAAATAAAACACAGATATTTAAAAAAAAATCGTGAAACTTTATTATATCGTAAAGTAGACAAAATGAGGTTATGTGTGGAGCAACAAATCGGGCAGATGGCCGCCGCGGCTTTGCTGGCACACACGCGATCTTTTAATGAAATTTTCAATGGCCGTTTTGCATAAATGCTGCGGTATTTTATTAATGCAGCGTCCAATTTCCTCTTTTAAGGCTTGAGTCGTCGTCGGCTTATTCGCGTAAGCCATCGACTTCAAAAAACCCCAAAGAAACAAGTCTAATGGTGTTAAATCGCACGATCTAGGCGGCCAATTCTGGTCTCCAAAACGCGAAATAACACTACCGGGATATGACTGATGCAGCAATTGAATTGTTTCTCTGGCTGTATGTCATGTGGCGCCGTCTTGTTGAAACCACATGCCCTCCACATGCCACATTAATTTCTTCAATTCTAGGCACGAAAAAACTGGTTATCATTTCACGATACCGAACACCATTGACTGTTTGCGCTTGACCTGCATTTGAGCAACATCATCACGTACAGCTGCGAAATTTTCGGTCGATCGACCTGGTCGATCTACTAGCAAACAATAACAATTGTTCAAATGGCAAACAATGACACTTCGAATGGCGCCAAATTTAAATATTGCGTTCTTGTTGGGACACCCTTTAATAAGCCTTCAAAGACGGCGCACAATGGGGCCAAAATGTCTTTTTGGCACATCAATTAATATCTGCACAATCAGAATAGTGAGGTTCACTAAACTTTATAGTGGTAGCTCTTAGGAAAAATTTAAAGTTCCAAAAAAAATTTGGGTTTGCGGAAAGGGGGGAACGGGTACCACCCATACAAAGTAGTTATTATTTTTCTTATATCTTCAGAACTACAATAGTGAAACACACTAAATTTGATGTAGATAACACTTAAACACAAACTGCAGGTTCCACAAACATCTTGTGTGTATGTATTAAAGCTGCTTAAACAATAAAATGAGCAAAAATTCATCGTTTTTTTATTCACACACGCTCTTGATGAATTGCCTGCCATTGAAAGTTCATGATTGCGTGATCTAATATGGTAATCTCGACGCGTGAGGCTATCACTAGATCGTACATAGCTCCTGACGCCCAACCATGTGCAGTATAAATATTTCTAAACTAAATAAAATGAATAAAATTAATGTCACTGTGGAATTTAGCCCAATTAAAAACTTTCACTGTCCACTTAAGCTGAGAACATCCATATTTCTCGCACTTCCAATATCAACATTAAAAACAAAAGCAATTCCATAAATAATTTTGTGAACAAATTTCACTAAAACATTTGATTAAATACCAGAACTCGATGATTTGATGATTAGATAGGATTTGATTACCCAAAGTTTTAAGTTTTTTCTGCTTGTTTTTTAACTTTTCTCTCACAATTTCCAACTTTAACGCTTCATTTCAAAAGCAAGGTTTGTATTAGACATTTATTTTTTGCCTAGTGATATAGAATTTTATGTTCTTTAAGCAAGTACTTGAACTCTTTTTTTTTAAATTAATCCATGAAATTATTGTCCTTAGCGGCGTCGACTTGTTAGCAGCAACGAAATGCATCTACAAGTGTTATACCACAAAAAAAAAAAAAATGTTTTAAATTCGTATTTATTTTGATAATAAAATAAATAAATTGATGATTTAAAAAAAACTCATGTAACAAAAAAATAAGAATTTTTAATAATATCTATATATCAAAATTTTGAATGATTTTCTTTTTGCAAAGTCTTTCTTGACAAACTGTATGTTCATACATACATACATATATGCATACGCATGTATTTATTCCAGTAATTAAAATATGTATAACCCTGCAGGAGAATAGGCGATAATTGTCTAAAAGCTACTAGTATAAATACTAGAATAACAAGACCTAGTGCAAAAAGGGTTAAAGTTGTTGTGTAAAATTACTAGTGCTGATGAGTACTACAGGGTGGGCCAAAAGAAACCAAGGGGAGTGAAAGTTTAATAACTTTTTTGTTTATTAATTTTTTTTATTTTTTCTTTCAGATTATATAGACAACACTTGGAGAATTTATAATGGAGAGGTTCACAACTGAACAGAGAACCAGAACAATAGAATTTTATTATTTAAACCAGAGATCAATTATTTTAACGCAAAGAGCATATCGTCGACATTTTAACGTCAGAATTTCGCCCTCTGAAGCGATGATTCGTTGCTTAGTTAATCGTCATCACCAACATGGCAGCGTAAGAGATTTGCCTCGAACCGGTAGACCACGTTTAAGTCGCACTGCGGAAAATATTGAACGAGTACAGCAAAGTGTTAACGAAGCACCAGAAACATCTGGCAGAAGGCGTTCTGCTCAGCTAGAAATGTCTCGTACGTCACTACGGTGCATTTTAAAAAAAGATTTACAGTTATACCCATATAAGGTGCAATTGGTCCAAGAATTAAAACCCGCAGATCATCGGCAACGTCTAAATTTTGCAGTTAAATTTCAAGAGTTGGCCAGAAATGAAATCAACTTTATTGAAAATTTGATTATGAGTGATAAAGCTCATTTTCATTTGAATGGCTTTGTTAATAAGCAGAACTGTAGGTTCTGGGGTTCTCAAAATCCAAGAGCCATTCATCAACGCCAATTGCACCCCATCAGGTGTACAGTATGGTGTGGGATCACATCTGAAAATGTCATTGGGCCCTACTTATTCGAGAATGAAGATGGAAGTGCTGTAACCGTAAATGGAGAGCGGTATCGGTTAATGATAGAAAATTTTTTACGTCCTGCTCTTGAAAACAGACCTGGTATGTGGTTTCAGCAGGACGGAGCCACTGCCCATACTGCCAGAGACACAATGGCACATTTAAGTCAAATTTTTGGAGAGCGAATAATTTCTCGAAATTCGGAAATTATTTGGCCAGCGCGATCGCCAGATTTGACAGCACCCGACTATTTTCTTTGGGGTTTTTTGAAGGAGCGAGTGTATGTGAACAAGCCAGAGACAATCCTTGAACTCATGGCAAACATTGTTGCAGAAATTCGAACGCTACAGCCACAAGTTTTGAAAGATGTTATGGAAAATGCTCTAAAAAGAGCCCATCAGTGCGAAGCTGAAAACGGTGTTCATTTAAGAGACATCATTTTTCATACTTAGTGTAAAAAATTTCCATTTTGTATATTATATAATCTGAAAGAAAAAATAAAAAAAAGTTAATAAACAAAAAAGTTATTAAACTTTTACACCCCTTGGTTTCTTTTTGCCCACCCTGTAGTATATGAAGTACTTCCAAGGCACCACAATGCAAAATAAATTTTGACTGTCTAACAGAGCCCTTGCACTGTATGAAAATTGGTATCATATTATTACTAAAATTTTATAAATTATTAATTAATTAATTTTTTAAATAATTATAATTACCCTTTTGCATTTCTGAATTTTCGATAAATAATTGCTAATTTTAAGTAGCAGTTGTCACTGGGTAACAAAAGAATCAACCAGCAATTTTATAGGATTTTTCTTTACAAAAGAACTGGTAATAAACTAGTCTTAAACTAGTACCACTGGTACTAGTAGTTTTCTAAACACACTCAATGCTAATTTGAGCATTAAGATAGTATAGGAAAGTATACAGTTGGGAACTAGTGGTGGTGATTTCTGTACTAGAAAAATACTAGTTGAACACTAGTTCGTTCTCCTGCAGGGAAACTATTCATTTATGTTCTTGTATACATACATATGTATGTAGAAATACGAGTACATACCCTGCAGAAAGTGCGAATAATGAAATTGTGGTGATTTACTAGTGACATTGTCAGTAGTACTACTGACCAGGTGTACCCCAGCCAATGTAATCATCTATTGACATTTAACATTAGCTTGTCATTGAAAATCCACCACTAGACGGTATCACTACTGACTAAGTAGTTCTTTTGGGACTACATGGAGACATTGACACCAAAGATTCACTAGTAAATTTTAGGGGCTCTAGTATACAATATCGATATTTCCTCGCTCGTTGTCAATAGTAAAATTATAGTAATTTTCTAGTGACATAGTCAATAGTGCTACTGATTAGGTGCACCCCAGCCAATGTAATCGCCTATTGACATATAACATAGGGTTGTCATTGAAAATATACCAGTAGACTTTAGCACTATTGAGAAGGTAGTTCTTTTATGACCATATGGAGATATTTGAACCAAAGATTCACTAGTAGATTTTAGTGACGCTCGTATACATATATTTATTTAATATTGACGCGTTCATTGACAGTATCACCAGAAATACACTAGAAGTGTTGTGTCTAACATATCTCTACTCGCGCATAAAAGAAAAGTTGTCGACATTTTAACTAGTGCAATTGTCGCTGGAGAAAGAGTATTGACATAGAGACATATGGTTCTAGGCTGACTAGAGGGTACATACATATGTTTGTAACATTCCATTAAATTGTATGTACTCGTATTTGCGCGACAATATAATTGTCTTAAAGGTGGACAGGAAATGGAAAGATGCTGTCATATCTTACGAGTTCATTATGTTTGCATTACCACTGTCGAGAAAAAATAAATAATAATAATATTCTGGCATGATGAAAATTGTGTTGAATAATGAAAAGGAAATTTACCACCTTATTAAAACATTAAGTGAACTTGAAATCATTTTACGCACATTTACACACACACACACACACACACAAAGATGTACATACACAAATACACATGCAAACCATATGCCATAAGAGTTTATAGCCGTAAATTATTTAAATCTTTTATGGATGACCGTAGGCGAATGCATGGATGTGTGTGTGTGTGTGTGTGTGTATCAAGTGTTGATATGTTGATTGAAATATTAACAAATAATTAGGAGTATTCAAGATAAATTTAAGGTTATTAAAATATCAAGAAAATATCTTGTCTGCATATCATTATGGCACAGAGTAATTAATTTGAAAATTATTCTAATGTTTCATTGCAGTAGGCAATTTTCTTTATCGCTGTTGCGGCATATACAAGAAATAGACGCAGAAGTAGTATAAAGCATAAATGGAAATAACATAGATTAAATGAATAATTTATTAATGTAGTTAAATAAACAGCCACAGGCTTTCAGTGAGATAACTCAGAAGGCCTTCTTACTTCAGACCTTATCAAATTTTTTGGATTCAATTACTATTCTTATCTAACTTCTAAACTCATAGAATACCTCGACTATTTCGCATAAAAGATAAGATACACATTATACATTCCTTTTATGAGAAAAAATAACATACTTTTTTTCCTCTTTTTTTACCAAATCAAAAACAAAATCGATTCATTTAAAGACCTTTCAGAATCGTTGGCGAAAGAAGCGAGATCAAAAGGCCTAGCTCACAATGGGAACGCGGGTAATAGAGATATGAGTATAGAATGCAGCGAGCAGGCCTTATACATTCAAAATAAGGAGTACAGAGGCATTATACAAGGCCTTTTATACTCTTTCTTTTTCCCGCTGGGCTGGTACTGATTTCTAAGTGAGTTTTAGGCTACCATGAGCAGTGTGTGCTTTTTTAGTAGGACTGGCACTCAGAAGATGGCTCCTACTCGTGCAGTGCATTGTATTGGAACTAGAAAAATAAGTTATGGGGAGAAGTATATAGAAAGAAGTGTCTGCTTATATTAGATTTCAACTTTTTCACATTAGAAATGATAGGAAAGACTTTTAGAGATATTTCATTTCACATACGAACAGTACGGCTAAAGAACGAATTTTCCCTGTAATGCGTTGAGCGATTCACTGGCCAATCGATTACAAATGGATGTGTTGCTAATGAAGAACGTGTTGTGGATGAAAATATTCGGGTTTCAAAATAAGTCCACTGATTTCATTAGAGTACAATCCATTGTAGTAAAGGTAGAACAATATCAATACAAGTGCGCATCAATATCAATACAAGAGCACACTAGAAGATAATTTGCAAGCTCGTAGGACCTAAGAGCTCATTGGATCTTTCAACAAGATAACGTTCCGAGGCCCACTGTGCTTGCGGTGAAAGAGTGGCTGCTTTGTGTTAGCTTTTAGGGTTCCGTACACAAAAGGTAAAAAGGAATCCTATTGCTTTCGCTGCACTGTCCGTTTGTCCGTCTGTTCATCTGTCTGTCTGTCACAGGCTGTTTCTGTAAATGCTACGGACCTGACATTTTCACAGAATATGTAAAAGTTTGGCCGCTACAACAACAAATATATGACAGCTAAAAATTAAAGGGTGTTCTAAAGCGAGCGAAAACCGTTGAAATTTCAATGTAATATACAGATAATTATATACAGACACTTTAAAATTTGCAAAGCTATTGTATTTTTATGCATACTACACCAATTAACACTGAAATTTACAAAAGGGTATTCCCTCAGTTAATGTTCTTTTAACTACATATGTAATTTTGACAACTTGCTGCATCTTGCAAACCGGAAGAGGCAAGCAAACTTAAGATTATCAAAAACGCTAAAACTAAAAAAACCAAAATAATTAAATCGCTTAAACGAAATAATCGCCAAGAACCGAAAAAAATCGCCAAAACAAGAAAAAAACACCGAAATTTAAAAAATTGCCAAAACTAAAACAAATCGCCAAAAACAGAAAAAATAACAAACAAAAAAAAAATAAAAACAACACCAAAAGCCGAAAAGGTACCCAAAAAGGAACAAAATGTGCCAAAACTTAGGAAAATCACCAAAACTTAAAAAATCGCATAAACTAAAAAAAATCGCTAAAACCAAAAAGTTTAACGTGTACTTAAATATGTTTAAGAAGTGTTTATGTCAGATAATATATTCGATTATATAGGCTAAAGTTCGTATAGTATTACATATGTAGTAGGGATGCCAATCGGGATCGATTTTTGGAAATCCCGGGATCACGGGATTTTCGAGATTTCCGGATCTAAATATTTTCGTAAAATAAATTATTTTTTTAAATAAATATTACTTTAATAACAATTTAATGCATTTTAAAAGGTTTTATGTTCATAATTTATCATTGCACAATTGTCTTTAAAGTACACCATTTTCTAATACGAGTATGAAATAAAAATCAAAAGAATTTTTCTCATCTATTTTTAAGTTAATTAATCACATTTGATGTTAGAGAATTTATAGTGAAAACAATAACTAAATATGAAAACTTGTTTATGTTTTCAATATAAATGTTTATCTATTATCTAAACCAAAACGAATATACATTTCGTTGGACTTTTAGCACTACCGCTTAAGTTGACTTACGAAAATATTTAGATTCACTTTCATACAAATAAGTTGCAAAAACAATATTGTTTTGTTAAAAATATATCTACTAACGTTTTTTTTAATTGCGATTGACCAACAACAAGTATAACGGTTGTTACATATGTATGTATACCAAGCATTATCTAATTTTTTATCGATTTCGTTACGACTATGACAACGATAATAAAGCTGAACATGTCGAAAAACTAAAAGAAATGTATACACTATTCTAATCAAATCCGATTAATTACGTCTAAAGATCACATTTTTATAGGCACATACATTAAAAGTTTGCCTGAGCACTTGAACAGTATTTTTGCTCTACTGAAAAATTTTAAATTCATACATAAGCTTTTTACTACAAGTTCAACAGATACATATGCATGTATTCATAAGTTCGCTAAGAGGAGTATGGTTTATTAGTGTCCTGGCCATCCACTCTGCAGCTCGAATACAACTATAATTGAGTCGATTTCACTCAGTCGGTCGTTTTTGACTAAAACTATTTATCAAATCCATGTAATTTAAATGGGTTAGATCTTAGGTTTGTATCAAATACGACCTGAACGGTCTAAATAAAAAACAAAATAATTTTGAACTGCAATGTTAAAAACATACCTACACACTCGAGAAATTTTTTAGACAAAATACTCCGCATTATTCTGTAAATATTTCTCGATTTTACATCAACCCGACAACAAGAAGTTTTCACTTGCCTTGTATTGTATTCTACTCCAATTGTAAGGAGGTGTCAATAGTACTCAATTGTTACCGACAAGTAGATAAGTGCTATAATTTTTTTAGCGTTGAGGAGTCGACATACAGATAGTTATACACTGCAATTATGAATACATTTCCGCAAGAAATTTCTACCTTTTCCAATTAAATTTTTTTGTTTTCCCTATTATTTGCTACTGTTTGAAATTATTCCCCGGGAAAAATTTCTCGTGGAATTTGAATTATAATTGCCCTCATAATATAGAATAAGACGGAATAAATTTGTCAAACTTATGAATTTTTCAAATGTTATTTCCCTTCCAAAGGTAATATGTTTCTTTTGTTTTCAAAATAATTCTAAAATGTACATATATTGTAGCACCTTTGACAAAAATAACCGTAAGAAAGTAGTTTATTTATTTTGCTCTTGTTGTTAATTTATAAGAAATATGTCACGAATAGTCATTAAATTGTTAAAACTGTACGTATAAAATTGTATGGGACTTTTAAATATATATTATAAAAAATACCTTAAAATCAACGAAAATTTTAATTTATAAAGTTTTTATATAAAAATTGCTAAGAAATTCCGAAAATTAAATCCCGGGATTGAATTTTACATATCCGGGGATTCGGGATTTTCCAAATCGCGAAAAGCCCCGGATTTCCGGGTTCGGGATTTCCCGTTTGGCATCTTTAATATGTAGTGTGCGTACGGAACCCTTCGTGTGCGTGTCAAAGTTTGCACTTTGCTAAATTTTTATTTATGTTTTTTATCATCATCGAGAGACCACTTGAAACTAGGGTTTGCTGTTTGGTTTTTACCGAAATTCAAACAGAGGCTTTTAGGCTAAACATTCTCGACTTTTTAGTAATTGATATTCAAAAATTTTTTATCAATCATTTATAATGATTTGAGAGTGGTACATAATATTATATTATTAATATTATCTTTAGTACAAGCGGTAAGCTATATATAGATTTGCACACTGCAAATGGCAAATTTTAAAGTCTGGAATTTTAAGAACATGTAATTCCAAAAAACTCAAGACTAGAGGTAGTATGAATAAAAAAAGTACTTGCTTTTATATAAAAATTTGTTTTAAAAAACAAAAAAATACATGCATATTTGGAGTTTTGAAACAAATTTTTAAGTAAAAAGCAAATACCTTTGTTTATTCATACTAGAATACTAGGATTAGAAAACTAGGATTAGAAAACTAGGATTAGAAAACTCAACGAAACTGGAATTAATGTTTGAGTCACGAATTCAATCTGGAAGTGTTTTCGAATCTAATTACCCAATAACCGCCCAGGTTTAAATTTTAAATGGAAAACGCCGTTTTTCGTTTTGTCGATTCTTAGCAAATTCAACTTCGAACCGCCCTAATAGTTAACACAAGATTTTATTATATTTAAATGTATGTACATCAGCGTTGCCAACTTCTGTACTATAATCCAAAAATTTACTTTTAAAATTATTTATACTTTTTTAGTAAATAGTATAAAATTTTTGTACCATTTTTGTACTTTTTTTTATAAATTGTCAAAAACTGGCTTGTCAGAAGCTTTTTTGTACTATTTTATTTGATTTTTTACTATTATTAGTTTCTATGCAATTTTTAAGATTTTTGCTAGCAACACTGTTTTACATACTTTTTTCTTTTTTTAACGACCAATCTTGTAAGGTGAGACATACATACACACACTCACACATCACAGTCCAACAGGAAAATCTTAAGGCCGGGTCACAATGAATCCGTCATGCGTTAAACTTCTCCTTTTTCAACTGACAGCTAAGTTTGAATGTATGGTTTCTTATGCGGTGTGTTACATTCAGTACGTGTCCGTGTCCGATCAACTTTTAACTTTTTGCGTACGTTGAGTAGTTTGACAGATATGAGTTGGTTTTTTTGGTATGTTCTCATTTAGGTTTTTGTGTTTTGTGGCAGCAAAAATAAAATTAAACAAAAGAAATAAACGAAATAAATAAAAAAAAAGTTGAATTTGATAAATAAAATGGAGAATCAACCTATTGCAGCTGTTCAAATACTTCCGTCAATAAAGTACTCATTGTGCCGTCCGTCGTCCGTCCGTCGTTGCGTTAATGTCAGTTGAAAAAGGCGAAGTTTAACGTATGACGGATTCATTGTGCCCCGGCCTTTAACCACAAAATGGAAATGAGCGGATGTCAATTATCTTTTATAAAAAAATTAAAATATTCCCATTTGTGCAAAAGCAATTTTTTAAATGAACATTTCCGTGAAATGCAACTTTATTTCTCATAATTAAAGTACAACTTAAGCTACTTTTCTTTTTAATGAAATCGAAAAATGAAAAATAACACAATATTAACTGACCACATCAAGGATTTTTCTTCAAAAATAAAACGTCAACTGGTAAAACAAAAACATTATTAAGGAAAATGACGAGCAAAAGAAAAAAGAACACAAAACCTGACAAATTTACAAAACCACTGAGATGCGTTCGTACGCAGTGTGGTTGATAAAATTTGATTAAAATCATGGCATTGATGCTAATGGCCTCTACAAATGACACAGAAACTCTGCCAGCCAGACAAAATAGAACGACAAACAGACAAATGGCCGCCAGACTTTAAAGTACAGCTCGAATAATACATGTTTGTATAGTGATGGGTTGTTGTTTTTGTACAGCTTAATGATAATAATAATAACAGCATGCATGCTTATGTATTTATTTGCCACAATGCACTTTATACATTTACAAATTGTTATCTTTCAAGGGAAACTGGTGGACGAAAGACACTCACACATAAACATGCAAATGAACGTTTGCGAAAAAGAAAGAATATAATATCCAACTGCTGTTACATCCCCAACTGTTTTAACGCAAAACAATAAAGGAATAAAAGATCCACACTAGAGCTCGACTATGACGAATCTTGTATTATTTTTCATTGAAATTATGAATTTACCAATTAAAAATCGATTCAAATGATTAAATTTATTCAACAAAAGTCTTACTCTATTAAATTGCTGATTGGTTATTTGTATTTTTTTTTTTCAGTTAAATGTATGACTTGGAGAAAAAATGTTCTGAGTAGTTTTCCGAATTGTGATAATCCTTGCACCCAAGTTTAAGTTTCGCCGGTTTTTTTACCAAGTGTTGTCATTTACTTAAAAAGCAATATTTTCTAGGCTAGTAATTTTTATCGTATTTTTAGCCTATTCAAAAATAAAAATAATAACTTTGTTATGAAATGAACAGCCATCAGCTGTTCAAGGCTATTTTACTGCTGGCAGCACTAAAATAACAAAACAACTTGCACATACTCCTACATATACAAACAACAATAGTGAACGTTTTTGTTTTTGTGTAAGTATTTGTAATTGTTTAAACCTGAAACTGTTGCATTTTTAAGCAGTCGTATTGTCGTAAAATTACAACTGCAAGCACTTTGATAACAAACAAAACACAATTGCCCAAGTATGTGTTTATGTTAAACTCAATCGCGTATGTGTTGAAGTCGTGAGATTATCTCTCATGGTTCCAAAATGAGAATTTCAACTAATATCAAACTTGAAACAAGAACTCAATAAACAACATGTTTTTTATTTTCTTACTTCACCATTGCTAAATTGGCTAACTTTTTTCAGCTCGAATTGTAGTTGTAAGAAGTATGTAAAGAAAAATGTAAAAAAAAATGTAAAAAACAATAACAGCTGTTCGTTGCTTTAGCAAGAATAGAGTTTGCCACACAAGTATTTATGACCAGCTGCAATCAAGTTGCCAGCTGATTCTTTTCACGGAAAAAGTTATTGCAAAATTCTTTCGACAGCAAAGAACGCCACAGAATGGTAACCAAAAATTAAAAACTATAGTTAGGTCTAAAGTTATAATTTCGGTGGAAGCATATTGAGCCCTATTTTCGATGCTAAAATGGGAACACTGATGTTGCTGTAGTAAATATGAGCTGTAACAGCATTTTGCCTGCCTTTTCATGTCATTGATGTTGTCGTTGCTGAATTTAGTAACGATTGAGATTCTTTTTTTATTCAACAGTCATCAATGTATGATTGCGTAGGTGTATGTGTGTGTATGTGTCTTTTGCATTAGTATGCTTATACGTTAGTATTTTAACAGAAAATGTTTTTTTCTTGCATTTGCTGCTGCTTTTTACTTTACTTGGTATTATGCTGTTACTTTTTGGGTTGTGTGTGTGTGCTTGTATTTAATTTCGTTTTGGCATATGTGAGCATTTAATATAAACAAAACGTAGAATAACTCAATTATTAAAAGCAATTAAGTATTTACGAGATATAATGCATAATGTCATTTCATGCATGCACACATCAATAATGAAACACACATAAATGTTCACTGCAGAATGCATTTAACTATGAATAAGGCAAATCTGCAGACAATGTAGATGAATGTAAGGGTGTATACGCAAAGTTGTTGCTCTTTCATTGCAAACATTCCCTGTCGGATTTTTATTAGCTAGCTCAAAATATAAGTGACTTTTTGCTAACTCATTTGCAACTAGCTTCTGAACTAACTCATAAATGATACAGATGTGAGTCAGTTGCTTTTTGTATAACTGTCTTCTTCCCGATAAGTATCGAACTAACTTTAAGCTAACTCAAAACTGATGCTGAGATTAGTGAGTTGTTTTTGTACAACTAACATCTCTTCGCTAGCTTTTGAACTAACTTTTAGCTAACTCAAAGCTGATGACAGATGAGTCAAAGTTTATCGTGAAGATGTCAGCATAAGATACATGTTTATGTCAACTCTGTGCCGTCTTTATTTTATATGGCGCAATAGCAAAGTGTTAAGTATGAAAGCTGAAAAACAAAGTGATCACGGTTCGATACCCATTCTCGTCTCTAAAAAAATTTGAAATTGTTTAAAATTTAAATTGACTGAAAATGTTAATCATTAGTAAGTTAAAAATAGTGGTTAGCTAAGGAAGGGCATTTTTTTCTTCTTTTTTGATGCGCCACAAACTAAGTAATAATGGGCCAACCATTAGTTAGTCAGTTCGTAGCTAACTAATAACTCACTCGAAATGAGCTAACTTGTGGTTATTTGAAACTTATGCAGCGTGAGTGAGTACTGAATCGTTCTGAGGACATTACGTTAAAAAACTGAATAGCGTTTAACATGTAAAATGAGTTAGCAGTTGTCACTCGTCTCTGATTAACCATTAAGCTATGTACAGACGGTTGTCACATCTTACAATATTGCCAGTAAAATTTGCTCAAAACTTCTTACAAGCGTGTGAACTGACAATTTTTGTCAGACGTCGTTGCCAGAAAAAAGGTGGAAGTACATACCACGCGTTACGCGGCAACGCTTTTCTGGCTTGTTAAACGTTTAACGCTATACAAATGGAAAGCTACACAACACGCTTTTGAGGTTTTTTTAGTTGTAAAATTTAAAGCCTTTGTCGGCTATTTTTTTGTCTTGCACTTACGTTTCATATTTCTTTAAATCTTTAATGCATTTTTTTATCCATTGTTTAATGAAAAATTAATTTCTAATCATTTTTGTGTATGTTAGCTTATGAATCTGGCAACACTAGCTTTCATTTTGTATACAACGCGTGAAAGTTGAAGAATGTTCAACTTTTTGCGAGGTACGCGCGTCGCGAACTTCTCTATGTAACTTGCCTTATGAAAACACACTATTTCAACTTTTTTGACAGCCGTGTGTATCGCATTAGCGCATTGAACGCGTGTTATGTGCTTCCACCTAAAGCATTGCAACACTATCAGCTGACAACAAATTCTCAGATACCTTACAATCGTGTGACCACATTGTAAAATTATTGCCAGATATTTGTCAGACATTTTATTATTGTCAGATGTGCGAAGTTTATGCATCTGACAATGGCGTCATTGTAAGAGAATTCTTTCTATGGGCAACACTGCAAACGCTTGATTTTAAAGAAAAAATATATAATAAAATATATGCAGACGAAATCATTGCAATTCCTTATTTATGGTCCATAATAATTTATACTTTCACTTTTTACATTTAACACAAACATAAGCGATACATATTTAACAATTCCTATCAAATGCTTTAAGTCTGGTAACGTATAACAACAGATCTAACAATTTGTGCATATGACAACCGTGTGAACTGGCAATTTTTTTACTGACGATTTTGTCAGATGAAGTTATTGTCATACAGGCGTCTGGCATTAAATTTTAAAATTTTCTGACAACCATGTGAACTGACAAGGAATATTGTGCTGGCAATTTTCGATTGCCAGTAAATTGTCAGCACATTGCCAGTACATTGTCAGCACATTGCCAGATCTGACAATATTGTAAGATCTGAAAATCATCTGTACATAGCTTTAGTTACTTTTCAGTTAGCTCAAATCCCGACAGGGTTATTTAAAAAACACACACACAGACAAATTTTTTCAGCTTTTTGTTCCTGATTTCCCTCTATGCGTAAAGATATTTGCTGCAAACTTTTTATCATGCTCTCATATTTAATTTATATTTAATATCATAATGTATAAAAATGTTATTTAATATTTTTAAATTTTTACATCCCAAAAAAATTCGTACATACATACATGCACAGTACATATATGTATGTATGTATGCGTGTATATCATGTGCATTATATATATGTGACAGCGCATAGAGAAAGGGACCTAAGGGTAAAAAAATCAATTTTCACTTTTTTTTGATGTGGACAACATCTGAGCATCGAATGAGACCGATCCCATGCCCCAAAAATTGTTCCCTCCCAGAGATATGCGCGTTTTATTCAGTGATGGTACACCAAAGATACACGTATTTAAATCTTTAAAATGGCTCTCCTGAACAAAACAGGTTTTTACCCTTAGGTCCCTTTCTATTTTGCGCGTCACATATATTAAAAAACCATTTGTCTGGAAATTATTAATAAACTGAGAACAAAAGAAGTAACAAACTTGTAAAAATTGTTGGGTCGTGAGTGCGTATGAGCGTTATTAATTTGAACTTATCTTTAGATCTATTGAACGTTGGCTCAATTGTTATGGCCAACATCATTGTTATTGTTTAACTTAATTACTGTTAAAGGCAAACAGTTTCAGTCTCCATGCTAATTAAAAATTATAACACAGTGATTTTGAACGAAATGGTAAAAAGGCAAAATTTTATTGTATTGAAAAAAAATCTTTGTTAAATATGTAATCAAATATTTAAGAAAGAAAACGTGACACACAAGTGTACAGTGTATAGAAGAGCCCTACTGTAGAAATATATGCAGTCATACTTTACTTTTTACTCGTACTATGGGTAACAGGAACCAAATTCGTAATTGCTGAGATATGTATATTTCTTTCGGGGGTGGTTGCTTATGAAACATCAGGTAGAGGAACATTGGCAAGGACGAAGAAGTGCAAGATACACACGCAAAGATCTCAAGAAATACAGCAATAGGCCAACGTATAAAGGCGTGAAAAAAAGACACAACGAGGAGAAGAGAGACACAAACCGAAAACGTAAGAAAGAGAGAGAGATAGAGACAACTGGATCAAAATAGCAAGTGCGAGAAAAGACGCACGCATGATACAATTATAACAGGTACATGCACAAGCCCAGCCTGTTAATGTATACAATACCTACAGTTGTCAAACTTTGTTTACAAGCTATAAAAATGTTAGTCCCAAATCACACTGTGCAAGTCTTATTGCTAAGATGATTAGTTTCAGGGAGAGAGAGACGAGGGGAACAGCAACGTTTCTTTTCCCCCGTCTCTCTCTCCTAATAAACTAATCAGCTTAGCAATAAGACTTGCATAGTGTAAATAGGGACATAGTGTATGTTTGTGCATAAAATCATTACAGTGTTGCCAATGAAATTACACATGTGTGTGTTTCCAATTACATATTGAAGAAAATTACACTACAAATGTTTTTTTTTGTAAGTTGAAATGAAAACAAAAATAAATAAAAATAAAACATAAAGTAGAATTACACAAAGATTATATATGAATATAATTACATGGCCTACATATGAGAGTAATTGCACACTCTGTGTAATTACACACCTATTGGCAACACTGAATGACTATAATCATTCATGAATGCCGCGTCTGCAATTGTACTTTAGTTACCCTGTAATTGTTATTTTTAAAAACAAAAGGCATCTGTTTCTGACAATTATACGTTTGTTTATACCAACAAAATGAGTGTGTTTTTTGGTCTTGTAATTTTGTTGTAGTCGTGCATGTACCTAGTATAATTGTACCATGGACGCACGAGTCATGCATATAAGCAGACAGTGTTGCCAGAAAATGATGGGAGAATGCTAGATTTTAAATTTACATACGGTTTTTAGCAGATTTTTTAAAAACATGAATGCTTTTTTACGAAATAATATGCCCATGTATTTGCCTCAAAATTATCAAAATGCCGATTTGCCGCTTTTTGCTTCAAAAATTCCCATGTTTCGATTCAAATTTGAAATACTGCAACTTTATTTATTTTAGTTTAATATTTGTTAACATAATAATAATCCCAAATTAATATTTTACTTATTCAGTAAAATACTTTTTTTTATCAAAAATACATTGATTATTGAGGGTTTATCTGGATCCTATACGCATTTCACTGTTGCTAATGCAGATCATCATGGAGGCTTTACCCCAAAATATCGTAGAAAACTAGAGATATTATGTTGAACTTTCATTTTAACTAACGAGAACCTCAGCTAATATCATAGTTGAAACAAAAACTCAATAGTCATTATGTTTTTTTTATTTTCTTGCCTTACTATTCCTGCATTGGCTGAATTTTTTCAGCTCGAATTGTAGTTGTACGGTATCTGTAATGAAAATAAATATAACATTATATATTGGCATTTCCACAGGAATGTTAACTTTTTTAGCGTGCGACACCAAACAAATATGTTTGGTTTTTCAAATATTAAAATTTTTTAACTTCTTTATGTATGTATTTGTGTAGGCCATCAGCAGCTCTACATTAGGTAAAATTTTAAGAAAAATCGAGTCACATTATTCTGAAATACATATGTATAAGCTTAATTGCTTGCTGTCACACGTGACAAAAAAGTTAACGTTCTCATGGAAATGCCCATATGTATTATTTTTTTTTTTTATTTAGTACACGTTAAATTTTTTTTCTTTTTTGGCGATTTTTTGCGCTTTTTCTTAGTTCTAGCGCTTTTGTGATATTTTTTTTGCGTTTTTTTCAGTTTTGGCGTTTTTGCGATTTTTCTGATTTATTGGAGACTTATTTTAGTTTCAGCAATTTTATTTTAGTGTTGACGTTTGTTTTCGTTTTTGGATATTCTTTTGTTTTTTTGGCGATTTATTTTAGTTTCTTAAATTTTTTTTAGCTTTGGAGCTTTTTTCTTTTTTGCGATTTTTTTCGGTTTAAGGCGATTTTTTCGTTTTGGAGATTTTTTTATTTTGGGGTTTATTTTAGTTTTAGTATTTTTGAAAACTTCAAGAGTTTGCCACTTACGGTTTCCAAGATGTAGCAAGATGTCAAAATTAAATAGTAAAAATTGATAGAACAGCCCTTAAGTCTGATTTTTTTAAATTTCAGTATTAATTATTGTAGCCTGCATATTCAAATTTCAAGTGTCAAGTAGCAAGTTGTCAAAATCACATAGTAACAATTGCATTAGCTGGTAGAACAGCCTTTAAATTTGATTTTTTTTAATTTCAGTGCTAATTATTGTACCCTGCATATTCAAATTTCTAGTGTCTATATAAAATTTTGTATACATATATGTATTACATTAGGGCTCAAAAATTTTTCGTTACTCGCTTAAGAACATCCTATAATTTTTAACTGTCACATATTTGTTGTTGTAGCGGCCAAGGTTTTACATATTCTGTGACAATTTCAGGTCCGTAACTCGTACGATTCTCGAGAAAACAGCCTTAGATTTAATATTTCAACAATTATTCTTGCTTCAATTTAAAATTGAAGATTCAATAAATAATATCATTGCAAAAAAATATTGTTTATTTAAATTTGGTTGTATTTTGAGTTGATGCTCTTTTTTTATTTTCTACGGTATTGAAATGACCTTTTAAAAAAATCTATATAAATTATTCTCATAAATATCCTTTAAAAATCTCTCTTAATCAAAAATAGTTTTGCTTATTTTATCATATTAAACAAACAATAAATTAATTCATGTTATTGATTGACACAATTTATCTCTTTAAAAAAAATTGCTGCAAATTTTAATCACTTCTGATGGCTCAATTTCATTAAATTGTCATGCAGCTCTCTTTATTCGCTTAATGGCACACAAACACACTTGATCTCTCGCACACACCAACAACACGCTCTCAGTTTGGTAAACAAACATATTGAACTTTTTATTATGCACTTAACGGAAACTATAAATTTATGCAAGAGATTGAGTCTGTGTGTGTTTTAGGTGTGTGATTGTGTTGCTTGACATATTAAGTACAGTTACATATTTCGTATATCCGTATATTTTAATTACACCAAAAAGTTTTTTTTTTTGTAATACATACGTATGCATGTATGCACACTTATTTTTTTTCTTATCTTTTTTATGTTACTTTTTATATCTACGCACAAATAAAACGACACTCCTTTAGCATCCTGGGTCATCGTATACCAGACGTACCCGTACCACTGTTCAGCGTTTATCCAGCAACAAAACATGCAATTACAGGACTGTGTCAAACAGTGCGTCAGGAAATACATTTCCTCAAATTAAATATAAAATTAACAGTAAGTAAATATTGATTCGTGTAAAATAACCAAATAACACTGAATTAAAGAAAACGAGCAATCAGTTTTGCACTCACAAACGGGCACTCCTTATTGGGTGGTTGTAGAGCATATTTGTTAAAGGCTTACAAAAATACGCATGCATAAGAAAGAATAATAAAATTTAAAAAGACATTTGTAGCCGTGATTAAGTGCATAAAAGGTATGATAAAATTACGGTTTTCACGGTGTTTTCAGCAACGAGCAGTTAATTTATTTTATTTATTTGCAACAGCATCATCCTTTTGAGGTTTGTATTTGCATATGTACATACTCGTATATATTTTTACAAGGAGACCTAAAATTGCAGAGCAAGGATTTTTCTTTATTATTTTTATTTAAATACTCTCTCTTGCACTTGTGTATAAATATGCCTTCACACATGTATATATGTGTGTGAGTGTGTGTGTGCTGTTTTGTTTTGTCCTTATGTTTGAATTTCAATCAAGTGTTTAAATATAAAGAACTGAAACTGAATTATCAGTAAAAACAATCAATTTTTAGCACAGCCCACTTTATGCCCATTACATTCACAATTTTATTTTATTTATATGCGACAATGGCATCGTTGTGCTGTTGTACTCATCAACGGCAGCTTTTTCCACTTCATAATCTGGCCAACAAAATATCACACATGTAAAACGGAACAATCAAACAAACAGGCTTTTGTAATTTTTTCTTCTTGTATTTATTGTTTTTATTTTTTACTTTTCCATTTGATGGTTTTTTTAATTTCCTTTTTTGTTTTTGTGTTGTTGACATATCCAGCAACATCATCGACCATTCAACAACAGGACAACAAAAAGACAAATTGTTAAAAAAAAAAACCTCAATAGAGGCAAAGGAAAAACAAAACTAAATGTTGAGTGAGTTCCATGAATGAAATACTCGTACAAACATACATACATAAGTGACAAACGGACTTACAAATACATGTAAATATGGGGATAAGTGTGACAGAAGTGATATTAAAAAGAGCATGAAAGAATTGAGGGAAGACAATTTTGCGGCTTATGATGCGATTAGGCTAAAGTTCCTATCTTATCACATGTAATAATTTTGAAGAAACAAAGACTGCTATATTTGTTCTCACAACTATATTGCTTGCAGTTCAATCTCATAGTTTTTTGCTTTTGTGTTTTTAAGCCTTAAAACAGAACATTTTCCGTTTTAATCCGTAAATTGTATACATGTGTTTGAATGTAAAACTGTATTAGTATAAACTCTTGTATGCAGGAATTAAAGTTTTTAACATCCATATCAGAAACGGCAGCATTCTGTTGCCGTTTTGACGCTTTTCAACGCTTGATAATCATAAAACTGTAAATTCATACGGACACACACACAAATGAAAGCAACAAATGTTGGTAAATGAAAAATGAAATCATTCTGTGGTGGACATTTTGGCTTGAACTAAAAGTTTGGACGCTCTCAAATATTCAAATGCAAGTATAGGGTGACACTTTTTCTGGTGGCTATTTCAGTGGGGAATTTTAAATAAGAAAAAAAAAATACATATTATATTTAATTGAATTTAATTGAAATTTTAATCAGGAATAATTGCTTAATCGGGCTTAAGTTCAGTATTTTTTCTATTATTATTGAATAAAATATTTGTATTAATTAATAAGATTTTCTAAAGAAGAGACCAACATATTTAACATGAATTTTTTATTGAAATGGAATATGAGAAATGATTATATTATGTACACAATTATTTATTTACTATTGGTAAATACATTTGTAAATATCACTATTGATTTTTTGTTTTTCCTTTTTTTCTATTCAGGTTGGCACGAAGTTATATCTGCTTTAGAAAATCACATTAATTAATAAAAAATTTTCATTTAATAGGAATGGAGAAATACTCAGCATAAGCCCGATTAAGTAATTATTGCTGACAAGAAAAAAAATCTCATAAATGCGAATTCAGGATCATTATTATACTTTGGCATTAGTTTAAGGTAGGATTTAATCGAACGGATGTGTAGTCATTTGAAGTTGCCACATTTTCATAAGTCGCCATACTATATCTGCTTTATAAATTATAGCCAAATTGAAGTTTATTTATTTGAGCAAAATTTTGTAAAAAAAAAACAAACAGAATACATACAACACAAAACTAAAAAAAACATAAGAAAGGACAAAAATCGTTTCAATATGTTTGTAATTAAGCAAATAAACAGAAGCAAGTCGTTGCCACTAAGTATTTTCAACATTCAAGATCCACAGTATCCACAAAAATGTTGCCAACATATAAAAATTTTATTATTTATTTTACCGGACAATTGCAATAATGGAAAAATTATAAAGGTCACTTAATTGTTCAGTTTTTCTAAACTTAGGATTAACTATCTAGAACTTTATCGCTAAGTTGTAATAATGGCGCTTAAAACTGTATTACGATTTCTCATTGCATTGAACAAGTTATATATCTAAATATATATCGCACTCAATCAACAAGAGGATATTAAGTCAAAAATTTTTAATTTTCACTTTTTGCTAGAAACAAATTAAAAACATCAATATCTATCTACTATAAATATTTCAACGTATTTTGACCACTCTTTTGTTGATAAAATTTGTTTTACTTTATAATTTTAATTCGAAATGTTTTTATAATAAAATTGCTCAATTTTTTTCTGATTTGTGACTCTTTTTAAAACATAAATATTCCTCCCCAATAATTGCAAGGTTTTAAAATAAAAACAATGTAAATATATTTTCAAATTGAATTTGCTTACCATGATGTATTTGGATTTTCAAATTCTCCTAAAATGTAAGTTTTTCGCCTCTAATGAAAATTTTAAAATTTTGAGTTAATACCCTCTTGTTGATCAAGTGCGATATGTATATATGTAGGGATATGGGTGTTTCCACAGTAAATAACACCTTACAATAACCACTGTTACATTTTTAACGTTCATAAAAAGTATTGAAATTACATTTTTTATGAATTCTTTTGGTTGCTTCAACTTTCGTAGCTTCAAAATGAAGCAACCTTCTTCATAAAAAAATGCAATTTCAATACTTTTTTTGGCCGTTAAAAAAAGTAACGGTCGTCAGTGTAAAGGGTCATTTACTATAAAAAAAAAACACTCATATGTGTGGTTAATATCATCAGAAACAAAAAAATTTATTTTATTTTACTTCGTTTCATTTATCGTTGGGTGCTTTAAAGAAATGTATCTCGAGAAAATATTTCACAATGGAATTGACAATCTTGCACCATCAAAATACTCAGTCTCTGATTGAAGTGTATTGAACTAAAAGCAGATGAAAAGCGACACTGATATATGATTATTAGTTTTTTCCACCTAGAAGGCTTGAAGTTTGCTCACATATGTCTTAATACGGACAACGCCAAATATCCCACATACTTATTACACAGCAAAAAATTATTTGTAAATACAATTAATTTTTTTGTTATGTCAATTAAATAATTAATTGATTTTGAACCTACAACGATTTTTGTAAATACAATTAATGAAATTGTAAGTTAAAGGAAAATCTGAAAAATATTTTCAATTAAATATATCAAGAAATAATTTGTTGAAATTGATTTATTTTCCCAACATTAATTTTTGTTAAATTTCAAAGTTATTTCAATTAAAGTTATTATTATATTAACAATGCGAATTGTTGAGTTTTTGTACAAATTTTGATTATCATAATTGTTATATTAACAATGTTTCATATACACAATCACAATCCTCGAAACGATTTTTTGCTTGCCTCCGAAAAACACTAAATGTCTTTGGGCGGAGTTGAACCGGCAACCTCAAAACTAATAAACCAACTTACTTACCTCTCAGCTAGAGAGCAACACTTTATTAGATACGCAAATAATGAATACACACAAAATATGATTTCTTGTTTCTTCTACATGTGCGCATTCCGTTATGATATAATTTAACAAATAATTTTGTTAAGTAATTTAATTGACTACAAAAATCAAAATTTGTTATATCAACAATGATCATTGTTAATTTTTAAATTAAATATTAACAATTTGTTTTGTTGGTTACATTTCGATGATATTTTTTCTGTGTATGCATGGTCGCGCCGCGGCTACCGCATGTATCGATTTATAGTTATCCGCTTTAAAAAATTCACCTATAAAAAATACATACCTCCGACTGATCTATTCATCCCACAGATGAGCTGTTGCTGCACATGCACATATATGTATATACACATATGCATGAGTAAAAATATTAGTATGCGTGCATGTATACGTATACGGCGAGTAGTAAGTGCCTGCGGGTAATTAAATGGGAAACAAGTAAAAAATATTGCTTGTTGCTTTTACTCTCTAGGACACTTATTCCCATCGTCAACATTACTATACTAGTATTTTATATGTATGTTTATATGAATGTATGTATGCATGTGGAAAATAGTTATGGAAATAGCCATCATCACCATCATCACTATCATCATCGCCATCGTCTATGCAAGAGTTTATCGTCATATTCATCATCACTATCGCCATGAAACAAAATATATAGTCCTTTTATATTCCATAATTTGCAATTAAAATGTAATTTAACTGACGTTTATATTGGATTCATAAAAACATTTAAAAAAAAAGAATATAACAATGCAACAACAAGATGAAAAATATGATGCAAAAAAAGTTTATCACAAAAAACAACAACGCGAACGAGAACAGCGCCAACACTTTAATGGAATATTGAAAAGTATGCTTATTTAAGAATAACGCTGATAGTGACAAAATAAAAAGCTATTTATGAATGAATAAATGTTTCTATTAAAGTAGATAAGCCCAGCGAACAATTAATATCTTATTTTATTTATTTATTTATTTATTTAATTAATTATTTATTGAATTATTTATTTTTTGATTTATTTCATAATAAACTAATACAAAGCCAACCGCTTTAACCACTAATGTGGTCTACAGAAGGTCATTGAATAAATAAATATATTGTTACGTTTTTCTCTCTATAAAAACGTTTTTCCGTGGACCCGAAGATTTGCAAATGAATACAAGAGCCGAGTGTAGTAATTAGGGTTAAGAATGATACAAGTTTTATTTACAAATACACTTATACTAAATTACTCAAGAGCTTATATAAACTAATACAACTTAAACTAATAAATTACACACAAATATTCACAACAGGTTACCACACGCCTTCCTCGCTGTCGTTTATGCACGTGCCTTAGCTGGCTGCGCAAGTATTCACGTGACACTTCTTTGTCTGCTGCTCGTCACTTACGAGACTCACTCTGCCGTCGCTCACAGTTGATCTGCAGCTCGTCACACACGGCACTCACTCTGCCGACACTCACAGTTGACACACCAATAAAGTCTCACTGGCTTTACTTACACCCTTATACACGTCTATTCTCTGCGCTGTTCCCTTTACTCCAGTCGACACGATAGACTCCACAACAATTTTAATTCCACGACAGACTTTGCTGTCACTATAGACTGTCCTATAGTTTCTCCTTTACTCCAACTCACGTGTAAAGCAAAGATTGTTGTTAACTATCAATTCACCACTGTATCGCAGACTATTATTAATTCACAACTTAATTATCAACTGACTTGTTCACTCGCAACTGATTGACTGACTGCAACTCGTTCACAACACAACAATAACTGACTCCCAACTAACTCGCAACTAACCGACTTATTGGATGCGTCACCTCTTTTTATATTTCACACAAATACCACTAGAAGTTTCAAGCAATGTCTAGGCGATCATTATCATCTTATATGCTGCCTAATTAAGTTCATGTGGTAACTATGTACATACATGTGTATATCAGAGAACGACAAAATCTGATTGAAAAAATATTCATACGTAATCAATATCCTAAAAGCATGCCTTTGTGTTCATACAATCAAACTGGTTCCAACATACAAAATCGTTGCTGCTTTTTAATCATTCCAATCATACGGTTGTTGTTGGCTCTACGACTTTAAACATGCGGCTGGAAATAAACTGTTTTGCAAGACGTCGACACTTCTATATATAAAGCACCAAAAGACGTTATCAATATCAGTATTTTCACAGAAAGTTGCACTAAAACTACGTGAGGTAAATGAGTAACCATAAACTTCAACTAAATCCAAAGAAAAAATACTTGAACAGGGTAAAAACAGACCCAAAAAAGTCGTTGCCAATTATGCCTCAACGCAGAAAATAAAACATCATTAGATACTATTATAACTTGCAAAAACTTTATATGAAAACTGCACTCTGAAACAATTACTTGCTCTACAATTAATATTAATATTGATTTAATATTACGTTTTTATGTATCATGTATTAATCGAATTAAATCTATGAAATAATGTTTTCGTTCATTGGCAATAAATGAATCACAAATAAATGAAACCAATACATAATTTTCAATTTGGGTCAAATTTGACCCGCAGATCGTTAACGTCAACGATTTTAAAGACCCTATTAAGGTTAAGAATTTACCTAAGACACACTCTAAGGTACGAGTAAAAATATGCTACACTCAAAAATAATAAATTTTAGTATGAGATTAAAGAACACGGTACCATTTTTTCCTTAATCTAGGAGAAAATAGTCGTAGTCGAACTCGAAATACGGCAACCATATTTAAATTGCAAAAACTTATGAACTCAAAAATGCAAAGTAGAGCAAAAATGAAAATTGGAAGGAAAGATTATAAAACGCTTAAGCCTCAAAATAAGCAACTTATATTTTAAATTTATCCAGCATACATAAAATTAATGCGGTATAAAAAGCAAAAAAAGTTTATAATATTGTTTTTTTAGGTTTCCGTATACCAAAGGTGGAAATGAATCATATTGTTTTCGCTACGATGTCCGTTTGTCCGTCTATGCTCCAAAGCTAAATTTATCGCTAAGACAAAAATAAATCGCCAAAAACTAAAAAAAATCCTCCAAATCCCACAACTAAAAAAACGCCAAAAACCGAAGAAATCCCATAAACGAAGAAAGCAAAAACTAAGAAGAAGCGCCAAAACTAAAAAAATCCTGAAAACCGAGAAAAATATTTACCGGTTGCTTAAAATTGTTTAAAAAATGTCTACAATTATTAAGATATTCGATAATATATAGGCGGAAGTTCGTATAGTATTTATTTTACATTAATTTTAGTTTTTCTCAGATCTTTGCAGTCGTTAATTTAGTGGTAAACGTTAAAAAAGTTAAAAAATATTTTTTTTATAAATAGTATGTACATTTCTTATTATGTACCCATGTTAACAATTTATTGTTATTCAAAGTTTAATAATAATAATTTAATTAATAACTTCTTTCTCATTTTTCTTAGAGCATTAATCCCGGACTTGTCGACACGGATTTTTTAAATGTTTATTCAGAAACTGTGGCCGATTTGCCTAAGTTAACAGCCGAAGATGTTGCTCAAGCTATTTTGTATGCCTTGGAGACTCCCAAGCACGTTCAGGTGGAAGATATAACATTGCAGGCAATGCGACGTTATGGCATGAACAATGATTAACATGAACATTATGAAAAATTATTGAAAATTAAAATATTTTAAACTTTCAACATTCTAATTTTGTAAAATATACATACATAAAGAAAAATAATAAAGTCTCTATCACTTATAAAATTCCTCTTTGTGTTATAGTTTTCATAACATTTTTAAACTCTGTCTAATTTATGCTCATATGTATTTGAAAATGAACTTAAAAAATAACTTATTTTTAATTAACACTGCTTAATATCATACACCTACTAGTTTTGCTATACTTCACCAGATGGCGTAGTCGGAACTGAAATGCTGCCAGATGTATTTTAATAAATGTTTTAAAAACTCAAAAGAAATGTGGGGAAAATTAGTTCTATTCCAGATTTTTGTCTAAGAACACAAAAAACTGTGGAATTATATGTGTAGAGACTGTATTTCGCGTTTGTGTATGAGTGTGTGTTTCATAGACTTTTTGACAAATAGCTCAAAAAATTCGGATTTTGGACTAAAGTCGGTTTGAATATTTGATCTTATTAATGTGCCTTGGAACTAGGGTTGCCAGTTTTGAAATCGTAGAAATCAGTACATGAGAGAAAAAAAATTAGTACAATTGAAAAAAAATCAGTACATTAAATGTAGAAACAGAATAAAGTCTGCAACTTCAGGAAAATCGCTGACAAATTAATCAAGCCCATAATAACATCGACGGCAGTAACTTCAAATGCTCTCTAATTTTTGTTTTATTTTCTTTTGTGCTTATTTTTCTTTGTATTTAGTTTTGTTTACAAAATGTATGAAATTTATTGAAAGTATGGTAACATTTTTGTGAGAATGAACATTGATATGTGAGAGTATAAAAAAACGCTCTCAAAATAAAATAGATTCTATCTCACGACCGGTTTCTGCGGCTGTTTTTTGTGTCAATTTGTATGGAAAATGTGTTAAAGCCGGTATTCTGTTTAATCATTAACTTTTTCAATATAAAAGGCTTTAACTAGGGATGTAACTAATACCACTTTAGCGCATGCGAATGCGAATACTACATTTTAATTTTTGCGAAAGCGCATGCAAATATTACAATACGTTAAAAAATCACATGAAAATAAATTTGTATAAGAACATGAAGTTGTATTACATACATGGATGTACTACATATAGCATTTTATTTAAACTGAGTCTTGCATTGAGCAAATATGTATTAATTTATTAAAAACATGAATTGACAAAACAGAAAGATACATACATGTTTGTATATGAAATTAATGATTGACACTTATTTCGTGTGGAGTTTACTACAACAATGACTAGTTAATATTGTTTGCGATTCAAATTTGTTTGTACGAAGTAATGAATGGTGCTCAAAACATTTTTTAAAAGTTTTAACAGACTAGTCTTAAGTAGAAAATACTGCCGCCGAAAATACAATGCCTTTTCTTTTCAAAAAATGAAATACTTATATTTCCAAACACCGCTGGACTTTAGTTTAATTTTGATTCTTATGAGAACTTTTTTATAGAAAAGCTTTCTGATAAAGCTTTGAAGAATGCTTTACTTATAAGTCAGCTACGTCCAAGCCATGTGCACAATGTGCAAACTTTTATAAAGAGTTTTTTGTGCTTTCACATCGACAAGATGACAACTTTCTTAAATAAAATTACTTGCCGGCTTAAAAATTGTTTGTAGTTCGTTCAAAAATGCCAAATATGCACAGATATTGAGCAGTTGCAAAGCATGTGCAACAGTTGATCACGCATACGCAGAAAAAATTCGCAGAACTTCTGCATAAATTTGCTGAATCTACGAACGTACCCTATATTTATCTTTTTCATGCTGGCTTAAAAAAATTTTCGCCTTTTTGACGTTAGTTAATGGCAAACTTTTTTCGTAAAAGAAGTGCAAAATTTTTTTTTTTTTTGCAAATGCAAATATCAAAAATAAGCGAAAAATTTGCAAATGCTTTAACGATTCTTAAAACAAAACATGAATTCAATGTATAATTTGTACCAAGGCATATATAATTAATAAAATAATATTATCAAAAAAATTTTCGAAAAAGAAACTTTAAATTCATTATTTGCATGTATCAGAAATTACTTTTAGCAAATCTTTCTTGCAAATTTATATTAAAAAAATCTCAATAAAATTAACATTAACTTAAACTAAAATTTGTATGATCTCTGACAGTTTTGGCAGAATTTGCTTGAGCATTATATGGATACCTTTTTGAAAATAAATTCGCCTTAAGGCGAACGTAAAGTAAAGATCACTGGTGATTCAAAGAAAATAAATAAAAACTATGACAGGCTTTCTTATACATTCATCATAATTAATATATAAAAACAGTACAAAAACAGTACATACATGAAAAAATCAGTACATTTGCGTACTGATTTGCTAGTTATGCATAAATCAGTACTTTGAACAAAAATCAGTACATGTACTGGCAAAATCAGTACGAATGGCAACCCTACTTGGAACTGAGCAAGGCGAATTGACACCAGGTGAACTCATTTTGAAATGAAATACAACATTGCAGAATAAGTATGTATATTTGTTAGTTCAAAATTTCATGCTGTAAACAAAATTCTGAACGTTCTGAAGAATGTTGAAAAACTAAAGGCTAAAAGGACCATATAACCAACATCAGCCCACTAGTTCTGTATTTCGTCGAGCAAATACAAAATTAAGCATTATTGGCGATGACATTAAACACTAAAATTTCGGTGAGTTAAATTTTTAAGCCATTTTCTTACTTTGACATGTTTGAAAGCTGCATTCGCAGCCGAAAGTCGATAAATTGACTTTATAGAGATTAGCTTTAGTGAGCTTCAGAATAGGAGCTAGATGATCAAAAAAATCTTGTATTAAATTAAAGCTAATTATTTCAGTATCTATTATACAATGATAATTCTTCCTATTTATATCTGATTTGCAATTTCTGAACTAAAATTGAGTAATCTGAATTACAATTGACGCTTTCTAAATTATAAATGGATAAGGTGTAGTTGTAAACCGAAATTCCCAATTGAAATTTTCCAAACTCGGATTAGTATTAACAATCAATCTGTTACTTATAGTATGGCAGCTCTACGCACCGACAGTTTTTACTTGTGAATCAGTATATATTGAAATCTGTTTGAAATTTAGTAATTTTCATGTTTTACTTTATTTAATTTAACTTTTATCTCAATGCATATTACATATTTTCCGTAAAGGTTATTTTTTATACATTTTATAATAAATTTTCTTTTTTTCTTTCCCACATTGAACGTACCCTCTTAGTACTTATTCTCTTTTAATACTCTTTTATACAACTACTCCCAGCTGCTGCTGTCGTGTCTTCTTTTTCAATATTCGTGGTTAAATAAAAAAACGGGAGAATTTAGTGAAAAATTAATAAAACGAAAGCCTTTTTGTATAAATTATTTATAAGATTTTCAATACTAGAGTGAAAATTTGTATATCTTATTTATTAGGTAAGCCAACTGAAACAGTCTTGAGAATCAGAAGAAATCAAAAAGCAAAGAAAAAATGCCTACAAATGTGTGTACATACATGCATGAGTATATACGGATGTGTGCGTATGTACGTACGCTTTGGTGACTGGTTCGTTGGAAGACAAGTGGAAGGTGGTGTGATTAGTACATAAATGATTTGTAAAAATAAGGCAAACGATGAAATGTAATAAAGGAATTTCTCTAGGTCATTAAAAATGATCGACTTCAAAAGTTTTGTAAACACTTTATGTGCATCAAACAGAAAAGTCTAAAGTGCAAAAGTCATTTATATGATGAAACGTGAATTTAATATGTTTTACCACGGAATTAAAAGTTATTTATATACAATTGTATGTAAATAAAAAGAACGCACCTTTATTGTGTCAAGGTTTCGGTGCTTTGTTATATACATAATATGTGCATATGAATTTTGCTGCAATCTTGTTAAGTCTGTTGAAATGGGTGGAAAATGGACCGTTTCTAACACGATATCTTGAGAAAATTGAGTTATTGCATTTTCCAGACTTGCAGAACCAGTTCACATAATAAATTGCTTTGCAAATATAATTTTGTACACATTGTAAATTTCTCTTTTTCACTTTTCTTTTTATTGTATTATTTTAGGTTAGTAAGCAGCAAAAATAATAGCCAACGCCGCTGCCGCACTTGCAGATTTGTTAGCCAAAAATTCGCTAAATTTTTTCCCCTTCCCGTTTTCATTTTTGTAAAATAAGAGTACAGCAAAACCACAACATACAAAATGTTTATATTGGATTGGTTCACTGGTGTTTTAGGATACTTGGGTATGTATGAAAAATATTTGTTTAAATTTTAATATGTAGATATGTATGTATTTATGTAGATGTACCTACCTAATAACAGGTAGGTATTAGATATATTTTGGGTTATATTAATTTTGCATTAATTATAATAAAGGCTGTTGCCAACAAAGCAAGAAATTAGGTACAAATTAAGAACTCTTCATTGTCAAATGTGGCAAAATATTATACCTACTGCGTATGTTATCAATGCTAAAACAACAATAGATAAATATCTTTAATTATTTACTTTCAGTTTATATGTTTGAACAAGCTTTAGTGATTTATGCAAACATATCACACAATACGTTCAGCAAAGTAATAACAAAGAAATCTTACAGTTCGAAAACATTTCAATTCCTAAACATTTCCTTTCGATTCGTATTACATAATAATACCACTTTTCCACACGCAAATACGCCTTTTAGACTTGAAAGTTTACGCAGTCTTAATTTAGCTGGGAGAAAAACAGATAAATTAAGACAGGGGAGAAATACTTTATCTTTCTGTCTTTCTCTCATCTGAATCAAGACTTTGCAAATACTAATTTTCGACACAGAAATTTTATTAGGAAAAGTGTTAATTCAGCTGGAAGAATGACAGAAGGAGATAGTCAAGTTTATTCCAGTTGTCGCCATCACTTTAACACAATACCAAAAAAATTGAGGCTTGTTTACTCGTTCTCGAGAAAAATTGTGTGCTTCTGACAATCTATTCCCATTCCCTAAAGTAAAGAAAATAACATAAACCTGCCAACAGGAGTCAGAATTAAAAAAATTAAACTTTGCATGTGGAAAAGTGGTCTTACTTCGCTAATGTATACTTTTTGTAACGTTTATGACTTAGACCATCGCTTAATTAATTATTTATATATTTGAATCAGGTCTATGGAAAAAATCTGGTAAATTATTGTTCCTTGGTTTGGATAACGCTGGTAAAACAACATTATTGCACATGCTCAAAGATGATAAATTAGCCCAACATGTACCAACTTTGCATCCTAGTAAGTATTTGATAAATTTATACAAATTATTTTACCAATATATGTATACTACATATACTATGTACATATTTTACTATTTAGCATCGGAAGAATTGTCCATTGGCAATATGCGTTTCACTACATTCGATCTGGGCGGCCACACTCAAGGTGAGTTTGCTTTATTTCATATATACACACATAGTTTGCTTTGTGTTAGAAAAATAAACAATCAAGCAGAATGAATAATTTTTACATGCACTCTTTAATATCAGATATTTGAAAAATTACTTGCATTTATAATTAAAGTATAGATAAGTAGCAGAAAAATATATGAATATATGTATTAGCATTTACAAATGTAATGTAAAACTCAGCAAACTAATTGATATTTATTAATAATAAAGTACAACATTTATTTTTATTCTCTTCCTGTAGCACGTCGCGTGTGGAAGGATTATTTCCCAGCTGTAGATGCTATAGTTTTCTTGATAGATGCCTGGGATCGTGGTCGTTTCCAAGAAAGTAAAAATGAGTTAGTTTCCCTTCTCACAGATGAGGCCTTGTCAAATTGTCCTGTATTGATTTTAGGAAATAAAATCGATAAGCCAGGTGCCGCTAGCGAAGACGAGCTTAGAAATGTTTTTGAGCTCTATCAGTTTACGACCGGCAAGGTATTATATATTATTTCAATAATAACAGCCTGCCCACGATCGACCGATTACTTATATTGCAAATAAAAACAAATTTTCACATTTAATTAATGTTGTCGATCGTGATGGGCCAGGCCAGAAATTTTTAATCCGAACTTGTAGCATAAATTCTTTAATCTCTTAACAATAGGGTAAAGTTGCACGTTCCGATTTGAATGGTCGCCCTTTGGAATTATTCATGTGCTCGGTACTGAAAAGACAAGGCTATGGCGAAGGTTTCCGTTGGTTAGCGCAGTATATTGATTAATTTGGGTACATTGCTTGTTTTGAAAATATTATTGTGATGGCGAGACAACATACAAACAAATTAAGTTCTAATTTTTACATCAATTAAGAAAAGCATTGTACAATATTTGTAACTGCAACAGCCATTGTTTTCCTCCTTATACTTTTCTCAATCATACAACAACAAAAATAAGAAAACATTACATACACACAAAAGACAGACAGACGTTACACACTAATCATTAAAAAAAAGAAGAAAAAACAAACCAACAAACAATAAATACAAAAACCATAAGATAATAATAAATAACAATTTGAGAAAAAAAAATACTGAGAATAAGGCGCAATTTTTACTTAATAAAGAAAAGAAAATTAATTGAAATACATATTTTTGTCCGTGTATGTATAGCGAAAAGAAATTTAAATATATGACGTACAAAATGCTATGTCTTTCTATTTTATTTTTATTGTTTTATTACAAAATAATACACCATTTATTCCACACAATAGGAAGTATACTCATGTGATGTCTTTAAAATGTTGAGGATTTAATATTCGATATTCCAATTGCTTCCCAATATAACGATTGCGACATTCTAGTTTTTATTTAATTTTATGAACAATTTTCCCTGTTTTAGATTATATTATAATTTGCTTTTCAGCTTTATTAACATTATTTAGCATAATTTTTGGCTTTGTAAAAAAAATATCCAATTTTAATAAAAATAAAATATGTATGTCCTTTTCTAAGAACTTGCTATTTTCCACATGAAAAAGAAATGTTTAAACTATAGTGCAGTTATTGGGGCTTGGAAATTTTATTTATTCCAAGATGTTTGTTGCCATTTTGTTAAGTAATAATGAACAAACTCTTCAAACAAAGTTTATCAATCTCAATCAAGACTTCAAAAGTAGCATGTAACCGCTTCTATTGAACAATATCGATCCACTATGAAACATGTTGACGGTATTGTGGACACTCAATAAGAACGAGAAATTTTATTTTTTTTTTTTATGGAACAAACTGTAGGTCTTTTTCTCCGATAAAGTGAATTCTTTTGCTAAATAAATATTTCACGTACTTTTATCCAACTCATTCTTACGAAACTGTACACACTTCATTGTAATTTAACATGAACTTTTGAACCGAAGTTACAAAATTTGTGAGTCCGTATCTAATGACACAACCCGTATTGGAAAAAGTGGAAGGGACCACGCCCCTTAAATTTTAATACTCTACTTTGTGTGCTGTTAACCAATTGATGTCTTCGAAATTTTGCACACAACGCGGGTGCTCTTATAAAAACATGATTTTGCATTTAGAAAAGTAGGCGGAACCATGCACATCAAAATTTTAAATTGTGTTCTGTTCAATCAATTCGTTCGAAATACACACCTTGGGAGCCTTAATCCCTTATTATGAGTTGCATTAAACTTTCGATCTCCGCCAGCTATCGAACATCGAATATAAATTAATCAGGGCAATTATGAATAAAATTTCGCGAGAAATTTCTCTTTTTTCCAATTAGAATTTTTTGTTTTCACTACTACCTGCTATTGTTTGAAATTGTTCCTTTCAAGTATAGAGGAAAATTCTAAACAAGCTGGGCAGGAGTGAAATTCACCAAAATCATGGTTTGTTCGGTCAGCACTTTCGACTACAGTCGAAGAATAGAAGCACCAGCTATCAGAGCCATCGGCTGTTTCTTAAATTTTTTATAAAAATAAAGTTTTAAATCAAAAAATTTTTAATTTAAATTTTATTTATCTTTAGCATTAGTCATTAATATATATTATGATAATCAAACTAATTTATTTTGTGGACTTAAGTGTAGGTAGCAAAATCATTACAAGAATTTAATCAGGGAAATAATATCCAATCTAATAGTATACGTTATAAAAAGAATTTTCAAGATCGGCTTCAGTGCGAAATCAGCAAAATTAGAATACTTAAAGAACTTAAAATATTCTGATAATGCAATCAATAGTCATTCATTAAATTTTACTTTAAGTCTAAAAATAATCGACATGTGTACTATATATTTGTAGATTATTATAACACCCTAGTTGCAGTGGCGATGACACAAGTGATTATTTAATAATTTTTGTAAACAATTGCTTAATTTTTCATATGATTATATATAGTGTTAATATTAAAATGTTAACTATGTTCAGTAAGGTCTAGGTGTAGTAGATGCCGATTGAGATAATTGACCAAACAATTGTTGCTCTTTTCTAGTTCCATTCCAGTTGCCGACTGACTACACCGATTTTTTGAATTCGAATTGTCGCAATATCTACGCATGTCATCATTTGAATGATTGCATCTACTACATATCCACCAAGGTGGCGGCCATCATGAATTTGATGACATATTTCCGCCCATGCGACGCTTCTTTTTCTTTTTGGCAGTTAAACTCTCTTGGCCGCTATCGGTATTTGACGAGCAAGAGTCGTCTTCGCTTTTATTGCCTTCACCTTCAGTGCCACTGCCTGACGATGAAGAGCTTGACGAGGATGAACTGGAATTGCTCGAACTATCTGAGGCAAAACCAGTACTCTGATCAATATTAATACTTTCAGCAATTTTGGCTAACTCTGGTTCCTTTTCGCGTAAAACTCGTAACCATTTACGCGACAACTTTGGCCGACCCCGTACTGTTTTGTGCCACACTATGGGGAAGTTGGTGCGACTACAGAAATTTTGAGTTACTGCTATAGTGTCATCCAGGTTCAATACAACATGCCACCAGCCACCTGGCACGAAAACTGTTTCTCCCGGTTTTTGTAAAATCTCCAGAGGAGCATATTCTTTGGGCCAATCCAATTGCTTTGTTCGAGGATATACGGTGCTAAACCATGTTATGGCTTCATCTCTTTGTTTGCCACCCAAGTTGGAAGGAACCTTTAGCAGTTCCTTGGGTGTCTGAGTTGGAAATAAGCACCAACGTTTGTGACCACTTATCAAAGCATTCCAGGCACTGGTGCCCAAAGGATCTATATGTATACCAGTACCCGATCTAGCTGGTCCCATTACAAACCAGCGGTAAGGTGGACGGCGCTCCTCACCGCAATATTTAAATAAATCATCGCGAAAATATTGAGGCACCACATAATCCTCTAATAATTTGCGTCGCCTATGATGTTCCCCGAAGCTGCTGTCGAATATATATAAGGGACTGTCATCTTTTGTCGCTCGCATATACTCTATATAGTATTTCATTTTCATTTTAACACTATAACCTTCATTGTCTTCGCCGCATTTAAATTTTTGGTTGCGATACTTTTTAGCTAAACGTGGAAGGATCCACTTTTCAAGGGCCTGCCACCCTTCTTGACATCCTCCAATTACCACCGGCTTGTACGGAGCCTCGAATCGTTTTATAAACTCTTGGCAGCTAACCTCTCGTTCCCTTATACGTTCGACATTATCTTTGACCTTACAAAAAGGTTCAAACCGTTCGACGTACCGCAAGGCCGTCCAGCCTTCTTTGTCTAATTCAGGACGGGCTTTGCGTTTCACTTCACGGGTACGTTTGCGTGAGCGCTTTGGCAACTTGAATTCTTCGCTCATTTTAAATTTCTGAATTTATTATTAGCAAAATAAATTTTCTAATAATACATATAATTAACAGCACTTTCCCGATTTTTTTTTCCAAACAGATTCTTTTCTCAGTGCCGTGTTATAAAATGCACGTACTATCTGTCAAAATCTATTCTTTTAACCAGCGTTGCCACAGCCAAAATATGGAAAAAAAAGTAGCCAAACGAGACAAAAAGTAACCAAAATCTCTGTATATTTACCCCAGTGTACACACTTCTACCGATATTTGGTAGATTCTACCGAATATGTTTGTCAATTTAACAATCTACCAATTCTACCGAACAAGGCCTGAAATCTACCGAATATTGTTATTTAGTAATTTAATGGCCTATTTCCCACCTGCGAAAGAAAACGTTCGACTTACAATTTATATTGAAAACAAAAACAAATTTTCATATTTTATTGTTGTTTTCAATATAAATTGTAAGTCGAACGTTTTCTTTCGCAGGTGGGAAATAGGCCATAAGTCGATATATGTGTAAATTGCCTATTTTGCCACATGGCAGTGCGGGCGCAGAGCGGTCATTTTCTGTCATGAAAATCATTAAAACAGAACAAAGAAATCAGTTAAAAACTGAAACTATATTTGCCAAAGAATTGTGCCTTGGGGATGAAATATTTATTTCTACTAACTGGGGATGACACTTTTTTTATTGGAAATGCTTCATTGTTTATGGGAGTTTAATTTCCAATCACATGTGAAGTTTTAAATGCGCTTTTGGAACATGTTTAGTTTGATACTCCTTGCACTTACCCTTTATCTTTATATAAGTACATATATTTTGTTATTTTTTATGTTTCTTTGAATTATTATTTTTTATGTTTCTCTGAATAGAAAAAATTTTCTACCGAATTTCATTCAAATCTACCGATTTTTTTGTCGATTCTACCGACTTTAAAAAAATTAAGTGTGCACAGTGATTTGCCCCCATATTTATAAAAAAATAAAATTAATTTGAAATTCATTTTAGGAAAATTTTGTATGGAAAATTTGAAATAAAATACATTTCAAATTAGTTTAAAATTTTATGAATATGGGGGTTAATATATGTACATATGTACTGTTTTATTTGTACTTCCGTTAAGAAATATATGTATCTGTGGCAAATTTAAAAAATTCGATTTTTTCACATTTTTTCTCCTGTTCAGGTCCATAAGTAGCAAACCGTTGAATATTCAAGGAAACAATCAACCACCAATCAATCGATCCTAGAAACGATTCTTAACACCGTTTTTTTTTTTTAATTTAATTTGCTTTGAAATTTTTTACTTTTGTGGCTGTCTAAGCGCTACCCAAACGGTGTTAAGAATCATTCCTAGTAAGTTCATATGTTGTAGAAAGTTGTTTATTGAGATCTCAGGTACATTTTTATCGTTGATATTGAACCGCTTGCTACCTATGTACCTGAACAGGGGAAAAAGGTATAAAACTCAAATTTTTTTAAATTTTTTGCGATTTTGATCTTGAAGGTAATATTTTTTTAATTTTATATATTCACAATTTTTGTTGTATGACAAGAGCTACAACTTTGCCTCAAAGAGTAAATCAAAATTCCGAACGATAAGAACCGGAGAAAATGCAAAAATGACACCGAGGCCCCAAATCTTTGGGCAAACAAAAATGTGCATGAACTGGGGCAAGACACCGGTCTTTTTTTTGCCTTTTATCATGCAGTGGTGTTCGTATATGATTATATTTCCATGACTTAAAAGAAACACAGTGTTATTTATATTCGTTATCCAAACACATGACTGAATAGATAAGCTATTAAAATATACATACATATGCATTATAGAGTTGGTATTGAAATCAATCTTATTCCTGCATTTAATTCTGACTAATGGTGTTTTCTTTTCTAAAAGAAGAGTGTAGCATATATGCTACATGTGATTTGGCAACATTTTTAAATGCTCACCTGATTTTTAAGAAGTGTTGCATATTTTACGTTTACAAAAGAACAATTTTCCAACAAGTTTCGGCATGCATAAAACAATCACGAACTAGAAAATCATTTATTTTTTTATAGACAATAACAAAAACAGCTGTTAGTATAATGCTGCACTCATGCCCCTTTAATGAAAATGAGTGTTGAACATGTAGCATTTTTCTTCTTTTTAAGGGTAACATCAGGTGCGTTTGAGTACTTTTCCAGTAAAATCCAGTAACTGAGTAAATACTGAGTAATTTAAAGATATTACTCTCAATAAAAAAGTTTGCATCCAAAAGTACGCGAACGGAAAAATTGTAAAATCCAGTAAAATATATTCAACAGCTGATTACCAATTTTGGCGCTAAAAAAATTATACATATGAAATACAAGATAGAATATTTTGTTTAATAATAAAAGTAATAGATATGGACATATGTCTTTATTTAAACTTATTCGGCCGGTCCACGATGTCGACAAGAAACTTTCTATAGCTTAAGCAGCCCATACACGATTCAATTCAATTTTCAATTGAGTCGGTTGTTGTCCAAATCAAAGCGTGTATGGCTTTGTCAATTGATTAGTTTGGCAGTTGTCGAGCTAGTTGAAGAAAAATGAAAAGATTTTGATTTTTCATGTTGACTAGTAAATCTTTCAATTCGATTGTGCTGTGTGTGTTCGAGTCTCTTGATTTGCTGTTAAAATTTATGGTTGCAGCTTTATTTTGTATGGAAAAAGTTATGTATTTTTAAAATTGTATTTAATTTCATTGAATTCTAATAAAAATATTAAAATTAATGAATAAATGCAATAGAAGTTTTAAATTTTAAAATTTTTAATTGTGAAAAAAAATATAAATTTGACAGTTGAATGAAAATCTTTCAATTCAGTTTATGAAGTGTGTGGCCAAGAATCAATTCAATTTAAAGACTCAATTTACAATTGAATTGAAACGTGTATGGGGTGCTTTACTTATATTGAAAACAAAAATAAACTTTCTTATATTTTGTTTTAAATATAAATAAGCGATAGAAACTTTCTTGTCGACATTGCGGGTCAGGCCGTTAAAGTGAGAAGTTATTAGGATGATATATTCAAGACAACGAAAAACTGGGAAAGAATTTAAAACAAGTATGTACACAAAGTAAAGTTTTTAAATGTTCCATACGTCAAACTAGGAACCGTCGACCTGACGATATGTATAAACAAAAATTTCAATATAATAATCTATTAACTTTATTCACGTTTAAAAACAATCGGTTATGTTCTGAATTCCATGTGAAATTAAATCGTTCGGAAATGCAATAGCATTGTTATTTAAATACATACATACATACATACATATGTGCATACATACATATTTCCAAACATTCTATGGAAATTCCGCACGTTTTAATTTCACGTGGAATACATAACATACCCGAATATTTTTCTAGCATCAAACTTAAATAAATGTTATAATGCTTATAACTTAATACATTTGTTTTTTGTTATTTTAAAAATTTCATCAAAAACTAAACATTTTTGTTTCCCTTTACTTTTGTTTGTTTATATTTAAAAACATATGATTTCGTTTTACTGGATTTTACCGGCAAAAATTTGTCCAGTAAAAACTTGCATTTACTCAGTAAATGAACTGTCATTTTTCTCTCTCAATTCGACCTCTCATTTACTGGATTTTGTGTACTCGAACGCAATCCAGTAAAAAAATAGTACAAATTTGTACAAATTTTTGAGTTCTCGAACGCACTTATCATGGGAAAAGAACGCGGTCAATTTTTAAAATAATGCATACTTTTCAGAAAAGAACACAAAGAAATGTACAAGGCAACATAAATGCAGCATATTGCTCAGAAAAGAAAACGCCATAAACCTAGCTGGGAAAATATTCTTTCAGAAGTCCCCGAAGTGTGTTAAAATGGCATTAAACTAAAAGCAAAATGTAATAAAGTCACCAAAAATTTTTCGGTTAAATTAATTTGTATGTTTTGAAACTTTGTCCCAAAATTCAACTTCTTATATCCAATTTAGAACATCTGAGCAATTTCTATTGGGATACAGTATTTACCATCTGTTTGGAAACCACATCGATATTTTTTTAGCCACGAAAAATCTTTCAATCACGTGATAGTTTATCTCAATAGTTAGTTATATTCAAATTTATATACCATATAAAAATGGATGGTTATTTTTGTGTTGAAGAAAAGTAACCAAAATGGAAAAGAAGTACACAAGTACACATTGGAAAAAAAGTAACCAATTTTGGTTAAAAGTAACCAAAGGGCAACGCTGCTTTTAACACAAAAAAATTAAACGTTGGCAACTTTCAGTGATGCTAACAAATTTGTGTCAATTAATTGCCAATTGGCACATATTGTTTGTGACAATTATTATTATTATCTATCATGCCAGACGGCTTTTACATATGCCGTTAAAAGCCATCCTTCTCTTTGATACACGGAAAGTTTACTTTGCAAAGTCTTAATTCAGCTGTGTGAAAGACAGAGGTAATACCCCTTTTCCACACGGAAAGTTTACTTTGCAAAGTCTTAATTCAGCTGAGAGAAAGACAGAAAGAGACTGTACTACTACCTCTGTCTTTCACACAGCTGAATTAAGACTTTGCAAAGTAAACTTTCCGTGTGGAAAAGGGGTATAAGAATACTTTCTATTCCTGTCAATCTCCCAGCTGAATTAAGAGTGCAAAGTCAACTTGTGGTCAACTTTCCGTGTGTAAGAGGGGCAAAAGAGAATGGGACTTTGCAAAGTAAACTTTGCGTGTGTAAAAGCCATGTTAGCACGCCTTAAATCAAGTTACTACATATTCGCAAAAAAATTATCTTTGAGATAGCAGACAAGCAAAATATTGTATAAAACGAGAACTCATGATTTTTTTCGCAATGAAATTTATAACACAGAATTATTGTTGCATAGGGAACCTATTGGTCCTTAAAAATATCATTTTGATATTATTTGAGTTGGCATGTTTTGAATTTAGGTGCTCGATATAACATTAGAAAAAAACGCTTTCCTTCCATACAGTTTTTGTATTAAACTATGCTATTGGTAGCACTCTACTCGTATCAATCATGTGACGTTTGAGAAAAATGATAACACAGCTTGGAAAAGGTAAATCCATTGCAATTACAAATAAAAATTAAAACATTGATATTTTATACTCATATGTAGATATTTACAATGCCCAATATCGCATATTAGACCATAGAGTGTTTGTAAATGGTGAAATAGAAGCATTTCTTAAAAACTTTGAAACTCGGCGAAACGATTCTGAGGTAGAGTCGCTGTTTAAAGTAACAGAGACCGTAGGTTCTCTAAAATACGACATATCCGATAGGTGCATTAATCTGGGAGCTGCCAACTTAAACGATTTATCTGTAGAACTAAAACACCTGCTTGATAAAGTGGGGAACGCAGTGACTGTATTGCAAACACCTAATGTGGTAATAAATATATTATAATAACTAATCTATATTTTTTAATTATTTTCCTAAAGCCTAGTGAAGTTTTAATAGCGTCCCGATTAGAAAGATCGCAACGTAAGGACGAAATTGATGTCCAGGTGAAACATAATTACGAACGTGTCGAGAACTCATTTGCTGTAAAAGAGGAAGAAATTTCCGAGCTCTATTCCGATTTGCAGTTAAAACTTAATATATCCAAGTAGTACCTATTCTAAAAATGGATTCAGTAACAACCATTAAAGATACCCGTATTAAGGTACAAGCTTCTAAAGAACTTTTAGAACTTATCGAAAAGAATTGCAAGTTTTTAAATGAGGTGCCCGAAAATATATGCAAATTTTTACAAACTCGATCTATATCACTTCCATCCAAAGTAGAAACTATCGGCGAGAATAAATTCACAAATCCAGATTTTAACATGAAATTGTTAAAGGAATTACTTCAAGTAGAAGTCGATACAAACTTAAGTGCTTACAATGAGGAAAATAAACAATCTTCAACTGAAACTGAAAATGAATCAAGCAAATATATGCATTTGTATTTAAGTGATTTGCGTTGGCTAAGTAATTTCTTGGGTAGACTACGTCAAGAACAGGGCTTGAATGTTTATTTAAACGAAGTTATAGAATACTGTCAATTGGAATTGCCTCAAAATGAAATTATTAAACGAAATCCTAAGCTAGAGGCTCGATGTCAAAAACTGCGAGAAGAACAACAGAACTTAGAATATCGCAAAATGACAAAAAATGTCGATGCCGTACTAAAACATTATCCCGAGGATACAGTGGCCTATCAAAGTGAGTATTATTAAAGACAAAAATTAATCATATATGTATGTGTAATAAAATTGTATATTATTTTTCCAGTCAAAGCAATTAACAGTCAGGTCATAGCGGTACTTCAGTTTGTATTCTCAGTAGCTGCAGGTTTTGCTTTTGGTTTCCTTGGAATTAGTTTAATTATTGGGAATATGGAATTTGGCTTACGTTTATTGTTGGGTATTATGTGTGCTTTAATTATTGCTCTGGCAGAAATTTACTTTTTAGCCAAAAAACTTAATGAATATGACAATACGGTCGATACTGCCAATACGGCCTTGAAGAAAACTTTGCCGGCAACTAAGAAAGCGCACGTTGATTAAAATTTATTAAAAAATGTTTTTTATATTAATTTATTATCATATACATACATACATGTATAACAAAGTCGAAATTAAAATTTATATATTCGTATTATGAATAAGATTCTTAGAAGTTTTTTTTAACGAAATAAAGTATTTGATATTCAATCAAAATAAATGAAACATTTACTTTTAACTAACAGCTCGGCAAACGTTGTCTTACCCTCAATAATTCCATTGACTCGAACCTGTGTTGAAAATTTCAGCTCCAAAGATTTTATAGTTCCATAGATCAACGAAAAATTGTATCAGATCCCAGATATTACAACTATGTGTTTTTTGTTAAACAGTGTAATGTTCCGGGCAACTTTCTTAATTGTTTCTTCCTCTTCTCCAGACAACGAACACAACATAAAAGGAATGAGGATAAACGGTATAGCCGTTCACGCGTGATGCGGTGACAAATGGAAGAGGATATATAAGAATCCTGTATGTATACATACATACATATGTACATATGTGTGTATATAGATTTAAAACAACTATGTATGTACATATGTTCATAATAAGCATGTAGAAAATTATAGAGAAAATATTCCCAAAATCGTTATTTTCTTTTATTAAAGACGTTGATGTAGTTGTGAAAAATGTCTATAAAAAGGAAACTTCAAGCAAACGTTTTCATTTGTATAAACCAATGCTGTCCACCGTATTCGTGTATGTGTATTCATTTGCGTAAGAAGCCTATTGAAGTTCGGCACTCTGGTGCCACTTTGGCGGGCTATGGTATAAAGCAATAGCTTGATCTTGTTAAACAATATTTAAAGTAAAGTTTTTTACATTGTGTGCTTTCGGCACACTGCTTAGGACACAAATGAGCTGAAATAACCCTCTTCATACATAAATATCTATGTATAAAAATATGTGTATCCACTTGCAAACTAAAATGTAAAACTAAAGCAACAATTGCACTTACCCAATGCTATTAAAATTAATTATTAATTTGGAGATCAATTTTCTCAAGCACTAAAATGTAAACTTTCTTTTTTTTCAGATTATTATTAACACTCTTCTTCTTAATTTTCACTTTTCTGACATTGTTCATTTTATTTTCTACCAATTTGGCGCACTTTCTTGTACTCAGATACATACATATTTTTCTATTTGCACTTCTTTCGCTACTATTGAATGAAATCAAGATTTACAATAATTACTCATTATACATAAGCTAACAACACATATATGCATTCATATGTATGCTATCATGTTTGAAATTTTCTAATAGTAAAATGTGTTCATAATTTTTTATAACTACTAATATGACACAATTTTAATTAAATATCACTTGGTTTTCACTAACAACGACCTTATTTGTAACCGGCGAAGTAAAACTGAAAAGAAAATGGTAAGAACGATAACAAGCAAAAAAACGGAATTTAAAACAAAGGGAACTGAGATGATAACTAGGAAATAGAAACAAACCGGAAATTGATATTTAGCAGATAATCAAATACATACATAGATACGAGTATGTATTGAAGCAGTGATGGGAAACAAGATTTGCATTTCGGTATCAAAAAAAAATTTTTTTTGATTATAATTTTGTTCATTTAAATTTAATTGACAAAAAATTATATAAAATTAATTTACAAACAAATCAAAAAGGAACTCAAAGAATAAACATACGAGTATGTGCATAACAAGGAAAGTTTTTAGGCTTCAATAAATCTTTGGCCTGGATAAGACTTGTTACTGTTGGAACATAAATCGTGTTACTTTGTTTGGTTTTCATGATGTTTTGGTAAGAGAAAATCCTTTCGACATTTGCAGATGAGTGAGGTATGAACAAAATCCCGTAAGCTACTCTCGTTATATCATGAAACATGTATTCATCTAATGCTAATAGTTTTAGCCACTGTAGACCAGAGACTGTATACTTATATTTTCTGTTGTTAATGGTTTCAGTTTGTTGTTGGTTGTTAATATTTTTAAAATTTTGCTTTTCACTGGGAAATATTTTATTTTAAAGTGGTATAATGCTGGGGAAAACTTAATTAACCAAACTAACATTTCATTATTAAAGTCCTTTTTTGCCCTTAGAACTTGACAAAATTTAATATAACACTTTTTCCAATTTTCTTTAAACTGATTTAAAACAGTTGTTTCAACATGATGTGTGTTTATAAAAAAAATATCGTTACATACTTTAATATAGAAAAGCCCTAACTCATAATTTTTTTTTGAATTCGGGATTTTTGCATTTTGCTATACATTAGATGTGCTATCCAAATATACAAGAAACTCGATTTCAAAAAAATAATGAGTTAGAGCCTTTTTATTTATATCTGTGCTTTTTATATTAAAGTAACGATGTACAGATCAACTTCTGTGCCACAGAAAATATCATTCAGTGAAGTACGGTTTTGTTTATATTTAATTGTGAAAGGTTACACTTTTCTAAAATATATGTACTAATAAAGTTTCGTGCCAATTGTCGATAAAGAAATTTAATTCTTGACAAAAATATATGCATACGCACGTCTCCTGACTGCATTTCTAAGTTGATCGTAAGAGTATCAAACGTGTTGGAGGCGTACTACGGTACTTTTTCATGTCAAATAGTATTAAAAAAAATTACGATCGTACCAACTTTCCCATCACTGTATTGAAGTTATTCAAACAAGAATACATTTTTCGCGAGAACAAAATTTTTAATTACAATAATTTTTATCTGATATTTCAATAATATTCTAAAACGAATTTTTATAAGTGGCTCGGTCACATTAGGCAGACATTGACATATATTTATTATAATACTGGTTTGTTATGTCGAGCTTTATTTTCGATTTTATCGTAAGCTACATGTTATCGAAAACTTACTTTTTTTATTGAAATTAAAATTTTATGGGCCTACCCATAGTTTAGAATTATCATAATGCCAAAATTGTTGATAACTTTTAAGATACAGGCTGTATAATTTTATCTTAAGCGACAATTTACGTATTTAAATCAAATTTGAATATTATGAAAAAACCTTCTCCTGAAAATTTTTATTTTTGTTCCTTACGATTATATCGAAAATAAGGCTCGATGTGATCACAATAAGAAGATTTGGCATAACAATTTTTTTTTGCTCTCAAATATACATATCGTCGATTGATTACTGGTTTGATATATGGAAGAAAAATGTGTTTTCGAGAAAATCGACGAAAAATGTTTAGTTCATTAGTAATATAAAATACACGATAGTTTTAATATTACCAGCACTCGGGGGATAACCCCTACTCATGCAATGCATTGTGCTAGAACTAGGAAAATAGGTTATAGAGGAGGAGGATAGAGGGCGTATTGTCTGTGGACATTCGATTTATATCTTCCCACGCTGTTAATGACAGGAAAGATCTCCGCAAGTAATAGATACATATGTTTTTTGTTCAAACTTTAGGAAAATTTTGTATGAAAAAATTTAAATAAAATACATTTCAAATTCATTTAAAATTTTATGAATATTGGGGAAAGTTGATAAACTTTTTACATCCATCATGAAAATTTATTAGGACTTACAGAAAATATGACAAAAATCTTTGTCAACGCATGTCACAATCATAACAACAATATTGTTCACTTCTAACAAGTCTTGTTCAAGTAGGTTACATTATTGTATATATTTAAGTAGATAAAAAAGTGAAAATATCAGTTTTATTCATATAACATGACCTTTAGAGAAAAAACAAAGGAAGAAATAAAAGACGGTGAATATATTTAATAAAAGAAATTGTATTAATAAAAAATAAAAATCGATTCATTTCATTCACAATAATTAAGTTTTTTTACTTTGCTTTGATTCACGTTCTTTGAGTAAATATGCATTGATATGCATTATATATAACCAGCGTTGTCAACTCGGTGCTTTTCGCACCGTTTTTAGTGCTTTTTGAAATTTTCGACGCGAAAAATTTTGAAGTTGGTGCTCGGTGCTTTTTTAAACTAATTTTTGGTGCTTTTTATTTCTTGGCGGTGGCACTAAAACCAAATTTCAAAAAGAATTTTCCTTATATATATGTATATATATATATATATATATATAAATATTGCGTTTGCTGTGAAAGAATGTTCCACAGCATTGTTTAATAAAAATCAAGTTTTGAAAGTCTTGGTTTTAAAAAAATTAACTACTACTCGAGTTCAATATGTAATCAGCAAGTCAAAAAGACTTTCCAATTGCTGCTAATTTGACTAATTTCAGGTGATTTGTTTCTTCGTTGACGAAAAAAATTTAATTTTTTATAATAACTTAAAAAGGTTTCGTCAAATTGATTTTAGAATTCACTGATTCTAATAGAATCAAAATTTTGTATCGGATGCTTCAAATTTGAAGTTTCAGGGATAAAATGCAAGGTCAACCGATTTCTATACTTTTGATATATAAAACTTTTTTTTTAAACAAAAGATTTTATTTTTTTTCCTGGTTTCAGTGCTTTTTGAAATTTAAAAGTTGACAACGCTGATTACAACAGCTGCAAATAAAAATATTAATACTTTTACGTGGGAAATGTGCCACATATCAAAAAAATTGTCAATTACCGTAAAACAGACTTTACAATGTTCAACAATTGTGGAAATGAAGCAAATTTCCACATCTATATCTTCAGGTATATTTAAGATATCGGAAAACTGATAACGAATTTGGAAAGAGGACACATTATTCTTCAATCAATAACTCAATTTTTTTAAAAATGTCCCATACATCAAAGCAGAAACAAACCGACGAATTGTGGAAATGACGCAATATTGCAGCTCTATATTAGAGAGCTGCGTAAACAGTCTTGAAATGTAAAAACGTCATAATTTTTAAATGTATTCACGTCGCATGTATTATACTAAACCAATAATAAATGCTGTCGTACTATAAGCGAAGCACGATGGATGTATTGGTGTATGTGTATATCAGTTGTAACAACCCTGCAGAAAGTGCGAATAGTGAAATTGTATTGATTTACTAGTGACGTTGCCAGTAGCACTACTGACCAGGTGTACCCCAGCCAATGGTATCATCTATTGACATTTAACATTAGCTTGTCATTGAAAATCCACTACTGTAGCACTACTGAGTAAGTAGTTCCTTGGGAACCAAATGGAGACATTGGAACCAAAGATTCACTAGTATACATATATTAGGGGCTCTAGTCTACAATATCGATATATCCTCTCTCGTTGTCAATAGTAAACTTATAATGATTTTCTAGTGACATTGTCAATAGTGCTACTGACTAGGTGTAACCCAGCCAATGCAAATGCCTATTGACAAATAACATAGGGTTGTCATTCAAAATCTATCAGTACACTTTAGCACTATTGAGAAGGTAGTTCTTTTACGACCATGTGGAGATATTTGGAACGAAGATTCACTCGTAGATTTTAGTGACCCTCATCTACATATATTTATTTAATATTATTGCACAACATAATAAAAAAGAAAAATAAACTATTGACGCGTTCATTGACAATATCACCAGAAATACACCATAACTGTCGTCTCTAACGTATCTCTACTCGCGCATAAAAGGAAAGCTGTCGACATTTTAACTAGTGCAATTGTCGCTGGAGAAAGAGTATTGACATAGAGACATATGGTTCTAGGTTGACTAGAGGGAAGCGATGTCGCAAGACAGCTTGTTTGTAACAAACACTCAAAAGAAGTACTGTTGATTAGTGTATGCTTGTTATTTTTCATATTGTACGTTTGAGTGTGTGTGTGTAATATGTAGATGGTAAGCTATTATGTGATTAACCGCATACAACTAATGTTAATGCATGTGTGTGCCTTTGCATGTGCGCAGAAAAATAAAAAATCATACACACATACATGCATGACGTTTGTACACGCGCTCATGCGTAGAAAGAAGCAAGTATCACAAATTCTTCCGTCACGAAATGTTTTCTTCTTTACTCTTATACCTACAATACTTAAAAAATTTCTTGCAAACAGTGTTGTTAACATTTGTTTTATAAGTAGTAAAACATTTGAAAAATCCCTCATGTCTTGAAAGTTCTTATAAGGTGTCTTATACAGGAGACTACTCTATATCTCCAGATATATTCAAGATATCAGTTAACTGATAACGAATTTGGAAAGAGGACACTTTATACATATATAATCAATCAATAGCTCAATTTTTTTAAATGTTCTATACATCAAACCAGAAACCAACCCACGGTTGGTTATTGGTTTGCTGCAGAAATCATGTATTTTGAATGTACTTTACCGCAAACCAACAACACACCGACGATATGTACATATCTATGTATTTTAAAATTATATCTAATATTTTCGTTTTAACGTAAATGCTTCGAAATTTTAATTTTCTTTCGTTGCTTCAGAAATTCCAATATGGTTGCTATTTGTGTTGCCACATGGTTTTTTCTAATAATACAAAATATGATGCTATCTTTACGCCCGTTAATGTAAACATATTTCCAAAAAGTTGTAAGCTCTGTGCTAAGGTGATAAACACAAATATTTTGCAAAAAGAAAAATTAACAGAAAATGTTGTTTCTAGCCATATTATTGATATGTTTCTTTCTAACGTTTTCTAAAAATATAATAAAATTGGTAAATATGAAAGAAATTTACAAACAAAACGCCTGCACATACTAATATATACAAATACTCTTGTCCTCAGCTTAACATTGCCAAATTATTTGCACCAAAACGAGTGAATGTCTCGCCGGGTTTGCAGGAAGACTTAACCAAAGCTCGCGCGGAATTGGAACGTGTAAAAAATTCTGGACCTGGCAGTGGCGAATATGCATTCTTCATTAAGACAATGAGAGCTGAACAAAAAGTTAAAAATTTGGAGCAAAACGTACTCAATGAACGTACAATGGGGAAACTTAAAGGCGCCTCCGTGGAACTTGCGCTTAATTATGGCCTAAAGACACTTTTATACATAACTTTGGTTATTATATCAATCAGAAATCGTTACAATCCAGTTTTAATATTTGGCGAAAAGTTTAACTTTGTACCTTTACAAGGATTACTAACTTTTCCCACTGGTGTTGCCAATGCGATCTCGGTGCCGGTGTGGGTATTGTCTTGCAATGTAACTTTTAGATTGATTTCTAGTTTAATTAAAACAAACTAACTTTGGTACTTATTTGTTAAATAAATATTTATTTACTAATATTTGCAAGCTGTTTATTATCGAAACAATCAAAATTAACCTCTGCTTCAACCCATCTAGCAACATTTAACAAGATTTCTTCATTGAGAGTATTGCTCATCAGTTGCAAACCAATTGGCAAACCTTGACTTGAAGTCCTAATGGGTACGGAGATTGCTGGTATTCCCGCCATATTTGCTGGTTGGGTGCAAAAATCCTGCACAGCGCATTGGTCTCGATTTGAGACCGAAGAGAAATCCTTATACAAAGGAGCGTCGGATAAGGTGGTAGGTGTCAACAACACATCAGTTCTTTCTTCTTCATTTTCACTTAAGAAAACTCGTTGAAAGTCTTCAGAAATTAAACGCCGCACTCGCAAAGCTCTTTCAAAATATATATCGTAATTTTTGCGCAGCAAAAAATAGTTACCGGATAAAATTCTTGTCTTTACTACATTGTTAAAGCCTTCGGCTCTGGTTTTTGCATACAATTGTTCGGTACTGCTGTCATCATAAGCACGATAACCATACTCTATTCCATCGTAACGCGCCATGTTACTAGCCACCTCACATTGATTCAAAATAGAGTAGACAAAAATGCTGGCTGCTGTGTGAGGCAATGAAACTTGTTTCACTCGTGCTCCTCCAGTTTCAAGTAAGTCGGCAATTTTGCGCCATGTCTGTAGTACTTCTGGTGACAGTCCACTGCAATAATATTCTTTAGGTATTCCAATACGTATCTTTTTTAAGTCGATTTGATCTGGTTCTTTTAGACGAATTTGGCTATAATTGTTCTTTATCGTAGTCGAATCTCGATGGTCTGGTCCAGCTACAGCATTAAGTACATCCACGCAGTCGCTTACACAGCGGGCGAATATTCCAGGTACATCCATTGAATTGACAAGAGGAATAAGCCCATGCCTGGAAACCAAGCCATAAGTTGGCTTTAAGCCGACTACACCGCAATACGACGCGGGATTGCGTGTTGAACCACCCGTATCAGAACCTATCGAACTATAGAAGAAAATGTTATAAAATTAACCATGTAAATGCAAAATTTTATCGTTAAAGAATTCGAATAATTCGATTTTTTATAGTTTTTTTACTAACGGTTTGCGAATTTATCAATAAATCTATTTAATGGTTGTCTCGAATTTTTCGACTAAATGAATGTTTTTACAGTAATTTCCTGAATGTAAATTATTATGTACATATTTATATCAAAGAATTATAAAACTGTGTTAATTTTGTGAGTTTTTTGAAAAATGTATATGTACATACATACTTACATACGACGTATGTAACGTAACAAGAAGTTAGCATAAGTGGCTAAATTGAATATGATCTTAACGAGTTTTGCCATACAATGTTACATTAAAAATTACCCTAGGATTTAATAGTGGGTTGGAGGAACTCGTTAGCACCTAGATCAATGTCGCCATTTATTCTAACTTCATTCCATTTTTTTTGCTAATACATAGAGCCGATAGTATGTTTGATGTAAATACTTTCGCAAATTTCCAAACCTTTGGAAATCGATAATAAAAGGATATCGAGCCTTATTTTTGATTTTATCGTAAGCGACCAAAATTAAATTTTTCAGAAGGTTTTTTTTAAATTTTCAAATATGTTTTTGTACGTAAAATGTCGCTTGCGATAAAATTTTGCAGCACGTATCTTAGAAGTTATCAACAATTTTGGCATTTTGATAATGGGTAGGCCTATAAAATTTCCATTTCAATAAAAAAGTATATTTTCGATAACGTGTCGCTTACGATAAAATCGAAAATAAGGCTCGATATGTTCACACATATCATATAAAATTTGTGTATACGGACCTATTGTAATTAGCACAGAACTTTATTTTTCATAGTTGGCAATACCAAATACTATGACATTTCATTTGACATTTAGGAAATTGCCAGTTGATTGATTTCTAGTGCCAGCGCTGTAAGCAGAAAAATTTCTTCCATGTAAGATTTTGGTAGTAATAATCGTGATTTTTTTCATTATTTATAGGAAAAAAAACAAACAAGAAATGTCTGTTCTAATGCGCTTTGCAAGTCGTGCCGCAGTTCAGCGTAGTTTGACATACAATCAATCCCTCAATGCTGCGAGAGGAATTAAAACTTCTCCAAAAAAAGATGAAACTGCTGCCGCTATTGCACCCGTAACAAAAGAGGATTTTGCAAACCCCAATCCCAAAAACTGGGTTAGTTATGGTTTCGATACAAAAGACGAAGCCCACGATAGAAGCGCAACGAACGCATCATTTTTCTTTGCGGTAACTTTATGTTTGGTTTGGGGTACATTCTACTGGTCTTATTTGCCAGACACACAATTCCGTGATTGGGCACAGCGTGAAGCATACTTGGAATTGCGTCGCCGTGAACAGGACGGTGTGGATCTGGTTAGTCCTAACTATATTGATCCTGCAAGCATGGTGCTACCTTCCGATGAAGAACTTGGTGATACGGAAATCATTATTTAAGTGCTTTAATATAACGAAGTGATTTTCTAAATAGTTAAGTGTAATTGATGTTATGTAATTAAACAAACCCGACATGAAACTAGCAGCGATTATGTCGAATAAAATCAATGTAAAGAATATGGTGGACATTTCCTATATTGATCAAATTCCAACCAGAGATAAAAATATAGCTGAAGGAATAATTATGTATTTGTTCCCAGCGAACTAATTTTGAGGTTGTGTTTACATATTTCAACAGGGATGGGACTGGTAAAATATTTTACATAAGAGCTGGAATATTAAAAAAAATATATATATATAATGATTAACTTACGCGTAACAGATGCCACTTGCAACAGCTAAAGCTGATCCACCAGAACTGCCACCTGTTATACGCCAATTGTCTTCAGTTATGTCTTCGCTCCAACAATTTTTGGCAGGGCCATATATAGAGTCTACAGTACCCGAACCCATGGCAAATTGGTCCATATTTGTTTTTCCAATTAAAATAGCTCCAGCTTGCAACAAGCGCTCATAAACTGTGGAATTATAAGGTGGAACAAAATTTTCCAACATTCTATTAAAAGAAGAAATTTTAGTTTTTTTCTGAGAACTCATTCCCATAATTTGTTAATACTTAATCTTTTGGAAAGGAAGGTAACGTAATAACATATTCGTAAGTACTTACTTTGAGGCACACGTTGTGTGTATGTCCTTGGTACAAAAATTGTCTTTCAAAGCCACGGTTATACCATCCAAAGTACCCTTATTTTCTTTTTCTTTATAACGATATGCTGATTCCTTAGCTTGATGTAGGGCTATTTCTGGGGTGATATTAATAAATGCATTGAGTTCTTTAAATTTAACAGCATTGTCCAAAGCACAATCGGTCACATGCCGTGGGGAATAAAAACCACTTTGATAACTGGCTGTAAGCTGAGAGTATTGAAAAAATTATCCATTACAAACGAATATTATTTAACTAAAAAATACTTGTTTAATATTTTGTTTTAAGTGCCTCCTCATATTTATTTAGGGACGTTGAAGGAACGCTGATACAGAGCGCTGTGACCGGTTAATTTTCTTTCAATTTGGTCAAATACAAATATTACCCTAACCAGCTGTTGTTAATCTGCTCCGAAGTTTACTATTGGCAGTGCTGCCAACGTAGAAATAACATGGCAATGCTTCTGTTCAGGTAACTAAAAACTAACTGAAATTTTGTTTCAAATATATTCAAACCACGTTGAATCACCTGCTTCGTTTTCTCAATCATTTATTTACTTATTTAGAAGACAACAGAGAATCAGTATTGTCCTATCAAAGGGATTTATTGGTTCGACTCACCTTGTGCCACCATAAGAGACGTCATCTTCCCCATCGCTAAAGCAGCAGTAAAAGTGCCGGGTATTGCGACAATTAGCTCCAACGAAGACAACCGGCAAACGGTTATACTTCAATATCAGGTTTTGATTATGCTGCTGCCGTCTCCGAAAAAATTAAGTTGCTGGCTACGACTCACCAAATGCAGCCAGTGGCATTTGAAGTTATGTGTTCGTGTAGCCTGCTGAGGTGAATAAATCAGAAAATAATTGAATTTTTTATACCAGTTTAAATCGCTCCTGCGCATGTATATATATTAGGGTTATCGATTATTCAACTTGTTCTAGAAATTATGAAAACCCCGGTATCGGTTTTTACAATTGAGTAAGAACATTATTATACAAAAGTTTTGATATCAAATTGCTCTATTAAAAAAAGATTTCCTGTAAATATTATAAAACAATACAAAAATTAAATCTAAAACTTAAAAAGTAACTTCAGATACTTATGTATAGAACATATATAATATATATACAAGTGTATGGACAAGGTGGATATCTACCTCTGTATAAAATATGAAGTAAAATGTCAACGAAGCTAAAAAACACTTTTGGCAAATAGATTTTGACATCCATTGCAAACCATAAGGCCAATTTAAATCACCACTGCTACCACCAAATAAAATAATTTCGCTTTAATTTCATGTTTCAGTAAGTGTTGCCATGCTCAAAAACGTCTAGATCTTGTACACTAAAAAAAACTCAATAAAATCAACAGAACACGTCGCCTTAAGTTTTAACATAGTAAAATCTAATTTTATTGCAAAATATAAAAATCGAATACTACAAATTTTGTCGTCGGTTTTGTTTTGCTACGTCTTTCTAGTGCAATACATTTTTATTAGCTGTGTTAATTGGTAAGTAGTAATACACTAAAGTATCAAATACAATATGTTTTTCTCTTTCTTCCATGAATTTTAACAAAAACCTGATTGGAGCTTTTTTTACCTGTCACTTTCTTCACTTCTGTGTATTCTGTGGCCGGACTATCCAACATTCGATAAATCAGCACTTTGAAAAAAAAAACGTCAACCGTATTGTAAAAAAACTGGGTTTTAAAAATGGTTGAAAAACCGAGTCTATGACCCTAACAACTCTGTGAAAATTTTAACAATACTATTATATTACTCCTATATATACGTAAATATACAAGGCACCTTGAAAATCAAGTTGTACCTGATTTACATTAAGCATTTTTTAATGAAATTTCATGAATTTTTTTGCACGAAACTTCTTCGATTTGCTAATTGCAGCACTATAAAAGAGAATGTTATGTAAAAAAGGACATTAAATGAATCTCTGATGCATTTTTGGCAACTTTTTTGATATAAGTTGTTCATCCAGGCCCCCTATTGACAAATAAAAAATTTTCATGCAAGTAATTTCATGAAAAAAATGCTCAATGTAAATAAGGTATTGCTTAAGCTTTTTTGACGCTTAGCGCTCGCTATACAAGACCTGCCGATGGTTTTTACTTTAAATAATAGCGAGTATTTGTAAATAACAGGTTTAAATACTGTTGATTTTCCATTTGTAGAGGGAGTCCCATCACTGAACGTCTGGCTTATAAGCGCTAGCTAGCGGCATAAAAATCAACTCCAGAGTCATCTGTTCAACTAAAATAAAACTATTTTCTGTCCTTCATTTTCTTTTCTTTCTTTTTGTTAGTTAAACGAAAGAAGAAAAGTAAAATTTTTGCGAAAGAAATTAACATTTCTGTTGCCTTTAGATGTTGTTAGTGTGAGTGCGTGTGTGTTTGCGAAGGTGCCGTCCAAGAAAGTATAACCCATTAATTAAATATTTTTTAATATCAAGTTCTTTAAAAATAAATACTCATTGTTGTGGCAATACACAATTTCTATTGTTTTCAACTCGCGTCCACACCATATGTTATGTGTATATATATATATGTATGTATAAAGAAACTTTCGTTGCACTACTTGCGGCATTTCAATTAAAAAATAATTAATCAAGTGATAATTCTCTTATGATCAACAAAAACAAATAAATACAATACAAATCAGTGTTTTCTAATTACAAAACACCAAATAAAATTGGTTAATATAAAAGTTCTTTAGAAGTGCATATCTTTTCGGCTTATTGAAAGTGCATATTGTCAGAAAAGAATTTTCATAAGTACACACATATAATATATGTGTGTATTTACAATTTTGTGAAGTTAACCTAATAAAAACGTAAGTATTTCAATTATATAGTATAATTATAAGTATAGCAATTAAAAGAAAAATATTACTCATCCAATATTAAAAGAAATAACATTCTCATTACAGTCGGCTCTTTTATCTACATACATATTTATGGCTTTGTGAAAATTAAAAAAAATTAATTGTTGCTTTTTTTCTTATTATGTCACGCTTCATTTGCTATAAATTAATTTGTTTATGTATTTGATTGTGGGATATCATCCTCTTAAATCTTTTACTAAAATTTACAGGCGTTCTAATTTTTGGTGTTTTAATTTTTTTTTTTTTTTTTGGCGAATACGCGGTTTCCCTCCGCACCCATTATTAGCATAAGGTCAAAACGCAAGAAAAAACATTAATGCCAAAATACACCCATTTTTATATTTCATATTTTGCTTTTGCCATCAGTTTATTTATTCCTACAGCTAATTAAAAATAAATTCTTTTCATAAATTCATTTTTTGTTTCAATTTAATTTTTATTAATTTTTCCATACTCCAAAAATTTCAGGAGAGTATAGGTAAAAAAGAATCGAAACGAACAGGTATGGCTAATTTAATAATATATTATTTTTGGCGCTACTTCCCAGTGGGAAAAGGTAATGAATGCCCAGTGGGAAAAGGTAATGAATAGTAAAGGGGAAGGTAATGAATACACAGCATGTATAATTTTCATTCCAGAATTCATTACTGTTAACACGTAACATGTTCTAAGAAAGTAATGAATTATTTTAATGCGTACATTCTTCTGCAGATGTGATTATGCACGTGTTCGATCAAATTAGCCTCTCGTTTCTAAGCGAATGCATTGTCTTGCTAAGCTAAGCAGCTCTGGGTTGAAAAAATTCCAAATAAACTTTGTAGTAAATATTAGTGTTGTCAATTATTCGTGCTTTATATGTACATGTGTATGTTCGAATAAAATTTCAGAATTTCTTTATTCAAATATACGAATAATACTTCGATTATTCGAACGAACAAAGAATACAAACTTTTATCGAATAATTTTTAAAAAACAACAAAATAAAAAATGGCACACATTTATTAGTTTAATTTTTTTAGTTAACAAACAAGAAAAATAATTCTTTTAATAAACTCACAAATATAATTTAAAACGAAATATAATTATGTATCATGTTAATTAAGAAGCAAATAAAATTCATACCAATACCTGGATTATGTAACCTTTTGCGAACTGAAAATCGTAATATTTGTCGACATATTTATTCGCTTGCGGTAACGAAAATTTTATTCTGTAATTTCTTTTTAACGATAGTGTATATCTGTGGTTTATTCACCGTTTAATTCTATAATAAAATGTCAAAATAAAATCACAAATAGTAATATAAAAAACTAAATTAATTTGAGCTTGTGATATTATTTTATTTGTACTTCAACCGACCGATAGCGAACATCGTTAAAATATATTACTAAATAGCAAAGTCGATAAATGTTCGTGATACGATTATCGTAACAAAAGTTACTGAATCCAGGTACAGGTGACCTCATTTGACCAGATGATCACCAGCTGCTAGTATTTGTCAAAAACACATACAGCATTCGTAAGATTTTTGAGAGCAGGACTTTTTAGGAAGTGAAAATTTTGTTTTGAGGATATGCTTCAAAATTTGGCGCCATGTCGCTCATTTACTCAAAGAACGTCATACTCGTAAGTCAAAAAATGGAATTTTTAGATAGTGATGCAACAAAATTAATCATATGGTTTTTCATACAAATATTTGTTTACTCAACTCTTGAGAGAAAAATAAAATTTTCTTATTCCATTACGTTGTGTGTAAATTCAAAACTTCAAACTCGTTTTCTGGCAAGCTGGTTTTTTGAGTTGTGACTTTGTTTGAGCAAATGAGCGATATACAAAGGTATGTAATTTTTTGAAGCTTAAGAATAAAAAATTTTGCTCTTGTTCAGATCAAATTAATTAATAATTAAATTTAGTAACCATATTAAACAACAACTTAAGCTAATTTCAAATTATGTCACTTGCATCTGCTTGGTTATGCTCCCTCTATGTCTGTACTTTTTTAATTAAACCTCAGCGGGAGATTTTCTTTATTAATTGCTTATGTAAACTATGTATTAAATCCAAAACTTTTATAGCTTTAATTAAATTAAAGTAATGCAATTTAATTATTGGTAGTCAGTTCAATAAAATTTTTGTAAAAGGGAAAGAATCGTAACCTGAAATAATTACATTACATATTTATTTACATATAAATAATTTTTATGTTTATTTTAATGTTTTGTTATTTGTTACTCACTGATAATGTTAAAAAAAATTATGAAACCGACAAAAAGGCTTTAAAAAAATAAAAATGAGACAAAATAAAAACCGGTTTTAAAACTGTTTAAACAATCAAACCCGAAACGAAAATTGCCCTAAACAGCCCAAAAATGTGTTTTTCGAAAAAAAAAATTAATATGTATGACAAAACCGATTCCGAACCGGATTAAAAATAGGCAACATTTGCCGCTGGTAATGTAGCTTTCCATTGGTGAAAGAATTTTCAAAATCGGAAACCAATTCCGAAACGGATAAAAATCCGTCCTAAATATGTACAAAAACCGGTTCCTAACCGGATAAAAAAATTGCTATGTTTGACGCTGGTAATGTAGCTTTCTATGGATGAAAAAGCTTTCAAAAAATCGGTTTAGAGGTTTGCGCGTGAAAATGTAGCAAACAAACAAACAAACTTACTTTCACATTTACATATAATACTCGTATTAGTCCCGTTTGACACACCTCAACATTTATTGATCAACTCATAGTTCAGCTGTAAGAAAAAAAGAGATATTTGTATTTCCTTCTCCGTCTTTCTTACAGCTGAATTACGAGTTGATTAACAAAAGTTGAAGTGTGTGAAACAGGACTTAGTAAGGATTAATAATAAACAATGAAGCAAATGAGAGTTCTCTCATATCTTAAGTTTTTCCCTTTGTATTTTTTTACAAATCACATGAGCTTGTAAAGCTTTTATGCGCATATATGTACGATTGGATCCCTTTTAGACACACCACGTTTGCTTTGCAGTCTTAATTCAGCTGGGAGAAAGACAGCTGAAAAACAGCAATTCCTTCCTTTAGATTCCCAGCAGAATTAAGACTTTGCAAAGGCCCCTTTCAGATTAGGCAACTTTAATTGCGCAAGTATAATTTTCATTTTTATTTATTTTCTTTTGAACTTGCTTCTATGTTCACATTCAGCAACTTTGTTGAGCAAGTTTAATTTTCTTATGCTCGAATTTTCTTTATTTGTTGACGTTTTGTTTCATTTCTTTATTTATTGTAATTGTGAAAGTGATTTGAAATTTGGTGTATACAATGGAAGTTGAAGAAAAAAATAATTTAGTTAAAGACACGTACAAGAATCGCCAAGAATAACAGAATTGCCAAGTACAAGCAAGTCTGTACTCAAATCTCGGCAATTCTTTCCCCTTCAAACCGACCTTTCCTCTCACACCCACAAGCACAAGACTTGAGCAAGTAAAGTTGCCTAATCTGAAAGGGGCCAAAGCAAACTTTTACCCCTTTTACACACGGAAAGTTTACTTTGCAAAGTCTTAATTCAGCTGGGAGAAAGACAGACAGAGAAAGTATTCTTACCCCTATCTTTCACACAGCTGAATTAAGAGTTTGCAAAGTAAACTTTCCATGTGTAAACAGGGTGTTTGCGTGTCTGAAATGGGTCTTTAAAAAGGACAAAATTAAATTTTTAATTTTCTTGCAATGTGTATGTCTTTATTATGCAAAAATAAAGCGAATGTGTAGAACAATTTTATGATTAATATGTCCAATTCGCTAGAAATATACAGAAATGGCCCAGAAAGAGTAAAATCAAAAGTCCATTTTCCTACCAACGGTGATGTCATACAAAAGTTCTATTAAAGCACATACATACATTTGTATGTATGTATGTATGTTTATTCATGTATAGTCCTTGGGGTGTTCAATAATAATCATATTAACATGTTTATTAAAGAACCTTCACCTAACAGATTTTTCATTGTTTACTTTAAGTTACTATGTATGTATGTACATATGTAGTTACTTATGTATGTATGTATGTATGTATGCATATGTATTGACAAATATTTTTATAGTTCTATTAAAAGCAAATAATTCAATAATTCCTAAAATTATGAATTACGTACTAGTTAGCAAACTTAACAAATCAATATTAATAATTATTTTTCTATCTAATATTATTTGTTCGATAAATAAATAAGTTGTGCTCTAGCCATTTTTGTGTAAATTTTTGTTAAAGACTATAAAATTTTATCACTTGCAAATTGCAAATCTTTTAGTAAATAATACTTAGATTTTTATAATATTGCAAAACAAACAAAACAATCTCTTGTTAATTAAAAAAAAAAAAATCAAAAACAAAACAAATTTATACTGAAATATAAAATTGAGATGTAATTCATAAGATCTATGTCAATATTTAGATTAGATTTTAATCGTAGGCATTGGTATATTAATGTTAGATATTGTATAAATTACTCTACGTCTCCACCTGACATGAAATATTGTTGTAACTTGAAGTTATAACTGAATTGTTAAAACAAATGCACTAACAATAATGTTATAACTTGAAAAAAAGCATAAACTTGAGTAATCTACATTTAAAATTAACTTGAAGTTAATGTTAAAGTTAGTTATTTTATGTGAGGTGGAGACCGCAAGTTAAAGCATATAAAGGGTGTTTTTTATTGAGGTATAGAACTTTAAGTTGGCATCACTTTTTTAACTGGCGGCCATTTTGTCAGCTGTCAAGTGATTAATATTTAGTTTGCTTTGCCATTTCATCATGAACAGGTTGACAAAAGAACAACGCTTGCAAATCGTGCAAATTTATTTCGAAAATAATGGTTCAGTTCGCGAAGTTTACCGCAAGCTCCGTCCATTTTATGGTCGACATAATCGTCCATCAGAGCAATTAATTCGGTTAACCATGGATCGTTTTCGCACTACGTTTACTCTATGTGATAATACGCATCCGCAGAGACGTCGAACAGTGCGCACCGAAGAAACAATTGCCGCTGTAGAGCAAAGTGTTGAAGAGGACCCGAATGAATCGATTCGCCACCGTGCACAGCAATTGGAGCCGACTAACCGACTATTTTGTTCCCGAATTGGATGGCATGAATGTGGATGAGTTGTGGTTCCAACAAGACGGCGCTACATACCACACAGCGCACGTCACAATCGATTTATTGAAGGAAACATTCGATGAGCGCATAATTTCGCGGAATGGACCTGTCAATTGGCCACCAAGATAGTGTGATTTGACACCATTGGATTATTTTCTTTGGGGATATGTGAAATCGCTTGTCTACGCCAACAAACCAGAAACGTTAGGGGACTTGGAAGCCAACATTCGTGGCGTTATTGCCAACATACGGCCCCATATGCTCGAAAAAGTGGTTGAAAATTGGACCTGTAGAATTGGCTTTATTCGAGCCAGCCGCGGCGGCCACATGCCCGAAATCATATTTAAACATTAATGGCATAAAATTATCCTTCCAATAAAGCCAAATTGATGGACATTAAAACGATTTTCTTGTGTTTTATTTCAATTCAAAGTTCTATACCTCTTAAAAAAACACCCTATACAAACATAGCTGCAAACAAAGCCAATTCAATACAAAAAAAAATCATGTCTCAGAAAAATTTCGTATAATTTAATAAATTCGTGCGAATTTCACTCGCGCACGAAGGGTTCCGTACGGACATTAGATATGTTATACTATACGAACTTTAGCCTATATATATTTCGGTGTTGAGCGTTTTTTTATTTTTGGCGTTTTTCCCATTTTGGCAACTTTTTTTTAGTTTTGGCGATTTATTTCTCCTTTTGGCGATTTTTTTTCGGCCTTTGGTGTTTTTTTTTTAATTTTGGCGTTTTTTTCATTTTGGCGATTTTTTTTAATTTTGGCGATTTTTTTTTAGAATATCTCTTAATTTGGCGCTTTTTTCGTTCTGGCGATTTTTTTTGCTTCTTGGCTATTTTTTCAGTTTGGCAATTTTATAATTTTGGGATTTTTTAATTTTACCGTTTTTGAAAATTTCAAGATTTTACCTCCTACGGTTTCCAAGATCAGCAAGTTGTCAAAATTACATCAACTGATAGAACACCCTTTAATTATTTTTTTTTTAATTTTAGTGTTAATTGTCGTAGTCTGTATAAAAATACAATAACTTTGATCATCGCAAACGTGACTTACATATGTACATATATTAACAAAGTTCGGAGTTCACTTTCGTCAGACCAAAAAAAAAAAAACACAGTTTTTAAAGTGTTTTAGTAAAACAAATATGTATCTACATATGTACATATTTGTAATTGATGTTTGCAAAAAAATTTTAAAATCAAATTTATTCAAATGCAATTCGTTGCGTTTTTAATTTAATTCAAAGCAAATAAATATAAAATTTCATTTTTTTTGTAATCAAATACAAAAAAAAAAAAAAATGCTACAAGTCGTAATTTAAGTTTTTTCTGCTTGAAAGGTGACTTGATCGTAAGAGTTTAAGAAAATCGGTCCAGTCGTTGAGAAGATATCACATCTTCTCTAGATATATTCGGGGGTTTTTTAAATTTTTAATTTTTGTTATAAGTATATTTATTTAATTATTGTCACAAACCCATAGCTATTTGTTTAGTTAGGTATTTTATTATTGTTCGAACTTTATTTGTTTCTATATTTATGATTTGATTAGGCGTAAAGTTCATATCGCTCTGTGCCCCTGTAGCGATGCTTTCGTCTCAGTCCTGAGGTCGTGGGTACGATTCCCGCCATAGAGCCTGAGTGTTTTCGATTTCAAAAAAAATTTAAGGTAGCGATATATAAGTACATAAAATCGTTTAACAAATTATTATTTTATTTATCGTGCTACACCAAAACAATTTGGCTTTATAAATTCAATAAAATCATTATCATCATTAGATTTTTCCATTGAAGCAATAAAAAAATTCCACAATGCAAATGATATTTATTTCATGAATGTGGTGAAGACATTAATTTGAAATTGTTTGATTAATTCAGAGTGTACTTATAAATTAAATGAAATGAATAATTTATACGAAATAAAGACTATTAGATCGATGGAAAAGAACAAAATAAATAATTTTTTAATTCGTAATGCGCTAATTTCCCAGCTGGACATTTTGCATTTCTGTACAATATTAAGTGTTTTTTTTAAAATACAGTTGAACCTCGATTAATAAAGGTTATATAAAAGCACAAAGTGTACATATTATTGTAAATAAAACATAAAATTTTAGTTTGTATTAAAACACTAAATCTAATTTTTTATACGGATAATAGATATATAGCACGGTTAATAGAAGTACATATATAAATTGAAGCACATATAATGGACGTAAAAGCACGGTTCATGGAGGTCAAGAAACAAAGTGACAGCATGCCGGATACTAGATGTAGACGGTTGATAGAGGCCTGGATAATCGAGGTTCAACTACATATACATTGAAATTTATGAAACAGGTTTGAACTGATTACAAAAATCTTTGCAAGGGTGCCAAAGTCAGACAATTAGGAAATCTTTACTCAAACTTAGAAAATTAAAAATACTTTTATAAATGCATCTCATTAAATTAAAAAAAAAAACATTTAAAGTTGTTGTTTGTGCTTATGCAAAAAATATTGATTTTTAAGGACTTTTGCATGAGAAAAGCAGCTTTAGGTTAAAAATAAAAGTTATGCACTATGAGAACGCAATCGGTGCCGACTTCGAACAAAGCGTGACCGTTTGACTGACTAAAGTGGCAATTTGCCACTTTTTCGACTGCGTTTCCCCTTTTTCGACTGCCTTGCCACTTTTTTACCCCCTTTATTTAAGGTGAGTTATATGAAAATACATTAAAAATAAAAAGTTTAGTGCAGTTTTCTCGTTTTTTTTTTAATTTTGCCCCTTTGTTTTTGATAAATCCCCAATTTGGTGCCACTTTTTGAAAAATGTCATCGGTCATCCTGTTCGAATAACAAGACAATTTCAAGACATATACACCCCTATCGTGAATAAAATGTCAAATATTTGTTGCCATAAAATGTTCATTCCCCATGAAGGGAAATTTGCTATTGCGAATTTTAAGGGAACATTTGTTCCTGATATCAATGCTTAGCGAATGTAAAAAACGGGAAAAAGATTTGTAAAGCTTAAAAATTAATTTAAAATCAAACAAATTTAAGTTTGATAGCAAGAATTACACAAATTTTAGGTTTCAAAGGAAATGCTTTTAAGTGCAAAGTTGTGTTTTTAAATATTTTAGGGGAGGTGGAAAAATACTTTAGTATACCATAGTAGTAAAATTTACCGCATGAGCACCTATTACCAGCGTTGTCAACTTTTAAATTTCAAAAAGCACTGAAATCAGGAAAAAAACGCGTAATTAAAGTAAAAAAGCACTAAATTAAAATTTTTTTAATCAGAAATAATTTTTAGTCAGGCTTAAGTTCAGTAATTTCAATTCTTTTTATTGAATGAAATAATTTTTTATTAATTAATATGAGTTTCTAAAGAAGAGAAGAAAAATTAAATTAGACTTTTAAGCTGGGGGAAATACCGATATTTTTCTGTGCAGCAACGCACTTCATCAGCACCCTAGTCTATCTACTTGGGTAGAGATTGTTATTAACATCAGTTATTTAACGTAAATTCTAATGAAACGGAATGTGAGAAATGATTGTTGTGTACAATTATTGATTTACCTTCGGTAAATACATATGTAAGTATCACTATTTATTTCCCCTGTTTTTCCATATTTTCATTTTTCTATTTAGGTTAGCACGAAGTTATATTACTCTACTCACGTATGTTTAACTATTCTTGCTTATCTTTTACGATCATCACATTAATTATTTTTACTTATTCGATGTACCGTCGGTACATACATATAAGTATTATAGTAGTGGATATTATGTTACTTTGTTGTTGCATTCTCCCGTTGATTTGGTTTTCGAACATTAGTGATTGCCAAGTGAACAGTGATTGCCAAGTGAACATATTTTTGTCACGTGCCCATGATGAATTAAATGAGTCATTTTTAGATTTTAATTGAACTATATTATATATTTTTTTGTTTTATAAAAAAATTTTGTATATAAAAAATATAGAAATCGGTTGACCTTGCATTTTATTTATGAGAATCAGTGAATTCTAAATTCTAAAATTTTAAATTATTATAAAAAATTAAATTTTTTTCGTCAACGAAGAAACAAATCACCTGAAATTAGCATTAATTGGCAAGTCTTTTTAACTTTCTGATTAGATTTTGAACTCGATGGGAGTAGTAGTTAATTTTTTTAAAATCAAGACTTTCAAAATTTGATTTTTATAAAACCATGCTGTGGAAACATTCTTTGACAGCAAACGCAATATTAATAACAAAGTTACGAAATTAAAAAAAAGTAATTTGCAAGATAACTAAGTTATATAAACTTAGATTATTTGTACTATTATTTTAGAAAATAGGAACGAAGTAGGCTATAAATATGTAACCTAAAACGGTAGCTCTATTAGCAACACAATTTTCTCGTTTCAGACCGCTTTTATACAAAGCCAAGTGTTAGGACAACTTTTTACGTATTTTAGACTTAAATAAAGTAATAAAGGTAAAAACGTGATCAATCGATAATTCCCCAAACGAGTTTATATGAAATGAATCGTAATAAGACTTTATTTCTGCCCAAAACTCGATAGCGAACTCAAAGTTTATCTATTGCATTAAGTGAATTATTCTCTTTTTACTGTATATACTAGAAAATATTTCGCTATTAGACTATACTTGCATTATGTCTTCTTTGTCGTGTGGCAAAACACTGTTTCCAATAATTGTGCTTAAAATGTGAAAGTTTGAGAATAAAATGCACGTATTTCTTCAACCAAGTTTTGTACAATCTTATTAGAATATTTTGAAATTTTCTATTTAACTTCAGTGCTTATGTTTTTTAAATGTTAGATAGAGTTCTACAAAAAAATATATATATTAAATAAGGAAAATTCTTTTTAAATTTTGGGTTTAGTGCCACCGCCAAGAAATAAAAAACACCAAAAATTAGTTTAAAAAAGCACCGAGCACTAACTTCAAAATTTTTCGCGTCGAAAATTTCAAAAAGCACTAAAAACGGTGCGAAAAGCACCGAGTTGACAACGATGCCTATTACATTCATGTTCAGGGCCAATTTCACCAACTCTATTTAAATATCAATTCATATTTAAATGTTGATTTTCATTACTTTTTGTATGGAAAAATTACTTTTAAATATGAATTGATATTTAAATAAGTTGGTGAAATTGGCTCTCAATGAAAAGAGTTGTTGCAGGGAATTCTTGTTATTATTGTTGTTGTATTATTGGTAAAAGGGAAATTATTTCGAGGGAAAAACTGTTCATGATAGGGGTGATAATAATTTAGGGTCTTATGCAAAAAACTTTGCCAAGCAATGTTAAGTAAAGTTGCATTCTAAAAAAATTATTGTATAAAAATTCTAAAGTAGGCACCCACGTTTGTTAAGACTACTTTAAGTTGATATTTCCAAAATGTGTGTTTTGTACCTCAAATATTTTTATTAATATAGCACATACTGATTCATGTTACATCTGAAAATGAAGCTAGAAGTGCCTGCTCTTATCTTAAATTTATTATTTCTGTCATGTAATGGGAAACATCACCAAATTATCCAACTGATTCGAAATACATAGCAAAATCCATAAAAAATATTAAAATAAATACAATTATACAAAAATGTTTTAGTGATGTACATACAATCAAAACAAATCGAAAAAAGCTGGATATTCAGATACTCGTTTGATTCGAATAAAACAAATTGTGATAATATTTCACATTTTTTTTACTTTTACTTCATAGTTGTGTTTATCTGTTTTATTACCATGTCAGAAGCTCATATTTTTTAAATTAGGTTGCTTTACTTCAAGATAATGAAAATTTATTTAATAAAATAAAAAATTATTTGAATACCCGAATGAAATTGTATTCGATTTTGTACATCATAAGCTATGAAGTGGTTGTTGAACACGGTGGTGTTACCAGTATTCATTATTAGATAACAAAATAATTAAAGTTGTCTTTTGCATATGATTTCTTAACAAAGCTATGTTAGCCTTAAAGTGCTTGGCAACTAATATGAACTTTAAAGCTAAAGTAAAATATTTTTTTGCATAAGGGGGTTATTATTATTTAACTGAAACTTAATTAGGTTTAAGTTAAAAAAAATAATAAATACTAATTGAAACTTAATAATTTTTAAATATTTACGGCCTTATTCAAAAAAAATTATTTTACTTTAACTTTAAAGTTCATAGTAGTTGCCAAGCACTTTAAGGCTAACATAGCTTTGTTTAGAAATCATATGCAAACGACAATTTTAACTATTTTGTGATTTAATAATAAATACTGGCAACACCACCGTGTTCAACAACCACTTCACAGCTTATGATGTACAAAATCAAATACAATTTTATTCGAGTATTCAAAAATTTTTTTATCTTATTAAATAACTTCTTATGATCTTGAAGTAAATCAACATAATTTAAAAAATATGAGCTTCTGACATGGTAGGAAAACAGATAAACATTTCTATGAGGTAAAAACAAAAAAATATGATGAACAAAGAAGAATTATCACAATTTTTTTTATTTGAATGAAATGAGTACTCGACTATCCAGCTTTTTTCAATTCGTTTTGATTGTATGTACATCACTAAAACATTTTTGTATATTTGAATTTATTTTAATATTTTTTTATGGATTTTGCTATGTATTTCGAATCAGTTGGATAATTTGGTTATGATATAGATAATAAATTGAAGCTAAAAGCTATCACTTCTATCTTCATTTTCAGATGTAACATGAATCAATATGTGCTATATTAACAAAACTATTTAAGGTACAAAATACACATTTTGGAAATATCAACTTAAAGTACTCTTAACAAACGTGGATGCCTACTTTAGAATTTTGATATAATAATTTTTTTAGAATACAACTTTACTTAATATCCTCTGGCAAAGCTTTGTTAAGTTTTTTGCATACGACCCTTAGTGTCTATTTTTGAACTGGTCAAATAAGTTAACATTGTAATTTATGACTTCTAATATAATTGTGTCAAAAAAAAAAAAAAAAATTCTTTCAGTGCATACATAGTAAAATGCTTAGTACACATACCTCTCTCTCTATTTAAGCAACTAAACATGCCAATGTCATGGATATTTTAAAATTTTGTTGTGAATATCAATTTATCAATGAGTGACGACAACGACATTGAATAAGCCGACGAAAACTTGAGTTTAGAAACTAGTTTTAGCATTAAACTAAACGGTTTTTTCTTTATGTATTTCACCTGCAATTCACAACACTTGTATTAGAATTTTTATTAGTGTTTATTTTTCAATGAATTTTGTTTTCTTGTCTAATATTAGAGGTCGTTGGTCTTGAAACTATGCATAACATACATACATGATTTGATGGCAATTTTAATATTTTTAATAAATGAACATGTATGTACATACATATGTATGTACATGCATATCGTTACCTTAATATGGAAAGGCCCTTACTGATTATTTTTGTGAAATCGAGTTTTTTACATATTTCGATAGAAGAACGTGTAATGTATCGAAAAATGCAAAAATCTCGATTTCAAAAAAATAATGACTTAGGGCCTTTCCATATTAACGATATACGTATATTATATACACAAATATGTTTGCACATTCATACTTTATATAAATTAAAAAAATATACCAATAAATTGGGTCAAAACTAATTACCTGAAGAAAATTGTTAAGAAAACGGGTGAGATTTCTTAAGGTACGGTCACACTTGTCAAAAATTTGCCCAAAAAAGCGTAACCACTAAATGCCAATGAAAAATCTTTCAATTCAGACAAAACTTTGTCAAGTTAAATAGTAGCCAATATTGTTGAATTATATGACATTGTCTATTAGTTGTGTTCGATACTGTTTAATTTGATAAACAATTGTCTGGATCAAAACATTTTTCATTTTGACCTAATTAGGCCTCATGGTGAACAGCTGCTTCACATCATAACTTTCAATATGAAAAAAGCATTTAAATTTAGTGTTTTTGACAGATGGGGTTATTTGAAGCCGGACGAAATATTGAGTTTATTAGAAATTGACAACAACAACAACAACAACAACAACAACAACAACAACAACAACAACAACAACAACAACGACATCAACAACAATTTCCAACTTTGTGGAATATATTAAGGAAACAATTTTTGTGGAACACATAAACTCTCTAACTCCTCTACATAACGATATTTTTGGGTCTGTGCTAAAAAAAATCGTAAAAAACACCCCACAAATAAGGAGGGCGTGTACAAAATGTTCTGCACTGTGGGAAAATTAAAAAAAAAATCGAAAAATATTTTTTATTCAATGCATTTTTAATAAAAAAAAATATTTTACTTAATAAGTAAAATAATAATTTGGGATTATTAGTGCGTTAAAAAATGTTAAAGTTAAATTGTAACAATTCCCAAAAAAACACTAAGAAAAAAATTCTGACTAGAGATGACTGACAGAGTCTGAGCTGTTAAGGAAAATTGACACGAAAAAAGCACGAAAAGATTTTAGGTGAAAAAGATGTATGCATGAATTTACAATAAAGAAAAAAATTTAATATTTTGTATTGTCAAATAGGCAGCATCAGCAAATTTGTCGATAGTGTATGGGTCTCTTGGGTTTAAGGTTCCGAAATTAAACAAAAATATGTATCTATTTGAATATAAAAAAATTATTATTTTTCCTTTTCAATCTGATTTCGTGCGTGTTGTAACTTGTCGTGTTTGGAAAATTTTTCGCTTGAATGTGTCGTGCTTGTTGGATATCTCGGTATTCGTGTTCAGGTGGTATCGTGTTGGAAAAATTCGACACGCGCCCATCTCAAGTTCCCACATACATACATATGTATGTAGTATGTAATAACATTTTTTAGCCAACATTTGTTTAGATAATTTCAACCCCACACTTTCCTTTTTTTTTGTGACCTTTTTATGATTTGTAAGAATGGAACCAAAAATTAGAGAGTTAATATGTTCCACAAAAATATTTGTCTTTATATTTTCCACAAGGTTGGGGAACATAACACCTCAGATGCAATTTTTATAAATATAAAAAATAATTTTTATAAAAGTAACAAAAATTAAAAATTTGAAAAAACCCCGAACATATCTAGAAAAGATGTGATATCTTCTAAACGGCTAAGAAAAATCGATCCAGCCGTTTGGTCTGTACATGGATTCGGACAGACAAACAACACACTACAAACTTATAACACATCTTTTTTGGTCGCTGGTTAAAAATCAAAATTACGCAAATTTAAAATACAAATTATCTGATATGTTTTTGATTTAACAATTTATCAGGTAACTACTATTATTGTACATAATTGTGTATGTATGTCAAAATAAGCTAATTTATACTTAAATATTATTGACTTTTTACTAAATCAGGTTTAAACAAATTAAAATAATGCACACATAATGCTAATTAAATATTTTTTAATTACATACATACAAAAAAAATTTATACATACATATATTAAAAAATGCACAGCACGAACTTTAACAAAATTTGCAAAAATATAAGTTATGTATGCATATGCAGCAGTATGCAAATATTTCTTTTATCAAAGAAAGAGTTGAGCGCAAAGTTGGTCTCCAACCATTGACACAGTTGCCACAACATCTAATTTTGAAAATGTGTGGAACTTGCAAGTTTTGTATTTATTAAAGTAAAATCGCAAAATTTCTTATGCCCCTAAAAATCCCAGGAATACGAGTATCAAGGACCGATTCCTTTTTTTATACTAAAAATAACGTATTAGAAATTTTTTTTATTTTAAGCGACTGTTTGTTTTTGTTTTACATAAACTTTTATTTTTGCTAATTTTTTTTTTGTTATGAAAATTACACTCAATTTGGTTCATTATCCACGTCTTGGCAACACTGCCAACATTGGCCCATTCTCCCACCTACCCACCCATGCACAAGAAGCTTAATGAGCAAGTGAAGCGCGCTCACTGGAATTCGAATAATTTTGTGTTGTTGATGTCTGTTGCCAGATCTGGCAAATTCGGTACAATTATACTTTTTTTTTGGTACTATTTAAACTCGGAAAGTAAAATAGTATACCAATTACTAATTTAGTACATTAAGGGAATCTCTCAGTTTCACTCCGTATTTCTTTTCAAACGATTGCATATGTCAATTTTCACTTTTGAACAATGATACTTATATTATTCTCACTTGAAAACATGCTTATGAAAGCAAAAGGCAGCAAGAAAATCAAAAAATGTGAACTCTTCCATTTCAGAATCATCGGATGCTAGAGCACATGCTATTAATTTGCATATTTTAAATGTCAACTTTAACAGGTGTAACCATATTGCTCATTTACTTCAATAGTGGCATAACGCAAAAAATGAGTCTTTTGAGTTAATAATGCAGAATACCATCACCTCCTGAGAGAAGAATATTTTTTCATGTTTTCATTGAGTTGTATGCAAATTGACAACTTAAAACGCGTTTTCTGCAAATCTGGATTTTTCGAGTTGTGACACTATTGAAGAAGAACTGACGCAAAAAACTATTCGATAGCCAGAACAAAGTCGATTATTTTAATAAAAAAAAAACAAAAAATCTTTTAGTACAATTAAGGTAAAAAACGTACAATTTTTGAAAGTTGTTGGAATAATTTCAAAATTCTCAATGCCGTCCCTGTTTGTTGCTGTTAGTTTTTAAACCATTAAACAACAATTTTCACTTGTCGTTTTGATGATTTTTTTTTGGACTTCAACTTGCTGTTGGTCGATTCTTGTTGTTGTTTTAACTTCGTTAAATGTTTTTTTTTTTTTGGGAACAGCACCATCAATAAACGATCAATTTTGGTTTAAATTATTCAATATAGTTGTTATTTATTAATTTTGCTTTGCTTAATTTCGACATGTGTAGACAGACTTGAGTTTTTTATAATAAATAGCAGTTGTTGTATTTGTGTTTTTTTTACGGCCCCAATGGAAGAAAAACAAATACAAAATCAAAAAATTTTACTTCGTTAAAGGGCTTGTTTTGTGTAGTAGTTGTGGCTGTAATTGTAGTTTGGATTTAAACGGTTTGCTTTTCTTCCCAAATTCATATTTCTTTACACTTAATTTTTTTTTATTATTGTTATTTGTATTATAATGGAGGGTAGGTATAAAAGTAGTTTCAAAAATATCGTAACAATGATTTTCGACTGCTGCTCTTAATATAAACGCTAAAGGTTATGAGTCTCATTTCCCATAACTCGAATAAACTGATGAAGGATACTCTGCCAAGGACATGCAGACGGCGACACTCCAGTGCGGGACAGAGTTAGAAGACATGCATAATGCTTTCCTCCTCCGCTTTATCATTGCAACTGTACGGGAGACCCAACTATCAGTAGGATCTCTTAGGAGCTTACGGGTGTATAAATCCCGGCGACCACAGCCGGAATAAATTAGGGTTTCCCTCGGCGTGCCTTTGTATTTTTACCCATAGAACTTATGTGTTACTAACCTATCTTTGGCAACAGAGTAACGGATGTACTCATATTTATAAAAGAAAGTTTTGCTATGTTGCCTTGCAGGTCTGGAACTGCCCTAAGTTTAAAAGAAGATAGATTTGAAGAAGCCTTTCGGGGTGGGACTTTGATGTCTAACCAGTGGTTTAAACTGGTACCACGGGTAACGGTGGCCCGACAGCCGAACTGCTCTAGGATTGGATGAGTTTAATGTCTCGGCATGGTCCTTTACTAACAGGTCCACTTCGTCTAACCTCATGGAGTTAAATAGATGATGTTGATCTGTGTGCGGTAGGTACTGCATCGTGTCCGACTTGGTCATTCGTCTGGCTTCAACATGAGTGGTTGAGCTGTGCCGGTAATTGGTGAGAAATTCTATAGGAGAACTCGCTGTGGGTGTGAGCAACCACATTTGCAGCGTGTGATCACGGAAAGTCTTACATGTTGGCTGTGGTTGTTACCCAAAACGCTGCGAGAATAGTCTTGGCTTCCCAGTGTTAAATCAATGCTAGTGATTGGCGTGACGCGGTCAGCCAGACACTATTCTAGGTGCTGTTGCCATACTACAGAAGCTGCTTTGACAATGCTTTAGCAGAAAGAGCTTAGATAGCTCTTAAGTACCTCAGCAAGATACTTGTTCATAGTACAGGAATAACTATGTTCAAAGATTGCAACCTATGTGTTCTTGGTAAGTCACATGGTGCATGGGGGCTAGGTTTGAACGCTTATCATCACACGGTGTTTGGACCACGATGTGATTAAGGCGCAAAGGCAGGTGCTCACGTTAATCTGAAACACATCTGCATGGGAGATCCAGACGCTTAGCATTAGTTCTGAAAGCGCAGTGGCCGATCAGTGTGGCCAATAGATTTCTCAAGTGCTTCCTAGTGAAGTTCATAAGGCTTTTAGTTTTATGAGGGTATTCGCTATTGCGTAGGTGGGATCATTGCGGATCTGTCCTGAGCGTTTCCAGCAGGATGAGAGTGGGAGCCCACATATATTATGGATATCGGCTTCCCTGTGTAGGGTTCCCCTCTTTGCCACTTCATCCGCAACTACGTTGCCTAAAATAGTCTCATATTCACTCACCAAGGGCTTTGCGACATTCTTGGACAAGAAAAGATGTGGTATATACACCATAGAATGACAAAAGTACCGTTTTAAGTACTCTTTGATTATTGGCCGTCAAACAACTAAATTATGCAACACAGACGACAGCAATAATGAATATAAAAATACTCTGACTATTACTCGACTACACATGCGTGTATATATTTCTCTTTCATTTACATACACACATAAAGCATGTTTTCAAATCAAACATTCACACATACACACACACATTTCCATTCCATTTTATATACAGAAATGTATGTATACGGGGCGAATGATGAGTAAATATCCGGAGTATCAACGTATTTTTTCTTTGCCCGATTGCACATCCATACCTGAGTATAAACATACTCGGAATGAAAGTATGAGAGGAGAGTCAATGCGTTTGATGCGTATGTGCCTTTTTATTTTAGTTGTAGCGTATTTTAGTTTTCCCCATAAATGAAGTAGAGATGCTCTTGTATGAAAATATGTGAGCGGACAAATTGTTTGCGTTACAATTGGAATTATGTGCAGTTACGTAAATTAAGACTTTTTACTTATCGTCGCCTCAGGATTGGTTTAGCCCATACGCAATATAAAGAAAGAAATTAAATGATTTCTGTTATACTCAAACATGCATAATTAAAGTTTCTTTTTAATGTTTAAGAAGTTTATATTAAAACATCTAATCGGCGGTTGCATCTGGGTGATGATATTTTAGCTTAACAGTCGCCGTTGAATTTCTATTACTGCACCTTCTTTACTTATTATTAATTTCTTTTAGAAATGCAGCAAAACAAGAGTTAACTTTACTTCGTACGTTTTTGTATGAAGAATTTGACGCAATCACCAAACAGTTGTGTGAACAGCAAAGCAATACTTATCAAACCTAAAAATAGTGGATATGAAGCAAAATGAAAGCTTAATATCTCAGAAACCATAATAAATTTCGTGAAACGCGTTTTTGATAAATAAAGAGACAAAATACATATATTACATACCTTACTCATTTTTTAAATAATGTTCTGGGTCGACGTTATGCTTATTTTTTTTACACTCTACACTCTATTTTATATCCGATAAAGTAGTAGCCAGTGTGTTGCGGGAGAAGAAAACCTGCTGGAAAACACGCTCTCATAATAACTATATAAAAAAAACGAATTTTTGACATTTATTGTCTTGTAGAGGGATGTTGCAACAACTCAAACAAAAATTAGTGTTAAGAGAACTTTTTGCATCTCATATTTTTTTTTTATTAATTTTTACTACTTTTTTTTGCTGATTAAAAATACGATATATATATCAATGCAATTCTGTGTCATAAAATATATTTTACTGCATATATTATTTTGCTGAAGAAGAATTTTTTTTAAAGAACAAGTTTCTTTAACAGAAATTATAACATTGATTTCATAAAATCGAAAGTTTTAACAATAAAAATAACTTTAATGATTTTATTATTCAAAATATGAAAAATTTTCCCACGGTCTCTGGGAACTCTGGTCATATATTTTTTTTAATTTAGAAAACACAAAACTTTCAAGTTACCCCTCGTATACTATTTTAACAATGAGTGTAATTATGTGAAATTTATTTTTAAACTTTAAAAGTACATATTTCGGCACGAGCACGCATCTTTAGTTTATTTCTTTAAAATATTTATATTCTATGCATTCTACTTATACTTACGAAGCTTAATAATTTTATTTTAAATTTAAAAAAATGCATAAATGTAAACAGACGACACACATACATATTTATAAATGAAATAAAGGCTTATATTGTGATTTAAACACATTGACTTTCATGCTTCCGCGTTATTTATGTTACAAAATTATTTTTATACAATTGCGTGCGCCAACTCAACCAAAAACACTTTATTAATCAGAAATAACACATAAATATGTATATAATTTTCAATTTATAAAATAGATTAATGTGGTCTCATTTAACACTTTAAGGTGTTTTTGTACTCTAATTTTCAAAATGCAATTGCTATCTAGACTCGTACAAAACGTATATAAATACATGTGACCATAAAATACATTTGAAATGATGTTGTCAATTTTGTAAAGAATGTAAATCTATCGGAAGGAACTCTTTTTCGAAAAAACAACCTTGTCGGGAATTCGTTTGCAAAATGTACTTTCTCCAAGGAGATATTTTCTAAAAAAAAACAGAAAAACACATTTTCCGATTCAAACACAAAATTCTCTAATTTGTTAAATTTAGGTCCTACAAAAGAAATTCTAACTTCAAATGCAAAAATTTGTAATAATTTGCTTGCACAAAACTCCGATTCTAAATTAAATTAAAAAAAATAAAAAAAAAAATAACTGGGCTCTAATCGTCGCTTTCGATAAAGAGCACATTCGATCACGTGCGCCCATGCGTAGAGAGAAGCAAGCATCACAAATTCTTCCGTCACGAAGTATTTTCTTTTTTACTCCTATACCTGCAATAACTGAAACAAATGTCTTGCCAATAGTGTTATTCAGCGTTTGTTTTTGAAGAGTTCGCTAAAGTAAAAGCATTTCAAAAATCCCTCGTGTCTTGAAAGTTCTTATAAATGGTCTTGCAGGGCTCTATAATACATGCCACGAAAATACATTTAAAAAACAAGACGCCATTTGCCAATTGGGCCTCTGTTACTTTTTTTTTTTTTGCCTAAAATGGAAGAGCTGGATTGCCACATGTCCCACATCACGAGAAATAATGGCGAGAAAAGAGGCGAGTTCGGTGAACAGTTTATTTCACTTTTGGGGACGATCAATAGGCCGCCTAGATGTATGCCAAAATTGGACCCATTGAGGCATAACCGCACCGCGGTCTAGATTTAAATGAAATCGTCCTTAAACATTGAGTTATATAGATCGTTCTATCGATTCAAATAAAGATTTTATACATTTCCTTAAATTTATTGTATATTTTTAATAATTCAAATCAGAAAGCTCTTAAAAAATTACCCTTTATTTTGAAGTTTTGCTTAAATTTTTTTCAGCTCCGAATCTTCCATAATCGTACATATATTCCAAAGAAAGAAAGTTTAATTAAGTACTAGTTTAGACAAGCGAAAATTTGTAAGGAAAACATCTGGAATTATCTTTTGTTGTTTCCTTTGCGGTCACACAGACGAAAATGTTTCCGGCTAGATTCCAATATTATTGGATTAAAGCAAGCATATTTGTACATGCATGTGTGTGTATGTAGCAAAGAATATGAAAAAAGCGTGTCGCCGGTTACCGGACACAAAAATGATTCCCTCTTCCCCAGCCGTAAATTGCTACCAAACTAAATGTTTCCCTTCCAAATGTTTTCGTGTCTAAACGCAGTCTAATAAATATTAATTTTAATGAAAATCCATTTCTGATCCTATTATTATTCTCTTAGATCCGCATTCCTTTGCTTGCGCTCCACTGTCGACGGATCCGTCTGCCATTTTAACCACTAAAACTACAAAATTTACATTTTCCCAGAATAAACAAAAAATTATTTATAACTACATTATATGCAGCATTGAGTATTATATGTATGTTGTTCCCGTAATCTTATCAATCGATCAGGCTTTTAAGGTATTTTATTTTATGTATTTTTTATTTTTTTTTTTATTGCCATTTAAGAAAATACAATTTGTTAGCAATAGTCTCCTGCACAAGATATCTTATAAGAACTTTTAAGACATGAGGGATTTTTCAAATGCTCTGCTACAGCGAAATCTTATAAAGGGCCTGTGCCAAACGGTAGCAAAGTACTAGTGTAAGTAAATTTTTGGCACTTCTGAGGTGAATAAAATTTCACTTGCCCTGGGGGCTAGTAGAAATTTTGACACAACAGGTAAATTTTTGACAAGCTGCAATAAAAAGCATGGTATCATAAAATTTAAATCCACCGCCGTCGCTTCGAGCCGTCGCCTTTTACATACATTCTTACGTCTCTTAAATGTAGTTAGACTATGAAAAATGCATTGTTTATTTTAATTTGTAAAAAATTTCGCATCATTTATATAATATTATATAATTTTTTGCTACGAGAATATTGTTTTATAAAAAATTTTCTTAAAAAAAAAAATTGATGGTAGTCGGCGGCTAGTAGTCAAATTTTTTGTTTCTCCGCCGCAGCAATTTTTTCATCAGCTTCTTTCTATGTTAAAGCGAATTTGTCAAAATTTTACATTGTCAAAAAAGATATCATTTGGCACAGCAGAAAAATGAAATTTTTTCCCCACAGGCAAATATTTTTTACCATAGTACTTTTCTACCGTTTGGCACACGCCCAAAACAAACGTTAACAACACTGTTTGCAAGAAATTTATTTGAGTATTGTAGGTATAAGAGTAAAGAAGCAAACACTTCGTGACGGAAGAATTTGTGATACTAGCTTCTTTCTATGCATAAGCGCGTGTACAAACGTCATGCATGTACGTGTGTATGATCTTTTATTTTTCTGCGCACATGCAAAGGCACACACATGCATTAACATTAGTTGTATGCGGTTAATCACATAATACCCTGAAGGAAATGTCGATGGTGAAAATGTACTGAGTCGCTTTTGACTTTGTCACCAGTACTACTCTACAATTATTCCCCATACAATACTTTATGCTATAGACATTTAGTATGTGCTTGTCATTGAAAATCTACTAGTAACACTAAAACAATTGACTAGGTAGTGAATTCATAGTTCTTATGGGAACATGGAGACATACCAACCAGACATTTAGTGGTACATTTCTATACCTTAAGGCTCAGTTAGCCGACTGTAATGTAATGTAACTGCAACAGTAAGAAACAGCTGATCGATTTTGTTATGTGAAAAGTAATGAAAATGGTTATAGAGATGTAATGTAACGTAACCTACTTTTCATATAAAAATATCGATCAGCAGTTGTGTGTTTTGGACACAAACTATACAACAACCTGTGCAACATTAGCGCACAACTTCATTTCACAAAAAAAATGTTGAGTAAACATGACATTCGGTACTACTGCGCATATTGTAGTCGATGATTTTTTTTCGTGCAAAACGAAGAAGAAGAATGTAAAAAAGTGCAGAAAAAAATTTGGTAAAAAAAATTTGATTTATATAAAAAGAAATATATTCTAACAACAAACTTTTAAAAACATTAAAAAAAGTGAGCCAAAAGACTACAAAAATTACATTCGCATAACATTTTAAGCGCGCATTTAAATTCGTGCGTGACGTTTTTTTATATGACACTACGAAAATAAAACTAAAATGAAATGAAGTTGTACAGCATACTCCTAAATTATACAACCTGTCTATACAACTTGCCAAAAAATCAAATCTTTTTAATCTTTCATACAACCGAGACACAACTTCATACAACGACCCCACACACTTTACAATCTCATACACAACCTGCTCATGTTGTACCAACGGTCGCAGGGTCTGTGGCTTGCTTAAGAAGCAAACACTAATCAACAGTACTTCTTTTGAGTGTTTGTTACAGACAAGCTGTCTTAACGTCATCGCTTGTTAACACTGGTATACACATACACCAATACATCCATCGTGCTTCGCTTATAGTACGACAGCATTTCCCTACAAAAAGTGCGAATAGTAAAATTGTGGTGATTTACTAGTGACGTTGTCAGTAGCACTACTGACCAGGTGTACCCCAGCCAATGTTATCACCTTTTGACATTTAACATTAGCTTATCATTGAAAATTCACCACTAGACTATAGCACTACTGACTTAGTAGTTCTTTCGGGACCACATGGAGACATTGGCACCAAAGATTCACTAGTAAATTTTATGGGCTCTAGTCTACAATATCGATATATCCTCTCTCGTTGTCAATAGTAAACTTATAGTGATTTTCTAGTGACGTTGTCAATTGTGCTACTGACTAGGTGTGCCCCATATGGAGATATTTGAACCGAAGATTCACTCGTAGATTTTAGTGACCCTCGTCTACATATTTTTATTTAATATTATTGCACAACATAAAAAAGAAAAACAAACTATTGAAGCGTTCATTGACAATATCACCAGAAATATACTAGAAATGTCGTCTCTAACGTATCTCTACTCGCGCATAAAAGGAAAGTTGTCGACATTTTAACTAGTGCAATAGTCGCTGGAGAAAGAGTATTGACATAGAGACATATGGTTCTAGGTTGACTAGAGGGTTATTATTGGTTTAGTATAATACATGCGACGTGAATACATTTAAAACTCAAGACGTTTTTACATTTCAAGACTGTTTACGCAGGCCTCTAGTTAGCAATATGCTTTTCAGAAATTGTCTTCGAATTCACAATATGTTCATTAAGTTTTAATTATATTATACTTTAAATGGATAAGTGTTTTGCCTTAAATTTTAAAGGCTAGCAAAATTTAAGTAAATATTCCAATTGAGATTCTTAATTGACGACCTTGAAAGTTTCACAATTTTTACAAAATTGTCAAAAATAAAATCTTTTACTTGTATATCGGCTTTGTTTAACTTTTTTTTTAATGTTAATTTGATTTTAATTAGCTGTAAAAAAACGTTAAAAAAAATTTGTCTGCTCAAACCAGCAAAATAATTCAATAAAATTGCTTATTATTGCTCTTAATAAAATCGGAAATGTCTCACTAAAATAATAATAAAAATAAAATTTAAAACTTTATGAAACTGATATTGAAATGTAATTCAGCCATTAATATTATTGAACCTGTTATTTAAAACGAGACCTTTAGAAATACTTTTTTTTGCAATTAATGTTGGGCGTAATTATTTTGAACTTTTATGTCACTTGTATGTGTATGTAAGTATGTATCAGACCCCTGCGCAAGACCACTTACAATAACTTTTAAGACACGAGGGATTTTTCAAAGTCTTTACTACAGCGAAATCTTCTAAAACAAACGCTAAACGACAGTATTTGCAAGAAATTTGTTTTAGCTATTTGCAGGTATAGGAGTAAATAAGAAAATACTTCGTGATGGAAAAATTTGTGATGATTGCTTCTTCATACGCATGGTGGCGTATACAAACGTCATGTATGTATGCATACGCACACACGTTGTGTATATGATCTTCAGTGCTGCCAGAAAAATTTTGACTCTTGTCCCCAACAAGTAAACTACTTCAACAGTAAAATCCTAACTTGTCCCCAAAAATATATCATTCATAAAAAACGATTATTAAGTCCTATGCGCAGGGATGCAAAATAAGATTTTCACAAAGTTATAAGCAAAATTGTAATTTTTTCAGTACGATTGACCAAATTCTTTATTTTTATTATTTTTTAAATGTTTTTATTAACTTAAAACGTACATAAAATTACATATGTATGTGTGTAAAAACTTAACAATTAACAAAGAGGCACTTTCAAGTTTATTTATTACAATATTATTAATTAATACTATCAATTAATATTAATGTTTAATTTTAGAAGGTACATAAAAGAGTATTAGTTGAGATCAAAATATAAAACTAAAATTTAGGATTTACTTTTCCACCCATTGTTTTGATTCGATTGGAGTCAGTCGAAGTAAATAATCTGAAGAAGATAATAGCAAAAAAAAAAAAAAATCACCCCTATCGTGAACAGTTTTTCCCTCGAAATATTTTCCCTGTTCCCTAAATTGCAATCGTGAATAATTTTCCCCCTGAAATATGTTCCGTTTCTTGATTCCCCTTATCGTGAATAATATTTTTCACATGGATTTTTTTACTTCGTTTTGTTCACTTTATTTTTGCAAGCGAACTGAATTAATACACTGCGTAATTCCAATACTATACTTGCAATTATATATTAAAACTTATAAATAATCATTTTTAGGGAAAGATCAATAAATAATGTCCACGATTAATAGCAATAATACCTTGGAACAACTTTTTTCATTGAACATGAATCTCTTTGGTTTACATGCCGTAAATTTTATGGCTGTGGTGTACTAAAAAAATTTTTGCACGGCGCCTAAAACAATTAAAAACTTTACACTATATAACATTTCATTCGAAACCCAAAATATGTGTATCTCTTATTATTAAACTTAATTTGTTTGATTTTCAATTAATTTTGAAACTTTACAAGTCTTCTTCCCGTTTTTTTACATTCACTACGCATTAATAGCGGGAACAAACGTTCCCATCAAATTGAAGATTGTAAATTTCCCTTCATGGGGAATGAAAATTTCATGGGAACAAAAATTTCACATTTTATTCACGATAGGGGTGAATACGAATTTATGAAGATATTACATACATACATACATACATTCTTGCAATCGAAATATTCTAAATAATTTCCCAATCCAAAACTTCATAGACATCAAGTTCGTCTCCGTCCTCTACAACTCGCTTGTACATATTTTCCGATTTGAACTTTTTTTATCATTTTTTCAGGAAGGAAAAATCAAATTAATGACAGTAGATCTTATAAATATTTAAATGTGATTTTATTCTTATCAAAGATTCCAACATTTCATATTGCAGATTAATCTGGTTTTGGTAGTCGTCATGCATGAAAATATTCTCTGTACAAACGCATTACTTATTGACACTATCAACAGGTTGAACACAGCAGCTGCAAGTGTGAACATGGTATTAATTGTGTTTAAGGCAAGTGTTTTAAAAAACTAAACACAACCGTTCACATTACATTTGAGATGTTTAAGGTTGACGTTTTGTCAATAAATTATTGAATTTATAAAAAATTACGAACAATTCTGCTTTTTTATTGGTTTATTATTTTCAAACAACAAATGTTCTTGTAAATATTTTAGTATTCTTTAACTAATTACTTGTTTAACAAATAATTTTTAACGTGACGCCATTTAATAACAACACAAAGTTGCCAGAGTTATCAAAAAACGGACTGAACATACTCCATTAGCGTGTTTAAGGAAGTCTTTTAATCTTAAACACTTCATTTGAGATGTTTAACGAAACAAGTCATGTATGGTAAAACATCTCAAAATCATCGTGTTTAAGCTCTTAAACACGAAAGAGGCGTTAAACACGTTTAAAAACATATTAAACACATAATAAACGTACAATATGTAAAATAACAAGCATACACACATCAACACTATTTATTTTGAGTGTTTGTTACCAACAAGAAGTTTTCGCGACAACGCTTCTAAACACTCATATACACGTACATCAATACATCCATCGTGCTTCGCTTATTAAACGACATCATTAATTATTGGTTTAGTATAATACATGCTACGACAATACATTTAAAAAAACAAGACGTATGTATTTACATTTCAAGACTGTTCACGCATCCCTCTAGTATGTATGCACATTGTACATTAGAGGCCTGCGTAAACAGTCTTGAAATGTAAAAACGTCATGATTTTTAAATGTATTCACGTCGCATGTATTATACTAAACCAATAACAAATGGTTTCGTACTATAAGCGAAGCGAAGCGAAGTGTTAACAAGCGATGACGTCCAGACAGCTTGTCTGTAACAAACACTCAAAAGAAGTACTTACTGTTGATTAGTGTAGTGTATGCTTGTTATTTTTCATATTGTACGTTTGAGTGTGTGTGTAATATGTAGATGTTAAGCTATTATGTGATTAACCACATACAACTAATGTTAATGCATGTGTGTGCCTTTGCATGTGCGTAGAAAAATAAAAAATCATGCACACATACATGCATGACGTTTGTACACGCGCTCATGTGTAGAAAGAAGCAAGTATCACAAATTCTTCCGTCACGAAGTGTTTTATTCTTTACTCTTATACCTACAATACTAAAATGCATTTCTTGCAAACGTTTTATAAGATTTCGCTGTAGGAAAGCATTTGAAAAATCCCTCATGTCTTAAAAGTTCTTATAAGATATCTTGTGCAGGAGACTATTGTACATGTATGTATGTATGGGTATGTATGTATGTATGTATGCATGTATGTATGTATGTATATTATAAATTATTTATTACATTGATTATTCGAAGTTATAAAAAAAGAACTTAAATTTGCTTTTTTTTATTAAGTATCTGATTTGAATTTTATAACCAATATTTTTTATAGTTTGAATGGTTTTGGATGAAGCATTCTATGAAATATTAAAAAAAGAGAACTAAACTATAAAAATACTTTTTTTTTCTTAAATTTATGATAATTTTTAATGTTATGTATTTAAATAGGTGTCTATGTAGTAAGCATCTATCAGCATAAAAGTTTAAACTGAAAACTAAAATAAAGTTAACTTAAAAAATTATTAAAAAAATTTTTTTGAATTAAAAAAAATTCATTAATTTTAGTTTAAACAAAGAAAATATTCAAATAACTTTAATCTGAAAACAATAATTCCAACAAAGTTATGCGAACGAAAGTATTCGAATAATATAAATCTTTTAAAATGTTTGGAGTGAAACTAATGGAGTACAATCGATTAAATAAACTGAATCGAAACAATTATTCGCATTTTATTAAAAATCTTTTAATAAAACAATAATTGGAACAAAGATTTGCAAATAAAATTATTCCAATGAAATAAATCTCTTAAAATTGTTCCAGTAAAAATGGCGTAAAATCAATTAAACTGAATCGAACAAAATTATTCGCATAAAGTTCTATAAATAAAATTATTAAAATATGTAACACTATAACTCGAACATGTTATGCGAATGAAATTGTTCGAATAAAATAAATATTTTTTAAATTATTAAACTAATGGAGTAAAATCAATTAAATGAACTGAATAAAAAAAATTATTCGCATGCCTCGAATAAAATTTCTTGCACAAATTTATTCGAGTAAAACTATAATTCAAACTAAGTTATGCGAATAAAATTTTAATAAAAAAAACTATAAAACTATAAATTATTCGAATAAAAATAATTAATTAAATAAATTGAACCGAACAAAAAAGTTATTAGAATAAAATTCTTGGAATAAAATAGTTCGAAAAATATTTTTTGATAAATATTATTAGAATAAAAATAAAACACAAAAAAAAGTTATACGAATGAAATAATCCGAATAAAATCAGTCTGTCAAAATTATTCGAGTAAAATTAATAGATCTAAATCAATTAAATGAACTGAACTCAACAAAATAATTCGCATGAAACTCTGGGAAAAAATGCTTCGAATAAAATATTTTCAATAAAATTTTTTGAATAAAATTATTCGCATGAAATAATAATTCGAGTAAAACTATAATTCCAAAAAAGTGACACGAGTAAAATTGTTCGAATAAAATAAACATTTTAAAATTATTCGATTAAAACTAATGGTGCAAAATAATTTAAATAAATTGAATCGAACAAAAGTATTCGTATGAAATTCGAGTAAAACTATAATTCGTGCAAAGTTATGCTAATGAATGCGAATTTTTCGAGTAAAAATGGATTAAAATCAATTAAACTGAATCGAATAAAATTATTGAAATGAAATTCATGAAATAAAACACTCGTACTTTTAATAAACTTATTCGAAAATAACTTGAAATAAAATTATTTGAAAAATTTTAATTTATTAAAAATATATTTTCCTATAACTTGTAATTGTTTCAGTTTCATTGAAATTGCTATGAACTTTTATAAAACCATAAAGAAATAGTTATAAAATTTATAACGGCTTTATAAGAGGTTTATAAAACAGATTTTCATAAAAAATTTTTCTTATTGTAAAATAATTTTTGTAAACAAGGCTGTTAATTTTTAATGTTTTATAAAACTTAAAGAATGATTGAAATAAAAAGAAAAAAAATTCAATAATTACAATATTCCTATAACTTTTATCTGAATAATTTAAAGATTAATAAACCTATACAAAAGCAATGGAAGTATACATTTTGCATTCAATTATGTGCGATTAAAAAAGAAACGAAAAAAAATTCATAAATGTTAAATAAATTATTGTAAAGAATTAATGCGAAAGAATGTGTTTGGAAAACCTATTTTATTTAATATGTATATTTTATACGCTTCTGTGCATACCTACTAAAGAAAAGGTTGAGCAACTTGAAATATATTCTTCGAAATTTATATTAAATGATATTATATTTCGAAATATTATGCATCATACATGATGAAATATATTGGCAAGTGTTGGACCTGATCACTCAATGTAAAATAAAGGAAAGAAGTCTTAAAAACTGAAAAGAACCTTAGCAAAGGTTACTCAGAGCACCGGAAAGTTGGAACGAAATAAAAACGTTAAAACGTTAGCAAATGATAGAACATCTTGGAACAATTTTGTAGATGTCTTATGCTCCTCAAAGAGTGAAACGGGAAAAGAAGAAGAAAATTCATTCATTTAAATATACTAATATACAATAGTCGAAAGTCGTAACAGCCTGCTTTTGTAGAAATTACAACACAATTTCAAAAGAAATTTTTTTAAATTTGAAAATTTATTTTAGTAATTTTTTCATGAGTATTATTAAAATAGTTAATTACTGGCAATTTTTAATAATTCTAGGGGGACCAAACGCAATTATTGGGGGAAACAATGTCCCCACAGAATGGCCTTCATGATTCTGGCAACACATAACAACAGATCTGACAATTCTTGCACTTGACAACAGCGTGAACTGTCAATTTTTTTGACTGAGGATATTGCCAGACATATTTATTTTCATACAATCGTCTGGCAATAAATTGTAAGATTTTCCGACAAATCAGGTATAACAGTGTGAGCTGACAATATGCCTTGTGCTGGCAACTTTTGATTGCCACTATATTGTCAGATCTGACAATATTGTAAGGCTTGACAATCGCTTGTACTTAGCTCTAGTATCATTCAGTTTTCGGTGTCGGTATTGATATGCTAAAGGCTTGCACAATTTTTAACTCAAATATCGAGCCTTATTTTCGATTTAATCGTAAGCGACAAAAATTTAATTTTTCAGAAGAAGGTTTTTTTTTTAAATATTCAAATATGTTTTTGTACGTAAATTGTCGCTTACGACATGGGTAGGTCCATAAAATTTTAATTTCATTAAAAAAGTCTATTTTCGATAACATGTCGCTTACGATAAAATCGAAAAAAAGGCTTGCTATGTACATACACATACAAATTAACATCGGAAAAAGGATAATCTCTGTTAAAGTCCTCTCTAAAAAAAGGAAAATATTGATAATGTAAAAAATTTCTTAAATGCTGAGTGCAGAATAAAATATTCAACTATTGCTAAATATCGAAAATAAAATCTTTCAATCAAATCCTTTGGACGTGTCGACTGACGCAGTTGCGGCTTTTCTGCTAAATCCTTTAAATTCTATATTATCAAAAGCTTCTTAGTGAGTTAAAATAAATAATATAATAACAAATAAATTCTTCTTTAAATTAATGCAAAAAAAAAGAAATTGTTGATGAGAATTAAGGGCATTGTGAAAGAATGTTTGTCTGATTTTGCTGTTTAGTATGTATCTTAAAATTATGTAGAAGATATTAAAAACCTATAAAATAAGTCTCGTTAATTAAAAATTTCTAAAATATTTTTTTTTTATATAAATCAAATCAAATTATTGATATTCTAATTCATTCATATTCCTAAATTTTGTTTACATTTACATACATAAAATTTTGAGTAGCAATCACATTATACTTAGAAAGGTGTGGACGTAAATGGCGGTATATATATTTTTTTATTTAAAGAAATAAAGAAAAAAACTTGAAATTTTATTTACTATACACTCGTCTATTGAACTCAACAAAATAAAGTGTAGTTTTATATACATACATTTATACATATATACAGTGAAAACTCCCAATAGCGGACACTCTCTTAAGCGTACACCTCCCATATGCGGACAATTTTCGAATAACGTTGCACCAAATTGATTTTTCAGAGCAAATTTCCCTCCCAAGAACGAACCCTCCCTTGAACGGACGCGGACAGCAAAATTGTGCATTATTTAGTAAAAAAAACTCTGAAAAGAGGACAAAAATAATTCAACATAAAACAAAATATTAACAATTGCACTTTTTACAATAGAACCCGAGGCTCTATAAAATGCTTACGTGTAAATGTGTACATACATATCTTTCTCACTTAAAAATATGCATGTGGCAACTATGTACATACTTACGCAGCTGAACAATAGAACACGTGGCGCTATAAAAAGCCTTCGTGTAAATACAGACTTTTCTCACTTAAAAATATGCATGTGGCAACTACATACTCAGCTGATTATATTGTGAAGCAAGGTAAAACAAAAATATTGTTTTGATTAATTTTGTTGCAATGCCATCAAAGAGAATTTTTTTGACGCTTACAGAAAAGAATGAAATTATAGAAACCTCACAAAAAGATAAATTTCCAATTCGAGCAATAGCATCAAAGTAAGTGCACAGTAATTATGTATAATAAAATGAAATTGCAATTTCATTACATTTTTGTTCTAGGTTTGACATCGGCAAAACACAAGCAGCACAAGCAGCAAACATTTAAAAAAACAAAGAAAATTTGCTTTCTCAATGGCAGTCTGGCAGTAATTCCAATCAAAAATTGTTTAGACTCCATTCGAACAATCTGGTTTTCGAAAGTTCGCGCCCAAAAAATCCCTCTATCTGGACCTGTTATTCAAGAGAAGGCAAAAGAATGCGCAGTAAAATTGGTCATAACGAACTTTGTAGCATCGAATGGGTGGCTTCAAAAGTGGCGAAAGAGGCATAATATAAGTTTTAAATTCATTTGCGGAGAAGCAGCAGCGGTGTCGGAAGAAGACGTTAACCAGTTCAAGGAAAGACTGAAACTGATCTTTCGTGATTACGAAGCAAAAAATGTGTACAATGCGGATGAAAGCAGTCTTTTTTTCGAGCTCTACCAAACAAAACGCTTACTTTTAAAAATCAGAAATGTACCGGTGGTAAGCTTTCTAAAGGAATGTTGACTGTGTTTTTTTGTGCGAATATGGTAGGACAAAGGGAAGTGCCATTGGTTATAGGAAAAACCGCTCGACCAAGAGCGTTCAAAACTATGCCCGTATCTAATTTACCAGTCAGTTGGAAATCAAATAAAAAGGCGTGGATGAATAGAGAGATTATGACTGAATGGCTACTTCAATTGGACCATAAAATGGGGCAAGAAAACGAAAAACAACTATTTTTTTGGATAATGCAGCTTCTCATCCCCGAGATGTTGAACTCGAAAACATTAAAGTTATCTGGTTATCTCCAAACACAACATCAATTTGCCAGCCCCTGGACCAAGGCATCATTCGTAGTTTCAAATTCTACCACCGAATTTTTATAGTAAAGGATATGATAACAGCTTTTGATGATAATACAGATGTAGCAAAAAAAAATTAATATCCTTGAATCTATATTTTTCATCTCATCTGCGTGGAATAAGGTGACCACCGAACCAATTTAAAACTGCTTCCGTAAGGCCGGATTCGATGAAAATGCATACAGTTCACGGGATTTTGATGACGAAGATGATATCCCACTAATAGAGTTGCAATCATTGAAACAAGGCTGTGGATTAGGCAATGCTGAAGAGTAAGTTACCATTGACGAAAATATTATGATAGAAGATGATAACATTGTCATTGAATTAGCGAATAGTGAAAGCGAAGTGGAGCCAGAAGAACCTTTAGATGAAGAAAATTGGGTTGCAGTTCCAAATAAAGTTATGAATTGTACCGATGCCTTGAAATATCTTTACAACATCAAAGAATTTCTAAAAACTGATTATGCAGCTTTTACATTTGTAAAAAATTTAGAAAATCACCTTCAAACTCGTTTAGCGACAGAAAAGCAAGCAAATATGAAACAAAAAACTGTAAACGACTTTTTTATTTCAAAATAAGTACAAATGCGTTTAATTTATGTTCCTTTTAGTGCCTTTAAAGCAACTCTTACCATGAATTTTTTAATAAGTAAGACATTATTCAGGTATGTGATGGAAAACAATCGTTTTCAAAACGATTTCAAAATAATCGTTTTGAAAAGGTGTGATGAATACAGAAAGATTTTGAGTATCATTTTTGAGCTTATCTTAAACTACTGACTTCTAAAAAGCACACTAGAAGATAAAACATAAATCACATATTGGAGCTGTGAAAAGAAATTATCAAAAATGTCTGGAAAGACTATTAAAAACAAGTTTTAAAATTATTGACAAAACGACTATAAGAAACATATAACACCTTTTATCGGTTTCCTATTTTTTTTGTGTCTGAATCGTTTTTCATCACATACCTGATTATTTTAATTTATTAAATTTTCTTCTTTTCGTTACACCTTTTTTGTTAATTAGATATGAATTGAATTTTGTGTTAGTGCTCTAAATAAACAATAAAAATTATTAGTGTTTTTTATGGGAATTGTTACAATTTAAGTTTAAAATTTTTAAACGCACTACTAATCCCAAATTAATATTTTACTTATTTAGTAAAATATTTTTTTTATTAAAAATACATTGAAATTGATTATTGAGGGGTTTAGCTGGATCCTATGCGCATTTCACTGTTGCTAATGCAGATCATCAGGGAACCTTTACCCAAAGCTTCTTAGAACAACTAGAGTTATTATATTATAAACTTTCATTTAAACAAATGAGAAGCTCAATAACAAATAACTAAGTTGAAACAAGAATATTTTACTAAATAAGTAAAATATTAATTTGGGATTAGTAGTGCGTTTAAAAATTTTAAACTTAAATAAAAATTATTTTTTGTCCTTTTTTTGTCAAACTCCCATAGGCGGACACTTTCCAACAACGGACAAATTTTATTCGACGGTGGCTGTCCGCTTATGGAAGGTTTCACTGTATATATACATATTTTTTTGTTTGTTTTTTTTGGCATGTCATCTCTATTTCTATATTTGCACTCTAACACATTTCTAATATGAAACCTAAACCAGCTCATACATAAATTACGAGTTATAATAACCTTCTCACATATGCATCAAAATCATGAATTTAAATAAGTGTTAATTTTATAAGTACTTCAAAAACTTTTGCACGTTTCATTACATTACATTACTATAGTGTATTATTTGAATTTTTCGTTGAAACGAGTATTAAGTCTTTTGTAAATATCTGCTGTTGAGAGTAGGGTACGGCCTGTTGGAATGACACCATTTGCCAACGAAATGGCCCAAATCTAAAATATGCAAAAGTATTATTTAATTGTAGATATCATTAGCAATTTGAATATTGAAAGAGCTATTAATATTTATTTTCTGGATTGGCTGGTCAAACGAGGTAGAGGTGTAACACGCAAAAGTTATAAAAAGTTTCTTATTATCATCGTTGCGCAACATTTCACGTTCGGAGAAACTGCTCTAAAATGTGTAGCGGCGAACAGGGCTCCCAGATTTCCTTCGACTGACATTCCCAATTTTAAAATTTTGATCCCAAAAATTTCCTAAAAAGGTATTTTGTACTATCCCCAAAAATCCCTATTAAAAATGATACTATTAAAATTCATTTAGTTGTTTTCTTATGAACATTTTATTCAGAGTCCAAATCTTCTTTATCGAAGTCTAAAAATGTTTTCGGTATATGCTTTTAGAGTTAAACAATTTTACCATTTTTGGAGATGGATGAAAAGTGTCACAACAAACTCCATTATTTTTAAAATGTATATTAATTCTTAATAGGGATTCAATCAATTCGTACTGCATTTTGTTTCGAATTTTAGTTTTTACTGAGTACATTGCCGAAATAAATCGTTCAACACAAGCGTTCCCGCTGCCAGTTCTTTAAACGATCGTGATATAGCGGTATTTCTATGTAAATAAACTTCTACCTGTTTGTTATTCATATATCAAATAAATCTTTCCACATTATAAATTGCGTTTTTCTTAACTGTGACTCGTATATATCTTTTGGAACATCGTTGATTGCCGCAGGTTATAGTATTTTTATGATTGAGCTAAATTTCGATAGATCTAATGGATTGCAACTAGAGTTTCTAGGCGGGAAAAAAATCCCGGGAATTCCCGGGAATTATTTTCTTACAAATCCCGGGAAATTATCACCGGGAATTTTCGGGAATTTAATATATACGTTTTTTGAATCTTCTTTTTTAAATTGCTATTCGTTGTTTTATTACTTAAAAATATAATTTTGTAACGATGCATAGAAGCAGATGTACACAGAAAAAACTAAATTTCGTTTTCAGTAACCAAATTCATTGAATCAGTAAATATTTTGTATGAACCTACAAAGAAATTTGTAGATTCTGATAACAATTTTGTAAAAATTTAAGTGGAAAAATTTTTATTTTGAGTTAACTTGCTATGGCATTAGAGGAAAAAGTTAACTGAATGTATTTATAAGAACAGAAAAACATTTTTGCAGATTTTTTTGTGTTATGCAGTAATTTTTTTTTATAATTTACAAGCACATTTAATTTCAAATTTTTTGTATTATCAGAAAATAAATTAACTGAATCAATAACAATTCTTACCCATTTTTCTAAAAAAAAAAATTAGTAAAAGTTTTAGTTGACACTGCAAAAAAAGTTTGCAAAACTTAATTTAAATATTTCAGAAAAAATAACTGAATCAAATAAAAGTTTCAACTAATTTTTTTTATTTATTAAAGAAAATGTTTTTTAGATCTATGAAACAATTTGTAGAAAAAGTTAAAAAAATCAGAAAATCTTTTTTACTGTATACCAAAATAAATTTAACTGAAAAATAACAAATTTCAATATAAAAATAAATGTAAAAATTTTTGTTACAAATTTTTTTTTATATAGATAAGAATTGTCACTCTATACAGTTTTTTTTTACATAAAATAAAATTGGAACAAATAATTTACTGAAACAGTAAAAAATATTTACTGAAACTAAATTTTACTTCAAAACACACGTTTGTTTGCAAATTTTTTTAATTTTTAATAATTTTTTTCTGTGTATAAAGGTTTCCGAGTTCAAGTGTTACGAAATATTTTCAACCTAAAAACTCTTTATAGGAAAAATTATCTAGATTGGCAGATGAAGATGGAATTTCCATCCATGCTATAACTCAAAGCATTTGAATTTATTTGTTTTTGTTTTCGAAATATTGTTTTTCTTGAAATTAACGAATGAACCCTGCAAGAATAGTATCAGTCAATTGACTGGTCATTTGATCGGAAGTCATGCAGGATATATTCATCATTGTGTAGAACAAAGTTTCTATCACATTATTAAGGTCAAAATTAAAAATGTGATGGAAACTTTTGTGTACGTGTGACATTGCATCTCACTCTAATGACTATAAAACATATAGGCGCACTGCTCACTCAATGATAGTGACTGATCATAATTGACTGGATATATAAGTCACAATTGAGTAATCATACATGATTGATATACTGACAAATATACATAATTTTTATATTTGGGCCAATCATGAATAAAATTCCGTGAGAAATTTCTCCCTTTTCCATTTAGAATTTTTTGTTTTCCCTATCACTTGCTATAAGTTGGAATTGTTCCCCGGGAAAAATTTCTCCCGGAATTTTATTCATAATTGCCCTCATTATTTTATTTGTTTTTTTTTATTATAAAAAATAATTTAAAATACACAAGTAAATACATAACATATTTAAATCAAATATACAAAACACCAAACAACTTAAGCGGTATCTAGCCCTCTTCACACCTTTTCATCTCCAACGCGTCTTGATTTTTACATACATATTAGTGTCCTGCATAAGACATCTTGTGAGAACTTTCAAGACATGAGAGATTTTTCAAATGCTTTACTACAGCGAAATCTTATAAAACAAAGAGCGCGTGTACAAACGTCATGCATGTATGTGTGTATGTTTTTTTTTATTTTTCTGCGCACATGCAAAGCACACACATGCATTAACATTAGTTGTATGCGGTTAATCACATAATAGCTTACCATCTACATATTACACACACACTCAAACGTACAATATGAAAAATAACAAGCATACACTAATCAACAGTACTTCTTTTGAGTGTTTGTTACAAACAAGCTGTCTTGCGACATCGCTTGTTAACACTGATATACACGTACACCAATACATCCATCGTGCTTCGCTTATAGTACGACAGCGTTTATTATTGGTTTAGTATAATACATGCGACGTGAATACATTTAAAAATCATGACGTATTTGCATTTAAAGACCTTTTACGCAGGTCTCTAATACATATTTCTAAAATTTTCAAGAGAAATATGCATATTAAATTAAACTTTGTGAATTTATTTTATTGACTTTTAATTATCTTATTTTAAAATTTTTATAAACTTTAATTTTCACAGACTGAATGAATTATATTTTTTTTTAAATAAAACTCGATATTAAAATGTTTTGACACACATATCGTCACCTAAAATCCAAAAGGCCGTAACAACCAAAAAATTCAAGATAGATTTTTTGATTGATTATGATGTAATTTTGGTTAATCACATCATAATAAATCAAAAAATCTATTTTGAATTTTTTGGTTGTTACGGCTTTTTGATGTTCCACTCTAACATATCGAGCCATAACCGCTAAAATAGCTTAAGCGACACATTTTTTTGACTCCGTTTTTTTGACGAAAATCGACTATTTATGATCGCAAATGATCGATTTTGGTCAAAAATTTAAGTTTGAAAATTATGTCGCTTAAGCTATTTTCGCGGTTATGGCACGATATATGCTAGAGTAGAGCAACTATAATTAATAAATAAATCCACCATCGCTTCCGATCAAATGACTAGGCAATTGACTGTTCCGGGAATTCCCGGGACAGTGATTAAGCCTAATTAGTAAAGTATGCAACAGGAACAGAAATCTTTTCTACACCATTTTTCTTTATATTAATTGAATGAACTAAAATTTTTCACTCTATACAGTTTATTTTTTTTTAAACAAAATTGGAACAAACTATTTAATGGAACAGTAAAAACTATTTACTGAAACTAAATTTTATTTCAAACAAACATAGATTCCAACCTAAATTAGAGCGTCAAGCGTTGCATTAGCAGCAGGGTACGTATTTTCAGTACATTTAAATAATATTTTATATGTTTAAATGTATTGAAAAGACGTACCCTGCTGCTAACGCAACGCTTAACGCTGTAATTTAGTTTGGTCTCATATGTTTGAAATTGTTCAGAAATAATTTTTTCTGTATAGAATCCCTGAGACAGTAAATCGATACGGTTCGATAAATTTCGAAAATTAGCGAAAATTAAATTTTAACGAAATGTTTTTTTTTTTGTTTTAAACCAAAATGTAAACTTTAATATGCAGCCGATCAAAATGTAATCAGCCCTTAACCTCAAAAAGACACGTTGATTGCTGCAAATTCGATTAATATCGAAAAATTGTGTGAAAAAATCGTTTTTATCTAATAACTTAAAAAGTTTTCGCCAAATACACTTTAAGATATTCACTGATTTTTATAAACTTAAAAAGTGTAGCGGATGCCGTAAATTATATCGTCGTCGAAAATTTGAAAGAGAAGTGTATGATGCATTTAATTATGTACTTCGTAATTTCTTGTCAAATCGATTTTCGATACACGTTATTTTATTGACTTAAAAACTGGCGGGAAATTTCAGGGATGACCTACAAGGTCGTACATGTTTTTTTTTTATAAATTGTGGTAACTGCATTTCTAAGAGACACTTAAACCACTGTTAATTTTTTTTTTTTTGGAATTAGTGTAATTATTTAATTATCTAGTTTTACCTCTTAAATATATATTTTTATCTGACTTTTATTTATTTGTCTGTTGCGTTTATTCAATATAAATCTACATCTCTATGAAAAAAAAAAAATAAATATACCTACATATATATTTTGTCAATAAAATTTTTGATGCTGTAACACACAGCTTTATGCATAATATTTTCTTCTTCTTTTTCTCTATCTGCTAGTTTTCTTTTTGTATTTTTGATGACCACATTTTGACCATGAAATAAGTATTTATTTGTTTTATTAAATGCCAAAAGCATGCATCCACTCAATTAGTATTATTAGTTAACTGATTGATAATGATGATGAATTTTGAGTGATAAATGGGCGGCAAGTGTGAGTAAAATATTTTTTTATGTACTCGTATTTTCTTCTTTCACCCATATCTTCTCAAAGTCGTAAGGTGATTTGCAATTTCATTCAAAAAGTAGAGAATTGGTGGTTGTGTATTGCCATTTAAATAAGCTATTTAGCTTCTATATAAAGAACTAAGAAAATAAAATATATAGTGAAAAATCACGAGTTCATGTAGATATTAATATTGTTTTGTATTTTATTTACTGGGCGTACAAGATCTGTAAAGTTTCCAAGGCTAGTTTGCAACAAAGAATACACAGAAAAAAAATTACCACTGTAAAATCAACATGTAAAAATTTTGATTGCAAATCATATTAAATTTATTAGGAATAATATATTTAAGTTTGTTGGTGTATATTTGCTTTGTTCACAGCCGCAATGCACTATTGTGCTCAGTTGAGTGACTTGGGGCCTGTTCGGAAATTCATTACTGCGCTATATCTGATGCGTAGTGCGTTCGGGAAAATCCACCATTGGCAACACCGCAAATGTCATGAGTTCTAAAATGCAAGTCCACAGTATATGATGAGCAAAAAACCATCAGCCACTCATCACAAAAATTGCTGGTGCAACGGATGTGTAAGAATTTAATTTTTTATTTATTTTATTTTGTTAAAATAATATGAAAATATATCACCCGGATATTCCATAACTAGTGATGGCAAAAAAAAAGGAATAATGGATTAATGAATCATATGATTAATCGAAACGACAAATAATTAATTAATTGTTTCCAATTAATCGATTAATCGATATTTTTAGCTAAAATTTAAAATTATCATAAAAAAAAAATTATTTAATTAATTACAAAATCTTCTCTTTATTCAATTTATTAAAAAAGAATTTATTTGTTTAGTGCAGAATTTAAAAATAGGAGCTTTGATAGCCGTTTCGTGGTTAATCTGTTCCGTTTTTCCGTTATTATTGCACCCGCTTTGGAAAAAAGCCGGTCTGATGGTACAGATGTACCAATCAAAAAGCAATATTTTTGTGCAAGAGAGTATATATAGCTTAGGTTAGACCGATTTCATTTCTTCCTATGCGTCTATTACGTTGCGCTTTAATTCTAGTACTGGAGCATTGACAAAGAAGCTTAGTTCATCTTGAGGAAGTGTTGATTCATTGTCCTTCCTTCTTCGTTTGTGGGCTAAAGATTTATGGTGCGCCCATAAATAAAATTCAGCATCACTACAGAAGACGTTTCACTGCCGCTCCCAATGCTGTCATCGATATAATAAATTACTATAATTTCATTTCTTAGCTGTCTCATGACTTTTGATAAAGCTAAGGGATCATCAAAATGTTTTTTTTTAATCTTGGGTCTAGTAAAGTTGATGCTGCCAGTAGAAATGAATGCTCCATTTCCCTAAAGCGACGGTTAAAGTAACTCCGTTAATAACTAGGGTTGCAGTTCTAGGCCTTTCGTCGTCAGCCGTCAATGCTCAATGAATACGCTTGGCGCCTGGCGACGAATCTCTTTTGTTCCTGGATGTCTATTGATTATTATTTGAAATAATCGATTCATTCCATTAATCGAAGGAGAATTCACGATACAATTAAATCGTTAATTGAAAGAAAATAATCGATTATTACAAAGTTTTCGATTAATCGTGCTATCACTATCCATAACTTTTTGAATTCATCTGTGGTTGGAACATATTTTTTTAGAAATAAACTAGGTTTTTTTTTCAATTTCAAAAACTCTTTTATATTTTCGATTGCACCATTTCTATGCATTTATCTTTTACCGAAGTAACACAAAATCATTATTAATTTATCAATTTTTAATGTAATCTCGTTGGGAATTGTAATCAAGGATCTTTTTTGTCAGCGCTTCAATTAAGCATCTGGATAAGCTAATTAGCATAAGATGAGCAAAACAAACACACATGGACATCATATGCATCATATTGATGGATTTGGAATAGGCTATTGTTCTTGTTTGTTTTGATGTTCGTAAATAGCCGACAATTTTCGCGTTACCAGCGAAAACTTCCTGCTGCTTGGCTGATAGGCAGTTTACTAGTCTTGTAGTCGCAGGGTCTCAGGTTTAAATCGTGCAGACAAGCCAAAGCAGCTTCACAGTTTCATATAATTTTTTTTAAATAATCAATTAAATCATGTTGAATTAAAATTTAATTCGTGATGGCATATTTATTTATGGCCTGTTTCACGATATCGCAAGAAAACTTTCGACTGAAAAGTTATATTGAAAACTGTAATAAAATATGAAAATTTGTTTTTGTTTTCAAATATATGTTTTGAGTCGAAAGTTTTCTTTCGATATCGCGAAACAGGCTATTATTGTATATCTATAGAATATATATTCGAATAAATTCGAGTTAAAATTTTGCCCCGGGAAACCTACTAAAATTAAAACACACAAACATTTTCCCGACGCCTGTGCCAATACACAAAATCACTTTAAGCCAAATAATTAATAAAATAAAGTCACTGCATTAAATTAAATTATATTGTTTCAACTTGAAATAACTTTGATTCAATATTGTTCTTGATGTTCTTATTTCAGTATCAAATTCATGTCGTTTCAACTTGTATTAACTTTGATTCAATATGATTCTTCTGTTTTATTTAACAGTACTGGAATATTAAATCAACATGCAATAAAGTTAGTTCAAAATTAAAAATTTTCTTTGAAGATTATTGTAAGTCATGTTGAATTAAAGCTGGTTTTCGTAGATTTTAATAGTGAAACTTTTCTCTGTGAAAACTAGAGGTGTGTTCGTGAGTGTTTTCAACCATCAGTCTTAAAATTTTCCATAAAAATGTTCTGAGAATTCATATTACAAATTTTAAACTAGATAAACTGGAAGTTGTTGCTTAAGTAATTTTGAGTCCAACTCATTTATTTATGGTGTTTTCTTTTCTACACAAAATGGTACGAAAATTTTGAATGAATACTTTTTTGGTTTAGTGTAAAAGATATTTTTTTTGTAGAGTCTCATTAAGATGTAATTTTTAGTTCAACTTTAAAAACATTATAAATAAACATTAGCAACTTTAATAAAAAGAAGATCAAAACGAAAAAAAAACTCATATCAAAACAATAACTTTGTACGAGTGCAAACATAATTTTTCCACAAATTATTGTTAATCTTCATTTTGTGTTTTACTTTTACGTTTCTTGGTATCAAGTTGCCGTCGTCACAGGGGTCAGTGATGTTTTGAAGGTCGTTCAGTTGTTTTTATTTTAAAAAAGTTAAAAAAAAAATCTTCTGCAGTCAATGGATAAAACCTTGAAATGTTGTTTTATTGTTTTTTTTACTTCCATTTACTTCCATGAAACCTGGAACATAAATATTAACACGTTTCCGATGCATTTATTTAATCTGTGCATTTACGGTTAGAGAGATGAAGGGAAATTATAATGGTTGGTTATTATTGGAACTTCTCAACGATTTTATGTTGTTTAATAAAAATTAAGGAATTTAATGGTTCTTTAGGTTTTTTTTCCTTTTTGAAAGAACGTACTATTCATTCTACATATACAAAAAAGTTTTTATGGAAAATAACTATGTACTTCAGAACGAAACTCATTTGACATGAGACAGACTTTCAAGGCAAACCAGCAGACGTCGTTTAAAGGTTTTAGAACTTTTTAACAATATAAAAATTTTCCATAAACACTTTTATTACTATTAACTTTCGTTGTAAGATTGCAGTCGGACGAATTTTCAGTTAAGATTCTTGTTTTGTAAATAGGAGCAAAACTTAAGCAGTTAATATGCAGCTACCAACATATTGAGCCATAACCGCTGAAATAGCTTAAGCGACATATTTTTTGGACTTCGTTTTATTTTTGACGAAAATCGACTATTTACGATCGCAAATAATCGATTTTGGTCAAAAATTGAAGTTCGAAAATTCTGTCGCTTAAGCTTTTTTTTGGCGGTTATGGCACGATATATACATACATACATGGTTACATACACACGTACTTGTATATGGAACGGTTAATAAAGAGAGGTTAGATGGCCAAATGGTATTTAAACGTTAATTCATTGCACGTTTTGTTAATTTGTTAAGTATCGTTGCAGCGCCTCTGGTGTTGAGTAGACGCTATAGAAATTGACAAAGGTGATATACATACAAACGGGTTATACACTTTTCGCTTTTAAAAGTAAAGTTAAATAATTAAATTAAAATTATTTCTGCTTAAAAATCACTATAGTTCAATTAAAATCTAAAAATGTCTCAATTAAATTAAAATTTTATTTAATTTTGAACGAAGTGCAGTGTAATTTAAATGATTGCTTCTACACACAGAAAAAATTTCATATTAAAATCTACAAAAACAAGTTTAATTTTACAATTTTCGGCAATGATTTTGCTTTACTTGAGTTTCATGTTAATTCAACATAATTTACAGTAATCATAAAAAAAATTTTACTTTTAAAATTAGTTTAGTTCATGTTGATTTAACTTTCCAGTACTGCTAAATTAAAATGAAGAATCATGTTGAATCAAAGTTATTTAAAATTGAAACAACTTGAGTTTGATACTGATACGATGAACCATGTTGAATGAAGATATTTCACGTTGAAACAACATGAATTAAATTTAATGTAGAAATCTTATTTTATTAATTATTTAATTTACGTAATTGTGTTTATTGCCACAGACACCAGAAAAAGTTTTGTATTGCCCTACCCGGCAAAGATTTGAACTCGAACTCATCTCGTGGTAAATATTATCTTGAATCTAGATACATATATACTAGTGTTGTAACGAATGTCAATTTTTAATATTCGCGAATACGAATACGAATATATAATGTGAAATTTATAGACATTAAATTAGGGTTCTATTTATGCCTGCAATATGAAATATTAAAAAATTGTTATGCAAAAGAACTTTATACTCCTGTTGGCGTACTTTAAAGTTAATAAGAAACTACACAAAATTTTAATCATCGTCATTAAATAATATTTGAAAATGATTCTATTAAAAATTTAATGGATTCGTACAAGCTAATATTTTTATCCATTTATTTAAATTTCGTTTAGGATTTATGCATTTATTAATTTAATTTTTTTTGGAAAAATATTTGTATTCGCCTGAATTTGCCGAACACGAATGCGAATACGAATATTGAAAAATGGTCGAATATTCGGCACTAATACATACTAACTAAGTGCAATCATCAATAAAATTTTAATTCAACATTATTTAATTTATTTGAAATTAAAGTTATATAAAAATGTTATATTTAAAAAAAAAACACAACTGCGAAGCTACTTCGGATTGTCTGCAGGATTCCAATCTGCGACCCTCCGACTACAAGACTAGTACACTGCCTACTAGCTAGGAAGTTTTCTCTGCTAATGCGAAGTTTGTCGGCTGTTTACACAATACGAACATCAAAACAAGCAGCATTATAAATTTAATATAATTTGCAATAAAAATTTTTGCAGGCTATTGGTATTTTCTGTGCAACCAAAAGAGGTTGCAGCAGCCGATCCTTTTGAGGTAGTTCTCGTTAACTTGATAAAAGTTTGTTTACAAATGCTCCAACGTTAGCGTATTAACCGCGCAGACACTGTAAAAAAATGTAACGGCCAAAATTGGTCGCATTGTGTGCCAATTCCTTGCACACTAGGTTTACGAGTATTAAGATAACTACGGTGACCATATTTTTTAACACAAAATAAAGGACATTTAGAAATGTAATAAATTTAGGGCAAAACAAAATTTTACGGTTAATAACAGCGGCTCCATGGTACATAAAAAACTCAAATTTACATCGTGATTTAAATATGCCCGAAGTGACTGAAGAAATTGCAAAATACTCAGGCAAATATCTAACAAAACTTGAGTCACATCTTAATCCGCTTGCTCGTAACATTTTGAGCTTTAGAATAAGAGGATAAAGGGGCTCTAATACTTAACACTCCAGATGAAACTGCTTGAAAATCCTTTGTTTTAATTAGGGATGTAACGAATACCAGTTTAGAGAATGCGAATGCGAATAATACATTTTAATTTCTGCGAAAGCGAATGCAAATAGTGCAATACGTTAAAAAATCATAAGAAAATAATAAATACATAGATGTACTACAATTAGTATTTTATTTAAATTTAGTCTTTAATTGAGCAAATATTTGTTAATTTATTAAAAATTATATTAAAATAACAAAAATTAAACATTTTAAAAACCCGCAGATACATATATGTATCTAGAAAAGATGTGATATCTTCTAAACGGCTGGACCACTTTTCTTAAAACACAGCTAAGAACCCTTTCGACTAAGGCACCTTTCAAACAGAAAAGACTAAATCAAAATCGGTCCAGCCGTTAGGTCTGTATGTGGACTCGTATACAGACACACACTACAAACTTATAGCAACCTTTTTTTTGGTCGGGGGTTAATAAGTATAGATAATTATTCAAAATGTTAGGCAATCAACCCATTCGTACTTTGGCATTAAAGCGTGGTACTCTCAACGTTTCATGTGGAATTAAGATAAATTGAAATGAATTGCTCATGAAAAAATGTTCCAAAAGAAGTACTCTGTTCATCTGGGGAAAAACATATAAAATATATCTTCAACATTTTAAGTTTCGCGCGAAATAATTTGACTGCCACTTGTTTCGCGTGGAACTTAAAACAAACAATGACTAGTTAATATCGTTTGCATTTAAAATTTTTTGTACGAAGAAATGAAAATGGTCTTCAACATTTTTCAAAAGCTTTAACAGACTAGTCTTAAGTAGAAAATAATTTTTCGCAAATCAAACACTGCCTTTTCTTTTTCAAAATTTGAAAAATATTTCCAAACAGCGCTGGATTTTGGTTTCATTTTTATTTATGAGAACTTATTTATAGAAAGGTTTTTCGCTAAAATTTTAAAGCTGTACTTGTAAGTATACGAGTATGTAACAGAAGTTTTTGACATTTGTAATTCGCAAACTATTTTCGTAAGAGAAGTACAATTTTTTTTTGTCTTTAGTATTCGCTTGAAATATTCGCATATTTTAGCGAATGCAAATAGCAAAAGTAAGCGAATAATTTGCGAATGTGAAAGCGAATGCGAACATTCGTTACATCCCTAGTTTTAATGACTGCAACTTTGTGTAGCTACACAAAGTTGAAGCGAAAATATAAAATACCGTTATGCCTGTTTTTATATTACATACTTGCGTCATTTGTTCAGTATAAAAAATTTTTTCCATTGCTTAACATGTAAGATTTTTTGAATTGTGACTCTTTATGATTTAGTGTGCGATATGTATTTTTTTCAGTGTTGCCAGGTAATTCCAGTTTTGAATGATTATAATTTCCATTGTACTGAAAATAAATTCAGTAAAGTGCGACTCTGACTCGCGCACGAAGGGTTCCGTACGAACACCAGATATGTAATTTAATACAAACTTCCTCCTATATAATATATAGTTTTGGCATTTTTTTTCGTTTTTAGGGTCTTTTCGGTTTTTTTGTTTTGGCGTTTTTTGCGTTTTTTCGGTTTTGGCGATTTTTTTAAATTTTGGCTCTTTTTTAGTTTTGACACTTTATTTTCTTCTTTTGGCGATTTTTTTCGGTTTTTGGGGTTTTTCATTTTGGCGATTTTTTTTTATTTTTGGCGATTTTTTTTCATTTTTGCGATTTTTTTTATATAAATTTTTTTTTTATTTTTGGCGACATTTTCGCGTTTTGGCGATTTGTTTCGATTTTTGGCGACATTTTCGCGTTTTGGCGATTTGTTTCGATTTTTGGCGTTTTTTTCATTTCGGAGTTTTTTTTTTCATTTTAGTGTTAGAAATTTTTTTTTTAATTTTGGCGATTTTTTTCGTTTTGGCGATTTTTTTAAATTTTTGGCGATTTTTTTTTTGGTTTAGCGATTTTATAATTTTCGGTTTTTTTAGTTTTACCGTTTTTGAAAATTTCAAGTGTTTGCCTTTTACGGTTTCCAAGATATAGCAAATTGTCAAAATTACATAGTCAAAATTGCATTAACTGATGGACCACCCTTTAATTTAATTTTTTTTCAATTTTAGTGTTAATTGTTGTAGTCTGTATAAAAATACACTAATTTTACAAATTTCAAGTTTCAATATACATATGTTCATACAATTGTATGTATATTACATGGGATTTTAACATTTTTCGTTGATCGTTTTGGAACACCCTTTAATTTTTAATTCTCATGTATTTGTGGTTGTAGCGGCCTACATACTCTGTCCAAATTTCAGGTCCGTAGCTCTTACGGTTCCTGTGAAAATAATAGGGTTCCTTTTCACCTTTGGTGTACGGAACCCTAAAAAGGACACTTTTTTTTGAAAAAAATTTAGTGTTAAAAAAACGACTGTTTTCTTAAAAAAAGGACAAATGGTCACCGGAATGATAACCATAATCATAAACCCCTTCACTAAATAAATTACACTTCAGGTGACAGATATTTAACAGCTAGCAGCCTTGCCACAGCGGAATAAACCTTTCTGTACATTAGCATATATTATAAAGACTATGAAAATAGTTTTTTTTGAAGGAAAATTCTTGTTTCATTTCTTTACAACATATCTGATTTAAATTTTTTTTATAAATAATTGTTATTGAAGAATTTATAAATAAAAATTGATATTTATGAATTCTTCAAATGTAAATTTATAAATATTAATTTTTAGTTTTGTTTTTTATAAAATTTTTTTTTGTAAAAACACATTGCTAGATGGCGTTACACAACGCAGTGATGCAATATTGGAAAAATAAATATTCACATAAACTTATAAGAGCAAATATTTATATATAAATACTGTTTACTTTTTAATAAATAATCACATTATAATTTAATTATATGTACATATGAATGTATTTAAATCACACGTGTTACTCTAAAAGGGATCAACTAAAAATTTTATAGTTTTTGCTTTTTGCATATCGAGAGCCTATATTCAAAACACGTCAACTCAGCTTTGGCCAAAATGAGTTTCGGATTGCAAATAGCTCCCCTATGCAATATTCATCTGCAGAATAAATTCGAATCAAAAAACTGATTTTTCCTCGTTTTATATAAATTTTTCTTATTCTGCTATCTCATAGTATATTTTTTTTTGGTGAAAATAAATGCTAACTCCCATGTAAATTTCAAATATTTTTAAAAAATTTTTAATTTATAATAATTCTACCTCATATCTGATTGCATGTGGCATACAGAGGAGTTCCGTTTATTTTTGGTAATGTATGTATAACTTTTAAACAGTTAATCGAACAGAATCATTATTTATGGACCGATTATAGTCAATGACATAAGCTTTCGAAATTGATAATTTGTAGTGACCACGTTACACTAGAGAGTGAGTTAGAGAGTGCTAAAGCTGACCACCTCGAGATGGAAGAGGCTTTCAGTCAGGCTTATGTTGTTTTTTTTAAGGTATTTTAAGTTTTTTCTTGTATCTTTTCAATTCTTATATCTAGTATTGAGTAAAAGATTTTACAAATTGATTAAAAAATAAATATATTCAAAAAAATAAAAAAAGCAATGTGAGTCCGATCACAGGGGAGATGTGTAAACATCTATTAATGAAATTTTTTTTTTTTTTGTATTTCATTGTGAATACAAGCATTACTGATTACTGAAAATTCAATGCACCTCATCATATAATAAATCATTAGGCACTTTATAAAAATTGCACAAAAAATTTTTAGTAATCAGTAAAAATTTACTGGTTAAAAAATTATTTTTACTGAAATTTTAGTATTACTGCAAAGTGCCCATCTATGGTAAATGCCTTAAGTACAAATAATGAATATTGGCTTATGGTAACTAAAATAAGATATATAAATTATTGACTCTACTGTATTTAAAAATTAATGGAAAACTGCATCTATAGTAGTGTAATTATTAGTTGTGTGGGTTTGTGGAGAATTGCTCATATGCAAGTGGAAAACGTTAAATAAAAATTTTGATAAAGCTTGCGACTGTGGGTTTGCAAAATTTGTATTAAAATCTCCACCCATAATAATTGTCATGAGATGGATATTGATACCCAATTGTCGTGCACCAGCTTCAGTGTAAGGCAACAGTACGTAATGAAGACATTGGTACGTAAAAATATTCCTACAGGGTTAATGCAAATAACTATCTAGAAGTATTTAACTAAAGTACTAAACGTACAAACATATTCACGTGCAAACACTATAGCAACAACAATAATTTTGTACATAGCTACAGACATACACACATACAAATAAAAGCGCGAGCACTTATGGTAACCACCATCACTACCAGTACCACACCGCATTGCCAACATAAGAGTCGTTACTTTGAAATTCAAAAATAACGGCCAATCGAATTATCTACAAACGCCTAGAAGCAGCAACATGAATTTTCCGATTGTGCTAGAGGACTGTTTAAACATCTGGCTACCAATATTAAATGACAATACAGATGGCAACGTGCATAGATGCCATTACTAAGTGCAGACATGTCATTACGCCATCTATCGGGCGATCATTCGAGAACCGGTTCCTGTACTATAAAAGGAGGCAGTCTGTGTTAAAATGAGTTCAGTGCTAATCAGAAAGTAGTCGAGTTGACATCGTTAAGTCAGTGATAATCAGAAATTAGTCGAGTCAGCATCGTTGAAAGTTAAGAATTCGTGCGGTGGATAATAATGATAAGAAGTACTTAAGTAAAGACAAGTTGTAATTTGCTTCTTTAAGAATAAAAAGAAAAACAGTAGCAAATAAAAATTATGTGTTATTTATTTTTATTTTTGAGCAATCAAAAGAACTCACACGTTTAATAAAATTTAAACGTAACAATATGTTATAATATAATATTATAAATTCTTTATAAATTCTGGTATATATCTTTTAAACAAATATTTCACATTTAAAACGCTCTTTTATTTAAAAGTTTATATATATTTTATTTATTTTATAATTTTTCAACTGTTTAACAATATTATCCCCATTGGCAACACTATTACACTTCACAAGCAATTTCTATTAAAATTAACTCCTGAAGGTATGCTTTAAAATTCGGATGAGTTATTTCTATGCAGCTGTTAAGTTTCTTTGTACTTCTTGTTCGTATGATTACACTAATGCAATCATAGATAACTCACACCGATTTGATCTTACTCAAAATGTGTGATTGTATTGTGAAAAAGATTTTTACCCCCTAGCGTATAGATGTTTACACATCAAAAATCATATTTTTTTCCGACAAAATATGCTAACTCTAAGAAAATTTTTGTTTTTGATCGACTAAAATATGCTATTTCATAAAAATACGCAAACCAGTGCAAAATAAAATATTTTTTGCAGACCTATAAATTAGTAAGCATATTTAAACCATATAATGGAAGGCACATCATTTATTTTTACAATATTGAGCGAATTAACTAGTTTTTTCGCTCTACTGAAAAGTTAGTTTTTCTGAGTTGACGTGTTTTGAATATAGGCTCTCGATATGTATAGTGGTGATATCTAGCCGTAGTAAAAATCTTACATTATATTCTATACTCTTATTTTGAAAAAAAAATTACATATGAAAGAACAAATTATTTTTATTTGGCTCTACTGAGAATTTGTAAATTTTAGAGCAAAAAGCGAGATATAACTTCAATTGTTTTTTATTTTATAGCAGAGAGAAAAAAACTAAAAAATATTCAACTGATTGAAGTAAAGTTTCTTTATTTTCATTTTTATATCGGCTGATTTTAATGATAGATATAATATAGATATAATGATAGAACATTTTTTGGGGACATGTGTTACAATGTAATATACCCAATAATTATTAATATTGAATTTTAAATTTTTTGTTTAATTACGTGGTTTTACATCTCAGCTGACGATATGTATAGTGCAAGAAAGATTTAACCAAAATGAAGAAAAATTTTCATATTAGAGAAAAATTGATAGATTCTAATTTAAAAAAAACAAAATGGCAACACTGCTTACAAGGACGTGTTCGCAGTTCTGTTTCAAGTTCAGGCTGTCATGAGAAGTGTGTGAGAAAAAATAAAACCAAATGAAATCAGGTTTAATAATTTTTCAGGTAGATTTCCGTTAGTTTGTTGGTAGTACACAACTAAAAAGAAAAACATGCGATATTTTTTACTTTAATCACCTAATACAGACAGCACGGCGCAACAATTAATAAAGACTTTTTGCGTCAACAACGAAAACAACAATAAATTTTCAGAAAACACTGTACAACATTAAAAAAAAGTTTTAACAACTGCTTTGGGCAGAGGAGAACGGAAATAAATTTACTTATTAAATCGAACTGTGAAACGACTTCTTCCAGTATTTCGCCATTATGAGCGTAGGATTTGCCTTGGTCATGCAGGTGCAGTAATATTTTGCACTTTTTTAAAGATTTTTCTTAAGAAAAGGGTCACGCAGAGAAACAAGCCGATCGGCTCACAGTCGGCTCAAGAGCCGCCGTCTACTTTTAATGCAATTTCAAGCATAGGCTCAAAATTGCACACGGCCAATTGTTTTTTGTAGTTCAAAATTTGTACGACATCTTACAAGTTATATGGAAGACATCAGGTGTTTGATTTTTTTTTTAGAAATGTGTTTAAGAAACTTGTAAATAGCGGCTGTCAATGTCAGGCTAAAGCCGGCTTATGAGCCGCCGCCGACTATTTTTTCCTAAGCCGCCGCCGCTGACTTTTTAAGACGGCTTGTTTCTCTGGTGTCACGTTGAAAGAAATAACGGATGTATTAGGACTTATAGTTCCGGTGACCATTCGTATTTTTTTTAAAGGACAGTCATTTTCTTACACGATGTTCTTCAATTTTTTTTTCTTCAAAAAAGTGTAATTTTTTTAATTGATTTATATAATGAATTGAATTTTCATCATCAATAAAATAAAAATTATAATCATCCAAAATTAGAATTACATGGCAACACTTGTTAACAGCGATATGTATGTTCAATGTGTTGAATTTCTCGTCAACTCAGTTAATAATCTGATACATACTTCAAACCCAAACAAGCCACATCAATCAGTTACAACAAATATTACAACCGCAAAAACCATATGAACTTTGTTGGTATGGTTCACAATATCTTCAATACAGGGTAACATTATCAGAGTGTATGCTTCTTGCAGGAAATGTCAGAAACCATACAAAACTGAATATTTGTTGGGTGTTTCAAGATAAGCCAAATAAAAGCATATTTTAAGGCATTTGACATTTGTCCTTTATTTTCGTTGAAAAATATGTATAGTCACGCCCTAAAATTCAATAATAACAATCTCTACCCAAGTAGATAGACTAGGGTGATGATTAAGTGCGTTGCTGCACAGAAAAATATCGGTATTTCCCCCAGCTTAAAAAGTCTTAATTTAATTTTTCTTCTCTTCTTTAGAAACTCACATTAATTAATAAAAATATTTCATTCAATAAAAAGAATTAAAATTACTGATCTTAAGCCTGGCTAAAAATTATTTCTGATTAAAATTTCACTATAGTTCAATTAAAATCTAAAAATGTTTCATTGTAAATTGATTACAAAAGACCTATAGCTTTAATAAATTTATATATTTGCCTGTCCTGCAAATCACGATATGTCAAATCACGGTGATTTAAAAAAATTAATAAAAGCTAGATCATTGCTTTTGTAAATTTCACGATTTATAGCGATGGAAGTTATGATAAAATATTCTATTATACAGTACAAAAACTTAAAATACAATATAAATCCAATAACAAGTCAGCTATTAATAGTTTGTTTTTGAAATCACCGTGATTTTCAGAACAGGGGGGATAATTCATACATACTAAATATTATTTTCTTCCATTAAGTTGTGTGTAACCTGAAAACTTTAAACTCCTTTTCTGTAAAACTAGTTTTTAGGGTTCCGTACACCAAAGGTGAAAAGGACCCCAGTAAAAGCTACGGACCTGAAACTTGGACAGAGTATGTAGAACTTTGGCCACTACAACAACAAATACATGAGAGTTAAAAATTAAAGGGTGTTCCAAAACGAGCAACAAAAAATGTTAAAATCACATGTAATATACATACAATTGTGTGTATGTATATAGACACTTGAAATTTGTAAAATTAGTGTACTTTTATAAAGACTAAAACAATTAACACTAAAAGTTAAAAGAATTTATACTAAAGGGTGTTCTGTCAGCTAATGTAATTCTGACTATGTAATTTTAACAACTTGCTGTATCTTGGAAACCATAAGAGGCAAATGCTTTAAATTTTCAAAAAACGGTAAAGCTAAAAAATCCCAAAATTATATAATCGCCTATCCGAAAAAATCGCCAAAAATCTAAAAAAAAAATCGCCAAAACGAAAAAAATGCCCAAAATTTAAAAAAAATTTCTAACACTAAAATAAATCGTCAAACCAAAATAAAAAAAATCGCCAAAATTAAAAAAACGCCAGAAGCCGAAAAAAATCACCAAAACGAGAAAAAAGTGCTAAAACTAAAAAAATTATTTATATGAAAAAAAAAAATCGCCAAAATTACGAAAATCGCCAAAATTAAAAAAACGCCAGAAGCCGAAAAAAATCACCAAAACGAGAAAAAAGTGCTAAAACTAAAAAAATTATTTATATGAAAAAAAATCGCCAAAATTACGAAAATCGCCAAAATTAAAAAAAACGCCAGAAGCCGAAAAAAATCACCAAAACGAGAAAAAAAGTGCCAAAATTAAAAAAAAGCGCCAAAACTTAAATAAAATCGCCAAAACCAAAAAAACGCTAGAACTAAAAAAAAGAACGCTCAAAACCGAAAAAACCCAAAAACGAAAAAAAGGCAAAATTATATTTTATATAGGCTAAAGTTCGTATTGAATTACATGTCTAGTATCGTGCGTGGGTCAAAGTCGCACTTCACTGAATTTATTTTTAATTGTTACGTTGTTCATATGATTTTCTGTACACAAGTATGTGTACAGGATTATTTCTCCCTGTAGAGGCAAATAGAAATTCTGAATCCTAAAACTCAGGCAGAACTGCGTAGAAGCTTTGCTAATAAAAGTCATGCTCTTGACATGTAGCTTCTTAGTAAAGCTTTTCATAACGATTAGTCTTTATTAAATTAAATTAAAAAAAAAAAAAAACTGAAGAGTTGAAAGCAGCAACATTAGCATAAGATAGAAAAGTATCACCGTTCTAAAAATCTACCGCTCGTGTGTTTATGTATATGTTCACACGTGTATGCATGTATGTTACATATTACGTAGTTTACATAATTTACATAGAAAAAACTTTATATGTCCATATGTATGTATGTATATGTATGTATATTTCTTAATTGTCAAAACTTAAAAAATGTGTTGACCTAAGCACGTTTAAAATTATAAACATCTCGAACAAAAAAAAAAACCTCAAATTACACTATTCATTATAAGCGTCGTTATCATCATCTTTGACGTCATTAACTCTCAGCTCTTTGTTAAAAAGTTGGTCACTGGTGATGATCATGGTTGTTTTGTAGCACAAAAGAAAAAAATGTGTATTAACAAAGATATCCACAGAAAACGACGAATTTGAAAGAAACGACTTTTGGACTTTTGGTGCTGCACAATTCGTGTGAAATGCGTTTGATAATGCGTGCGGTTAAAGAGGAAGAAAGATATAAAAAAGACGCAAAAATTTTCAGACAAGAAAAAATCCGCAAAAACGAATAGAAAGAAAGCGAAAGTAGTTTTTTCTTCATGGTTGCACAGGCAACTAAAAAATGTATGTACTATGTATGAAAAGAGGGTTTCATTAGGGGATTTCTATCTCTAAATTTGTATTTTTTTTTAAGAGAAAAGTAACACTCAAGCAATGAATGCCTACTACTTGTAACTTCTTGAGGAAAGTGATAGTGATAGAGAAGACAAATGCTGAAGGAAGATATAGAGTAAAGCTTCATTATTTTACAACTCTGCTTGTCATAATGCAGTGTTGCAGCGCCTCTGATGTGAATGAGATGTATTAAATTTTCAAAAGTGTGTTTATTGGCCATTTTATTGATTATTTTACTTTTCCGATGATTCTGCTACACAATACCGACGAAGGAGGGCGCTCTGATGTTACATTAGCATTAGCAATCCGCTGAAGCCGCTGTAGTTCAGTGACCAGTGTCTACGCCTCCAACACTTGAACTTTCCCACAACAACTGATACAAAAAGACAAATTGATTCTAATGCACATCAGAAAAATGCGTGTGTGTTTGTGAGGTATCAACGACATTTTTTATTAATTTATTTGTTTTTTATTATGTATGGAATATAACATCGTGTAAATGTCCGCTGAGGCTTCTCTGTATGTCCTATTTTCTCTGACTGGCGCATAAATCTGGCTAAATTTTGACATATGTAGGTTACAGTGTTAGAATTGAGAGCCACAGTTGCTTCTGGCTTACTCGCATCTAGCTGTAACTCAGGGAAAATATAACCGAATCAAGTCGTGCGATATTGATGGTTAGTTCACATCACCTCTACACGACACGACCCGGTCCTCAAATCGTGCATGCAATATGTTCAATGTGGCATGTACCACCGTCCTGTTAAAACGGCATATCGTTGGTGTCCAGTTATCCAGGTCGCAACTCTCTCGTCGCTCATGATCATTTTCGATGAAAAGTTTTCACAGCAAAATCGAAACAATTATTCCTCGTTCTTGAGGAGTGAAGCGATTCTTGTCGTATTGACTTACATTTTGTGTCTGTTTACTCCACACATATCAAAGCTTAGCGGACATTAACCTCCATCTGCAAAAATTAACAGTGATGGACCTGACAAACGTAATTTTCAAATAAATTCACCGATGACCCTGATGATCTACATCAAGCAGTGACATTTTCGGAATTCACGGGTCGCTCTTGGATCTCATGTGGATTTTTAACGCCCTAAATTCGAAAGTTTCGTTTGTTGGCATACCCATTCATCCAGAAATGGGCCTCATCGCTGAAAATGATTTTTCTATGAAAATTAGGGCCATTTTCGAACTGCTACAGGACCCATTCAGCGAACAAACGTCGTAGTATATGATAATTTACCTTCAGTAGAATTTTGTATGGGTGCAGCCCCAAGTCACGACGCAAAATTGGCCAAGTTGAGGTCTACGAAATGCAGAGTTCCTGTGAGCGACGCGCAAGCGACTGCCTCGGATTCCCCTGCACCCTCTCATGAGTAGTGCCGATGTTTTCAAAATATATTTCATTTCGTCGATTTGCATGTATGTATTGACTGATTGATTGTTAAGAAAAGCAGTGGACTCTGATTAATCCCTCTCGGTACGTTTCCTGAGCAGAACTTCCATTATGATAAAACAATTTTATCAATTGCACGTTCCGTCATTTTGCAAAACCCACTGAATCATTTGACATATTTGTAGATGTAGCTTCATTAACACGGACCTTACCAACTGTCAAAGCTCGAAAGTCTTTGTAGGAAGACCCTTTATTTTTGTATGTACGTATTTGATGTTAATATTGTTTGGTTCGCTGGCTGATTGGTTCACTGGTTGTTTCTGTTGGGGAATCTTGAGATGCATAATTTGTATTGTTTGTGTTTATTTTTCTAAAAAAACCAGAGTTGCCTTTGACTGTCTCACTTTCTGCCCTATGGTACTTCCCATTTGCCTGATTAAAGAAACTAAAAGAGTGCAAGCAAAAAAAAGACGATGAAGTAAGTTTATTACATCAGATTTTTTCAAAACCAAAAAAAAAAAACAAAAAACAAAAAAAATACAGTGTTGCATAAATATGAAAATATGTCGTCATTGTTTTGATGGAATCTTCAAGTGTGGTTCGTGTGTATATTTAACATGTTTTAAAATTTCTATACCTCTCATGACGTGAACCTCTTCTCACAATTCTGTTGTTTTATGGATAAAGCATTAAACACATTCACCACAGCAAGCTACCGACTACCAAATGTCAAGGATGGAATACACATATTTATATGAGAATGATTATTTTGAAGACAGCAAGGCAACATGGCGACAGGTTATTGTCTATGCTGATTTTGTCGTTGTAGTCTAATTAAACTAATTTCTATTTCTTTGCCTACAATGAGAAAATTCAGTATTGCCAGTACAATACAAAATGTTGAATGAATGATTTTTTACAATTATTTCATATTATTTAACAGAAACTATATCCAAAAATTGATGTAAAGCATAAATTGATTAATTTTTGTACTTTTACGTGAAATAAGTATATTTAAAATATACTGGCAATATTGAACTATGTATTTGTACTTGAATATCAGCTGCAGATGGTGCTGCTGCTGTCTCCAAAATAATTAAGTAGCCGGCTACGAGGCGACAAATGGTGCTTACGGCATTTGAAGTCGTGTGTTCGTGTAGCCTGCTGTGGTGAATGTGTTTAATGCATAACTACATAACTACAAATTATTTGGTCGGCGAGTATCTCTCTGTTTGTTCAGATAGTTCTCAGAATTAACGATATACATAAATATATACATTTGTCACATACATATAAAATATATTCAATGCTTATATGTCAATCTAAGTAGGACAACTTTTAAGCTTGTAGTTCTTTTCTTTATGTGTATTTTTTGTGAGTTTTCAAAAAGGCAGCTAAATTTGTTAAAAAATCTATAAAAACATATCGCTTATTTACACAAACAGCGAGTTTAAAATTTTCAATTTACATTCAACTTAACGGAAAATATAATTTTATTTTGCTTTTAAAAGTTGAGTAAGCAAGATATTTGTATGAAATTTGTATACAATATCAAGAACTATGTGAAGATAAATTCAGCATTATTAACTCAAAAATTAACAGCCAAACCCACGATATCAAACGTTGTCGTTCGCAATCATTTTTAACGACAAACAGCTGATTTGGGACCCACTAAACTTGTTCAGCACGACAAATCGATCGACAATGCATGCGAACGATGACGTAACCATTTCCATACATATTTGGTACCAACTTTAAAAATTCAAACGACAACAAATGTCAAAATCAGTCACTTGGCTTGTGCTTGTCGACAAAACAAAAAAAGTTATACATAAATACCAAATTTTTAAACAAATTTACATTTATGAAAATCAAAAATAAAAATGTTAATTTTTTTGCGTTTATTTTATTTATTTAACTCACAAACATGCATTTTTGTCACATAATTCTTTTTGAATTACATACATACATACATATATATGTATGTATGAATGTGTATACGTGCAATTTATCTAACCAATTCTAAACACTCAATTAGGCAAATTACTCTTTCCACTTCAATAGATTGCTTGTCCCATTATTGCTACTCCCGTCCATTCTTCATTACAATCCGCTTGCATTATTTTAGGAGTATCTACACATTTCAACTTATATATTTATTTATATTTCTACACAAAATTTTGAAAATAACTTTTTAATTTTTTTGTATTATCTTATGTTTATCATTGTTGTTATTTTTATTATTTATTTGTAGAAACTTTAAGTAGCATAGAGTTGCATTTTTTATGGAATACTTTTCACATTTCAGCGCTTTTTATTTGTAAAGTAGCGTTTTATTTGTGAAATTTTTGATGTGGCAATATGCTAATTTGACAATGAGTAAATGCATTACGTTAACAATGTAAAGCCCGACGACCGACAAGTCGATAGTTAGTGGGTCGCTCAAACGAACTATAATGAGTGACTTGTCGTCAGTCGATCGGCTGTAATTTTTTTAATATATTTGCCATATCAGTCGTAAGACAGCTTTGGACTGAAGTACTTTTTGGAAACGGTGCTTTTGTTTTTCGAAAAAAAAAAATTTTTTTTTGAAAAGGCAATTTTAAAAAAACGTTAATGCAGTTTTCGACAACGGACTTGCTGAAAAAGCTACTTTTCGAAAAAAGTGATTTTGGAAATATTTTTGGAAAAAAATTTGGAAGAAGATATAAAGAAATAAACTGACTTGTTTTAATGTTTTTTAATTAACTATTTTATTTTTATATATGTGAAATATTGGAAAGCGGCACCACTGAAATAAATATACAGTAGTTTTCGCTTATAGTCACATTTAAAATTGCATAGAAATTGTGGACTATATTGCTAATGCGACTATAAAGGGATGGTCACACTTGGGCAATTCAGATACGTGTTTGCTAAGTTAAATAGCTTCCATTAATGTTGGAATCAATGACGTTGTCTATTAGTTGTTTATGAAACTGTTTAACTCAAGAAACACTTGTCTGAATCAAATGAGTGGTTACGCTTTTTTGGGCAAATGTTTGCCAAGTGTGACCGTAGCTTAAACCTAATTTTTTTATATGCCACGCAGAGGTATATAAAAGAATTTCCATACAATCCAATTATGTCAATTACAAAACAATGTTGTATTTAAAAGGCACATTTGTGTATCCTTTTATGCAACAATGTTTTGTTCTAAAGACATGTTCTTCTACTAAACAGTAGATGGAGGTTGAAGTTTAGATTAATTTTTTGGTTTATGACTTAAATAAATAACTAAAAAAATCTGTTGAAAGTTTTTGTGACTATAACGCGAATTGTTTGCATACAATTTGGATTTTGACTACCACAAAGTTGGTGTATATATGTCAAATATGACTATATCGTCAACTGTTTGAATGAAATTAAGTTCAAAAGTCAAAAAAAACATTAAATATGGACTATATCATTAATGTGACAATAAGCGGTAGTGACTATAAACGAAAAGTACTGTATCTATATATATATAAAATCGTATTGTGTGTTTGTTCCTAACACATGATCTCTGGAACTATAAGAGCTGTGGGGCCGAAATTTTCAACACAGGTTCGGGTCAATACCGGGAAGGTTTTTCTTTTGTTTCTGACCAAACAAGTGACCACCGTGTGAAGTAATTTGTAGTTAAAAAAAATTTAACATAATTGAGGGTAATACAACGTTTGCCGGGCTCAGCTAGTATATGTCTATTTATGCATTACACACATTCACCATAGCATACTACACGAACACACGACTTCAAATGCCGAAGTCGCCTTGTAGCCAGCTACTTAATTTTTTTTGGAGGCTGCAACGGCATCATAAGTTCCTGATATTCAAGAATAAATATAATGTATATTTCATTGGTATCGCTTTCAAATATTTCACATTTATAAAAATTAAACATCTTATTTACAATGTAATTTGATCGCGTAAAAATATAATAAATTCAGTAATACTATACGAACCTTGGCCTATATAATGTATAGTTTTGTAATTTTTTTAATTTTTGGGATTTTTTCGGGTTTGAGAGTTTTTTTTTAATATGGCGTGTTTTCGTTTTTTTTTTGCTTTTTTTGTGTTTTTTTCGATTTTGGCTTTTTTTATTTTTGGCGATTTTTTTCAGTTTTTGGCCTTTTTTATTTTGATGATTTTTTTCTTTTTGATGACTTTTACAATTTTGGTGATTTTTTCCGGTTTTTGTGATTTATTTTAGTTTTAGATTTTTTTTTTAAATTAGCGCCTTTTTTCGTTTTGGCGAATTTTTTCGGATTTTGGTTCTGCATACTCTGTCCAAGTTTCAGGTCCGTAGCTTTTACTGTTCTCGAGAAAATAGCCTGTGACGGATAGACGGACAGCGTAGCGAAAACAATAGGGGACCTTTTCACTTTTGGTGTACACAGAAAAAATTATTCCCAAAAAGTTTTTAAACAAATATTTGTTTGAAATCAAACTTAGTTTCACTAAATATTCTGTACTGTTCCACTAAAATAATTTGTACCAAAACACTGTATAGAGAAGAAACAGGCCACGACGTTTGTTGGCTACTTTTCGGCATTTACATGTATATAACACGATCAATCAAAATAAACAACAACTAAACAACAACAACCGCACAACAGCACGTTGTTCCTACCCTGCCGGAGAATGTGTGGTTAACTACAAAAATAGTTAACTTATAGTTAACTTTTCTTAGGGCTAATAAATCAGTTCAAGTTAATCTCTGTTTTTGGTTTAAAATGTGTTTAAACCATCAAACATATAAATCAATGCAGTATTTAAACCATCTGTAAACGCATAAAATTAGGCGTTTAAACTACCAATACAGGCCATATGATTTTATTACTTACAGACCATATGTTTTGCATTTAAAAAGCATTCAACTTTTTTCCAAGCTTCTACTTTTTCTTCAGATTCGATTCGATTTGTTCTCTTACACTCTATTGTTCCTTTATACTATTCTACTTTGCGAAGAATATATATAATTTCTTTCTCAGTAAAATTTGAATGCTTTTAATTAAATGTTATTAAAGTTTTTGCCTTTTTGATTGTACAAAGAACTGATAGCCTGCTGCAAAACAGCTGTTTTTTGTCATTTGTTCTAGTGCTGCCACAGTATTAGTTTTTAAACTACACATGAGGTATGGTTCACTGATTTACTCCTGTTGAGTTTAAACCACATATGAATTAAAGTTTAGTTTAACTAAACCACCGTTTAAACTTTAACTGATTTATTAGCCCTTAGACTGACTAAAAGCTAGCTGCAAAGTCATCCAGAATAAACCCAAAATTAATTCTAAAGTTGAGTACGTAATCGAATTTGGTGAGAGCCAACAAATTTATTCTCAGCTACTTTAAAACTCATTTCAGTTTTATATTAACATTTTGTTGTTGTTATTTCAGATGGCAGCTTAGCCGAGTGGTAGCGCGTTGAGTAACAACATTTGATGTTACATGTTCGAGCCACAGAAAATTTTATTTTTAATTTACTGACTACCAGGTGATTTAAAAAAGTCAACTTTAAGTTAGCTTAAAGTAGTGCCTAGTGAGACAATTGACTACCGCCTGGGACATCGCAATGTTAAAATAGTCAGTTGATTACATTGCGAAGTAATCCAAGTGTAGTCAGTACTAGTTGCGAAATAGTCAGCTTAAAGTTAGTTTAAAGTTAGCCAAATTGCCGATAGGGTATCAACAAGCAAGATAAACACCAACACACTGAAATAACATTTTCTCTCAGCCGAACTGTGATTAATTTAAATTTTTACAAAATTTTTATTAGAATTTACAAAATTATTTGTAGGACCGCATTCGAATAAAATATTTACGGATTCAACGAATTTGGTTACTGAAAATGAAATTTAGTTTTTTCTGTGTACGGAACACTAAAAACGAATCAATGTATTTCTTTATGTTTTTTTGTTGCGAATTTTACTATTTACAGGTTTAGCAATTTTTCTAACTTCTTTAATGGCTATGGCGATTTCTAATCAATTTTAGGGCTTGCTTGCGATTTTGCAACCTCTCGCGAACTTTTGCAAAGTTTGTGTAAAAACGTCTTTTGCATGTTTTCAGCTTCCTAACCATTTTGCCAATTTTTAAACAATATTAGACTTTGTTGTCAATTCGCTGTTGTTGTTAAATTTTTACAAATGTTCGCAATTTTCACGATTTTTACCAAATTTTTTTGCATTCCTCATAGTTTTAGCGAGTTTTATTCAATATTATTCCTTGTTTAAAATGTTGCATTTTTTTAGCGAATTATCGTGGGTTTCGATTTATAAAATTATAAATACTTTTGTAATTGACATTAAAATTTTTTAATTTTTCTATTTTATTTTCCAATAAAAATATTTCTAAACACTAATTTTATTTACTTACATATTTGTCTATTACTACGTTTATACACGTACTATTTGCAAATAAAAATATTCGCAAATAAATTAACTCACTGTTTATACGGCATAGCAAAAGTAAACAAACATGGTAACACTTCTATAGAAAACTTACTTATGTTGGCAAAAAATAGTGTTAATGTACAAAATATCAAATAATTATTTGTTTTAATTGTCATTATTTGCTTCTATTAATGTTTTTTGTGTAATATTACTACATTTAATGTTTTTCTTATCAAACATTTGTAAGCGTGGCAACCTCAAGCATTTTATTTGCAAATAGTGCGTTAATTCGTGAATAGTTTTCTGAATTAGTAAGTCGCAACAATTTACAGTTTTATTTGCAAATAAGCGCTACGTATAAACGTAGTATATATTGTCAACACAGTTTTTGTTTTGTGGCCATCAAAAATAGAAATTAGTTAAATTGGACTACAACGACAAAATCAGCATAGACAACAACCTGCCGCTCTGTTGCCTTGCTGTCTTCCAGAGGATCATTCTCATATAAACATGTGTATTCCATTCTTTGACATTTTGCAGTTGGTTAATGTGTTTAATGCATTATACTCGTACTTCAATATCAGGACTCAAATCGTCACATCCGTGATCGTATCGACAATCGTACGAAAACAAATTAAGTGATAGGTCAATCGTATAAGCTAAATGGAATTTCAGTAAGTTCACGTATGTCATAATCCGAAAATCGTGTTTTTACGTGACGAGTTGTACGTTCACGGATGTGACGATTCGAACCCAGGTTCTTATGGTGCTGCCGTTTTCAAAATAATTAAGTAGCTGGCTACCAGGCAACATTTGTTGCCACCAGCACTTGCAGCCGTGCAGCCATTTGGCCTGCTGTGGTGAATGTATTTAACCCTTTATCACCCCTTGTTACAGATATGTTACAAACCATTAAATCTCTATAAAAACTATTAGTTAAATATGATTATTAATTTTATTTCAATTCAATAGCTTTGCTACAATATCTATCTTGAAACTGTAAAATTTATTCGTAATAAAAACTTGTATCTGCTACACAGAAAAAACTAAGTTTCATTTTCAATAACCAAATTCGTTGAATCAGTAAATATTTTATTTGCATGCGGTCCTACAAATAATTTTGTAAATTCTGATAAAAATTTAATTTAATTTTAATTTTTAATTTAATTTAATTTAAATTAATCAGAGTTCGGCTGAGAGAAAATGTTACTTCAGTGTGTTTGTGTTTATCTTGCTTGTTGATAGGAACAACGTCCTGTTGTGCGGTTGTTGTTGTTTATTTTGATTGATCGTGTTGTAGACATGTAAATGCCGAAAAGTAGCCGACAAACGTCGTGGCCTTTTTCTTCTCTACGCAGTTTTTTGGTACAAATTAATTTAGTGGAACAGTACAGAATATTTACTGAAACTAAATTTGATTTCAAACAAATATTTGTTTAAAAATTTTTTGGGAATAATATTTTCTGTGTACAGTAGAACAGATTAAAACATTGTTGCCGTAGTGCAATTTTTTAAAAATGTATATTACCGGAACTTTAATTCATTAAATTTTGAAAATTTCGAAGTCAATTATTGTTTTTATTTCTACAAAATTTTAAGCTCTTATTGCCAACATATTTAAAGTTCTTCATATTTCCTTCTTAACCCATTTTCATTTTAATTATGCTAATTAAATAAAATTTGTTTTACGATGTTGAAATATAAGTCCTAGTTTACACTATGCAATTCTTATTGGTAAGCTTTTACTTTTTTTAGGAGAGATAGGGATGAGGGGAAAAATAAACTTTTCTGTTCCCCTCGTCTCTTTCTCCCTCAAACCAATCACCATAGCAATAAGACTTGGTTAGTGTAAACCAGGACTTGATATTACATACATACATACATGCTTCCTTTTCTAATTAAAAATATTGTAACGAATGAAACCGATGAAATGAGAAATCAATGTCAATTTACAATTTTCATTTAATAGATATTTTATAATAATTTTAGTCTGCTTTAGTTACTGTTAACAGCTTTTGCTCTTCACTGTATTCAAATACATAATATGAGATACATTTTTATGTTGTTGTTGTTTTTTGTGCTGTGTTGGGGCAAAAGCAAACATAAGCAAAGAAAGTTATTTACCATAACAATTTTATTACTGGTGTGGTGTTGTTGTGCTTTTTTTTTCATGCCGCCGTTGCTTTTGCTGCAGTTGTAAATCGTCGGAGTGACTGACGGTGAATGAATGAGTTTAATTTTTTGGTATTAAAACTCTAGTAGTTAGTTGCATTTTAAACTTTTACGTATACGGTTGTGAACGGCAAGTCATACTAAACGATTTGATTACATACTCAACAACAGAACAAACGGTCTATTACGGGTTAAACATCAAGTGTTGTTAGAAAAAAATAAAATAATACATAATTACATACTTTTCAATTTAAACAGATAATAAATTTTTTCCACTTACATGGTATCGTTTCAAAATCAAATTGGTGTTATAAAACGGTATTTTATTAACGTTTAGCGGTAAAAATATATGTAAATACTAGACTTGTTTTTATTGAATAATCTTCAAGCATTGCGTCAATGGAATTTCGGGAAGTGTTAATAAATACCAAGTGATATGAAATTGATTTTTTTTTTGGGAAAAACTTAAACATATATCTTTTGTATTTGCAAAAATTGTCAACAAAATTCACTTCAGTTTTTTCTTTGAAACCAAAAAACAAAACAAAATAAACGAAAAAGTCATGAATCACATACAATTTGTTTATAGCATATGAGGCAAAGGGCTGAGGGCGCCGATACACAAAAATTCTTCATTTGTATTCATATTATTGCACTTATTTTTGCAGCTTATCAAAATAATTGTGGAATTGTCGAAAGAGCAAAAAAAAGTACAAGGGAACGTAAAAATGACATATGTATAAAGTATGCGTGTTGTATGAATTTTTATGAATTCCTAATACATAATTTATTTAATATTTCATATTTAATATTTATCGTTTAGTTTTTGGCAAGTGTATTTATTTTACATATGTACGTATTTATCAATCAATTGTGAAGTTTATTTAAAAACCAGTTCCTACATTTGTGTTTATAAATTGAGCGCTGTTTTTGCTAAAACGTTTTAAAAAATTTAAATAAGCCCTTATACACACACACACGCACACAAAGATACAACAAACTCTAATCTAAAGATTAGATACAAATTTATTCGAAAATACTGCAAAAAAAACAAAAGCTATGTACAGACGATTGTCAGATCTTACAATATTGTCAGATCTGGCAATGTGCTGACAATGTACTGGCAATCGAAAATTCCCACACAATATTCCTTGTCAGTTCACACGGTTGTCAGAAAATCTTACAATTTATTGCCAGACGGTTGTATGACAATAAATTCATCTGACAAAATCGTCAGTAGAAAAATTGTCAGTTCACACGGTTGTCATATGCACAAATTGTTAGATCTGTTGTAATGCGTTGCCAGACTTAAAGCATTTGTTAGAATTTGTTAAATATTTATCGTTTGTGTTTGTGTTAAATGTGAAAAGTGAAAGTATTATTATAAATTTTTTCTTTAAAATCAAGCGTGTACAGTGTTGCCCATAGAAAGAATTATCTTACAATGACGCCATTGTCAGATGCATGAACTTCGCACATCTGACAACATTAAAATGTCTGACAAATATCTGGCAATAATTTTACAATGTGTTCACACGATTGTAAGATGTCTGACAATTTGTTGTCAGCTGCTAGTCTTGCAATGGACTGACAATGCTTTTTCTGGCAACGACGTCTGACAAAAATTGTCAGTTCACACGGTTGTAAGAAATTTTGAGCACATTTAACTGGCAATATTGTAAGATCTGACAACCGTCTGTACATAGCTAAAGTCTCAAATGGTTTTGCAACACTGCCTTTTGTGTTCATGTGTGTGTGTGTGTGTGTGTGTGTTTGCATATATTTAATATATGTGTGTGTGTATATATGCGTATTTCTTGCCATGCTTGTGTGTATGTGTTATTAATAAGAAATTTTTAATCAAATCAATTTAATAGTGAATATTCACCGGCTGTTGATTCAAAAGGAGGGTTTGTTGCTGCTGTTAAAGCCAAGAAATAAAATAAAATTTTTTCTGTGATTTCGGCTTATTAAATATTTGTATTCGTAACTAACAACAGGTGCGTGTGCGTTTTATTTTTGTTTCTTTAAATACACATATCGTGTAATTATTTTGCTATTTTAAAATAATAATAATAATCAAACATACATAAATACATAGTCCTTTAGTATAGTGTTTGTTAATCGTTTTAAATTTTTTTTCAAGCGTACATAGCCAATCAATCTGATAAAAATATAATCAGTTTATTTTGCTAAATTTAGAATTTTACAGCCACTGGAGTTTGCACTTCATTAGCTTCAATAAATGTGTTGTGTTGTTGCTTCTCTCTAATTTTTTAAATAAATTCAAGGTGTTTTGTGTGAAATAAAAAAAAAGTTTTGAGTTAAATCAGGAACATTTTTGAGTAAAAATCTCAAAGGTAAGAAATAAAATTTGCAATAAAAAAAAAAAAAAATAATGGCATACATTACAGTGAACGTGCAATAATTCGAACATTACAAATCTTCTATAGTACGAAAGGCAAATTTTTCCCTTTAGCTGTTCTGTAATAAGAATAAAATAAAATATGTAGTTCCAAAAACCATAAATTCTTAAAGGAAAATAATAAACTGTATTAATTTAAAAACAACGTATCTCAACATAAGTGGCTAATGTGCAAAGAAAAACTATAGAATTGTTTTAAAATAATTTAGAATTCTGTGCTTGTGATACACAATGTCAATCAAAATAAATTTAACATAATGCTTGGTGTGCAGGGTTGCCGTTGAAAATTTTAAAAAAGTGTCATAAAACGGGTATTTAAGAAAAAAAGGGTCAATAAAAGGTATTTTATAGTAAAATAGGGTCAAGTTTTTTTTGGAAGAAAAAAATAACATTTATTTCAATTAAAAAAAAGAAACACGAATTTTAACAATTAATTAAATACATTAGACTAAAATAAAATTAATTAACATACATACATACTTTAATTATAAATCAATGTTAGACCTCTAACTGGCCAGATCGTAAAAATTATCGGATGAAGCTAATATTTTTTTTAAAGTGGATATATCCAAAAGAACCGTAAGTTTTAACTTACAGGTGAAAAAACATTAGGAACGAACACCAGGTAAAGAATAGTGAAAACCGCCTGTAGACGGTCTTGCCGATTTGCAAGTAATGAAAAATCACATTTAAATTTTATTTATAAAAATATGAAAGTAAGTTAAAATACATATTTTTTAATTGTGATACTCCCAGAAATAATTTGCATTTGGAATCAGGGATTTGAGTTTCATATATTTTGCAATATTTTCACCATTTATTTGTTTTTGTATCGACTAAAACAGTAAAATGATGGACGAACATCACTTTTTCCAATTACTGATATGCTAGACTGTGCTTCGTTCAAATTTTGAGCATACGATTGCCCTACGGCATACATTTTGTTAAAATGATACAAAGGGATAAATTAAAAAAAGGGTCATAAAAAGTGTCATTAGCACGAAAAAGGGTCAAAAGTGATACTTTATTGTCACAACGGCAACGCTGTTGGTGTGTTCATTATAGCCTTACTTTTAAAATGTTAAAGTAAAAATGTTTTTTGAATCAAAAGTTCGAATTTTTGTATGTATGCACACTAGCTATTATTGAGAGTGAGGCGTCGCACTATGGGGTTTATTTCAATTACTCAATTTCAAAAATCTAATGACGCAGCTTTGTAGAGAACAGTTTGAATATGAAATTTATATATATATTTTTTTGAAATATACATACTTATTTTAGAAATTTTTTTTTTGACAAATTTTACATATTTTATTTTGAAAATATTAAAGCAAAACCCATGCAAGGCGTGCTAAGCATGAAATTACTTATATTTTCATGCACTGCGTTAAGAAAACATGTCCAAATCTATAAAGTTACCCACACATTTGCAATATTATTGTGCAATAATTTATATGTATGCATACAAATGTATGCAAAAAAAAAAATAAACAAAATTTTAATGTTTTAATTTTTTTTAGCTTAAGCGCATTGCTTTTTGTTGTTCAAATTGTGGAGCTTTCAAACGTTGTTAATTTTTTAGAATAGTGAATTAAAAAAAAACTCGTTCACATTTATGGCCGTGATACACTGGTATGGTACGTACAACGCTGGTAAGATGGAGTTTATGAAAATTTATGAAAAAAAAGACAATAAAAATTCATCACACCAGTTTTGTATATTTTCGTAGATCGCACGACTTTGTATGATAATGTATCAGGGCCTTAGGCGGTGTGCACATAATGTGATGTTCACGTTATCGCGAGTGCACTGTATGCAAACATTTTTCCTCGTCTGTTATTATATGTTATCGTTTTATTTTTTATTAATAAAATAAAAAACTAATGAACAATTTATGTATTTTTATTTATTAAAAATAATCAATTTAATAAAATTTTGCTTATACGGTTAATCGATTAATCCAAAACTAAACGATTACTAACAGATTACACATCGATTAATTTAATCGAGCGATTAACTGAATAAAATAAAAACCCGTTTAATTGAATACTCTAAATAGCACATATAAAAAAGCAATTTCCCAACCCTGATCAGATATAATAAACAAGTGTTCAACAATTCGTCGGTTGGTTATTGGTTTGCGGCACAGTGTATATTATGTCTGCAGCAAACCAATAACCAACCGACGAATTGTACTTCCTTGACCATAAAATTGTTTTTATATGGCTTAATCATAGAAAAGAAAAGTAAAAACTTCTTTCTTTTTATATATTTTTTTTAATAAGAAAATGCACATTTTTGGAGACTTTTTTTTTTAAATTTGAAAAAAAATTAATTTTACGACAAAAGCACAAAACAGCTGTTTGGTTAATTCTTGCAAGTACAAATTTTACCAGTAAGAATTAGGAAGCATTTTTGTGCCTTACAAATTTTTGTGGTTAATGAAATTTGAAACTTGAAATTTTTACAAATTTGTAGCAATTATTATGACAAAATCGTAAAAATTTCAAGTAAACAAACACGCCTATTTTATGCTAGCACAAATTTAATTACGAGTATATTATAATATGTATGTATATTGATTTTTTTTTTCGGTAAAAAGAACTTTTTATTGCTAGTTAAAAATTTATTCCAACTGTTTTTCTTAACTTATTTAATTTAATTAGGCTAACGTTTGGCGTCAAGGATGACGTAATAAGGAACAAATACCCCAAAGGAAAATTTAAATTATTTTGGCAATCTAACTAGCAGAAGGGAATAAACAACAAGCTGCTATCAAAGGCCGCTAGCGTTCATGTGTTTGCTCTGCTGTCAATTAAAGTTGTTTAATTTTCTTTTAGCTTCCTTGATATGTTCGTACATAATTTAAAGCATATCGTTAGACAAAATGCAAAAAGGCGTAACTAACAAAAAATTCAAAATCGAGCTTTTGATTGATTATTATGAATGCTATTAAACTACACGTCTTGACAAAATTTAACACTTTTGCGGTCAAAAATAGCGCTTTTATTAAAAAAAATAAATAACAAGGGGACTTTAATACGAGTTTGTTTATTTATTTTTTAGTTTTTTCTGTGAAATTATACTTTTGTTAGTTACACCTTTTTGCATTTTAGCTAACGATATACTATTTTTTTAAATGTTCCATTACAAATGAGAAGTTTACTCAGTGTTAAACTTCTTATGCTTGTGCAGCCGGCTATGTAGTCTATGGGTGTGCTTTTATGTTTGTTCATCCTTATAACTAAAAATAAAAAAGAAACTTGATTTTTTTCAATAGCATATTAAATTTTTGTCAATATAATTGTGTAGTGCATTTGAAAATACAAAATTTATAAAATTTTGGTAGAGCTACCCTCTCAAATTACAAATAAAGCTCAGCTAAGAACTAATGAAGTAAATGAAGGAAAAAAGTTTTTATTAAGCTGAAAAACCAAAAGAAAAGTGATAATTTTTGTATAGTCTAGGCAGCTACGTCCAAAAACGTATACTCTGATATTTACATTTGTGGTAAACAGCTTTGAAAGCTCTTGAATTTGTTTTTGTTTCTTTGCAAATTAAAAGCAAGCAAATTGATTGGCTATTGTGAAAGCAATAAAGCTCTTTTGTAAAAGTTTGCACACTGTGCATATAGCTTTGGATGTGGGTGGTATAAGGGCAGGTGAAAAAACCATTTGTGTCAAGCAGCTTGTGTAGTTTAATTTGTCGTAGTTGATGAGAAAAAATAATGAAAATTAAAAGCAGCTTGTTTGCATGAGTTTCCCCAAAAAGCCGAAAGTTAACAAATTATAAATTAATTTTTTTCAACCTATATGATTTCTTCTAAGTGTAAAATTTACGGTTAAAAAATATGCAAATAAAGGAAATAACCAAACAAACATCGTTTATTGCCACTCCCACCTCAATTTATTAAGCTTATTATCATACAAGCTGGGTTGTTATATTTATCCTCCAATCCATCATTTAGAGAATTTTAACATTTCCGAGTAGAAATTTAATAAACATGTTTCCTGTTTCACTGGCTGTGAGATTTTAAACCAAAGGCACTGTTGAAATTTTCAAACACGTTTGTAATTTTTGTTAAAAAAATACTTGATTTTTGCATGACAAGTGCGAGCTTTTTTTCATTGTTATTGATAACAAAAAAAAATATACATATATAATAATAACATTTAGTTTGAGTTAACACATTTATTGTCTTATTTATAAATATATTTTTTTTATTTATAAAAGGTTTATAAAACAATCTTTGTTTATATGTATGTATGCATATATAATTTATAAAATAACAATAACTAATTTTATTAAAACAATAATTAAACAGTTATAGATATAATAATCAGAAAAACCGAAAATTGTTTAACCCTGAAAAGCTTCAGCTGATACTCTTGGATACCTTATTATGAAATATATAGATATGTTTCTTAGGCCCAATAATCGACTTCTCAATTAAATGTCATTTAGCTAATAGCCACTTAATTTTAAGTTGTACTTAATTGCAGTTAAATTTTTTCAGTCCTAAAACTAAATGATCACTTAAATACTATGAAAGTGTGGTAGCACTGTGAAATGTTGATAGTTCTAAAAGAAAACAGATGTTTAATGTAAATAAGAAAGTTAGGTTATCAACATGTAGAAAATTAAAATTGCATAAAAACACATTTTATGAAACCAAAAGGGCATCAGAATGCATTTTTCTATTCATTTATTCCATGATATGATACTATGCATTGTATATGTTATATATTTATGAAAATTAAACGAAATTCTTTTTAATACGACCACATGATGTTTATGTACATGTTTTCAATAAACACACACAAGCACAATAACATATGGTATGTTCGTAAGACTTAGGTGTGATTTAAATAGACAAGGTTGGGCATTTAAATGGCTCTCAACTTTATACTGAAGAAATGAATTCCGTACTTAAGAGGCACTTAAAGATAAATGACACATAATTGAGAAGTCAATTATTGGGCCTTAATCACACCGGTTGCAAAAGCAGAAACTTATCAAGCAACAGCTTCTTAAAACTAGTTCTTTCATATCGTGCCATTACCGCCAAAAAAGCTTAAGCGAAAGAATTCTCAAACTTAATTTTTTGATGTAAATCGATTATCTGCGATTGTAAATAATCGATTTTTGCAAAAAAAAAAGGCTTTTTTGGCGGCCATGTCTCGATGTACTCAAAATAAAGCCATGTTTACTTTACAGTAAATATAACCGGTCACATTAAATTTTTTGATTTCTCTAACTTTTACCAGAAAAAAATTATAAAATTTGAGACAACTCTTCTTATCTGGCAACTATAGCGATAACCAGGGCTCGAAATTTTATGCAAATGCATTTTTTTTCGGGTGATACAACAAAAGGTATTGACCAGGGACCGAAAATAATTGTTATTCTTGAATTTTTAAAGAAAAAAATCAAGTACAAGGAAATGTCGTAGACCCTAGGCAATCATACCATTTTGATTGTTTTCAATTAGATTTTTCAAAACTCAAATGATTTAAAAATTTTAGATTTTTATTTTTTTGAGCAGAAATATTTGTTATTTTCTGATTTTTATTTTTTCGAGCAAAAATAATTGTTATTTTATGATTTTTATTTTTTGAGCAGAAATAAATAAAAATCAATTTCTGATTTTTATTTTTCTGAGCAGAAATAACTGTTATTTCATGATTTTTATTTTTTTGAACAGAAATAAAAATCAATTTCTTATTTTTACATTAAACGTAACAAATAATTTGTACAGGGTGGGCCAAAAGAAACCAAGGGGTGTAAAAGTTTAATAACTTTTTTGTTTATTAACTTTTTTTTATTTTTTCTTTCAGATTATATAATATACAAAATGGAAATTTTTTTTACACTAAGTATGAAAAATGATGTCTCTTAAATGACCACCGTTTTCAGCTTCGCACTGGTGGGCTCTTTTTAGAGCATTTTTCAAAACTTGTGGCTGTAGCGTTCGAATTTCTGCAACAATGTTTGCCTTGAGTTCAAGGATTGTCTCTGGCTTGTTCACATACACTCGCTCCTTCAAAAAACCCCAAAGAAAATAGTCGGGTGCTGTCAAATCTGGCGATCGCGCTGGCCAAATAATTTCCGAATTTCGAGAAATTATTCGCTCTCCAAAAATTTGACTTAAAAGTGCCATTGTGTCTCGGGCAGTATGGGCAGTGGCTCCGTCCTGCTGAAACCACATACCAGGTCGGTTTTCAAGAGCAGGACGTAAAAAATTTTCTATCATAAACCGATACCGCTCTCCATTTACGGTTACAGCACTTCCATCTTCATTCTCGAAGAAGTAGGGCCCAATGACATTTTCAGATGTGATCCCACACCATACTGTACACCTGATGGGGTGCAATTGGCGTTGATGAATGGCTCTTGGATTTTGAGAACCCCAGAACCTACAGTTCTGCTTATTAACAAAGCCATTCAAATGAAAATGAGCTTAAAATAATTGATCTCTGGTTTAAATAATAAAATTCTATTGTTCTGGTTCTCTGTTCAGTTGTGAACCTCTCCATTATAAATTCTCCAAGTGTTGTCTATATAATCTGAAAGAAAAAATAAAAAAAATTAATAAACAAAAAAGTTTTTAAACTTTTACACCCCTTGGTTTCTTTTGGCCCACCCTGTATATGCACATGTTGTACCTTGTACATACATATGTATGTACATAAATATATAGCTACTACGATCAACCTGTGGACATTCCGCCAACGATAAAAATATGGTGGACACCAAAAAGGGTTGTATTCAGCGTTGCCGTAATATTTTTTTGGAAAACTGAAAATTTAGAATAAAAAAACTTATTTTCATGTTCATAAAAACAGGGGTGTTAACCGTTCGTCTATACATGATATATTTTTATATCATGACTTGATAATGTTTTTCAAGTTGTTACGTTTTACCATCTCGATAGCCTCATCGGCATCAGTTAAGAAAATATGGCTCTACAAATTTATAAAGTTTTTAATTAATTGAAATGGAATTGTTTTAGTTGTACTATGGGATATTTCGCATTAAATTACACAGGGAAATTTTTTTTTTTTTTCGAATCAACCTAAAGAAGTAAGTGTATCAAAAAATCCAATAAATAAGTTAACTAAAATGTTTGCTTTTATTTTGTAAGATTTTGTTTTAATACACTTGCTTAGCCAAAATAAAATGTTGTTTTTTCTGTGAATTACTAAAATTTTGCTAAGAGAGCTCTGAAAAATGTGTATGGCTTCAAATTCTATGGGGTCTATCTTTTAATTTGGTATGTATTTTGGCGTTTTTTAGCTCATTCTATAAGGGATCGAATTATTTCAATGACGAAACTTGTTTTTCTTTTTCAATAAGGCTAGGCGGATTAATATTAATAAATATTAATTAATAAAAATATATTTTTTATTTTTTTGCCACGCTATGTCCGTATGAACTTAACTTGCAAACAATAAGACCAAATTCCATAAATAAAAACACAACTTTCGTGTGAATTCTCTCTTGCTATTTGAAAAAGTACTAATAAACCTTCACTATTATATTAAGCAAAATGGGTTGCACTATGGCTTCTGATATCGGAACTAAAATAACAAACTTGAGATAAAGTAAAAATTAAAAACTGCACAATTTATAGAAAAACTTATTATTTAAGCAAAAAACTGCTCTATGCTTGAAAAAACTGCTAAAATCAGTTAAAACTGAACATTTGGCAACACTGGTTGTATTACTCTTTTTATCACTTTCATGATAAGGGTATCAAATGAAAGGGATCTTCGAGGAGATGACCAAAAATGCAATGGAAAGTGGCGCAGGCGTCAAAAAGCGGACATTTGTGTCCATTTATCACTTTCATGATATGAGTATCAAATAAAAGGGATTTTAGAGGAGATGACCAAAAATGCGATGGAAAAATGGCGTAGGCGCAAAAGGGCGGACATCTAATTTTTTTTCATACAAGTCATCTCGAAAATCCCTTTCATTTGATACCCATATCATGAAAGTGATAAAAAGAGTAATACGACCCTTTTTGGTGTCCACCATATTTTTATCGTTGGCGGAATGTCCACAGGTTGATCTCATCGTAGTAGCTATATATTTATGTACATTCATATGTATGTACAATGTACAATAGAGTGGTTCGAAAAATAAAAGTTATGCCAGTCACCCACTAGGATTAAAGATAATGTAAAAACAATTCCAAAAATATATTTTTCATTTTTTTGCCACGCCTACAAATACCGCCCTTTTAGTATTATGTTCAATGCGTCGCCATTTTTAGTCCGATCAAAACATTTTATATACCGGTGGATAGCTCTCGGTAAGGGTTACATTTATGCCCTTAATATTTTTTTAAAAAATAAAAAATATATTTTTGGAATTGTTTTTACATTATCTCTAATCCTAATGGGTGACTGGCATAACTTTTTTTTCGAACCACTCTAATGTACAACATGTGCATATACAAATTATTTGTTACGTTTAATGTAAAAATAAGAAATTGATTTTTATTTCTGCTCAAAAAAATAAAAATCAGAAACTGATTTTTATTTCTGCTTAAAAAAATAAAAATCAGAAAATGATTTTTATTTCTGCTCAAAAAAATAAATATCAGAAATTGATTTTTATTTCTGCTCAAAAAAATAAAAATCAGAAATTGATTTTTATTTCTGCTCAAAAAAATAAAGATCAGAAAATAACAATTATTTCTGCCCAAAAAAATAAAAATAAAAAATAACTAGTATATTCTCATTTTTATTATAAAATGCATAACAGTTACGGTCCAAATTATGAAATTTTAAGTAATTTTGCATCGATTTGTGTTTGCATATTTTTGCATATAATGTCATCATTACGTCATTGATACAAATGTCATCATTGAAATACGCTCCCTTAACTTCAGTAGATGTTGAACGCAGTTTTTCAGTGTACAATAGTTCCGTACGTCCTGTACGTACTTACATATATAGACTTTCATCACATTTTACGAAAAATATATCTAAAGAAAAGTGACATTTTGTGTTCACACCATCTCAACTCAAATTACATTAAAACCACAAGTAGAAATAAAAAGCTGTTGAGGATTGTGGTGGTGTTGTTTTGCTGGACTTTAAAAATAGATGCCGGTTAAAGTAGTTGATAATTTCGTTAACTTTCAGAAATGGCTTACACGAACCATATTTCAATACAATAATCATATTCAATATTTAGAGCCTGTTTAAGACGAACAAATATACTATAAACGACGGCACGGCATCGGCGTCGAAACAGGCGACTTGTCAGTTTGGTTATTGCTTGATTTTGTAATAATGCAATTCTGATCAACTTTATAGTCTCATCGTTTAGAAAAATTTCAAAAAATGATCAAATCTTATGAGATGTCAAATTTTAATCGCGTTCGTAATGAAATTTTTTTGTGTGAACAATTTTCTGATTTGATGAATGGCGACTAATTTGTTCACGTGTAATTGTACTTTTTTTCATATAAAATACCAAAGTTTCATGTGAATAAACTTTTCGCCTTTTATTCCCGATAAGGGTCATTATGTTTTTTATGTTGTTTTATGTAATATTTCCATAATTTGTATTTATTTTTGGTGCTTGTAAGTGCATATTTTTAATTTTTAGGTGCATTTGTTAGGCGCTTAAAATAGTTTTTAGTTGCATGAAACTCCCAGCCCTGTTGATAACATTTCTGTCAAGTGCGCCAACTATTGAAAACTATTCTTTATGTCCATTCTATAGACCAGATTGGTTATATTAATCAATTAAATTTTTCGAAGTTTAAGTTAACAATCTGTTTACTTTCTTAAGTAGGCTGCTAAAAGTAAATATTTAGCAAGTTTTAAATAATGTGTAGATCATTAATAAAGCGAAATAGTTTTTTTTTTATTGTAAAGTATGTTTTAGGCTTAAATAAAGTTGAGTGTTTAATATGAGATGATTGTTTACTTAAGGTGGATTTTTATTAATTTAGTTTTACATAATTCTTTAGCATTATAGGTGACACTTTACATAAGTGTATTGTTATATTAGGGTGGGTAAAAAAAGGTTGTCAAAGCATTTACAAAATACTCGTAGCAAATTCTAAATGTTACTTCCGGTGTCTGAATTCTCTCGTCTAATTTTAAATTTGCTATTAACATCAAGGAAATGCTACTTCATATGTTCTTTTAAAATATTTAGGCCCAAATTTACAGTCATTAGTTAACTAATAGCAACAGTTTAAGCAATAATATTTGATTCACAGCTCTTTATTTACCATTAGTTAAACCCCCAAATGTCATTGGTTAACAAATAGTTAGACAACTGCTGATTCGTTGTAAACTTTAATAGCATTGTTGCATTGTGAAAATTTGTATACACATTTTACACATACATTATCAGGCATCTTCTTTGTATTCAGCTGTAACACATTCTTTTTATTTTATTTTCTATTACATCTTGGCTTTTCCGAACCAATTTCAGCACTAATTCAATATCTTGTACGGTAAAGTTACACGATCGAGCACTGTTTTATCGATTTTTAAGAAATAATATAGCAAATGTCAATAGTGAAACTTAATTGTTTGATAGGGTTACCATTTTTTGCTCATATTAAGAACTTTAGTTAAACAATGCACTGTGAATATGAAGTATTAGTTAAACAATAGTTATCATTTTAGTTTACTAATAATTAACTAATGACTGTAAATTTGGCCCTTAGAAATAATGTACATAAATACTTACATATCTATGTATATGCATTTGTACATACCCAGCTAGCCAAGAGCTCTTTAATAGGCGATGGTGTTTAATGTACAACTCCTGAACGAATCTTCTGCTGATTATTTGGAGAGTGATATTGTAGCATTTCTGTTTAACTCTCTCTATTAAACCTTGCAATGTTTAATCGACGATATATTTATCTAAAATATGTTTGTTCTTTTTTATTTTCATATTTACTGCAGCGTTGCCACGACCAAACAAATTTTGTAACCAAAGTACAAAAAAAAAGTAACCAAATGCAAAAAAGTAACCAAAATTTGTATCTATTTAAAATACTGTTTTATTTGTACTTCAGTTGAAAAATATATATACATATATTAATATATCTGTATATATAAAATCGTAGTGTGAGTTTGTTCCTAACGCATGATCTCTGGAACTATAAGAGCTGTGGGGCCGAAATTTTCGACACAGGTTCGGGTTAATACCCGACAGGTTTTTGTTTTGTTTTTGACCCAACAAGTGACCACTGTGTGGAGTAATTTGTAGTTAGAAAAATATAACATAATTGTTTGCCCGGCTCAGCTAGTATTATTATAAAATCATATAACATAAATGAACCATTACATTTAAATTTTTACTTCAGTTTTATAAGTATATCTTATTAATTATGATAACAATCAATAAAATCAATTTTGTAAAAAAAATACTTCAGGTAATATTGTTAGAAATTCCAAACCAAAAATATTTTTAGTAACAAAAAAATAATAGCGGAGTTCGATGTTTGATGCAAATTGTCTTGCGTAAGTGCAAAATCAAAATATCGTAGCTTTTCTTTGGATTGTATGTGTATTTTGTTGTTGGATTTGAAAGAAAAGCTACGATATTTTGCATTTGCACTTACGCAAGACAATTTGCAACCAAACATCGAACTCCGCTAATATATAATTTAATTACATTCGTTATCAAAACACAAGACTGTATAGATAAAGTATTAAATTTGATAATATTAAAATAAATCTTTGGCATACCAAACCTAATGGGAATTGTTTCGATTGATGCACGATTCTTTAGATTGCATTATTGAGTTGTATGTTTTGAAACGGCGTCCCAAAATTCAACTATGTCCATATCAGCACTTACTTCTAATTTAAAAAATCTGCCAGCGGCGGCTGTTAGTCTACTCACAGCCGATCGGCTTCGTTCCCTGCTTGTTTCGTTCTCAAACTTATACAGGGTGGCGCAAAAGTAATCCTCCTATCAGAAAATGCTATAAATTTTGCGATTGGCGCCTAATGTCAGTTCTGTTTTGACATTTGTGTAGTAAACACATGCGAAATACACGTTAATAAACAATGTTACGCTACACTGCTCCAGAACGCGGAATATTGGTGACTATTTATTTGACCAATAATCGGTCGGTGACTTTGGCACAACGTGAATTTCGTCGCAGATTTCCTGGCCGTCCAACGCCTACTGGTGAAACACTGCGACGTTTATCCGCTCGCCTCGTCGCGGGTTTATGTCAACAAGCCAAAAGTGATGGAAAATGCCATAAAAAGGGCTCAAATGACAATCAACTGTGGCGGCGGCCATTTACATGACATCATATTCTCGACTTGATGTAAAAAAATTAAAAGACCAAATAAAAATAATCCACAAGAAGAATCAAAGTTTTTAATTTTTTTTTAAATTACAGCCAAATAACATCGGAAGGTTATTTTTGCGCCACCTTGTATATAAAAAAATGTAGCTTTTCTTTCAAATCCAACAACAAAATACACACACACAATCCAAAGAAAAGCTACGGTGTTTTGCATTTGCACTTACGCAAGACAATTTGCATCAAACATCGAACTCCGCTATTGTGTTTGACGTTTAAATATTTTGCAACCAAAAAAGTAACCGAAATGGAAAAAAAGCACACAAGTACACATTGGAAAAAAAAGTAACCAATTTTGGTTACAAGTAACCAAAACGGCAACGCTGATTTACTGTTATAGATTGTTATTTTTTCTTAATTTCTTCGCTGCTGCTTTCATTTGAGTAGTCTTGAATAAGAATCTCATCAGTTGTTTCAAATGTGTTTTTATTTCTTATAAAAATTAAAGATATATATATGAAAATGAAATACATATTAATTCAATGTGTTTGGTATTTTGCATCAAATATTTATTAAAATTTAAATAATCTTATTCTTTTAATTAATTGAATTTTGCATATATCTTTGCCATTCAAAGTTCTTGCAGTAAAATTTTGTGCACGCCAAAGATAGAAGCGATAGACGATTAAAAAAAGCAAAATTCAACATAGTAATCATAAATTTTCTATATAGTGGAAATGAAAAAAAAATTTTTTATTAAAAGTAATAAAAAATTTAATTTGAATTTTTTCATATATAACTTGCAAAATAAAAAGCATACTGAGTATTGTAGGATTCCCCAAATCATTTTCGAATGATTCTTTTACAACTCTTCCAATGGCTCATATAGAATTAACGTTGACTCATACGATTTTCAATGTTCTTCAAAAAATAGTTGTAAAATAATCTGTAGATAAACCTCAAATAATTATATCTACGACTAATAAAGAGTTAATCCAGTGCGAAGCATTTTCCACGATTAAAATATAATTTTGTTTGCTATTGAAAATGCTCTGCACACGGTTCAAAATAGATTCTTTTGTGATTGAAAAAGCCAAGCTGGGTACTTATGTAAATATAAATCTATGCTGATTACAAGGAATCATTGGATGTCATCCTATATTGCACTGTTTTCGCATTACAATATACATACATATGTATGTATCTTTTTGACTTAAATGGAATTTTTTTCTGTACACAAGTACGATAGATTCTGAGCCATTCTAGGCTTTTCTAAGTGATGATGGCGTAATTAGAGTTGAGGAAGATCGATCGATCTGACAATAGGTCAGAACAGGTACTTGTGTCATCACACCTACCTTCAGGGATCCATCAGATCTATTCTGCAATACGAATCGAAACTGAATCGGTTTTTCTATCGAATATAATTACAGAGCTGCCCTCTCCATTCTGTTACAAAAAAAGTAAATAAATGTAATAAACATATTTTTTTTCGCAAGAATTCAATAAAATTGTTAACCATAGAATATCACAAAGAAATTATTAACAAAGTTAATATGTAATTTACAATTGCATGACTTTATATAATATTTGTTTTATAAAAGCAACACCTGACCATAATTAAATGTTTTTTTTATAATAAACAGAAAATGAAAATAATTTTAAATTTTAGTTCTTATAATAATCTATCGTCAACAAATGTTAATTAAAATCTTTTCATGTCGAAAACCTTGGTGGTATTTGGTGTTCAATGCAAATGGTCTTGCGCAAGTATTTTTTAAATCTAAGAACAAAACACACACACCCACACACACACACATAATCCAAAGAAAAGTTATAATCCCTGCAGAAAGTGCGAATAGTGGAAATGTACTGAGTCGCTTTTGACTTTGTCACCAGTACTACTCTACAATTATTCCCCATACAATACTTTATGCATGTGCTTGTCATTGAAAATCTACTAGTAACACTAAAAAAATTGACTAGGTAGTGAATTCATAGTTCTTATGGGAACAACTTATGGAACAACCAGACATTTAATGGTACATTTCTATACCTTACGTACATACAAATTTATGTATATTAACAAGTTGTTGCAAAATCCACCAGAAATACACCACATCTGTTTTGTCTATTTCTTTTATACTGACGAATAGAAGAGAAATTGTAGACAATGTAACTACTACTAGAATTTTAGTATTGACATAGAGACACTTGGCCCCAGTCTGACTGCAGGGATATTTTGCACTTACACTCACGCAAGAACATTTTTATCAAACACCGAACACCTCCCTCCATTGCATTATTAGTACACTAGCTACACCCGGTGTGCTTCGCTACCCCATTGTCTTTTCAATTTCATTTATATTGATTTGAAAGTGTTGCTCATTGGTGTTGCAATATGAAAATTGGATTTTGCCACGCCCCTCCGCCCGCAGAACGAAAATCAAATATCAGACTTCACAGTGTCACCCGCCTGAATATTCTGAAGATTCCCTGAAAATTTCATCAAAATATGCCCAGCAGTTTTGGAGACCATACGTTACATACATACATACACACATCCTCTTTTATATATATAGATTACTGTTGCAGAGAAATAGTTCAAACAATAAAGTTTGCTTATTTTGCATAACATATTTTTAGGCTGCACTTTTATAACAATTCTAAAGCATACATTGAATTTGAACTTCTCCTTTTTTAATATTAATAAGTTATATTAGTTAATACCAATTTTGTATTATTTAAGTAAATTTGCATTATAGTTTTCCTCCCCATTTTGGCAATTTAATATTAATATAATTTTCTCTCTTTTGTTTCCTTTCAGGTTTTATATTATTAATATTAAAGTTTCTAGATTATATTTTTAATATTGTTAACATTTCTACCTGTGAGTTTGGTAAGTAGAGCATTTTTTTATTGTATATAAAAAAAATTTCTTCTGAGTTAGTTTCATAATGAAATGAATTCCTTATGACTTTACCAAGAAATTTCTGCAACGAAAGATAGAATGCTATTTAGGGATTTAATTCTAATCGATAAAAGTTATACCAGTATTAAGTAGCTTTAATGTTTTAACAATCAAACATTGTACTTTTTTACAAAAAGTATCTTTTACAAAAACCTACCTTGGGCCTGTTAAGGAATGCATCACTACTCTGCATCATACGAGCATACTTTAATTTATAATGCAATGCAAGTTTGCTGATAATCTTTTTCAGTATTAGCCATGCTTGTACCTCATATTTGACATTTACGTGTGCGTTATCTACTTGAACAATGCATTTTGGAACATTTAAATTTTTTACAGCGCAGTGATGCATTTCCGAACAGGTACCTTCTTTTAAAAAACTCAAAAAATATTTTTATAAAAGTACCATCTGCAAAAAGTATCTTTTACGAAAGGCACATTTTGAGAAAAGGTACTTTCTACTTAAAGTACTTTTTTCGAAAAATAATTTTTGCAAAAAGTACTTTTTACAAAAATCATCCTATACAAAATGTACGTTTTGCAAAAAGCGCCTCTTACAAAAGTACCTTTTCCACTAAGTGCCGTATGCAAAAAGTATTTTTTACAATAAGTACATTTTACAAGAAGTACCTTATAAAAAATTACCTTAAACAAAAAGGATGTTTTACAAAAAGTACCTTTCACAAAAAGTACATTTTACTACTTTTTGTAAAAAAGCACCATTTACAAAAAGTACGTTTAACAAAAACTACCTTGCAAAAAAGTACCTTTTACAAAAAGTACCTTGTACACCAAATATAATTTTCAAAAGGTACATTGCACCTTTTACAATAAGCAACTTTTTACAAAAAGCACTGTTTACAAAAAGTGCCTTATACAAAAAGTACCTTGTATATATAACAAATATAGTTTTAAAAAATTTCCTGGCACAAAAAGTACCTTTATAAAAATGTACTTCTCTCAAAAACTATATTTATAAAAGTATTTATCCTGTAAGTATGTATATTTTGCAAAAAGCATCTTTTACAAAAGTACCTTATACAAAAACTACCTTATACAAAAAAATACCCGCAACAACAAATGTGTATGTATGTATATATTTTATAAAGCACCTTTTACAAAAAGCATTTCTACAAAAAAATTTGCTTTAAAAAAAAGCAACTTTTACAAAAACTACCTTATGCAAAAAGTACCATTTACAGGAAATTCGTTTTTCAAAAGTTACAAGTACTATGTACAAAAAGTACCTTCTAAATAAATATATTTTTCAAAAAATACCTCTTGCAACAAATGTATGTTCTAAAAGGTACCTTTTACAAAAACTGCCTTTAACAGGTTAGGTTAGGTTTATCTGGTTGGTCCAAGACCTCGCATAGACCGGCATTGATCCTTAGCGATACCAGCAAATGAAATGAGAACCTGTTAGTATGGCAGCCTAGTTCGTGGTGCCTGTATCGAATGCCTTTAACAAAAACTATATTTAAAAAAATCGTTTATAAAAAAATAATTTTTGCATAAGTTTCTTTTTAACTCCCGACTAAAAAAATGGGTTTTATAAGTTTGTAGTGTGCATCTGTGTGTCTGTCCGTATCTAAACGGCTGGACCATTTTTCTTAAAACATAGCTAAGAACCCTCTCCATAAAGTCACCTTTCAAACAGAAAAAACTAAATCAAAATCGGTCCAGCTGTTTGGTCTGTACAGACACACAGATACACAGGCACACACAAACTTATAACACCCCTTTTTTAGTCGGGGTTAAAAAGTAACTTGTACAAAAAGTAACTTGAAAAAAGGGGCTCTTAAAATAATATCTTACAACAAATTAATTCTTCTAAAAGTATTTTTTTTTTCATAAGTACATTTTGCAAAAAGTGTCTTTTAAACAAAGTATATTTTACAAAAAAAAAATATCTTTTACAAGAAGTACTTTTAGGAAAAATACCTCAAACAAAAAGTATCTTATACAAAAAGTATCTTTTACAAAAAATTCCCCTTACCACAACTCTATGTTTCATAAAGTATCTTTTACAAAAAGCATTTCTTACGAAAAGTACCTCGCACAAAACGTACCTTTTTCAAAAAATAACCTTTAAAACGAATATGTTTTATAAAATACCTTTTACAAAAAGTACCTTGTACAAAAATTACCTTTTACAAAAACTGTAACCTTTAAGTAATGTATTTTATTAAAACAAGTAACTTCGAAAGAAAACTTTCTTCCAAATTCTATGAAAAGTAACCTTTACAAAAGGGGCTTTTTTTCAAGAAAATACGTTAAAAAATTTCACTTCTAGAAATACTTTAGATGAGAACTTTCAACAAAAAGTACTTTTACCAAAGGGTATCTTTTCCAAAAAGTGGTTGGTTCAAAATTTATTTTTGCCATAAATAATTTTATTTTCAAATATATTTTTTTTTGAAGTTAAAATATATTTAAGTGCTGCAGATTTAATTTTTTTTTATTGTGTGTATGTATTTTGTTGATCCGATATGTTAATAACATACAAATTCGAAAGCATTTTCTTTCCTTTCGAATTACAGAGTCCTAGATTGAATCTGATAGTAATATATTTTTTTTAGAAGTAAAACTTCTCGTTTGTTTTGCGGTCAGTGTATGAAAACTAATTATCCCTTATTTTCTATGCGATACTTCGATTGTAGGAAAAAAGAAATTCTCACCCGCTCATCCCTAATTCATATCTGTGGCGATTGTGCGAATTTTAATACTCTTGTATAGGGAAAGGATTTTCATGCAAATACATGTTTTCTGTCGTTGGTGGTAGATCAACGTAAACAAAATACCTTTGCGAATCAACAAATTTGCGACAAAATGGCATCGATTTGTTAGTGCATATTTTTGCATATTTTATAATAAATACATATTTTTGCATATTTCATTATAAATATATATTTTTAAAACATATTTTACTTTTTTCATGCTATAAATCAAGTTTTGGTTTATTCATTAGTTTCAAAATACGCAAAAGCTGCAGTTTTTAAAAAAAGAAAAAGAAAAATTTAAGATCGCATTCTTGTGATATTATTCGATATTCAAAAACACCGTAGTACTCCTTCAACTCATTTGAAAAATATCATACACCTTATCTTGAGTCAAGAATACCAATACCAATGAAAAAAACAATAGCATGGGATAATAGCCCTTTTAAACCCAAAAATGCTTGTGTAATTTTATTTCAGCGCTCTCTACTGGTTCCGCCTTAATTTCATGTGTACATAAAGTGATTTTGAAAGCTCCTTTGCGTGTTGCAGCCTTTTAGAAAAAAATATCCAGTGATACGATAAGGATACATCCTATAGTAAAAAGATGGGAACGTTGTTGAAGGCTGTTGTATTAATAAAGTTGAAGAAATTTTAAAGTCAACAAACTCAGGTTATGACTTTCTTGTTGACACTATTATGCTCTGAAAGGCAGAATGAGCGAAGAGATTAAAAATAAACTAGAAATAGTAATAGAAATAAATTTTGGACTTAAAATTGCCCAGCAAAAAATTACACATTACCATTGGAACTAATTGCCATATAATGACTTACTTTTCTGATTACCAAATTTCATTACTCGCTTACAAACCACATTACCTAAAATTTAAAAAAATTATGTACAAGTTGCTAAATGAAAAGAATGATTCTTTTAGATTAAATCGATTACGTGAACAAGTTTCCAAATCAAAAGAGTAAGTACTTCTCAATAATCGATTATTTTAGTCTCACGCCTTGTTAAAATCATTAAGTTGGTAATGCAGTAGGGAAGTGCTTCCACCAAAAATGCTTAATTCCAAACTCGATTACCTTTTTTGAAATTTTTTGCCGAGTGCATCATGAATAAATAAATAGTTCATAGTTCAAACAACGAAACTTTAAAAGCTGAATATTCCACAAATGAATTAGCAGTATTTAAATGTGCACCAATAACTTCTGCTGACAGATATTTAAATTTTATTTCATAAAAGCTTTTTCAGAAAAAATCGCCAACATCAATTTACAAAAATACTTATTAATTTACGTACATAAATAAAAAGTCGGCTTAACTTTGTTTTGTATTCAGTATGATTTGACAAAATGTTTATTAAGAAAGCATTTTAGCTGAGCTTTTGATGTTTTTTAAGTTTTTAATGACAAAATGTTTGTTAAGAAAGCAATGAAGATAATTTTTTTTTTTGGTTTTCAATGTTATTTAATATTGAAAAAAGTTGATAAATGCATATTTTATTAGTTTTAATACATATTTTTATATTTTTACTGCATATTTTATGTACATATAACGTGATTTTAAATGCATGAAAATCCTTTCCCTACTCTTGTACTTTGACGTACGTGTTTGTGATTTTGTTAAAGTTTCTTTAAAAAAAAAATCTTAATTTTGTTGAAGTCTTTACTATAATCTAATACAATTTTTATTTCCAAACTTATCACTTGCCATTTTGACTTCCTTATCCCATAATTTATTAATGACATCTAACAATCGTTTATAAAAAATAATCGATATTTGTTTTGTTTCACATTACAAGTGGGTCAGTCAATCTTGCATAAAATTTTGCTAACTAGTTTATTTATTTATTTTATTTTATTATGCAAAATTGTTGTTTTGCTTTTTTTTGCTCATTGGCTAAATTTGTTTACTTGCTTTGAAACAAAACACATTGAACTCATCTTTCACCAACGTGTTGTCGGACAACTTCCCGACAAGAATTAATGACCTAAATACTATGAGTTTGCAAAAAAAAAAAGAAAAAAAGAAAAAGCAAAATAAATAAATACATAGTAATAATAAACATTACTCACAGATATTAAGGGGGCAATAAAAATGGTAGTAAATAATATCAATTCTTTTTCTTAATTTAATAAAATAGCGTGTGTTTTTTTAGAGCAGCATAACTCTGAAGTGCTCATACGGCAGATGTAATAAATCTTATGCAGAGCTTAGATTTTTGCGGAAATCGAAGCCACAATCCTCAAATTGATAGACAAGTATACTAACAACTAATATGTCTAAATATTTCTTTGTTGAAGTTATAAATCAAGAGCACAATTTAATATTATTCCTTCATGAAATCAACCCAATAAGTTGGCGTACTATCTGTATAAAAAAAAAAGAAAAAAAAACGATCTCCATGACTTTATTGGGTCAAAAGATTAACTTGGCCTTCATTTTTGAATCCATGTTTCGTCCACGGTTACGAAACGGCGCAAAAACTCTTGCATATTGCAGTTGAACAACGTCCAACACTTCTGTGAAGTTGTCACACTATTGCGTTTATTTTCGATTACGAGCGAACGCGGCATCCAACTTGCTGAAAGTTTTTTCATATCCAAGTAATCATTCAAAATTTAAACCAATGAGTCATGTGAGATCAATACCATATCTTGATCAAAAACACAAGTAGAAAGCCAACAGCTGTTCAGAACTCCCATGCCTACCTTAATCATTGATTTGCGGCGGCAGAACAGTTTCATGCAGACTGTGAATGTGCCGGTCTTTGGCAATATGAGGCGGTTAAAGTAATCGATTTATAGAGGGTGATTTTTTTTAGCAAATTCTTTTTGGCAACACTGTTTTTGGCAACTCATTTGTTTTTGAGTATCATACTACTGTTAAACATGTTCAGTTTGGTCTATAATTTAACAGTGAATCGACTTAACAATTGAACAAAGCTTACAGATTATTGAATTTTATTATCAAAATTCATGATCGGTTAAGAAAGTGTATCCGTGTATCTGTTACTTTTTTTTTCTGCCGAAAATGGAACAGCTGGACTTAACTGACATGTGTTTTCGACAAGACGGTGCCACATGCCACACATCACGCAACACAATAGCCCAATTGAGAGACGAGTTCGGTGTACAGTTTAGGGCCGGTAATTGGCCGCCCGATTAACGCCTTTAGACAATTTTTTGTGGAGCTATGTTAAGGCTCATGTATATAGGGACAAGCCCGCAACGGTTGACGCACTGGAAGACAATATTGAAGAATTTATTCGTGAGATACCGGCGATATGATGGAGAAATTATGCCAAAGTTGGAGCCAGCCTATGAACCATTTCAAACATATCCGCGGTCACAATTAACATGAAATCATCCTTAAACATTGAATTATATAGATCGTTCAACCGACCAAATAAATATTTCATACATTTCTCTAAATTTTATGTGTTTTTTTTTTAAATCAAATCCGAAAGTTGTTAAAAAATTACCCTATATAAGAGAAAGAAAATATATTAATATATAGCTTATACTCAATATATTTCAAAACGATAAACGTATTAAAAATTTAGAGCTGTGGTTCAACCGTCATATCCGTGAACGTAAAACTCGTCACGTAAAAACAAAATTTTCGGATTGTGACATACGTGAACGTACTGAAATCCCATTCAGCTTATACGATTGACTTATCATTAAATTTATTTTCGTATGATTGTTGATAGGATCACAGATGTTTCAATTTGAGCCCTGGTTTAAGACAAGGAACATTACCATAAGCAACGGCGCGGCATTGGCGTAAAAGCAGACGACTTTTCAATTTCTGTATTACTTGATTTTCAAAAAATGCAATCCTGATCAGATGAAAAGTCATTTCGTTTAGAAAAATTTCTAAAAATAATCAAGTCTTAAGGAATGCCAAATTTTTATCACATTATTTGCCATTCTTCACTTATTGCACGTATTGAGGCGGATTCACTCATGTTCGAACAAAATTTTTGTCAGGCCAAATTTTTTTATATCTACATAGTCCCAAATCACACTGTGCAAGTCTTATTGCTAAGCTGATTAGTTTCAGGGAGAGAGAAACGAGGGGAACAGCAACGTTTCTTTTCCCCCCGTCTCTCTCTCCTAATAAACTAATCAGCTTAGCAATAAGACTTGCATATGCAAATAGGGACATAGTTTGACGTCTCTCTTCTTGGGAGAGAGAAAATATTTTTTACGAACAACTCTCAGCTTGAATGGGTTTAATTCAGTAACCCGCAAGCCATAGCACAATTGTGCAGACAGCGTGACCGTTTGACCGACTAAAGTGGCAATTTGCCACTTTTTCGACTGCGTTTCCCCTTTTTCGACTGCCTTGCCACTTTTGACTCCCTTTATTTAGAATGAGTTATATGAAAATACATTAAAAATAAAAAGTTTAGTGCAGTTTTCTCGTTTTTTTTTTAATTTTGCCCCTTTTTTTTGATAAATCCCCTATTTGGTGCCACTTTTTGAAAAATGTCATCGGTCACCCTGTGTGCAGATGAAAATCACATACATGCTTATGCTCTTTCATTTAGTCGTCACTGAGCAAGCGACGAATTAAGTTGTGCACGACTGTGTTAATTTTTTCCTGGTTTTTGGTTTAGTTTTTTTGAGCACACGCAACGAAATTAAAGTTCAAATTTAATAAATTTCTACAGACAAAAAATTTATAATATAATTATGGAAGCTAAGAAATATTTCGTGATGGAAAATGATTTTCGCAATATGCAATGCATTTTATGTTATGAAACATTAAAAAATAATAGGGAAAATGGTTTAAAAGGGCATTTTAATAGTATCAACAGAGCTGTGAATAAATTTAATTTTGAATTTATACACTAAATTGTTGAATGGTTATTAAATTTTTACTTTTTATTTAAGTTTTTAGTAAATTGCTTATTTACAAAAAAAAATTCATACAACTAATAACCACATCATGTATTTTATATTACAAAACTTTTCTTCAAGTGCAATTTTATTTTACTCACATTTTTCTCACCAATACAAACATATTTTATTTTGCGGGACACTGGTTTAATTCATAGATGCCCAAAAATGAAAAGTTTGTGTATTGGTGAGATTAGAGATTAGATTAGAGATTTAGAGGTACAGTAAAACGAAAAATTAAACGAATAGATTTTGTTGAATTAAAATAGCAATTTTTTTATAAAGTCTCTATCTTATTTCATTTCTATATTTTCTTCCTCTTGCAATCATCCCTTCAATTTTTTTAAATATGTATATATTTTTCATTTCTATAAAAAGCATATTTTTCCTCATATCACTATGAAAATAATCATAATGCCTAGTAATAAAATGTTCAGAATTAACAATTGTTGCATGAAACGGGCATCACTGGTTTAATTTTATATTTTGTTCGAACAAACTTAAACTGAGCTGCCAATAGATTAAATTTTTTCACACAAAGATGTATTGAGTTGCCACATCGTATAGAAAATTTGCATGGTCATTTTGTGTTTGAGTGAAATTTGTTTTGGAAAATAGTTAATAAAAAAAAAGAAATAATATTAATATTGAAAAAATCTGTGAAAATAACATACAAAATTAAGCAAAATATAAACAATCGTTGTATAGGGTGTTTTTTTCAGAGGTATAGAACTTCGAATTGAAATAAAACACAAGAAAATCGTTTTAATGTCCTTCAATTTGGCTTTATTGGAAGCATAATTTTATGCCATTAATGTTTAAATATGATTTCGGGCATGTGGCCGCCGCGGCTGGCTCGAATAAAGCCAATTCTACAGGTCCAATTTTCAACCACTTTTTCGAGCATATGGGGCCGTATGTTGGCAATAACGCCACGAATGTTGGCTTCCAAGCCCCCTAACGTTTCTGGTTTGTTGGCGTAGACGAGCGACTTCACATATCCCCAAAGAAAATAATCCAATAGCGCCGTCTTGTTGGAACCACAACTCATCCACATTCATGCCATCCAATTCGGGAACAAAGTAGTCGGTTAGTCGGCTCCAATTGCTGTGCACGGTGGCGAATCGATTCATTCGGGTCCTCTTCAACACTTTGCTCTACAGCGGCAATTGTTTCTTCGGTGCGCGCTGTTCGACGTCTCTGCGGATGCGTATCATCACATAGAGTAAACGTAGTGCGAAAACGATCCATGGTTAACCGAATTAATTGCTCTGATGGACGATTATGTCGACCATAAAATGGACGGAGCTTGCGGTAAACTTCGCGAACTGAACCATTATTTTCGAAATAAATTTGCACGATTTGCAAGCGTTGTTCTTTTGTCAACCTATTCATGATGAAATGGCAAACCAAACTAAATATTAATCATTTGACAGCTGACAAAATGGCCGCCAGTTAAAAAAGTGATGCCAACTTAAAGTTCTATACCTCAATAAAAAACACCCTTTAGTACTACCAGTTTGTAAAACTAATAGATCTTGTTTAAATATGATTTTTTCCGGAAAAATTTTTCTCCATTAGAGATTCCAGCAGCAATTATTGTGGGATTAATTGGTAATTTTTTCAATGAGAGAACTCGCACGAGAACCAGTTTAGTTTAAAATTTGCAAGCAGGAAGCATTAAAATGAAGACCCCATGACTTTGTCTTATTTCCTATTCAGCTAAGAAGTTGCAATATTATTTTAGTAATTAAATAAACGACGCCAGTTTACAGTAGAGTCTACGTTGAAGGTTGGGAATAAAAACTGACGTTTTAATAACATTCAAAGTGACTGATTTTTTATTACGCATTAAATTATTCTCCAGTGGCAAGATTAACTATAAACTTAAGCAATTAAACATCTATCACATTAACAGCTAGTGATTTTATGATTTGTTTGTGAAAGAAATTTCTTGGGAATTTCTATAAACTTTCAGCTTAAACCGTAATTTCTTAATGCCAGTTTTATTATTTTATTTTAATGAGCAAGAATTGATTATAATATATTATTAATAGCTTCCTTATTTCTATATTTTCTTTTGCAGTTTTTATAAAGACAAATAAAAAATGGCTTTTATAGTACTACATGACATTTATGACTGGTACAGGGATCTCATCGACAACAGAAGTGGTAAGTATTCATTGAGGTTTTGTTTTCACAACAGCTATGGGAATTATATAAGAACTAATAAATATTGGCATATTGTTAAATTCTATAATTATATCGTAAATTTATGGATCTTTTAGGCATAGCAATCAAACTTCAGTTTGAATGCCATTCGGCAATAAAAGAAATTCCTAGTTGCCAGATGGCAATAATTACCAATGAAAAAAAAAATCGTTCATCAAATCGATTTTTATATGTTCATAGGATTAAAAAAGTTTTTGGGATGCCGTAAATTTTACCAAAATTAGTGGGAAGTTTCAGGGAAGGCCTGAAATCGCTCCCATATATTTTTTTTTTAATTTTACACTACTGTGCAACGTAAGAACCTAGAATAAATAAAAAGCTAAGCTGAAATCTTATTGATATTATATTTAAAGCACTTTTGTGTATACCCTCGTATCTGATTTGGGCGTTTATTTTTTTATTGTACACTTGAATTTGTGTGGTTGTTTTTTGATGTCTAAAAATTTAAACGAAAAGCTTAGTACATTACTTTCACTTCTAAAAATTTTTTGGGGAGACCAATTTTGGTTGTCATATAAAATTTCAATAATCAAAAATTGTACCACTCAACTGTACTTATATACTACATACATACATATATACTATAGTACGACTATGTTATCCACACAGCAATAGCTATAAAGACCATATTGCCTATACATATAAGTTTTTGGAAGCATTAAATGTTTAAATTAACATAATTTAATACGTGTTTGCCAAAAATTTTGCATTCAAATTGTTGAAAAATTGTTTAATGCTTTTGAAATTTGTTTTACCGAATTCCCAATTTTTTTTAAAGTTACCTTAAAGGTAGCGTTAAGGCCATCATACTCCTACAGTAATTTCCGCTTAATTGAGTTGAAAAAAATACACTGTTTTTAATGGCCTGACCAACGTCGTCTTCAAAGAAATATGAACCGATGACACCGCCAGCACAATATTAACACTTAACAGTGCATTGGACGTTCCTGGATCTCATGTGAAATATGAATGTGACCTTTTTAAGGAAATTATGATCAGTTTCCAATTGCTCCAGGGCCCATTCAGAGAACACAGGCAGGTGTCTATGTTCATTTAACTTCAGTTGCTGGGTCAGTTGAACTTTGTATTGGTGTAAGCCCAATTCACGATGCAAAATGCGTCAAGCTGTGGTCTGTGAAAGACAGAATTCTTGTGCGGCATGCTAAATCGACTGCCTCAGACTCTCCTTCAAACTCTTACTGGCAAAGGTAATATATTCGGCAGAACTTGCCTTTCGTCTACGTACGAGTGTTGGTTGATGATTTACTGATCCTTATCCACCACACTGCGGTTATTCAGTGTGGTAAAACGATTATAGTGAAGCATTAAGCACATTCACCACAGCAAGCTACTGACAACCAAATGTCAAGGATAGAATACACATGTTTATATGCGAATAATTCTTTTGAAGACAGCAAGGCAACATGGCGACAGGTTGTTGTCTATGCTGATTTTGTCGTTGTACTCCAATTAAACTAATTTCTATTTCTTTGGCTACAATGAGCAAATGCAGTGTTGTCAGTATAATACAAAATGATATCGTACAATTATCTCATATTATTTACCAGAATCAATATCCGAAAATTGATGTAAAGAATAAATTCATTAATTTTTGTACTTTTATGTGAAGTATGAAGAAGAGTAATTAATTTTCATAAATGCAAAATATATAAAAGTGGCAATACTGAACTATGTATTTGTACTTGAATATCAGAAATTAAGTAGCTGACTACGAGGCGACAAATATTGCTAGCGGCATTTGAAGTCGTGTGTACGTGTAGTCTGCTGTGTTGAATGTGTTTAATGCATGACTGTAAAATGGGCGAAGAGCGCAGAATGTTGGGCGAACAGAATACCAATTTTCAGAAAACAGCTTTATCATAGAAGTGCGAATAAAATAACCAGCGTTTGAAAGTGGTTCCATTTTTTTATTTCATTTGCTTAGACTGTGCAGTGACTGCTAAAAGTTTCAAAGTAGGCACCAAAACCAAAGCACAAAACAAACGACTGTCGACTGTGCTGTTAAACGAAAAAAAAATTTGAACTTAACAGTTGCTGTGCTGTGAAAATCTTCGCAGCTAAGGCCAAAGCAACAGCACACAAAATTCAACTGTTCATTTTGCTGTCGCTTTATTTTAGCTAGGCTAAGCTTCTTAAACAATTAAGTACAACAACAACAACAAACAAACGATGATTCATAGCATCGGCAGTTATAGAATTAAAAAGGACCACAAACTTTTGAAACTGTGCTTTGACTGAACTGTTTGAAAAGTTAAAGCGACAGAACAGTCATCAACACATCTTCACAATTTAATACGTCCCATTGACACCAGAGGCGCTGCAACACTGACTTATTAAAAACGTATAATAAGCAGGGTTTTAAAATAAAGTTTTCCTTTATCTCTTCTCACCTGTCTTCCCCGTCACTATTCCTTTCTTAAAAAAAATAACAGCTGGTAATATTGGGATTCATTGCCAGAGTTTTACTTATCATAAAAAAAAATAGTGACAAAGATGTAGGGAGGTTGCAAGGTACCGGATATGAGACTAGACTAGTTGATTTTATTTTTAAGTTTTTTTTTTGTGTACTTAACACAAATTTGCATATTTAGTTTGGGTTTAGCTTGGGGTTTCTCCTACAACTGCGTTTGCCAACTACACAATTTTTGTATGTGTGACAATTTCGGCTTAAATAGATTTAACTTGTGGTAAACATAATTTATTTGATTCATCAATCGGAAATACCAGAGATAAATATTTTCCTGAAATTTCACATGACTATTGACAGAAGAGATTTAGTCGAGTATTTTGCGGTTTTCATATTGTTGTGAAAAATTGTTAACCCTAATTTGTTTTAGAATTCATTTTGCAGTAGAGGCCTTAACAATTCGTTTCAATCTTACAAATTACCAAATAGTTCAAATATTAAGGTCTTTTTGTATTTTATGCTAATTTCTAATTTAAATAAAAGGCGTTATTATTATGTAATAAAGTCGGATATTTTATTTCAAAAGAAATAATAAATATATAAAACTTTTACACCTACTAATCAAATATATTTATACAATAATTTATTCTAATCAGTTTAAGGTTAAATAAAAGCAGTTGTTTCTTCAATAAAATGGTTTTTAACGTGTGCTTTTTTTTTGGGGGGAAATTTTTAGATTAAAGTCTAGTATTTTTTATCACACTTTATCTCAAAATTAATTTATTACCTGTTCAATAAAATATTAGTTGTTTCTTAAAAATAGATTGAAATTGATTATTGAGTGCTAAAGATAGTTTCTATTATAATATTTTACTGAATAAGTAAAGCATTAATTTTGGGAAAAAGTGCAATAAAAATTGTAAACTTTAAAAAAATTTATGGGGACTGTTCTGTAAACCGAATCCGAACAAATTTCTTGTTTTGTAAACATTAATAATGTTTCTTCAGACGTGTTTAAAATGACACATGATAATTTTTTTCAGATATTGGGTCTAATTACGAGTGTCGTATAACGACTACGACTACGACGATTTCGTACTAGATTAAAGAAAAAGTGTGGCAATGCTCTTTAGTCTTATACAAAATCGTCGTAGTCGAAGTCGTAATACGACACTCGTAATAAGGCCCATTATATTTGAAAATCTATATAATAGAAAAATTAAAAAATGTCTGAAAAAATATTTTTGTTACCGGAGTTAGTTTTCTAAAATCGCGCGATTTCAAATCCATTCGGCTTACAGAACAGGGCCGTATATTAATGTTTTATTTGTTTTTTTTTTTTTAATAAAGCATTCTATATTTTACTTAAATTTTTTTTCTTCTCAATTCCAGATCCCCGTGTCAAAGATTGGTTCATGATGTCTTCACCAGTGCCCACATTTTTATTATGTGTATTTTACGCTTATTTTAGTAAATCCTTAGGACCAAAATTAATGGCCAAACGCAAACCAATGGATTTAAGACAAACACTAGTTTGGTACAATCTATTCCAAACTGTATTTAGTGCGTGGATATTTTATGAGGTAAGTTGATGAAAAATATTTACTACTGGTATACATATGTAGACTAGGCAATATTATTGAGATCTTTAGTAGTTTTATTATTATTGTCGCTTTGCTCCACACTATGCAATAAATTGCACAATATAAACAAATATATATAAGACGGCTTTTGAACACGTAAAGCTTACGTTGAGTTTGTAGGAGAGAGGGAAAAATAGCTCCCCTACTCTCCTATAAACTCGAGAACTTGCTAAGTAAACTTTGCGTGTGGAAAACCCGTCTATGTATGTATTTATATATAATCCCCCTTATGCATTAAACACATACACCACAGCAGGCTACATGGCTACACGACTACAAGTGCCGCTGACAACAAATGTTGCCTGTCAGCCAGCTACTTAATCATGTTGAAGACGGCAGCAGCATCATAAATTTATACTTCAGTGGTGCTGCTTTCAAATATTTCATCACCTTTATAAAATTATAATAGTTTGTTCAAAAATATACAAACAAATCAGTTTATTTCTTTATATTTTTTTGCGAATTTTACTATTTATAGGCTTAGTAATTTCTTCAATACACTTAGCAATTTTTCGCTAACTTGCAATTTTTATTTTTCGCATTTTCGCGTTTTTTTTAAACTTTTTATATTTTAATTGCTTTTGCGATTTGTAATCAATTTTAGCGCTTTTTTCCGATTTTGCAAATTTTCGCGATTTTTTTTTTTTTTGCAAAGTTCGCAATAAAACCGATTTTTTTGGCGAATTTTTTGCATTCCTTACAGTTTTAGCAATTTTTGACCAATAGTATGGCTATTTTAAAATTTTGGAACTCCTCACTACTTTTTGCAAACTTCGCGATAAAAGAGAATTTTTGCAAGTGTTTAAATTCCTAAAAGTTTTGCCGATTTTTAAACAATATTAGACTTTGTTATCATCCCGCTGTTAATACGTTTTTGCAAATTTTCGTAATTTTCGCCGTTTTTTGCCGAATTTTTTGCATTCCTTAAAATTTTAGCGATTTTTAATCAATTGTATGGACTTTTTTAGAATTTTGCAAATTCTCGCGATTTTTGCAAAGTTGGCGATAAAAGCGGCTTTTTGCGTGTCTTTAGCTTCCTAACAGTTTTGAAGATTTTAAAACATTATTACACTTTGTCATCATACCGTTGTAACTTTCTTTTTTATTTTGCAATAAAAAATATTTCTTGGCAATAGTTTATTTTACATATTTTGTTATATTGTCAACACTGTTTTTGGTTTGTAGCCATAAAAATAGAAATTAACCATTAAACACATTCACCACAGCAAGCTACCGACTACCAAATGTCAAGGATAGAATACACATGTTTATATGAGAATGATTCTTTTGAAGACAGCAAGGCAATATGGCGACAGGTTTATGTCTATGCTGATTTTGCCGTTGTAGTCCAATTAGAATAATTTGGCTACAATGAGAAAATTCAGTATTGCCAGTACAATACAAAATGTTGAATGAATGATTTTTTACTTCATATTATTTAACAGAAATAATATGCAAAAATTGATGTAAGGAATAAATTGATTCATTTTTGTACTTTTACGTGAAATAAGTATATTTTAAAAGAGTAATTAATTTTTATAAATGTAAAATATATATAAAAGTGGCAATTGTGACGTAATTCACAATAAACACTTTTGCTTATACAGCATCTATAAATAATTTACAATAGAAACTTTAACTCCCAATATATTTGCGATACCAATTTTTTGGGATGGGAAAAAAGTTTACTCTCAAACAACTTATTCCCATAATATTCACGATAGGGGTGATTCATTCAACGTTTTTTATTGTACTGGCAATACTGAATTTTCTCATTGTAGCCAATGTCACATGTAATTTGGCTTAAAAAGCGATACGAACTTTAGCCTGTTAAAATCATAAATATAGAAACAAATGGAGTTCGAATAATAATTAAAATTAACTAAAATTAATAGCCATGGGCCTGTGGCAAAAAATAAATAAAAATATACTTAATAGTAACAAACCAAAAAAGTTTGTCTTAAGTAGAACAAAAAATAAGCAAATTAACTAAAATGTGTATAATTAGTAAAAGAACAAAACTACAATGATAAGACTGTTGTAAATATAGAGATGGTAAAATTGAGCTTACAATACAAAAAAGCTTTCAGCAAATTGAAATACGATGAATCAAACAATTCACATATTCCATTTGCAATAATGCTAAATATATAAAGCAGAAATCTACATCAACTGACACCACACACAGTGGACCAAAAACCCAAGAGAACGCTGCTGATGAAGGTTTAGTGGCCTTCGAAAACGGCTGGCTGTTCCGTTCAACTATGTGTTGTCAGAATATTTACAACTAACTTTGGTGTTATTTGTTCATTAATAATTATCACATGTAATTTGTCTTAAAAAGCGATACGAACTTTAGCGTGTTAAAATCATAAATATAGAAACAAATGGAATTCGAATAATAATTAAAATTAACTGAAAGAGAATTAGTTTAATTGGACTACAACGGCAAAATCAGCATAGACAACAACCTGTCGTCATGTTGCCTTGCTGTCTTCAAAAGAATTATTCTCATATAAACATGTGTATTCTATCCTTGACATTTTCTAGTCGGTAGCCTGCTGTGGTGAATGTGTTTAAATGTGTTTGAATGTGTGCATTAAACAAAACAGTCTCGATTGGCATCTCTAACACTATACCAGTGTTGGCTTCCGATCGAAATGTGTTTGTGTATCGATGGCCTCAAGTAGAAAGGCTCTAACTCGCATTTTTTACGAAATTGAGGTTTTCACTGATTCCAATATATTTCACCCAAATACACCTCGTCGTAAAAATTTATTGCAATAGTGTAAAAATTAACGTTTTTAAAAGTAGTTGAACAAACCATTTCTACATGCAGTTGTAGTGTGCATTATTATGTTTTCACCTTCTCCTGTAAAGTAACAATTATTTGAGTTAGGACCTTTCTACTTGAGACCAACGGTATGTGTATTAATTTGTATAAGAACCCGAGTTCAGCACTCTGGTGCCACTTTGTGCGACTATACACTATATACATACATATACCGTTCTGGTATTGTTGTTCTTATTGTCGAATTAAGGGCAGATATTTAAAATTTAATATATGTATACATATGTGTATATATTTACTATTTTATTAATATGTGTTTCTTTAAATTTCATTGTATTTTATTTGTAGTATTTAATGAGCGGCTGGTGGGGTCATTACAACTTTAAATGTCAACCTGTTGACTACAGCAATAATCCTATGGCCTTAAGAGTAAGTACAATATTTTTTGCTTTAATAATTTAAAAATTTAATAATAACCGATTTTGGTCACATTAAAAAGAAACAAACATTTACATATTTCAACTCACGTTTCGTATTTGAATTTAATTAACAAAACATTTATTATACGCCATCACAAAGTTGTCGCAATAAATTGCAAACATTTCTTTTATTATTTTTGTTTTATATATTTAATATGTTTATTTGTTTTCAAATTGTTAACATTCTTACTCATATTCCAAGAATGCTTTTGAGCAATCAATGAAACAATATCTTAACGAAAGTTTTAAAAATACATGTGTATGTAGGTATTTAGTTAATTCCAGGGACCGTAATTGTTATGAATTTTATACAGCTCAATGATGAACAAAAATTCCGCTCGAGTTTTATCACTTCCCTTTTCTCCTATTATGAATTTGTTTTTCCCTCTTTTCACCAAGTGCGGGAATATAAAAATCTCCTCGGGTAAAAAGTAGGTACATATTAGTGTCCTGCACAAGACCTTTCAAGACCTGAGAGATTTTTCAAATGCTTTACTACAGCGAAATATTCTAAAAAAACGCTAAACAACACTTTTTGCAAGACATTTCTTTCGGTTGCTTGTCTTGCAAACAGTGTTGTTAAGCGTTTGTTTTAGAATATTTTGCTGTAGTAAAGCATTTGAAAAATCTCTCATGTCTTGAAAGGACTTATAAGTGGTCTTGTGCAGGATACTAGTACATATTATGAAAACAGCTCAACCTGCTTTTTTCACTAAAAATTTTTTTCTTGCAAAACAGGGGGCTTTTACTTAAAAATACAAATACACTAGAAAATTTTATTTAAATATGTATGTAAAAAAATATTTTATATTTGTAAAATTTTGTTACTAAAGCGACCTTCTTTATTTATGTAAAATTCGTATCAAATGACCTTGAAAGCCCGAAAATTTAATAGGAAAAAGGAAAATACGAATTTTACATAATATTTTATAGTTCTTTTATTTCAAAAACACAAATATGAAAAACATTGGATACATATGCGGTGTACATATGGTTGCGGTATACCGGCGCAAGACTTTGACAACGAGATTCGAATTGCAGTGATGCCACTTATTACTCTTTTTTTATTCCCTAGGAATTTATGATTGGAGGAAATAATTGCGATGGAATATTTATGATTGGGCTGATAATAAAAGTCAAAAGATATCAGTTATTTTTTGAGTTTTATATATTTGATCAGAAATAATTCTTATTTTTGATTTTTATATATTTGAGCAGAAATAATTATTATTATTTGATTATAGTAATCGTAGAGAAAATCGTTTAGATAGAAATTATCTAACAAGTCTTTCATAAAACGCTCAGTCGCATAATTATTAAAAGATTCATACATATCATCTCATGGTGTTGCCCAGCAAAAGAACAATACTTGGAAATGAAAAAAATGTTAAAAATAAATTCAAGAAAAAATTGCATTATTTATATTTTCGTTACATTAAAATCATTTGTTTTTAATAAAAAGGCAAGAATTAACTTTATTTACTTAAACAGTTTAAAACCAAAGACAATAGCGGTAACTTTGTTCCCAGTTATTCGTCAAAGCAAGAAATAAAAATAAATTTCGGTCGGCTCTCCAATTGTGTTTTGATTGTGACGACAAAATTGATCACAATTGTATTTATAACATAACACTCAAGATAATTAAAATAAAATTTGTTTCATTTAGCATGAGTAATTGGGGAGATTCCCAACATTAATGCAGTTCGTATCAATTGTTTTTATAACGTAAAACAAATAAAGATTACTGAACTAAAAATTAAACTCGTTCTCATTTAGCATGCGTAAATGGGTGATTCCCGCAATGTTGTTCACTACTTAGAGGCATTAAACCTTGGTTATTTATTACTCACATTATCGTGAGTTTAGTGTAAAATAAAAATAAAACTGGAATTACTGTGAAAAAAATGCACTAAAATAACTCAATTCCAAAATTTGTTCGAAGGTAAATTAATAATTCAGCCAATTGTCAATAAAAGCTTATTGCGTGCATTACCCATCCATCGCTCATTTACTCAAACAAAGTCACATTAAAATAATGCCTCAGGTTTCGTTGAAATCAGGTTTTTAATCGTATGCCGCTAAACAGCTTCTGATTTTGACACATGCGTATGTCTTGATTTTTTGCAATTATCTTGAAAACGAAACATTTTTCAAAATTACACTTAGCACCAATTAAGCGTATTGTCAAAATAAAAATCCGTTTAATATTGAATTTTTTCACTTTAAATATATGCGACGGTCACGTTCGACATCAGGTCAATGCCCACATTTATATACACATGCATATGTATATTTGTATGTATGTGCATATAAGAAAATATTTTTATTTTGAATATTTTGTCGTGCATATGCACAGACCTTACTAATATGCAATGGAAGAATTTAAACCAGGGATGGAAAACGGTTTTTTGATGTTTTAATACAAATGTATTGTGTATTTTTTTACACTATGACTTTACCAATTTTCTTTTAATTTAGCAAAAGCTAAGCAAAAATGGTATATAAATTCACACGTAAGAAAGATGTTAATATGTTTTAAAAATATTTTTGAGTTCGATTTGTTATTTTAAAACAAATGTTTCAGAAGTGACATAATTTTGTGTTCTATGAGTCTTTCTTCATATTTAATACTAATTATTGTTTGCGCAAATTTGGTTTAAACAATGTGTTGGTTTTCTAATACAATTTAATTTTTTATTATACGAGGGTGGGTCATTAACTCGGTGACTTTTTGAAGAAACACAGCTGTTTATATAAAAAATTATTTTATATATCAAAAGAGTCTATCTTTTGAGTTCTATACTCTTCTTCAATTTGTTTTACCCCTTTCGAAAAATATAATTTGTCAAGGTCATCAAAATAGAGTTTTTTTTTGTGAGATGATTCATTCATTCCACTGAGCCATGTGAGATGCCTATGGCTTCCACAATCTCTCTCACTCTCAATCTTCGATTGGGTAAAACCATATCGTGAATTTTTTCAATCGTTTCGGATGTAGAGACCTCAACTGGGCCCACAACGAAATTCAGTAAACCACTTTTTTTACCATTGAAATTGATGGTGAGGAGTCCTCGTAGTATTTATCAAGCTTAGCTTTGGTTTGACTTAATGCTTAATGAGCACACGAAATTCACTTTTTCCATTTTCTCCTCAAAAAGCGCGATAGTCTAAATGACGCAGCTGGTTCAAATTTGGACAGGAGTAAACTAACAGTTGTCTGTTGACAACAGCAGGGCTGCAATTTCATGCGAAACGCTGTCAAACTACATGTAAAAGTATTTTGTGTGAAGTATTTTCGAAATAAATTCGCAAACGTAGTACTCTGTTCTTATTGCGAAAAACACGTAAAAGCTATCTGGCAGCATGTTTTTCTATGCAAAATTAATCTGGCATCATTTTATTTTCAGCTGCGAAACAACATGAGCAACACGGAAAATATTTCACAACTTCGAACAAGGCTTAAGGGACGGCAAATTCAAAAAGACACTGATTCAATGACCCACCCTCGTATCTTTAATTTTTTTGACTATAAACGATTAATCAAGGCGAATACATAATAGGTGGCCGCAAGGGCTCAGGTGACTATTCACGCCGCTTGTAATTTGAATATACGTTGGATGTCAAAACAAATTTTTCAGTACATTTTTCTGACATTTCAAGTATAAATTTCTCAGTATACCTTATATGAATCTTGCGATTAATTTTTTTTATAAAGAGAAGTAACACTCAGGCTATTAATGCCTACTTCTATTACTAGGTGTTACCTTCTTTCGGAAAGGGATAGTGATAGAAGACAGGTGGTGAAGGAAGAGATATATTAATTTCTGTAATAGCTTTCAAGGCGTTTACATTTGTTATTAATATAAACAGTAAAAGAACAGATTTAACCCTAGAATTTTTAAATGCATCATTTGCGCATTTATCCGAGGTTTTTTAAATGCGTCTGTTGTTTATTTATCAGAGGCTTGTTTAAATGACTCCCCGCTTAAATGCGTCAAAAACTTGGCAATTTAACTTGCGCTTTTAAGCGGGAACTACTGATATACATACATACGAAGACTACTATTTATTTATTTATTCTATTAATCGAATACATTTCGTTCATAGTAATTAGCAGAGAAACCGCAAATATGCAATTGCATGTTTTTTCTTGTATGACGCATAAATGCTAGGACAAGATATTTATCCGTTTTAGAACTTTTTATGAATTTTGGCATCGATTTGTTAGTGCATATTTTTGCATATTTTACCCTTTAAAGCATGTTTTTGCATATATCAGTCTTACACGCATATTTGTAGCATATTTTGGAGTTTTTAGAGCAAAGTTTACGCTTTTATGGCATATTTTTATATATTTTATAATTTTTTATTTTAATATGCTTATAAGCTTATGTGTTGGTCAAAATTTTTGCTTTCATTTTTCGCCGTGTAAATCTCATTTCCAATGTTCCATATAGTGCACTAGTAGTGTGATATATGCATATGAGGTAAACAGATTTTAAAGCTCTTAAATTTGTTCTTATTTTATTTTTTAAAATCAGATCAAGCATTGTTGTCGCCGAGATCTGTAGTGCGATTCACTAACTTTTTTTAACGATAATCGCAAAATATATCAAATTTGCTATATTGTAAAATTTTTAACGATATTCGCTATAGGTTAATGTCAGCTGTGTCGTTATTTAAGCGACAATAATTTATGTGCTCTTAATTTTATCGAGAAAAATCAACAGAAAATATCAGCTGGCTACTATCGTTAAAAAGAAGTTACAGGATCACACAATCGTTATTGCAACCGACAAAATGTATAGACAAAAATTGCGATTATCAGATCGTTAAAAGTTACTGAATCGCACTACTGGTTGGTTGTTGTACTCTCGTCGGTGTGAAAACACAAAAAGCTCTTTATAAAAGTTTGCACATTGTGCATATGGCTTGGACATTTTTCTTATATATTAAGCACTCTTTCGTTTTAATAAAAATTCGGTTTTGCTATTTGTGAGGGACTCTGGCCCGAGTAGACATTGAAGGAACATTGTAAATGTATAAAAGTTTATTTAGATGTGACAGGCAAAGATTTTCATTTGCAAATACAGTTCCACAAGTTTTATTCCTGATATAGTGATCTCTTTTAAAATTGAAGTTAAATTTTTACGAGTATCCCAAAAAAAATTAATTTGTATTATATGCCTTAGTGAAAATTTGTATGGTAATTTTTTTTAATGTGCACTTCAAACCCAAATTATTTTTTTATAGTACGGCCATTATTCTTTGTTAATTTTTTTATTGTTTACTTTTTTTGTTTATTTTCATTGTGTTTTATTTATATGCAAATGTTTATGAATTTTCGAATTAAAAATATACTATTCTCAGCCAATTTATTTTATTTTTAAGATCATATTTTTTAATTTTTAGTGCATATTTTCAAGCTTTTGGTGCATATTGAATGCGCATAAAACACATTTTTTAGAGCATATTTTTAGTTTCCCTGGTAATAAGTAACTTTACTAGTGCATATCTTTAATTTTTTTTCTAGCCTAATTGTTTAATTTCATTTCAAGTTTATTTTAATTTATAAAAATTTACATTAATTATTGCTTTTTAGTATTTATTTATATGTACACACATACATACATATGTACATATATGCATAAATAAGCTTCATTTATAAATTTGAATGCATTAAAATTCATGAAGTGTTTTCTTTAAATAAAATTTTGCAGATGGCACGCATTTGTTGGTGGTATTACATTTCAAAATTCACGGAATTTTTCGATACACTATTTTTCATACTGCGTAAGAAAAACCAACATGTTTCAACATTACATGTCATACATCACGGCTGTATGCCCTTCTCAGTATGGATGGGCATGAAATTTGCACCAGGTAATTAAGAAAACCAAGACCAAATGCAAAAAAAAAAACAAAACTAAAATAAAAAAATAATGTGTATACGTGTTTTGTTAGGTGGCCACAGTACCTTCTTTGCCTTATTAAACTCATTTGTACATATTGTTATGTATTTCTATTATATGATTGCTGCTATGGGACCAAAATATCAAAAATACATATGGTGGAAGAAATATTTAACTTCTTTCCAAATGGTAAGAGATAAATTAAAAATATGTATAAGAAAATTAAAATTAAAATTTCTTAAAAGGAAGAGATTAACTTTTTTTATATCTATTATTGCTTTTCTTTTTTTTTTTGGACAGTTACAATTTGTCGCCATTTTTACCCATCAATTCCAATTGTTGTTCCGCGAATGTGATTATCCTAAAAGTTTTATGATTTGGATCGGTTTACATGGAGTTATGTTCCTATTTTTGTTCTCAGACTTTTACAAAGCCAAATATACGGAAGCCGCTCAAAAAGTCACAACCGCCAATGGTCATATCAAATCATCGGAAAAGGCACACCTCTTGACCAATGGCAATGGTAGATTAATCACAAATGGTAATGTAATTTATGCCAACGGTAACAGCAATAAAGGAGCTTGCATGGTAAGTTAAAAAAAAAGATTAATTTTTTTGCTTATGCTTTTCCAATCGATAATTGAAAAAAAAATTACTCATTTTGTGTGAGGAACAGAACATTTCCGTAGCCTGTCTGTTTATGTTTGTGGAAATATTTAGGGTCAAACCCACGATATCGACAACGTTCGACTTGTCGCACACTTACATACATTCAAAACAAAAACAAATTTTAATATTTTTTTGTTTTTTCAAATGTAAGTGCGCGACAAGTCGAACATTGTCGATATCGTGGGTCAGGCTTTTAAATTCTATTTTTCAGAAGTGTTAGCTTAATTTAATAAAAAAAACTAACAAACAATACAATATGTTGCAGTAAAAGCTAATTACATTAATAAGTAATCAGAAATAATTTTTAGTCAGGCTTTTAAGTTCAGTAATTTCAATTCTTTTTATTGAATGAAATATTTTATTAATTAACAATCATTTCTCACATTCCGTTTCATTAGAATTTACGTTAAATAGCTGATGTTAATAACAATCTTTACCCAAGTAGATAGACTAGGGTGCTGATGAAGTGCGTTGCTGCACAGAAAAATATCGGTATTTCCCCCAGCTTAAAAGTCTAATTTAATTTTTCTTCTCTTCTTTAGAAACTCACATTAATTAATAAAATATTTCATTCAATAAAAAGAATTGAAATTACTGAACTTAAGCCTGACTAAAAATTATTTCTGATTAAAAATTCACTATAGTTCAATTAAAAAATCTAAAAATGTCTCAATTAATAAGTAATATAATTCAGCTTCTCATGTCGTTATGTAAGAAGACTGTACATAATGTGGAGGACAAGAAGACCTTAAAAGTGCTAAGAATGTAAATTTGTGCTCTTTTGTTGCTAAGTTGAGTGTCATAATGTGTTGTATTTTATATTTTATGTTTAGCTTAAGACAGGTGATGAGATTAATTTCGAATATGCTATATGAATATAGCAGGTACATACATATGTATGTATGTATGTATGTAGGTCCAGGCTGCCCTGAGAAGCGCCAGAGTGCCGAACATCAATCGGCTTTTTATACAAATGAATACACATACGCTTATATATTTCTCTCGGGTTTCTCTTTGTGGGCAGCTCTGATGTAAATACATATATAATTTTTTTTGCCCAAAAGTTGAATAAAAAAGTTATCAGGATGAAGAGGAAAAATTTTTTGACCGAAATATGGGAGTGTAAAAAAAATTTTTTTTTCTATTTTATTTTTTTTTTTTAATTTACAAATTTTCTACTAACAATTATCTTGCGCATTATCACTAGTGTTTTTCAAACGGGATTTCCCGGAGAAAATTTCCCGGGATCCCGCACATTTTTCGGGAAAGAAATCCCGGGAAATTTGTGCGGGAATTTCCGGGATTTTATTAATGCGATGGCGCAATAATAATGGCACTAGCACAATGCTAAAACTTTACAACAATTAGGGCCGAGTGTACATCTAGCACACATGTGCTCTGAGACTAGTATTGGGGAAAATATTTCATTTGTGTGAATCTTTCATTCTCTTTCAGAAAGGTTGAGTAATATAATTCTTTTTTCTTCTTTCATCTTTCTGAATGTCACACACTTTTCGGAATGAATTGTTTATATCTTTTTGAACATGTTTCAATTTGAATGAATTGTTATTTTAAAAACAAAACAAAATTTTAATATTAATTTGAGGTTAAAATATCTATTAAAGCAAATCCGTAGTATTGATTCCTATCAGCTCAAAAGCAGAAAAATGAAAGCTGAAGGGAATATGAAGTTAAACAGATAAAATGAAACCTAAAGAAGAACCATGAAAGAATCATTCATTTGAAGTAATTCATTCAAGAATGACACAAGGCTATCTGAGACTAAGCCATAAGCGGAACGCGACTTTCAAAATTTAATTCTACAATTCATAAAAGTAAAAACAGAAATGCGCAAGAAAATAAAAGAAAAATTACAAAATAATTACATATTCTCTTTGGTAAAAAGAAAGATTCTATTAATGTTTATTCTGTACTAAAGTCCTATATCCAAAGAAATATTTTGTAATATTTTTTAATAATATAATTTTTTTTGCATTTACATATAACATTGGTATTTATGCATTACTATTATTTAAAGAACTGAAATTGTTTTACTTTTTTGACTAATATGGTTATAAAACGTTATTATTTAATCGATCTCATGAATTATAATTTTTTTTGTTGAAATAATTAAATTAAAAAATATTTTATATTGTTTTGCACTGTGCGGGAATTCCCGGGAAAATGAAAAGTCGTTCCCGCTTTCCCGGGAAATAAAAAAGTCCGGGAAAAGAAAAACTCTAATTAGCACAAAAGAAGCAGAGCGCAGTTCTAATAGCAGAAGGTTTTTGAATTCACTTTCGCTAATTTTTTCCAGCAGTAAATAGGCATTTGTTATTGTTTAATTTCTTTTGAATTAAAGTTCAATCAATCAATATTAGGAAAGTTAAGGGGTTTAGTTCTCTTGTCTTGTCTTGTCTTGTCTTATATTTAGTACCTTGTCGCTTCCGTATTCATGATTTTGAAGTAAAAAAGTAGTGCACTCACTTTTCAAACAAAACTTCTTTTTTTCCCCCAAATTTTTACTATTTTTATTTCACTTTTATAACACTTCGAAATCACTTTTATGCCACTTTGAAAAACTAATACATATGTATATATAAAACCACCAAACTGATAATCAGTAACCTCGAAACACTAGAGTAATTAGCTTCAAGCAAATTCACTCTATTCTTTATAAAAATTCCGACATTTTAAATTTTGAAAGCCTGACCTTAGATTCATAATCAGCGGACCCGGAAACCACTGCGTCACGAATTTCAAGCAAATCCAATAATATTACAAAAAAGAACACCGTTTAGGATCATAGTTCCTTACGTTTTACTTACGTTAGAAATTTCCCCTTACCCATAACCTATGTGTCCATCTAAACTTAGATCTATCTATTTTCAAAATTTCATCAAAATCGGTCCCGTGGTTTAGATGTTAAAGGGAGACAAACAAACAATAAATTTACTTTCGCATTTATAATCAGCCCACTTATGAATATTCCCGGAGATTTTTTTCTCTTCCCTATCATTTGTTCCCGGGGAATAATCCTCCTATTCTAAATTCTCCCTCTCCCTTATGTTCAGAATACCTACTTTTTTCCTGGGGAATTTTTTCCCGGGGAAATTTTAATTCATAATAGGAGGAATGGGAAAAGGGAAGAAACTCCCGGGGAATTGCTATTCATAATTAGTAATGTTTCACAAAAAATTTAAATTAGAATTTATGTACATATGTAATCCTGAAGTTGATTTACTTATAAAATGTATATAATTTATAGCAGTTGAATTATTTTCTACGATTTATTATTTCCTTTATTATTTTGTAAAAATGTCTAAATGTCTAAAATTTTTTTATTTTTCATGTATTATTTTGTTTACAAAAAACAAAGTAACGCGGAATTGGTTTTTGTAAACGAAGTAATTTTTTATGAAAAATAAAAAAGATAAATATGTTTTCGGTTATACATAAATTCTTGATAAACGAGTAATCTTGCGTTTTAGAAAATAACATCCATAGTTTGGTCACAAATTTTATATTAAAATTCAGTTAATTAATTTTAATGCATAAAAGAAATTCAATTTAAATTTATGTATATTTCGACAAATTAATTTGCACGCAAACGTATTGGAATATAATGTTTTACATGGGAGAAGGCAAAGTTCAAAAGCTTGGAATTTCGCATTCATTTAAATATGGAATTGTTTTTAAAAGTTATTGTTAAGTAAAACTCAACCTTTGGTACGAGTATGAAACCAATATTATTTGAGTTTGTTTATTTTAAATTTTAAAGGGTGGAAAAATACATTGCAAATAATTAAATAGTTAAATAAATGCAAAATTATACATTTGCAAATATGCACATACATATGTAAGTATGTACATATGTGTGTATTTATATGTGTATGTATGTTTGTAACATGTTTTGCTGTTTGTGCAGTGTTGCCATTTGTGTCTAACTGGCGGAAGTCCCAGAAAACTGTATATCCGCTGTTAATTGCTGTAACATTTTTTTTATTAGAAATATAATTTATGTTTATTTGAAATAAACAGAAAGAAGATCATGACTTAAAGTTCTAGTAATCTTAGGTGATCAATTTCGACACACCAGTACCTGGATTCAGTAACTTTTTTTACGATAAACCTATCGCTATAATAAATATAACGAACATTTGCTATTCCGCAACATATTTTAACGATATTCGCTTTTGGTTGGAGAAAAAAAATTAGGTCAAGATCAAATTCATTCAGTTTTTATTATTTCACATTTTTTATTCAGAGATACCAGATAATCTATCTTCTATATAATTAATAGGCGATCATGTTTTTTGTAATCCCTTTTACTCCGGTACCACTAAACCGATTTTAAAAAGATTTATATGGTTTTAAAGTATTTTCTGTACAGATGTGCAGAATCTATATTTTATTGAAATCGGTTTAGTATTTTGGGAGCTATAAGCGTTTAAAGTTGCTACTACTACATGCACACATATTATACACGCATTTATTAGCTTACAAGTAAAAAAGAAACAAAACATGAGTGTGTGTGTGTGTTTGTGTGTTTGTAGTATTTCTCTTGATCTAACAATTTTTTTTCTCTTTTTTGTTGTATGAAAGCCATAATACTTAAAGGAAGAGAATTGAATAAAGTGAATTAGCTTGGTTGAAGGGATTTTGTTTATGTTTTTGTTTAATTTCATGTATTATTTAATTATGCTTGCATATGTATGTAAGTTTGTGTGTGGCTGTGTTTTAATGAATTTATTTATGACGTTTAGATACATTTTCTTTGAATCTTGAATTATTTACATTTTGATTCTAGAATACGGACGAGTGTGTCGTCGTCCGTTTGGTATATCTAGTATTGAATTAAATGGTGAGCAAAATAAAGCTAAAGACTATCGTAAAAAAGAAATTACGGAATCACATTATCGTTACCATAATGTCGATATACATTACGATTTTCGATTCGCAAAAAGTTACAGAATCCAGGTACAGAAATCTTTTCACTCTTCTCATATTCCACTTCATTAAAAATTTATGTTAAATAGCTGATGTTAACAACCAATCTCTGCCCAAGTAATTATATAGATAAGAGTGCTGAAAAATGCGATACTTTAACTTAAGTCTAGCTTAATTTTTCTTGCCTTCTTCTAAGATTAAAATTAAGAATTTATTCCTTGGTTAAAAATTCATTATAGTTCAATTAAAATAACAAATATGTGTAACCTTAATTATGAAAGTGGTCTGAGTCATATGCATTTTTGCTTGGAAATATTAAATAAATCTTTAGAAATCTTCAATAAATATTTAATAAATACTAACAGCCTTATTTATAAAACTTAAAAAGGCTTTATAAAGACTTTTTAAGAAAAATTTTGTATGAAAATTTGTTTTAAAAAACCTTTTTAAATGCTTTTTAAGTTTTATAAATTAGGCTGTAAGTAAATTTATATAAATCGGGACTAGTACAACTCCAAATTAAAATGTTTCATAATATCGAGCCTTATTTTTGATTTTATTGTAAGCAACATGTGATCGAAAATAGACTTTTTAATTGAAATTAAAATTTTATATGCCTGCCAGTAGTTTAGAATTATCAAAATGCCAAAATTGTTGATAATTTTTAAGATATGGGCTGTAAGATTTTATCGTAAGCGACAATTTACACACAAAAACATATTTGAATATATATAAAAAAACCTTCTCCTGAAAAATTTAATTATTGTCGCTTACGATAAAATCGAAAATAAGGCTCGATATAAAAAATATTTTTTAATTAGTTCAATTGTAATCGACTAAATATCTCGACAAAAGAAATATATGACTTTTGGACCACTTTCATAATTAATGGCAAATTTTTGTTTGTTCTACATAGAATTGAAAGGAAGAAAAAGCAAGTGTTAGAAAAAATAAAACACTTCACCCTTCCAGTAAAACGACAGTCGAAAAAATGTTGCGTAGTTTTTTTTTTTTACAAAAAAGCTCCAAGTTGAAAACAAAGCTTAATAAACTAACCAAAACAATCGCTTGACAAAGCTTTCAGCTCGAAATCAATTCTAAGTTGAAAATTTTTAAATGTTTTTTGGCAGCCAGTGCTTTGTATCGGTATTATTTGTATAGGTTTTGACTTTTGTTAGTTATCTTAATATAGCAGTATTACAACGTGGACAAACTATTACAATTAGGGAGTTCACAATAGTATTTTACTAATCACTAATCAGCGGACACATTGTCAAAGAGCAAGAAATAATAAATAATAAAAGAACAAAAAATCATTTTGTTGTTGTATTTTTTCGTAGATCGTGCGATTGTGTAGGATAGTGAGTCATGGACTTTAATTTAAATTTATATAATATTTAATAATTATTTATTAAGTTTTTTTTTAAAGATTTATTTAAAATTTCGAAGCAAAAATGCATATGACTTATACCATTTTCATAATCATGGGCATATGTACATCGCTTATTTACTTGATAAATAATAATTTTGGAGAAAAGGAGTTTAAAGTTTTCAGTTTATATACAACTCAATGATGATATAAAAATAATACTCTTCTTCCAAGAACTGATTGTTTAAGGCATGTGAGTTAAATTTTATATGCCAAAAAGTAGTAAATATTTTGCGAATTGTTGAATAAAGTCGGGCAACTCTTTCGTAAAGGATATAACGGTATATCTAAAAAACTAGAGCCAATAAAAATAAATTCAGTAAAGTGCGACTCTGACTCGCGCACGAAGGGTTCCGTACGAACACTAGATATATAATTTAATACAAACTACATCCTACATAATATATAGTTTTGGCATTTTTTTCGTTTTTGGGGTCTTTTCGGTTTTTTGTTTTGGCGGTTTTTGCGTTTTTTCGGTTTTGTGCGATTTTTTTAAGTTTTGGCTCTTTTTTAGTTTTGACACTTTATTTTCTTGTTTTGGCGATTTTTTTTCGGGTTTTTGGCGTTTTTTCATTTTGGCGATTTTTTTATATTTTTGGCGATTTTTTCATTTTTGCGATTTTTTTTAATTTAATTTTTTTTTTTTAGTTTTGGCGACATTTTCGCGTTTTGGCGATTTGTTTCGATTTTTGGCGTTTTTTTTCATTTTGGCGTTTTTTTCATTTTGGCGATTTTTTCGAATTTGGCGATTTATTTTAGTGTTAGAAATTTTTTTTAAATTTTGGCGATTTTTTTCTTTTTGGCGATTTTTTTTTAATTTTTGGCGATTTTTTTTTGTTTTGGCGATTTTATAATTTTGAGATTTTTTAGTTTTATCGTTTTTGAAAATTTCAAGAGTTTGCCTCTTACGGTTTCCAAGACATAGCAAATTGTCAAAATTACATAGTCAAAATTGCATCAACTGATGGACCACCCTTTAATTTAATTTTTTTAAATTTTAGTGTCAGTTGTTGTACTCTGTATGAAAATACACTAATTTTACAAAATTCAAGTTCCAATATACATATGTACATACCATTGTATGTATATTACATGGGACTTTAACATTTTTCGTTGCTCGTTTTGGAACACCCTTTAATTTTTAATTCTCATGTATTTGTTGTTGTAGCGGCCAAGGTTCTACATACTCTGTCCAAGTTTCAGGTCCGTAGCTCTTATGGTTCCTGAGAAAATACCGTGTGACGGACTGACGGACAGACGGACAGCGTGGCGAAAACAAGAGGGTTCCTTTTCACCTTTGGTGTACGGAACCCTAAAAAGTGAAAATTTGGGTTCAGCGTTCCAGGCAACCTTGAAACCATTTTTTAAAAAATGTCCAGAGCAATGATGGTAAACTGTCCAAACTTATCGCAAAATTCTTTGCAGAGCTGAGGCTCAAGGGGAGCAAAATTGTTGTGTTTGGTATAAGGGAAATAAAAAAAGGAGATTATCCATGTACTCTTTGTACGGTGCACTTTAATGCACCAGAGGAATCTTTGGTTTTTAATTGTTTAGAAAATGTTGTCGAACGAAAAAAAAAGTCTTGATTATCAACTAAAACGTAATAGTGTTATCACACAATAAAGGTTGGTTTTAACGTTAAAACTAACTGTTAAAACCTGGTTTTACCATGCAAATTGTTTTTGTTAAAACCAACTTAAAATCATTTTAGAATTGGTTTAAAGTTGGTTTTATGAAGTACAACCTTGTTTTCGCTGTGCTAAATTTAGTGCTGCCAAGTTAAAATGACCGGGAGCAGCTGATAATGTTTATGCCAATCAATAGCAATAGATGTCGCTTGAAAGATTTTCAGCTTAAAAATGGATGCAGCAGCAACAATAATTAAAAAGTTATGGAAAAAAGAAGTCTTTTGGAAGGAAAAAAAAACGAAAAAAATTTCATTGACCTCTGGGAAGTGAAAATAGACGATATGATTGACATCGATCCGCCGATAAAAAATTGTTATTTTGTGATATATGTATTTGTGCATTTCCAAGCAATTCTTCACTTTGTATTACTAATTCCATAATTTTAAAATATTTATTTACAAAATATAAAATAATTTCCATTTTACAACGCATTGTAAAATTTCTGAGTTTTTCATACAAATAAAAACAGTTGTTGTACAGTTTGTCAAATAAGTAGTGTTATAAAAAGCAGAACAAAATACAACAACAAATACATGCATTTCTGGAGCAGATTTATTTTATTTCCGAGCAAAGTTATTAGACAATCTGAGAGTTAAAACCTGAATTTAATAAACTTGCAGTGTGAATTCAAAATCAGCTGTTTATGGTTTTAACATTGGGTGCATTCATAAGACGTAGCTGTTGCGCAACCGTTGAGTATTTGTCTTAGAAACGCACAGTTGAGTAATTCCGCTCCACTCAACAGTTGAGTAATTTTCCATCACAAAATTTTTTCGCTACCTGTAGTCAACATGTTTTTCTCAGCATAAACAGCTGATCGAATAGAGTTTTGCCATTTATATGCTTTGTTAGGTGACAGTAGCAAATATTTGTTAAATTTTATATTACAAATGCGTTGAAGTAGCGAAATAAAGATATAAAATTAAATTATATCCATCAAGCCGTTTCTAAGATGTAGCTGTTGGGGCCAACAGTTGCTAGCATTTGCACAACTGTTGAGCTCAACAGCTACGTCTTATGAATGCGCCCACTAAAACCAAGTTTTAACTTTCAGTGTGAAAACACTATAAGGGTGCACAAAAAAAACTATTTCTTCAATCATCAACAACTTTAATTAAAAGAAAATAAAACAAACAAAAATAATTAAAAAATTACTTGTCTCAATGAAACTTTTTAATTAATAGAATTTGTAAACAAATGTAATTTACTCAATTTAATTTTTAATTAAACAATAGTAAACAAAACTAATAAATAACTGCTTTAGTAAAATGTCTATTGTTTCTTAAAAATTTACTTAATTACATTTTTGATTAATTCTGTGGCAAAAAGGCAAAAGTGCTTAAGTCGAGATAATATGTTTTTAAGTTAAAAGTTCTCCTGCAATCTGCATATTCGCAGGTACTCCTGGGAAATACTTCATTTATTTTATGAGCTTGTTTAGGAAGTTATAGCGCAATGACTTGTATGTAATAATAGCGTAAAGTAGCTTATACTTGGATATATTTCAAATCAAATTTATTATCTATAGTGTGAAGAACGAAATTTTCTAAAATAAATTTAAGTGAACACCGATTTTCCTAATTGAATTGTAAAAGAAATCGAAATCTGAAAATCTACTTGAAAGTTTAAAAGTGCTTTACTGCAAAACAGTGAAATATAATTTATTACTGTCTTATTCATAAAAAATATTTCAGGTTTATTAAGCGCGAACCAATTCCGAGAAATAGCTTCAAATGCTTCTTTTCAAAAATTTAATTTAACCAATACGATACATGCGAACAATATCGTGCCATAATGGCAAAAATAGCTTAAGCGACAAAATTTTCAAACTTCAATTTTTGACCAAAAACGATTTTCATCAAAAAAAAAACGAAGTCCGAAAAATGTGACGCTTAAGCTAAAGGGTCCGCCAGATAACTTTTTTTTTTTGAAAATGCTATAAAAAAAACTACTGAAGCTTCGGCTGTGTGGCACGTAGCGTCGTCCTCTTGTAACCAAATGTTGCCAATATCCTCCTCTTCAATTTTCAATCTTCAATTCGTTCAACAGTCAATGACGATCGTTAGCCATTGACTGTAACGGCCACTCCTTGCTCATTTTAGAAGAAAATAGCCCAATTATGCCTCTGGACCAAAATCCGCACCAAACAGTGACTCGTTTTGGGTGCGTCGGCTTTTCAATGTATGCGTGCGGGTTTTCTGTGCCCCAAATGCGACAATTTTGCTTGTTTACATACACGCCAAGATCAAAATGAGCTTCATCTGAAAGGATGATTTTTTTTTTTTGGCAAAATCGGCATCTTCTTTCTGTAAGTCGATCGCAGGCCCACTTAGCGAAGCGAAAACGCATTGGATGGTCAGTTGGCTCGTTCAGCGGAAGGATAAAACTAATAAGTCAAATCATGACATGAGCTAAGTGTTACCATTCACGAAATGAGCACTAGTTGAAAAAAAAAACGTTAGATGGCGGACCCTTATTTTAGCGGTTATGGCTCGATATCATGTTGTCGAACTTAAGTTTTGGGAGTGCATAAAATCACATCTCTGGCAACGCTGCTTGGGATTGTATAGGAAACTTAGTTGAATATCAGAGTGCCGTTCAAATAGTACTTCAAATCATTTCTAAAATTCTAAACTTTAATAAAATAGTTATTCGCATATATGTATACATATGTATGTACATATGTTTGTTTGTCTATTTTCAGGTTCGGGGAAATTTTATAAATGTGTACATACATATATTTTGCTAGTTTGTTTAGAAAAAAAAATAATTGTATTTAATTAGCACTAAAGTGCTAAACCGGACTTGAGTTGATTTAATATTTGCCTTATTTCTAGACAATTAGAATTTATTTTGTACACTCTCTTAACCTTAGTTAGCTTTGCTTGACTTTATTTATTTATTTTTTTGGTCAAGAATTGCTTGTCTCTATTTATTAATGACGACTGAACGACTATTATTGTCGTCGTTTAACTAAAATCTACGAGCATGGGAAAGTTTCTAGCTGTATCTGCAGTTCTTGGAGATGATTTTTGATATTAATAATATTTTGTACAAATATTTGCTTTTCGATTTACGTATGTAAACATAGGTGACTTTACGTGGGAATTTTAATGAACTGCTACACACACATACAAAGGGTTTATATTTTATTATTTACAGTCAGTTACTAAAGTGCGCATTGGTTTGGTTGGCTGCTACAAACAAGCCAAGCAATCAAATATCATCAAAAGATTCCGTTTTTATACCCTTTGACAAAAAATGGTAAAAAGGGTATACATATACAGGTTTGTCATTCCGTTTGTAATTTCCTCAATAAGTGAGCCATAAAGTATATACATATATCTTGGATCCTTATGCATAGGGAAGACGAATAAGCTATGTCCGTCCGTCTGTTTCGCGTTTCGGTTTTCCGAAGCTCCCATAAAAGCTAGAGACTTCTTGGACTGATGTGTCAGAAATAGTCTGAAAAAGATTGGTATTGAAAATCAGCAAAATCGAGCAGACGGTTTCAGAGCTGGAAAACTCAAACTTTCATACTAAAGTAACTAACGAAAACTAATTTTTATTATTTTTTGGATCAAATAAACTTATTTAATACTTCAGTATGAATAAAATTGGTATTTCTAATAAAAAAAATTTAAAAAATTAAAAAGACGTTTCCATGTTGGAAAACTTACTTACTAAGAAAAAATTTCCTTTTTTCAATAAATTAAACATATCTTATATTCTTCAAAGAAAGAGATTGGCGTAAAAAATTAGAAAAATCAAAAGGGATGATTCCAGGGTCTGGAAAGCTGAAACTTTTGTGATATATAAAAGTAACTAGGTCTAACAAATTTTTTTATTTTTTTATTACATAAACTTATTTAATACTTCAGTAAGAATAAAATTGGTATTTATAATTAAAAAAAAAATAATAATAAAATAAAAAATTCTGAAGACATTTCCAGGTTTGGAAAACTTTAACTTTTTTTCTTATACAAAAGCAACTTACTAAATAAACCAAATTTTTTCTTTTTCTCTATAAATTAAACATATCTTATATTCTTAAAAGAAAGAGATTGCTGTAAGAAATCAGAAAAATCAAAAAGAATGATTTAAGGGTGGAAAACTTACACTTTTTGTGGTATTTTATATACCCTATAACTAGGTCTAATTAATTTTTTTTTCTTTTTCTTTATAAATTATATATATTTTACGTTTGGGAAAGAAAAGTTTGGTGTAGAAAATTATAAAAACTAAAACCACAGCTCCAGAGCTGGAAACTTGGATTTTTTTTTCTGGATATTAAAGTTACTAAATAAAACTATTTTTTTAATTTGATTTTTTGATATTGTATGACGTGACGTTGTTTTTGACAACTGGAATAAGGGTGAATGGAAAATATTTCTTAAATACAGAGTGTAGAATAAAATATTCAACTTATTGCTAATATCGAAAAAAAATATTTAATCGAAAAATACCGAGAGGTCACTTACTAAAAATTACACTAGAGCAAAAAATTATAAATTTTTTCACAAAACATGTGCATATGTATGGATGTGCTTATGAATGTATCTTTATACTTTATATACGCACTTTGGTGAAGGGTATATAAGATTCTGCATAGCCGAATATAACACTCTTACTTGTTATGAATAAGGCTGTAAATTTTTATTACTAGAACTATCTTGAGATATTCACCCTAATTGCAGTTTTCGACATCGACGTCACTTTAACAGAACACCAACAAAAGTGGGGCTTGTTTACTCGCTTTCGAGAACGATTTTGCGCCACTGACAATCTATTTCCGTTCTCTAAGGTATAGAAAATAGCATAAACCTGCCAACAGGAGTCAGTTGTTTCCAACAACGGGTACACAAGCTGAAATTTTTTGGGATTATGTTAAAGTGAAATCGATGTCGACAACTGGAGTAAGGGTGATTATTAGGAAGTACGACGGCGGTAACAAAACTAGCCGACATGACGTATAGAAAAGTACTTTGGTGAAAAGTGGCAACCTTATAAAACATGTGTTTTAAGTTCTAAAGCGCCATTGTTTAGTATTTTTTTTTTTATAAAAAATAAACGATCTCAGTGACAGGGGACGAAGCTGATCAGCTCAGAGCCTGCTTCGAGCCGCCGCCGATAAATATTGAGCACTATGAGCCGCCGCCGATGCATACGGGTTGCATCGGCTAAAATTTTAAATCGACGACACCGGCTCCCAGAAAAGCTAGAGACATCGGTCTTGGACTGCTGTGTCAGAAATAGTCTGGAAAACTCAAACTTTATTTTGCCACACTAAATTAACTACCAAAAACTAATTTTTATTATTTTTTTGATCAAATAAACTTATTTTATACTTCAGTATGAATGAAATTGGCATTTCTAATAAAAAAAATTAAAAAGACGTTTCCAGATTTGGAAAGCTTATATATATTATATTCTTAAAAGAAAGAGATTAGTGTAAGAATTCAGAAAAATCAAAAAGAATGATTACAGGGTTGGGAAACTTAATTTTTTTGTGGTATTTTATATACCGTATAACTAGGTCTAATTAATTTTTTTTCATTTTCTTTATAAATTATATATATATATATTACGTTTTGGTAAGAAAATTTTGGTGTAGAAAATTATAAAAATTGAAACCACAGCTCCAGAGCTGGAAACTTTGAACTTTTTAACTAAATAAAACAATTTTTTTAATTCGGTTTTTTGATATTGTATGACGTGACGTCGTTTTTGACAACTGGAATAAGGGTGAATGTAAAATATTTCTTAAATACAGAGTGTATAATAAAATATTCAACTTATTGCTAATATCGAAAAATAAAATATTTAATCGAAAAATACCGGGAGGTCACTTACTAAAAATTGCACTAGAGCAAAAAATTATAAATTTTTTCACAAAACATATGCATATGTATGGATGTGCTTATGAATGTATCTCTATACTTTATATACGCACTTTGGTGAAGGGTATATAAGATTCGGCACAGCTGAATATAGCACACTTACTTGTTATGAATAAGGCTGTAAATTTTTATTACTAGAACTATCTTGAGATATTCACCCTAATTGCAGTTTTCGACATCGACGTCACTTTAACAGAACACCAACAAAAGTGGGGCTTGTTTACTCGCTTTCGAGAACGATTTTGCGCCACTGACAATCTATTTCCGTTCTCTAAGGTATAGAAAATAGCATAAACCTGCCAACAGGAGTCAGTTGTTTCCAACAACGGGTACACAAGCTGAAATTTTTTGGGATTATGTTAAAGTGAAATCGATGTCGACAACTGGAGTAAGGGTGATTATTAGGAAGTACGACGGCGGTAACAAAACTAGCCGACATGACGTATAGAAAAGTACTTTGGTGAAAAGTGGCAACCTTATAAAACATGTGTTTTAAGTTCTAAAGCGCCATTGTTTAGTATTTTTTTTTTATAAAAAATAAACGATCTCAGTGACAGGGGACGAAGCTGATCAGCTCAGAGCCTGCTTCGAGCCGCCGCCGATAAATATTGAGCACTATGAGCCGCCGCCGATGCATACGGGTTGCATCGGCTAAAATTTTAAATCGACGACACCGGCTCCCAGAAAAGCTAGAGACATCGGTCTTGGACTGCTGTGTCAGAAATAGTCTGGAAAACTCAAACTTTATTTTGCCACACTAAATTAACTACCAAAAACTAATTTTTATTATTTTTTTGATCAAATAAACTTATTTTATACTTCAGTATGAATGAAATTGGCATTTCTAATAAAAAAAATTAAAAAGACGTTTCCAGATTTGGAAAGCTTATATATATTATATTCTTAAAAGAAAGAGATTAGTGTAAGAATTCAGAAAAATCAAAAAGAATGATTACAGGGTTGGGAAACTTAATTTTTTTGTGGTATTTTATATACCGTATAACTAGGTCTAATTAATTTTTTTTCATTTTCTTTATAAATTATATATATATATATTACGTTTTGGTAAGAAAATTTTGGTGTAGAAAATTATAAAAATTGAAACCACAGCTCCAGAGCTGGAAACTTTGAACTTTTTAACTAAATAAAACAATTTTTTTAATTCGGTTTTTTGATATTGTATGACGTGACGTCGTTTTTGACAACTGGAATAAGGGTGAATGTAAAATATTTCTTAAATACAGAGTGTATAATAAAATATTCAACTTATTGCTAATATCGAAAAATAAAATATTTAATCGAAAAATACCGGGAGGTCACTTACTAAAAATTGCACTAGAGCAAAAAATTATAAATTTTTTCACAAAACATATGCATATGTATGGATGTGCTTATGAATGTATCTCTATACTTTATATACGCACTTTGGTGAAGGGTATATAAGATTCGGCACAGCTGAATATAGCACACTTACTTGTTATAAATAAAATAAAGTGTTCAGGTATTGAATCACATAACGGTGACCAATTTTTTAACAATTCCGCTGAGATCATTTATTTTCCAAAAAAAAAAACTTGACAGCGTGGCAACTTGAAACGTAAAACACATGTTCTATTAGGTTGCCACTCTTCTACAAAGTAATTTTTTGCAAACTACTGACGTCATTGCTACCTTAGGTCGGCTAGATTTAGCACATCCGTCGTATTTGCATATCGCTCCGTTATTGCAACATAGTCATATCTCAAAAATGCGTTTTGGAGTTAATAATTAATTCATAATTAATCTTGTACACTTACCTCTGGAAAAAATAAAATATTTTTACATATTCATTGAGTTGTATGTAAATTGGGAATTTTAAATTTAATTTCTGCAAAACTAGCTTTTTTGAGTTATGGCTCTATTGTATTAAAGGACCGATATGTATTAATTAAGTGTACAATATAGCCCTTTCACACACGCAAAGTTTACTTTGGAAAGTCTTAATTCAGCTGTGTGAAAGACAGAGGTAGCAGTACAGTCGTTTTCTGTCTTTCTCCCAGCTGAATTAAGACTGCAAAGTAAACTTTGTGTGTGGAAAAGGGGTGATATTAGCATAATCCCATGAGTCCAAAAGAATATCAGCAAAAAATTCCATACATACATATGTATGTAATGTCATTTTGATTTTATAAATTAAATATGCCAATTTAGAGACGCAAAAAATTGGGATGTCATTGCCATGTTTTGTTTTTTGTAAAACAAAAACAATTAAATTAATCGATGCCGTATGTATACTGTTGTAATTGTGTGTTTGCTTATTTACATACTCACATACATACTTACATACATCAATTCATAATTTTGTGTAAATTAACACTGTTAGCATTATTATGTAAATTTTATTGATTTATCTCTCCGCTATTGTTGTGCAAAATCAAAATCATTTACAATTTATGAATGTTTATTGTTATTTTTTTATATCTAATCACTCATTAATGATTTTACTCCAATTATTCTTTCTTTATTATTTTGTCAACGAATAGATTATAAGTTATTGCTTTTTATATGTAAATGTTAATTTCTTGGAATATTGCAAAGCTGTTTATGTTAATAAATTCTTTATAAGCAAAAATAACAAAGAATAATTGTTTTTAAAAATTTACACATAAATAATTCCCTAAAATAAGCGTAAATGGAAGCCTGGAAGTCACAACTTAGATTATTTGATGTTGTGGAAAATACGCAGTTTCTTTACGCAGTTCTGCCACTACATTCAATGAGTTTCGAAATTATTGTAACTAGTTCCAGGGAATCATCAGAGATTTTAAAATGAAATTGATGATGTAAATTCGACCAAAACAATGTTTTCGAACACGTGCCGTGGGTATTTTAAAAATGGAATATATTTTGTCGGTCCTTGTTAGAAGTAACATTGAAAGTTTTTGAAAGATTTGATATATTTATTTGTATTCTACGATTAAAAGATAACACAAATATTTCCCATGAACAAAAAATGGTGAACAAAATAACAACAACATCTCAAAAATTGGCGATCACAATTTTTGGGAAAGGGAACACATTTCACGTGAACTTTTATTCCCGATAAGGGTGAATATCGAACGAAATTACGAAATTTTCCAATAGAGTTTATATGGAAATATCTTAAAATTTCGATCGATATCAAATGCCGTAATTTGCCTCCAGGTCATATCCGAGATCGTATCGCCAATTATACGAAAGATAATGACGTTATACGTCAATCTTATGAACGCAGTGGCATCATCACATGTGATTTCAAACGGAACTTTATTGTCCTTAAAATTCACAATAGTTTTTAACTTACACACAGCGTTGCCATATGTGCAGTTTTAACTGATTTTAACAGTTTTTTAAAGCATAGAGCAGATTTGCAGTTATTTGCTAAGAAATAAGTTTTTCTATAATATAAGCAGTTTTTAATTTTTAATTTATCTCAAGTTTGTTATTTTAATTCCGATATCTAAAGCCATAGTTTTATCCATTTTGCTAAATATAATAGTTAAGGTTTATTAGTACTTTTTCAAACAATAAGAGAAAATTCCTTATGGAATTTGGTCTTATTGTTTGCAAGTGGGGTTCATACGGACGTAGAACTTCCTTTATTAATATTAATTTGATTTGCCTTATTGAAAAAGAACACCAAGTTCCTGCATTGAAATAATTCGATTTCTTATAGAATGAGATAAAACACGTCAAAATACTCGTATATACCAAATTAAAAGATAGAACCCATAGAATTTAATGCCATAGACATTTTTTCAGAACTCTCTTAGCAAAATTTCGGTAAGTCACAGAAAAAACACCATTTTTTTTTTGGCTAAGTAAGTGTATGAAATAAATAAATTATTTTGCACTTCAAGTAAAATAAAATCTTAAAAAACAAAAGCAAACATTTTAGTTACCTTATTTATTGAATTATTGATCCACTTACTTCCTAATGTTGATTCGGAAAAAAAGAATTTCTCTATGTAATTTAATACGAAATATCCCATTCATTTCAATGAATTAAAAACTTAACTTATGCTGATGAGGCTTTGGAGATGGTAAAACATAACACCTTGAGAAACATTATAAAGTCATGATATAAAAGTAAATTAGGTATAGTCGTATGGTTTACACCCCCCCCCCCCCCCCCGCCATCCCTTCCAACCAAATATAAAAAATATTAAGGAATTTTTTATGAGCAGTTTTTTCATGTGAAAATCAGTATTTTTCTCTCTAAATTTTCAGTTTTCCAAAAAAATATTATGGCAACACTGCTTGCACAACACTTTCAATAATAAATTGAATTCACAATAGATCTAGAACTGTAAATATGTTAAAAAAAAATTTAAATAGATTTAACAAATACAAATATGAAACCGGGTTTATTATTTTATTTAAGTTCGAGTGATAGCTAGAAGAAAATAAAAAAATAATATGGATTCAGGTCGGATCAATCCATTTGCGTTTGAATGAAGAGACTTTTTACGAATGATAATTACATGTGATACGTCAATCGTAGTGGCATCATGACATAAGGCTCAGTTGGCCGATTTTAATGGAATGTAACTGCAGCGTTACGAAACAGGTCAGCGATATTGTTGTGTAAAGCCTGGTACTCTGTTCAAAGTTGTGAAAAATTTTCAGCACCATTGATCATTTCGCGTGAAAAATTAGACATGTACTAAATGTAGCCCAACTCGCGGTTTTTTTTTATAAATTTCTCGCTTTTATTGCTTGAAAGTATGCAACATTGTTAGAATTCCTTGCGAAAAAAGTACTGCTCATGTTTTTTCGCAGCTAAACTAAAATGATGCCAGACTAATTTTGCATGGAAAGACATGATTTTGCGTATTTTTCACAACAAGAACAGAGTACTACTTTTGTGAATTTATTTCGCAAATATTTCATACCAAATACTTTTATATGTAGTTTGACAGCATTTCGCACGAAATTGTGAACAGAGTACCAGGCTTAAAAAGGAAAAACAATGATTGTAGAGATGTAACCGTAGTGTAAGAATCTGTACATTACTTTTCACATACCAATATCAATCAGCTGTTTACTACCGTTGCAGTTACATTCCATTACAGTCTGTTTCGTTAATAATGTGATTCCGGATGAGTGGGAGATTAACCCTCTGCATCCAAGGCTGGTGTTGGGCCTGTCAAGTTAAAGCCTACAGCCCGACATCTGCGTTACTCACATTAGCTAGTAGCATAATGGGTGTTATATTTCCATTGCCCGGTGTCCACCTGCCCCGAAAGGTCGGAGGTTGTGGTTACTAAGTTAAAGCCTGTCAGTGCCGTTACCTTGTGTGTCCAACTCTGAACACCCTTTGTTTCAATATATATATATATATATATATACATATCGAGAGCCTATATTCAAAACACGTCAACTCAAATTTGGTCAAAATGAGTTTCCGATGCCAAATAGCTCCCCTATGCAATATTCATCTGTATTATAAATTTCGAATCAAAAAAATGATTTTTCCCCGTTGTATATCAATTTTTCTTATTCTGCTATCTCAAAGTATAATTTTTTTTGGTGAAAATAAATGTAAATTTCCAATATTTTTAAAAATTTTTTTATTTATAATAATCCTACCTAGTACCTGATTGCATTTGGCATGCTGAACACGAATCTGGTAATAATTTTTATATCCGATGGCTAGTTTTTGAGATATGGTCACTTTTAATATATTAGTACAGAGGGGTACCGATATAAAAAAAATTGGTAATGTATCTATAACTTTTAAACAGTTAATCGAACAGAAACATTATGTATGGACGGATCATAGTCAATGACATAAACTTTCGAAATTGATGATTTGAAGTGACCCTGTTACACTAGAGAATGAGTTAGAGAGTGCTAAAGCTCGAGATGAAAGAGGCTTTCAGTCAGGCTTATATTATTTTTTTTAAGGTATTTTAAGTTTTTTATTGTAGCTTTTCAATTCTTATATCTATTATTGAGTAAAAGATCTCACAAATTGATTAAAAAATAAATATATTCAAAAAAATCATATTTTTTCCGACAGATATGCTAACTCTAAGAAAATATTTGTTTTTTGATCGACTAAAATATGCTATCGCACAAAAATACGCAAACTAGTGCAAAATAAAATATTTTTGCAGACCTATAAATTAGTAAGTATATTTAAACCATATTATGGAAGGCACATCATTTGTTTTTACAATATTGAGCGAATTAACAGTTTTTTCGCTCTACTGAAAAGTTAGCTTTTTTGAGTTGACGTGTTTTGAATATAGGCTTTCGATATAATACAGTAGGCTAAGTCAGCGTTTAGACACGAAAAGATTTGGAAGGGAAACATTTAGTTTGGAAACAATTTAATATTAGAATGTCGCCGGTAACATTTTCGTCTGTGTAAACGCGAAGGAAAAAACAAAAGAGAACTCCAGATTCCAAATGTTCGCCCGTCTAAACTCAGTCCAACTGAGCCTAAATAATTGCAAACAGACCGTAATTTTCCTTAAAATTCACAATGGTTTTTAACTTGCACAACACTTTCAATAGTACATTAAATTCACAATAGGCATATAACTGTCAAAATAATTCAAAAATGTGTGTAAATAGAAATTATTAGATTGCATTAAAATGTTTAATATATTGATATATTGATTTTTAAATAAAACTTTTGCTGATATAACTATTATAAATTGAACTTTCAATCTCTCTGTTCTTTTGCAGCCTATTTTGGAAGATGAAGCTGAAGTGACAACCTCAAGCAATGGCCATTTATCTAATGGCAATGGCCACTGCAAAAATGGTTATTCCAATGGTCATGTACTCAAGGAGGGTGTCATCTCAACCAATGAAGCTATTTTAAATTCCGATACCAGTAGTTCTAGTCTTCACCAGAGAAAAGTCAAATAATAAACTAATGTATTTTTTAGGATTTAAAATAATTATAAATAGAATTTTAGCAACAAATTATATACATACACACACACAAAAAAAGAAATTAAATTAAAAGTGCATAAAAAGGAAGATTTAACTTAAGAAAAATATGTAATAAACAAGAAATAAATACGTATTTATATGTACATATGTATGTTCTTACATAGATACATAAATATGTATGTATATAGAGAACAACTTGCAATCAAAACGATCAATCAATCATTAGATTATTATTATTATTTTTTTTATAATTTTTATTAATATAATTCTTTAAAATATAAGTTTCTCTGTACACTATTACTATCAGACGTTTTAACAAAATTATTAAAATTTAGCAAGAAAATAATGCTTAAATTTCATCGGCTCACAACTTTAATAACCATATATTTTTATAGATTATTTATTATTAAAAACAAAACAAGCAAACAAATTACACTTAAACACACATTAATATACACAAAACACACATACTACTTTAAACGCATAAATATATATATATTTTTTTAAATATTTTCTCAAAAGAATTACTAAAAATATTTGAAAATATTTTCATAATATATATATATAAAATTGTTATTATTTTTAATTTAGTTTATAATAATATCTGTTCAACTAGTACAACAACCATTTCACCTTTTATTCTTATTGTTGGTCTTTGTAAAAAGTTTTTTATTTTTAATATATATATATATATATATATATTTTTTGGGAAAGCAAATAGTTTTAAGATCCTACGATTCATGCATTTACAAAATCGTTTTTTTCTGTCGAGTCAAATAAAAAAAGATTGTTTAATTTTTTGTATAAAAAATATAATTAAAAGTGTTTTATTTTATTTAATAAAAGAATTTAATATATTAATAATTCATGGCTTTGAATGGAAGTGAGCAGAAAATTTTGTCAGGTTAAAAACTAATACATCCGGTGTCGGGCATTTAAGTGTTACTTAACGAAGCTCTCTTTGTGTACGTACCAAATATGGTTAATAAAATGCAGAAAATGCACAACAAAAATTTGGCAGTTTATAAAATAATATTAGGTTTGTTCATTTACTAAAAATTTCATTAGCTCAAAGAGTTTGCAAGGAGAGAGCGTCAAAAAAGAGAATAAAATTGAGAGACAAAAAAATTCTTACAAATTATTACTAGTAAAATTTTTATTTCAAAGAAGTATCCAAACAGCTGTTTAGTGTTTTGTTTTCAAATTAATTATTTGAAAGATATCCAAAACAGGAAAACTCAAAAATGTGCATTTTTTATTAAAATTATATACATATATGTATGTATGTAAAAAGAAAGCATATTTTCTTAATTTATAGTTTTTTTTTATTTTTGATTAAGCTACATAAATATAATTTTATGGTCAAAGAATTTTGTTTGTTTATCATATCTGATCAGAGATGGAAAATGGCATTTTTGTATTTGTTAATAAAATAAAATTAAAAAATAATGAAAAATGCATAAAAATAGAAAATACTACACGAAACTGTTTAAAGTATTTCATATTAAATGTCTATTTTTAAAAATTTTTTATTTAAAATACTATCAAATTATTATCGAATACATCAGAAAAAAATATAATTGTATAATGATTTCCATCCTTGGTTCCGATATGAATATAATTTTCTTCCAATTTTACACCAGTAAAGCGTTCATTTACTTTTTCGTATGAGGGACAGCAATTTTGTAAATTTCTGCTTTACTCTCTCGTTGCAAGCTTCTGCTAGGAAAGTAAATGAACAAGCAAAACGAAAATTTACTAACGTTCTACAAATATGTACTTCATTGGTCAATTCAATTACGGCTGACTGACTTCCAAAACGTATCAATACAAGGTTTGTATACATTTCCGTTGCGGTAATTATATCGTATATGTATATATACATACATACAAAGTTGCAAAACATTGTAACCATGAGCATTAACTTTATAACCGATATGTTGCACTCACGGCAAAAGTAACGATTTAGGTGGACAAAAATATTTAACTTATGAAGATGACTTTTTAAGTAGGAATTTAATAAAATATTTTCCTAAATCGTCAAGTCATGCTTAATCGATTTAAAAACGCAAAAACAACACAAATTCCGTTTTCCATCACATCTTTTTTGCTAATATTTTCATAGAATAAGATGGAAAATGAAATCGATTTCGATTTAAAACAAAACCAGAATGAAATCGAAATAAATGTGTGCATTACAACTTTTTACGGTTTTCAATCGATTTTAAATCGAAAACGATTTCCATCACATACCTGTATGTACCCGAATTAAAAAAAATTAAAAATTCACTTGCAAGAAGTCCATCATTGATATAAAAAAATTAAAAAGATATATTAATGCAAACTGAAATTAGTACAGAATAGGGATGCCAATCTGGATCGATTTTTGGAAATCCCGGGATTCGGGATCACGGGATTTTCGAGATTTCGGGATCTAAATATTTTTCGTAAAATAAATTGTTTTTCTTAAATAAATATTACTTTAATAACAATTTAATGCATTTTAAAAGGTTTTATGTTCATAGTTTATCATTGCACAATTGTCTTTAAAGTGAACAATTTTCTAATATGAGTATGAAATAAAAATCAAAAGAATTTTTCTCATCTATTTTTAAGTTGATTAATCACGTTTGATGTTAGAGAATTTATAGTGAAAACAATAACTAAATATGAAAACTTGTTTTTGTTTTCAATATAAATGTTTTTCTATTATCTAAACCAAAACGAATATACATATCGGTTGACTTTTAGCACTACCGCTTAAGTTGACTTACGAAAATTTTTAGATTCACTTTCATACAAATCAGTTGCAAAAACAATATTGTATTGTTAAAAATATATCTACTAATGTTTTTTTAATTGCGATTGATCATACCAAGCATTATCTAATTTTTTTTATCGATTTCGTTACGACTAATAAGGCTGAACATGTCGAAAAATTAAAAGAAATATACATATACACTAATCTAATCAAATTCGATTAATTACGTCTAAAGATCACATTTTTATAGGCACATACATTAAAAGTTTGCCTGAGCACTTGAACAGTATTTTTGCTCTACTGAAAAATTTTAAATTCATGCATAAGCTTTTTTCTACAAGTTCAACAGATACATATGTGTGTATTCATACGTTCGCTAAGAGGAGTATGGTTTATTAGTGTCCTGGCCTTCTTCTGTGCAACTCGAATACAACTGTAATTCAGTCGAACTCATTCAGTCGGTCTTTATTGACTTAAACTATTTATCAAATCTATGTAATTTAAATGGGTTTGATCTTAGGTTTGTATAAAAAACGACCTAAACGGTCTAAATAAAAAAACAAAATAATTTTGAACTGCAATGTAAAAAACATACATACACGCTCGAGCAGTTTTTTAGACAAAATACTCCGCATTATTCTGTAAATATTTTTCGCTTTTATGTTAACCCGACAACAAAAAGTTTTCACTTGCCTTGTATTGTATTCTACTCCTCCAAAGGAGGTTTCAATAGTACTCAATTGTTACCGACAAGTAGATAAGTGCTAATTTTTTTTAGCGTTGAGGAGTCGACATACAGATAGCTATATACACTGCAATTATGAATACATTTCCGCAAGAAATTTCTCCCTTTTCCAATTAGATTTTTTTGTTTTCCCTATTATTTGCTACTGTTTGAAATTATTCCCCGGGAAATATTTCTCCTGGAATTTGAATTATAATTGCCCTCATAATATAGAATAAGACGGAATAAATTTGTCAAACTTGTGAATTTTTCAAATGTTATTTCCCTTCCAAAGGTAATATGTTTCTTTTGTTTTCAAAATAATTCTAAAATGTAACTACATATATTGTAGCACCTTTAATGAAAATAATTGTAAGAAAGTAGTTTATTTATTTTGCTCTTGTTGTTAATTTATAATTTATAAAAATGTCACGAAAAATCATTAAATTGTTAAAACTGTACGTATAAAATTGTATGGGACTTTTAAATACTATAAAAAAAATACCTTAAAATCAACGAAAATTTGAATTTATAAAGTTTTTATACAAAAATTGCTGAGAAATCCCGAAAATTAAATCCCGGGATTGAATTTTACAAATCCCGGGATTCGGGATTTGCCAAATTCCGAAAATCCCGGCATTTCCGGGTTCGGGATTTCCCGTTTGGCATCCCTAGTACAGAACGAAGACGTTTACATCAAGTTTTGGGTACCGTCGTAAAAAAGTGTGTAATGTTATTGCTTAAATATTACTGCCACTTACGTACCTTTTCACAATGTATGGTTAAAAGATAACAGAGACTTTAACGGCAAGTTTTGTATGGAGAACTTGCAGTTAAAGTTCACGTTAACTTTTAACCATACATTGTGAAAAGGGACATTAGTCACCCAAACACTTAGAGCTAGTTTTTCACATAAAGATAAACTCTACTTGTCAGTTAACTGTAGTTTAAACTTAAAACTTTGTTTTTCAGATAAAGATTATCTAGTTAAAAATCTAGGTTTAACCGAACAACATTGCGCAGTTAAACTCAAGTTAGAGCTGTCAAATGATAAATATACATACATACATACATATGCACACATGTATAAAATAAATACTACGCAATTGAAAAAAAAACAGTTTTACTGAAAAATTTAACAAACAAATAAATTGGATGTTTCTTATGACGACGAAAATTTTAGCGATTATTAAACCTATAATAATTTGGATAGGACAATTGTGAGAAATATAAAGAAGACAAGAACACGTCAAAATCATTTTTATGTGTGTAATGAATTGGAATTCTTTCAAATATTTCCTTGGATTTAAAATTTTATGTTTTTTTGTAGTTTATTTTTGAAACGTCATTATTTTTAAGTCCATATTACTTATTTTTAAATTCTTAAAAATTTCAGAAAACATAGAAGTTTTTTTAATATAAATTTAAAGAATTTTCATCATTATCATTCATTATCATTCATTTCATTACCACTTTTTAAGTGTTGCCCTATTTATATAAAATATTTTCAAGAATGCCATATCTATATTGAAAGCAAAGTATGGCATTTCTAGCTAAATTGACAACTTTAATCCATCACTGAAAAACAGCATGGATGGTTAAAACCCGTTTAACTTTGTTTCTTGGTTAACTCAAACGTATGTTAAACTAGGTTTAACTGACTAGTAAAAAACTAGCCCTTAAGAACGTTGACACATATTATCATAAGTATTGAAGAACATTGGTATTACCAATTTTTGTCCACCTAAATCGTTACTTTTGCCGTTCGCGCGTTGATTGCTTGTTTGCGGCGTTCTTATTTATTTTTAATAAAACATTAATTTTGCCATTTCAAAAACACCGACCACTGTAATGAGGTACAAGCGATTTCTACTATTTGTATAACGGAGTTTTTGATAATTAATTGCAGAAGTGCACCGGATTTAGGTTGTTTTGAACCGCGCCGTTATGAAAGATTAAGGCCGAGGAACATAGAATCAGTCATACGTTAAACTTAGCGACAAGTGTATTTTTGTTAAAAATAAACTCTTTATGAAATCTTAGTATAAAAAAATGAACAGTTTAATAAGCACATTATAGACAAAGCTGAACCACCAGCAAATAAATTTCAAATTAATAAATATACAGAATTAAATAATAATATTTCTTTCTAGTAGACTAGTAGACTTTTGATCTTTGAGTATATTTTTACAAGGAATAATGACAATTTTCTATAAATTGCAAAATAAAATTGTTCTCTGTCATTGCAAAATAAATGAAATTTTTTCGTCAATCAGAGTTGGACACGATCACACGTCAAATAAAAACATCAACATTTTTTGATTCAATGTGTACGTGTAGCCGAAAAACTACGACTGCACGCACACAACTGCGTATCGTCACCTTAAATGCAAACGGACATAACTACACAAAAATTCAAAATCCAGTTTTTGATAGATGATCATGGCTCATTTTATCAAACTACATGTTAACACAAATATAATATATATATAAAATGACGACTTTATTAAAGGAATTCAAACTGACGTAATTACGAATGCATCTGTTTTTTTATTGCAAGAACGTAACCAGCATAAAAGCTTAAATATATGTATATGAAAGGAAAATAAATGGTTAAAAACATATAAGTATCCATACTACACGTAAATTTCGAAGAAAATTTTCAAGAACACTTAATTATTATTGATTTTGAACCGTTTTTTGTTTCTCCTGTAAAAAATATAAAAGTGTAGTTACGTCCGTTTGCATTTAAGGTGACGATATGTACATATATGATTGATGGTTTTATTTAATCGTCTCCTCGGCACTTAAAAGTGAGCTACAAGCTATCGGCAAGTAAATTGTAAAGTGAACAGGCAGAGTCACATGGAATCCTTCATATGTTAAACCTTCGCCTTTTGCAACTGACAACAAAAATTAAGTACAGGTTTTTTTTGAGCTCCTGGGGAACTCTCAACTATTAACAGCTATTAGTTACTATTTTGGTACGCTTTGATATAGGTTTTTGAGTTTTGTGGGAGCAAGAATAAAATAAAAGAAAAGAAATAACCTGGTTAAAAATTCTGGGCTTTTGCAATTTTCTAGTACGAAGCTCACCTGGGACTACTGTGTATCAAATTTCAGCTCTCTAGCGCAAAATATAACTTGAAATTTTTATGGGCGTAACTCCGTCCACTTTTTTAAACTGAAGATTTTGCCGTGAAAAGTGCTTGTCATTCGTGTAAAGTTTCGTAGGAAACGGCTTTTAAGAAATATGTAAGTATTTTGTTGTTTTAATTTTAAAGAAATGAAAGGAAAAATTTTGCATATACTCCTACGCAAGATCATTTGCATCAAACACCGATAAGCCAATGAGTTAAGAATACATCAGGGAACCAAATTTTTGGTGATTATTTCGTATTTCTGTATTATAGATATTGAAAAAGGTAATGAGCTTACATACTGTAACTTCAAATTTTATACGATGGAACAGTCCAGTTTCCATGCTCACGTTGTTGACCTTACATAAAAATTTTTAAACCTTTGTTTTTTGGCTGCTTTAAATGTAATATAAAAAACAAAGATATTGTATGGAATATAAAAAAAGTATGAGCGATCTTTGTATCATTAATTAAAATTTATATAAAAGTCTTAAGGCTCAATTTGACAAATCTTATTTCAAATCGATCAGAAAAACCGCAAGGAAATAAAACGAATTTTTATTTGCATAAAAAAACAAATTGAAGCAAAAATTGTTCTGTCTTGTTTTCAAAGCAATTATTTATTTCACACAAATTTAATTTTTAAAGTTTTATTAACCTTTTGCAAAATTAAAATGCATTCCGTATAAATACAATTAAAATACATATGTACGTATATTTTTAGCGGGAGTTTTTAAATAAAAAAGAACTTGTCATTTGTCTTACTGCCAAATAAATTCAAAGTTGTAATCAACTGTTATAATAAATTATAAGAGTTGACGGCATACTGTTATACATACAAAGTATGTTTATTTTTAATGGCGTTCATAAAGTTTTTTATTTGCTTACGCAATTGTTTATGTTTTTCTTTTGCATACCTTTAGGAGCCAGAAAATATTTTTTTTTATGAATTTTAATATTTCTTGTCGACATCGTGGGTCAGGCCGTTAATATTATATTAACATTTTATTAACAGTAAATTTAATTAACATTCGATTGGAAAGAATCTGTTACAATTTTAACGACATACGAGTATGTACTTTACTTTTTTTACATATGTACATACATGTGGGACTTGTTCCTATAAACAGGTACAAATACATTTTGACAATTGAAGCATAGCCGGGAATAACGTTGTAAACGACAACTTTTACAAACCCAGTTTTTCACAGATTACCGTTAACATTACTCTCTTGCATTATTCAAACATCAAACAATCCAAAATTATGCCCCTTATCGCCATCAATTACAAGCAGTCAGTCAGTGAAAGAACTTTGTAAGTAACTAAAAAAATCATGAAACGAAATTGTCGAAAATAATTGATAAATGTAACAAATATACAAAGAGAAACGTTAATGATAATTATCATTATTTTCTTTAAGCCGAAAAAAATTAAACCAAAAAACAATCTTGCTTTAAAATATGTTTTTTGGCTCTCTTGAAAAATGATTATTTTGTCACTTACAACGATATTCGCGGCTAACCTTCAATTTTCCCTATTTTTTTTAGGAGAGAGATATACAGTGATCATATCTACCCAGTGTTGCCAGAATTTCTAACCATAAAATCAGCAAAATTTAAAAATTTTTAACGAAAAAATATTCAAAATCTGTATTTTATTTTTAAAATTTTCAAAAAATCTTCAATGAAATTTTTAAAACAACTTTTTTATATTTTATTCAAAAAATGTACATAAATATGGATGTACATTTGTAATATAAATATTTTTTCAATAACCCCTATTTATAAAATTTAAAACCGACCTAAAATGTATTTTATTTAAAGTTTTTAGGACATTTATCCTTAATATAACTTTCAAGCACATTTTATTTTTTTATGAAATAAGCCTTCAATGTATGAAAAATATGCATTTCGTTTCTCTCTAAGATACTAATCAGCAGAATTAAAGCAAAAAATTTTTGAAATAAGGTAAAAAACTTCAAATGTCTATAGAACGACTATAAATATGTTATTAAGAATTACATACACAATAATAATAGCTATTATTCATAAAAATTATTTTGGTTTACAAAACGTTTAACAAACAAATTTCCATGCAAAGTTTGTTTTGTAAACCTTTTGTGAATCGAAACTATTTTTATGAATACCGCAGAATAAGGTTAAAAGCTTCAAGCAAAACTCTTTACAACTTAACATCTACGATTTTAAGTCCACTGTTATTTTCTTATTATCTTTTTATAACTAATTGCCACATTGGTTGAAGTCTACTAATGAGTTTGGCTTTTCACACACAAAGTTTACTTTGCAAAGTCTTGAGTTTGTTGAAGAAAAAAGAATATAGAATAAGACCTCTTTTCTCTTCTCTCCTACAAACTCAAGACTTTGTAAAGTAAACTTTGCGTGTGGAAACCCGTCTTTCTTCAGGAGAAACGAAATGCTTTTAACCAGCAAACAAATAAAAATTCTTTATAGACATATGCGGAAATAATATAAAATGAATGAGAAAATAAATCGGATATATAAAAAATTACACAAAAAGTCATTTAATTTGTTGCATAAATATCCAAAGGACTTCGAAGTTTTGTTTTATTCAAGTTCACTTGACTGAAAATTCTTTCGACATTTGCAAATAAATGCAGTAAAGACATTAAATTTTGAATAAACTTAGGGCTGCAATATCGTAATCAGAATAAGTTCGTTTTATATCAGATATTCGTTTCCAGAAGGTTGCCAAAGTTACTTCTTCTGTTTTTTTTTTGATGTCTTCTAAGTTCAAAAATTGTAACTCTCTAAACTATGAGTCGTTCACACATAAAACAAACAAGAAGTAGTAGCAGAATTCGTAAAATTGAAAAAATTCACTATAATTGGAGTTGAAAAATTTGCGTTTTTAGGCCAAAAATCTTCAAATCTGCATTTCGTGATTTTGGAGGGTAAAAATCTGCAAAATCCAGATAAATCTGCATTTCTGGCAACCGTGTATATACCCACTGTAAAAGTTTTACATCATATTCTCTGGAACAAAAAAAAAAAAAAAAAAAATAATAATTACAGTTTTTGCATATATGCTCTGTTTTTTTTTTTTGAAATTGTTATACAGTCGGCTCTTGATAATTTGCAACTCGTTATCTTGAATCTCTCGATAATTTGAACTATGTATTTCCATGGTCCCCTGGAAAACATTTAATAAATTGAAAAAAATAATACCGAGGGAATCTCGGTAATTTGAAATTATTTAAATGTCATCTGGATCTCCAAAGTAAAGTTTATGTTCACTCTTTCAGTGGATTCGTATATTTAAATAAAAATTTATAAACCAAACATAAATGTTAAAAAAAATTATTTCAATTATTTTCATCTGTTGTGTCTTCTGAGAAAATAAAATAAAAAACAAAAGCATTTCATTTACTTTATGTACACTACTCCATAACAGTGATTCTTTGGCGGCACACAGAGAAAAAGACAAGTTTAAATATTGTTTCTTACCTTTAACACACTATGACATAAAATAATATGTACTACAAAATAACGTTAATTAATGGCTTAGTTACAAGATAATAATAAGAATACACTTATCCCTCGATTTACTTGATACTTTTTTTTACACGATTTCACTTTTAAGGGATTATTTTGGTTTTCCTGTAAATTGAGAGATTTATGAAATACCTCGATTTACACGATTTTTTATATGTTTTGAGTAAACGCTTCTGTTATTTTTAATTTTGTTTTTGTTTTCATGAATAGCATTTTTTTTTTGTTTAATGAATAAAAGGTTTATTTTTATGTATTTTGAGTAAACGCTTCTGATATTTTTAAAACTAAGTTGAAATATATATATAATTTCTTATTTGTTTAAATTTCTTCGATCTTTTTGTTTTTTTGTTTTTATATTTATTAAGCTTGAGATCTTGTTTTTTATAAAAGAATTAACAAATTTTATTTTGATTCCAATATTTCGTTGCCACAATGGGTAACTTCAGGGAAAATATGTTTGTATAATAATTGACAATGAAAAAATATTTTTTATAAAAGGCGGTAATAATATAATTTCTTACTAAAATCAATTTTTTACGCTATTCTGCCTTTATTTTCGATTTTTCATACAAAAATTTAAAATTTCGATTTATACGACTTTCTCAGGAACATATCTATCGTGTAAATCGAGGTATAGGTGTACATACTCTTAATGCGAAATTTGAGCTTTATGTTTTTCGATAATTTCATTTATACTTGATAGTAAAAAACAATCCTTATATTTTATTATTTTTAATGTTGGTTAATGCTGAAAGTCCTAACTCACACAAATAAGATGTGGAAAATTAGAATAAGATGTTTAAATGTTTTTTGTTTTAAAATTAAATCAAGATGTATAGTGTTGTTAAATTAGTAACATCTGTAACACCGTTATGCATTAAACACATTCACCGCAGCAGGCTACACGAACACACGACTTCAAATGCCGCTAGCAGCATTTGTCGCCTCGTACCCGGCTACTTAATTATTTTGGAGACGGCAGCAACACCATCTGCACCTCATACTTAAGTATAAATACATAGCTCAGTATTGCCATCTTCAAATATTTCGCATTTATAAAAATTAACTTACTCTTTCGAAATGTATTTACATCACGTAAAAGTATAAAAATAAATAAATTTTATGCTTTACATTAATTTTCGGATATTGTTTCTGTTAAATAATATAAAATAATTGTACGATATCATGCATTCAACACATTGTATTATACTGGCAACACTGAATTTTCTCATTGTAGCCAAAGATATAGAAATTAGTTTAATTGGACTACAACGACAAAATCAGTATAGACACCAACCTGCCGCCTTGTTGCCTTGCTGTCTTGGTGTCTTCAAAATAATCATTTTCATATAAACATGTGTATTCTATCCTTGACATTTTGTAGTCGGTAGCTTGCTGTGGTGAATGTGTATATTATATCCTGTAATTCCGTTAAGGAAAATAGGGGTACAAAAAGTTCTTTCAATCATCTCTTTCAGTTGCGATATGCTTTATTTTACTCCAGCTGCGTTCTGAAGTTCTTATTTCGGTATATGTCTCCTACAAGCATGAGCAGTAGGGATGGAAAACTATCGATGGCACTATCGATACTATCGATGTTTTGATTCTGACATCGATTAATACTTGAAAACAATCGATATTTTTTAGTCAGTATCGATAGTAAATAATACACTACACTAAAACCAAAAAATGTAAGTAGGCTGCTTTTCATAAACAAAAACAACTGAATGACGGGAAAAAGTCTTCCGCTGATCTCACTTATTATCCATACAATTATTTTAGTTGTGTTATTTATTGAACTGACAAATAAAACTCTATTTTATTTAGTTTTGTTTTATTTAAAAATATTTCGTTTTGAATTTTTAGTGTAAATAAATATGATGTATGTATATACATTAAATGAGAACCGATACTAACACGATAGTATCGTTGATATATCGATAGTTTTTCTAACTTTCTATAGTATTGAATCGATATATCTGTAAAGTTTTTTAAACTATCGAAAACTTTCGATAGTGACACTATCGATACGTCGCTGACCTTGGGAATTCCAGTCGATGGCCAGTCTGCTAATGTCATTGGGTTCCCTTCTAAGCGTATGTATGTCCAATCTAGCGCCATTTACGTCTACGTATGCCCAACTGGATGGGCTTTTAGTGGGTGGTGTGCCAGAGTTTGATGTTACTCATTATTATGGTTGAGAATCACTGCTCTATACATAGGAATGTTATGTTGCTTGCTAACGTTCTATAATTTGAGGAGGACCATAACAAAATGCAACAATTCCACTTGAGCAATTTTTTGAAAAAACGAGTAACTGAGGAGATTATATATTGGAAAAGTTTAATTTTGGTCTGAATATTTAGTTTATGTATTCAGTCACTATAAAACTATAGACCTTTGGTATGTTTTATGAAAATGGTTACATAGATTTTAAGTGGAATTGTTGCATTTTGTTATGGACCTTCATATTTCAAATTTGACTTTTCTAGACTCTAAAACTTGGACTGATAATGGAATGCGTTCTTATTTTTTTTTAAACAAATCGCTTGCTGCCGTTTCTATGTGATACTTCACAACTTGGATAGTTGCTTTTAGCATAATTTGCGTTTTATTAAAAATAAAATTTTGTGGAATGTAGAGCTTGGGCCTGCAAAATATTGTGCGTTTTTTTTTAATGAAATCTAAAGTTGTGGGTTGAAGTTGGACTTGACGATTGGTGCTGTATTAACAAAGTAAAACACTGCTTTTCACTTTTTTAACCAGTAGATATTTCAGATACTGGAAATTAATTTGTGTCCTGAGACTTTTTAAAATCATTTATGTTCTCAGTAAAAATAAGTTAAAAAAACTGTTGTTAATATGAACTCACGATTTTTTGAAAATTTTCTGTGGTCCCTTGAATTTCAAATTATCGAGAGTCGATAAGTCGATAAATAAGTCTGAATATCAAATTAATTAATACATTAGTATTATCTAATATGTATGTACATATATCAAAAAAATTTTCTTTAAAACGATATTAGAATTTAATAATTGAAATTAATGACAACTTTGACACACGTCTTGAAAAAAGGAAATATATTTTTATCTTTATTGAGTTTAATGCAAATTTAAAACTTAAAACTTTTTTTCTGCAAAACTAACTATTTGAGTTATGCCTTTGCTGCCATAAAGGAGACATATATGTTATATAATTAAAATATAAATATATTACAATATAAATAAATCTAATATTTTTCTTGGAGTATTGATTATTTAAAAAAATGTATTTTAAAGAAAATTGTAGATACTAAAATCCTGAAAATCTTAAAAATCTATCCCGATTGGTAAGCACAATCATTACACAATGATTACCACATCTGCAGAAGAGTGGTAATGACGAGTGTCCATATTTCCTTGCCGCCTTTAAGCTTAAATTAGACGTGAAATAACCATAACCATACAAAACAGCTGCTCGAAACAAACTTATGCTAGGAACCAGGGATGATAAAGTTGGTACAATTGTACTTTTTTTGGTACTATTCAAACCCTAAAAGTACGTAAGTAACCCCGTGACTCATTTGGTACTACTTGAAAAATTTGCGAGAGACTATCCCTTGTTTTATTTTCGCAAAAATAATTAATCGCGATCATTTAAACTTTAAATTAACTTTAACTTAAATTTTAAAGTATAATCAATTTGAGAGAGAAGTGGCGAATTTGTTTTGTTGTTGAGAGCGAATACCTTGTTAGATGTACATTACACTTGATTGATTTATTATAAAGAACTACATCCAACTTCACCGGTGTTTCGTTTTCAATATGATAGCGCCGTCTTCATTTATCTATTAATCTATTTTATCTATTGTATTAATATAAAATTTGTAAGAAATAAAAAAACTTGCTATATTATTATCATATCAATCGTTTAAGTGATGAAATTAAATGAAGCTAGGTATGCTACATACATATGTAAACGATTAAAATTTACTTTGAAATTAAAAACTTTATATATCTAGAAATAAAATTAAAAATTGCATAGTTACGGATTTTAAAAGAAATGTTAAACAACCGAATTTTAAAAGAAATGTTATCGAAACTTTTGCGAAACTAAATAAAGTTATAATGAAATTTGAACATGGCTAGCAAAATTCACTCCCGAATATGTTAGGAGTATAGTATCTCTCTTATTAAAAAATATTCCTAAAAGAAAATAGAAATTATAATATTATAAATAACGAGTTTCGAGATTTAAAAAATTAATTGGATGAGCTAATGAGAAGACTTGAATGTCTAATAGAAACAAAGGACTTACTGAGAGGCTCTAACTCATATTTTTTTTACGAAATTCAGTTTTTCAGTGAGTCTCCAATATATTGAAAATAGTTTGAAAAGTAACGCCTTTACAATCAGTTGTACAAAAATATTACAGAAAGAATATTACAGTTTCTATTGTGTTTTTACCTTCTCCTGTAAAATGGCAATTGTTTGAGTTAGGGCCTTTTTACTTGGGACCAACGATATGTATTTACTGCCTGTTCCACTGTCTCTAATTTTAATAAAATTTCAGTTAATGATGCAGATTAATCCTCGTATAGTTCTTTTTTTGAAACAAACACAAAATTTAAGTTTTTCATTAAGACATGTGTAAATTGAAAACTTGAAATTTGTGATCTAGCAAAATGGTTTTTTTGAGTTATGACGTTAAAAATACAAAAAATACCGATTTTAGTACTATTGGGTTCGAAAAAGTACATTTTTAAAAGCTAATTGGTACGAAATTGGTTTTCTCATTTATCATCCCTGCTAGGAACACAGCTGGGACGAACGAAGAATTTTTCTGTACGAACTTTCGTCATAAAAAATAAAACACATTCGTGCATATGAAAATGAACACAACAGCTCCGTATAACGAGATTCGACGTGCGTGACGAACTCTGCCTTTCCCCTTTTTCAACTGCTTTGCCACTTTTTGTCCCCTGTGAGTTATATGAAAATACATTAAAAATAAAAAGTTTAGTGTATTTTTCGCGTTTTTTTTAATTTTGCCCCTTTTTTTTGATAAATCCTCTATTTGGTGCCACTTTTTGAAAAATGTCATCGGTCACCCTGCACACAATAACCAACTTTAGGAATTATGCATTAAACACATTCACTACAGCAGGCTACACGAACACACGACTTCAAATGCCGCTGGCAGCATTTGTCGCCTCGTAGCCGGCTACTTAATTATTTTGGAGACGGCAGCAGCACCATCTGCAGCTGATATTCAAGTACAAATACATTGTTCAGTATTGCCACTTTTATATATTTTGCATTTATTAAAATTAATTACTCTTTTAAAATGTACTTATTTCACGTAAAAGTATAAAAATGAATCAATTTATTCTTTACATCAATTTTTGGATATTGTTTCTGTTAAATAATATGAAATAATTGTACAAAATCATTCATTCAACATTTTGCATTATACTGGCAATACTGAATTTTTTTTATTGTAGCCAACAAAATAGAAATTAGTTTAATTGGACTACAACGACAAAATCAGCATAGACAACAACCTGCCGCCATGTTGCCTTGCTGTCTTCAAAAGAATTATTCTCATATAAACATGTGTATTCTATCCTTGGTTGTTGTCCGTGCATCATATGTCGTTGTAATCAAATTAAACTAATGCATTAAACACATTCACCGCAGCGAGCTACCAACTACCAAATATCAAGGATAGAATACACATGTTTATATGAGAATAATTCTTTTGAATACAGCAAAGCAAAATGGCGACAGGTTATTGTCTATGCTGATTTTGTCGTTGTAGTCCAATTAAACTTACTTCTATTTCTTTGGCTACAATGAGAAAATTCAGTGTTGCAAGTATAATACAAAATGTTGAATGCATGATTTTGTGCAATTATTTCATATTATTTAATAGAAACAATATCCAAAAATTGATGTAAAGTAGAGTTGTGTAGCTCATGAACGAACGGGTTAAATTGAACGAATCACTTAATTGAACGAACTGATCCCGTGATTTTACTGAACGCTTTTGGATCAGTATTGTACCGCTCGAAGTTTTCGATCATTCAGTTTGTGTTTCAAGTCTTTTATGTCAAATTTACTTTCGTGCATGTTTGCTATTTATGTTATGTCTTTTTGTTTGAGTTGAGTTTTTATGTTTTAAAAGGTTTAGGTACATGTATACCAAATTCTATTTAGTATCGCTTTGATACTGTCATCATTCTTTTTATAATTTGATTTAACAGTATTTTCACAAGAAGTATTTTTATTAGTGTCTTTTATAAAATGTTTTTACAAAGTAAAGATGTTAGACCTTAACTTTATAGATGTTTATACATACATTTCGTTACCTCAATCTAAAATGAATTTGTAGTGCTTGAGATATTTTTTTTTTGTTTCCGGTAAAATATTTTTGAGGACAAAATTTTAACTTAAACTTTGAGAAGTAACATTCAAACATTGATGCGCTTTTGATATATAAATAGCGATAAAAGAGTAACAATGCTTTTATTAATTATCTGAAGAAAAAAAAAACTAGCAAAACCAAACAAAAGTACCTTAGTCTTAATATTAAACTAAATATTAAGCCAAAATAAAATGTACAATATTCTAGTCGAAAAAACAAGAAATTATTTATAAAATGAATTTAAATATAATTTTTTAAATAAATAATTCAACTTTTTTTAATAAATTCTTCAATTCATTCATTCGCATTATTTAAATACTCGTATATACATAGAACAGATTTGATTATTCTTACATAATAGCATTGTTTCATACTGTCGTTCAAAAGTGAACGATTGAACGAACGGGTCAATTTTTTGCTAATTGAACGAAAATGACCGGTCACTGAAAAGAACGATTTGGCACAGCTCTAATGTAAAGTATAAATTGATTCATTTTTATACTTTTACGCGAAATAAGTACATTTTAAAAGAGTAATTAATTTTTATAAATGCAAAATATATAAAAGTGGCAATACTGAACTATATATGTTTACTTGAATATTAGCTGCAGATGGTGTTGCTGCCGTCTCTAAAATAATTAAGTAGCCGGCTACGAAACGACAAATGCTGCCAGCGGCATTTGAAGTCGTGTGTTCGTTTAGCCTGCTGTGGTGAATGTTTTTAATGCATTATAATAGCAGAATTCGGTGAGTAAATTCGTCGTTACTGTGCTTCACACGGCGAATTTACGCAGCGACTTCTTATCGGCGAATTCGTCGATGTGGACGAAATTCTTCGTTCGTCCCTGTTGTGTTCCTAGCACTATGAACAACACTGTATTTGATTATAGGTGACTCACCATAACGCCATGGCCATTACCATAGAAACCAATTGAATTTTGGCTTGGTTATGGCTATGTATGTCACGTCTAATTTAAGCTTTAGGTCGCCTTCAAAAGTTTTTATTTTTATTCGAACCCGTGCCAGTGAAGTTCAATGGAAGTAAATATATTCAATGGAAATAATATATTACATAAATTTTGCAAAAATTATATTTAAAAATTATGCATTGGAGAAGATTGACAGCAAAATACAAGAGAACAAATATTGATTCTATTAATTAATGAATAAATAATTAATTAATAACATAGATATAACTAATTGTGAATGCATAAGTAGTAATATAATGCAATGAATTATTCAACTGATTAAAAAATATTAGTTATAAAATTGAATCCTCGGACGCATTAATATAATTCATTACTTTCCTAAGACATGTTCTGTGTCAACAGTAGTGAATTCTGGAATGAAAAATTATATATGTTGTTCATTACCTTCTCCTTTATTATCCATTACCTTTTTCTACTGGGAAAGGCCTCTCTTGATAAATTTTTCTGTGCAATTATGAGAGCGTGTCTGAGCGTGAGTCAAAAGAATTATTAACAGTTCCATCTGTAATTTATACAAAATCACATAAACTTTTTAATAAATGCGCTCTATAATCATTGAATTACCACACTACGAATGTGAAATATTTGCTTATGATTAAAAAAAAATAATGGGAAACAAAGAAACTTAAGGCTCAGTTAAGGCTCAGTTAGCCGACTGTAATGTAATGTAACTGTAACGTAGAAAACAGCTGATCGACATTTTTATATGAAAATTAGGTTACGTTACATTACATCTCTATAACAATTTTCATTACTTTTCACATAACAAAATTGATCAGCTGTTTCTTACTGTTGCAGTTACTTTACATTACAGTCGGCTAACTGAGCCTTTAGCCGACTGTAATATAATGTAGCTGTAAGGTAGAAAACAGCTGATCGATATTTTTATATGAAAAGTAGGTTACGTTACATTACAACTCTATAACCATTTTCATTACTTTTCACATAACAAAATCGATCAGCTGTTTCTTACTGTTGCTGTTACATTACATTACAGTCGTTTAACTGAGCCTTTAAGATAAAACTGAAAGTAAAAATGGTTTTAAAAACATGATGTTGCTGACTGAATTGTTTTGTGCTGCTACCAATGATGTGCGGTATTCGTATGCATCCTTATTAGTCTTTCTCTTTTTAATTCTTTAACCAGAATTGTTTCTTATTATAGTAAATTAACCACGAGTTCAATGTCCATGCCAATAAAGATCGACCTTGTTCATGAACAGCTTAAAGTGAATGTAACTTGTTTTGATAACAATCGTAGCAGAACAAACAGGTCCTTTTTGTATGGAAAATAAATCTAGGAAAGGAATTATTTCACAAACTTAATGGCAAAATGTGGTTAATTAAATTAATGCTTGAGCCATCAAAATTTTCCGTCTAGGAAGTTACACAGAAATGGTTTTAAATGTACACTTAAGATTAAATTGCAACAAGAGAAGGAAGGATTTTGCTTTTACGAAAGCAATTTAATGTATTGCAAGCAAATAATGCGTGTAATAAAAAAAAACATGAACAATTCAAATGTGAGCTTGAGAACCGTAAGACAGTGAATATCTACATACATATATACATACACATAAATACACATGTACATATTTACATATTTACATGATCTGCAGTGTCATTATGTATTAAAGCCTTGCCAGTAAAAAAAGGGTGAACGTGCAACAGACCTGTAGGAAGTGTCAACAGTAAGACATTACTGAATCACTATTTAGCACCTTATCATCAGTACTACTGACGAATTGTACCCCAGATTTATTTTTTGATTTAAAATGTGCGTGTTATTGAAAATCTACTACTGACGTTGATACTATTGACTGGATAGTTTTCTGCAAAAAATAATTTTTGGATAAAAAATATTCTATCGCTGGCAAATTATCACTCACATGCCATCGAGAGTGTATATCTGGCAAAATGTTTTCTACTTATCAGAAGCAATTATTAATAATACGTAGAGGCCCCGTTGACAATGAAACCAAAGTATTCATCAAAATAGTCAACAATAGTGCTGACTTGGGAACACTTAACTCCAAGCTTCCAGCAGGGAGAAATAACAATTTTCTAGATATGGTCCTAGTTTACACCATGCAAGCCTTATTGCTAAACTGATTAAATCCCGAAAATCTGAAAAATCAATCTCGATGGTCATCCCTACTGTCTATGCTAAGAAATATTTAGAGCAGATGAAACAACACAGCGGGAAAAAAGATCATTGATTACATACATACATACATAATGGGAGAAATAATGTATTATTTGCCAAAGGAAGAGTTTAATTTAATCAAACACAATAATTACACAATGATTACGACGTGCATTACCACATCTGCAGAAGATGAATGTATTGGTTTTGTTTGTGACGAGTGTCCGTATTTCTTTATAATTTGTTAGAAAAAAGAGAAATCTGTCATATATATCTTGCAGCCTTTAAGCTTAAATTAGACGTGATATAACCATAACCATACAAAATAGCTGTTCGAATCAAACTGAGGGGCAACACTGTATTTGATTATAGGTTTATGGCCATGGCATTATGGCTGTGGCATGTTTAATTTAAGGTGAAATTAGACGTGCCATAGCCATAACCAAGCCAAAATTGAATTGGTTTCTATGGCAATGACTATGACGTTATGGCGAGTCACCTATTATCGATTACATACATTGTTGTCCATTGGCACGTCTGATTGCACCTTTAAGCTTATGGCGAGTGCGCTGATTTACACGGGCATAATTGTGCTGGTATAGCATGCCAGTTTGTAGGTGAGAAAGGCAAAGAGAGTGGTTTTGCGGTTGGCATAACTTTTCAACCAGCTTCAACCCCGCATTAAGCCCCGTTCAGACTATTATACAAGTATTAATACTTTCATCACATTTTACGATACAGAAATCTAAATACATTCATTATAAAAAATCTAACGTAAAATCACATACTGTGTTCAGACCATCACACTTCAAATCAAATGTGTAATACAAGTAGAAAACAAAACAGCTGTTCAATGAAAATGTCTGCGCTATTCACTTACTAGCGGCGGCAAAACGGTTTCATGCAGGCGGGGACGTGCCGACACTTGAAAAAATTCAGCAGTTAAAAATATTCTATGTAAATAACAGAAAAAATTTAAGAAAATATATTACAAAAACGTTAAAAAATTACGTCAACGAAATATACTTCCATACGATTCACTTATTCAAAATTTTGAGCCGATATACATATGACAAAACATTACATCAATGACGACACGCTATCGGCGGCGAAACAGCCGACTTGGAAGTTTGGTTTGTGTGAAAATGCAACCCTGATCTAATGAAAAGTATTATCGTTTAGAAAATTTTCTAAAAACGAAAAAGTCTTATGGGATGTCAAAATTTTTATCGTATTATTTGCCACTTTGATGACATTTTGCGTTCAGACTATCACACTTGCACGTATTATTTGAATTTTTGACAAGTATAAATACAAAGTATAATAGTCTGAACGCGGCTTTAGCAGCATAAAACCAATACACACACAACTTAAAACACAGCAAATGTTAAATGAATACTTAAAACACTAACACACACACAGCTGTGTATACGAATACATTTTGTGCCAGATGAATTAAGGTGGAAGTACATAACTCGCGTTCAATGCGATAATGCGATACACGCGTCTGTAAAAAAGTTGAAATGGTGTGTTTTCATAAGGTAAGTTACACAGTGAAGTTTGCGACGCGCGTACCTCGCAAAAAGTTGAAAATTCTTCCACTTTCACGCGTTGTATACAAAATTACAGCTAGTGTTGCCAGATTCATAAGCTAACATACACAAATATGATTAGAAATTAATTTTTTTATTAAGCAATGGATAAAAAATGCATTAAATATTTAAAGAAATATAAAACGTAAATGCAAGACGAAAAAATAGCCGGCATAGGCTTTAAATTTTACAACTAAAAAACCTCAAAAGCTTGTTGTGTAACTTTCCATTTGTATAGCGTTAAACGTTTAAAAAGCCAGAAAAGCGTTGCCGCGTAACGCGTGGTATGTACTTCCACCTTTAGTCTCGTGTAATATGGAAAAGAACAAAAATTGTGCGGCTTAAAAATTGTTCTCGTCTAAACTACCTCAGTCACCTGTAATCAAATACAGTGTTGCCCATTGTTTTGGTTCCAACAGCTCTTTTGTATGGTTGTAGTTATGGCACCTCTATTTTAAGCTTGTGTTATTTTTATTTTGAAATACGCCTTTGAAAATTAAATTCGTAGCCGAAAATCGATAAATCGACCTTATAGATTTTTAGCGATAGAGATTTAGCTTTAGCGAGTTACGGAATAAGGGGGCAGGTGTAATATCAGTTAAATCGGTAACTTTGCTTCTCATCACAAGTGTAATTTTGAGTTTTGCTGGTGGTAACACTGGAGTGATTGATCCCTTGAAAATTTCAAGTTGAAATGAGCAAAAAAAAACAAGACCGAATGAACGGGAGTCTCAATTTAAAAATTTAGAATGTGCAATTGTTTATTTCTTACACGTTGATTATTTTTTTTACACGTTGTTTTTACAACAATTTGGCCGGCTTGAGTTTGTCGGTTGTCAAAATTCTAGACAGGGGCAAAAACAATGCAAGTGTGCAATAAAAACAAATAATAAATGTAAATAAAGAAAAACAAAAAAAAAAATCACAATAACTTGTTCTCATCACTATTGTTGTAAATTTTGTTCTGCTGTTACTTTTTTCTCGTTTTATTTTGCTCGAGTAGTTGATATTGATGATGATCTTTCACTTCCCTGAGATGTTTTTAGTAAAAACAACTAAAATTTACAATTTAGTAGATGTTCGAATGTCAAAGGTTTCCGTTGTTTCTAAAATTGTGGTCTGTGTTTTGAAAGTTACTTTTTATTTTTATTTGTATACTTGCATGTGCGAGTAATATGCTTTAAATGTTATAGAAATCAAGTGAATTTTTTTAAGTGAATTCTATAAATATTTTAAAGAAATATTTTGTCGGAAGTAATACAAACAAGCATTAAACACACATAAATATCTACATCTGGGTAATTACAAATGTTTAATTTAAAGTGAGTGAATTAGAACATTAAACATTAATTTTTTTTTTGTGAAAGGTAAGTTTAAGTTTTTTATTTACATATTTAACTTGCTGCTACGAATATTTAGATATGCATTTTATTTTGTGTTTGTTTTTTATATACAGAGAGTAACTCTCCATTCATCTATTAAAATAAGGTTAGACCAGTGTTGTCACTTCATTGGGTAATTACCGGAATTGGGTGTGAATTTTACTGTCGTGGGTTATTCCTTTTAGGTGTAGATCAGTACCTGGATTCTGTAACTTTTTGCAAACCGAAAATCGTAATATTTATCGCCATATTCATTCGCTTGCGGTAACGAGAATGTGATTCCGTAATTCTCTTTTTACGCTAATCTCTACCTTTATCTTACTCACTATTTAATTCAATTTTATGTGGTATCTCTGTAAAGAAAATTTTAAAATAAGCGAAAAGCACAAAGAATAATAACACTATGGAACATTTTTGGGATTATTGTCTGGGGGGTGAGAAATTCCAAGTCAGGGTGATGGTACTAGGTCAGTATAGTAAAACCCTTAAAGGGTTTGGCGTTTGTATGTGTCAGTTTTTTTATGACCTTTTAAATTTTTCCCTTATCTTGATGTTTTTTCGCTTAGTTGTAACATTTTGGCAAAAACGTAGTTTAACATAACTCGAGAACCACTTGTCCGATTTTGATGAAACAAACTCAAAAAAATTTAGAATTACAATTTCTTTAATCCGTTCATATAACGTTTTTCTTTATAATCAACAGTTTTGCCGGTAAAAATAAATTTGTGGAGGCAAAAAAATATTTTTTTGCCTAAAAATTAAATTTTTTTTTTTAAATTCATAAAAAATCCAAAACGGAAAAAAGGATCAAGTGTTATTAATTTCGTATAAAGTCACATAACCTATAAACAAAATGCGACATAGATCATAGAAATCGATTAACGCGTTCTGCTTTTATTTACAATTAAGTGAAGGTATCCCATTTTGACAAGAATATTGATATTTGTTTTTATTCAAAAAAGTGTCATTTATCGCCTTTTTTATAAATTTTCCCCAATAACTCCAGACTTCTGGCCATAAACTACTAAAAAAATTAAGTAAACATTTTTATAATTTTTTATTTTAATTTTATTTATTTTAATAAATATTGCCTAGACTGTGAACATTACAGAACCAGTGTTGCCACATCAATATTTCTCTTTTAGTACAGTAGAAAAATATGAGAGAGTTCGGCTTGTCAGTGTCAATGTTTTCTCCAAATAATGTTGTGCATATCTGGAGCAAATTTTTGAAATTCATACATTTACCTAATTGTGAATAAATGAGAAACGCGTGCATCGATTTTCATGATCTATCCCTTTTTTGGCTCATGAGTTATGTGACTTTACGCGAAAGTAATTAGTTTTGGCACTTTTTTCCATTTTGGATTTTTTATGAATTAAAAAAAAAATATTTAAATTTTTAGGCAAAAAATACTTCTTTCCCTTCATACATTAATTTTTAACTTCGAAAGTGTTGCACATATAGGAAAACGGTATAGAAACAGATTAGAGAAATTGTAATTCTAAAGTTTTTTGAGTTTGTTTCATCAAAATCGGACAAGTGGTTCTCGAGTTATGTTAAACTACGTTTTTGCCAAAATGTTACAACTAAGCGAAAAAACATCAAGATAAGGAAAAAATTTAAAAGGTCATAAAAAAACTGACACATACGAACGCCAAACCGTTTGAGGGTTTTACTATACTGACCTAGTACCATCACCCTGACTTGGAATTTCTCACCCCCCATATTGGCTGTTGTACTGTGTAAGGAAAAACTTAATATATTTGATTTTGTGAGTTATTTTTTTTACTCCAACCGACAGCGAATATCGTTAAAATATGTTACTGAATAGCAAAGTCGATAAACTTTCGTTAAAATTATTATAGCAATACAATTATCGTAATAAAAGTTACAGAATCCAGGTAATTCTTTCATTTTAAAAAACCCTATCCTTATGGTTTTTCAACACTTAAGCTATTTCATGATATCGCTCATTTGCTTCAATAGTGGCATAACTCAAAAAATGAGTTTTTTGAGTTAATAATGCAGAAAGATGCGGCATTTTGTATTTTATCTTGTGTAAAAATTTCATATAAATAGTTTGTACCATCACCTCCTAAGAGAAGAATTTTTTTTCATTTCTCCATTGAGTTGTATGCAAAATAAAAACTTAAAACGCGTTTTCTGCAAAACTGGTTTTTTTGAGTTGTGCCACTATTGAAGTAAATGAGCGATATACTTATATAAGTTTTAGTATTTTTCTATGTACCTAAATTATGACTAAGAATTTTTGTTTTTTCTTATTTAAGTTATCCAGACCGTGCATCAATTTCTTCAATTTATATAAAAAACAGATGTTTTAAAATACCAGAGGGAAATTGGTAACGCATATGAAAATATATTTTTAAATGTAAATTAAACATATTGGTATTTCTGTATATGAGCCTTTGTTATTCTGTTACGATATTGAATAGAATTTAAGATTGTAGAGAATTTCATATTGTATTAGTTAGTGATGAAATTTGTATAATTTTAGATATTGTTGACCCAAAAGCTGCACAGTCTTCTCAAGCAAAGTGCCTATTTTGTTTTAAGAAAATTTTCTATCGTCTAATAAAGGTTTGCAAAAGCTAAATATGAGCTTCAGCGTAAACCCAAAGTTTATTAGAGAAGGGTATTCAAACTAAGAGATAATCTGGAGGAGCAAATGTTTCCAATACTACAAAAAGTAATTAATTTCAGTTTTATTTTGCCATTTTCAAGTGCTTCAGTTGAGAGAATATGTATTCCCCTTAACATTTGCAGACCTGATTTGAGAAATAGACTATTATCTGAAACCATTACAGGAAATTTATTTACTAAAGAACATATTCAAAGGAATGGCAATAAACATGTTGTTACTTTGCTAAATATAAGCCACCAAATTAGGTGGCATCCCAGCAGGAACACTCCCAGTCAAATGACCGGTCATTTGACTGGGAGTGTTGATGGCTTTATATATATATATAAGTTTCTAGCAGTTTTTTAAGGGCAATGTGGAAAAAGTGATGTAAACTTTTGTGTACGTGTGATTTTTCATCTTTGTCTAACTAATTAAAAATGTCTATTATGGAACATATAGCTGAACTGCTTACTCTGCCGTATTTTTAATTGTCATTGATTATGCATGTGGTAGTCACGTCTGACTGATCACACTTGATGTATATAATCGTCATAGGAAACTAGTCAAACCTACATAATTAGATTAATAAACATGATTTTCATATTGTTTTAATTATTTTTTATTATAGAAAAATAAAGATATGTATAATTAAAAATATTTAAAAACAAATAAAAGCACAAAATAATATAGGTGGTCTAGCCTCTTCACGCTTCCTTCAACCTGCACCGCACTTTCATTTTTATAAATACGTATCTAAAATTTGAAGAAGAAATACATATGTACATATATATATTTAATTAAACTTTTGAAATTTCTTTTATACACTATTGATTTTTACTTAACTTTTTGAACACTTATATTAATTTTAGTTTCATAGACCGAATTGTATATTTTACAATAAAATGCGAGTTATTTAATTTTTGGCATACGTACCATTAGATGTTCCACTCATACATACATGTTAGAGTAGAGCAACTAGAGCAATTGACTGTCACTCTTGATTTCAATACAAAATTTTTGTAACTGTGTTAGTGAAAAAATTACTTTTGTGTTAGTTTCGGTCATTCATTTCTTGCAGGGATTATTTTAAGCATTTTTATTTTATTTATTTTAAATTTGAAATACTGAAGTATATTTATTTGACATAATGTCTTTATTTAATTTCAAAAATTGGCTTGTTTTTATTACTAAGCAATTGTCTATATGCATTTCGTTCTCGCTTGTGGGTTGAAGTCTACTGACGAGTTCCACAAGCGGGAACGAAATGCATATAGACAATTGCTTAACCATAAAAACAAGCCAATTTTTTTTTTTATTTTAAATTTGTTTTAATTTTTTATATTAATTTATTTTAAGTAACTAAAGGGTGTTTTTTATTGAGGTATAGAACTTTAAGTTGGCATCACTTTTTTAACTGGCGGCCATTTTGTCAGCTGTCAAGTGATTAATATTTAGTTTGGTTTGCAATTTCATCATGAACAGGTTGACAAAAGAACAACGCTTGCAAATCGTGCAAATTTATTTCGAAAATAATGGTTCAGTTCGCGAAGTTTACCGCAAGCTCCGTCCATTCTATGGTCGACATAATCGTCCATCAGAGCAATTAATTCGGT